>CM077667.1:545334221-546674221 GCA_039707655.1 Elymus sibiricus
CTTGTGTACTTAACACATTGTTAATTGGAAATAAATTTCTTGACACGAATTAGGACTTCATTTGAAAATAGTTTTTCAATGAAGTGCTTAGGCTAAATAGCCTCAATATTAGGCATGATGATCTATGGAGATAGATTTACCTAATGGGGCTAAGCAATGAATACATATTGACAAGATGCTAAAACCTTTTAGCATTTAAAACGCCAAGGAGTGATTCTTGCCGAAGTCACATGGAAAGAGTTTTTGCAAGACTTGGTGTCCCAAAACACTGATGAGTAAAATACATGATGGAGATTCCACACACTCTTATGTTTGGATTAATCATGTATTCCATGGTATGTAAAACAACCAGATATGTCCGATACTCCAAGGTTATTGTGAGTATAGATACCAAAGTGATCAAAGTACTGATCATGGGACAACAGTGAAAGATGTCATTGAGTACTAGAGTAGTACTGATGACATGTTTTCTCGCAAGCGGAAATCATGAAGAGTTCGTTGTAATATGTTACATCGATATAGTCTTCTCAAATGCTCCATGCGATTTTCGATTTAAGTTAAGGCTTTTGTGTAATACACAATATGGTGGCACAGTAGTTGGAAGATGTTCCAAACAAGATACCGTGGCAAATTCTATAAGGCTAAGTATGTTGACACTTTAGAAGCGACAAAGAAGTTGTTGAATCATATAGTTCATTCATGAACTTAGTATGGTTCCAAGATGGCTTTGGTCTATGGGACACTATTGCAGATAGTTGCTCCATAGCTCAGTCTGAGGAATCAGGTTTCGACCAATGATTCACACATATGCAAGGCCAAGTCCAGACAAAATATGAATTTTGTGAAAGCGTGAAAACGCAAGGATATGCAAAGTTACACACGGAGCTGAAGTAGTCAGATCCGTTGGATATCAGGCTATACCACATGCGAAGCATATTTTACACCAGTATGCCATAGATGTAAAGTGCATTAGCATTGACTAGATTATTGACTCTAGTGCAAGTGGGAGTCTGTAGGAGATATGCCCTAGAGGCAATAATAAATGTTATTGATTATCTCCCTGTTCATAATTAGGTTTATGTTCCATGCTATAACTGCTATGGTTCTCGAGTCTGCAATAACCACGAGGCTCGGAGGAAGACTCATATGCACGTGTGGGATAATAAACGGTAAAATGTATTCCTAGTCAAGCCTCTAGGACTGGCTCAAGTATTGCATGATGATCCTGTTTTCCTGATCATGGGCATGGCTATGCCGGCAATTTTGAGGGCACAATTGTTGGTAGAACACTTGTGTTGAATCGACCCAAATTGATGTTATGCTATGAGGTACATTCGTCATAAGTTAATGGTTAATAACACAAAGAAGTTAATGTTTGCATAATTCCTTAGACCATGAGAGTGTCGAGTTTCTTCATGCTTGCTTCATGAACTTTGGGGTTTGTTAAACGTCATCCGTAAATGGGTGGCTATTACGGCGGCTTACGGGTTCATGGAAAAGTATGTCAAGGGACTTGATAGCTCAAGATTGGGATTTGCTCCTCCGACGATGGAGAGATATCTCTGAGCCCTCTCGGTGTTACGGTATCCATCATCGTCTGGCCAGACACATGGTGATTTGATCACAGGGATGCCGGAACACGGGAACGAGAAAAGAGAACAATACCGGCAACGAGGTAACTGGCATTGTGGACAAGTGTTGATCCATGAGGATGCCGATGTTTCTCACCTCAGGTAATTGTAACATATGGCGAAGCAACAGGAATAGCTCACGGCAACTGGAGGTTCACTCGAATATTTATTCGTGTGGGTATAGGGATCGATATGGGTGTCCACGGCTCCGATGTTGATCATTGATCGGAAGGGGTTCCGGGTCATGTCTATGCTTCACCGAACCTATAGGGTCACACGCTTAAGGTTCATCTATCTGCTGAATACTAGACAGGGAGTCTGAGAGAAAAGTACCGAAAAAGTTTCGGACGCCGGAAAGGTTTCGGACAACGGAAAAGTTCCGCAGAGAGGTCACCGGATGAGTTCCGGTGAAACTGAAAAGTTGTTTCAGAGGATACCATAAAGTGAAATTGGTTTTGACACATGCCTGATAATTCTTGGAGGGTGCCAGAATCATTCTGGAAACTTTCTGGAATTTTCCGGGATGAAAACCGGAAATGTTCCGGAGCTGCCGAAACCGCTTCAGATGCTTTTCGCAGATGAAATCACTAAACCGGAATTGTTCCGGCTCGCGTTGAAAATTATTTTGGTGGGTACTAGAATTGTTCTAAGCCCACATGAATATTTTCAGTTCGATCAGACGCTGAAAAATGTCGTCGTGAATAGTGAAAGTGCTTTTTGGGATATTTTTGGAAAGCCACCTTTTGGGGATTTGCTCCAAAAGATCTTGGGGATGACATGGATGGATAGGGGCCAATTTTGGGGCCCCACATGAGGGTGTGGCCGGCCACATGGTGGACTCCTTCATGGAGTCCCCCTTGTTCCTTGGTTTCACCTTTTAGGTCCTTGGGAAGCACTCCTTTCCATGTGGGTTTTGGGTTTTCTTGTAAAACCACCCTACCCCTTGGGTTTCCTATAAATAGGAGGTGTGTGGGCTGCCATAAGACACACTCTTGCTCTCATACACAAAGCCATGCATGATCTGGCATTCTTCTCTCCCTCCCAGCGAAATAGTTTCGTAGAGCCGAAAGGTTGTCTGGGTTCCGGCAGGAACTAGTTCTGGACGGCGAAGCTCTGCCGGATAGATGACACCGTATGTGTGCAACTCTGTAGAGAGATCGTAGTTTCGGTCTTAGTTCGAGAGTGCCTCCCGAAGGGCTGTCCGTGTGACCGTCCGAGTTTTGAGATCCTCCCGAAGGGCTGTCCGAGTGATAGTCCGAGTTTCGAAGGTCCTCCCGAAGGGCTGTCCGCGACACCGTTCGGGGGACTGTGCGACCGCCTCCTGGAGGGCTGTCCGCGGGGCAGATGAGGGTATACATCCTCGCGGTTGGGAGGTTGTAAAATCCTAGCTGCGGGGATCTGCACCGCCGATCGTCATCGACTCTACTTCCGCTGCGCTACGAGTCGGTAACGAAAATGATCAAACCTTGTATGCAGTCTCCATAGTGGTCCTGGGCTGGTGCGTAGGTCGGAATTTTTTTGTTTTCTGCTGCGTTCCCCTACACTATCTGCAATAGTGTCCCATAGACCAAAGCCATCTTGGAACCATACTAAGTTCATGAATGAACTATATGATTCAACAACTTCTTTGTCGCTTCTAAAGCGTCAACATACTTAGCCTTTGTTGTAGAATTCGCCACAGTATCTTGTTTGGAACAATTTCCAACTACCGTGCCACCATGTTGTGTATTACACAAAACCCTTAACTTAAATTGAAAATCGCATGTAGCATTGATGAAGACTGTATCGATGTAATTACTTACAACGAGCACTTCATAATCTCAGCTTGCGAGAAAACATGTCATCAGTACTACTCTAGTACTCAATGACATCTTTCACTATTGTCCCATGATCAGTACTTTGATCACTTTGGTATCTATACTCGCAACAACTTGGGAGTATCGGACATATCTGGTTGATTTACATACCATGGAATACATGATTAATCCAAACACAAGAGTGTGTGGAATCTCCATCATGTATTTTGCTCATCAGTGTTTTGAGACACCGAGTCTTGCAAAACTCTTTCCATGTGACTTCGGCAAGAATCACTCCTTGGCGTTTTTAAATGCTAAAAAGTTTTAGCATCTTGTCAATATGTATTCATAGCTTAGCCCTATTAGGTAAATCTATCTCCATAGATCATCATGCCTAATATTGAGGCTATTTAGCCTAAGCACTTCATCGAAAAACTATTTTCAAATGAAGTCCTAATTCATGTCAAGAAATTTATTTCCAATTAACAATGTGTCAAGCACACAAGGTTTTTAGAAATATTATTATGCTCCCACTTACTTTCTTGAACCACAAGCATCTTCGATACCCATTTGATGAAGTCAAACCTTTTTGACCATTTCATCAAAAACCGAAGATTCCAACTCCATTTTGCTCTCTTCTGTCCATTGCTGGAACTCTGAAGTTTTGCATACTTACTAGCATCCTCTGGATTGACAAATTACTTTGGACTGTATCACATACAAGTCCTAGGTTTCATTTCCATCAGATGGAAATCCTTTTGTCATCCATGTTTCATATCTCATGATTGAAATATGTATTAATTGCTAGTTCAACCCGAACCGACTTCAAGCATCGCTACGGTGAGACAATCTCATCGTAGTCAACTCCTTGAACTTGTTATGGCAACAAGTCGAGCTTTATGGATAAAACATTTTATCCGTATCAGTTTTTAGTTCCATAAATATTCGTTAGACTCTAAGTCTTCCGAAAGGTGTATCAAGGTTTTAATCTTGAATCACTTATATGGAAACTATCTCGGATTGTATTGGCATTTAGCCAATTCCGGAGTCAGGGCCCATCAACGCTTCCTTGTGTATCGTAGGTATACTGTTGTCCAACAACAATATCTCGTATGCGCACCTGAGAAGTTTGCACGAGTTTTTCCTACGTGGTTCAGCTGCAAGTTCGACCGAAGTCCATACATCTTATGTAGAGGCTTCCGTATCAGTCGCAGTAGGAAACTCCGGAATCACTTCCAAGGTAACTTTCCTTTGACCTGATGATGAAGATACTGGTTATCTCGTCGAGTTGCACTGTCCTCCCACTCACCTTTTGTAAGAACTATTCTTTTAAAAGCATACCGTTTTGTGGCAAAAAACCTTTGCCTCGGTATAGTGGTGGGGGAATACCCAATGACTTGGGATAACCTTACAAAGTAGCACTTGTCTGATTTGGAATAGGTTTGTAACCTTTTACACAAGCCCCATATTCCAAATGTTAAGAAAAGATATAACATGGTTGGGCGTACCATACCATGGCGTCATTTCAACAGACCCGATGGAGCTCTTTTCAGTGTAAAAGCCGCAGTCTCTAAGGCATCACCTTTTAAAAGGGATAATGGCAAATTTATTTATGTCATCTTTGATCTTACCATGTCATAAATGGTTCGATTACATCTTCACGGACTTTCCACTTGCAGTGGTGTTCCGGGAGGTGCAAGTTATGAAACCCCTTTCACAACTCATCAGACGTTCGCTAAACTTGTAACTCAAATATTCCTTTCTGCAATCGAATTGTAGAAACATAATTTTCTCGTTACAATAACTTCTACTTCATTTTTGAAAACCTTATGAATGAATTCAAAAGATCCAGACTTACGTCTCAACAAGTAAATATCCATATATCTACTTGAGTCATTTCTGAAGATAGATAAATCCACTACTTGCAACAACATTTATTGGACTACACACATCATAATGTATGATCACCAATATGTTCTTTGCTCGTTCCTTATGGGCTGTGAATGGTATTTTAGTCACTTCACTTTTCAGAGGAAAGTTGCAAGTGTCAGATGATTCAAAATCAAACGACTTCAAAATCCATCATAATAGAATTTTCCATGCGGGTTTCTCTAATGTGACCAAATGCAGTGCCACACTTGTGTGGTATTCTTTTAGTCTTGCGACATTTAGCGTCAGTGTTATGGATGTATCATATTACCATCAATATTCATAACATACATCCTATCCTGGATGGAAGCATGGCCCTTCATGTTTATTCATAACACCGAACATCAAAAGTTCTCTTATGAATAACCTTCTTGCAAAATACCTTATGCAAAGGGCTAGAGTGTATGAAACTCTAAATGAATTATGAAAGTAAACCCAGAGGTAATGTATTAATATCAATGTTCATAACATACGTATCATTCATAATGAAAGTATGGCCCTTATGTTATTCATAACACCGAACATCAAAAGTTCTCTTATGAACAACCTTCTTGCAAGATACCTTATGCAAAGGGCTAGAGTGTGAAACTCTAAAATGAATTATGAAAGTAAATACATAGGGAATACACCGATGGAAGGCATAGTAACATTTACTATGTTCCCTGCGTGTATGTAAACCTCATCCCTGGCTAGTCTTTCAGGCCATAGTAGTTCTTACATCGAGTTGCAACAGAATGCAATCGAGCGGGTATCTTTGTGATTAACTCACAATACCCAAGAATTAGTGATTAACATGTTTAACCATAATTCCTAAGAACTATATCCTTGACCAGCCTTCTATACATCAAAAACTTGTATGACATTCATACATGAGCTGGATATTCCAGTCTTCTTTCCTTTTGCCATTATACTTATAACAGGTTAACTTTCAGTATTTCTCCTACTCTCAGAAGAAGCATCCAACTTAAGAGTGTCGTTAGCCCCGGACTTCCTAAGCGTGAAAGTTTTACTAACACCCTTCGGACACTTCCTTTCTCTTTAAGTTGTTGTTTTATTCACCTTTCATCATATGACAGGCGTTCTCCTGGATCCCTCTCTTATCAGTCTAATGCATAGTAAACTCCTTTACTAATAGTTTGCAAACAAACATTGCTTTGGATATCTCATATCTTTTAGACTTTGTCTATCTCTGAAAATGATTTTCAGATTCCATGAATATCACATAACTATCCAAACTTACGAAGTTTGGGTCTCATGGAAGCAAACGTATTGCATTTGACTGAAATAGAATTCTAGCTTTTGGATCGAAGGACGAGAGTCACATGATCCATAGCATTAGTGGGAGAATACCGAAAGCATGCGATAGGACAAAGTCCTTCTCGGCACTCTTGAGGACAATCCTCACATTACGTTACCAACCGTAAAGTTTTAACCAGATATTTGACAGCTTATTCAATTTTAATTGGGAAGGTGGAAACGCGAGCCATTATTCTTCAACTATTATGCAAATAACACTTAGACAGTGTTCATAATTAATTGCACTGAGAAATTCTACAGTGCGCTCCCACTCAAATCAATATCTCTCATAATTGATTGTGAGTGATACAAGACCCGCATTTAAATTGTTCGCCATTGGTGTAACACCACTGATGACGAAAATCTCAACCGGTAGGCCAACTTGCCAATCACATCTCTATGTGACTCTTGTTCATCTTTCGATGCGTGTGTTCCGAGCTCATGACGGTCATGCCTGAATGTCAAGACAACCAAGTGATCTCGCTGCGAGGTCTCAACTCACCCGCCTCACACTTCTCTAATCGTTCGTACCCGTGTGACACGGCGCACCCCGAAAAGATAGGTGCCATGACGGTGCTACACTTGGGAGAACACTAACTACTTGATATTTTTGTGAGAGATCACCCTAATAAAAAGCGACTACCGCGAAATCAAAATGGTGCATCATAAGGGTTAAACATCTCAGGCAATTCATAATAGCATGATATGGTATAGCCCTTTCTGACGGAGAAGTCTTGTATTTCTTCGTCTTCGGCATTCGCGTTGGTGTTCACCTTCGCGAAGATTGCCACCACCTTGTCGATGCACCAAATAATATTGCTATCTCTATAGCTAATAAAATAAGTGCATTACATAAGGTTGACACGCAGGTCATTAAAGTGCAATCATATGGCACCAGCCATCATGCCGAGTCATGACACGCAGGTCATGTTAATCAATTTACATCATATAGTCATCTCATACGTAATCAAATTATTATGAACACTGCTATACCACATCACATGCACATGCAAACCATCCTGCAAAACCAAGTTAGACGCCTCTAATCGGTTTATGCAAAAATTTATTTTACGTGGCTTCTAAGGTTTCGAAACAAACCGAAGCTACCAACGTCCATCATCAAGCATGATAATCCAAGTCGCTAAATTAACATTCCAGGGTGTATGAAACATGAGATAATAAAATCTCGAGCCCCATACTAAACTTCGTCATACGCGTGACCCCCGTGCAGATCACATCTGCATTGCCCTTTCGTCTGCGAAACATCCATCTTTCTCAAATATGGTGGAACCCAAAGAACTGTTAGCACTTCGTTGATCTGTCAATCAGCATACTCAGGAGCAGCATGAAAGGATCGCGGATTGCCAGAACTTTGTGAGATTCCACCATGCCGTCAAGATCAGGACTACGCAAATTCAGGGGAAGCAACAGGAACATCGGGTAACAGATTTCATCTGCTACCCGCACAAATAATTTTCAGCAATAGATCTCATCTACTACCTAATTATATTGTGCAACACCCATACATCTCTATGTATTCTAGATCGCAACCTGCATCTACGCATAGCACGGCTCTTGATGCCACTGTAGGGTAACGCAGCAGAAAACAAAAAAATTCCGACCTACGCACCAGCCCAGGACCACTATGGAGACTGCATACAAGGTTTGATCATTTTCGTTACCGACTCGTAGCGCAGCGGAAGTAGAGTCGATGACGAACGGCGGTGCAGATCCCCGTAGCTAGGATTTACAACCTCCCAACCGCGAGGATGTATACATGCACATTTTTTAAGTGCACAAATATAATTTATAATTCACGATCATTTCAGAAAAATTATGATTTTTTCCAAATTCATGAACATCTTTCAAAATTGAGATATATTTTAAAATTCATGAACCTTTTCTAATTCATATTTTTTTCCAAATGTAAATGGTCAATCGAACAATGATAAATTGGTCAACTAATTGAAGTAGGGGTGGCTGGGGGTGGGGGTGGGGGGGGATGGCAAGCGAACGATCAGCTTGTGTTGTTGGGCCGGCTCACGTGAGCGAGAGCTGTAGGGTAACGCAGCAGAAAACAAAAAAATTCCGACCTACGCACCAGCCCAGGACCACTATGGAGACTGCATACAAGGTTTGATCATTTTCGTTACCGACTCGTAGCGCAGCGGAAGTAGAGTCGATGACGAACGGCGGTGCAGATCCCCGCAGCTAGGATTTATAACCTCCCAACCGCGAGGATGTATACCCTTATCTGCCCCGCGGACAGCCCTCCGGGAGGCGGTCGCACAGTCCCCCGGACGGTGTCGCGGACAGCCCTTCGGGAGGACCTCCAAAACTCGGACTGTCACTTGGACAGCCCTTCGGGAGGACCTCCAAAACTCGGACGGTCACACGGACAGCCCTTCGGGAGGCACTCTCGAACTAAGACCGAAACTACGATCTCTCTACAGAGTTGCACACATACGGTATCATCTATCCGGCAGGGCTTCGCCGTCCAGAACTAGTTCTTGCCGGAACCCAGACAGCCTTTCGGCTCTACGAAACTATTTCGCTGGGAGGGAGAGAGAATGCCAGATCATGCATGGCTTGGGTATGAGAGTAAGGATGTCTTAGATGGCAGCCCATTCACCTCCTATTTATAGGAAACCCAAGGGGTAGGGTGGTCTTACAAGAAAACCCAAAACCCACATGGAAATGAGTCCTTCCCAAGGACCTAAAGGTGAAACCAAGGAACAAGTGGGGGCTCCATGGAGGAGCCCCATTGTGGCCGGCCACCATCTCTTGGGGGGCCCCCCAAGGGGGTTTCTTAGCCCCCAAGCCTTCTAGAAATCTTTTGGGAAAATATCCCAAAAGGCACTTTTCCATAAATATCCAAAAAGCACTTTCACTATTCACGACGACATTTTTCAGCGTCTGATCGAACTGAAAATATTCATATGGGCTTAGAACATTTCCAGTACCCACCAAAATAATTTTCAATGCCATCCGGAACAATTCCGGTTTAGTGATTTTCATCTGCGAAAAGCATCTAAAGCGGTTTCGGCAGCTCCGGAACATTTCCGGTTTTCATCCCGGAAAATTCCAGAAAGTTTCCAGAATGATTCTGGCACCCTCCAAGAATTATCAGGCATGTGCCAAAACCAATTTGACTTTATGGTATCCTCTGAAACAACTTTTCAGTTTCACCGGAACTCATCCGGTGACCTCTCTGCGGAACTTTTCCGCTGTCCGAAACTTTTCCGGTGTCCGAAACTTTTTCGGTGTTTTTCTCTCAGACTCCCTGTCTAGTATTCAACAGATAGATGACCCTTAAGCGTCTGACCCTATAGGTTCGGTGAAGCATAGACATGACCCGGAACCCCTTCCGATCAATGATCAACATCGGAGCCGTGGACACCCATATTGACCCCTATACCCACACGAATGAATATTCGAGTGAACCTCCAGTTGCCGTGTGCTATTCCTGTTGCTTCGCGATATGTTACAATTACCCGAGGTGAGACACGTTGGCATCCCCGTGGATCAACAACTTGTCCACTATGCCAGTTACCTCGTTGCCGGTATTGTTCTCTTTTCTCGTTCCCGTGTTCCGGCATCCCTGTGATCAAATCACCCTGTGTCTGGCCAGACGATGATGGATACCGTAACACCGAGAGGGCCCAGAGATATATCTCCATCGTCGGAGGAGCAAATCGCAATCTTGAGCTATCAAGTTACTTGACATACTTTTCCATGAACCCGTAAGCCGCCGTAATAGCCACCCATTTACGGATGACGTTTAACAAACCCCAAAGTTCATGAAGCAAGCATGAGGAAACTCGATACTCTCATGGTCTAAGGAATTGTGCAAACATTAACTTCCTGTGTTATTAACCATTAACTTATGACGAATGTATCTCATAGCATAACATCAATCGGGTCGATTCAACACAAGTGTTCTACCAACAATTGTGCCCTCAAAATTGCCGGCATAGCCATGCCCATGATCAGGAAAACAGGATCATCATGCAATACTTGAGCCAGTCATAGAGGCTTGACTAGGAATACATTTTACCGTTTATTATCCCACACGTGCACATGAGTTTCCCTCCAAGCCTCGTTTTATTTGCAGACTCGAGAATCATTGCAGTTATAGCATGGAACATAAACATAATTATGAACAGGGAGATAATCAATAACATTTATTATTGCCTCTAGGGCATATCTCCTACAAGAGCCTGAGAACAACACGTGCTTAGGAGGAGCTCTCCTGTTTGTTGCTAAAATGTCGGCGAACCGCGCATAGTGCAATGACCAAGCCGACCCTTAATTTTAGCAAATGTAGCATTTGTTTTTACTACTTTTTATGTTTTATTTACAGGTTTTCAGTTGTTTTTATGTTCAATTTCCACAAAAAATGAATACTTAGTTACTTAAAAAGTGAACATTTTAAAAGTTTAAGTCCATATTTGGAAATTAAATTTTATTAATATTCTTAAATAATTATTCAAATAAAATTATTTCCTAAAATTGTTATTGTAACATGAACATTCTGTAATTCTATTGTGAAAAGTTATTTAAATTCAGGATAATTTTGTATTTTGTAAACATATTGAACAAAATATAAATATTTTCTAAATTTGGGGAACATTTACAAACTCCATGAACATGTTTTAAACATAAAAATATAATTAAAAGGTATCATAAAAGAATAAAAACAAAACATAAAAAAATAGAAACTTCTGAAAGCCGCTAGAGAAAACAACACAAAAAAGAATAACAGGAACCAGACGATAACCTTCCTAGAACCGTATTTCTTTTCATTTCCGCTAGTTTTCCTTTCCCTATTTTCCGGGGTCTCCTAATTGGCGCTTCAGGTGCCACCTCGCACGGAGCCTTCTCGCGTAGGCCGGCCTAGCTAGTGAGCTGGTCGCTCGCTCCTCCCTTTCGTTCGCTCGCTCCACCCCTTTCCTTCGCTCGCGCAAATGACCGTTGTACCATTGGTTCACTGTCCAAAGTTCAACTAGTGATTGGTTCACTTCGACAGACAAATATGGATCTAAAAATATTACAAATTTGAAAACATTTCATGAATTTGAAAAAAGCTCACGGGTTTAAAAAAAGTTAACAGATTGAAAAACGTACATGGATTTCACTAAACTGAAAAAGGTCATCGATTTAGAAAAAAAAGTACTTTATGTGGATTTGGAAAAAAATCATGAATTTGAGAAAAAATTATCAATTTCGAAAAAAGTTAGTAATTTTTAAAAAATTCATAATTTGAAAATAAATCCATTGATTTGGAAAGAAGTTCCTGGATTTTCTAGAAAGTTCATCAATTTTGAAAACAATTTCAAAAATTTGGAAACAGTTCATAAATTTTGAAAAATGTTTATCGATTTTGAAAACAATTCATGGATTTGAAAACAAACTTCACAGATTTTTCAAGAAAGTTCACAAATTTAAGAAAATGTTCACGAATTTGGAAAATTCATGATTATTTTTAAAAGTCATGAATTTTTGAAAAGGAAAGGAAATGAAAATAGAAAAAATATACAGAAGACAAACTGGTCAAGCAAAAACCAAAAGAGAAAAACAAAAACAAACAGATTCACGTTGGTTTACATTGTATTTGAAGAAAAATAAAGAAGGCTACTAGGCACCAGTGTGGAGTTCGAATCTTGTCTGGTGCATATTTTTTTGAAGGTTTTTCAGAAAGAACGAATTATTTTTGTAGATGGGCCATCCCAGCGCGGAAGGGGGGGGGGGGGGGTGTCCATTTGGAAATATAGAAGAAACGGGTGCCTTAAGCGCAGAATAGGAAATGCCCTGTTTTCTATGTTTTAATTTTGCGTTTATATCTAGTTGTTCTTTTATTTTTCTTTCATATTTTTGTCTTTTATTTTCATTTCTGCTATTCCTTTTTGTGTCTTTTATTCCTCCTCTTTCTTGGAATGAATCATGAACATTTACTAAGTTTGTGTTTCAAATTGTTGAACACTTTTTAAATTGGACAACATTTTTTAAGTTTGCAATATTTTTAAAAATTCCTAAAACATTTGTAAATTTCTAAATATTTTTCAAATATCTTGATATTTTTTACAATTCTTGAACATTATTTAATTGTGAATATTTTCTAATACAGGAAACTTTCAAATTATTTAACATTTTCCTTAATTTATGTATTTTTATAGAACTTTTTATAAAATTAATGATAATTTTTAAAATTCTTAAATATTTTTAAAATTTACATTTCTAAAAGCCTTGAATATTTTTAAATTTTCCACGTTAGGTGGTTTTGATAATAGAAGACCCTACTAAAACGGGCCAACCCAACCTATTCTAGAGTAGTAGGTCATATGCCGATGGAAACCTGCAAAACAGCTATTTAGGGCGGCCCACTCCGAGTGAGAGGTGCACGTTTCCTCATTGTTTATCATATTTTGTGCAAAACAGCTGGACTCTATTCTCCTCCCCTGAAAAAGCAATTGTATGTACCTATTTGTATGTCCATTCATGGCGTAATAAGGTGAAGTTGAAGAAGGTAATGTTAATGATGAATATTTTTCAAATTCATAATATATTTAAAATTCATAATATTTTCGAATTTATAGATATTTTGAAGAATATAAAACATATTTGAAAATCTGGAATATTTTAAATATTTTTAACTTAGCATATTTAAAAAAAAACAGCTAAAACCCGCGAGCCCATTTTTTAGGAGTAGCCCCTATCCCGACCAAAATCTCTAACTGGGCCGGCCCACTACCAGCGGGAGCTTAGCATATCCTCGTTGTCTGCGGCATTACGAGCAGAACAGGTGGTGCCATTAATGAGTTAATCACGTGAAAAAATGCACATTGAAATATGTCGTGCACATGCCAAAATAGTGAATGTGTAAGCGGGAGCTTAGCATATCCTTGTTGTCTGCGGCATTACGAGCGAAACAGGTGGTGCCATTAATGAGTTAATCAAGTGAAAAAATGCACATTGGAATATGTCGTGCACATGCCAAAATAGTGAATGTGTAAGATCATACATAGTTAGTACGTCTAAATAGCATTAGACTAAGATCTTCTGATGCATCTACTGTAGGAGATATGCCCTAGAGGCAATAATAAATGTTATTGATTATCTCCATGTTCATAATTAGGTTTATGTTCCATGCTATAACTGCAATGATTCTCGAGTCTGCAAATAAAACGAGGCTTGGAGGGAAACTCATGTGCACGTGTGGGATAATAAACGGTAAAATGTATTCCTAGTCAAGCCTCTATGACTGGCTCAAGTATTGCATGATGATCCTGTTTTCCTGATCATGGGCATGACTATGCCGGCAATTTTGAGGGCACAATTGTTGGTAGAACACTTGTGTTGAATCGACCCAAATTGATGTTATGCTATGAGATACATTCGTCATAAGTTAATGGTTAATAACACAGGAAGTTAATGTTTGCATAATTCCTTAGACCATGAGAGTATCGAGTTTCTTCATGCTTGCTTCATGAACTTTGGGGTTTGTTAAACGTCATCCGTAAATGGGTGGCTATTACGGCGGCTTACGGGTTCATGGAAAAGTATGTCAAGTAACTTGATAGCTCAAGATTGGGATTTGCTCCTCCGACGATGGAGAGATATCTCTGGGCCCTCTCGGTGTTACGGTATCCATCATCATCTGGCCAGACACAGGGTGATTTGATCACAGGGATGCCGGAACACGGGAACGAGAAAAGAGAACAATACCGGCAACGAGGTAACTGGCATTGTGGACAAGTGTTGATCCACGAGGATGCCGATGTTTCTCACCTCGGGAAATTGTAACATATCGCGAAGCAACAGGAATAGCTCACGGCAACTGGAGGTTCACTCGAATATTTATTCGTGTGGGTATAGGGATCGATATGGGTGTCCACGGCTCCGATGTTGATCATTGATCGGAAGGGGTTCCGGGTCATGTCTATGCTTCACCGAACCTATAGGGTCACACGCTTAAGGGTCATCTATCTGCTGAATACTAGACAGGGAGTCTGAGAGAAAATCACCGAAAAAGTTTCGGACGCTGGAAAAGTTTCGGACAGCGGAAAAGTTCCGCAGAGGGGTCACCGGATGAGTTCCGGTGAAAATGAAAAGTTGTTTCAGAGGGTACCATAAAGTCAAATTGGTTTTGGCACATGCCTGATAATTCTTGGAGGGTGCCAGAATCATTCTGGAAACTTTCTGGAATTTTCCGGGATGAAAACCGGAAATGTTCCGGAGCTGCCGAAACCGCTTCAGATGCTTTTCGCAGATGAAATCACTAAACCGGAATTGTTCCGGCTCGCGTTGAAAATTATTTTGGTGGGTACTAGAATTGTTCTAAGCCCACATGCATATTTTCAGTTCGATCAGACGCTGAAAAATGTCGTCGTGAATAGTGAAAGTGCTTTTTGGGATATTTTTGGAAAGCCACCTTTTGGGGCTTTGCTCCAAAAGATCTTGGGGATGACATGGATGGATAGGGGCCAATTTTGGGGCCCCACATGAGGGTGTGGCCGGCCACATGGTGGACTCCTTCATGGAGTCCCCCTTGTTCCTTGGTTTCACCTTTTAGGTCCTTGGGAAGGACTCCTTTCCATGTGGGTTTTGGGTTTTCTTGTAAAACCACCCTACCCCTTGGGTTTCCTATGAATAGGAGGTGTGTGGGCTGCCATAATACACACTCTTGCTATCATACACAAAGCCATGCATGATCTGGCATTCTTCTCTCCCTCCCAGCGAAATAGTTTCGTAGAGCCAAAAGGCTGTCTGGGTTCCGGCAGGAACTAGTTCTGGACGGCGAAGCCCTGCCGGATAGATGGCACCGTATGTGTGCAACTCTGTAGAGAGATCGTAGTTTCGGTCTTAGTTCGAGAGTGCCTCCCGAAGGGCTGTCCGTGTGACCGTCCGAGTTTTGGAGGTCCTCCCGAAGGGCTGTCCGAGTGACAGTCCGAGTTTCGGAGGTCCTCCCGAAGGGCTGTCCGCGACACCGTCCGGGGACTGTGTGACCGCCTCCCGGAGGGCTGTCCGCGGGGCAGATGAGGGTATACATCCTCGCGGTTGGGAGGTTGTAAAATCCTAGCTGCGGGGATCTGCACCGCCGATCGTCATCGACTCTACTTCCGTTGCGCTACGAGTCGTTAACGAAATGATCAAACCTTGTATGCAGTCTCCATAGTGGTCCTGGGCTGGTGCGTAGGTCGGAATTTTTTTGTTTTCTGCTGCGTTCCCCAACAGTGGCATCAAGAGCCGTGCTATGCGTAGATGCAGGTTGCGATCTAGAATACATAGAGATGTATGGGTGTTGCACAATATAATTAGGTAGTAGATGAGATCTATTGCTGAAAATTATTTGTGCGGGTAGCAGATGAAGTCTGTTACCCGATGTTCTTGTTGCTTCCCTCGAATTTGCATATTTCTGATCTTGATAACAGTATGGTGGAGTTTCAATGTTCTGGCAATCCGCGATCCTGATTGATCAACGAAGTGCTAACAGTTCATTGAATTCCACCGTAGTTAAAAAGAAAGATGAAATTTTGCAGAAGAAAGGGCAATGCAGATGTGATCTGCACGGGGGTCACGCGTATGACGAAGTTTAGTATGGGGCTCGAGATTTTATTATCTCGTGTTTCATACACCCTGGAATGTTAATCTAGCGACTTGGATTATCATGCTTGATGATGGACGTTGGTAGCTTCGGTTTGTTTCGAAACCTTAGAAGCCACGTAAAATAAAATTTTGCATGAACCGATTAGAGGCGTCTAACTTGGTTTTGCAGGATGGTTTGTGTCGTGGTTTTGTCACGGCAGATGTCCGAAGACTTAGGTTCGAGGCCATCGCCATAGCAGTGGACTCAAAGGGGTTGATCGGGACGAAGGACACGAGTTTACCCAGGTTCGGCCCCTCAAGTAGAGGTAAAAGCCTACGTCCTGCTTGTGTTGTATTAACTGGAGTATCGATTACAAGGGAGCGGATTGCTTGACCTAGTTCTCGATTACTTGGTTCCTTCTCTAAGCCGCCCCGGGGTCTAGCCTTTATATAAGAGGTCAAGGCCCCGGGTTACACGAGTCTCAAACCGACTCACACAACGTGTCCTACTCTGTCTCTAAGCCGCCATACCATCTTGGGTAAGCCGCCACCGGGCGGCTTAGCCACCCGGGTCATCACGCCATCTTCCATCTCTGGGCCTCCGTCTTGGCCCATCTGGTAAGCCGCCCTGCGGCCTTGTCTGCATCCTCAAGCCCACCTTACAAGCCTTGGGCTTACGAGCCGCCTGGTGTAACCCGGCCCCGCCTGGGCGGGTCTCACCATGGGGTTATATCCCCAACATTAGGCCCCAGGTTGATTTGAGCCAGCTCATGTCAATCTTTAACTTTACTTAGCGGCGAGTCCTCATAGTGCTGTCATCTGGAAAGTCAATTTGTAACCCGCCATGACGTCACACCGAATATTCGGAAAAGATTCCATGACGTTTGCAACGGATCTTTGTCACCAAAAAGTCATCCCGATAATCGAGGCGCCAATTTACTGTAGCTCCCCAATTTTTCGCGCGCACGGTTGTTCTTCTCCTTATAAATAGCGCCACGTGCGCCTCCTCTCTTTCTCCGCCTGTCGCTGTCGTCTTCTTCCTCGCGCGAAGACTCCCTTCTCCAGAGCTCCGCCGCCCGCAACCGAAGCCGCGCCGTTGCTCTCATCGCCGGCCACTGCCTCAGCCCGAACCGGTCCAGAGCCTCACCGGCGCCTCCGCATCTCAGAGGTAAACTCCTCTGATCCTCGTTGAATCTGTGTGCCCCCCCATTAGGGTTCCAAGTCCTTCCCTGTTCTTGAAAGCTCGCCGCCGTTCGACAACCACCGAGGCATCAAGCACTGCCTCAGGCCTCGTAATATTACTTATTTGTCGCGGGCACTCCTCCGAAGTTAATCCCCCACTCATTTTTGTGCCCATATGACACTCATTGCCGCGGATAGATTAATCTTGTTCTTCCACTGTTATTTCTAGGTCACATATATTTTCACTTTTCTTCACCCGTAGATCTTGCAATGAAGAGATAATATGCAAAATCTGTTTCTGCACTTAGTCATTTTTCTGCCCATATTGCCTTGGCTCCGTAACTCGCCATTTATCTTGGCGGCTTCCGCCAATTGTTCTGGCGACTTAGCTCTTCCGCTGTTACGCTGATCATAACTGCATTACACAGCAATTGCTCTTCTAACCCGCCATTCCACCTATCCTTGTAGCATAATCCGCCAAAATGACAAGGACTCCATCATCTTGCGACTGGGTCAGCTCTGGAGTTACAGAACAGCTCCTTCTTGACTTTGTTGAATCCGGCATGCTGCCGGGTAAAGACGAAATACACTGGCGGGTTCCAGGACCGGAGAAGAGGCCTGAGCCCAAGGAGGGAGAGATCATCATATTTACTGACCACATCCTTCGCGGGTTTCGCCCTCCCGGGTCAAAGTTCTTTCGGGATGTTCTTCACTTCTTCCAGATCCACCCCCAAGATATAGGCCTAACTCAGTCACCAACATATGCCAATTCCAAGTCTTAAGTGAAGTCTATATGCAAGAAGAGCCGTCTGTTGACCTCTTCTATGAGTACCACTATGCAAACCGCCAGACTGAAATGGCGGCTGGTCCCAGCTTGGAGCTTGGTGGTATTACCATCCAGAGACGGAGAGACCTGCCATATCCTTCAGCTACCTTGCCAAGTCACCCCAAAGACTGGAACAAGACTTGGTTTTATTGCCAGGACACCTCTCCTGAAGGCGAGAATCCCCTGCCGGGTTATCGTCCAACCCGGCTCTGCTTTACCAATGACAACCCCCTCCCAGCACGGATGACAGCCGCCGAGCGAGCAAAGTATGCCTCTGCTTACACCAAAGTTAAGGCTTTACTGGCAAACGGCTTGACAGGCGTTGACCTAACCCGCTGCTGGGTAAGCTGGAAGATCATGCCACTGAGCCGGCGTGACCGGCTCATGTGCGAATATACGGGTGAACCCAATGACCCCCTTTGTTTCAAGAGCACTCCCTTGACTGACGAAGATATCAACACTGGCGTCAAGGGACTCCTTGGCGAAAGTCAGGAAGCTTGCAACAAGGTTGGGCTAAAGCCCTTCTATGCCAAGAATCCGGCTCCAGACGTAAGTCTCTTTTCCTTCAATTGATTATATTTATCTTGTACCTTCTAACCTTTGCCGGCGGCTTATGTATAGGCCAACTCCCCGTTCTGGAAGAAGAAGTTCAACCCGCCAGTGAGGAAGCCTAAGACGAAAACCCCTGCCAAGAAGAAGAAGAAAGCCGCCACTCCAGAGCCAGCTGAAAGTGATGACTCGGAGGTAGAACTTGACTCCCTTGGCCGTCTTTTTATGCAACTTATTGACAATGATTACTCACAGGACGAAACGGAGGCCAGCCACGCAAACGCTCCTGAGGTAATTGATATTTCTGACTCAGAGATCTTTCCACAAGACAGAGTACGGCGGGTCGTCCGGAAAGTCCCCTTCTCTCATCCTCTTGCTTACTTAGATCCCAATTTGCTTTTGAAAAAGCAACAACACACCTCCCGTCGTAAAACCCGGAGCGCTGGCTCTGAAGACCTCGTGGCCGGGTTACCACATTCCCCGGCTCAACGAAAACGGCCAGCTGAGGTATCCTTTTAACTGAAACATAGTTTTCATCAACCTTGTATTGTACTCTTACTTTGTCTTATATTATTTTGGCTGCCTGCAGGATTCTCCGCCTTCATCTGGCGACTCAACCGCGTCAAAGCTGCCTCCCATGAAGATCAACCCGGAGTACGTACATTATTTTTGCACTGAATGCTTTCAATGTTCTTGACATATATGTAACCATCATCTGTACCTTCCAGGGCCCAAGCAAAACGGAGGAAGACTGGCGGGTCTAGCGCCGCCCCTACTGCCAAAGAACCGGTGTTTGCCAAACCGGCCTCTCCTTCACCAGCTGCCGATACTATGAAAGAAACTCAGCAGCCACCTGAGCCGGCGGGCCATGACACGACCGCTGAAAGCCCTGCCAGGGATGATCCCAAGCCGCCCAGCCCTTCAATGGCTGTTGAAGATACAATCGTTCCGGATGTTGCAATAACTGGGGCGGGTTACCAAACCCCTGAACCCCGTGTACTGTCAAGGCACACTGGCAAGGCTGAAACTTCTTCACTTGAAGAATTTAATTTTGAACCCACTGTACTGGAGAAGTTTACTGCCGACGAGCTTCACGCTGGATTTTTAAACCGCCTGGAGTCAAGCCGGAAGATGGAGCTAAAGCTTGTCCATCTTATGAAGAAGAAATATGAGGTAACATTATTACCAGCTTGTCCCTTATACCCTTTCATAGCCGCCAAGAGCCGGATTAATATGTCAAATAATAAACCGGATCTTTCCTTAGCAACACCTTGTATGACTTGAGCTGTAGCCCCCAAGTATCGGGTTAGTATAAGTAGTAGACCGATATTCAATTTGTATAGAGCTTGATCAGCTGTAGCCCCCAAGTCCGGGTTATTATGAAATGATGACCCGGATTATCATTGGAAACCTTGAAAATGCTGATTGTAGCCCCCAAGGGCCGGCTTATCTTTTCAAAGATGAGCCGGAACTTTAATGAAGGATTTGAACGTCGCCTGTAGCCCCCAAGGGCCGGCTTACCTTTTCAAAGATGAGCCGGGACTTACTTGAAAAACTTGAACGCGTGATCTGTAGCCCCCAAGGGCCGGCTTATCTGTTGAAAGATGAGCCGGAGCTAACCTTAGAGAACAAACAGACATTAGCCCCCAAGTGTCGAGTATATTGCTTGCAATCTGCTTGAGACTTGTAGCATAATTTCCTCACTGATAATTTATCATGATCATTGAACCCCCTTTTCCTGCTTTTGTATTATCACAGGACGCTCTGGAGGCGGCTGAGTCTGAAATGGCCAGCCTGAAGAAAAATCTCGCTTTACAAGAGACCGCCCGGTCAGAGGCGGAAACCAAATGGCGGGTTACCGTGGAAGATCTTGAAAAGACGCAAGTTGACTTTGCGCTTTTCAAGAAAAACACTGAGACACATCAAGCCGCCCTGACCAAGCGTGCAGAAGATGCTGAAGGGCGGCTTACAACTGTATCAGCTGAGCTGCAGACCCTGAAACAGCACATATCAAGGATGACCTCTGCTATCTTTGGTAAGTGTATGGTACTTAGTGATCTTTCTGTCCATGTCAAATAATACTGCTGGCGGCTTATATCACCCATCCTGTCCTTGCAGGCGAAAGGAGCCGCCAACTGTCATCTGACAGCTTGATGAAGCTGAAAGCAGTGTACTCCTTAGCTGAACAACTCTACTGCGGGACTCTCCTGACCATCAAAGCCATGCTGACTGAGAGGAGCATCCCCAAGCACATGAAAGGAGTCATAGAGCTGCTATCCACACTGCCCAAGAAGGTTGATGAGCTCAAAAGATCAGCCGCCAGACAGGGAGCTCTTTCCGCACTAAGCCGGTGCTTGGCTTTCGCTCCTGAGCTAACTGCTGACGAGATGATGGACGGGTTCCCGTCCAAGAAAGATGACGGCTCTGAGTTCACGACAGAAGACTATGCTCAATGCAGAAGGTCTTCCAGGGTGCTTGCCTCCAAGCTGGTGGAGGACCTTGATATGTCAACGTACCAGGCGGCTTACAGCGAGACGTCCAAGAAGATACGCGGTCCCACTTTTGAATGCAGAGACTTGACTCCTGCTCGCCGTAAGCATCTCTTCGCCCCTGAGATTGACCCGTCTCCTCTGTTTGAAGACGCCCGGTTTGAAGCGCTAACACACTGCAACTGGGACGTGGACAATCTTAAGATCGAAGAAGTCGAAGACCCGGAGCAGGATGACCCGCCACCAAGCTGAACTTTATATTTGATAACCCGGCCTCCTGAGCCGCCAATGTGTATAAACGTTTGGCTGTTTGCCTGTTGGGCTCTCAAAGAGAGCTTTGTAATAGGCTTGTAGAAAAACCCTTTCACTGTCTGACCCGTGCCATCGTGCACGTATGAATCTTTTGTTAATCGTAATATATTCCTTGCCTTTCGTCAAGCGGCTTATGGTGCCAATTTGCACGGCGTCTTATCTTGTAGATAAAACCCGGCAAAATAAAAGACAGAAACATGTTCTGTACTGCTGTAAAGGGCGGCTTACAAAGCCTAACCCGGAGGCGTGAAACCCCATTTGCTCTTCTTTCCGACATATAAGCCGGTTCTTCCGGGTGGTCTTAGCTACTTTGAACTCTTGATAAGAGCGTAGCAACCCAAAAAGAGACACATCAAAATAGGAGAGTTTACCTCGCCGCTGTAAGAGGCCCTTGCAGGGGGTAAGTTATAAAACTCGCTGCACCCCTGACAAGGCGCATCTACTTACAGGCAGGTGTAACTCGTAGTTATAAATATAAGAGTTAACCTCGCCGCTGTATGAGGCCTTTGTAGGGGGTAAGTTATAGAACTCGCTGCACCCCTGACAATGCGCATCTGCATACAGGCAGGTATAACCCGGCCTTTCAGATGAGAGTTAGCCTCGCCGCTGTAAGAGGCCTTTGCAGGGGGTAAGTTTTAGAACTCGCTGCACCCCTGACAAAGCGCATCTACTTACAGGCAGGCGTAACCCGGTTTCACAGATTAGAGGAGGTGAGTTTATAACTCGCTGCACTCCTAGTAATCTTTGTTGATATTATCAACTTGCTCACCAACTTATAAGCCGCCGTCTTGTAAGCCGCCAGTAGTTGGTAATCTTGTAGTTAAGGAGCCGATCAAGAGGTTGAAGCTTAACCCGGCGGGTTAGAAGCCCCCAAATGACCTTGTAACTCCGGCTGAAGAGCCAGACCAAGAGGGTTGAAGCCTAACCCGGCAGGTTGAAAGCCCCCAAGTGATCATATGATTGTAGCCATCTTTGGACAATGTGAGATACGTAAAAACGGCAGAGGCCCCGTCTTGCAGGGATGCCAACTCTATTATATATATATATGTGATATATACAATGATGATATACAATGAGGGAAGTCGATGACTTAGGTGTAGTAGGGTCGCAGATGAGCGATATTCCACGGCCGGAGGGTCTCCTGCCCAGAAGTGCGTGATTCATCCCGTACATCAATGAGATAGTATGACCCATTGTTAAGGTTTTTGCTAACCACGAAAGGTCCTTCCCAAGGAGGAGACAACTTGTGTGCGTCCGTCTGATCTTGAATCAGGCGCAACACTAAGTCGCCTTCTTGGAACGTCCGGGTCTTGACTCGGCGGCTGTGATAGCGGCGCAGGTCTTGCTGATAAATCGCCGATCGAGCCGCCGCCAGGTCACGCTCTTCATCCAAAGCATCCAACGCGTCCTGACGCGCCGTCTCATTGTCTGCCTCAACGTAAGCCGCCACTCTTGGCGAGTCATGACGTATATCACTTGGTAATACAGCTTCTGCGCCGTAAACCATGAAGAAAGGCGTATAGCCTGTGGATCTGTTGGGAGTTGTATTGATGCTCCACAAGACTGATGGTAACTCCTCAACCGAGCAACCCGGCGTTCTCTGTAAAGGAACCATAAGCCGGGGCTTGATACCTCTCAAAATTTCCTGGTTAGCACGCTCCGCCTGACCATTGGACTGTGGATGAGCAACAGCAGAGACGTCAAGCCGGATGTGCTCTTCTTCACAGAAAGCTTGCATAGCCCCTTTGGATAGGTTTGTGCCATTATCTGTGATTATACTGTGGGGGTAACCAAAACGGTAGATCAATTTTTTGACAAACTGAACCGCCGTAGCTGCATCACACTTGCTGACCGGCTCAGCCTCCACCCACTTTGTAAATTTATCAACCGCCACCAAAAGATGGATCTTTTTATCTTTGGATCTCTTGAAGGGCCCGACCATATCAAGCCCCCAGACCGCAAACGGCCAAGTAATTGGGATCATGCGCAATTCCTGAGCCGGCACATGAGCACGTCGTCCAAACTTTTGACAGCCATCACACTTGAGAACTAAGTTTTCTGCGTCCTTATGAGCCGTCAGCCAGAAGAAACCATGTCTAAAAGCCTTGGCCACCAGAGATTTTGAGCCGGCATGATGACCACAGTCTCCGGCGTGGATTTCATTCAGGATCTCCTTGCCCTCCTCAGGTGAAACACAACGCTGAAAGACGCCCGTAACACTGCGTTTATGTAACTCGCCATTGATGATTGTCATGGATTTAGATCGTCTGACGATTTGCCTTGCCAAGGTCTCCTCCTCAGGTAACTCGCCACGAGTTAGATACGCCATGTAAGGCAACGTCCAGTCAGGAATAGCACGCAGAGCTGCCACCAATTGCCCCTCCGGGTCAGGAATAGCCAGATCCTCCTCCGAAGGTAACTTAACTGAGGGGTGATATAACACGTCCAAGAAAACGTTAGGCGGCACCGGCTTACGCTGAGAGCCAAGTCTTGACAACGCGTCAGCCGCCTCGTTCTTGCGACGATCAATGTGATCCACCTGATAACCCTTAAAGTGACCCGCAATGACGTCTACCGCCTGACGATAAGCCGCCATCCGTGGGTCTTTGGAGTCCCACGTGCCTGAGACTTGCTGAGCCACAAGGTCTGAGTCGCCGAGGCATCTAACCCGGCTCAGATTCATCTCCTTAGCAACCCAGAGGCCATGAAGCAAAGCTTCGTACTCAGCTGCATTGTTAGTACAAGGAAACATCAGCCTTAACACGTAACAGAACTTATCACCTTTGGGGGAAGTTAAGACAACTCCAGCCCCCGAGCCTTCCAGCTGTCTAGACCCGTCGAAGTGAATCGTCCAATAAGTGTTGTCCGGCTTCTCCTCTGGCGACTGACACTCTGTCCAGTCGTTTATAAAGTCCACCAAAGCTTGAGACTTAACAGCCGTGCGAGGCACATACTTCAGATTAAGAGGTCCCAGCTCCAATGCCCACTTAGCAATCCGGCCAGTGGCTTCTCTGTTTTGAATTATGTCTCCCAACGGGGCAGAGCTAACCACTGTGATCGGGTGACCCAGGAAATAGTGCTTTAGCTTACGGTTTGCCATGAATACCCCATAGATCAGCTTCTGCCAATGTGGGTATCGCTGCTTGGACTCGATCAAAACTTCACTGACGTAGTAAACCGGCCGTTGAACCGGATATTCCTTCCCTGCCTCCTTGCGCTCCACAACCACCGCAGCGCTGACTGCCCTGTTGTTAGCCGCCACATAGAGGAGCAAAGGTTCCTTCTCAGCCGGAGCGGCCAAGACCGGCGGCTCAGTCAACTGTTTCTTGAGCGCCTCAAACGCCTCACCCGCCGCCTTGCTCCAGACGAAATCATCTGTCTTCTTCATCATTTGATATAAAGGGATTGCCTTCTCGCCCAGGCGGCTTATGAACCGGCTTAACGCGGCGATTCGACCCGCCAGGCGCTGAACGTCGTTTATGCACGCCGGCTCAGACAAAGAAGTAATTGCTTTGATCTTGTCCGGGTTAGCTTCGATTCCACGCTCAGAAACCAGAAACCCCAAAAGCTTGCCTGCAGGAACTCCAAAAACGCACTTGGCCGGGTTAAGCATCATCTTGTAAACCCGCAAGTTGTCAAAAGTCTCCTTCAGGTCATCCAGCAAAGTTTCCTTCTTCCTTGACTTGACCACTATATCATCCACATAAGCATGAACATTGCGCCCAATTTGACTGTGAAGACAGTTCTGCACACAACGCTGATAAGTCGCCTGGGCACTCTTGAGCCCGAAAGGCATAGACACATAGCAGAAAGCACCAAAAGGCGTGATGAAAGCCGTCTTCTCTTGGTCTTTGACTGCCATCTTGATCTGGTGATAACCTGAATAGGCGTCCAGGAAGCATAAACTCTCACAACCCGCCGTCGCATCAATGATTTGATCAATCCGGGGGAGAGCAAACGGGTCAACTGGATAGGCTTTGTTAAGATCCGTGTAGTCCACGCACATACGCCAAGTGCCGTTCTTCTTAAGCACTAGCACCGGGTTAGCTAACCACTCCGGATGAAAGACCTCCACAATGAACCCTGCTGCTAAGAGCCGGGCCACCTCTTCTCCAATAGCTTTACGCCGCTCTTCATTGAAACGACGAAGGAATTGCTTAATCGGCTTAAACTTAGGATCCACATTAAGGTGGTGCTCAGCAAACTCTCTCGGTACACCCGGCATGTCAGATGGCTTCCATGCAAAGATGTCCCGATTCTCACGGATGAATTTGATGAGCGCGCTTTCCTATGCGGGGTCCATGTTAGCCCCTATAGTGAACTGCTGAGATGAGTCGCCCTCAGTGAAGGGAGTCATATCCTCCGGGTATCATCCGCCGCAAACTTGAGGGGCGGCTCTGATTCTGTAGTGGGTTTCTTCAAGGGAGTCATATCCTCCGGGTCGACATTCTCTTTATAAAACTTGAGCTCTGCCTCTGCACAACTTGACTCTGCATAAGCTGCATCACCTTCCTCACATTCAAGAGCCGTCTTCCGATCACCGTGCACAGTAATTGTTCCTCTCAACCCGGGCATCTTGAGCTGTAAGTAGACATAGCAAGGCCTAGCCATGAACTTGGCATAAGCCGGCCGTCCAAACAACGCATGATATGGACTTTTAATTTTAACCACCTCAAACCACAAGGACTCCACCCTGTAATTGTGCTCATCTCCAAAGGCGACTTCCAGAGAAATCCTACCCACTGGATAAGCCGACTTGCCAGGCACCACACCATGAAAGACTGTGGAAGACGGCTTAAGATCCTTGTCAAGCAGACCCATCCGGCTGAAAGTATCGTAATACAGGATGTTGATGCTGCTACCACCATCCATAAGCACCTTCGTGAACATGTATCCACCAACTTGGGGGGCAACCACCAAAGCTAGTTGCCCCGGGTTGTCGACCCGCGGCGGGTGATCCGCCCTACTCCAAGTGATGTCATACTCAGACCACTTCAAATATTGCGGGAGAGCCGGCATGACCGCATTAACCGCCCGCTTGCGTACCTTCTGGTCTCGCTTGTCCAGGCTGGTCGTGAAAACATGATACTGACCCCCGCTAAGTTGTTTCGGGTTGCTCTGAAAACCTGACTGGTTATGCTGCTGTTGGCCACCGCCTCCAGACTGTTGATTATGACCTTGATTGCCTTGATTCTGATAACCTGACCCTGAGCCGCCAGGACCAAAGCCGGCTCCTGACCCGCCTGGTCCTGAGCCGCCAGACGGTCCATTACCGTTGTTATGATGCTGCTGAAGGCTGTAATCTCGAAACTGCCGCATAATGTGGCAATTCCTCCACGTATGCCCTGCCGGCTTATCGGGTCGACTATGCTCCGGACAAGGCTTATTGAGCATCGCTTCCAAGTTGAAAGGAGCCTTCCCTTTGTTAAAATTCTGCTTGAAGTTCCCATTGCCCTTAGCATGGTTGTTCCCAGCACTGGTGTTCGCCACTAACTCTGACCCGCCGTCCGGGTGTTTCCGCTTACCGGAGTTGCCGTTGCCAGCCGCGTTCTGCTGCTGACCCTTTCCATTGTTACCCTTCTTCCCTTGACCTGATTTTTCATCATCAGAGCTTGGGTCCTTCGTGTTGTCAGAGTCGGCATATTTGGTTAGAGCCGCCATAAGCTCCCCCATGTCTTGACACGAGCGTTTAAGCCGGCCAAGCTTCTGCTTCAGAGGTGTAAAGTGGCAATTCTTTTCTAGAATCAAAACTGCTTGAGCCGCCGTGATCTGTTCCGAAGAGTGGATAATAGTTGAGACCCGCCGAACCCAATGATGGGCCGACTCATCCGCCTGCTGCACACAATGATCCAAATCCACAATCGTCATGGGCTGCTTGCACGTTCCTTTGAAATTTTTGATAAATTTCGCCTTCAACTCGGCCCAGGAAGTAATGGTGTTGGGTGGCAATCCCTTCAACCATGTGCGAGCCGGCCCTTCCAGCATCATGATAAAATACTTGGCACACACTGCATCACTAACATCCAACATCTCCATGGCTAACTCATAGCTTTCAATCCAAGCCTCTGGAGGTAAATCAACCGTGTAGTTGGGCACCTTGCGAGGGCCCTTGAAATCTTTCGGCAGGCGCTCATTCCGTAAAGCCGGCACTAAGCACGGCACCCCCACAGCCCGGGAGGTTAACCCGGCTCCGGTTGAGACGGAAGGTGCAGCTGTGGGTTCCTGATAAGCCGCCGCCGCTGCCAGAGCCGCCGCCTCTCGCTGTGCTCTCGCTCGATCCACCAGTGCCTCAGCATCCAGAGCCGGCCGGTCGGCCCGTGGCGGGTTCCGATGTCGTTCACTGCTAGACACCGCCGGCGACTCATAACGCCGGCTATAACTGCGACTGGGGATAGGGGTTGAGTGCACACGGCTCCGGCTGTAAGCATACTTCTCCTGCTGGGCCATCGCCGTTCGCAGGTAACCAACAGCGTTTCGCACCTCTTCTGCGAAAGGTGACTCATCAGGGATTGGGATAGCAGTCAGCCGAGTTGCTGCCGCTACCATGTTCTCCGCCGGGTTAGAATAATGACCCGGCGGCGTAGGAAAAGAGGTTGGTGCAATCTGGTTTCGTCGGGGCGGGTTAACCTGCTGATGCTGAACCGCCGCCCGGCTTCCAGGTGCTTCCGCCGTCCGGGTTACGGCCAAAGGCACGTTCTGTCCCGTTCCTGGCGTGTTGAAAAGATTCCTTGCTTCATACTGATCCGGCAAGCGGGACTGATGCCTCATCCGCTGAACCGCCGCTCCTGATTGCTGCTCCAGCCCAAGACGGAAAGCATCCGCCCTAAGGCGCTCTGCCTCAGCGTCCATCTGAGTTTTCAGTTCATTGATCTCCTGCTGGACTTCAATCATCTGATTCTTCAACCTCGCAATCTCCGTGTTACGGGCTGCTTGGTTTTCAGCTGTGACCTCAGTCGCCATCAGGGTTGAAAGCTCACCCATCAAATCCAGAAGGACCTGAGCCGGCTGCCTGCCATCCCCAGATCCGGTTGCCTCAGCAGCTGTGCTGTTATGAGCCGCCGCGGAACCCGCCATGAAGACGGCAGCGCGGTTCGGCGGCTCATATTCTTCTGGCTCATGAAAATCCGACTCGGGGTAAGGCTCAACGTAGGCCCCAAGTCCGCCATCATGGAGCTGGTAGATTGATTCCGTCTCTCCACTCGAAGATCCATCTTCAGAGCAGATGAGAGTTTCCTCCTGTGACATAGATCCTTCTAGATCCATGCCCTGAGTGAAGCCAACGAAGACGTGCCTCCGGCCCGGTTTAACACGGGCGGGTTGCACACATTGGGCGGGTTGCTTGCGCCGAGCCGGCTCGACGATGTCGGTGCAGACGTCCGGCCCGGGTTCAGATCCGCCGATCTTGCCGATGAAAACGTGAATCCCGCCAAAGGGGACCCGGAAGCCATACTCAATGGAGTCAGCCTCGGGGCCCCAGCCGGCGTCGTCGATGTAGAGCCGGCCGCGGCGACTCTTGGTCATCCTGCCAACCGCGTAACCCTCGATCCCTGGTAGAGAGCCCTTTGAGAACTCAACACCACCGAGCGCTAGCCCCACGGTGGGCGCCAACTGTCGTGGTTTTGTCACGACAGATGTCCGAAGACTTAGGTTCGAGGCCATCGCCATAGCAGTGGACTCAAAGGGGTTGATCGGGACGAAGGACACGAGTTTACCCAGGTTCGGCCCCTCAAGTAGAGGTAAAAGCCTACGTCCTGCTTGTGTTGTATTAACTGGAGTATCGATTACAAGGGAGCAGATTGCTTGACCTAGTTCTCGATTACTTGGTTCCTTCTCTAAGCCGCCCCGGGGTCTAGCCTTTATATAAGAGGTCAAGGCCCCGGGTTACACGAGTCTCAAACCGACTCACACAACGTGTCCTACTCTGTCTCTAAGCCGCCATACCATCTTGGGTAAGCCGCCACCGGGCGGCTTAGCCACCCGGGTCATCACGCCATCTTCCGTCTCTGGGCCTCCGTCTTGGCCCATCTGGTAAGCCGCCCTGCGGCCTTGTCTGCATCCTCAAGCCCACCTTAGAAGCCTTGGGCTTACGAGCCGCCTGGTGTAACCCGGCCCCGCCTGGGCGGGTCTCACCACGGGGTTATATCCCCAACAGTTTGCATGTGCATGTGATGTGGTAGAACAGTGTTCATAATAATTTGATTATGTATGAGATGACTATATGATGTAAATTGATTAACATGACCTGCGTGTCATGATTCGGCATGATGGCTGGAGCCATATGATTGCACTTTAATAACCTGCGTGTCAACCTTATGTAATGCACTTATTTTATTAGCTATGGAGATAGCAATATTATCTGGTGCACCGACAAGGTGGTGGCAATCTTCGCGAAGGGGAATACCGACGTGAATGCCGAAGACGAAGAAATACAAGACTTCTCCGTCGGAAGGGGCTGCACCATGTCATGCTAATTATGAATTGCCTGAGATGTTTATCCCTTATGATGCACCCTTCTTGATTGCGCGGTAGTCGCTTTTATTAGGGTGATCTCTCACAAAAATATCAAGTAGTTAGTGTTCTCTCAAGTGTAGCACCGTCACGGCACCTATCTTTTCGGGGTGCGCCGTGTCACACGGGTATGAACGATTAGGGATGTGTGAGGCGGGTGAGTAAAGACCTCGCAGCGAGATCACTTGGTTGTCTTGACGTTCAGGCATGAATGTCATGAGCTCGGAACACACGCATCGAAAGATGAACAAGAGTCACATAGAGATGTGATTGGCAAGTTGGCCTACCTATTGAGATTTTTGTCATCAGTGGTGTTACACCAATGGCGAACAATTTAAATGCGGGTCTTGTATCACTCAAAATCAATTATGAGAGATATTGATTTGAGTGGGAGCGCACTGTATAATTAACTTGTTTAATTCTTAGTGCAATTAATTTTGAACACTGTCTAAGTGTGGTTTGCATAATAGTTGTAGAATAATGGCTCGCGTTTCCACCTTCCCTTTTAAAATTGAATAGCTGTTAAATATCTGGTTAAAACTTTACGGTTGGTAACGTAATGTGAGGATTGTCCTCAAGAGTGCCGAGAAGGACTTTGTCCTATCGCATGCTTTCGGTATTCTCCCGCTAATGCTATGGATCATGTGACTCTCGTCCTTCGATCCAAAAGCTAGAATTCCGTTTTCAGTCAAGTGCAATACGTTTGCTTCCATGAGACCCGAACTTCAAAAGTTTGGATAGTTATGTGATATTCATGGAATCTGAAAATCATTTTCAGAGACAGACAAGGACTGAAAGATATGAGACATCTAAAGCCATGTTTGTTTGCAAACTATTAGTAAAGGTGTTTACTATGCATTTGACTGATAAGAGAGGGATCCAGAAGAACGCCTGTCATATGATGAAAGGTGAATAAAACAACAACTTAAAGAGAAAGGAAGTGTCCGAAGGGTGTTAGTGAAACTTTCACGCCTAGGAAGTCCGAGGCTAACGCCACTCTTAAGTTGGGTGCTTCTTCTGAGAGTAGGAGAAATACTGAAAGTTAAACTGTTAGAAGTATAATGGCAAAAGGAAAGAAGACTGGAATATCCAGCTCATGTATGAATGTCATACAAGTTTTTGATGTATAGAAGGCTGGTCAAAGATATAGTTCTTGGGAATTATGGTTAAACATGTTAATCACTAATTCTTGGGTATTGTGAGTTAATCACAAAGATACCCGCTCGATTGCATTCTGTTGCAGCTCGATGTAAGAACTACTATGGCCTGAAAGACTAACCAGGAATGAGGTTCAGATACACACAGGGAACATAGTAAATGTTACTATGCCTTCCATCAGTGTATTCCCTATGTATTTACTTTCATAATTCATTTTGGAGTTTTACACTCTAGCCCATTGCATAAAGTATCTTGCAAGAAGGTTATTCATAAGAGAACTTTTGATGTTCGATGTTATGAATAACATAAGGGCCATACTTTCATTATGAATGAGACGTATGTTATGAATATTGATAATAATACATTACCTCTGTATTTACTTTCATAATTCATTTAGAGTTTCATACACTCTAGCCCTTTGCATAAGGTATTTTGCAAGAAGGTTATTCATAAGAGAACTTTTGATGTTCGGTGTTATGAATAACATGAAGGGCCATGCTTCCATACAGGATGGGATGTATGCTATGAATATTGATGGTAATATGATACATCCATAAAACTGATGCTAAATGTCGCAAGACTAAAAGAATACCACACAAGTGTGGCACTGCATTTGGTCACATTGGAGAAACCCGCATGGAAAATTCCATTATGATGGATTTTGAAGTCATTTGATTTTGAATCATCTGACACTTGCAACTTTCCTCTGAAAGGTGAAGTGACTGAAATACCGTTCACAGGCCATAAGGAACGAGCAAAGAACATATTGGTAATCATACATTATGATGTGTGTAGTCCAATAAATGTTGTTGCAAGTAGTGGATTTATCTATCTTCAGAAATGACTCAAGTAGATATATGGATATTTACTTGTTGAGACGTAAGTCTGGATCTTTTGAATTCATTCATAAGGTTTTCAAAAATGAAGTAGAAGTTATTGTAACGAGAAAATTATGTTTCTAAAATTCGATTGCAGAAAGGAATATTTGAGTTACAAGTTTAGCGAATGTCTGATGAGTTGTGAAAGGGGTTTCATAACTTGCACCTCCCGGAACACCACTGCAAGTGGAAAGTCCGTGAAGATGTAATCGAACTATTTATGACATGGTAAGATCAAAGATGACATAAGTAGATTTGCCATTATCATTTTTTAAGAGTGATGCTTTAGAGACTGCGGCTTTTACACTGAAAAGAGCTTCATCGGGTCTGTTGAAATAACGTCATGGTATGGTACGCCCAACCATGTTATATCTTTTCTTAACATTTGGAATATGGGGCTTGTGTAAAAGGTTACAAACCTATTCCAAATCAGACAAGTGCTACTTTGTAGGTTATCCCAAGTAAATTGGTATTCCTCCCTCACAATACCGAGGCAAATAAGTTTGCCACAAAGAACGGTATGCTTTTTGAAGGAAATAGTTCTTTCAAAAAGGGTGAGTGGGAGAACAGTGCAACTCGACGAGAGAAACAGTATCTTCGTCGTCAGATCAAAGGAAAGGAACCTTGGAAGTGATTCCAGGGTTTCCTACTGCGACTGATACGGAAGTCTCTACAATAAAATGTATGGACTTCGGTCGAAATTGCAGCTGAACCTCGTAGGCAAGGCTCGTGCAAAACTCTCAGGTGCGCAAACGAGATATTGTTGTTGGACAACAGTATACCTACGATACACAAGGAAGCGGTGATGGGCCCTGACTCCGGAATTGGCTAAATGCCAATACAATCTGAGATAGTTTCCATATAAGTGATTCGAGATTAAAATCTTGATACACCTTTTGGAAGACTTAGAGTCTAACGAAAATTTATGGAACTAAAAACTGATACGGATAAAAATGTTTTATCCATATAGCTCGACTTGTTGAAATAACAAGTTCAAGGAGTTGACTACGATGAGGTTGATTCACCGTAGCGATGCTTAAAGTCGGTTCGGGTTGAACTAGCAATTAATACATATTTCAATCATGAGATATGAAACATGGATGACAAAAGGATTTCCATCTGATGGAAATGAAACCTAGGACTTGTATGTGATACAGTCCGAAGTTATTTGTCGATCCAGAGGATGCTAGTAAGTATGCAAACTTCAGAGTTCCAGCGATGGACAGAAGAGAGCAAAGTGGAGTTGGAATCTTCGTTTTTGATGGAATGGTCAAAGGGGTTTGACTTCATCAAATGGGTATCGAAGATGCTTGTGATTCAAGAAAGTAAGTGGGAGCATAATAATATTTCTAAAAACCGTGTGTACTTGACACATTGTTAATTGGAAATAAATTTCTTGACACAAATTAGGACTTCATTTGAAAATAGTTTTTCGATGAAGTGCTTAGGCTAAATAGCCTCAATATTAGGCATGATGATCTATGGAGATAGATTTACCTAATGGGGCTGAGCAAAAATACATATTGAGAAGATGCTAAAACCTTTTAGCATTTAAAACGCCAAGGAGTGATTCTTGCCGAAGTCACATGGAAAGAGTTTTTGCAAAACTCGGTGTCCCAAAACACTGATGAGCAAAATACATGATGGTGATTCCATACACTCTTGTGTTTGGATTAATCATGTATTCCATGGTATGTAAAACAACTAGATATGTCCAATACTCCAAAGTTGTTGCGAGTATAGATACCAAAGTGATCAAAGTACTGATCATGGGACAACAGTGAAAGATGTCATTGAGTACTAGAGCAGTACTGATGACATGTTTTCTCGCAAGCGGAGATCATGAAGAGTTCGTTGTAAAAGGTTACATCGATACAGTCTTCATCTATGCTCCATGCGATTTTCGATTTAAGTTAAGGGTTTTGTGTAATGCACAATATGGTGGCACGGTAGTTGGAAATTGTTCCAAACAAGATACTGTGGCGAATTCTATAACAAAGGCTAAGTATGTTGATGCTTTAGAAGTGACAAAGAAGTTGTTGAATCATATAGTTCATTCATGAACTTAGTATGATTCCAAGATGGCTTTGGTCTATGGGACACTATTGCAGATAGTTGCTCCATAGCTCAGTCTGAGGAATCAGGTTTCGACCAATGATTCACACATATGCAAAGCCAAGTCCACACAAAATATGAATTTTGTGAAAGCGTGAAAACATGAGGATATGCAAAGTTACACACGGAGCTGAAGTCGTCAGATCCGTTGGACATCAGGCTATACCACATGCGAAGCATATTTTACACCAGTATGCCATAGGTGTAAAGTGCATTAGCATAGACTAGATTATTGACTCTAGTGCAAGTGGGAGTCTGTAGGAGATATGCCCTAGAGGCAATAATAAATGTTATTGATTATCTCCATGTTCATAATTAGGTTTATGTTCCATGCTATAACTGCAATGATTCTCGAGTCTGCAAATAAAACGAGGCTTGGAGGGAAACTCATGTGCACGTGTGGTATAATAAACGGTAAAATGTATTCCTAGTCAAGTCTCTATGACTGGCTCAAGTATTGCATGATGATCCTGTTTTCCTGATCATGGGCATGACTATGCCGGCAATTTTGAGGGCACAATTGTTGGTAGAACACTTGTGTTGAATCGACCCAAATTGATGTTATGCTATGAGATACATTCGTCATAAGTTAATGGTTAATAACACAGGAAGTTAATGTTTGCATAATTCCTTAGACCATGAGAGTATCGAGTTCTTCATGCTTGCTTCATGAACTTTGGGGTTTGTTAAACGTCATCCGTAAATGGGTGGCTATTACGGGGGCTTACGGGTTCATGGAAAAGTATGTCAAGTAACTTGATAGCTCAAGATTGGGATTTGCTCCTCCGACGATGGAGAGATATCTCTGGGCCCTCTCGGTGTTACGGTATCCATCATCGTCTGGCCAGACACAGGGTGATTTGATCACAGGGATGCCGGAACACGGGAACGAGAAAAGAGAACAATACCGGCAACGAGGTAACTGGCATTGTGGACAAGTGTTGATCCATGAGGATGCCGATGTTTCTCACCTCGGGAAATTGTAACATATCGCGAAGCAACAGGAATAGCTCACGGCAACTGGAGGTTCACTCGAATATTTATTCGTGTGGGTATAGGGATCGATATGGGTGTCCACGGCTCCGATGTTGATCATTGATCGGAAGGGGTTCCGGGTCTTGTCTATGCTTCACCGAACCTATAGGGTCACACGCTTAAGGGTCATCTATCTGCTGAATACTAGACAGGGAGTCTGAGAGAAAATCACCGAAAAAGTTTCGGACGCTGGAAAAGTTTCGGACAGCGGAAAAGTTCCGCAGAGGGGTCACCGGATGAGTTCCGGTGAAACTGAAAAGTTGTTTCAGAGGATACCATAAAGTCAAATTGGTTTTGGCACATGCTTGATAATTCTTGGAGGGTGCCAGAATCATTCTGGAAACTTTCTGGAATTTTCCGGGATGAAAACCGGAAATGTTCCGGAGCTGCCGAAACCGCTTCAGATGCTTTTCGCAGATGAAATCACTAAACCGGAATTGTTCCGGCTCGCGTTGAAAATTATTTTGGTGGGTACTAGAATTGTTCTAAGCCCACATGAATATTTTCAGTTCGATCAGACGCTGAAAAATGTCGTCGTGAATAGTGAAAGTGCTTTTTGGGATATTTTTGGAAAGCCACCTTTTGGGGCTTTGCTCCAAAAGATCTTGGGGATGACATGGATGGATAGGGGCCAATTTTGGGGCCCCACATGAGGGTGTGGCCGGCCACATGGTGGACTCCTTCATGGAGTCCCCCTTGTTCCTTGGTTTCACCTTTTAGGTCCTTGGGAAGGACTCCTTTCCTTGTGGGTTTTGGGTTTTCTTGTAAAACCACTCTACCCCTTGGGTTTCCTATGAATAGGAGGTATGTGGGCTGCCATAAGACACACTCTTGCTCTCATACACAAAGCCATGCATGATCTGGCATTCTTCTCTCCCTCCCAGCGAAATAGTTTCGTAGAGCCGAAAGGCTGTCTGGGTTCCGGCAGGAACTAGTTCTGGACGGCGAAGCCCTGCCGGATAGATGACACCGTATGTGTGCAACTCTGTAGAGAGATCGTAGTTTCGGTCTTAGTTCGAGAGTGCCTCCCGAAGGGCTGTCCGTGTGACCGTCCGAGTTTTGGAGGTCCTCCCGAAGGGCTGTCCGAGTGACAGTCCGAGTTTCGGAGGTCCTCCCGAAGGGCTGTCCGCGACACCGTCCGGGGACTGTGTGACCGCCTCCCGGAGGGCTGTCCGCAGGGCAGATGAGGGTATACATCCTCGCGGTTGGGAGGTTGTAAAATCCTAGCTGCGGGGATCTGCACCGCCGATCGTCATCGACTCTACTTCCGCTGCGCTACGAGTCGGTAGCGAAATGATCAAACCTTGTATGCAGTCTCCATAGTGGTCCTGGGCTGGTGCGTAGGTCGGAATTTTTTTGTTTTCTGCTGCGTTCCCCTACATCTACTAGCTAAATAACCTGTCCATAGATCGAGAGGCTCTCTCCACCATCCAGACATTAAGTGTAAACACGGGTAATTGCATTTAGCAAGATAACACACGGGTATGTGTAGGGGACTATTAATCCTCTAGTAAACCTTAAACCTTAGTGGCAACAAGTCAATAAAAGCTTTTTCTATTTTCTGTTACTATGGTAGATTATTTGCAAGATTCAACCAAACTAATGCAAAACACTTCGTTGTTGACCAGCGATCTAAACTGTCCAAGAGTAGATATGCAATTGAAATGAAATATGCATCTATATATCAACCATATAGATAATTCATCATATGATCAACATTGCCGCTATGGATACATTAGATAAACGACAATCATGTAGAGCAACTCATACAGCTATTGTATTGAACATAAAAAACACATCGAGATAGAAAGATTACAACTTTAGCTACTTCCATGAACCCGTAGTCCAGGGGATGGACTACTCACAAGTCATCTTGAAACACGAGGATCGAGATTAGTGATGATTGAGGTGAATTCCCCATCTGACAGAGTCTCGGACCAGGGTTGAAACGAAGATCACCTCGGAAACACGATGTGGAGGCGGCGAAAAAATGCTTGATGTATTAGGGTGTGCAAATGGGGACATTTATAGACCATCGGGCACTGCAAGCCACATAGGAGGGCCCACAACATGTAGGTCCCCACAACCTTAGGGCTCATAGGGCCTATGGGGCCTAACTTGGGTGGTCTTCTGGTGCTTTGAATCTTTCTGAACCATTTTTATTTTATTTTTCCTCAGAATTTTTCTGGGGATTTTTCTGAAAATAAAAAAATGGAACTCACACTAGACACTGAATTAATATGCGAGTCCCATAAAATTCAATAAAAATGTATGCCCAAAATATTTATAATTGATAAAAATATAGTACGAGTCATACAAAAATTATCAATACGTTTAAGACGTATACAAAAATCATACAAAAATTATCATATAGTATGATATGAGGGATTTTGGCACTAGAATATACTCTGCCAAAATCCCTCATATCATACCCATCTAGAACTTATTCATGTCTTCAATGCACAATTTTTGATATTTACTTGTTTTAACAAGTTCGTTGCACACCTTTTATTTTTGTTTAGTTTTTATTAGTTTTCCTTTGTTTTGTGGTCTTTGTAGGTTTTTTGACATGTTCATGGACTTGGGACATAAAAATAACCAAGTTATGGGTCAAACCGGAGAAGTTCCAAGCACACGATCAAGGTCCTTCGGAGAGTTTGATGATTTTACATTTATCAAAGTTTCCAAATTTAAGATCCAAGGCCACTAACACATTGTACTTTTCCTTAGAAATCCAACAAGTTCAAGAACGTCAACATCGAAGGTTGTATGAAGAAATGATGACCAAAATATGAAGCCACCCAAAAGATCCACACTACACGACGGCCATTCATACGAGCGTAGTTGCTCATACGCATGCTCGTATGAAACCGTGACAACTCCGAAAATAAGCACTAACTATGCCGATTGTGCTCCGATTTCGTCCCCGTTTCCCTACGTGATCCTGGACTTCCAAGGCTTTTACTGGACGTGAATTTTGCTCCCCTAGAGCCATTGGATGATATGGAGGAGGCTAGATCAATGGAGGACACCCAAGGAGGTCTCCTATATGAAGACCTCCAACCCTAGACGCCGCATCATCTCCATACTCCACAAGTCTTATCTACAACCACCATACCTTCATTGCAGCAACTCCACCAGAGAGAAGGGCCAAAACAAGGAAGAAGGAAGGAAGGAAGGAGGCGCCCCCACACCCGACGTCGGTCGGAGGGTCGACACCCTCTTCATCACCACCGTCATGCCTCTTTCCATCTCCAACTTCATGTTGTCTTGTAACTCATCCCTCACCCCTATGTACTCCATCACCATGTTTGAATAATTTAATTAGTTCTCAGGGGAATAAGGTGAACTGTAGTTTGTACTAGTACCGATTGTCTTGCACGATATGATATTCTCTCTTAGATGTTTATGTTAGTAGTCTTCTTGATGTTGGCGAAGTCAACCATCCAACATATGCCAATTTTAGATGGAAGGTTATTACTGTTGGCTAACCGGCTAGTTGCGGAGGTAGGTACATGACATGGCCTATCTCCCTTCATCCCAGATCATTGCAGCAGGGGATAAACGCAGACCGCTTTTAGGCTATGTCCACGGGGACCTTTTCCTCCTTAATCACCGTTTGATAACCGGAGTGGGGAAGAACGGTTGTCGCATATGTAGATACGGAGCTATCACGTGTATGCTCGCGCGTATATGTGTGACGCCCCCGGTTTAATCGTGCACTAATCATACACGCATTCATGCATGATCAAGACCTGAGACTCACGGGAAGATATCACAACACAACTCTAAACACAAATTAAAATAATTCAAGTTTCATATTACAGCCATGGGCCTCGAGGGCTCGAATACAAAAGCTTGAGTACATAAGTCAGCAGAAGCAAACATTATCTGAGTACAGCCATAAAATAAACAAGTCCGCCTTAAGAAGGCTGAGCATAACAACGACACTAGATCGAAAAGGCGCAGGCCTCCTGCCTGGGAGCCTCCGAACTACTCCTGGTCGCCAGCGAGCTCCACATCGTAGTAGGCTCCATCAGTGTTGTAGTAGCCTCCGTCGGGGTAGTAGTAGTCGTCAACGGGGTAAGCTGTCTCCTGGGCTCCGTCATCTGATCGCGGCAATCGTATGAAGAGGAAAAAGGGGGGAGCAAAGCAACGGTGAGTACTCATCCAAAGTACTCGCAAGACTGACATCAGAACTATGCTAGATATGCACCAGTATCAAGAAATAGGGCTATATCTTTGGACAAAACTGCAGAAATACCAGAAGAGGGAGAAAGCCTAGTCCTATCGAAGACTAACATCTTCAGTGTCTTGTGGCATTAGAAGAGTGCAGATTAGCATTTCATAAATAATGATATGTTGTTGCAACGCCCAGAGATCCTTTTTCGACTCCCTGCGAGAAAGAAATCATGGAGCCATCAATCCACTTTAATTCACAGGTATTCAGTTCTAGTTGTAATAAGTCAGGATACTTCCAAGCGTCCGTTACCGTGGACACGGCTAATTGAATAGATATACTTCCCTGCAGGGGTGCACAAACTTGCCCAACACGCTCGATTAACTCTGGCTAGACATAATTTCCTGGTCATACCCGGCCTCGGCTGATCGACACGCCGTAATCCTACCTAGGCTCAACAGAGAGGCCGGCACGCCGGTCTACATCCTAATTGCCCAGGGTCATGGGCCAATCGCCCTTGCAATCCTAAGCATTACGTTCACGGCCAGTGTCAGTTCTGGCAGCTCTTAATACAAAGATGGTGCTTACGCGGGCCACCCGGGCGCGTGCCGCTCAACTATGACATCTGAAGAGCTTTCGGGCGAATGTACAACGAAGAGTACCCACTTTTATTCCCACGTGGAGGTTAGTGCGAAAAAGGCTAGAGGCCTACTCAGATCACATATCCAAACCAGTTAGTGTCTTGAGAGCTCGCGGCTACGATCAGTGCCCCACCATCTGTGGTCCCGTCGCCCTGTCTCGAGGATGTGTGGTAAGGACAAAGAATGACCGGCCACGCCTCGTAATATCTCGCGGGTACCTTTTCGGTCTGGCCCGACTTCATCTCAATTGCGGGTACCCTTGGGGCCGACCCATCTTTCTCATTTAGTTCATAGTCAAGTCAATGTAACAGTGTGTCTATACACCAAATGGTAATCCGAGGAATCACACTCGATGGATCCCACTCAATATATGTGTATGACAGAGTCGCTTATCGGGAATGGGGCTGGAGGAATCACCCTCGGTACCCATGACCAATTACCTACGCTACAGAGCTATCATCACGAGTGCATCATGAGGTATCACCCTCGGCACTCGATAGTAGCTACGCAGAGTCATACTTAGGGGGTGTGAGGTGATGTGTCGGTAACGGCTTGTCAATCACGATGTCGTCGATGATGAAGCAGGGGCAACAGTGTCGAAGGAGGTGACCACAGGGTAACACTAACCATACCTATACTAAGCATTTTATTATAGCAGGTAAAGTAGCAGCAGCAGTCAAACACAGGCTATGCAACAGAATAGGTGCAACCAAATACAGAAGCACATTCTAATGCAAGCACGAGGGAGAAAGAATAGGTGATATCGGAATGATCAAGGGGGGGGGTTGCTTGCCTTGTTGCTCTGCTGCAAAAGGCTGATCATCAGTGGCATAGTCATAGATAGCAGTGGCGTCAGTCTCGGTGTCTACCGGAGAGAAGAGGGGGAAGAAACAATAAATACAAGCAATCATTTGCATCTCGATGCATGAGATGACTACATGCAGTGCTAGGGGTGACCTAACACAGTACTACACATTGCAGACGGAGCGAAAGAATATCTGACGATATTTCCCGAGTCTTTGGTTTCATCGGACAGATGATCCGTAGGGGGAATGTTCCATGTTCATCATGCTAGGAGCATGTGACAGATGAATGGATGGCATATTTGGAGTCTTTGGATTTTTCTGATCAATTTTCATATATAAATTATTTTCATCTGAGTTATAGATTATTTTCTATGATTTTTCTAAGTTTAAAGGATTTTTTGAAATTAACAGAATTAATTAAATTCGAAAAATGCCATTATGACATCATGCTAATGTCAGTAGTCAACAGTGGGGCTGACTGGTCAAACCTGACCAGTGGGCCCCATCTGTCATAGACTGTGAGTTCAACAGGGTTTTATTAACTCTAAAATTTGATTAATTAGCATGGGGTCCACATGTCATACTCTGTTAAATAAACAAAGTTTTTTATTAACCTAAATAGAGGTGGGGCCCAATGTCAGTGACTGTGGGTGGATTTAATTAGCTCCTAATTAATGGCTACAGTAACTGGGCCCATTGTCAGTGGCTGATTAGGCCTGTCTTAGCTGGCTAATGACCGGGGGTCCACCAGTCAGTGGCCCACCGTCATTTGAGCGCGGCGGCGCGCAGGCGACGCTCCGGCGAGAGCCAGAAACGCCGGCGTGGCTCGGAAATGGTGCTCCGGGCACCATTTCGAGCGCTGCGAACACCTACGAGCAGCTGGTGGTGGCGCGCATCGATCTACGCCGTCAACAGTGCCGGTGGGGGTCGGTAGGGGCGCTGGCGACGAGCCGAGGCAGCGGATGCATTCGGGCGTTGGCGAAACAGCAGCTGCAGCACGCGGGCGTCCTATCTAAGACTTGGAATCGGCGCAGGGGAGGCCCTGGAGCACGCCAGTAGCACGCGGGGGTGCCCAAGGGCACGCACGGCTCGGGCACGTCGGCAATGGCGGACGGTAGAGCCCGGCAGCGACGGCAGCTAGCTAGCTAGCCTACGGGAGCTCAGCGGGGGGAGGGCTGCGAGAGGGGCTCACTATCGTTGCTGAGAGGGCCTGGGGAAGAGGTTGATGCAGCGGAGGCAGCGAATCGGGGCAGCGATCACTGGAGCCCAAAGAGGAAGAAGCCGACGCTGGCAACGGCGAAGGAGCTCCTCAGTTTCGATCTAGTGCTCGAGGAGGACGAGGCCGACGTTGCAGAGCTCCAGGACAGGCTACGGGGGCGAGGGAGTGGATGTGGCCGCGGGCTTCACCACGACGCAGCCATGGCTGCGTTCGGGTGAGCTCGAATCCGAGAGGGAGAGAGACAGAGGGAGCTACTGGGGGTTCTAGGGTTTGCGGGGGTGAGAGAGAGAGAGCCGCGGGGTCGATCTTATCCTCGTGGGGGCCGTGGGATGCTCGACAGCGAGCGATCGGCGTTCAGACGGCCGCGCGCGCGCCCTGGCCTTCCCCTCGGGCGAGAGGTGGAAGAAAGGCCGGCGCTGCTGGGCCGGGCCAGCCTGTAGCGGCTGGGCTTAAGTGCCCAGTAGGTTTTCTCTTTTTTATTTCCTTTTCAGTTTCTGTTTTCTTTTATTCTTTTCTGTTTCATTTATTTTCAGCACCATTTCACTTTAGTAAATATTTGTGACTTGGCCCATTAAATAGTATGCAATGTTTAGTACTGCCACAAATTATTTGAGACTTTATTGAATAAGTTTGAATTTTCCATAGAATTTAAAGTGCTTTTAAATTGCATTTGGGCTCTATTTTGGATGGTGGGATCTACACCAACATCAGGGTGATGTTGTTTTCCTTAACAACATTTGTTTTGAGATTTTTAACAAGTGTGCAACAATTTTCCTTTGCTATTTGAGGTTTTATTTTATCACAACAAAATTTCATGGCCTTTAGTGGTGGAATTTGAAATGAGATATGAAATTCAAAATGATCAAACACTGTTTAGCAAAATGATTAAGCATGATCATGGTGATCACTGTGCACCATTAAATAAGGGTGTTACAATATGTACCTGGCTCCACCCACCAAGAGGAACATGTGAAGTGGCTTAGTATTTGTAGAACATACGGGCAGTGATGACTCCGAACACCTCGAGAACGCCCTTATTACTCAAGCGCCGCCCCTTATTGTTATCCATTGTTTTTACCTTTTATTAGTTGTTTAGTCAAAATCACCCTTATTATCGTTTCCGCTAGCAACCAATGAATAGACTAATTTTAGATAACGCTTTGTATGTGAACGTAGCCGCATTAGTGACGATGTAGCTGCGGGCTTGGTAGTTATTTGTGTAATCACTCCCGTGGGATCGACATACTCTACTTACCGTGAATTACATTAGCCCTATGCCCTTGCAGGTCATCAGTGAGGTTGCAAGCCACGATGTTAGATTGTTGCAAAGCCACCAGAAAAACGAACATGACATGGAGATCCATGGATGGAAAGGAGCATATCCTGCCACCTTCATGCACTTGATGCCCTTTAAGATATGTTTGGATGGTAGAAGGTTCCCTTTCCTTTTCCCCAAGGAGTGACCCTCGGTTATCGAACCCATGAGAAGGATATGCACTGCAACACAGAGTCAAACAAGTTATTGTTATTGAATTAAATTTATTATTGTTGAATTAAATTCTATTTAGAACCAGAGCTTTAACAATCTCTTTGGAAGTAAATATGAATATAAGAATAGGCATGGGTATTTGGTCTTACTCTCAAAACCTTATATTTCTTCTGAGGATCTCATCTTGATAATAAACATAGCTATGGAAGACAACCGTTATGATGTGCCTGCTACATGATGAAGTGGGGGATGTGTGCAAAGTACGTCTTGACCGGCCATGACCCGCATCAAGAGTCAGCTGTCCAACCTAAACTCTTCTCTCCCTACTGTTTAGAATAATGGTCCACACATTCTCACTTATTACCTCCTCCTTGATCGATCTACGGGGTTTGGGGTACTTGCAATGCCTTTGAACGAGAAGAAGACAAAACACAACTCCGTTGCAATCAGACACATACAACAACGTCAAATACATAAAGTCATTCCAACGACCCCGTGCACAAATAAATAGGCTTTCAAGGCCTTGCCTTAAGCCATTGCCTCACCAAATTACTCAAACATGGTGATCGGATCGCAAGATGAAGTCATTGAAGATGACATAAATATGAATGATTGAATGATAATATGTCTTACAATAGTTGCCGTATGCTATATGTGACACCCCAATTTCTGGCCCTTTCTTTTTCTTTTGGATTTCTTTGAATTTTTTATTTGGAGTTTCTTTTCTGTGGCTCTGTGGTCTTGAAACCTGGGAAGATCATCTCTTCTTCCTCTCCCTAGTGGTTTGTCAATCTCAAATCCTTCCCAAGAGCATGTCATTTCCATCTTAGCCCAACCCCAATATTTATTTCTTGGGAATATTCCTTTTTCTATTAAAGGAATAACCCTGTTTGCCTATATTTCTATCTTGCCATAAATTCCCACAAATTTTTCAAAATTCATTTGATTCAGATGAACCTTGGATATGTAACAATATTCAAGATTCCATGCTCATGATGAGCACATCATTCAATCTTTGTTTCTGGTCCTGATTTCAGTTTGTGAAGCAACTATATTTTATATTGCTCCATAATTTCTGAAATTTTCCCAGGACATTCTCCTACCAATATAACTCCCCTCCACAAAATTTGGGCTAATTTCATTCATCCAATATTTCTCAATTTTTTTCCTAAGATTCTGTCCAGAGAGGACCACTGTGAAGGAAGTACCATTTTTATTTATCTAAATGGTATGAAATTTTTACTGTGTCTTCTTATCTCTAAATCATCATCCTCCACCAGATTTCAGCTCAATCCAATCATCTATGTGAGCACAACTTCAACATTCATATTTCTGTCCAATGTGGCACTTTGCAAAGCAAGTGCTAGCTAGACACCTCCATTTGAGCTTCCAATTTGCCAAGGTGGTCTTCTTAGTGGATGATCACCCTCAGCCAAAACTCAGGTCCATTGGTCTTATGCTTTGCCCAAACCATTGATCAAACACCTTGCTGCTAATTCATGTATGAGCCTAACCCAGCAAATCCTTGAGCCACTGTTCTTGTTTCTTTCTTCCTAGCACCTACTGGGGGAGTGCCCAACCCACCAGACATGCCTAGGCCACCCAGAACACGTGTCTATACCAAGGCCACGCGATGACGATGCGGCTGACATGCCAAATTATGCGCTCTGGAGTTGGGACCCTCTTTCACTGCTCATTCATCGAGCTCTCGCCGCCACACCATGTCTACAACGTTGCTCTCACTCCCCTTCATCCATGCACCTCCTGGCCCCCTCCTCTTTCTTCCTCTCCACACCGCGGCAGCCGTGTTCGCGCTCTGTCCGCGCCCCCACCACCATGGCCGGTCGTCCGCGTCGCCCTCGAGCTCTCTCCGCGTGTCCTCAAGCCTCTCCACGTCGCGTGCAACCTCTGGCGCACCTCTCCCCCTCCTTACACGTGCCCCTCCGAGCTCCGGTGTGTGATACTTGTGATTTGCGTTTGGTTTTCCGTGAAGAGGAGTGGGTGATGCAGCACAGAATAGATAAGTATTTCCCTTAGTGAGAACCAAGGTTATCAAACCAATATTAGTAGCATGCAACCCCCGTCTTCAGTGACTGCACACAAAGAAGCAAACACTTGCACCCAATGCGGGGAAGAGGGTTGTCAATCCCCTTGGACTCGTTTTTTGCAAGCAAATGAAGTGTGTAGATGATAGTTGATAATTGTAAATTGCAAAATAAATAAAATACTAATAATGGCAGCAAGGTAACAAAAGCTTTTGTAATTATATGTGTGGATAGACCCGGGGTCCATAGTTTTCCCTGGTGGCATCTCTCATATAGTAAGCATACGGTGGGTAAACAAATTACTGTTGGGCAATTGATAGACAAGCGCATAGTTATGTGATATTCACGACAATGATCATGTATATATAGGCATCACATCCATAAGCAAATAAGCCGACTCCTGCCTGCACCTATTACTATTACTCCATCCATCGACCGCTATCCAGCATGCATCTAGAGTATTAAGTAAAACAGAGTAATGCTTGGAGAACAATGACATGATGTAGACAAAGAGAGCTCAATTAATATGAATGAACCCCATTGTTTTATCCTTAGTGGCAATAATACAAAGATGTGTCTTGTCCCTTTCTGTCACTTGGATATAGAGCACCGCCAGATTGAACCCACTACAACGCACCACTCTCACTGAAGAAATATCAATCTAGCTGGCTAAACTATTTCAATAGATCGGAGAGATTTACGAAGCTATAATAATCATGCAAATAAGAATCATAGTAGAATTCAGAGAAGACTCAAATCTTTTATCATGAATAATATGAACATAAACCCACAATTCATCGGATCCCAACAAACGCACCGCACAAAGTGATTACATCGAATAGATCACCGCAAAGATGTGGTGAACTTTGTATTGAAGATCAAGAGAGAGAGAGAGAGAGAGATAGCCATCTAGGTACTAACTACAGACCCGTAGGTCTGTGGTGAACTACTCACACATCACCATGGGAGCAGCAAGGTTGATGTAGGGCCCCTCCGTGATCGATCCCCCCTCCAGCAGGGCACCGAAACAGGTCTCCACATGGGCACACGGCGGAACAGAGACTTGCGGCGGCGGAAAAAGTATTTCGGAAGGCTCTCTAGGGTTTTTGGGATTTATGGAAATTTATAGGCCAGAGAGGGACGTCGGGAGGCGCCAGGAGGGGCCACCACATAACAGGGCGTGACCACCCCCCTGGGCATGCCCTGTTGTGTGGTGCCTCTCTTGTGCGGCCTCCGGTCTCCTCCCAAAGCTTTCAGGTCTTCTTTTGGTCTAGAAAATATCATAAAAAAGTTTCGGGGCACTTGGACTTCGTTTGGTACTGTAAACCTGAAAAGCCAAAAACATGCAGAAAATAGCAACTGGCACTAGACACTGGGTTAATAGGTTAGTGCTCAAAAATAACATGAATTGGTAAATAAATACCCAAAAAGCATCCTAGAATGATAATATCATAGCATGGAACAATCAAAAATTATAGATACATTGAAGACGTATCAGCATCCCCAAGCTTAATTCCTGCTCGTCCTCGAGTAGGTAAATGATAAAAGCAGAATTTTTGATGTAACATGCTACCCAACATGTAATCTATTGCAGGTATGATCATTGAGAAACGATGAATTAATATACATCAACATAGTAATATTCATAAACATAAGTAACATAATCATCAAGTTTCAAAATATACGATCCTTAAAGCATGTTCACCCCCTATTCATTTTATCATATTAGCATGGCATGGCTTCGTCTTCACCACATAAATACAAATGTTAAGCACCACGGTGCTAAGTCAGGCAATTGGATCGTACTTTTTAATGCGCTTCAGCTTTTTATTACTCACACAATATATGAGCGTGAACCATGGATATAGCATAAAGGTGGAATAGAATATGGTGGTAGGTTTCAAAGGGGTAAAAGTGGAGAAGAAAGTCTCGCATCAACTAGGCGTATCAACAGGCTATGGAGATGCCCATCAATAGATATCAATGCGAGGAGTAGGGATTGCCATGCATCGGATGCACTAGAGCTATAAGTGTATGAAAGCTCAACTGAAATTAAGTGGGTGTGCATCCAACTTGCTTGCTCATGAAGACCTCAGGCATTTTAGGAAGCCCGTCATCGGAATATACAAGCCAAGTTATATAATGAAAAATTCCCACTAGCATATGAAAGTGACAAAACAAGAGACTCTCTATATGAAGAACATGGTGCCACTTTGAGGCACAAGTGTGGAAAAAGAGGTAGTAGCACTGTCCCTTCTCTCTTTTCTCTCATTTTTTTCTTTTTCTCTTTTTTCTCTTTTTTTCTTTCTTTCTTTCTTTCTTTTTCTTTTTTTCTTTTATTTTCATCCGGAGTCTCATCCGGACTTGTGGGGGAATCATTGTCTCCATCATCCTTTCCTCACTGAGATAGTGCCCTAATAATGATGATCATCATACTTTTATTTTCTTACAACTCGATATGAAAAACTATAGTATGACTCTATATGAATGCCTCTGGCAGTGTACCAGGATGTGCAATGATCAAGCTTAACATGTATAAAAATGATGAACGGTGGCTTTGCCACAAATACTATGTCAGCTTATATGATCATGCAAAGCGGTATGACAATAAGTGTACAAGTCATATGATGTAACAGTGGAAGTTGCATGGCAATATATCTTGAAGTGTACAAGTCATATGAGATTGCGTACATCCATGGATTCCTATTAGTCATGAAGAACTCACATACTTATTGCAAGATTTTATTAGCTCTCTCGAAGCAAATCACTACTCGCATGCCCCTAGGGAGGAGGTTGGTAGGATTTAACCATCGCGCGCCCCGACCTAAACATCACTAGGATTTCAACGAGGCATAAGAATGCTCACACATCATCACCATGCCATAAAAATATTTAGATTAACAGAAAGTTAACACCCTCTAATTTACAATATTCTTATTAACCAATGATCATGCACTCATGCCCTTTCACATTACCACATTAATATCATTAACCATGATTTCTCTTTTATTTGCTACATGAAGGTTTTGATTATGCACTCATTGAATACCTATTATTTTTGGACTAGTCTTATAACCCATGCAAATTACCATCACTATTTATTAACTCTCAAACAAATATAAGTGAAGAACAAGAGTGCAATTATTTCTTTAAAATCTATACGCCACCGTGCTCTAAAAGATATAAGTGAAGTACTAGAGCAACTGCTTAGCTCAAAAGATATAAGTGAAGCACAAAGAGTATTCTAATAAATCATGGTGATCTTGTGTCTCTCTCAAGTGGGTGTATCCAGTAAACAATGATCATGGAAAACTAAATCAAAAGCAAACTAAAGCAAACGATGCTCCAAGCAAAACTCATATCATGTGATGAATAAAAATATAGCTCCAAGTGACATACCGATGGATTGAGACGAAAGAGGGGATGGCTTCCGGGGCATCCCCAATCTTAGACGCTTGAGTCTTCCTAGAATTTGACTTGGAGTGCCTTGGGCATCCCCAAGTATTGGCTCTTGCCACTCCTTATTCCTTCGTCCATCGTGATAACACCCAAAACTTGAAAACTTCAACAAACAAAACTCAGCAGAAAACTCGTGAGATCCGTTAGTATGATAAACATACCAAATACTTTAGGTACTGTTATAATTTGATTCATATTTTATTATTGCATAAGGTACTGTATTCTAACTTCTCCATGACTTATACCCCCAGATATAATCAATAGCATCATCAAAACAAGCAAACTATGCAAGCAAAAACAGAATCTGTCTAAAACATAACAGTTTGTAAAGATCTATTTAATTACCATAATTTTGTATCTTAGAAAATTCTGAAAAATTAGGACAACCTGATTAATTTGTATATAAATACTGTGTAAATATTTCAAAAATTTATCACGCTTCAACAGAGAACCAAAAATTCTGCACTGGAGACAAAAGTTTCTGTTTTTGCAAAGCATGAATTCTACTTATCATCCAAGTTAATCCCAAAGGCTTTACTTGGCCCAAACACTAATTTAAACATAAAAACACAATAATTACAGTAGCATAAATCATGTTATAGCACACAAATATAAAGTAAAAGCAAAAATTTAAGATAACTATTGGGTTGCCTCCCAACTAGCGCTATTGTTTTATGCTCCTAGCTAGGCATAATGCATAGTTTCATGTGTTGTCATCTTTGACACTCCACCCATAAGTAGATCTCATGATAGATTCATAAGGTGGTTTAATTCTCTTCCTAGGGAAGTGTTCCATCCCTTTCTTTAATGGGAATTGGAATCTTATGTTTCCCTCTTTCATGTCAATAATTGCACCTATAGTTCGTAGAAAGGGTCTTCCAAGTATTATTGGACAAGTAGGATTGCATTCAATATCAAGAACAATGAAATCTACAGGCACATAATTCCTATTATCAAGGATAAGCACATCATTTATTCTACCTGAAGGTTTCTTGATGGTAGAATCGGCAAGATGCAAGTTTAGGGAACAATCTTGAATATCGGTGAGACCAAGCACATCACAAAGAGATTTAGGTATTTTTGAAACACTAGCACCAAAGTCACACAAAGCATTGCATTCATATTCTTTAAGCTTTATTTTGATAGTAGGTTCCCATTCATCATGCAACTTTCTAGGAATAGAAACTTCTAGCTCAAGTTTCTCATCATAAGCTTTTATCATCGCTTCTACTATATGTTGAGTAAAAGCTTTATTTTGTTCATAAGCATTGGGTGAGCTAATAATGGATTGCAACAAGGAAATACATTCTAATAAAGAGAAACTTTCATAATTAAAGTCCTTGTAATGCTAGATAGTGGGCACATTACTAGTTAAAGTTTTGACCTCTCCAAACCCACTTTTTTCAATTTAATCATTAGAATCATCACCCTCCAAGCAAACGGCACCGACCACGCCTTTGCCCTGCCCCGTCAGGAGGAAGACGATGACCAGAAGGAGGCCAGGAGGAGAGAGAGAGAGAGAGATGGCATGGGACCCACCGGTCAGCGACTCAAGGCCCGGTCCAGTCAGCTTAAGTGGAGGCGGTTTTCAAAGAATACACTTTCCAGCGTACTCTGGTGCAGTTCTCGGCTTGAATACATCTTCTCTGCAGTGAAGGCGTATTTTTATGCTTTCTATTTCAACCCGCCGACCGAAACAGTTAAATTATGGACGTTCACTGGTTAAGAGCAGAAGAGCACACTTTTTATTTGATTTTCTCCCTAACGAATGAACTGCCTTAACTTTGCAACCATAACTCCGATTCAGGTAATTCAAAAGCCCACGTTCTCTATTCGTCGAGCCCGTTCCGTTGGTACCATTTTCATGATGTTATCACACTCTAAAATGACCATTTTGCCCTTGCCCTCCTATCAGCTCCGCCGAGAGAGAAACGTTCCGGCAAATCTTTCTACGAGTTCATCGCACTTCTTCCCGATGAATCCATCAACTCCAGGCAAGCCACAATAGTCACTTGCATGATGGTCTTGCAATAGACATGGTTTTCACTTGAATGATTGAATAACTATTTGTTTATTTCATTAAATGTTGTATATATATACATGCTTGTGTATCCATGCTCATCACCATGCCATGGTCATTTGATTCTAGTGAGTTAAATGATTATTTGCTAGTATTATTATTGTCATGTTTCATTCTTGTAATTATTTCATATGCTGGTGATAATGATATGCTCATATGGATTATTATCATCTGTTATGAAAATACTTGTCGTATGCATGATCATCACTACGCCATGCTCATTTGAATCTCGTAGAATATTGTTGAGGTTATGATTCATATGCTAAATAGTTATGTTGCCCATCCATGTTCATGTTGATATCATGTTCATATGCATTGTCATTTCATCATGTTATCTGCTATGGCTCAGCTCATCTCCATTCAAATTAAACTTGACATTAATCGAACTTGAATGAATCTGTTGGCTGAGTCATGGTGCCACCGAATCAAGCTCACCGATGCAACCACATGTGACTGGATGGGAGGCCCTAATTTGGTCTATTGTCATGCCTGTCACCGGTACCTCCAACTAGGGAAGGTTATGCGTGCGCGCTACCCTGATCAGGTAGGCGGCCATAAGCCTTGTGTGCCCGTAGTTGTATGGTACCGATGTCCCCGTTTGGGACGAGTTTGTTTTGCCACGACGGTGGCGGCCACAAAGGTGGCGGATATCACGAGTTGACATTGGGGCCACCCATGGCATAGCCCAAAGGGGAGTTTGTCGGAGTGGCTGGGAGAGTGTCATGCAATAGATTTGTTTTGTCGGAATGTCATTGGTCCACCCGAATGGGAGCACGATGCCATGAGTTCCTTGGTGTGGGTACAATGTACTAACCCCTGTATGTATATTCAATTGATAGCCATGTCCTCGGTCATGGACATAGTTCGTAGTAGGTCACACTATGGGTCAAGAGTAATAATAACCTGAATAATAAACAACCCTGGTTCCATGAGGAAGGAAGTTGGTTGATATTTATGTGGTTATGCGGTGATCACATGTAAAGATCAAGCTCCTTGTGGTCACATGATGATCATGCTTTTATTGTTGATACCGAGCTTGATTGATCCCGAGGTGATTGTGTGATGTTCACGACGGTAAGCTCGATACATATGGTGGTTACGAAGTAACCTCCGAGCAGAGTAAGTTGGTCCACGAGACCTTAAACATCGACTCCCTCTTATGCTAGTGCTAGTATCATCATGTTCATATCATGAGTAACATATACATGCCATGCTGACTCTCATGTTGTTCTAGTAGTATCATGCTCATCATTAATTAACCTGCAAATGCCATGTTATTTTTTGTCTTGATTGCTTTGGTTGCTGTGAGCTTGCGAGTACATTCAAAGTACTCACCTAGCGTGTCATGCCAATTCCAGGTGATGCCGTGATTGATTGCTTATCGAGGATCCCGAGTTTGCCCCAGCCAGAGTCCCTGCGGAGTGGAGATCATCACCGATATCGTTGTTTTGCTGCTAGAAGTTATTCCGCTGTTACGAGTTGTTCCACTGCTAGCATAGAGCTACCTTAGCAGGCGTAGTGTCACCGTGCCATTGTAATCCTTTGTAATACCCAAATCCTTATACCCCAATTATTTGTAATAAAGAGTTGATTTGTTCTATGCTAAGCAGTGCCGTGTTTCAGAAGACTTGATCTCTGGGCTGGAATACAGGGTGTTCCGATTCCTTTGAGCCGGGGTGCCACACTATACACCAATTACAAGTATGGCTAACTTGGAGAGAATGGCTACAGTGATGAAGGTGGTGGCAGCTATGAAGATGAGAAGGGAAATGGAGGCAGCTAGGGTTGGAAGATGGCTTCTGGTTCTTGTTTCGAGCATGGTGGCTCTCCTCTTGAGATTTTGGCATGGCCCCCTTTATATAAGTTGACGTCCTAGAGCCGGCGGCGTGTGGTGCGAGAGGGCATGCTTTAACCATCCGTAGTTTTTGCTATGGATAGCTTGCTGCGCCTCTAATGGACTTGCCTTCTTCTTCATACTTCTTGTTTCCTCCTATATGTTGATATTGTTCCATATTTGATTTTATTTCTTTTAGAAACAAATTAAACAAATGATTTCACAATATCTTGTATTCATTAGTCATAGTGGCAGTATTGGAGTGATTCTCTCAGAAATTTTGGGATTACCAGGTTTAAACAATGGTGGAATGAGCATAAAAATATCTCTCATCACTGCTAGCGGGCTTCGCTCGATGATTTTTGTAAGGGTTCAGGTCGGGTGGGGGCTATGGTTTTCACCCGAGCCGCTAGGGGGGCACACATTGGCTAGTATGTTCTGTGTGCAGTGGTTTTGTCATGGATGTGGGAGTTTCCGAGCATGAGCACATGTGGTCTGCTTATAATGATCATTGATTGTTGCATCATAATTTTTGTGATAGAGCTTGACATAGCTTTTCAGGTGAATACATGAAAGTTGTAATTCCCAATAATTATGGTGTAAGTCCGTTGTACGTCCTGAGCTATGGGTCAGGAAAAAAGTAGGCATGGGAGGCATGTATAGATGTTGTGGACAAACATCTCCATGGATTTTTTGAGTCATGGTCCATGTCTTTACCGAGCAGCCAGTTCTTAGCATAGTACGACCGCTTTCCAGTAAGTTAGTGTTTTAGAGATTTACTAAACGTTAGAGCTACTCTAGTAGAGTCACAATATCCACTCCAACTACATAATAACTTCCATATGAAGTACAAACCACAAGAAGTAGCCCTAGCATAGTTGTCATCAACCCCTCCGTCTCCATATATTTTGTATCTCCTTTCGTAAGTGGCCTCCCAACCTCGATAGGATATGTAGGTATCGTTTGGATCTCGCTCTAAACCCAACTGTCATTGTGGTAGGGAAGTTGCATCTTCTTTCTCGTCACATCACATGCGGGATTTGAAGTAGCGCGGCCTCCTACATACCACCGATGAGTGGGAGATGTGACCGCCAACCACCTAGCTATTGAATGACACGACTAGTCCCTCAAATTCCCATGGTGGCCCATTGGATGGCCACCACACAACATCATCTCTTGGCTTGCTTGTGAGGCCACGAGGCATGTGAGGAGGATGGGAGCATGTGAGTTGGCCGAGAGGAGGTATGTGAGCTGTTGCTATTTGTAAACTGCTTTGAGATTTTCCCCGAAGAGGAGAGGAGATGCAGCACAGTAGAGATAAGTATTTCCCTCAGTGAGAACCAAGGTTATCGAACCAATAGGAGAACCACGCAAATTCCCGTCTTCAGCGCTTGGACACACAGAATCAAACACTTGCACCCAACGCGGGCAAGAGGGTTGTCAAGCCCCTTGAACTCGTTACTTGCAAGGATTAAATACTGATAGTTAGATATATATAAATTGCAAATAAAAATAAAGTAAATAATGGCAGCAATATTTTGGGAGTTTTTGTAATAATAATTGTGAAGACCCGGGGGCCATAGTTTTCGCTAGAGGCTTCTCTCTCGAAGAAAGCATACGGTGGGTAGACAAATTACTGTTGGGCAATTGATAGATAAGCGCATAGTTATGAAATATTTATTCACGGCAATGATCATGTATATAGGCATCACGTCCATAAACAAGTAGACCGACTCCTGCCTACATCTACTACTATTACTCCACCCATCGACCGCTATCCAACATGCATCTAGAGTATTAAGTAAAAATAGAGTAATGCTTGGAGCAAGATGACATGATGTAGACAAAGTAAATCCAATCAATATGAATAAACCCCATTATTTTACCCTTAATGGCAGCAATACAATATGTGTCATGTCCCTTTCTGTCACTGGGATTGAGCACCACAAGATTGAACCCATCACAACGCACCACTCCCACTGAAGATAAATCAATCTAGTTGGCCAAACCAAACTAATATATCGGAGAGAAATACGAAGCTATAATAATAATGCATATAAGAATTTAGAGAAGACTCAAATATTATTCATGAATAATCTAATCACAAACACAATGCAAAGAAGATTACATCGAATAGATCACCGCGGGAATCACGGTGAACTTTTGTATTAAAGATTAGAGAGAGAGAGAGAGAGAGAGAGAGAGAGAGAGAGAGAGAGAGAGAGAGAGAGATCTAGGTACTAGCTATGGACCCGTAGGTCTGTGGTGAACTACTCACACATCACCATGGGAGCAGCAAGGTTGATGTAGAGGCCCTCCATGATCGATCCTTCCTCTGGCAGGTGATACTTCTTCATTGTATCTATATTTTTTTGATTGTTTCATGAAAATATTCTACAACTTTCATATACTTTTGGTAAATTTTTATATTAGTTTTGGGACTAACTTACTTATCCAGTGCCCAATGCCAGTTCCTATTTTTGTGTATTTTTTGTTTCATAGAAAATACATATCAGACGAAGTCCAAACACGATAAAAATTTAGGGAGATTTATTTTGGAATATATGTGATTTTTGGGAGTCAGAATCAATGCAAGACGGTGCCCGAGGTGGTCCCAAGCCAACAGAGCGTGTCTAGTGGCGGTGACTGCACCCTGATGGCTTAAGACTCCCTCGTAAGTCGGTTGGGGCCCTACTTTTGCTGCAATAAAGATAATTTCCCGGGAAAAATCCCCTCAAAATTTCAGCCCAATCGAAGTTACGAATCTCCGGATATTTAAGAAACGTCGTAGGGCCAGGAAACAGTCGCGAAAACATGAGAGAAACAGATAGAGATCCACTCTCGAAGGGGCTCTTGCCCTCTGGGAGCCATGGGGGCCATGGACCAGAGGGGAAACTCATCTCCCATATAGGGGGGATACCATGGAATAAGAATAAGGAGGGGGGCTCTCTCCCCCTCTCTCCTGGCGGCACCGGAACGCCGTCGGGGCAACCATCATGATGGCGATCTACACCAACAACTTCGCCGCTGTCACCACCAACTCTCTCCCCCTCTATGCAGCGGTGTAACACCTCTTTTACCCACTATAATCTCTACTTAAACATGGTGCTTAATGATATATATTATTATCCAATGATGTGTGCATATCCTATGATGTTTGAGTAGATCCTTTTTGTCCTATGGGTTGATTGATGATCGTGATTGGTTTGAGTTGTATGTTTTATTTCGGTGCTGTCCTAAGGTTCCTCCCGTGCCGCACACACGTGGGGGGTTCCCACTGAAGGGTGTTGCAATACGTTCATTATTCGCTTATAGTGGGAGGCTAGAGTGACATAAGCTTACACCCGAGTAAGGGGGTTGTTGCATATGGGAGTAAAGGGGACTTGAAGTGTTAATGCTATGGTTGTGTTTTACCTTAATGATCTTAGTAGTTGTGGATGCTTGCTAGAGTTCCAATCATAAGTGCATATGATCCAAGTACAGAACGTATGTTAGCTCATGCCTCTCCCTCATATAAAACTACAAGTTATCGATTGCCTAGGGACAAATTTCTCTCTTGTGTTACAAAAAGCTTTCTACTAAACAACTAACTTAATTAATCTTTATTTAGACAACCCCTACTTTTATTTACGTGTTCTTTATTTTCTTGCAAACTTATCCTTGTACCTACAAAATAGTTTCATATTTCTTTTAGGTAGAGCGAACGTTAAGTGTGCGTAGAGTTGTATCGGTGGTCGATAGAACTTGAAGGGAATATCAATTCTACCTTTAGCTCCTCGTTGGGTTGGACACTCTTACTTATCAAAAAATACTACAAACGATCCCCTACACTTGTGGGTTATGAAGACCTTTTTCTGGCACCGTTGCCGGGGAGCAATAGCATAGCGGTTGATATTCTCATGTGTGCTTGTTTGCTTTATCACTAAGTAATTTTTATTTTCTGTTATAAGTTGTTTTATATCTTTATTATGGATATGGAATACGAAACACCAAAAAAATTAGTTGGACTTGCTGCTCATGGAGATGGGGAACCTCCTAAAACCCTCGATGCTGGTTATGTGGAAAACATTAAATACTACTTTGATAATCCTGAGAAATCACCATTCAACTTGATAATAGGAGACACGTTGGATCAACGTGAGTACTTTAGGGATTATCGCTTGACTCAAAAAGGGAAACACTTACGGGATCAAATTGAAATGTTGTGTTGGTATGCTTGGAATTTATGCTTGAGATGTGATTATACTTGTTGCTATAAGATGGAGGCTCCACACCTTCCCTTTCAATGTGAATTTAATGATAATGAAACCTTGGCTTCTTATGCTAATGGTATATATGATTACTATGATGTGGAACAAATAGAAAAAATTGTTCCTTTTAAGGGTGCATATGAAATTGCTTCTTCGATTGAAAAGTATGATGCTATTCTTTACAAATATGAAAAAATTTCCATACTTAAATACTGCTATAAGAATTATGAATACAATGCCTATATTGATGAATTTATTGAGAAAATGTCTGCTGCCTTTGAAGAGACTAATATTTTGCAGGAATCTATGGAAGACGATATTGCTGAAACTGTGAGCTCATTAAATGAAAAACATGAGGAGAGCGAAGAACAAAAGGAGGAAGAGAGGATTAGCTACCCGTGCCCACCTTCTAATGAGAGTAACTCTTTGATGCGTCTCCAACGTATCTATAATTTTTTATTATTCCATGCTATTATATTATCACTCTAGGATACTTTTTGGGTGTTTATTTACCAATTAATATTATTTTTGAGCAATAATCTATTAACCCAGTGCCCAGTGCCAGTTGCTATTTTCTGCATGTTTTTGGCTTTTCAGGTTTACAGTACCAAACGAAGTCCAATTGCCCCAAAACTTTAATATGATTTTTTCTGGACCAAAAGAAGACCTGGAAGTTTCAGGAAGAGGCCGGAGGCTCCACGAGGGAGCCACCACACAACAGGGCGCACCCAGGGCGGGTGGCCGCACCCTGTTATGTGGTGGCCCCCTCGGGCGTCTCCCGACGCCCCTCTCTGGCCTATAAATTCCAATAAATCCCAAAAACCCTAGAGAGCCTCCTAAAACACTTTTTTCGCTGCCGTAAATCTCTGTTCCGCTGTGTGCCCATCTAGAGCCCTTTTCCGGTGCCCTGCCAGAGGGGGGATCGATCACGGAGGGCCTCTACATCATCCTTGCTGCTCCCATGGTGATGTGTGAGTAGTTCACCTCAGACCTACGGGTCCGTAGTTAGTACCTAGATGGCTATCTTTCTCTCTCTTGATCTTCAATACAATGATCATCGCATCTTTGCTTTGATCTATTCGATGTAATTGTTTTGTGCGGTGCATTTGTTGGGATCCGATGAATTGTGTGTTTATGTTCAGATTATTCATGAAAAGTATTTGAGTCACCTCTGAATATTATGATTCTTATTTGCATGATTATGATAGCTTCGTAAATCTCTCTGCTCTATTGAAATAGTTTGGCCAACTAGATTGATATTTCTTCAGTGAGAGGGGTGCGTTGTAGTGGGTTCAATCTGACGGATTTCTATATCCCAGTGACAAAAGGGGACAAGATACGTCTTTGTATTGTTGCCACTAAGGATAAAACGATGGGGTTCGTTCATGTTAATTGAATTCCCTTCGTGTATAGCATGTCATCATTCTCCAAGCATTACTCTGTTTGTCATGAACTTAATACGTAGAGAGGCAAGCATAGAAGCGCTCTTGAAGTGGAGTAATAGTAATAGGTCCAGGCAGGAGTTGGCCTATTTGTTTATGGTCGTGATGCCTATATATACATGATCATTGCCGTGAATATCGCATAACTATGCGCTTTTCTATCAGTTGCCCAACAGTAGTTTGTCTACCCACCGTATGCCTACTACATGAGAGATGCCACTAGGGAAAACTATGGCCCCCCGGGTCTATTCACTTATATATTTAGAAACGCTACAATTTCCTCGTTACCTTTATTTACTTTTTATTTACTTTGCACTTTAGAACTTTCATCTACACACTTTATTTGTTTGCAAATAACGAGGCCAAGGGGATTGACAACCCTCTTGTCCGCGTTGCGTGCAAGTGTTTGCTTCTTTGTGTGCAGTCGCTGAAGATGGTGGTTGACCATTACTCCTATTGGTTCGATAAACCTTGGTTCTCTACTGAGGGAAATACTTATCCATACTGTGTTGCATCACCCGTTCCTCTTCACGGAAAACCCAACGCAGATCACAAGTATCAGGTAGGATTTCTGGCGCCGTTGTCGGGGAGTATCATCAACCTACTCTCAAGTACCTTCGCACAAATTATCATTCACTTGTTCTTATTTTTATTTGATGTTATATTTTGCTTGCATCATAAAAATCAAAAATACAAAAATATTTATCTTTGCTAGTCACTAGTTTACTTCTTTGTTTGCTAGTCTACTTGTCCTGCTTGTTACTTTGCTTGCTCGGTCACCATGTCTCAAGATACTACTAAGTTGTGTGACTTCTCAAATACTAATAACAATGACTTTATTAGTACTCCTATACCACCCGCCACTGGTGCGGAGGCTTTCGATATTAATGCTGCATTGCTGAATCTTGTGATGAAAGAACAATTTTTGGGAAGTCCTAATGAGGATCCCGCTGCTCATCTTAATACTTTTGTTGAACTTTGTGATATGCAAAAGGAAAAGGACATGGATAATGATGTTGTGAAATTAAAATTATTTCCTTTTTCACTAAGAGATAAAGCTAAGGCTTGGTTTTCATCTTTACCACGTAATAGTATTGGAACATGGGATAAGTGTAAAGATGCTTTTATTGCCAAGTATTTTCCTCCTGCTAAGATCATCTCCCTTAGAAAACAAATTATGAATTTTAAACAACACGATCAAGAACATGTTGCACAAGCTTGGGAGAGGATGAAATTGATAATTAGAAATTGCCCTACTCATGGTTTAAACTTGTGGATGATTATCCAAAATTTCTATGCTGGACTGAACTTTGTGTCTAGAAATCTTCTAGATTCTGCTGCAGGTGGTACCTTCATGGATGTGACCTTAGGAGAGGCCACCAAACTTCTGGACACCATCATGACAAATTACTCTCAATGGCATACCGAAAGAGCTCCAACTGGTAAGAAGGTAAATTCTGTTAAGGAAATCGCTACTTTGAGTGAAAAAGTGGATGCTCTTATGAATATGGTTGCTAGCAAAAATACTCATATTGATCTAAATGGTATGCCCTTGTCTACCTTGACTAAGCATAATGATAATGCTATTGATGTGAACTTTATCTCGCGAAACAATTTTAATAACAATGCCTATAGAGGAAATGTCAATGCTAGGCCGTATCCCGGTAATTCCTCTAACAACTATGGAAATTCTTATGGAAACTCTTATGGAAATTCTTCTACAAATGATAACAGGATACTCTCTGATCTTGAGAACACAATTAAATAATTTATTAGTTCTCAAATGATTTTTAATACTATGGTAGAAGAAAAGTTGCATACAATTGATGTTTTGGCTAAAAACATGGATATAATTGCTCTTGATGTGGAAACTCTTAAATGTAAAACTTTTCCACCCAAGCATGATTTTAATGAGACTATTAAATCTATGCAAATATCTATTAATGAAAGTAAGGAGAGGACCGCTAAGTTGAAAGCTAAGCGAGAATTCTTAGAAAAAGCTCTTCCACCCGGTTTTTACCGGAATCATGATGAAGATCTTAAAATGCTTGGTACTTCTTCTATTGAATCCTCGTTTACTTATCTAAAAATAAATGATAAATGGACTGGAGTTGGGTCAACTCTAGCTAGAGAGAGTCCCGTTTTCTTGGAGGGTGATGATTCTAATGATAAAACTGAAAAAGTGGGATTGGAGAGGTTAAAACTTTAACTAGTGATGTGCCGACTATCTTGGATTACAAGGATTTTAATTATGAGAGATGTTATTTAGTAGAATGTATTTCCTTGTTGCAATCCATTATTAGCTCACCCAATGCTTATGGACAAAATAAAGCTTTTACTCAACATATAGTAGAAGCAATGATAAAAGCTTATGATGAGCAACTTGAGCTAGAAGTTTCTATTCCTAGAAAATTGCATGATGAATGGGAACCTACTATCAAAATAAAGCTTAAAGAATATGAATGAAATGCCTTGTGTGACCTTGGTGCTAGTGTTTCAACTATACCTAAATCTCTTTGTGATGTGCTTGGTCACACTAATATTCAAGATTGTTCCCTAAACTTGCATCTTCGGATTCTACCATCAAGAAACCTTTAGGTAGAATAAATGATGTTCTTATCCTTACTAATAGGAATTATGTGCCTATAGATTTCATTGTGCTTGATATTGAATGCAATCCTACTTGTCCAATAATACTTGGAAGACCTTTTCTACGAACTATAGGTGCAATAATTGATATGAAAGAGGGAAACATACGATTCCAATTCCCATTAAAGAAAGGGATGGAATGCTTCCCTATAGAGAGAATAAAACCACCTTATGAATCTATCATGAGGGCTACTTATGGGTGGAGTGTCAAAGATGACAACACTTGATCATATGCGTTATGCCTAGCTAGGGGCGTAAAACAATAGCGCTAGTTGGGAGGCAACCAAATAGTTATCTTATTTTCTTGCTTTTTATTTCTGTTTGTGTGTCATGACATGATTGTTGCCTCTGTAATGATTGTGTTTTTATGTTTTAATTAGTGTTTGTGCCAAGTAAAGCCTTTGGGACAATTTGCATGACGAGTATAATTGATGCTGTGCAAAAACAGAAACTATCGCCTCCAGTGCAGAATTTTTTGTTCCCTGCTAGAGCATGTTAAATTCTTGAAATTTTTACAGAGCATTTATGTACAAATACCCAGGTTTTCCTATTTTTTCAGTATTTTTTCGGATACAGAAGTATAGTTTATCTACAGATCTTTACAGACTGTTCTGTTTCTGACAGATTCTGTTTTTGCTTGCATAGTTTGCTTGTTTTGATGATGCTATGGATTATATCGGGGGTATAAGTCGTGGAGAAGTTAGAATACAGTACCTTATGCAATAATAAAATATGAATCAATTTATAACAGTACCTAAAGTATTTGATATGTTTATTATACTAACGGATCTCACGAGTTTTCTGTTGAGTTTTGTGTGCTGAAGTTTTCAAGTTTTGGGTGTTATCACGGTGGGTGAAGGAATAAGGAGCGGCAAGAGCCTAACCTTGGGGATGCCGAAGGCATCCCAAGGTAATATTCTAGGAAGACTCAAGCGTCTAAGCTTGGGGATGCCCTAGAAGGCATCCCCTCTGTCGGTGTACTAAAGAACGGGGTCCTTAATACCCGGACTTGTGCACAGACGACCGTGTCCTCCGGGCCGGAAAGACCTTGCCGAGCGAATGCCAGGCAGCACTAGGCCAGGACTAGAGCAACCGGCAAGCTTCCTTGCCGATGGAGAAGACCCGACTGTGAGCATACCCGCCAAGATCTCCACCGCCAAGCCATCGCTCCACGTCGCCAGGCTGATTGTCTACATCAGCTAGGTGTCGAGCAGGCCAGCGATTAGGTAGAGCTTGTCGGGATGCATGGCAGCTCGGTGGATTTATAAGAGCTTTAATGACACCTATCCCATGGCGTGGTAGAGGAATAAGAGGTAGCTGGGTGAATGGCACAGAAGGAGAGGCGATCCTTGGCGGGAGACGTCGCCAACGTGACACCTCACGGCGCATTTAATGCGCCTGTCCTAGTCCATCACAGTTAGGTATTTCCCACTATAGCTCCTGTCAGTAATTTTGGCAGCTATAGGGTACACTATTTACCCCGTATAATGACCAATCTATCCACTGTGGTAGCCCCTTAGCCTATAAAAGGAGGCCCATGGCTACCTTTACAAAGGTCGACACCCCGTTCATTTGCATGCATAGCCGCACTCCTCGAGCATTCCTTGCCGGGCTGTAGTGCTCATGTACTGTGAACTCATTCAATCCACAAAACACAGGACGTAGGGTTTTACGCTCCCGAGCGGCCCGAACCTGTCTAAACCCCTGAGTGCGCATGGATTGGTGATGCTCTTTGTGCCCGATGATCCCCACAGTTGAACTGCAAAGGGGCCCCTTAGGTCACATAGATTGTCGTACACCGACACACTCTTTCATCTCAATCCATCGATATGTCACTTGGAGCTATATTTTTATTCATCACATGATATGAGTTTTGCTTGGAGCATCGTTTTCTTTAATTTGCTTTTTGTTTTAGTTTCCCACAATCATTGTTTGCTGCACGTACCCACTTGAGAGAGACACAAGATCACTACGATTTATTAGAATACTCTATGTGCTTCACTTATATCTTTTGAGGTTAGCAGTTGCTCTAGGACTTCACTTATATCTTTTTGAGCATGGTGGCATATAGTTTTATAGAAATAATTGCACTCTCGTTCTTCATTTATATTTGTTTGAGAGTTAATAATAGCGACGGTAATTTGCATGGGTTATAAGACTAGTCCAAAAATAATAGGTATTCAATGAGTGCATAATCAAAACCACATGTAGCACATAAAAGAGAAATCATGGTTAATGATATTAATGTGGTAATGTGAAAGAGCATGAGTGAAGGGGAACGTTGCATGGGAAACAAAAAATTTCCTACGCACACGCAAGACCTATCCATGGTGATGAGCATCTACGAGAGAGAGATTGTATCTACATACCCTTGTAGATCGCTAAGCGGAAGCGTTAAGAAACGCGGTTGATGTAGTCGAACGTCTTCGCGATTCAAATCGCCGAGCGTCCCGCGATCCCATCACGATCCGTCTCACGATCCAATCACGATCCGTCCCGCGATCCCATCATGATTCGTCCCGCGATCTTGATCACGGTCCTTCTGATCTAGTGCCGAATGGACGGCACCTCCGCGTTCAACACACGTACGGCTTGATGACGCCTTCACCTCCTCGATCCAGCGAGCGATGATGAAGTAGTAGATGAGTTCCAGCAGCACGACGGCGTGGTGATGGTGGTGAGGAACAATCTCTGCAGGGCTTCGCCAAGCACTACGGAGATTATGACGGAGGAACTAGAGGGCTAGGGTTGCCGGCACACGGCTTGGGAAATCCTGATGTGTCCCGTGTGCTAGCCCTGCCCCTCTATTTATATGTTGAGCCCTGGGGTCTAAACTTGGACAAAAAGCCTCCACCAGCTCGGTTTTGCCCGCACAAGGTCGGTTTGGCCCGCAAGGAAAGAGTCCAACTCGGATCCCTGCAGCACCGCGCACAAGCGGTAGTACCGCTCGGGAGCGGTAGTACCGCTTGGGCGGTAGTACCGCTTCACCCAAGCGGTAGTACCGCTTGAGCGGTAGTACCGCTTCACACAAGCGGTAGTACCGCTTAAGCGGCAGTACTGCCTTACTGCTTAAGGCAGCAGCAAAACTTCCTTTTGCACTTTCCAATATCTCGTGGGCTATACCCCTTTGGCCCATATAAAGTGTTGCTGCACCCGAACACTTCGGTGAACATCCGGAACCCCTTCCGGTGAATTCCGGAACCCTTTCCGAAGATCAAAACACCATTATCACATATATCAATCTTTACCTCCGGACTCTTCCGGAGATCCTCGTCATGTCCGGGATCTTATCCGAGACTCCGAACAACCTTCGGTCACCAACAATAACTCAACTATACTAATCGTCACCAAATGTTAAGTGTGTAGACCCTGCGGGTTCGAGAACTATGTAGACATGACCTAGACACCTCTACGGTCAATAACCAATAGCGGGACCTGGATGCCCATATTGGTTCCTACATATTCTACGAAGATCTATATCGGTCGAACCTCTATGTCAAGGATTCAGTTAATCCCGTAAGCTGTTCCCTTTGTTCTTCGGTATGTTACTTGCCCGAGATTCGATCGTCGGTATCTCTATACCTAGTTCAATCTCGTTACCGGCAAGTCTCTTTACTCGTTCCGTAATACAAGATCCCGTGGCTAACACCTTAGTCACATTGCTTGCAAGGCTTATAGTGATGTTGTATTACCGAGTGGGCCCTGAGATACCTCTCCGTCACACGGAGTAACAAATCCCAGTCTTGATCCATGCCAACTCAACGGACACCCTTGGAGATACCTGTAGAGCATCTTTATAGTCACCCAGTTACGTTGCGACGTTTGATACACACAAGGTATTCCTCCGGTGTCAGTGAGTTGCATGATCTCATGGTCATAGGAACAGATACTTGACATGCAGAAAACTATAGCAATAAACTGACACGATCAAATGCTATGTTTATAGTTTGGGTCTTGTCCATCACATCATTCTCCTAATGATGTGATCCCGTTATCAAATGACATCTCATGTCCATGGCCAGGAAACCTTTTACCATCCTTTGATCAACGAGTTAGTTAACTAGAGGCTTACTAAGGACACAGTGCTGTCTATGTACCCACACATGTATTTGAGTTTCCAATCAATACAACTATAGCATGGATAATAAACAATTATCATGAACAAGGAAATATGATAATAACTAAATTATTATTGCCTCTAGGGCATATTTCCAACAGTCTCCCACTTGCACTAGAGTCAATAATCTAGTTCACATCACCATGTGATTTACATTGTCTTACACCCAATGAGTTCTGGGGTTCGATCATGCTTTGCATGTGAGAGAGGTCTTTAGTCAACGGTCTGTAACATTCAGATCCGTGTGTTCTTTGCAAATCTATATGTCATACTGCAGATGCGACCACGCTCCACGTGGAGCTATTCCAAATGGTTGCTCCACTATACGTATCCTGACTGCTACTCAGAGTCGTGCGGATAGGTGTCAAAGCTTGCATCGACGTAACCCTTTACGATGAACTCTTTATCACCTCCATAATCGAGAAATATTTCCTTAGTCCTCTAGTTACTAAGGATAATCTTGACCGCTGTCCAGTGATCCACTCCTGGATCACTCTTGTACCCCTTGACAGACTCATGGCAAGGCACACACAGGTGCGGTACACAGCATGGCATACAGAACCTATGGATAAGGCATAGGGGACGACCTTCGTCCTTTTCTCTTTCTTCTGCCGTGGTCGAGCTTTGAGTCTCACTCAACTCCATACCTTACAAATCAGGCAAGAACTCTTTCTTTGACTGATCCATTTTGAACTCTTTCAAAATCTTGTCAAGGTATGTACTCATTGAAAGTCTTATCAGACGTCTTGATCTATCTCTATAGATCTTGATGCCCAATATTTAAGTAGCTTCATTCCAGGTCTTCCTTTGAAAAAACTCCTTTTCAAACAACCCTTTATGCTTTACAGAAATTCTACATCATTTCCGATCAACAATATGTCAACCACATATACTTATCAGAAATTCTATAGTGCTCCCACTCACTTTATTGTAAATACAAGTTTCTAATAAACTTTGTATAGACTCAAAAACTTTGATCACCTCATCAAAGCGTATATTCCAACTCCGAGATGCTTGCCCCAGTCCATAGAAGGATCGCTGGAGTTTGCATACATTTTAGCATCCTTAGGACTGACAAAACCTTTCCGGTTGTATCACATACAACCTTTCCTCACGGAAACCGTTAAGGAGACTCTGTTTTGACATCCATCTGCCAGATTTCATAATCGAAAAATGCAGCAACTGCTAACATAATTCCAACAGACTTTAGCATCGCTACGGGTGAGAAAGTCTCATCGTAGTCAACTCCTTGAACTTGTGAAAAACCCTTTGCCACAAGTCGAGCTTTATAGATGGTGACATCACCGTCCGCGTCCGTCTTCCTTTTAAAAATCCATTTGTTCTGAATGGCCTTTCGCCCTTCAGGTAATACTTCCAAAGCCCATACTTTGTTTTCTTACATGGATCCCATCTCGGATTTCATGGTCTCTAACCATTTCTCGGAATCCGGGCCCATCATCGCTTCTCCATAGTCTCGTAGGTTCATCGTTGTCCAACAACATGACCTCTAAGACAGGGTTGCCGTACCACTCAGGAGCAGCACGCGTCCTTGTCGACCTACGAGGTTCGATAGTAACTTGATCCGAAGCTTCATGATCATCATCATTAACTTCCTCTTCAACAAACGTAGGCTCCACAGAAAACAATTTCCTGCGCCGCGCTACTCTCTGGTTGAAACAAAGGTTCAACAACCTCATCAAGTTCTATCTTCCTCCCACTCAATTCTTTCGAGAGAAACTCTTTCTCGAGAAAGGACCCGTTTTAGCAACAAACACTTTGTGCTTGGATCTGAGATAGAAGGTTTACCCAACTGTCATGTTAGGGTATTCTATGAAGATGCATTTGTCCGCTTTGGGTTCGAGCTCATCAGGTTTAAAACCTTTTCCACATAAGCGTTGCAGCCCCAAACATTAAGAAATGACAGCTTAGGTTTCTACCAAACCAAAATTCATACGGTGTCATCTCAACGGACTTAGATGGTGCCCCCTTTTAAAGTGAATGTAGTTGTCTCTAATGCATAACCCCAAAACGATAGTGGCAAATCGATAAGAGACAACATAGTACGCACCATATCCAATAGAGCACGACTACGACGTTCGGACACACCATCACACTATGGTGTTCCAGGTGGCGTGAGTTGTGAAACATCTTCCACATTGTCTTACGTTGTATACCAAACTCGTAACTCAGATATTTACCTCTACGATCATATCGTAGATATTTTATCTTCTTGTCACGATGATCTCAAACTTCACTCTGAGTTTGTTTGAACTTTTCAAACATTTCAGACTTGTGTTTCATTAAGTAAATATCCCCATATCTACTCAAATCATCAGTGAAGGTAGGAAAATAATGATATCCACCGCACGCTACAACACTCATTGGACCGTATACATCAACATGTATTATTTCCAATAAGTCACTTGCCCGTTCCATCAAGCCGAAAAACGGGGTCTTAGTCATCTTGCCCATGAGGCATGGTCCGCATGTCTCAACCGATTCGAAATCGAATGAATCCAAAGATCCATCAGCATGGAGTTTCTTCTTGCGTTTTACACCAATATGACATTTAGCGGCAGTGCCACAAGTATGTGGTACTATCATTATTAACTTTGTATCTTTTGGCATCAATATTATGAACATGTGTATCACTATGATCAAGATTCAATAAACCATTCTTATTGGGTGCATGACCATTAAAGGTATTATTCATGTAAAGAGAATAACCATTATTCTCTAACTTAAATGAATAACCGTATTGCAATAAACATGATCTAATCACGTTCATGCTCAACGCAAACACCAAATAACATTTATTTAGGTTCATCACTAATCTCGAAAGTAGAGAGAGCGTGCGATGGTGATTACATCAACCTTGGAAACATTTCCAACACTCATCGTCACTTCACCCTTATCTAGTCTCCTTTTATTCCGTAACTTTTATTTCGAGTTACTAACATTTAGCAACCGAACCGGTATCCAATACCCAGGTGCTACTAGGAGCACTAGTAAGGTACACATCAATAACACGTATATCAAATATACTTCTGTCGACGTTGCCAGCCTTCTTATCTACCAAGTATCCAGGGGTGTTCCGCTTCAGCGACCGTTCTCCTCATAATAGAAGCACTCAGTCTCGGGTTTGGGTTCAACCTTGGGTTTCTTTACTGGAGCAGCAACTGGCTTGCCATCCATGAAGTATCCCTTCTTGCCCTTGCCCTTCTCGAAACTAGTGGTTTTACTAACCATCAACACTTGATGCTCCTTCTTGATTTCTACCTTCGCGGTGTCAAACATCGCGAATAGATCAGGGATCATTATTTCTATCCCTGGCATTTTATAGTTCATCACGAAGCTCTAGTAGCTTAGTGACAGTGACTTGGAGAACTATATCAATCACTATCTTATCTGGAAGATCAACTCCCACTCGATTCAAGCGATTGTAGCACCCAGACAATCTGAGTATATGCTCAACGATTGAGCTATTCTCCTTCATCTTGCAGGCAAAGAATCTTGTTGAAGGTCTCATACCTCTCAACACGGGCACGAGCCTGAGATCCCAATTTCAGCTCTTAGAACATCTCATATGTTCCGTGACGTTCAAAACGTTTTGGAGCCTCAATTCTAAGCAGTAATGCATGACGCACTGAACTATCAAGTAGTCATCAAAACGTGCCTGTCAGATGTTCACAACATCTACAGACGACGCTAGAGGGGGTGGCGCACCGAGCGGTGCATTAAGGACATAAGCCTTCCGTGCAGCAATGAGGACAATCCTCAGATCACGGACCCAGTCCGCATTATTGCTACAATCATCTTTCAACTCTATTTCTCTAGGAACATATAAAAATTCAAGGGAGCTACAGCGCGAGCTAGTAATCTACAACATAATTTGCAAAGACATTTTGACTATGTTCATGATAATGAGTTTAGTTAATCATATTACTTAAAAACTCCCACTCAAATTGACATCCCTCCGGTCATTCGAGTGTCACATGATCCAAATCCACCAACTCAAGTCCGATCATCACGTGAGTTGAGGTGGTTTCAATGGTGAACATCTCCATGTTGATCATATCTACTATATGACTCATGTTCGACCTTTCGGTCTCTTGTGTTCCGAGGCCATGTCTGTACATGCTAGGCTCGTCAAGTTTAACCCGAGTGTTCCGCACGTGCAACACTGGCTTGCACCCGTTGTATGCGAACGTAGAGTCTATCACACCCGATCATCACGTGGTGTCTCGAAACGACGAACTTTCGCAACGGTGCACACTCGGGGAGAACACAATTTTATCTTGAAATTTAAGTGAGGGATCACCTTATAATGCTACCGTCGTCCTAAGCAAAATAAGATGCATAAAAGGATTAACATCACATGCAAATCATAAGTGACATGATATGGCCATGAACTTGTGCTTTTGATCTCCATCTCCAAAGCACCGGCATGATCTCCATCGTCACCGGCATGACACCGTGATCTCCATCATCTTGATCTCCATCAACGTGTCGCCATGAGGTTGTCGCGCCGACTGTTGCTTCCACGACTATTGCTAACTCATAGCGATAAAGTAAAGCAAAACGGCAAAAATAATTAAAGACAACTCTATGGCTCCTGCCAGTTGCCGTACTCATCGACATGCAAGTCGTGATATTCTATACAACACATGATCATCTCATACATCACATATATCTCATCATGTAATTGGCCATATCACATCACAACATACCCTGCAAAAACAAGTTAGACGTCCTCTAATTGTTGTTGCAAGTTTTACGTGGCTGCTACGGGTATCTAGCAAGAACGATTCTTACCTACGCAAAAACCACAACGTGGTGTAGTGATTGCTTTTTGATCTTCTAAAAGAACCCTCTTCATTGAACCGATTCAACTAAAGTGAGAGAGACAGACACCCGCCAGTCACCTTTATGCAACAAGTGCACGCAGCGGTGAAACTAGTCTCGCGTAAGCGTACGCGTAATGTCGGTCCAGGCCGCTTCATCTCACAATACCGCCGAATCAAGTATCAACTAGTAACGGCAAGCAATATGTATACACCCACGCCCACAACTCCTTTGTGTTCTACTCGAGATCTCATCTACGCATAGACCTAGCTCTGATACCACTGAAGGGGAACGTTGCATGGGAAACAAAAATTTTCCTACGCACACGCAAGACCTATCCATGGTGATGAGCATCTACGAGAGAGAGATTGTATCTACATACCCTTGTAGATCGCTAAGCGGAAGCGTTAAGAAACGCGGTTGATGTAGTCGAACGTCTTCGCGATTCAAATCGCCGAGCGTCCCGCGATCCCATCACGATCCGTCTCACGATCCAATCACGATCCGTCCCGCGATCCCATCATGATTCGTCCCGCGATCTTGATCACGGTCCTTCTGATCTAGTGCCGAACGGACGGCACCTCTGCGTTCAACACACGTACGGCTTGATGACTCCTTCACCTCCTCGATCCAGCGAGCGATGATGAAGTAGTAGATGAGTTCCAGCAGCACGACGGCGTGGTGATGGTGGTGAGGAACAATCTCTGCAGGGCTTCGCCAAGCACTACGGAGATTATGACGGAGGAACTAGAGGGCTAGGGTTGCCGGCACACGGCTTGGGAAATCCTGATGTGTCCCGTGTGCTAGCCCTGCCCCTCTATTTATATGTTGAGCCCTGGGGTCTAAACTTGGACAAAAAGCCTCCACCAGTTCGGTTTTGCCCGCACAAGGTCGGTTTGGCCCGCAAGGAAAGAGTCCAACTCGGATCCCTGCAGCACCGCGCACAAGCTGTAGTACCGCTCGGGAGCGGTAGTACCGCTTGGGCGGTAGTACCGCTTCACCCAAGCGGTAGTACCGCTTGAGCGGTAGTACCGCTTCACACAAGCGGTAGTACCGCTTAAGCGGCAGTACTGCCTTACTGCTTAAGGCAGCAGCAAAACTTCCTTTTGCACTTTCCAATATCTCGTGGGCTATACCCCTTTGGCCCATATAAAGTGTTGCTGCACCCGAACACTTCGGTGAACATCCGGAACCCCTTCCGGTGAATTCCGGAACCCTTTCCGGAGATCAAAACACCATTATCACATATATCAATCTTTACCTCCGGACTCTTCCGGAGATCCTCGTCATGTCCGGGATCTTATCCGAGACTCCGAACAACCTTCGGTCACCAACAATAACTCAACTATACTAATCGTCACCAAATGTTAAGTGTGTAGACCCTGCGGGTTCGAGAACTATGTAGACATGACCTAGACACCTCTACGGTCAATAACCAATAGCGGGACCTGGATGCCCATATTGGTTCCTACATATTCTACGAAGATCTATATCGGTCGAACCTCTATGTCAAGGATTCAGTTAATCCCGTATGCTGTTCCCTTTGTTCTTCGGTATGTTACTTGCCCGAGATTCGATCGTCGGTATCTCTATACCTAGTTCAATCTCGTTACCGGCAAGTCTCTTTACTCGTTCCGTAATACAAGATCCCGTGGCTAACACCTTAGTCACATTGCTTGCAAGGCTTATAGTGATGTTGTATTACCGAGTGGGCCCTGAGATACCTCTCCGTCACACGGAGTAACAAATCCCAGTCTTGATCCATGCCAACTCAACGGACACCCTTGGAGATACCTGTAGAGCATCTTTATAGTCACCCAGTTATGTTGCGACGTTTGATACACACAAGGTATTCCTCCGGTGTCAGTGAGTTGCATGATCTCATGGTCATAGGAACAGATACTTGACATGCAGAAAACTATAGCAATAAACTGACACGATCAAATGCTATGTTTATAGTTTGGGTCTTGTCCATCACATCATTCTCCTAATGATGTGATCCCGTTATCAAATGACATCTCATGTCCATGGCCAGGAAACCTTTTACCATCCTTTGATCAACGAGTTAGTTAACTAGAGGCTTACTAAGGACACAGTGCTGTCTATGTACCCACACATGTATTTGAGTTTCCAATCAATACAACTATAGCATGGATAATAAACAATTATCATGAACAAGGAAATATGATAATAACTAAATTATTATTGCCTCTAGGGCATATTTCCAACAATGAGTGCATGATCATTGGTTAATAAGGGTATCGTGAATTAGAGGGTGTTAACTTGCTGTTCATCTAAATATTTTTATGGCATGGTGATGATGTGTGAGCGTACTTATTCCTCATTGAAATCCTAGTGCTGTTTAGGTCAGGGGCGCGCGAAGGTTAAATCCTACCAACCTCCTCCCTAGGGGCATGCGAGTAGTGCTTTGCTTCGAGAGAGCTAATAAAATCTTGCAATATGTATGTGAATTCTTTATGACTAATGTGAATCCATGGATATACGCACTCTCACCTCCACATATTTGCTAGCCTCTTAGGTACCGTGCATTGCCCATTCTCACCTCGAGGATCGGTGCAACCTTCACCGGTGCATCCAAACCCCGTGACATGATACGGTCTATTGCACATAAGCTTCATTATATCTTCCTCAAAACAGCCACCATACCTACCTATCATGGCATTTCCATAGCCATTCCGAGATATATTGCCATGCAACTTCCACCGTCACATCATATGACTTATACTTCCGTTGTCATATTGCTTTGCATGATCATATAAGCTAACATAGTATTTGTGGCAAAGCCACCATTCATCATTATCATACATGTTACGCTTGATCATTGCATGTCCTGGGACACTGCCAGAGGCATTCATATCGAGTCATACAGCTTTTCATATTGAGTTGTAAGTAAATAAAAGTGTGATGATCATCATTATTAGGGCACTGTCTCAGTGAGGAAAGGATGATGGAGACAATGATTCCCCCATAAGTCGGGATGAGACACCGGACGAAAAATAAAAGAAAAAGAAAGAAAAAGAGAAAATAAAAGAGAAATAAATGAGAGAAAAGAGAGAAGGGACAGTGCTACTACCTCTTTTTCCACACTTGTGCCTCAAAGTGGCACCATGTTCTTTATATAGAGAGTCTCTTGTTTTGTCACTTCCATATGCTAGTGGGAATTTTTTATTATAGAACTTAGCTTGTATATTCTGATGACGGGCTTCCTCGAATGCCCGAGGTCTTCATGAGCAAGCAAGTTGGATGCACACACACTTAGCTCCATTCGAGCTTTCATACACTTATAGCTCTAGTGCATCCGTTGCATGTCAATCCCTACTCCTCGCATTAATATCTATTGATGGGCATCTCCATAGCCCATTGATATGCCTAGTTGATGCGAGACTTTCTTCTCCACTTTCACCCCTTTGAAACCTACCACCATATTCTATTCCACCTTTATGCTATATCCACGGTTCGCGCTCATATATTGCGTGAGTAATAAAAAGCTGAAGTGTATTAAAAAGTATGATTCAATTGCCTGACTTGACATCATGGTGCTTGACATTTGTATGTACGTGGTGAAGACGGAGCCATGCTATTCAAATATGATAAAATGAATAGGGGGTGAACATTCTTTAATGATCGTATATTTTGAAACTTGATGATTATGTTGCTTATGTTTATGAATATTATAATGTTGATGTTTATTAATTCATCGTTTCTCAATGGTCAAACCTGCAATAGATTACAAGTTGGGTAGCATGTCACATCAAAAATTCCGTTTTTATCATTTACCTATTCGAGGATGAGCAGGAATTAAGCTTGGGGATGCTGATACGTCTCTAACATATCTATAATTTTTGATTGTTCCATGCTATTATATTATCATTCTAGGATACTTTTTGGGTGTTTATTTACCAATTAATATTATTTTTGAGCACTAACCTATTAACCCAGTGCCCAGTGCCAGTTGCTGCTTTCTGCATGTTTTTGGCTTCTCAGGTTTACAGTACCAAACGAAGTCCAATTACCCTGAAACTTTAATATGATTTTTTCTGGACCAAAAGAAGACCTGGAAGCTTCGGGAGGAGGCCGGAGGCTCCACGAGGGAGCCACCACACAACAAGGCTCGCCCAGGGGGGTTGGTCGTGCCCTGTTATGTGGTGGCCCCCTCGGGCGTCTCCCGGCGCCCCTCTCTGGCCTATAAATTCCAATAAATCCCAAAAACCCTAGAGAGCCTCCTAAAACACTTTTTCTGCTGCCGCAAGTCTCTGTTCCGCCGTGTGCCCATCTGGAGCCTTTTTCCGGTGCCCTGTCGGAGGGGGGATCGATCGCGGAGGGCCTCTACATCCTCCTTGTTGCTCACATGGTGATGTGTGAGTAGTTCACCTCAGACCTACGGGTTCGTAGTTAGTACCTAGATGGCTATCTCTCTCTCTCTCTCTCTCTCCCATGGTGATCTTCAATGCAATGATCATCGCATCTTCACTTTGATCTATTCGATGTAATTGTTTTGTGCGGTGCGTTTGTTGGGATCCGATGAATTGTGGGTTTATGTTCAGATTATTCATGAAATGTATTTGAGTCACCTCTGAATATTATGATTCTTATTTGCATGATTATGAGATCTTCATAAATCTCTCCGATCTATTGAAATAGTTTGGCCAACTAGATTGATATTTCTTCAGTGAGAGGGGTGAGTTGTAGTGCGTTCAATCTGACGGATTTCTATATCCCATTGACAGAAGGGGACAAGATACGTCTTTGTATTGTTGCCACTAAGGATAAAACAATGGGGTTAGTTCATATTAATTGAATTCTCTTTGTCTACATCATGTCATCATTCTCCAAGCATTACTCTGTTTGTCATGAACTTAATACGTAGAGAGGCAAGCATAGAAGCGCTCTTGAAGTGGAGTAATAGTAATAGGTGCAGGCAGGAGTCGGCCTATTTGTTTATGGACGTGATGCCTATATATACATGATCATTGCCATGATTATCACATAACTATGCGCTTTTCTATCAATACCCCAACAGTAATTTGTCTACCCACCGTATGCCTACTACATGAGAGATGCCACTAGGCAAAACTATGGCCCCCGGGTCTATTCACTTATATATTTACATACGCTACAATTTCCTATCTGCCTTTATTTACTTTTTATTTACTTTGCACTTTACAACTTTCATCTGCACACTTTACTTGCTTGCAAATAATGAGTCCAAGAGGATTGACAACCCTCTTGCTCGCGTTGGGTGCAAGTGTTTGCTTCATTGTGTGCAGTCGTTGAAGACGGTGGTTGACCGTTACTCCTAATGGTTTGATAAACCTTGGTTCTCTACTGAGGGAAATACTTATCCATACTATGCTGCATCACCCATTCCTCTTCACAAAAAACCCAACGCAGATCACAAGTATCACTCTTCAATTCATACATTATCCATACTATGCTTACCGAAGGATGAATGCTATGATGATTTCTATGATCCCTGTTGGAAATATGCCCTAGAGGCAATAATAAAAGTAGTTATTATTATATTTCCTTGTTCATGATAATCGTTTATTATCCATGCTATAATTGTATTGATTGGAAACTCAAATACATGTGTGGGTACATAGACAACACTGTGTCCTTAGTAAGCCTCTAGTTAACTAACTCGTTGATCAAAGGATGGTAAAGGTTTCCTGACCATGGACATGAGATGTCATTTGATAACGGGATCACATCATTAGGAGAATGATGTGATGGACAAGACCCAAACTATAAACATAGCATATGATCGTGTCAGTTTATTGCTATTGTTTTCTGCATGTCAAGTATCTGTTCCTATGACCATGAGATCATGCAACTCACTGACACCGGAGGAATACCTTGTGTGTATCAAACGTCGCAACGTAACTGGGTGACTATAAAGATGCTCTACAGGTATCTCCAAAGGTGTCCGTTGAGTTGGCATGGATCAAGACTGGGATTTATTACTCCGTGTGACGGAGAGGTATCTCAGGGCCCACTCGGTAATACAACATCACTATAAGCCTTGCAAGCAATGTGACTAAGGTGTTAGCCACGGGATCTTGTATTACGGAACGAGTAAAGAGACCTGCCGGTAACGAGATTGAACTAGGTATAGAGATACCGACGATCGAATCTCGGGCAAGTAACATACCGAAGAACAAAGGGAACAGCATACGGGATTAACTGAATCCTTGACATAGAGGTTCAACCGATATAGATCTTCGTAGAATATGTAGGAACCAATATGGGCATCCAGGTCCCGCTATTGGTTATTGACCGTAGAGGTGTCTCGGTCATGTCTACATAGTTCTCGAACCCGCAGGGTCTACACACTTAACGTTTGGTGACGATTAGTATAGTTGAGTTATTGTTGGTGACCGAAGGTTGTTCGGAGTCTCGGATAAGATCCCGGACATGACGAGGATCTCCGGAAGAGTCCGGAGGTAAAGATTGATATATGTGATAATAGTGTTTTGATCTCCGGAAGGGTTCCGGAATTCACCGGAAGGGGTTACGGATGTTCACCGAAGTGTTCGGGTGCAGCAACACTTTATATGGGCCAAAGGGATACAATCCACGAGGTATCGGAAAAAGGCAAAAGGGAGTTTTGCTGTACTACCGCTTGGATGAAGCGGTACTACCGCCCAAGCGGTACTACCGCTTGTGAGCGGTACTACCGCTTGTGCGCGGCTGTGCACGGTTCGGCAGGGATCCGAGTTGGACTCTTTCCTTGCGGGCCAAACCGACCTTGTGCGGGCAAAACCGAGCTGGTGGACGCTTTTTGTCCAAGTTTAGACCCCAGGGCTCAACATATAAATAGAGGGGCAGGGCTAGCACACGGGACACATCAGGATTTCCCAAGCCGTGTGCCGGCAACCCTAGCCCTCTAGTTCCTCCGTCATAATCTCCGTAGTGCTTGGCGAAGCCCTGCTGAGATTGCTACTCACCATCATCACCACGCCGTCGTGCTGCTGGAACTCATCTACTACTTCATCATCGCTCGCTGGATCGAGGAGGTGAAGGCGTCATCAAGCCGCACGTGTGTTGAACGCGGAGGTGCCGTCCGTTCGGCACTAGATCGGAAGGATCATGATTGGATCGCGGGACGCTCGGCGATTTGGATCGCGAAGACGTTCGACTACATCAACCGCGTTTATTAACGCTTCCGCTTAGCGATCTACAAGGGTATGTAGATACAATATCCCTCTCGTAGATGCTCATCACCATGGATAGGTCTTGCGTGTGCATAGGAAATTTTTTGTTTCCCATGCAACGTTCCCCAACAGTGGCATCTGAGCTAGGTCTATGCGTAGATGAGATCTCGAGTAGAACACAAAGGAGTTGTGGGCGTGGGTGTATACATATTGCTTGCCGTTACTAGTTGATACTTGATTCGGCGGTATTGTGAGATGAAGCGGCCCGGACCGACATTACGCGTACGCTTACGCGAGACTGGTTTTACCGCTGCGTGCACTAGTTGCATAAAGGTGACTGGCGGGTGTCTGTCTCTCTCACTTTAGTTGAATCGGTTCAATGAAGAGGGTTCTTTTAGAAGATTAAAAAGCAATCACTACACCACGTTGTGGTTTTGCGTAGGTAAGAATCGTTCTTGCTAGATACCCGTAGCAGCCACGTAAAACTTGCAACAACAAATTAGAAGACGTCTAACTTGTTTTTGCAGGGTATGTTGTGATGTGATATGGCCAATTACATGATGAGATATATGTGATGTATGAGATGATCATGTGTTGTATAGAATATCACGACTTGCATGTCGATGAGTACGGCAACTGGCAGGAGCCATAGAGTTGACTTTAATTATTTTTGCCATTTTGCTTTACTTTATCGCTATGAGTTAGCAATAGTCGTGGAAGCAACAGTCGGCGCGACAACCTCATGGCGACACATTGATGGAGATCAAGATGATGGAGATCATGGTGTCATGCCGGTGACGATGGAGATCATGCCGGTGCTTTGGAGATGGAGATCAAAAGCACAAGTTCATGGCCATATCATGTCACTTATGATTTGCATGTGATGTTAATCCTTTTATGCATCTTATTTTGCTTAGGACGACGGTAGCATTATAAGGTGATCCCTCACTTAAATTTCAAGATAAAATTGTGTTCTCCCCGAGTGTGCACCGTTGCGAAAGTTCGTCGTTTCGAGACACCACGTGATGATCGGGTGTGATAGACTCTACGTTCGCATACAACGGGTGCAAGCCAGTGTTGCACATGCGGAACACTCGGGTTAAACTTGACGAGCCTAGCATGTACAGACATGGCCTCGGAACACAAGAGACCGAAAGGTCGAACATGAGTCATATAGTAGATATGATCAACATGGAGATGTTCACCATTGAAACCACCTCAACTCACGTGATGATCGGACTTGAGTTGGTTGATTTGGATCATGTGACACTCGAATGACCGGAGGGATGTCAATTTGAGTGGGAGTTTTTAAGTAATATGATTAACTAAACTCATTATCTTGAACAATAGTCTAAGTTGTCTTTGCTATATTTTTGTTGTAGATCATGGCTCGCGCAGTAGCACCCCTTAATTTTAATGCGTTCCTAGAGAAAGCTAAGTTGAAAGATGATGGAAGTAACTTTGTGGACTGGGCCCGTAATCTAAGGATTATCCTTACGGCTTCCCAGAAGGCTTATGTCCTTGATGCACCGCTTGGTGATCCACCCGCTCCAGTTGAGTCTCCAGACGTTGTGAACGCCTGGCAGACTCGTTCTGATGATTACTCAATAGTTCAATGTGCAATGTTGTATGGCTTAGAACCGGGACTTCAAAGACGTTTTGAACGTCATGGAGCATATGATATGTTCCAGGAGTTGAAGTTTATCTTTCAGAAGAATGCCCGGATCGAGAGGTATGAGACCTCCGATAAGTTCTATGCTTGCAAGATGGAGGAGAACGGGTCTGTCAGTGATCACATACTCAGAATGTCTGGGTACTCCACCCGTCTGGCTGAATTGGGGATGCCCCTTCCACCAGAGGCTATCACTGACAGAGTTCTTCAATCATTGCCGCCTAGCTACAAGAGCTTCGTGTTGAACTATAACATGCACGGGATGAACAAGTCAGTCGCCGAGCTGTTTGCGATGTTGAAAGTCGCTGAGTCTGAGATTCAGAAGGAGCATCAAGTGTTGATGGTCAATAAAACCACTAGTTTCAAGAAGAATGGCAAGGGTAAGAAGGGTAACTCCAAGAAGAGTGGCAAAGCAGTTGCCCCTCCCGTGAAGAAACCCAAGGCTGGACCCAAGCCAGAAACTGAGTGCTTTCATTGCAAGGGAACTGGTCACTGGAAGCGGAATTGCCCCAAGTATTTGGCTGACAAGAAGGCGGCCAACAACAAACAAGGTATATATGATATACATGTTATTGATGTGTACCTTACCAACTCTCGTTGTAGTGCCTGGGTATTTGATACCGGTGCGGTTGCTCACATTTGCAACTCAAAACAGGAACTGCGGAATAGACGGAGGCTGGCAAAGGACGAAGTGACGATGCGCGTGGGAAATGGTTCCAAGGTTGATGTGATCGCCGTCGGCACGCTCGCTCTTCGATTACCATCGGGATTAGTAATGAACCTGAATAATTGTTATTTAGTGCCTGCGTTAAGCATGAACATTATATCTGGATCTTGTTTATTGCGAGACGGTTACTCATTTAAATCTGAGAATAATGGTTGTTCTATTTATATGAGTAATATCTTTTATGGTCATGCACCCAATGTGAGGGGTTTATTCTTATTGAATCTCGATAGTGATGATACACATGTTCATAACATTGATGCCAAAAGATGTAGAGTTGATAATGATAATACCACTTTCTTGTGGCACTGCCGTTTAGGTCATATTGGCGTAAAACGCATGAAGAAGCTCCATGCTGATGGAGTTTTGGAGTCACTTGATTTTGAATCACTTGACACATGTGAGCCATGCCTCTTGGGCAAGATGACTAAGACGCCGTTCTCTGGTACAATGGAACGGGCAAGTGACTTGTTGGAAATCATACATACTGATGTGTGCGGTCCGATGAGCATTGAGGCGCGCGGTGGTTATCGTTACTTTCTCACCTTCACTGATGACTTAAGTAGATATGGGTATATTTACTTAATGAAACACAAGTCTGAAACGTTTGAAAAGTTCAAGCAATTTCAGAGTGAAGTTGAGAATCATCGTAGCAAGAAGATTAAATTCCTACGATCTGATCGAGGAGGAGAATATCTGAGTTATGAGTTTGGCAGTCACTTAAGACAGTGTGGAATCGTTTCACAATTAACACCGCCTGGAACACCATAACGTAATGGTGTGTCCGAACGTCGTAATCGAACCTTATTGGATATGGTGTGATCTATGATGTCTCTTGCCGATTTGCCACTATTGTTTTGGGGTTATGCATTAGAGACAGCTGCATTCACTTTAAATAGGGCACCATCGAAATCCGTTGAGACGACGCCATATGAACTGTGGTTTGGCAAGAAGCCAAAGTTGTCGTTTCTTAAAGTTTGGGGATGTGATGCTTATGTCAAAAAGCTTGAGCCTGAAAAGCTGGAACCCAAAGCGGAGAAATGCGTCTTCATAGGATATCCAAAAGAGACAGTTGGGTATACCTTCTATCTCAGATCCGAAGGCAAAGTGTTTGTCGCTAAAATGGAACATTTCTTGAGAAAGAGTTTCTCTCGAAAGAATTGAGTGGGAGGAAGATAGAACTTGATGAGGTTATTGAACCTTTACTTCGACCAGAGAGTAGCGCAGCACAGAAAGATGTTTCTGTAGAGCCTACGTCAGTTGAAGAGGAAGTTCATGATGGAGATCATGAAGCTTCGGATCAAGTTGCTATCGAACCTCGTCGGTCGACAAGGATGCGTACTGCTCCTGAGTGGTACGGCAACCCTGTCTTAGAGGTCATGTTGTTGGACAACGATGAACCTACGAGCTATGGAGAAGCGATGGTGGGCCCGGATTCCGAGAAATGGTTAGAGGCCATGAAATCCGAGATGGGATCCATGTATGAAAACAAAGTGTGGACTTTGGAAGTATTACCTGAAGGGCGTAAAGCCATTCAGAACAAATGGATCTTTAAGAGGAAGACGGACGCGGACGGTAATGTCACCGTCTATAAAGCTCGACTTGTGGCAAAGGGTTTTTCACAAGTTCAAGGAGTTGACTACGATGAGACCTTCTCACCCGTAGCGATGCTTAAGTCTGTCAGAATCATGTTAGCAATAGCTGCCTTTTTCGATTATGAAATTTGGCAGATGGATGTCAAAACAGCGTTCCTTAACGGTTTTCTTAAGGAAGAGTTGTATATGATGCAACCAGAAGGTTTTGTCGATCCAGAGAATGCTGACAAAGTTTGCAAACTCCAGCGATCCATTTATGGACTGGTGCAAGCATCTCGGAGTTGGAATCTTCGCTTTGATGAGGTGATCAAAGCGTTCGGGTTTATACAAGTTTACGGAGAAGCTTGTATTTACAAGAAAGTGAGTGGGAGCTCTATAGCGTTTCTAATATTATATGTGGATGACATATTGCTGATTGGAAACAATATAGAAATGTTGGAAAGCGTGAAGGAATATTTAAATAAGAGTTTTTCAATGAAGGACCTAGGAGAAGCTGCTTTCATATTAGGCATCAAGATCTATAGAGATAGATCAAGACGCTTAATAGGACTTTCACAAAGCACATACCTTGATAAGATTTTGAAGAAGTTCAAAATGGATCAGTCCAAGAAGGGGTTCTTGCTTGTTTTGCAAGGTATGAAGTTGAGTAAGACTCAATGCCCAGTGACTGCAGAAGATAGAGAAAAGATGAGTGTCGTCCCCTATGCTTCAGCCATAGGTTCTATCATGTATGCAATGCTGTGCACAAGACCCGATGTTAGCCTTGCCATAAGTATGGCCGGAAGGTTTCAAAGTGATCCAGGAGTGGAACACTGGACGACGGTCAAGAATATCCTGAAGTACCTGAAAAGGACTAAGGACATGTTTCTCGTTTATGGAGGTGATCAAGAGCTCGTCGTAAAGGGTTACGTCGATGCAAGCTTTGACACTGATCCAGATGACTCTAAGTCGCAAACCGGATACGTATTTATTCTTAATGGGGGTGCAGTTAGCTGGTGCAGTTCCAAGCAAAGCGTGGTAGCTGATTCTACATGAGAAGCGGAGTACATCGCTGCCTCGGAGGCGGCGAAGGAAGGTGTCTGGATGAAGGAGTTCATGACAGATCTTGGAGTAGTGCCTAGTGCACTTAACCCAATGACTCTGTTCTGTGATAATACTGGTGCCATTGCTCTAGCCAAGGAACCAAGATTTCACAAGAGGACCAGACACATAAAGCGACATTTCAATTCCATCCGCGATTACATCAAGGAGGACGACATAAATATTTGCAAAGTACATACGGATCTGAATGTTGCAGATCCGATGACTAAACCTCTTCCAAGGGCTAAACATGAACAACACCAGAACTGCATGGGTGTTCGATTCATTACAATGTAAATCACATAGTGATGTGAACTAGATTATTGACTCTAGTGCAAGTGGGAGACTGTTGGAAATATGCCCTAGAGGCAATAATAAAAGTAGTTATTATTATATTTCCTTGTTCATGATAATCATTTATTATCCATGCTATAATTGTATTGATTGGAAACTCAAATACATGTGTGGGTACATAGACAACACTGTGTCCTTAGTAAGCCTCTAGTTAACTAACTCGTTGATCAAAGGATGGTAAAGGTTTCCTGACCATGGACATGAGATGTCATTTGATAACGGGATCACATCATTAGGAGAATGATGTGATGGACAAGACCCAAACTATAAACATAGCATATGATCGTGTCAGTTTATTGCTATTGTTTTCTGCATGTCAAGTATCTGTTCCTATGACCATGAGATCATGCAACTCACTGACACCGGAGGAATACCTTGTGTGTATCAAACGTCGCAACGTAACTGGGTGACTATAAAGATGCTCTACAGGTATCTCCAAAGGTGTCCGTTGAGTTGGCATGGATCAAGACTGGGATTTGTTACTCCGTGTGACGGAGAGGTATCTCAGGGCCCACTCGGTAATACAACATCACTATAAGCCTTGCAAGCAATGTGACTAAGGTGTTAGCCACGGGATCTTGTATTACGGAACGAGTAAAGAGACCTGCCGGTAATGAGATTGAACTAGGTATAGAGATACCGACAATCGAATCTCGGGCAAGTAACATACCGAAGAACAAAGGGAACAGCATACGGGATTAACTGAATCCTTGACATAGAGGTTCAACCGATATAGATCTTCGTAGAATATGTAGGAACCAATATGGGCATCCAGGTCCCGCTATTGGTTATTGACCGTAGAGGTGTCTCGGTCATGTCTACATAGTTCTCGAACCCGCAGGGTCTACACACTTAACGTTTGGTGACGATTAGTATAGTTGAGTTATTGTTGGTGACCGAAGGTTGTTCGGAGTCTCGGATAAGATCCCGGACATGACGAGGATCTCCGGAAGAGTCCGGAGGTAAAGATTGATATATGTGATAATAGTGTTTTGATCTCCGGAAGGGTTCCGGAATTCACCGGAAGGGGTTCCGGATATTCACCGAAGTGTTCGGGTGCAGCAACACTTTATATGGGCCAAAGGGATACAATCCACGAGGTATCGGAAAAAGGCAAAAGGGAGTTTTGCTGTACTACCGCTTGGATGAAGCGGTACTACCGCATAAGCGGTACTACCGCTTGGGTGAAGCGGTACTACCGCCCAAGCGGTACTACCGCTTGTGAGCGGTACTACCGCTTGTGCGCGGCTGTGCACGGTTCGGCAGCGATCCGAGTTGGACTCTTTCCTTGCGGGCCAAACCGACCTTGTGCGGGCAAAACCGAGCTGGTCGAGGCTTTTTGTCCAAGTTTAGACCCCAGGGCTCAACATATAAATAGAGGGGCAGGGCTAGCACACGGGACACATCAGGATTTCCCAATCCGTGTGCCGGCAACCCTAGCCCTCTAGTTCCTCCGTCATAATCTCCGTCGTGCTGCTGGAACTCATCTACTACTTCATCATCGCTCGCTGGATCGAGGAGGTGAAGGCGTCATCAAGCCGCACGTGTGTTGAACGCGGAGGTGCCGTCCGTTCGGCACTAGATCGGAAGGATCGTGATTGGATCGCGGGACGCTCGGCGATTTGGATCGCGAAGACGTTCGACTACATCAACCGCGTTTATTAACGCTTCCGCTTAGCGATCTACAAGGGTATGTAGATACAATCTCCCTCTCGTAGATGCTCATCACCATGGATAGGTCTTGCGTGTGCGTAGGAAATTTTTTGTTTCCCATGCAACGTTCCCCAACAATCCCTTGGATTCGTTTGAAATATCCCTTTTTAATGAACTTGATGCTTGCTATGCTTGTGGCCATGATGCCAATATGAATGATGCTTATGGAGATGAAATTTCTATAGTTCCTTATGTTAAGCATGAAATTGTTGCTATTGCACCCACATATGATAGTCCTATTGTCTTTTTGAATTTTCCCAACTACACTATATCGGAGAAGTTTGCCCCTTATTAAGGATTATATTGATGGGTTGCATGTTACTATTGCACATGATGATTTTGATGAATATAATATGCATGTGCTTGCTGCTCCTACTCTCAATTATTATGGCAGAGGAACCAAATCTTCACCTCTCTATGTTTCCAATACGATAAAATTGCAAGAAACTACTTATGCTATGTATTGGCCTTTACTTGATGTGCATGAATTGTTCTTTTATGACATGCCAATGCATAGGAAGAGAGTTAGACTTCGTTGCTACATGATATATATTACTTTGTGCTCACTTCTTAATTACAAATCATTGTTAATTAAAATTGGCTTTGATATACCTTGGGATCCGAGTGGATCAATTACTTGAGCACTATATGCCTAGCTTAATGTCTTTAAATAAAGCGCTGCCTGGGAGACAACCCGGAAGTTTTAGAGAGTCATTTATTTCTGTTGTGTGCTTTTAAAATAATTAAAAAATATATAAAGTGGGGGAACTTAAAACAGTTTTCAAATAGAAAAGTTAAAGTAAGAAAGATGAGCACCGTTGAAGTGGGAGACGTCCTTGAACTTTTGTTCATGCCCATGGAAACTTTGTGAATCTTAATTACAGCAACTTTTCAATAAAAATAATAATTCCCTTGTACAAATCCATTTTATTATAAAAATAATGTGTCAAGATTTACCTTTGGGATGTTTGAATTGCTTGTTTGATATGTGTTGTGCAAAAACAGAAACTTTTTCTGTAGTATTTGAATTTTGATATTTTACTCGAGCATGCAAAACTTCTGAAAGTTTTACACAGTACTTTCACGCAAATTGTTTATTACATCCTAATTTTTTAGAATTGTTTAAGTTACAGAACTATGGTGTTTGTGTAGATCATTACAGACTGTTCTGTTTTAGACAAATTCTGTTTTTTTGCTTGCATATTTTGTTTTTTTTGATGATGCTATGGATTGTATCGGGGGGTATAATCCATGAAAAAGTTAGAATACATTACCTTATGCAATAATAAAATATGAATCAATTTATAACAGTACCTAAAGTATTTGATATGTTTATTATACTAACGAATCTCATGAAGGCTTCTGTTGAGTTTTGTGTGCTGAAGTTTTCAAGTTTTGGGTGGTATCACGATGGATGGAGGAATAAGGGGCAAAAAAGAGCCTAAGCTTGGGGATGCCCAAGGCACCCCAAGTCAAATTCTAGGAATACTCAAGCGTCTAAGCTTGGGGATGCCCCGGAAGGCATCCCCTCTTTGGTCTCAATCCATCGGTATGTCACTTGGAGCTACGTTTTTATTCATCACTTGATATGTGTTTTGCTTGGACCATAGTGTGTTATAGTTTGCTTTTGTTTTTAGTTTTCCACAATTATTGTTTGCTGGACATACCTACTTGAGATAGACACATGTTCACCATGATTTATTAGAATACTATATGTGCTTCACTTATATCTTTTGAGCTAAGCAGTTGCTCTAGTGCTTCACTTATATCTTTTTGTCACGGGGGGAGCTGCTGGAGGTCGCAACGATCTATGGGACCTGCGGGGTCCCTTTATGGTTCTACGATGGGGATTCACTGGAACACAAAGAGCATCACCAACCTACGCGTGCACAGGGTTTTAGACAGGTTCGGGCCACTCGGGAGCGTAAAACCCTATGTCAGGTGTCCTTGGTGGATTGATGGGTTCACAGTACAGGAGCGCTACAACCCGGTAGGGAATGCTCGAGGAGAGTAGCTATGCGTGCAAATGAACAGAGTGTCGACCTTTTGAAAGGTAGCCATGGGCCTCCTTTTATAGGGAAAAGGGGTTACCACAGTGGCTAGAATGGTAAAAACACAGCTGGGTGAATAGTGGCTCTGATAGTGGGAAATACCTAACCCTGATAGATTAGGACAGGAGCATTAAATGCACCGTGAGGTGTCATGCTGGCGATGTCTCCCGGCAAGGATTGCCTCTCCTTCTGTGCCGTTCGCCCAACTACCTCCTATTCCTTTGCCACGCCGTAGGACGGGTGTCATTAAAGCTGCTGTAAATCCATCCAGCTGCCACGCGCCCTGACCATCTCTACCCAAACACCTGCCCGCTTGACACCTAGCTGATGTAGACAATCAGCCCTGCGACATGGAGCGGTGGCCTTGGCGGGCAGAGGTCTTGGCGGGTGTTTGCTTGCAGCTGGGCCTTCTCCCCCGGCAAGGAGGCTTGCCGGGGGTCTTGGACTTTTGTTTGTTGTAGTCTGGAGGTTGGTTCCCGCCCGGCCAAGTCTTGCCCATTGGAGGGCGCGGACATGTGTGCATAAGTCCGGGTACTAAGAGGCCCGTTCTTTAGTACACCAACAGGAGCCCCCGGGCCTGGGTCACACTTGAGTCCATGCCGCTGTTGGGCTAGGCCCAAAACAGTGCATGGACACACGCGACCGTGTTTCCCTGCGGTTATGACGATTCTTACTGTCCCACCCACGACGCACACTAAACGCGAGTCGTGTGAGTGGTGGAGTGAAACGGCGGCCGAAGGGACGCGCTTGAAAAGCCGCGTCGCGTTGGACTGGGAGAGGCGCTTCTTGCGTCTCTCTTCCCTCTAATAAAGAGGGGTTTCGCAGCACCCCCGAGCCGTCCTACTCTTCTTCCGTCGCCCACTCCTGACCTTCGCCATGGCCCCTAAGCGAGCGGCGCTCACCGCCGCCTCCGGCCTGGCGAAGAAAGCCAAGAAGGTGGCCGAAACCGATATGCTGGCGATGATGCGGAAGAACAATGTCGTCTTCTTCCCTTCCGTGCTGAGGAAGAGCGACCTCACCTCGAGGTACGCCCTGATGTGGGGGAAGGAGATCAAGGCGCATCCTGCACCGGTGGTGTGTTGATACGTCTCCAACGTATCTACTTTTCCAAACTCTTTTGCCCTTGTTTTGGACTCTAATTTGCATGATTTGAATGGAACTAACCCGGACTGACGCTGTTTTCAGCAGAATTGCCTTGGTGTTATCTTTGTGCAGAAATAAAACTTCTCGGATTGACCTGAAAATTTACGGAGAATATTTTTGGAATTAATAAAAAATACTGGCGAAAGAATCAACTGCAGGGGGCCCACCACCTGGCCACAAGCCAGGGGGGCGCGCCCACCCCCCTAGGGCGCGCCCCTATGGCTTGTGGGCCCCCTGTTGCTCCTCCGACCTCGTTTCCACTTCTATATATTCCTATTCGGGGAGAAAAAAATCAAGGAGAAGAGTTCATCGCGTTTTACGATACGGAGCCGCCGCCACCTCCTATTCTTCCTCGGGAGGCCAGATCTGGAGCCTGATTTGGGCTCCGGAGAGGGGAAATCGACGCCGTCGTCATCACCAACCATCCTCCATCACCAATTTCATGATGCTCTCCGCCGTTCGTGAGTAATTCCATCGTGGGCTTGCTGGACGGTGATGGATTGGATGAGATTTACCATGTAATCGAGTTAGTTTTGTTAGGGTTTGACCCCTAGTATCCACTATGTTCTGAGATTGATGTTGCTATGACTTTGCTATGCTTAATGCTTGTCACTAGGGCCTGAGTGCCATGATTTCAGATCTGAACCTATTATGTTTTCATGAATATATATGTGTTCTTGATCCTATCTTGCAAGTTGTAGACACCTATTATGAGTTATGATCCGCATCCCCCAGGGTGACAATAACTGGGATTCTTTCCGGTGACTACCGTAGTTTGAGGAGTTCATATATTCACTAAGTGCTAATGCTTTGGTCCGGTTCTCTATTAAAAGGAGGCCTTAATATCCCTTAGTTTCCATTAGGTCCACGCTGCCACGGGAGGGTAGGACAAAAGATGTCATGCAAGTTCTTTTCCATAAGCACGTATGACTATATATGGAATACATGCCTACATTACATTGATGAATTGGAGCTAGTTCTGTATCACCCTATGTTCTAACTGTTGCATGATGAATGCCATCCGACATAATTATCCATCACTGATCCATTGCCTACAAGCTTTTCCATATTGATCTTTGCTAAGTTACTTTTCCGTTGCTAATATTACATTCACTACAACACTTCTACTGTCACTTTGCCATCGTTACCGTTACTTCCATACTACTTTGCTGCAGATATTAAGTCTTTCAGGTGTGGTTGAATTGACAACTCAGCTGCTAATACTCGAGAATATTCTTTGGCTCCCCTTGTGTCGAATCAATAAATTTGGGTTGAATACTCTACCCTCAAAAACTGTTGCGATCCCCTATACTTGTGGGTTATCAAGACCTTTTTCTGGCGCCGTTGCCGGGGAGCATAGCTCTATTCTTTGAGTCACTTGGGATATATATCTGTTGATCACTATGAAGAATCTGAAAGATGCTAAAACTAAGATCTACCCCTCAACTACGAGGATGGGTAAGGAACTGCCATCTAGCTCTGCACTTGATTCACCTTCTGTTATGAGTAAGCTTGCGACACCACCACCTGCTAGTAATTCTGATATGTCGCAAGTAATTGATGATGCTACTTCTGCTATGCATGATGCTTATGATGATACTTTGCTTGATACTACTGTGCCACTGGGTGAATTTCTTGATGAACAAATTGCTAGAGTGAATGCTGAAACTGATGATATCTCTGAATCTGATGAAATTATTGAAACTGAACACTATGATACACCTGCTAGACCTAGCTCTCCTAGATATGAATTGCCTGATATCCCTGAAGGTTATGTTATGGAAGGAGAGGTAGCTAGGGACTTTCTTGCTTGTATGGATAGAGATGATCTTAACAAATTGCTATGCAAGTGGAAAGAAAAATCTTTGAATGCTAGAATGAAATATGATCCTAAGTTTGCTACTTCACCTATCTTTGTTACTGATAAGGATTATGAATTCTCTGTCGATCCTGAGTTAATTACTTTGGTTGAATCTGATCCCTTCCATGGTTATGAATCTGAAACTGTTGTGGCACACCTTACTAAATTGAATGATATAGCCACCCTATTTACTCATGAGGAAAAAATTCGCTATTACTATATTCTTAAGTTGTTTCCTTTCTCATTAAAGGGTGATGCTAAGATATGGTTTAATTCTCTTGCTCCTGGTTGTGTGCGTAGCCCCCAGGATATGATATATTACTTCTCTGAAAAATATTTTCCTACCCATAAGAAACAAGCTGCCTTGCAGGAAATATATAACTTTGTGCAAATTGAAGAAGAGAGTCTCCCACAAGCTTGGGGGAGGCTTCTCCAATTACTTAATGCTTTGCCTGATCACCCTCTCAAGAAAAATGAAATACTTGATATTTTTTATAATGGACTAACCGATGCTTCTAGGGACCACCTAGATAGTTGTGCTGGTTGTGTTTTCAGGGAACGAACTGTTGAACAAGCTGAACTGCTATTGAATAATATATTGTGCAATGATAATGATTGGACTATTCCTGAACCACCTCCAAAGCCAACTCCAAAGAAAAGAGGTATTCTATTTCTCAGTCCTGAAGATATGCAAGAGGCAAAGAAATCTATGAAAGAAAAAGGTATTAAAGCTGAAGATGTTAAGAATCTACCACCTATTGAACAAATACATGGTCTTGATAACCCGACACAGGTAGTAGAGGTAAATTCTCTCTGTAGATTTGATGAAGGGGATATTCCCCATAATAAGTCTGCTAGCCAATGCTTGGATGAGTTTGATAATTTTGTTGTGAAGCAAGAAAATTTCAATGCTTATGTTAGTAGACAATTGAAACATAATGCTTACATGCTTGATCGCTTGGGTGATTATTTGAGTAAAACTGTCAATGATCTTAAGCTTATTAGTAAACATGCTTCCATGGTAACTACCCAAGTAGAACAAGTACTTAAGGCTCAAAATGATTTGCTTAATGAAATGAATAATAAGAACAACGATCATGCTGTTAAAGTTGTGACTAGAGGTGGTAGAATGACTCAGGAACCTTTGTATCCTGAGGGCCATCTTAAGAGAATTGAGCAAGATTCTCAGAGAGTTAATACTGATGCACCTAATTGTTCCAATAAGAGCAGGAAAAAGAATGACGATAGGACTTTGCATGCTGCTAGTGAACCTGTTATAGATACACCTGAGAATCCAAATGATATTTCTATTTCTGATGCTGAGACACAATCTGGTGATGAACATGAGTCTAGTGATAATATTAATAGTGATGTTCATGTTGATGCTCAGCCTAGCAATGATAATGATTTGGAGATTGAACCTGCTGTTGATCTTGATAACCCACAACCTAAGAATAAGAGATATGATAAAAGAGACTTTATTGCTAGGAAGCATGGTAGAGAAAGAGAACCATGTGTTCAAAAACCCGTGCCCTTTCCTCCTAAGCCATCCAAGAAAAAGGATGATGAAGATTTTGAGTGCTTTGTTGAAATGCTTAGACCTATCTTTTTGCGTATGCGTTTGACTGATATTCTGAAAATGTCTCCTTATGCTAAGTATATGAAAGATATTGTGACAAATAAAAGAAAGATACCGGAAGCTTAGATTTCCACCATGTTTGCTAACTATACTTTTAAGGGTGGAATACCAAAGAAACTAGGAGATCCCGATGTACCTACTATACCATGCTCTATTAAAGGAAATTATGTTAAGACTGCTTTATGTGATCTTGGAGCTGGTGTTAGTGTTATGCCTTTCTCTTTATATTGTAGACTTGATTTGAATAAGTTGACACCTACTGAAATCTCCTTGCAAATGGCTGCTAAATCAACTGCTTTACCCATCGGTATTTGCGAGGATGTGCCTGTTGTGGTTGCAAACGTTACTATCTTAACGGACTTTGTTATTCTTGATATTCCCGAGGACGACAGTATGTCGATCATCCTTGGTAGACCCTTTTTGAATACTGCAGGGGCTGTTATTGATTGCAACAAGGGCAATGTCACTTTTCATGTTAATGGCAATGAGCATACGGTACACTTCCCGAAGAAACAACCTCAAGTTCATAGTATCAACTCCATTGAAAAGATTTCAACGATTATTATTGGAGGCTTTGAATTCCCTCTTCCTACTGCCAAAAAGAAATATGATATACTTATTGTTGGGGACATGCATATCCCCATTGAGGTAACCTAGTGTTATTCGAAAATTCTCCGGTTCCATGTCCTTCGGAAAAAGTTATTCAATAAGACTTGATCAAACTTATTGATGGATTCTTTTTGATGAGCATGAGATGGGTGAATTTAGAAAGCACGACCTTCTGTACCCAACTTTTACTTTCTGTTATTTAGATTAAATAGAGTAAAAATGCTATTATTCTCCTGTTTTCTGTTTTATCCGTGTAATAGAAAAATGACCTGAAAATAAAAGTCCTCAAAATTCCCTGAAAATTTAGTATGATTTTTCTAGAATATTTAAGAATTTTTGGCACTGAGCATGCATCAGGGGGCTGCACCAGTGGGCAACAAGCCTGCAGGGCGCGCCCACCCCCCCTGGGCGCGCCCCTCTGGCTTGTGGGTCCCACGTGGGGCCCCCTCACTTATTCCAACCACCATCCACTTCGTCTTCCTCCATAAAAAATCCCACCATTGCTCAAACCCGTGTTCTAGCTCATTTTGCTGCCATTTTCGATCTCCTTGCTCAAAGCTCCATTTGCAAAACTGTTTTAGGGGATTGCTCATCGGTATGTGACTCCTCCAATGGCCCAATTAGTTTTTGTTCTAGTGCTTTATATATTGCAAATTTTTGCTGCTGTGGTGACCTTGTTCTTGAGCTTGCATGTCAAATTTATATGGTCCCAAGTAGTTTTGATGCATGATATAGCCTCTAGGTACTTGTGGGAGTAGTTGCTATGAGTTTTCTTGAGTTTTGTTCACTTTTATTTGGAGTCACTAAAAATTTCAGAATTAATTTTTAGCGGAAAAGATGATGAGGAGATTATTAAGAGGCTCTTCAAGCCGGGGTTTTAAAGAAAAAGAAAGTGAGAAGACTAAATACAATATCCCTCGTACCGTGGAGGTTCGTCCATGTGAATGGCCAAGTGAAGTATTCTTGAGGGCGGCCGGAATTTATGAAGATTTTTATCATCTAGCAGAAAATGCAGGCATCACCGACTTCCTCAACGATAAGTGTGAACAGTATCTCCTACTTAGTAATACTTTCGTGCAAAATTTTCATTTTTATCCTAGGAAGAATCCTCCCATGGTAGAATTTCATTTATATGATGTGCCTAAGGAAATGTCACTTTACGATTTTTGCAATGTTTGCAAAATACCTCATGAGGGCAGCATCAGTGAACCACGTCCTAGAGACATGGAGGATTTTATTGCTGCAATCACTGTAGGGGAAGAGAGAGGGGTGTCAAAGGCAAGAGCGGCTAGTGTACATTTTCCTGTTTTAAGCTATTATTCATTATTTGCGGGGAGATGTTTAGTTGGTCGCGGTGAGAGTGGAAGCCTTAGTGCCCCGACCTCGCTATTCTGCGCCACGCTTTACTTGCTGATAGAACTTTTAGTCTGGGCGCTATAGTGGCCCAATGGCTGAACACAAACCGTTCGAAGGGCCCTATATTCGGAGGTATCTACGCGTCTCGTTTAGCTAAACACTTTGAGATACCTATTAGGTTTGGCGAGGAAGATGAGATGCTGCTTCCTACAAGATATTTAGATTATAATAGTATGGTAGCACATGATTTTATTAAGAAAGATAATGATAAAAGGCTACTTTACAACTTAGTATTTAACTAGGGTACTTGTGAGATTATTACTCTGCCTGCTCCTTCTTTGTTCGATATCCATTCAGGCAGGTACACTATTATGCCTGATGACATCTACCGATATTGGGGTTTGTCGCAACCCCCAGCACCTGAGCCGGCACCAGCCCTTGATCCATATCAGGCTCCGTTTTTTCAGTGGGAGCCACAGGAGGTCGCTAATCAGTGGAACCCTCAGTATCCTCCGGAGTATCCAGGAGAGGGTTATTTCCAGCCGTGGCCCTAGACCAACTTAGGCCAAAAGCCTAAGCTTGGGGGAGTACGTATTTCTCACCGACATTACATTCATGTTCACACACTCATTCCAGTTGTCGGTGTTCATACTTTTTCATTGTACTATCCATGGTAGTTTATTTCTTCTTTATGCTTTCTTCTTATTTGTGTTTAATTAATCTTGAGAAAATCCAAGAAAAAGGGGGTAGTTCTAGCTTTACTTTCAAGTTTGTTTAGTGTAGTATTAAAAGAAAACCCAAAAAGATTTCTCGTTCTTCTTTTGTTTGTTGGGAGCTTTCCCGTGTAAATAGTTTTTCTTTCTTCTTTGCGTCGTAAGGAGAAGACCATGATGACATGTTGAGTGGCTCTCATATGCATTATTGTTTATCATCAGAGAGCCCATATTGCTTTGTCTTTTCCTTTGAGTTACTGCTTGCAGATTCCAGCTTAGTCCAATGCACGTGCACTCTTATTATTATTCACATCATTCGGTCGTGCAAGTGAAAGGCAATAATGACGATATATGATGAAATGACTGAGATGGAGAAAAGCTGGTATGAACTCGACCTATTTTGTTTTTGTAAATATGATTAGCTCATCGTTCCGGATTCAGCTCATTATGGGTTGAACATGTTTGCAATGACAATTAGAGATTATAGTTACTCATGCCATGCTTAATTAGCTAAGAGTTAATAATGGTTTGTTTTGAGTGCCCACATGCATATTAAAATGGTTGTGATGTAGTATGATAGAATGGTATCCTCCTCTGAATGATTCGAGTGGCTTGACTTGGCACATGTTCACGAATGTAGTTGAAACAAAACCAACATAGCCTTCACGATGTTTATGTTCATGGTGATTTATATCAAACTCATGCTTGCATTCAATATTGGTTAATCTTAAAGCATGTTGATGACTGTTGTCGCTCTCTAGTTGGTCGCTTCCCAATCTTTTGCTAGCCTTCACTTGTACTAAGCGGGAATACTGCTTGTGCATCCATCTCCATAAACCCAAAGTTGTTCCATATGAGTCCACCATACATACCTATATGCGGTATTTACCTGCCGTTCCAAGTAAATTTGCATGTGCCACTCTCCAAACCTTCAAATAAATATTCCGTTTTGTATGCCCAAATCGCTCATGTAGTGACTGGGGGCTGTCAGTATCTTCCATGCTAGGTGGGTTATTCTCACGATACGTGTTGATTCACTATCATTCACGAGAAAGTGGCTGGTAATCGGGATGCTCAGTCCCACGCTCAAAATTCAAATCAATATTTAATGAACAAAACTCCCCCAGGATTGTGTTTGTATGGACGGTACCCGTGGATTCGGCCCGCCGTGGAGTGTGATTGATTTGGTGGAGGGGGAGTAAAAACTTTACTATTCTATTTGGGAACCGCCTATAATGTATCTAGCATGGAAGATATCGAGATCTCTTAGTTGCTATGTTGGCAATGAAAGCATACCTCTCCAAAATATTATTCATCCTTGTTTTAAAAGCTCGAGCTCTGGCACCTCTGCAAATCAATGCTCCCCTCCGTGAAGGGCCTATCTATTTTACTTTACTGTTGAGTCATCACCTTCTCATAAAAGGCACCAGTTAGAGAGCATCACCGTCATTTGTATGCTTTGCTATTAATTGATATTGAGTATGAGTATGACTGGATCTCTTTTACCATGAATTACAATGTCTAGTCAGTCCTTGTTCTTCAGAGGTGCTCTGCATTTATGTTTTGTGGTCTTAGAAAGGGCTAGCGAGATACCATTATGTCATATTGTATCATGATTGTTTTGATAAAATTGTTGTCATCCGAGACTTATTATTATTGCTCGCTAGTTGATTATGCCATTGATATGAGTAAATGTGGGACCTAAATGTTATTGTGAATGTGGTTAGTCTATAATCTTTGCTGAAAATCTGAACATCAGTTAGAAATATTTACAATAGCAAGATCAAACAGAGTTTGTAAAAGTTTTTCTTTATCAGTTTCAGGTTATCAACTGAATTGCTTGAGGACAAGCAAAGGTTTAAGCTTGGGGGAGTTGATACGTCTCCAACGTATCTACTTTTCCAAACTCTTTTGCCCTTGTTTTGGACTCTAATTTGCATGATTTGAATGGAACTAACCCGGACTGACGCTGTTTTCAGCAGAATTGCCTTGGTGTTATTTTTGTGCAGAAATAAAAGTTCTCGAATTGACCTGAAAATTTACGGAGAATATTTTTGGAATTAATAAAAAATACTGGCAAAAGAATCAACTGCAGGGGGCCCACCACCTGGCCACAAGCCAGGGGGGCGCGCCCACCCCCCTAGGGCGCGCCCCTGTGGCTTGTGGGCCCCTTGTTGCTCCTCCGACCTCATTTCCACTTCTATATATTCCTATTCGGGGAGAAAAAAATCAAGGAGAAGAGTTCATCGCGTTTTACGATACGGAGCCGCCGCCACCTCCTGTTCTTCCTCGGGAGGGCAGATCTGGAGCCTGATTTGGGCTCCGGAGAGGGGAAATCGACGCCGTCGTCATCACCAACCATCCTTCATCGCCAATTTCATGATGCTCTCTGCCGTTCGTGAGTAATTCCATCGTGGGCTTGCTGGACGGTGATGGGCTGGCTGAGATTTACCATGTAATCGAGTTAGTTTTGGTAGGGTTTGACCCCTAGTATCCACTATGTTCTGAGATTGATGTTGCTATGACTTTGCTATGCTTAATGCTTGTCACTAGGGCCCGAGTGCCATGATTTCAGATCTGAACCTATTATGTTTTCATGAATATATATGTGTTCTTGATCCTATCTTGCAAGTTGTAGACACCTATTACGAGTTATGATCCGCATCCCCCAGGGTGACAATAACTGGGATTCTTTCCGGTGACTACCGTAGTTTGAGGAGTTCATGTATTCACTAAGTGCTAATGCTTTGGTCCGGTTCTCTATTAAAAGGAGGCGTTAATATCCCTTAGTTTCCATTAGGACCCCGCTGCCACGGGAGGGTAGGACAAAAGATGTCATGCAAGTTCTTTTCCATAAGCACGTATGACTATATATGGAATACATGCCTACATTACATTGATGAATTGGAGCTAGTTCTATATCTCCCTATGTTATAACTGTTGCATGCATGATGAATGCCATCCGACATAATTATCCATCACCGATCCATTGCCTACGAGCTTTTCCATATTGATCTTTGCTAAGTTACTTTTCCGTTGCTACTATTACATTCACTACAACACTGCTACTGTCACTTTGCCATCGTTACCGTTACTTCCATACTACTTTGCTGCAGATATTAAGTCTTTCAGGTGTGGTTGAATTGACAACTCAGCTGCTAATACTCGAGAATATTCTTTGGCTCCCCTTGTGTCGAATCAATAAATTTGGGTTGAATACTCTACCCTCGAAAACTGTTGCGATCCCCTATACTTGTGGGTTATCATGTCTCCGGGCGACACCCGACTCGGCACAGGCACAGGGAAGTACCCATTCTTCACGGCGTACTTCTATTGCGGGCTGGTCCCCCCTTTCTCTGCCTTCTTCGTAGATCTGATGCTGACTTACGGCTTCAGACTACTAGATTTCACACCAAACGCAGTGACCACCATGTTGGTCTTCGCGCATTTGTGCGAGAATTTTGTAGGGATAGTCTCCAATGTGTCTCTTTTCCGCCATTTCTTCTATCCACGCATAGAGGGTGATGCCCGCTCTGGTAGCATCACGTGGATTCCCCGTGCCGCCCACAAAGAGGAGTATCCTCCCGGCAACCCTCATAAGAAGTGTGAAGAATGGCGGGCGGAGTGGTGCTACATTGCCGATGACGAGCCCCAGCCCTTCTACGAAATCCGGAAGTCCAAGCCTGTCCGCAATGACAAATGGAGCGCCCTTGCCCCGGATGACAAGAAGTTGGAGATAGCCATCACGCGTATGATCCGGTTAAGGTCTGCCGGGCTCACCATAGAGATGGTGGGAGAGGATTTCCTCGCCAGGCGCATCGCCCCCCTTCAGGAGCGAGGGCGTTTCGCCTGGGAGTATGTCTGTCCCGCCGACATCATGTGGCTGCGTTCGGGGCTTGACGGCAACCTGACATCACTGCAGCTCTGCACCGTGGAGCATCAGCTCTTCCGTCCTGATGGGAAGTTCAAGCTCCCGGCGGGCGTCATTCCGCTCTGCAACAACTCCACTAGGAACTCAATCGTGGCAATGATGCCGGCGTGCAATGCCCACGGGGTCGATCCTACATGGGCGGCGCCGGTGCCTGAGGTGGTGCAAGCATGGTTCGACAACCTGGTGGAGGCGCGCGTCAGAGATGAGGGGGCGCTCATCCACGAAACCACCGAGGAGGAGCTCAAATGGATCGGCTGGAGGGCGATGAAGGTCGGACTTGAACCAAGCGGTAGCAGCTCCGGTGCTGCCGCGCTCGACGAAGGTGAGGAGGAGGAGGCCGCCGGTGAGGAGGGAGGTGATGAGGACGCCCCGGCACCCGACCTGCCGGAGGGGCCCGTCAGGACGGAGGAACCTGAGGCTGTCACGGAGCAGCGGCCCGAGGAGGCCCCAGGCCAATCCGTTCCCAGAAGACGGGCCCGGTTGCTCCGTAATGCAGCCACCGGGGAGCTGGTCCGGCCCTCCTCTCCACCGGGAACCAAGGAGGAGGAGGAGGAAGACCCTACCGCCAACGTCAGCCGCCCGCGGCGGGCGAGGCAGACGGTTGCCAAGCGCTCTGAGAGCGCTCCTGCGCGGGTGTCAAGCCCCACCAGTTCCGTCACTCCCACGGCGCACTCCGGGATGCTCACCCCTCCCCTTGCCCCTTTTGCCGGCAAGGGGGGCATGTGGAACCTTTCGGCCCTTAGCTCATCAGAGGGGGAAAGCGAGTAAGTATCGACCTTGGCGTTTCCGCCCTAGCACTTGTCTTGACCTTGTTGATCTTTATCATTGTCGATGGTTTGGCAGGGACGAGGAGACCCTGGTGCAGCAGATATCTAGGAGGGCGGCCCCCACACCCGTCGCAGAAGGCACAACGAGTGCCACATCAGGGCGGGTCGCTTCAACGGAGCAAGAGGTTGTTGACCTCAGGTCTTCGGGCAGCCCCCGACAGGAGGCCCCGCCGCTATATCCAATGGCAAGCCTTGGCACGGACGCCGGCACCACCACCTCCATCCCACTGTTGGCAGAAACGGAGCGCCCAGAGGCGGCTCACGATCGCTCGATCCCAGAGGGGAGCCCCCCATCGGGAGCCCATGCCGGCGGGCCGGTCCGTGCTGAGGACGCACCGATGGGCGGAGTCGCCGTCAGCCAGGGGACGGTGGTGGATGACGTCAGAGGAGGTGAAATGCCACCCCAACAGGAGCTCACAGGTAAGCCTCCATGCCGTTGGAGCCACAGTTTCGTTTTCTTCTTTTTGTCTTCTTGAACTTCTTGTCACCTTACGATTCCCTTTCCTCCGTCGGTACTGCAGACCGGCCGCCGTCAAGGGATCTTGACATCGATGCCCTCGTTGAGGGGTTCGCCAGAGAGGCGGCCGCAGAAGTGACCCAGGTCACAGCTGAGGAGGAGGCTTCCCAGAGGGGCGCCAGGGATACCGGTAACCGGGTTGTTGAGGAACCGTCCTCGGAGGCGGCAGCAGGAATCAAGGGTGCCCACGTTTCGGGGGCACCGAGGGCAGGCAGGTTCTTTATGCTGGGAGCCCCAGCGGGGCTGCCGCCAGCCTATCATCGTCAGAAGAGCCAGCCCCGAGTCGGTACTTGAAGGTCAGCGACCTGCAATTCGTCAGCTTCCCGGGTGACGTGATTTTCCAGGCCTTCTCTGAAGAAATGGCCGTCGATGGAGCACTCGCCACCCCCGAAGGAGAAGTGACAGTTGATCCGTTCGGCGGGGAAGATGAGGCCAAGGAGCATGCCATCCTGTCCTCCATGGGCAAGAGCTTCCGGCAGCTGTAGGCACATTATGCCGGCCGTTCGGAGACGCTGGACCGCCGGGAAGCTCTACTCATGGCGGCGGAGGACAGGTTTCGGGAGCGCCTCCCTGAGACGCAGGCTTGGTTTACTGAGACTCGCACGGAGCTTACCAACTGGCGGGCCAACCTTGCCATGGCCGAAGCCCTCTTCATCAACCAGAAGGCAGAGGCGGAGAAGACCTGGAGGGAGGCCGATGAACACATCGCCGCCATGGATGTCGAGCTGAACTCACGCAAAATCTTGCTCGACTCTCATGAGGAAGACCTCGCCGCTTGGGAGAAGGCTCTCGCCGATAAGCTCGGGGGTGAACTGGAGAGTCAAATCCAGGGGCTGGAGGCGAAGCACAAGGAGGCCATTGAAAGGCAGGCTGCCGATCATGCTGGGAAGCTTCAGGAAGCCGTCCATACCGCCGAGGCCGCTCAGTCCGCCAAGGCCGAGCTTGAAGGTAAGGTGCAGCGGCTGGAACTAGACCTCGCCGCCTCCGGCCAGGAAATTCTAAAGCTGAAGGATGAGGTCCAGAAGGGGACCCAAGCTCTGGCGGACCTACGAACGGGGCTCTCCGACAGGGATAAGGAGTTGGAGGCCGCTGCTGCTGCCATCGCCGAACTGCAGGTGAAGGCGGAGACCCTCGAGGGCAAACTCAAAGCCGCCAAGGGCAAGGAGCGGGACCTGCTCGAGGATCTTCGGAAGGAGAAAGAGCTGCTCTCCTCCGCCGCACACGCCTCCAATGAGCTTCAGAAGAGCGTCCAACTGTGGACAGAGCAGCTCGTCGACCTTGCTGGCAAGATTTCTGCCCAGTTAGCGAGGATGGGCTTGGAGGAGTGCGCCTTCTCCAATGATGCCCCGGAGGTGATGAGCACGAGGTTGTCCATCTTCTTCGGGAAACTCATCGATGCGCTAGCGAAGTACGAGGCAGGGCGAGCCGACCCGTTCCTCTAGGGTTGTCGCGAGTTGTGCCGCGGGGCCCCACTACTTCTCGAGCATGCGTTGGTTTCCGTGAAGAGGAACGGGTGATGCAGCAAAGTAGATAAGTATTTCCCTCAGTTGTTGAGAACCAAGGTATCAATCCAGTAGGAGATACAAGCAAGTCACCAATGGATGTACCTACACAAATAATCAAACACTTGCACCCAACGCTATAAAGGGGTTGTCAATCCCTTCACGGTTACTTGCAAGGATGATATCTGATAGAGATAGATAGAATAGATTGCTTGAAAGTAAAGTAAAACAAAAGTAAAAATATTGCAGCAAGGTATTTTTGGTGTTTTTGGTTTTAGATCTGAAAGTATAAGATAGAAAATAGACCCGGGGGCCATAGGTTTCACTAGAGGCTTCTCTCATGATGGCAAGTATTACGGTGGGTGAACAAATTACTGTCGAGCAATTGATAGAAAAGCGAATAATTATGAAGACATCCAAGGCAATGATTATGCATATAGGCATCACGTCTGTGTCAAGTAGACCGAAACGATTCTGCATCTACTACTATTACTCCACACATCGACCGACTCCTGCCTGCATCTAGAGTATTAAGTTCATGAAGAACAGAGTAACGCATTAGGTAAGATGACATGATGTAGAGGGATAAACTCAAGTAATATGATGAAAACCCCAACTTTTTATCCTCGATGGCAACAATACAATACGTGCCTCGCTACCCCTACTATGTCACTGGGTGAGGACACCGCAAGATTGAACCCAAAACTAAGCACTTCTCCCATTGCCAGAATTACCAATCTAGTTGGCCAAACCAAACCAATAACTGGAAGAGACTTGGAAAGATATGAAATCATGCATATAAGAATTCATAAAAGACTCAAATAATATTCATAGATAATCTGAACATAAACCCACAATTCATCGGATCTCGACAAACACACCGCAAAAGAGTATTACATCGGATAGATCTCCATGAAGATCATGAAGAACATGGTATTGAAGAGCAAAGAGAGAGAAGAAGCCATCTAGCTACTAGCTATGGACCCGAAGGTCTGTGGTGAACTACTCACGCATCATCGGAGGGGCAATGGAGTTGATGTAGATGCCCTCCGTGATCGAATCCCCCTCCGGCAGATTACCGGAAAAGGCTCCAAGATTGGATCTCATGGTAAACCGAGGCTCCTGGCGGCGGAAAAGTGTTTTCGTGGCTCTCTCTGGTATACAGGGAACATTTGGGAATTTATAAGCTGAAAATTAGGGTTGGGGGAGTTGCCGTGGGCCCACAAGCCAGGGGGGCGCGACCCCCCCTAGGGCGCGCCCATGTGGCTTGTGGACACACGGCAGCTCCTCTGCCTTGGTCTCCAAGCTTGGTAGATGTTTTCTGGTCCAAGAAAAATTATTCCGAAGATTTTATTCCGTTTGGATTCCGTTTAATATACCTTATCTGCAATACTCAAAAACAAGGAAAAAACAGAAACTGGCACTAGGCTCTAGATTAATAGGTTAGTCCCAAAAATAATATAAAATAGCATATTAATGCATATAAAACATCCAAAACAGATAATATAATAGCATGGAACAATCAAAAATTATAGATACGTTGGAGACGTATCAAGCATCCCCAAGCTTAATTCCTGCTCGTCCTCGAGTAGGTAAATGATAAAAACAGAATTTTTGATGTGGAATGCTACCTAACATATTTATCCATGTAATATTCTTTATTGTGGCATGAATATTCAGATCCATAAGATTCAAAACAATAGTCTAATATTGACATAAAAACAGTAATACTTCGAGCACACCAACAAGGCAATCGTGTCCTTTCGAAACAACATGGCCTTAGAAAGTTATCCCTACAAAATCATATGGTCTGGCTATGCTCCATCTTCCCCACACAAAGTATCTAAATCATGCACAACCCCGATGAACAAGTCAAGCAATTGTTTCACACTTTTGGTGTTCTCAAACCTTTTCAACTCTCACGCAATACATGAGCGTGAGCCATGGATATAGCACTATAGGTGGAATAGAATATGGTGGAGGTTGCAAGGAAAAAGGAGAAGATAGTCTCACATCAACTAGGAGTATCAACGGGCTATGGGGATGCCCATCAATAGATATCAATGTGAGTGAGTTGGGATTGCCATGCAACGGGTGCACTAGAGCTATAAGTGTATGAAAGCTCAAAAAGAAAACTAAGTGGTCGTGCAAGATGAAACTCCACTAGTTATATGAAAGTGACAAAATAGGAGACTCTCTATCATGAAGATCATGGTGCTACTTTGAAGCACAAGTGTGGAAAAAGATAGTAGCAATTGTCCCTTCTCTCTTTCTCTCATTTTTTTCCTTTTTTTTGGTGGGCATCTTTGGCCTCTTTTATTTTATTTGGGCTTCGCTGGCCTCTTTTATTTTTTTGTAAAGTCCGGATACTCATCCCAACTTGTAAGGGAGTCATGGCTTCCATCATCCTTTTCTCACACGGGACAATGCTCTAATAATGAAAATCATCACACTTTTATTTACTTACAACTCAAAAGAAAAATTACAACTCGATACCTATGACAAAATATGACTCTATATGCAATATGAAAGTGGTGGTGCATGTCATGAAAAGCGGAACGGTGGAAGTTGCATGGCAATATATCTCGGAATGGCTATGGAAATGCCATAATAGGTAGATATGGTGGCTGTTTGGAGGAAAATATATGGTGGCTGTTTGATGTACCGGCGAAAGTTGCGCGGTACTAGAGAGGCTAGCAAAGGTGGAAGGGTGAGAGTGCGTATAATCCATGGACTCAACATTAGTCATAAAGAACTCACATACTTATTGCAAAAGTATATTAGTTATCAAACAAAGCATTAGACGCATGCTCCTAGGGGAGAGGTTGGTAGGAGTTAACCATCGCGCGCTCCCGACCCTCACAGAAAGGTCGACAATCATTAAACAAATCATGCTCTGACTTCGTTACATAACGGTTCACCATACGTGCATGCTACGGGAATCACAAACTTCAACACAAGTATCTCTCCAATTCACAACTACTCACTAGCATGACTCTCATATTACCATCTCTATTATCTCAAAACTATATGCAAGGAATCAAACTTCTCATAGTATTCAATGCACTTAATATGAAAGTTTTTATTATATCCCTCTTGGATGCCCATTATATTAGGACTAAATTCATAACCTAAACAAATTACCATGCTGTTTTAAGAAACTCTCAAAATAATATAAGTGAGGTACGAGAGTTCAATAATTTCTGTAAAATAAAACACCACCATGCTCTAAAAAGATATAAGTGAAGCACTAGAGCAACATTGCCTAGCTCAAAAGATATAAGTGAAGCACATAGAGTATTCTAATAAATTCACGAATCAGCGTGTCTCTCTCAAAAAGATGTGTGCAGCAAGGATGATTGTGTCAAACTAAAAAGCAAAGACTCATATCATACAAGACGCTCCAAGCAAGACACATATCATGTGGTGAATAAAAATATAGTCTCAAGTAAATTTACCGATGGATTGAAGACGAAAGAGGGGATGCCTTCCGGGGCATCCCCAAGCTTAGGCTTTTTGGTATCCTTGAATATGGCTTGGCGTGCCTTGGGCATCCCCAAGCTTAGGCTCTTGCCACTCCTTATTCCATAGTCCATCAAATCTTCACCCAAAACTTGAAAACTTCACAACACAAAACTCAACAGAAAACTCATGAGATCCGTTAGTATAAGAAAAATAAATCACCACTTTAGGTACTGTTGTGAACTCATTCTTTATTTATATTTGTGTAATACCTACTGTATTATAACTCCTCCATGGTTCATACCCCCCGATACAACCCATAGATTTATCAAAATAAGCAAACAACACAAAGAAAACAGAATCTGTCAAAAACAGAACAGTCTGTAGCAATCTGTAGACTTCGAATACTTCTGTAACTCTAAAAATTCTGAACAATTAGGACAACCAGGAAAATTTGTATATAAATCTTGTGTAAAAAATTCAGATCAAAAGCACGTTCCAGTAAATTTATAAAAATTCTGGACTGAGCGCAAAAGTTTCTGTTTTTTAACAGAATCAAACCACAAATACCGTAGACCATCCCAAAGGTCTTACTTGGCTCAAACACTAATTTAAACAAGAAAACACAATTATTACAGAAGTAATAATGTGCAAAACACACCAAAACAGAAACAAAAAACAGAAATCGAAAATAAGATTGGGTTGCCTCCCAACAAGCGCTATTGTTTAACGCCCCTAGCTAGGCAAAACGCAATAGATCTAGGTATTGTCATCTTTGGTATGCAATTCCTTGATTGCACACTTATAAACCCTAGGAGATTCTTTGGTTTCATCAATTATCATACTCCTAGGAAAGAAATCAAGAAACTCACTTGTAGCAATAGGTTCCCGAACGATATTAATGAAGTTAGGGTGAACACTTATCATCTTAAGATCTTCATCCCCTTTACTAGAGGATTCACCCTTATTCTTGGGAACATAAATAAACTTGGCAGCCTTAGGAGGAGATTGTGAGGTGGTTTGGGCAGAAGCAAAAGCGGAACCCAAGTTAGTGATAATGTCCTCTAGCTTTCCAATTCTAGAGGAATCTTGATCCAATTTTTCATTAACTATGGGTTCTTTTTCCTTTAGGTTTTTTAAAGTAACTCCTACCTTAGACCCATATTGTGTAATATGATTACGGATCTTTTTATCCAAGTTTTCGATGAGATCTATAGTAGCAACTTTATTTTCAATGATATCAAGCCTTCGCATCACATGTTCCAAAGTTAAAATAGTTTCATTAACCATGAGAGGGGGTGAACCTACCAAATTTATCATGGCATTATAAGAATCAAAGGTATTGTTTCCCAAGAAATTCCCTCCCGTAATGGTATCCAAAACATATCTATTCCAAGGAAAGACACCCACATAAAAATTGCGAAGGAGAACGGTAGTAGATTGCTTACGAGTAGATCTATTTTGAGCATTGCAAATCCTATACCAAGCATCTTTTAAATTTGCTCCCTCCCTTTGCTTGAAATTAAGAACTTCATACTCGGGAGTACTAACGATAGTAGCAAGGCTAGCCATGAGCTTTAAGCGATCTATCACACAAGCAAACAAAAAGCAAACGAAAAGGCGAACGGAAGAAGGGCGAATAAAAAGGCAAATCTTTTTTGGAAAATCGTTTTAGAAGTGGGGGAGAGGAAAACGAGAGGCAAATGGCAAATAAAGTAAATGCAAGAGATGAGTTTGTGATGGGTACTTGGATGGCTTGATGTAGATCTCCCCGGCAACGGCGCCAGAAATCCTTCTTGCTACTTCTCGAGCATGCGTTGGTTTCCGTGAAGAGGAACGGGTGATGCAGCAAAGTAGATAAGTATTTCCCTCAGTTGTTGAGAACCAAGGTATCAATCCAGTAGGAGATACAAGCAAGTCACCAATGGATGTACCTACACAAATAATCAAACACTTGCACCCAACGCTATATAGGGGTTGTCAATCCCTTCACGGTTACTTGCAAGGATGAGATCTGATAGAGATAGATAGAATAGATTGCTTGAAAGTAAAGTAAAACAAAAGTAAAAATATTGCAGCAAGGTATTTTTGGTGTTTTTGGTTTTAGATCTGAAAGTATAAGATGGAAAATAGACCCGGGGGCCATAGGTTTCACTAGAGGCTTCTCTCATGATGGCAAGTATTACGGTGGGTGAACAAATTACTGTCGAGCAATTGATAGAAAAGCGAATAATTATGAAGACATCCAAGGCAATGATTATGCATATAGGCATCACGTCCGTGTCAAGTAGACCGAAACGATTCTGCATCTACTACTATTACTCCACACATCGACCGACTCCTGCCTGCATCTAGAGTATTAAGTTCATGAAGAACAGAGTAACGCATTAGGTAAGATGACATGATGTAGAGGGATAAACTCAAGCAATATGATGAAAAACCCAACTTTTTATCCTCGATGGCAACAATACAATACGTGCCTCGCTACCCCTACTATGTCACTGGGTGAGGACACCGCAAGATTGAACCCAAAACTAAGCACTTCTCCCATTGCAAGAATTACCAATCTAGTTGGCCAAACCAAACCAATAACTCGAAGAGACTTGGAAAGATATGAAATCATGCATATAAGAATTCATAAAAGACTCAAATAATATTCATAGATAATATGAACATAAACCCACAATTCATCGGATCTCGACAAACACACCGCAAAAGAGTATTACATCGGATAGATCTCCATGAAGATCATGAAGAACATGGTATTGAAGAGCAAAGAGAGAGAAGAAGCCATCTAGCTACTAGCTATGGACCCGAAGGTCTGTGGTGAACTACTCACGCATCATCGGAGGGGCAATGGAGTTGATGTAGATGCCCTCCGTGATCGAATCCCGCTCCGGCAGATTACCGGAAAAGGCTCCAAGAATGGATCTCACAGGAACCAAGGCTCCTGGCGGCGGAAAAGTGTTTTCGTGGCTCTCTCTGGTATATAGGGAATATTTTGGAATTTATAGGCTGAAAATTAGGGTTGGGGGAGTTGCCGTGGGCCCACAAGCCAGGGGGTGCGCCCCCCCCTAGGGCGCGCCCCTGTGGCTTGTGGCCACACGGCAGCTCCTTTGCCTTGGTCTCCAAGCTTGGTAGATGTCTTCTGGTCCAAGAAAAATTATTCCGAAGATTTTATTCCGTTTGGACTCCGTTTAATATTCCTTATCTGCAATACTCAAAAACAAGGAAAAAACAGAAACTGGCACTAGGCTCTAGATTAATAGGTTAGTCCCAAAAATAATATAAAATAGCATGTTAATGCATATAAAACATCCAAAACATATAATATAATAGCATGGAACAATCAAAAATTATAGATACGTTGGAGACGTATCAGGCCCTTCACAAGGTCTTGGTGAAAGTCGCCTATCACAACCCCGGCTTTGACATGAACAAGGTCTTCTCCAAGCTGTCGAAGGGCTTCGACACCAGCGAGCTTGATGCTCTTGTCGCCCATATTTCTGACAGGGCTGGTTCTATCACCCTGAACAAATAATTTCCTGTTCCTATGCGTGGGTGTCAAGAATGTTTGTCTTGAATTAGTATCGCACTTCTGCTTTTTAATGTAATATATTCCATTCGCTAGACGAACGGCTATTTCCCCTTAAGCGCATATTAGCACTTGCATGTTTCTATTCCCTACGCTTGCCGGAGATACCTGCCGGTGTGCACATCCGTACCGCGAGCGCTTTTTAGGAACGGATCCTTAGTAGCTTGCCGGTGGTGCCACCGCCAGCAAGGCCACCTTGTCGTCCTTGCCGCGGCTGCTCAGGATGTTGAGCAGACTCGAAACAACCAAGAGCGCAGACAATTTCGAAAAGGGTCCTTCGCGTGCAGGTCTTCTCATACAAGCGTTAACTTTGTTCGAGGGAAGAGCTTGTGTAAAAAATTTAAGTAGTTTTTGCAACTTAGGTTTCTCTTTGCTGCCTCCTTGCCGTAGGGCGGCCGTCCTTTGAACATGTTTGTAGGTGTCCATACCATCACTCCCCCCCGGGAAGACATGCACGCGGGGGCTCTTCTCCCTTTTGAGAAAAAGAAAGAAGAGAAAACAGAGGAGGCTAGGAACCTTAGTGGTTCAATAGTCACCTTATGCATGTGAGAAGTGACTACAACATTCACATAAGATACATAAGATAAATATGTATTTAGACAAGGGGTTGTAGAATACTTAGCTTTATTGACTATTCACAGGGTCATCGCCTGGCTTTGTACAAAGGATTACAGACCCTGGCGACATACTTGTACAAAAGAGGTTGCCGGGCGGCCCGGCAACCGCGCCTCACGGGTAGAACTTGCGAAGATGATCGATATTTCACGAGTTTTGCACCTGGGTGCCATCTTCGGTCCCCAGGCGGACTGCGCCAGGCCTGGTGACTCATACTACCTGGTAAGGGCCTTCCCACTTTGGCCTCAACTTGTTTGATCCCTTCGTGGACTGAATCCGTCGAAGAACAAGGTTGCCTTCATCAAGGCTCCTGGCGCACACCTTGCGGCTATGGTAGCGGCGCAAGGCCTGCCGGTACCGAGCAGCACATAGTGTGGCCTAGAGACGATCTTCCTCGAGGAGCGTGGCATCATCTTGCCGCAATTGCTCTTGCCGGTCCTCGTCAAAGGCCTGCACTCTCGGTGATCCGTAAGTGAGTTTCATGGGGAGTACCGCTTCTGCACCATAGACTAGGGAGAAGGGCGTCTCACCGGTGGCTCGATTTGGTGTTGTTCTGATCAACCAAAGAACCGTCGGCAGCTCATCGATCCAGCGCCTTCCGTGCTTTCGCAACTTGTCGAAAGTTCTTTTCTTGAGGCCCCACAACACTTTAGCATTTGCCCTCTCTACTTGGCCATTGCTCCTGGGGTGAGCGACTGACGCAGAGCAGATCTTGGCGCCGATGTCTTGACAGTACTGCATTAAGCTCTTGCTGGTGAATTGCGTACCGTTGTTGGTGATGATCCTATTGGGAACATCGAAACGAGACACTATCCCTATGAGGAACTTGACTGCTGCCTGTGTTGTTACCATTCTCACTGGCTCCACCTCAGTCCACTTCATGAACTTGTCGATTGCAACGAACAAGAACTCAAAGCCCCCGGCAGCACGGGGGAAGGGCCCGACAATGTCGAGCCCCCAGACAGAGAATGGCTAGGAGAGTGGTATGGTCTGAAGGGCTTGTGCTGGTTGATGTATCTGCTTGGCATGGTACTGGCATGCTTCACATGTGTTCACCACCGCCAAGGCATCTTGAAGGGCTGTCGGCTAGTAGAAGCCTTGCCGTAATGCTTTCCCGACAAGGGCTCACGATCCAATATGGGAGCGGCAGGCCCCTTCGTGTATCTCTACCAATAGCTGCCGTCCTTCCTCCCGGGGGATGCACTTCAATTTCACACCGTTCGATCTCCTCTTGTATAGAGTGCTGTCCATGAGCTGGTACATGCTTGACTGTCGGGCTACTCTTTCAGCTTCTTCTTGATCTTCCGGGAGGTCTCCGGTCTGGAGGTACTGGACGATCTGCTGCGCCCATGACGGAGCTTGCGGATCGACGACAAGGACCAAAGGCATCTCTTCTGTTGTGGGAGCGCTAGCTTCTACGGCTAGGACCGCTGGGTCTGCCGGAGCTTGCTGCTCACCGGCAGGCGTTTCGTCTCCCCCGGCAACCTTCTTGGTGGCCACTGGTGGCTCTGCCAGGGAAATAGTCGCCGGTGTTGACTTTCCTCTTCTTGCTTCGTCGTGCTGATGGAGTGACTGATGGCTGAGTTAGTTGGAGTACAAAAGTGCCTAGCTCCACAGGCAGCTTCTGCGCAGCTCTCTTTGACAGGTCATCAGCAATGCTATTCTCGGCACGGGGGACATGCTCCGTCTACAGCCCGTCAAAGCGCTCTTCCAACTTCCTTACTTCGTCCACATATGCTTCCATCAGAGGACTCTGGTAGTCCTTGTTCACTTGGCGCACAACTAGCTATGAATCTCCTCGGACGATCAACGTCCTGATGCCCAGGTCAGTCACTATTCGCAGTCCGGCAAGCAACCCTTCGTACTCAGCCGTGTTGTTTGTTGATACCTCCCGAGGAAAATGCATCTGGACCATGTACTTGAGGCGCTTTCCTGTGGGTGCGATAAGCAGCACTCCGACACCAGCGCCTTGTAGCGAAAAAGCCCCGTCAAAGTACATGACCCATTCTTGAGGTGCTTCCTTGCCGTGGAGGACCGTTTCTGGTGTCTCTTCATCTTGCGTTGGTGTCCATTCTGCAATGAACTCCGCCAGGGCTCTGCTCTGTATGGTTGTTGTGCTCTCAAAGCTCAGGTCAAAGCTAGCCAGCTCCAACGCCCACTTGACAATCCTGTCGGTTGCCTCTGGGTTCCTCAGGATGCGTTGTAGCGGAAATCGAGTGACGACGGTGATGTGGAGTGCTTGGAAGTAGTGGCGCAGCTTCCGCGAGGCCATGAGAAGGCCGAAAAGCATTTTCTGCACCCAGAGTACCTTGACCTAGCCCCCTGGAGAAGAGAGCTGATGAAGTACACTGGTCGCTGCACCATCTTCTTCTTCTGCACAGTTTGCTCCTCCGCTTCTTGCGCTGCACTTGTGTCATTGGCTCCTTGGCTTGCCGGGGTAAACCTGGGCTCGCCGGTTGCCGGCTCGGGGGTTGTTGCCTCATCCTCCTCAGCTTCCCTCTCCGCCACTAGCACAACACTAAACACTTGGTTCATCGCCGCCAAATATACCAGCAACGGTTCCTCTGGTTTAGGTACGACTAGGATCGGCGTCGAGGACAGATATTTCTTCAAATCTTGCAGCGCTGCCTCCGCTTCTGGAGTCCATGTCATTGGACCTGCCTTCTTCAGGATCTTGAAAAACGGCAGGGCGTGCTCTGTGGAATTGGAAATGAACCTGCTGAGGGCGGCGATGCAACCCACCAAGCGGCGTACTTTCTTGACATGCTTTGGTGCCTCCAACTGCTCAATTGCTTCGATCTTGGCGGGGTTGGCTTCTATCCCACACTATGACACAAAGAATCCAAGGAGCTTGCCGGATGGGACTCCAAACACGCACTTCTTGGGGTTAAGCTTCAAGTTGGTCTTGCGCAAGTTCACAAAAGTTTCTTCTAGGTCTTGAACCAACATGACCTTGTCCTTGGTTTTGACCATGATGTAGTCCATGTAAGCCTCCACATTCCTGTGTAGCTGTGGCCCAAAACCAATCTGGACGGCCTTTGCAAATGTTGACCCAATACTCTTCAACCCGAAAGGCATGTGCTTAAAGCAGTACGTCCCACAAGTTGTGATGAATGCTGTTTTTTCTTCGTCTTCCTTGGCCATGAAGATCTGATGATAACCAAAGTTGGCGTCAAGGAAAGACAACAGGTCACAGCCAGCCGTTGAGTCTACTATCTGATCGATGCACAGCAAGGGGAAGGGGTCCTTCAGGAAAGCTTTATTAACATCAGTGAAGTCGATGCAAAACCTACACTAACCGCTCGCCTTGCGCACCACCACAGGGTTCGCCAACCAGGTTGGGTGAATCACGCCTCTGATCAGGCCTGCTGCTTCTAGTTTCTTGATCTCTTCGGCAATAAATTCTTGCCACTCCAGGGCTTGTTTCTGGACCTTCTGCTTGATGGGGCGCGCGTGTGGGCAGATGGCAAGGTGGTGCTCAATCACCTCCCTGGGAACACCGGAGATGTCAGATGGCTGCCAGACAAACACATCGACATTCACCCGCAGGAAGGAGACAAGCGCGCTTTCCTATTTGCTATCAAGGGTGGCACTTATGGTGAAAGTGCCGCCCTCGCCATCCTCCCGCGTAGCCACCTACTTCGTCTTTGGGATGGTCACTCTATTTTTCTTGCTCCTGGCGGCAGAGGTCTCTGGTAAGTCATCGACGGGCATGCTGCACTCCTGGGTGCGCTTCTTGGAGTCCTTACGAGAATTGCCGGAACTCTTGTTCCTATCCTTCCCCCTGGGAGCTTTGCCGGCAGGAGCGAGTACCTCATCGGCAGACGCTGCTACTGCCTCCCGGAAGAGCTTGTCAACGTAGAGGACTGCATCTTTCTTGTCGGCGTGGATGGTGATGACGCTCATTGGCCCCGGCATCTTGAGTGTGTTGTAGGCGTGGTGAGACGCCGCCATGAACTTTGCCAGCGTTGGTCGGCCCAGGATCCCATTATATAGCAGCGACAATTTTACGACATCGAAGATGACCTTCTCTGTCCTGAAGTTCAGCTCGCTACTGAATGTAACCAGCAGAGTTATCTTCCCCTTGGGTTGCGATCTCCCTGGGTTGACCCCTTGGAAGGATCCTGTTGGCTTCAAATCCGAGTTGGGAATTTGTAGGCGTTTGATCACATCGGGCGATATCAAGTTCAGACTAGCCCCACTATCGACCAACATCTTCGTGACCCTGAGGTTGCGGATTGTTGGTGATACCAACAATGGCACACACCCGACGGCAGTGATGCGATCGGGGTGATCCTTAGCATCGAAGATGATGGGAGTGTTGGACCACTTGAGGGGTTTCCTTGCCTCTGCCGCTGGTTCTGCTGCGTTGACTTCATGCGCCCATTGCTTGATCTGTCTATGGGAGGAGTGCAAAGATGCGCCTCCGTCAACACACATATCGTCCGCAGCCTTCTGGAATCCCTGGCCATCAGATCCCTCTTCATCTCCATCATCATCGTCATCTTCATCGTCAGATTTCTTGTCTCGGCCTCTGGCAGGCTTCTCTTTTTGTTGCTTGGCCTTACCGCGGCGACCACCACGGTCACCACGGTTCTTCTTATCGGAGCCACCTGCACCGTCTTGACCCTTCTCCTTGTCGCGCCTTTCGTACTCTTGCTTTTGTTTTTCTGCAAGCTGTTCTACTAGGTGGCACTCGGTAATGTCGTGGCCCTTGGTGAGGTGGATCTTGCAGTATGGCCTGCCGGTCTTCTCCCCTGCCGCGGTCTCGTCGTCTCCAGAGCAGGCGGCAGTTTTCTTGCTGGACCCCTCGGACTTGGCCTTCGTGCTGGTATTGGAGTTGCCGGTTCTTTCTACAGCCATGACTGCTTTGCCCTTGCGCTTCTTGTTGCGCTTCCGCCCCTTTTTCTTTGAGGCGGACGCATCTTCGTCATCGTCAGAGTCGACTTCTGCACCAGCATCCTCTCTGGGGAGTCTCCTCCCCTCTTCAGCGCGTGCGCACCTGTCAGCTAGGGCATACAGCTCGGCGACATCCCACACCTTGTTGATGCTCATTTCTTCACGCATCCGCTGGTTGCGCACGTTCGTATGGAATGCGGCAATCACTTCGACAGGATGTATGTCAGGGATGTTGTGCTGCACGCGGCTGAACCTCTGAATTTACTTGCGAAGGGACTCTCCATCTCTCTGGGGAAGCATGTGCTGATCCCTAGGCTGCCCCGGGAGTTTGTGGCCCCCATGGTATGCGCCAACGAACTGATTGCACAGGTCCGCCCAAGAAGAGATGGAGCCCTCTGGCAAGTTCATCAGCCAACTCCTCACGTTGGGCTAGAGCGCCAGCAGGAAGTAGTTGATGAATACTTTCTCATCGCGTCCCCCAGCAGCCTGCACGGTGATGGTGTAGATGCCGTGGAACCCAGATGCGCTGATCTTGCCGTCATATTTGTCAGGCAGTTCGGGCTTGAAGGCTCTTCTGGAGGGCCAGCGGAGTTGCCGCAGCTCGTGGGTGAACGCTGGGCAACCTACCTCATAAGGTAGGCTACCGAGCACCCCCCGGCGTAGGCTCATCGATGGTTGGATCCGCACGGTCGTTCGACCGGCAGCGTGTCTCCCACCGCCTCTCGATGGTGGTGCGAGCATCCTCCTTGCGCCAGTCGTTCAAAACTTGGCGCTGGTCTCGTTGTTGTCGTGGGTCTGTTGATGCGTAGTATATTTCGTCCTGCACGTCGGCCCGGCGAGGAGGTTGTTGTTGCTGAGGCGACTGCATCGTGCACGCCCCGCCGACGTCGCGCCCAGTGGCGGGCCTCGCCGTCGCCGCAGGATGCGCGCGTGAGGGACCCGCCACCTCCGGCTTGTCGCGGTTGGCGAAGCTCAGCAGGCTTTGTATGGTCGCCCTCCAGTCCTCCATCTTCTCTGGCGCGGGCGGGAAGTTTAGCAGTAGCTGGGCCTGCGCCAGAGCTTCCTCCACGGTCTTGGGCATGGAGCGGTGCGAGGCGTGGGTGGCGCTCTTGCTCCTGATGGTGTTAGGGCGAGCACTCCCTCGTCCCGTCGAGTGTCATCCGTCCTCTCTAGGAGTTTGGCAGTGAGCTTGGCCCTACGCGTCATGGGATGGACGCATGGGTGAGTTGTCCGCATGCCGCCCGGGGTCTCCACCCCGGGGGTGCTGGTCATGGTCATCTTGCAAGGGGCGCGGCGGAGGTCCCGTAGCCGCTGCAGCCGCCGCTGCAGCAGCTGCGGTCGTTGTTGCCGCATCATTGTCCCCGGTCGCCGTAGGAGCATTTTGCGCTACTACGATGGCGGGGTCTGGGTCGTGGCTCGTGAAACTCCGTATGGTGTTGTGGCTGCGCTCACCAGCGCGGTGAGCATGGGGGCTGCCTCCGCCTGTGTCGCGGGTGACCGCCTGCGATGCGATCTTGGACGAAGATGGCACGGGCGCCGACGTGCCCTTCTTCTTGGGGGGCATCGGCGTCGGCAAAGTCGTTTGCGATGACACGTGAAAGTTGGGGAAGGTCCGCGCACCAGATCCCCCTACCTGGCGTGCCAAAGATGTCGCGGGGGGAGCTGCTGGAGGTCGCGATGATCTATGGGACCCGTGGGGTCCCTTTACGGTTCTATGACGGGGATTCACTGGTGCACAGAGAGCATCACCAACCTACGCGTGCACAGGGGTTTAGACAGGTTCGGGCCGCTCGGGAGCGTAAAACCCTACGTCCTGTGTCCTTGGTGGATTGATGGGTTCACAGTACATGAGCGCTACAACCCGGCAGGGAATGCTCGAGGAGAGAAGCTACGCGTGCAAATGAACAGAGTGTCGACCTTTTGAAAGGTATCCATGGGCCTCCTTTTATAGGGAAAAGGGGTTACCACCATGGCTAGAATGGTAAAAACACAGCAGGGTGAATAGTGGCGATGGTAGTGGGAAATACCTAACCCTGACGGATTAGGACAGGAGCATTAAATGCACCGTGAGGTGTCACGCTGGCGATGTCTTCCGGCAAGGATTGCCTCTCCTTCTGTGCCGTTCGCCCAGCTACCTCCTATTCCTTTGCCACGCCATAGGACGGGTGTCATTAAAGCTGTTGTAAATCCATCCAGCTGCCACGTGCCCCGACCAGCTCTGCCCAAATGCCTGCCCGCTCAACACCTAGCTGATGTAGACAATCAGCCCCGCGACGTGGGGCGGTGGCCTTGGCGGGCAGAGATCTTGGTGGGTGTTTGCTCGCAGCTGGGCCTTCTCCCCCGGCAAGAAGGCTTGCCGGGGGTCTTGGACTTTTGTTTGTTGTAGTTTGGAGGTTGGTTCCCGCCTGGCCGGGTCTTGCCGGTTGGAGGGCGCGGTCGTCTGTGCACAAGTCCGGGTACTAAGAGCCCCGTCCTTTAGTACACCGACACTTTTAGAGCACGGTGGCGTACATATTTTATAGAAATAATTGCACTCTCATTCTTCACTTAAATTTATTTGAGAGTTTAATAAATAGTGATGGTAATTTGCACGGGTTATAAGACTAGTCTAGGTATTCAAGGAGTGTATAATCAAAACCTTCATGTAGCACATAAAAGAGAAATTGTGGGTTAATGATATTGATGTGGTAATATGAAAGGGCATGAGTGCATGGTTGTCGGTTAGTAGGAATATCGATAGTTAAAGATGTTAATTTGCTGTTCATCTAAATATTGGTTATGGCATGGTGATGATGTGTGAGCATTCTTATTCCTCGCTGAAATCCTATTACTGTTTAGGTCGGGGGCGTGCAATGGTTAACTCCTCCCAACCTCCTCCCTAGGGGCATGCGAGTAGTACTTTGCTTCGAGAGAGATAATAAAGCTTTGCAATAAGTATGTGAGTTCTTTACGACTAATGTGAATCCATGGATGTACGCACACTCACCTCCTCATATTTGCTAGCCTCTTCAGTACCGTCATTGCCCATTCTCACCTCGAGGATCGGTGCAAACTTCGCCGGTGCATCCAAACCCCGCGGCATGATACGCTCTGTTGCACATAAGCCACCTTATATCTTCCTCAAAACAGCCACCGTACCCACCTATCATGTCATTTTCATAGCCATTCCGAGATATATTGCCATGCAACTTCCACCGTTACATCATATGACTTGTACACTCATTATCATATTGCTTTGCATGATCATGTAGCTGACATAGTATTTGTGGCAAAGCCACCATTCATCATTGTTTATATGTTACGCTAGATCATTGCATGTCCTAGGACACTGCCAGAGGCATTCATATAGAGTCATATTGTTTAGTATTTTTTCATATCGAGTTGTAAGTAAATAGAAGTGTGATGCTTTTCATTATTAGAGCACGGTCTAAGTGAGGAAAGGATGATGGAGACAATGATTCCCCCACAAGTCGGGATGAGGCTCCAGACAAAAAAAAGGAGAAAAAGAAAGAAAAAGAAAAAAAGAAAAAAGAAGAAAAAAGAGAAAATAAAAAAGAAAAAGAAAGAAAAAAGAAAAAAATAAATGAGAGAAAAGAGAGAAGGGACAGTGCTACTACCTCTTTTTCCACACTTGTTCTTCAAAGTAGCACCATGTTTTTCATATAGAGACTCTCATGTTTTGTCACTTCCATATGCTAGTGGAAATTTTTCATTATAGAACTTGGCTTGTATATTTCGATGACGGGCTTCCTCAAATGCCCAAGGTCTTCATGAGCAAGCAAGTTCGATGCACACCCACTTAGCTTCAGTTGAGCTTTCATACACTTATAGCTCTAGTGCATTCGTTGCATGGTAATCCCTACTCGTCGCATTGAGATCGATTGATGGGCATCTCCATAGCCCGTTGATCCGCCTAGTTGATGCGAGACTTTCTTCTCTACTTTTACCCCTTTGAAACCTACCACCATATTATATTACACCAATATGCTATGTCCATGGTTCACGCTCATGTATTGAGTGAGGTATAAAAAGCTGAAGCGCATTAAAAAGTACAATCCAATTGCTTGGCTTAACACCTTGGTGCTTGACATTTGTATTTATGTGATGAATATGGAGCCATGCCATGTTAATATGATAAAATGAATGGGGGGTAAACATTCTTTAAGGATCATCTATTTTAAAAGTTGATGATTATGTTACTTATGTTTATGGATATTACTATGTTAACGTTTATTGATTCATCGTTTCTCAATGATCATACCTGAAAGAGATTACATGTTAGGTAGCATGTCACATCAAAAATTCTGTTTTTATCATTTACCTACTCGAGGACGAGCGGGAATTAAGCTTGGGGATGCTGATACGTCTCCAACATATCTATCATTTTTTATTGTTCCATGCTATTATATTATCATTCTATAATACTTTTTAAGCATTTACTTGCTGATTTATATTGTTTTTTAGCACTAACCTATTAACCCAGTGCCAAGAGCAAGTTGCTGTTTTCTGCATGTTTTTGGCTTTTCAGGAACACTGTACCAAACGAAGTCCAAATACCACGAAACTTTTTGATGATTTTTTTTGGACAAAAATAAGACCTGGAAGCTTCGAAGGAAGACCGGAGGGCACACGGGGTGCCCCCAAGCCAACAGGGCACGCCCATGGGGGGTGGTCATGCCCTGATGACTTGGGGCCACCTCCCAGCTCCTCCAGCCTCGTTCTCTGGCCCATAAATTTCAATAAATCCCAAAAACCCTAGAGAGCCTCCCAAAACACTTTTTTCGCCACCGCAAGTTTTTGTTCCTCCGTGTGCCCATCCGGAGCCCTATTCCGGTGCCCTGTCGGAGGGGGGATCGATCACGGAGGGCCTCTACATCAATCTTGCTGCTCCCATGGTGATGTGTGAGTAGTTCACAACAGACCTACGGGTCTGTAGTTAGTACCTAGATGGCTATCCCTCTCTCTATGTTCTTCATTGTCATGATCACCGCGATTCCCGCGGTGATCTATCTTATGTAGTCACTCTTTGCGGTGTGTTTGTTGGGATCCGATGAATTGTGGGTTTATGTTCAGATTATTCATGAATAATATTTGAGTCTTCTCTGAATTCTTATATGCATGATTGTTATAGCTTCGTAATTCTCTCTGATATATCGGTTTGGTTTGGCAACTAAATTGATTTATCTTCAGTGGGAGAGGTGCGTTGTAGTGGGTTCAATCTTCCAGTGCTCAATCCCAATGACAGAAAGGGACATGACACATATTGTATTGCTGCCATTAAGGGTAAAACTATGGGGTTCATTTATATTAATTGGATTTACTTTGTCTACATCAAGTCATCATCCTACAAGTATTACTCTGTTTTTACTTAATACTCTAGATGCATGCTGCATAGCGGTCGATGGGTGGAGTAATAGTAGTAGATGCAGGCAGGAGTCAGTCTACTATTTTATGGACGTGATGCCTATATGCATGATCATTGTTGTGAATAAATATTACATAACTAGGCGCTTTTCTATCAATTGCCCAACAGTAATTTGTTTACCCACCGTATGCTTTCTTCAAGAGAGAAGCCTCTAGCGAAAACTATGGCCCTCAGGTCTATTCACAAATATAAATACAAAAACCTCATATACCTTGCTGCCATTTATTTGTTTTCTTTTTATTTGCAATTTACAATTTACAATTATCTATCTATCACTACTTATCAAGTAACGAGTTCAAGGGGATAGACAACCCTCTTGCCCGCGTTGGGTGCAAGTGTGAGTTCTTTTGTGTGTAGGCGCTGAAGACGAGAAATTGCATGGTCCTCCTATTGGTTCGATAACCTTGGTTCTCACTGAGGAAAATACTTACCTCTACTGTGCTGCATCATCCCCTCCTCTTCGGGGAAAAACCCAACGCAGATCACAAGTATCACAACACAATAAAGATAAGTATTTCCCTCAGTGAGAACCAAGGTTATCAAACCAATAGGAGAACCACACAAATTCCCGTCTTCAGCGCCTGCACACACAGAATCAAACAATTGCACCCAACGGTGGCAAGAGGGTTGTCAAGCCCTTTGAACTCGTTACTTCCAAGGATTAAATACTGATAGTTGGATAGATATAAATTACAAATAAAAAGAAAGTAAATAATGACAGCAATATTTTTGGAGTTTTTGTAATAATAATTGTGAAGACCCGGGGGGACATAGTTTTCGCTAGAGGCTTCTCTATCGAAGAAAGCATATGGTGGATAGACAAATTATTGTTGGGTAATTCATAGAAATGCGCATAGTTATGAAGTATTTATTCACGGCAATGATCATGTATATAGGCATCATGTCCATAAACAAGTAGATCGACTCCTGCCTGCATCTACTACTATTACTCCACCCATCAACCACTATTCAGCATGCATCTAGAGTATTAAATAAAAACAAAGTAATGCTTGGAGCAAGATGACATGATGTAGACAAAGTAAATCCAATCATTATGAATAAACCCCATCATTTTACCCTTAATGGCAGCAATACAATACGTGTCATGTCCCTTTCTATCACAGGGATTGAGCACCGCAAGATTGAACCCATCACAACGCACCACTCCCACTGTAGATAAATCAATCTAGTTGGCTAAGCCAAACCGATAGATCGAAGACAAATACGAACCTATAATAATCATGCATATAAGAATTTAGAGAAGACTCAAATATTATTCATGAATAATCTGATCATAAACCCGCAATTCATCGGATCCCAATAAACACACCGCAAAGAAGATTATATCGAATAGATCACCACGGGAATCGCGGTGAACTTTGTATTGAAGATCAAAGAGAGAGAGAGAGAGAGAGAGCCATCTAGGTACTAGCTATGGACCCGTAGATCTGTGGTGAACTACTCACACATCACCATGGGAGCAGCAAGGTTGATGTAGAGGCCCTCCGTGATCGATTCCCCCTCCGGTAGGGCACCGGAACAGGGCTTCAGATGGGCACACGGTGGAACAGAGACTTGCGGCGGCGGAAAAAGTGTTTCGGGAGGCTCTAGGTTTTCCCAATATTTGTGAATTTATAGAGCAAGAATTAGGTCAGGGGGCCGTGGGAGGTGGCCCCAAGCCATCAGGGCGTCCTGTTGGCTTGGCGCCACCTCATGTGACCTCCGGTCTCCCTCCGAAGCTTCCATGTCTTATTTTTGTCCAGAAAAAATCTTCAAAAAGTTTCGTGGCATTTGGACTTCGTTTGGTACAATATTCCTGGAAGGCCAAAAACAAGCAGAAAACATCAACTGGCACTGGGCACTGGGTTAATAGGTTAGTGTTCAAAAAATAATATAAAACAGTAAATAAATGCTTAAATAGTATTCTAGAATGATAATATAATAGCATGGAATAATAAAAAATTATAGATACGCTGGAAACGTATCAGCTGCGCAACAACGTTTCTTAGTGGAAAACGTGCCCACTGATGGCCACGCGTTGCCTTCTGCCTCCCCAACCACCCCCTTAATTGCGTGTGTGATACCCTATAAAAGGTCGGCGCCCTCCCCTCTCTATTATCCTTTCCACTCTCCGGTGTCTCCCAAAGTACTCTCTCCTAGCGGAAGGAGCTCCCTGTACTCTTAGGTTTTGGGGATGAGGAGGAACAGAAGAAGTCAGATTGTCTGACCCCCTTTTGGGACTTGTACGACGTGGCCATGGATGATTGTCGGAAGCAGGGCACAGAAAGGGAGCGACGGAGTTGGACCATGTGCTGCTCCCGCCCCCGCCGCCACCATCGATGCATGGTCGTCTAGGGACAAGCGCTCCAAGGCCCTTTTTCGGGGCATCAATGCCATCAGTACCATGGCATACCTTGGGCGAGGCCGTTGAGGCAAGTTTTCGGGCCATCGAGGCCTGCACCACCGCATTCCCGCGGACCTCCGACCTTGCCCCCACCACCATGATCGTAGTCGTAACTAGTTAATTGTAGGCTACTTTGTTTAATTACTTATTAGTTGTTCCATGAGTGTAATAGATGCTTCTGAATGTGTTCCATGAATTAAATGTGTTCTTCTGAATTTTACATAATTGGGAAGAATCTGTGACCCACTGACAGTTGGGCCCTACTTGCACGGAATTTATGCAGGCTGATTTATTACAACTCTGTGTTCGTGAACAGTTTCTGCAGCCTTCAAAACAATATTATGGTGCACGCTCCATATGCTTTATGGAGGCTGCCAATATGACGACTCTGCTAGAGTTACTCTTAGGTCGCCTTCCAATGTACCTACTCGCCATTTTTGCATAATAAGGGTGGAAGACCTGGTGTCGGAGAAGGAACATTTTTGGTGAGCCGACTCCATTGTCAGCGATGGAGTTTCTAATGCAACCAATCAACGGGTAAAAAAGTATAATCCTTTTTGTGATGGATAGTCGATACAATGTGCTCTCAATGTGGTATTCGGTGATTTCACCTGCCCCAGCTGTTCTATCCATGGGTGGATGCAGATTCCCGTTGCAATCCTGATAGATCCAGTTTAAATTGCGAAGCATTTAGTGACTATTGTGGAGCAGGCTCCGACAACACCCATTAGCGTCCACGCACAGATATGTGTGCAAGAAAGGAGCCAGAGTGAGAAATGGGGATGTAGCAACATGCGTCTGAACTGTTGATAGACAAGATGAACCCACATGCGCTCCTGACTAGGCTAAGGGGTGTGTTTATAAAATCTATAAACCCAGTCTGCTTTTCTGTTGTTGGGCGTGTACATGATAGTTTCAGAAATACGGTTACAGATGAAAATGGTCACCACACATGATGTAGCATAGTTTAACTATTTTTTGTGAGAGAATATTCCGTCGAAACCAAGTTACGGTCGAAACTGATAAAAACCGCATGGAAATTATATTTCAACGTTTCAAAAAAATCTCGGTAAAAAACTATATGTTAAGAGTGTGATGTTCTATTAGCATGTGAAATTCCAAGTTCAACCACAAATTGAATCATGAGGTATGAACAAAAAACCAATTAATAGTGTCGGCAAACAGTAAACATTACTATTCATTGCTGATTTTTTTCATAGCTCATAAATGAATTTGTATTTGAATATGGAATTTCACATCCCAATTAAATGTCGCCCTCTAACACACTATTATATTTGAATTTTTTTTAGAATTTTCAAAGGTGGTTTCCATGAAGTTTCTGTTGTATTATTTTCGAAGGTGGTTTCCACAAAGTTTTCATTGTAGCTTATTTTTCACTTGATATTCTGTGCACATCCAGTGGCTCTGGTTACAGGCAACGAACCTCTCATGTCCTTGGTTGCACCTACGGCCGCCTTACGATCTTGAGGTCCACGAGTTTTTCCGAGCTTCTACGACCTGGTCTCACCTGCCGCTTCTGGGTCGACCAATGGCTTGATGGCCAATCCATCTCCGAATTCGCACCTGCCCTGGTGGCACTTGTCCCCAATAGGAGACGTCGCTCCCGCACGGTTTGTGAGGCCTTCCACCAGCGTACTTCGATTCTGGATATCCGCGAGGCTCTTGGGCCCGCCGCCATTGTTGACTATGTCGACCTTTGGCATCGCATCCAGTGTGTCAAGCTCACCATGCTACCCGACATGATACTATGGCGTTGGGCTGAAAACGTATTCGACGACTACAAGGATCTGTTTCACGGCTCCACTACCTCCTCGCGGGCATTTGCTATGGAAGAACTGGGCACCCCTTAACGTCAAATTCTTCCTTCGGTTGGCCTCCCAGAATAGGTGCTAGACCGCCAATCGGCTTGCTCGTAGGAACTGAAAACCTTACACCACGTTCCTGTGGGTTGCTTCTTTGCATGAATCACTTGGCATGAGATATTGTCTTGGTGTCGCTTCACGACTCTCCCGCCTGATGGATCAAGCAACTTCTTCGACTAGCTGTCCATGGCTATGAACTCATCACCGACCTCCCTGAGTAGAGGTTTGGGCTCTATCGCTATTCTTACAACATGGTCGCTCTCGAGACACCGCAATGCCGACATCTTTGACCGGATACAACCCGCCTCCACTGACCTTGTTCGCGTCATTCAAGATGAAGCTCGCTGTTGGGCGCCAGTCGGTGCCAAAGGATTGAATGCATTAATTCATGTAATCTGAACTCAACCTGTTGGGCTGAGAACTCCCTCTTTGCTCTGCTCACCTTGCGTTGCGTTCCGTCCACGCCAGCTTGTGTATGTTGTTCGGGCGTAATCTTGTAACCTCTTCTTTCTCTATATCAATGAAAAGATAGGCGAATCTGTGAAAAAAAATTCTCACATTTTTTTTATCTAGAATGATGACAAGTGGGCCTCTTCAGATTTTTAGACGTTTTGCTGCATGTGAGGGGACAAATTCACTGTTTTGACCCTTTTTGGATAGTTAAGCCGGATCTGACCCCGGTTCGAAAAAAATTCCCGATCTGACCCTTTTTCCTACCGCCGGAGACCTCGGCGGTAGGATTGTGAGGGCTACCGCCAGGACCCTTGGCGGTAGGTATCCCGTTAGGCTGACGGCGCCGTCTGTCGTGCTGACGTGTATCTAAAACCCTACCGCCATGGGACCTGGCGGTAGTATTTCTCAACCTACCGCCAAAGGGTCAGGCGGTAAGGTAACCAACCACGTTTAAAGTTCTGTGACGCGCGGAATGGGATAAAAAATGGTAGGTATTTACAACCTACCGCCATGAGTCCTGGCGGTAGGATGCGCTACCTTACCGCCATGATAGCTGGCGGTAGGCTGTTGTCTTCATTTTTTCCCTATTGGATTGTCTCTGTTCTCTTCATTTTTTCACACCGGAATACAGCACCTAAGATAAATAATTCAAGCAGATAGTCCATCACAGTACAGGAAAAGTTTCTCACATAGCAAATAGTTCAACATAGTCTACATAACATAACAAATAGTTCAACATAGTCGACATAACATAACAAATAGTTCAACGAGAAAGTTCACTTGCTCCTTCCCCTCTTGGACGTTCACTTGCTACCTAAGTTCAACTAAGGAAGCAACTTCACTTGCTCCTTCCCCTCTTGGAGGTACGGTCCTCGTTGTGCTTTGAACGGGTCTCAAGACCCGTCTTCTTGCGCTGAGGAGGACGCGCTCTCTGAAATGGCGATGGACTACTCCAATCCTTCTTCGGCTTGTTCCTCTTCTCAAGCTGAAACTGGGTTGTCTGAGTTGGTGGAGGTCCGTCATCCTCGTCGTACTCCTCCTCGTCATCGCTCTGTTCCTCCTCAATCTCTTCTACTTGTTCCTCGTCGTCTTCTTCCTCTTCATCTTGTTCTGCTTGCGCCTCGGAGTGTTCTTCCTCTTCTTCCTCTTCATCATCGTTGGCCATCGCAGAGGAGGTAGCACACCCAAGCAGGCCCACCAGATTGCGACATTTCTTGACGAACTTCTGCAATATGGATCAAGTTTATGTTTACAAAAGAAAATGAACTTAAGAAAGAATGTAATTGTAGGATGCTGGATGTTACCTTCACCATTGCCCTCAACTTCGTCTCACTATCTCGAGTTCCTGGGATGAAACTTAGCGCATCAGAGCCTTCAAAAATGCTTTTGTTCAGCTCCGAAGACTGCAAAACAATAGATGAGACACAGTCAGTACAGTACACTTCATCCAAAAGCCGGTTGAAAACAATAGACACGACTTACAACTCTGTTCATGAGGGGTGCATACTCCCTAAATCCACTGTTGAGATCTCTGATGCTCTCATTGTAGGCTTCATTCTCGGAGCAGTCATCGTACAGTTCTTCGGCATCTGCTGTCGTCCACTGGGGCCTCAGGCGCAAACGATACTTCGTGCCATCGTCATACCACCGAAGGTGATCCTCGAACTCATTCCAGTCGATCACTCTCCTCTCGGTATCTTTCCGACATTTCCACTCGTTCCATTCCTTCACGTATTTCTCATGTGTCTCTCCCCAGTTTACGATCGACTGATTCTTCTGTCTGCTCATACTACAAGGCATAGGAAACGTCATAAGAAAGTATGTAAAACATCATAACAAAAACAAGGAAATAGAGAACAATACAGTGCACTCACAGGTGTAGGTCCAAGCCACCGGTGTCCATGCGATTGTCCAGTGGGGTACGTTGCGCCTTACCAAACTGTGCAGCAACGCGATGTGGCATGTGGTACTCGACAGCATAAACACAAATCATGGGCACCTTGCAGCGCCAGAAAAGCCTGTCCCGCGTGCACATCACGTTCAGCTCGAACCCCCACTCTCGTGATTCATACGGTTGCCAAATAACCCGGTACCAAAAAATGGTAAGCTCAAGTGAAAGTGAAGTCGGAAATTTTCAAAATCTAGTTCGTACCTGGAAAGCAGTCAGAGCATCAAACTCGTTGGTGAAGATCTTGTACAAAGCCTTGTTTGTGCCAGAGTAAACACCCACCATGTCCCAAGCGTACGCGACGGTCGGGCACCGAGTACCATCTTCATCTTCGCCATAGTCTTTCCATTCCCGCGGTTTCAGTTTCTCCGGACGGCCCATCGGGATTCGCTCCCACATCCAAATGGAGAGAGCCCATGCACATCCGCACATACCAGATTTTTCTTCCGTCCTCTGGGTTGCGTCGTCAAGCTACCAAACACAAGTTGATGATCATATGACATAATCTAAAGCAGCACACTTCAATGAAAAACAGTGAGATACTTTCTTACCGAACGGTATAGGTAGGCGAGGCCAGTGGAACCCCAGCTGTACCCTGCATCCCAGTCCGCTAGGAAGTCAAGATACATCCATAGGGCTGTGTCCCCAGAGCAGTCTGGAAACACGACCTCTGTGAGAAGATACCACAGGTAGGCCCTGGCGTACTGCTCCACCACCCGGGGTTCGACACCATCCGGGCACCTGCTCCGGTGCTTCAGGAGCCAGGGCAGCGGTACGCCGGAAGTACGGTTAGCCTTAGCGGGGGGGCAGTCGCCGATAAGGGCGGTAACCCTATCCTCCAGTGAGCCCTGTCAACTCGGCCAGTGAGAGCATGACCCTCGATCGGTAGGGCAGTAATCATCCCCCAATCCTGGTGGGTCACCGTCATCTCTCCACATGGAAGATGGAAAGTATGTGTCTCTGGCCGCCACCGGTCGATCAAAGCTAAGAGAGCTGAGTGGACGAGTGTCGGCGGCTTACGCTTGAACTGCAGGACAAAACCCAACAGCCCGGCTCTCTTGTAGAACGGCGCGTAGCGATCGTCATACACCATCTTAGCGGTCGTCCCATGAGCTCTCATCCGCAGTGGCGGGACCATCTGTCAAAATGAAGAACCAAATATTTAATAACTTATTTTCATCCAATGTGAAAGATTTGGTTCAATGACGATAATTACCACTCCATTCTCAATGAAACGAGCACGATGACCCTTGTCGAACGCGGGGTCAAGCATGGTATACTTAGTACCGATGGTGTCCGGAAGAGGTGGCCTCCTAAATAAGCATAAGCATAAGCATAAGCATAGCCATCATTAAAATAACATTACCATAATTCATTCGTAAACCTGATTCTCATAAGCATTATTCATTCATTCATTTTCTATAAGATTGTTTTAAGATTATTCATTTTTTTCTACAATTTGTCAATAATAAGTAAATACATACAATGTATTCCTTCAACAAGTATCATATCAAAGGTTCATCACATTCATGATGCATCATATCACAAAGATTCACAACAAAACAAACATATGAATTTATTCCTTCAACATTCATCATATCAATATTTTTTTTACATTAACTAGGGTTCATCATCAAAATACGTACAATCTATACAACAAGTAAATACAAGTACTAATCCAACCTCGTAGAACATCTAGAATCAACCTAAAACAATCCTATGGTACAAAATAATTAAACCTAATTCGAAAATAGGAGGGGATTTGAATCGAATAATGCGACGAATCGGAAGCTTTTTGACTAAAACGAATTGGAGGGATCGGAGGAGCTTACTTTTCTCGTTTCGAAGCCATCTCGATCCGCAAAAATAGCCAAGAAACGGAAAAGATCCGAGGGAGAGAGTGGAGGGGACGAGAGAGGGGAAACCTCTCTGTTCTTGAGGAGAGCCGTTGGGTGGGTTGGGGAGAAGATGGAGAGAGCGAGCGGCCGGGTCGGGTTATCAATGTACAGACCCTACCGCCAGATCCTATGGCGGTAGCGTTTCACAACCTACCGCCGGATGATCTGGCGGTAAGGCCGTGCAGTGCTACGGCGGCCGTCAGTTATGTGCTGACGTGGCTAAGTTACCTACCGCCAAGGGTCCTGGCGGTAGCCCTCACAATCCTACCGCCGAGGTCTCTGGCGGTAGGAAAAGGGTCAGATCGGGAAAAAAATTCGAACCGGGGTCAGATCCGGCTTAACTATCCAAAAAGGGTCAAAACAGTGAATTCGTCCCATGTGAGGCTGTTAGTAGCGGGGAGTATCATATGCTATTATCATGCATATGATATTAGTGGATGATACTACATCCGTAGTGCATAGTATCATATGTTGGTATCATAATAGTAGCACATCATTAATATGATACCGTATCATGATATGATACTCAACCATTTATTTCTTTATTTAATTTCATGTCACCTCATTAAAAATACCAAATTAACATGCATGATACTACATATGATACTCCTATTACGGACAGTCTGACAGGCAGGCATATTTTGTTTCTATAGACAGTCATTGTTTGTAGAATTGGTAACTGAATGACAATATGCTATCAAAAAAAAAAGAACTGAATGGCAAGATCCGTGAATCTGTTTCAAAACAATACTAATATTGGCAGTACTGGCAGTAGAAAATCTTCACACTAGTTGCATCTCCAATATTATTGATGCGCAAGTGATCGGAATGCTCTCTCTTCCCTTCCTAGATGATTACACATAATCAGCAGCAGTACCTTCATTCCACTGAAGGAGCCATATTTTTACTTATTGGTTGATAGACCATTTCTTCACCAACAAATCTGCAGGCGTTTACACTATACATTAACTACGGGAGAGGGGCAATTGCTTTGAAGTCATGAAATGTCTACATTTCTGCACCTTTTTTTTTCTTTGATAAAGGGCGATTTTCGAGCATCAAACGGATACAAAACATTATAGTAACACCCGGTCTCTGTATAATTAAAATGCACACAGCCAAATCCAAATATCTGACAAAAATCTTGAAATAAAAACCGACATATCGACAACAGTAGAGTCGTATAGAGCCGTAACTAGAGACCCGTTTGTGATTAATACACGCAGGTCAATGGTGGAACAAGTTCAGCTTGGCGTGTAGTACTAAGGTGTGGAAAAACACTCTTACGTTTCCATTAATTCGCTTGACATAGGACCTCCTCGACACTATTTACTCCAGCGACCATCATGGGGTGACCGTGCTCTCGACTGTCTCGTCCCCGTAGCATGTGGTGAGCCCCAACTTCAACGCACGACCCCAAACGGACGTTCGTTTCATCAGTTTTTTGTCCATTTGAGGGTGGCAAACGGACATGCCCGTCCGCTTGGGCTCGCACGGCCGTGGGTGCGCCCAACCGGCCCGGCTTGCCCCAAACTGTCCGCGATTTTGGACTTTAATTTTGATCCAAAAATAACCCAAATAAACGTTGCAAATAATAAAGAACCACAAATATAAACATTAGAACGTCCACACGTCCACAGTAGCCAAGTTCAACCTAGTACTTAATTAAACATAAAACTTAAAAGACATAAAAACATAAAACTTAATTAAACATAGATGTCCCGACGCCGGTGTGGCCGCCGTCGTCTTTCAGGAGCCACCGTCCGAGTCGTCATCGTCGCCGGTGAGGTCGACGTATGGAGGTGGCTGCCAAAGGTGGGCTGGCAGTCCCTGCTAGACCGGAGGCGCTTCCGGCGCCTGCACCAACTCCTTCAGTGGCTCCTGCTCCTGCACCGGTGACTGCGGTGGCGTGGACGCCCATGGGCCGACACCCAGCGAGTCGGCCATCTCCAGCGCCGTGGACGACCAGCCGCACTGCTGGCCCACCAGCTGCAGGTTCCACGCGGCAAGGGGCGTCTCCTCCACCACCTCCTCCTGCACCTCCTCCTTCACCACGGCGGCCTACTCCAGCTCCGGGATGGCCACGTCGCCGATCGCAGAGAGGGCCAACGCCGTCTCCAGGCCCACCCATTGGCGTTCATCGTGGGTGCTCATGGAGTCCTCCATGACACGCCTCATGAGCTCGGCCTCCTCCTCCTTGGTCATGGGAGGTGGTAGTGGCGGAGACGGGGACGAAGATGGCGTCGGCGTGAGGCCGTGCACACGCCTGCGCCTACGCGTTTGGGGCGGGCTCTCTGCACGAGCACGACGCGGGCGGCGCGGGTTAGGAGGACGGCCGGCAAAAAAGGATTGCCACCGCAGGTCATGCTCGTCGCGGAGCCACGTATCCCACAACGGCGATGCGATGGCATACCTAGGGTCGTGTAGCAGATCCTGTGGCAGGCGGGCGTGGCGTCGGTCGATCTCCTCACGACGGGCGCGGCCGCTCGTCGGCATTGGAGGGATTGGCACCCGATCCGCGGAGAGATGCCAATTGTTGGGGAGGTGGGCATCTCCCCACGGGAGTGGCGTCGCCGTCTCCCAATAATGCCGGCAAATCTCCGCGGAGACGTACGACCTATTGCGCACCGGGGCCGCTGGCGGTGAGATGGCAAACGCCGGCGAAGCAGGTGGTGCGAGCGTCGCGGAACTACTGGAGCGGCAGCTACCAGAGGAGGAGCCGGCCTCATGGTCGTGCTTCCCCTTGGTGATCTAATGCCAGACCATGGCACCGGCGAGGGGTGGATGCGACGGCGGCGGCTATGGTTTCCTAGCACGTGTCGGGGGTGAAGGAGGCAGGAGGGGCTTGGAAGTGGAACATGTGGACTGGCCGGTCCAGGACTTCCACTTTAAGAAGGACGACGACCCAACAATGGGTGGCTGACGACCGGGGCCCGCCGCGCGTGCGCATTCACTTTGGGCGGTGGAGGTAGTTGGGAGGCCGTCACGCGTCCCCGAGGCGGACGAGGAGAAAGCGCGTGCTTGTCCGTTCACCGTCCGTATGGACGCAAACCGAACGCAGGTTTACGCCGAAAATGGGGCGGACCGGACGTCAAACGAACAAAATATGCGGTTGCGGTCGCACGTTGGGCCATGCCGTCTGTCCGTTTGACCTCAAACCGAGACATGATGGGCCTGACGACACTCTTGACCAGCACGTCCATGGGTCGCTCAAGTTGCTAGCAATGGAAGCATCCTTGGACCCGTCAGGCCAAGTGGGTACGACGACTACGACGACCACAAGTCGTCGTTGCCGTCTCTTCCCCGTCAACAAGCTCACCAAGGATTATTTTCCCACGTCATGTACTGTACGTGCTCAGCTCAACAACAATATATACATATCCTCTTCTTCTCAGAGCATCTTCAACAGACGCGCGCTAAAAAAATTATCTAGCGCCGAAATAGTGTTTTTTAGCACGCGGGAGTACGTTTGTTCCAACAGACGCTGCAAAATATGGCGCGCCGCGGTAGCTTCAGCAGGCGTGCTAAATTTACACAGCGCGCGCCCAGCACAAACAACATATCTCACTCCAAAATAGAATCAAGAAGATCAAGGGGCTGTTTGGATTTAGCCCAATCTTACCCTACCAAATAATTGGCATGACCAATTCCAGGACATGACCAAAAAATTGGCAAGCCATGGCTGTTTGGATTGTAGCCATTGCAATGTCCAAATTTTGGCAAAAATAGACTTCCGTTTGGTTTGCAACCATTGACTTGGTGATCATACTAGTCTTGCGAATAATTGACACGTCTATTACAAACTTTCTGAAGATATATAGATTAAAGCTAAGATGCAATCAAGAGAAAAACAAGAACATAATGTCATGAGACTGCTATGGCCAGAAAGTGCTAATCACGCCGAGCCGCAGGACAATGCTGCATGCATTTTTTTTTTTTTGCTGAAAACAAGGTGCATGCGTTTGTCTTTTTCCCGTTAACAACAAGCTGCATGTACTAGCCTTTTTTCCATTAACAATAGGCACTTGCTAATCGTTGCGAGGAAACCCGATTTGTTACAGGTAAAATAATCAAAACGAGCGTCTGCATGCACTGCATACGAATAGAAAAGGAATATTAGATTGGGCCCACCGAGAATTAGGGGACAGAGTCGCCGTGCCAATTTTTTGGCGGAGCTTTTCTTCGCCCGCAGCTCGCCAGCGAGTTGGCGAGATTTACACGCGCGTGCCGCGGGCGAGCTAGGCGCGCCAATATTTTGGTAGTAGTCCAAACGACAGCCAAATTGTATGGGCTAGCCAATTTTTTGGAATGGTCAGGAGCAATCCAAACACGCACAAAATAAATCAACAATAATAGATTTTAATTCATAGCATAGTTCAAGCCCAACACCACATGTAGTCCATACGATACGAATGAAAACGATAGTAAATAAAAACTAGACTACTCTTTATTATCCTCGCTCACTAGTAGAATGTCGACCAGTAGTCCCGGTCGGGAAGGGCCTTTAGTACCGGTTCCCTAGCCGGTACTAAAGGGTCGGGACTAAAGGTCCAAACCTTTAGTACCGGTTGGACCACGGACCGGTACTAAAGGACCACCACGTTGCTGCCTGCGTGGGCTGGTGGTGGAGGACCTTTAGTACCGGTTGGTGATACCAACCGGTACTAAGTGTTCTGTTTTTTTTTTTCGCTTTTAATTAGGTTTTAGTTTTCCTCTCTATTTATTGTGTTTTCCATTCATTTCAAATTTATTTTACGGTGCTACATACTGTAAACATTAATTACACAAGTTGATGCATATATATATATGTAATATAATATACAATATCTCATACACAGTATATATACAAATGGAATTACACATCCATATATATTCTGGACTTATAACTTAAGGCCCAAAACCCGGCCGGGACTAGCTAGCTAGTGCTCCGGATGAAATCTCAGTTTTCTACTACTGATTTGCTGGCATTATTGAGGCGGCGGTAAGTAATAGTGCGCTCCGTTTACATCAATGACATGTTGAAGAAGAAATGCCGCAAATTCCTCTTGAAGTGCTACAAAGCGTTGCTCGGGTGAGAGCTTCGACATCATCTGCCAAACCTGGAGTTGTCTTTCACGTACTCCTCTGCGACGTATACGGCCTTCGGTCTGGATGCGAATGTTCTCGCAGAGGAAGTATCCACATAAATTTATCCCCTGATCTTGCTTCGCGCACTTTGCAAAAGAATAGAATTCAATAAGATAATTAATAATCAAGCATGATAATGGTATTGAAACTAGAATTAAAGAGATGAGCGGACCTAGTAGTACTACTTAATTACCTGCATCTTTCTCCACTTTAGCTTCGGTTTCCATTGACGACCGTGATGGTTTTTTTCTATCATCTTTTTCCAAACACTACGCGGCAAAGAAAAAGAACGAAAGAGTTATTATAATTACTTTTGATATCAGGAAATAATGAAAGAAAGCGAGGTCGATAAAGATTGAAATTACCGTTCTATCATAAAATACAAGTCCACGTATGATTGTTCTCGTGTATCTAGTGAGTCGTACACTTGAACAAGTCCATCCGCGAGGATAATATTTAGGAGGATATAGTGGTCTCTGCGCAGAAGTTTATATAATTAAGCAGGCATGCATATAACTCATCAACTACACTTGACAGCGAGCTAGTAAGCAAAAATAGAATTTGTAGTATACAAGAGAGTAAACACTCACCCCATGTTGTAAGGAAATATTATAGTAGATTTGGTATTCATTAGTGCCTCTAGAAAATTTTCCAAGAGATCTTCTGTGTCCTTGGCATAATGTTTTACCACATGACCATTAACGGTATTTGGCTCGATGAACACAATGTCATCGATTCCCTCTTGTTTCAATTCCCACATCTTCAATCTGCATAATAGCGTAGAAAAGAACATATATAGTGAGGATAAGCCAATGAACGATATCTTAGCTAGAGACTTAAATTATTAAAGATATAAATCACTTACAGACAATAGCAACTGATGAGACTTTTGTCGATAGAGTCCATGCGGTATAACTGGAAAAGTTCTGAGAATTCAAGACATATGTCACATGCATTGACGTAATGCTCTTTCCTTACTTTGACCATGACCGCCGTCTCCCCTCGCTCTACTTCACGCAGGTACCAATCATGCAACCGTCGCATCGCAGTTGGTAGTTCCTTGTACTCCTCGGGTGTGACAAGTTGTTTTCCTTTGGCATATTGCATTGCGTACTCAGTTGCACTGTACCGGCGGAATTCGTCGGTGCCAAGGATTTGGCCAAGAGTGAGACCTGCAGCCTCTACTTCTTCGAGGTCGATTGGGTTGCCTTGCACGTCGACTGGTTGGATCGATTGCTTGCTTGGATTGGTACTCACCTTGAGCGGAGAGATCGATTGCTTGGATTGTTCTCCGAGCTGGGGAACTGTTTTCCCGGTAGTAGTACCACCTGTCGTTGATGCCGTACTTCCCGACTTCTTCCTTGGGCTGGGCCGACTTCTCTGCTCACTTGCCTTCTGAATCTGTCGCTCATAGTGTGTCGGCATACGCTCGACATATGCCGGGGGTCGATCAATAAAGTGTTCCATAAAGTGCTCTTGGACTTCCTTGGGTATTACCTCCTTTGGCATCACGGTCTTCTTTGCAAAAAAGGCTTTCACTTGGCGGTCGCATTCAATTTCGTTTTCCTCTGGTGTCATGTCGTAAGGCAGCTTCCTTTTGGCCGGAGGCTCGGGTTTCTTCTTTGCTTTCCTCCGAAGAGGACTGCTGGTGGCCTTCCTCTTTTGGGAGCCCTGCTGGCGGGACCGCTGCCGGGGTGGAGTCGGCTCACGCGGCAGAGATCGATATCGATGATATGGACTCGCGTCGTGCTCCGTCCCGAGGTTGGGAGGACTGCTGGCGAGGTGGGGAGGACTGCTGGCGATGCGATGCCTCTGGCTGGGATCCCTCGCGCTGGACATCGATACTCGGCGGAGCCGGTGGCCTTAGCGCCGTTTGTGGAAAGACGATGCAGTCCTTACTCCATAGAATGAGACCATGGCCGGCTTCTGCCAGTGTGGACTCCCCCTCACCTCCAGGGATGTCAAGCAATAGGTCATCATATGCTGGCTCTATTGCGTCCACCGCGACACGAGCATACCCAGCTGGAACCGGATTGCAATGCCAGAGAACACCAGGTGTATTTGGTAAAGCATAGCCCGTCGCGACCCGCACGGGTATGTTCTTCATTTTCTGGATTAGCTCACAAGATGTCTTCTCGGTGATATCATCCACGGGGGTGTGACCCAGCGGTGCCCCCGTGGAACCCACGCTGCTTTTCGGTAGTGTAGATGGGACGGGTTCCCCTGCCTCCTGCTGCGGAGTTTCCCTTTGCTGGGTCAGTAACTGTATCTGCCTCTGCTGCTGCTCGTACTTCTGTTCCAACTTTGAAAGTCGGTCTGCTTCCACCTTCTTTTTTCTCGAATGGCTTTTATAACTGTCCTTCCATCCCGCAAACCCCTCGTACCACGGAACAACGCCCACGCCTCGTGTTCGTCCTCCGTGTTCGGCATTCCCGAGGGCGAGTGTAAGCTCGTCGTTCTCTCTATCGGGGTGAAACCGTCCTTCTTGGGCAGCTTTTATTGCTTCAATCAACTCATGTGATGCATGCTTCAGACTGGCCAGTGCAATAATCTTCCCTGTTGTTGGGTCCAACTTTCCCCCATGCGCAAAAAACCAATTCCTGCACCTCTTGGGCCACTTGAAGGTTACTGGAGTGATCCCTTCAGCAAGCATCTTATTCTCTAATGCATCCCACTTAGGAATGGCTGAGTTGTATCCACCTGTCCCTAGTTTATGGTGATACTTTTTTTTCGCTGCATTTATCTGATTCTTTGCCGACTTCTCCATAGCAGCTTCCGATGTCTTGTACTCGATAAATGCGTCATAGTGATTCCTTACCTTCTCGTATATTCCTATGAATTTGGGCACCTTCTGGCCTCTAGCGTTGTACTCGGTCCATAATCTTTTCTTCCAAGTCTGGAACGCGTCGGCCATCTTATGGAGAGCAAACTCCTTGACTTTGTTCCTTTGGCGCTCCGAGAGAGAATCTGGTAGGATGAAATGCTCCATGAGATCTTGCCAAAGGGCATCTTTAATTCTTGTATCGACATAATTCACTCCTGGTTTTGGGTTGTTTGGTTGAATCCATTCTTGCATTGTGATCGGGACTCCATCCCTAACAACCACTCCGCATTGACGCACAAATGTCCTGGCATTGGCATCAGGGTGAGTCGGTGCGCCATTAGGTTTGAAAGCATCAAGATTGAGCTTTACGTTGCCGTCCAATATTTTGGCACCGCCTCGTACCTTTCTACTAGATTGGCTCGATCCGGAGGGCTGATAATTAAAAGAAAAAAGATTTGTTAATATATATATATCAATTAATACACATGTAATGATCACCAGAGGCTAATATGTGTATATACCTCGCCGGGCATTGTTAGTTGTTCCGGATTTTGGAACATAAGTTGTTCTTCCTCGGCCTCACATCCATCACCGTAATCGTTCAGATATTGTGAGCCGTCATCATCATGTGATTCACCCTGAAGGTCTGCTGGGTTTTCGGAGCAGCGTATCATGTCGAAGATGTCCTCTTCATGAGCTCTACCGGTATTGTCCATAGCTTAATAACTAATCCATAATAATATAGATAAAACAAATTAGTATTCAAATTAGCATGCATTCAAGAAGCAAAATAACTGATAGTTAATTAATAATGCATCATCGAATACATATATAGTAGTTCTTAGAAAAGATCTCATCTCATAATCTCGGATAATTGTTAATACATGGGCTAATCCATCGATCTAGCTAATACATCATAATAATACATATATAGTAGCTAATATATCGATCTAGCTAGAACCCTAGCGCCCGGCGGATATCGGGGCGGGCGGTGGACACCCAAAGAGAAGGAACCATCACAGGAACATAGCTCCAGTGAGATCCCTGAAGAATCTGCCAGGTATTGTCGGACCTGGCCTCCAAAGCTGCCATGTAGCGACGGACGTGCTCGCTCTCCTTGCTGACATGGTACTGTACCACCTCCGCGGGGGACTCAAGCCTCTGAATCGTCCGTGGCCCATGCGGCCGCCACCACACAACCTCCGGGTCGACGACGGGCTGGCTCCTCACCAAGCTGCGCCGCCCGGAAGGCAGCACCTCCCAGTACCAGCCCGGCGGAGCCCAGTCCCTAACAGGGCCCCTCGGCTCAAGCAAGTGACCTCCTCCGGCGACTCGACGACGAGGATGCGGGATCGGCATCGTCGACGTCGAGAAGAAACACTTAATTATGAAAACAAATTAAATAAAACTTAGCAAAATTAACACTTAGCATTTAACAAATTAAATAACACTTAACAAATTAAATACACTTAGCATCTAACAAAATTAACAAAATTAACACATACCCTAATAACCTAAGAACCTAACTAACTAACTAACTAAACTAACCTAACCTAACTAACTAAACTAACTAAACTAACCTGATAACCTAACTAACTAACTAACTAACTAACTAAATAGGGGTGCTGTGTCGTGGTCGGGGTCGGGGTGTCGGGGGTCTCGGGTCGGGGTGTCGTTTTCTTCTTCTTCCCCTCTTCTTCTTTTTTTCCTCTTTTTCCTTTTCTTCTTCTTCCTCTTCTTCCTTTTCTTCCTTTTCTTCTTCTTCTTCTTCTTCTTCTTCTCCTCCTCCTCCTCTCCTCTTTTTTTTTCTTCTTCTTCTTCCTTTTCTTTTTTTCTTCTCCTCCTCCTCTTCTTCTTCTCCTCCTCTCCTATTTTTTTCTTCTTCTTCTTCTTTTTCTTTTTTCTTCTCGTCCTCCTCTTCTTCTTTTTCTTATTCTTATTCTTCTTCTTCTTATTATTTTTTCTTCTTTTCCTTTTTTCTTTTTCGTTTTTTTCCTTCTTCTTTTCTTCTTTTTTTTCTTCTAGGTTTTTTTTACATTAACATTTTATTTTTCCTCCACGTCACTACTAGGCCGCGCCGGAGTTGCTACGGCGAGCCGCGCCGGAGTTGACTTGATCGGGTGGGCGCGCGGAGGGGCAAGGGGGAGGGGAGAGGCTCACCGAGGGAGCTCGCCGGAGGGGGGAGGACGCGTCGGGGCGGCGAGGTCGGGGCGGCGCGCGGCGTCGGGGCGGCGGGGTCGGGGCGGCGGGCTCGGGGCGGCGGGCTCGTGCGCGACGGGCGGCGGCGATGGCGACGGGCGGCGGCGATGGCGACGGGCGGCGGCGACGGCAGATTTCGGCAGCCTGACGGCGTCGTTTTGTCCTTGTCCCGGTGCGTGGGTCGGCCCGGGTAGAAGGGATAGTATTTATACCTAGGCACCCTTTAGTACCGGTGTGTGGCTCGCACCGGTACTAAAGAACCTTTAGTACCAGTGCGAGACACGCACCGGTACTAAAGGTCCTCCCGAAAAAATGCGCGGGGCGGTGGACCTTTAGTACCGGTGCGTGGCTCGCACCAGTACTAAAGGTTTTTTAATTCAATATTCATTATTATTTTCAGGAAAACCCCTAAACTTTAAAAAATCATAGAAAAAAATCTATGACTCCAATGGAAATAAATAATATATGAAAAAATATCAGAAAAATATAAAGAATCTGTTTATGGCATTTCCATGCATGTTTGAACAACTTCAACTGCTGTATAAGACAATTTGACTAAATGGCATTTGAAATGTCATATCTCGAGTTTGAAAAGCAGTATAAATGAACTCTGAAAAGGTTGTAACTTGGCATGACATCATAATTTCACCCACATAGCAACTTCTAAAGAGTTGAGAGGGTTACGGCAAAAACTGGATGCAGTTCGTGTACAAATTGGACAATCTCTTTCGAAGTATGAGGGTTTCGGACGAAAACTCATCTATTACAAAGGGATTTCATTTTTAATAACTTATTTGAACTCCATATTTTTTGTGTGTTCAATATGCACCATTCAAAGGCACATCATCAATTTTCAACCCTTTCTGACTTCATTTGATATTTTTCATGCATTTAATGATTTATTTTGAGCTAAATGACCCTGAATTTGAAAAGCACTACAAATGGACTCTGAAAAGGCTGTAACTTGGCATGACATCATAATTTCACCCACATAGCATGTTATAAAAAGTTGAGAGGGTTATGGCAAAAACTGGATGCACTTCGTGTACAAATTGGACAATCTCTTTCGAAGTATATATGAGGGTTTCGGACGAAAACTCATCTATTACAAAGGGATTTCATTTTTAATAACTTATTTGAACTCCATATTTTTTGTGTGTTCAATATGCACCATTCAAAGGCACATCATCAATTTTCAACCCTTTCTGACTTCATTTGGTATTTTTCATGCATTTAATGATTTATTTTGAGCTAAATGACCCTGAATTTGAAAAGCACTACAAATTGACTCTGAAAAGGATGTAACTTGGCATGACATCATAATTTCACCCACATAGCAACTTCTAAAGAGTTGAGAGGGTTACGGCAAAAACTGGATGCACTTCGTGTACAAATTGGACAATCTCTTTCGAAGTATGAGGGTTTCGGACGAAAACTCATGTGTTACAAAGGGATTTCATTTTTTTGAACTTATTTGAACTCCAGACTTTTTGTGTGTTCAAAATGCACCATTGAAAGCCACATAATCAATTTTCAACCCTTTCTGAATTCATTTGGTATTTTTCATGCACTTACTGATTTGTTTGAGCTAAATGACCCTGAAATTGAAAAGCACTACAAATGGACTCTGAAAAGGTTGAAAGTTGGCATGGTATCATCATTTCACCCACATAGCAAGTGCTAAAAAGTTGAGAGGGTTAGGGCAAAAACTGGATGCACTTCGTGTACAAAACGGACAATTGAGCATCATCCTTTCCCCTGCACACAGCCCGACGGTGGCTCGTGAGTGCCCACATATGAAATGCACCGTCGGACCGTATGCAGGGAATCCGAATGATTTGTATTCGGTCGATGAACTAAAGGATTTCTAGATAGATCAACAAAACACACGGTTTCCCCTACATACAGCCCGATGGTGGCTCGTGAGTGCCCGCATATGAAATGCACCATCGGACCGTATGCAGGGAATCCGAATGATTTGTATTCGGTCGATGAACTAAAGGATTTCTAGATAGATCAACAAAACACACGGTTTCCCCTGCATACAGCCCGACGGTGGCTCGTGAGTGCCCGCATATGAAATGCACCGTCGGACCGTATGCAGGGAATCCGAATGATTTGAATCCAAATGAGTACACACACTAAGTGTCGAACATGTCCGAGAGGTGGGTTATATATAGGGTCGTGTGCCTCTTTAGTCCCGGTTGCTAGCACGAACCGGGACTAGTTATAGTGCTGATCCAACAGCTCACAAGCGCTTGAAAGAAACACACGATCCGTGTGCTTCTTCCTGATTGGTACGACCTCGGTCCTGGGAGTGGCTAAAATTTAGTCCCACCTCGCCAAGCGAGAGGGACTCGCAGCGGTTTATAAGCCCTGAGTGCAGAGATGATGGAGCGAGAGGCGCAATGCTCACCTGCACGTTAGCTTCAGGCCTTGAGGAAATGGTGTAGACTGCACGGAGCTATCTGTAGTTTCTCAAGGCCTGAAGCTAAGCAACGTGTAGGTGAGCATTGTGCCTCTCCATTTTGAATAACTTATTTTAACTCCGGACATCATAATTTGGCATGACATCATAATTTCACCCACCCACATCCCTGAATTGGTTACTGTTACACTTCGTGTACAAACTGTTACAAAGATACCATGCTAGAAAATGCATGCATGTCCTTCACATAGAAAGTGATGACGGTGAAGCCGGTCACATCCCAGAGTGGGATCTCGCGGTGTAAGACTTTTTCTACGTGTTTGTCCCTTGCTTATGATTGCGCCGTAACCATGGAGAATCTTCATCATCTAACAGGATGCTTGGGTCAGTCTTCACTCTGAAGGGAGGGATTTCATGAAACTTTTCATAATCTTCTGACATGTCTGTCTTGTCCTCCACTCCCACAATGTTTCTTTTCCCTGAAAGAACTATGTGGCGCTTTGGCTCATCGTATGATGTATTCGCTTGCTTATCTTTTTTTCTCCTCGGTTTGCTAGACATGTCCTTCACATAGAAAACCTGAGCCACATCATTGGCTAGTATGAATGAGTCATCTGTGTATCCAAGATTGTTGAGATCCACTGTTGTCATTCCGTACTGTGGGTCTGCTAGCTGTACCCCGCCTCCAGTATATTTGACCCATTTGCACCGAAACAAAGGGACCTTAAGATCAGGTCCATAGTCAAGTTCCCATATCTCCTCTATGTAACCATAATATGTGTCTTGAAAGTTGGTTGCATCATAGCGGACACCACTGTTTTGGTTGGTGCTCTTTTTATCTTGGGCGATCGTGTAAAATGTATTCCCATTTATCTCGTACCCTTTGAAAGTCGTTACAGTCGAACTTGGTATCTTGGCCAACCTGTACAGTTCATCTGGAACATCGTTGTCATTGATGAGCTTTGTTTGCAACCAACCGGCAAAAGTCTCCATGTGTTTACGTTCAATCCAGGGGTCAGACAGCTCCGGGTTCTTGGACCGTACAATATCCTTGTGTTCCTCCATATATGGAGTCACCAAGGTGGAATTTTGTAGAACCGTGTAGTGTGCTTGAGTGAAAGAATGCCCGTCCATATTTATTGCTTCTTTCTTTCCTAATGTCCCTTTTCCACCCAGTCTCCCCTCATGCCGCGATTCAGGAAGACCAATCGGCTTAATATCAGGAACAAAGTCAACACAAAACTCAATAACCTCCTCTGTTCCATATCCCTTGGCGATGCTTCCTTCTGGCCTAGCACGGTTATGAACATATTTCTTTAAGACTCCCATGAACCTCTCGAAGGGGAACATATTGTGTAGAAATACAGGACCCAGAATGTTAATCTCTTCGACTAGGTGGACTAGAACGTGCGTCATAATATTGAAGAAGGATGGAGGGAACACTAACTCGAAACTGACAAGACATTGGACCAGGTCATTCTGTAACCTTGGTAGGATTTCTGGATCGATTACCTTCTGAGAAATTGCATTGAGAAATGCGCATAACTTCACAATGGCTAATCGAACATTTTCCGGTAGAAGCCCCCTAAGTGCAACCAGAAGTAATTGCGTCATAATCACGTGACAGTCATGAGACTTTAGATTTTGAAATTTTTTCTCTGCCATATTTATTATTCCCTTTATATTCGACGAGAAGCCAGACGGGACCTTGATACGGAGCAGGCATTCAAAAAAGATTTCCTTCTCTTCTTTCGTAAGAGCGTAGCTGGCAGGACCTTGATACTGCTTTGGAGGCATGCCGTCTTTTTCGTTAATTCTTTGCTTGTCCTCCCGTGCCTCCGGTGTATCTTTTGTCTTTCCATACACGCCCAAGAAGCCTAGCAGGTTCACACAAAGATTCTTCGTCACGTGCATCACGTCGATTGCATTGCGGACCTCTAGGGCTTTCCAATATTCAAGTTCCCAAAATATAGATTTCTTCTTCCACATGGGTGCGTGTCCATTGGCGTCATTCGGAACAGATTGTCCGCCAGGACCCTTTCCAAAGATTACCTGTAAATCCTTGACCATATCAAATATATATTCACCAGTACGGAGGCCAGGCTTCTTCCGGTTATCTGGCTCACCTTTGAAATGGTTGCCTGCCTTTCTTAAGATATGCTTGATCGGTAGAAATCGACGATGTCCCAGGTACACATTCTTCTTACATTTATCCAAATATATACTTTCAGTATCATCTAAACAGTGCGTGCATGCATTGTATCCCTTGTTTGTATGTCCTGAAAGGTTACTAACAGCAGGCCAATCATTGATGGTTACAAACAGCAACGCTCGTAGGTCAATTTCCTTCTGTGTGTGCGCATCCCACACACGTACACCTGGTTTTTTCCACAACTGTAGAAGTTCATCAACTAGTGGCCTTAGGTATACATCAATGTCGTTGCCGGGTTGCTTAGGGCCTTGGATGAGCACTGGCATCATAATGAACTTCCGCTTCATGCACAACCAAGGAGGAAGGTTGTAGATACATAGAGTCACGGGCCAGGTGCTGTGACTGGAGCTCTGCTCCCCAAAAGGATTCATGCCATCTGTACTAAGACCAAACCATAAGTTCGTTGCGTCAGCTGCAAAGTCCTCGAACTCCCTCTCAATTTTTCTCCACTGCGACCCATCAGCGGGTGCTCTCAACATCCCGTCTTTCTTACGTTCTTCTTTGTGCCATCGCAACAACTTGGCATGCTCTTTGTTTTGGAACAAACGTTTCAATCGTGGTATTATAGGAGCATACCACATCACCTTGGCAGGAACCCTCTTCCTGTGGCGTTCGCCCTCCACATCACCAGGGTCATCGCGGGGGATCTTATAGCGCAGTGCACCGCATACCGGGCATGCATCCAAATTCTCGTACTCCTCACCGCGATAGAGGATGCAGTCATTAGGGCATGCATGTATCTTCTGCACCTCTAATCCTAGAGGGCAGACAACCTTCTTTGCTTCGTACGTACTTTCAGGCAATTCGTTATCCTTTGGAAGCATCTTCTTTATCATTATCAGCAATTCTTGAAATCCCTTGTCAGTTACACCATTCTTCGCCTTCCATTGCAGCAATTCCAGCGTGGTACCCAGCTTTTTCTGGTCATCTTCACAATTTGGATACAATAATTTCTTGTGATCCTCTAACATGCGTTTCAACTTCAACCTCTCCTTGTCACTTTCGCAGTTTCTCTTTGCATCAGCAATGACCCGACCCAAATCATCAGCGGGCTCATCTGATGCCTCTTCTTCAGCTTCCCCCATTGATGCCTCTTCTTCAGCTTCCCCCATTGTTGTATCGGCGAAAGGATAGTTGTCATCATCCTCTTCTTCTTCATTGTCTTCCATTATAACCCCTCTTTCTCCGTGCTTGGTCCAAACATTATAGTGTGGCATGAAACCCTTCTCAAGCAGGTGGACGTGAAGGGTTTTTGAGTTAGAGTAATTCCTATCATTCTTACAGTCAACACATGGACAACACATGAAACCATTCTGCTTGTTTGCCTCAGCCACACGAAGAAAATCATGCATGCCATTAAGAAACCCTGGACTTAGTCGGTCATCGTACATCCATTGCCGGCTCATGTTCACTACACAACATCGAAGTGACCAAATTAATACAACTTCATCATCACATTACAACCAAAAGTAGAGCTAGCAGTGACCAAATGTTACCCTAAACCCTAAACCCTAGAACATCTAGAATCAACCTAAAACAATCCTATGGTACAAAATAATTAAACATAATTCGAAAATAGGAGGGGATTTGAATCGAATAATGCGACGAATCGGAAGCTTTTTGACTAAAACGAATTGGAGGGATCGGAGGAGCTTACTTTTCTCGTTTCGAAGCCATCTCGATCCGCAAAAATGGCCAAGAAATGGAAAAGATCCGAGGGAGAGAGTGGAGGGGACGAGAGAGGGGAAACCTCTCTGTTCTTGAGGAGAGCCGCTGGGTGGGTTGGGGAGAAGATGGAGAGAGCGAGCGGCCGGGTCGGGTTATCAATGTACAGACCCTACCGCCAGATCCTATGGCGGTAGCGTTTCACAACCTACCGCCGGATGATCTGGCGGTAAGGCCGTGCAGTGCTAGGGCGGCCGTCAGTTATGTGCTGACGTGGCTAAGTTACCTACCGCCAAGGGTCCTGGCGGTAGCCCTCACAATCCTACCGCCGAGGTCTCTGGCGGTAGGAAAAGGGTCAGATCGGGAAAAAAAATCGAACCGGGGTCAGATCCGGCTTAACTATCCAAAAAGGGTCAAAACAGTGAATTCGTCCCATGTGAGGCTGTTAGTAGCGGGGAGTATCATATGCTATTATCATGCATATGATACTAGTGGATGATACTACATCCGTAGTGCATAGTATCATATGTTGGTATCATAATAGTAGCACATCATTAATATGATACCGTATCATGATATGATACTCAACCATTTATTTCTTTATTTAATTTCATGTCACCTCATTAAAAATACCAAATTAACATGCATGATACTACATATGATACTCCTATTACGGACAGTCTGACAGGCAGGCATATTTTGTTTCTATAGACAGTCATTGTTTGTAGAATTGGTAACTGAATGACAATATGCTATCAAAAAAAAAAGAACTGAATGGCAAGATCCGTGAATCTGTTTCAAAACAATACTAATATTGGCAGTACTGGCAGTAGAAAATCTTCACACTAGTTGCATCTCCAATATTATTGATGCGCAAGTGATCGGAATGCTCTCTCTTCCCTTCCTAGATGATTACACATAATCAGCAGCAGTACCTTCATTCCACTGAAGGAGCCATATTTTTACTTATTGGTTGATAGACCATTTCTTCACCAACAAATCTGCAGGCGTTTACACTATACATTAACTACGGGAGAGGGGCAATTGCTTTGAAGTCATGAAATGTCTACATTTCCGCACCTTTTTTTTTCTTTGATAAAGGGCGATTTTCGAGCATCAAACGGATACAAAACATTATAGTAACACCCGGTCTCTGTATAATTAAAATGCACACAGCCAAATCCAAATATCTGACAAAAATCTTGAAATAAAAACCGACATATCGACAACAGTAGAGTCCTATAGAGCCGTAACTAGAGACCCGTTTGTGATTAATACACGCAGGTCAATGGTGGAACAAGTTCAGCTTGGCGTGTAGTACTAAGGTGTGGAAAAACACTCTTACGTTTCCATTAATTCGCTTGACATAGGACCTCCTCGACACTATTTACTCCAGCGACCATCATGGGGTGACCGTGCTCTCGACTGTCTCGTCCCCGTAGCATGTGGTGAGCCCCAACTTCAACGCACGACCCCAAACGGACGTTCGTTTCATCAGTTTTTTGTCCATTTGAGGGTGGCAAACGGACATGCCCGTCCGCTTGGGCTCGCACGGCCGTCGGTGCGCCCAACCGGCCCGGCTTGCCCCAAACTGTCCGCGATTTTGGACTTTAATTTTGATCCAAAAATAACCCAAATAAACGTTGCAAATAATAAAGAACCACAAATATAAACATTAGAACGTCCACACGTCCACAGTAGCCAAGTTCAACCTAGTACTTAATTAAACATAAAACTTAAAAGACATAAAAACATAAAACTTAATTAAACATAGATGTCCCGACGCCGGTGTGGCCGCCGTCGTCTTTCAGGAGCCACCGTCCGAGTCGTCATCGTCGCCGGTGAGGTCGACGTATGGAGGTGGCTGCCAAAGGTGGGCTGGCAGTCCCTGCTAGACCGGAGGCGCTTCCGGCGCCTGCACCAACTCCTTCAGTGGCTCCTGCTCCTGCACCGGTGACTGCGGTGGCATGGACGCCCATGGGCCGACACCCAGCGAGTCGGCCATCTCCAGCGCCGTGGACGACCAGCCGCACTGCTGGCCCACCAGCTGCAGGTTCCACGCGGCAAGGGGCGTCTCCTCCACCACCTCCTCCTTCACCACGGCGGCCTACTCCAGCTCCGGGATGGCCACGTCGCCGGTCGCAGAGAGGGCCAACGCCGTCTCCAGGCCCACCCATTGGCGTTCGTCGTGGGTGCTCATGGAGTCCTCCATGACACGCCTCATGAGCTCGGCCTCCTCCTCCTTGGTCATGGGAGGTGGTAGTGGCGGAGACGGGGACGAAGATGGCGTCGGCGTGAGGTCGTGCACACGCCTGCGCCTACGCGTTTGGGGCGGGCTCTCTGCACGAGCACGACGCGGGCGGCGCGGGTTAGGAGGACGGCCGGCAAAAAAGGATTGCCGCCGCAGGTCATGCTCGTCGCGGAGCCACGTATCCCACAACGGCGATGCGATGGCATACCTAGGGTCGTGTAGCAGATCCTGTGGCAGGCGGGCGTGGCGTCGGTCGATCTCCTCACGACGGGCGCGGCCGCTCGTCGGCATTGGAGGGATTGGCACCCGATCCGCGGAGAGATGCCAATTGTTGGGGAGGTGGGCATCTCCCCACGGGAGTGGCGTCGCCGTCTCCCAATAATGCCGGCAAATCTCCGCGGAGACGTACGACCTATTGCGCACCGGGGCCGCTGGCGGTGAGATGGCAAACGCCGGCGAAGCAGGTGGTGCGAGCGTCGCGGAACTACTGGAGCGGCAGCTACCAGAGGAGGAGCCGGCCTCATGGTCGTGCTTCCCCTTGGTGATCCAATGCCAGACCATGGCGCCGGCGAGGGGTGGATGCGACGGCGGCGGCTAGGGTTTCCTAGCACGTGTCGGGGGTGAAGGAGGCAGGAGGGGCTTGGAAGTGGAACATGTGGACTGGCCGGTCCACGACTTCCACTTTAAGAAGGACGACGACCCAACAATGGGTGGCTGACGACCGGGGCCCGCCGCGTGTGCGCATTCACTTTGGGCGGTGGAGGTAGTTGGGAGGCCGTCACGCGTCCCCGAGGCGGACGAGGAGAAAGCGCGTGCTTGTCCGTTCACCGTCCGTATGGACGCAAACCGGACGCAGGTTTGCGCCGAAAATGGGGCGGACCGGACGTCAAACGAACAAAATATGCGGTTGCGGTCGCGCGTTGGGCCATGCCGTCTGTCCGTTTGACCTCAAACCGAGAAATGATGGGCCTGACGGCACTCTTGACCAGCACGTCCATGGGTCGCTCAAGTTGCTAGCAATGGAAGCATCCTTGGACCCGTCAGGCCAAGTGGGTACGACGACTACGACGACCACAAGTCGTCGTTGCCGTCTCTTCCCCGTCAACCAGCTCACCAAGGATTATTTTCCTACGTCATGTACTGTACGTGCTCAGCTCAACAACCATATATACATATCCTCTTCTTCTCAGAGCATCTTCAACAGACGCGCGCTAAAAAAATTATCTAGCGCCGAAATAGTGTTTTTAGCACGCGGGAGTACGTTTGTTCCAACAGACGCTGCAAAATATGGCGCGCCGCGGTAGCTTCAACAGGCGTGCTAAATTTACACAGCGCGCGCCCAGCACAAACAACATATCTCACTCCAAAATAGAATCAAGAAGATCAAGGGGCTGTTTGGATTTAGCCCAATCTTACCCTACCAAATAATTGGCATGACCAATTCCAGGACATGACCAAAAAATTGGCAAGCCATGGCTGTTTGGATTATAGCCATTGCAATGTCCAAATTTTGGCAAAAATAGACTTCCGTTTGGTTTGCAACCATTGACTTGGTGATCATACTAGTCTTGCGAATAATTGACACGTCTATTACAAACTTTCTGAAGATATATAGATTAAAGCTAAGATGCAATCAAGAGAAAAACAAGAACATAATGTCATGAGACTGCTATGGCCAGAAAGTGCTAATCACGCCGAGCCGCAGGACAATGCTGCATGCATTTTTTTTTTTTTGCTGAAAACAAGGTGCATGCGTTTGTCTTTTTCCCGTTAACAACAAGCTGCATGTACTAGCCTTTTTTCCATTAACAATAGGCACTTGCTAATCGTTGCGAGGAAACCCGATTTGTTACAGGTAAAATAATCAAAACGAGCGTCTGCATGCACTGCATACGAATAGAAAAGGAATATTAGATTGGGCCCACCGAGAATTAGCGGACAGAGTCGCCGTGCCAATTTTTTGGCGGAGCTTTTCTTCGCCCGCAGCTCGCCAGCGAGTTGGCGAGATTTACACGCGCGTGCCGCGGGCGAGCTAGGCGCGCCAATATTTTGGTAGTAGTCCAAACGACAGCCAAATTGTATGGGCTAGCCAATTTTTTGGAATGGTCAGGAGCAATCCAAACACGCACAAAATAAATCAACAATAATAGATTTTAATTCATAGCATAGTTCAAGCCCAACACCACATGTAGTCCATACGATACGAATGAAAACGATAGTAAATAAAAACTAGACTACTCTTTATTGTCCTCGCTCACTAGTAGAATGTCGACCAGTAGTCCCGGTCGGGAATGGCCTTTAGTACCGGTTCCCCAGCCGGTACTAAAGGGTCGGGACTAAAGGTCCAGACCTTTAGTACCGGTTGGACCACGGACCGGTACTAAAGGACCACCACGTGGCTGCCTGCGTGGGCTGGTGGTGGAGGACCTTTAGTACCGGTTGGTGATACCAACCGGTACTAAGTGTTCTGTTTTTTTTTTGTTTTCGCTTTTTATTAGGTTTTAGTTTTCCTCTCTATTTATTGTGTTTTCCATTCATTTCAAATTTATTTTACGGTGCTACATACTGTAAACATTAATTACACAAGTTGATGCATATATATATATGTAATATAATTTACAATATCTCATACACAGTATATATACAAATGGAATTACACATCCATATATATTCTGGACTTATAACTTAAGGCCCAAAACCCGGCCGGGACTAGCTAGCTAGTGCTCCGGATGAAATCTCAGTTTTTCTACTACTGATTTGCTGGCATTATTGAGGCGGCGGTAAGTAATAGTGCTCTCCGTTTACATCAATGACATGTTGAAGAAGAAATGCCGCAAATTCCTCTTGAAGTGCTACAAAGCGTTGATCGGGTGAGAGCTTCGACATCATCTGCCAAACCTGGAGTTGTCTTTCACGTGCTCCTCTGCGACGTATACGGCCTTCGGTCTGGATGCGAATGTTCTCGCAGAGGAAGTATCCACATAAATTTGTCCCCTGATCTTGCTTCGCGCACTTTGCAAAGAATAGAATTCAATAAGATAATTAATAATCAAGCATGATAATGATATTGAAACTAGAATTAAAAAGATGAGCGGACCTAGTAGTACTACTTAATTACCTGCATCTTTCTCCACTTTAGCTTCGGTTTCCATTGACGACCGTGATGGTTTTTTCTATCATCTTTTTCCAAACACTACGCGGCAAAGAAAAAGAACGAAAGAGTTATTATAATTACTTTTGATATCAGGAAATAATGAAAGAAAGCGAGGTCGATAAAGATTGAAATTACCGTTCTATCATAAAATACAAGTCCACGTATGATTGTTCTCGTGTATCTAGTGAGTCGTACACTTGAACAAGTCCATCCGCGAGGATAATATTTAGGAGGATATAGTGGTCTCTGCGCAGAAGTTTATATAATTAAGCAGGCATGCATATAACTCATCAACTACACTTGACAACGAGCTAGTAAGCAAAAATAGAATTTGTAGTATACAAGAGAGTAAACACTCACCCCATGTTGTAAGGAAATATTATAGTAGATTTGGTATTCATTAGTGCCTCTAGAAAATTTTCCAAGAGATCTTCTGTGTCCTTGGCATAATGTTTTACGACATGACCATTAACTGTATTTGGGTCGATGAACCCAATGTCATCGATTCCCTCTTGTTTCAATTCCCACATCTTCAATCTGCATAATAGCGTAGAAAAGAACATATATAGTGAGGATAAGCCAATGAACGATATCTTAGCTAGAGACTTAAATTATTAAAGATATAAATCACTTACAGACAATAGCAACTGATGAGACTTTTGTCGATAGAGTCCATGCGGTATAACTGGAAAAGTTCTGAGAATTCAAGACATATGTCACATGCATTGACGTAATGCTCTTTCCTTACTTTGACCATGACCGCCGTCTCCCCTCGCTCTACTTCACGCAGGTACCAATCATGCCACCGTCGCATCGCAGTTGGTAGTTCCTTGTACTCCTCGGGTGTGACAAGTGGTTTTCCTTTGGCATATTGCATTGCGTACTCAGTTGCACTGTACCGGCGGAATTCGTCGGTGCCAAGGATTTGGCCAAGAGTGAGACCTGCAGCCTCTACTTCTTCGAGGTCGATTGGGTTGCCTTGCACGTCGACTGGTTGGATCGATTGCTTGCTTGGATTGGTACTCACCTTGAGCGGAGAGATCGATTGCTTGGATTGTTCTCCGAGCTGGGGAACTGTTTTCCCGGTAGTAGTACCACCTGTCGTTGATGCCGTACTTCCCGACTTCTTCCTTGGGCTGGGCCGACTTCTCTGCTCACTTGCCTTCTGAATCTGTCGCTCATAGTGTGTCGGCATAGGCTCGACATATGCCGGGGGTCGATCAATAAAGTGTTCCATAAAGTGCTCTTGGACTTCCTTGGGTATTACCTCCTTTGGCGTCACGGGCTTCTTTGCAAAAAATGCTTTCACTTGGCGGTCGCATTCAATTTCGTTTTCCTCTGGTGTCATGTCGTAAGGCAGCTTCCTTTTGGCCGGAGGCTCGGGTTTCTTCTTTGCTTTCCTCCGAAGAGGACTGCTGGTGGCCTTCCTCTTTTGGGAGCCCTGCTGGCGGGACCGCTGCCGGGGTGGAGTCGGCTCACGCGGCGGAGATCGATATCGATGATATGGACTCGCGTCGTGCTCCGTCCCGAGGTTGGGAGGACTGCTGGCGAGGTGGGGAGGATTGCTGGCGAGGTGGGACGCCACTTGAGGTGGGGAGGACTGCTGGCGAGGTGGGGAGGACTGCTGGCGCTGCGATGCCTCTGGCTAGGATCCCTCGCGCTGGACATCGATACTCGGCGGAGCCGGTGGCCTTAGCCCCGTTTGTGGAAAGACGATGCAGTCCTTACTCCATAGAATGAGACCACGGCCGGCTTCTGCCAGTGTGGACTCCCCCTCACCTCCAGGGATGTCAAGCAATAGGTCATCATATGCTGGCTCTATTGCGTCCACCGCGACACGAGCATACCCAGCTGGAACCGGATTGCAATGCCAGAGAACACCAGGTGTATTTGGTAAAGCATAGCCCGTCGCGACCCGCACGGGTATGTTCTTCATTTTATGGATTAGCTCACAAGATGTCTTCTCGGTGATATCATCCACGGGGGTGTGACCCAGCGGTGCCCCTGTGGAACCCACGCTGCTTTTCGGTAGTGTAGATGGGACGGGTTCCCCTGCCTCCTGCTGCGGAGTTTCCCTTTGCTGGGTCAGTAACTGTATCTGCCTCTGCTGCTGCTCGTACTTCTGTTCCAACTTTGAAAGTCGGTCTGCTTCCACCTTCTTTTTTCTCGAACGGCTTTTATAACTGTCCTTCCATCCCGCAAACCCCTCGTACCACGGAACAACGCCCACGCCTCGTGTTCGTCCTCCGTGTTCGGCATTCCCGAGGGCGAGTGTAAGCTCGTCGTTCTCTCTATCGGGGTGAAACCGTCCTTCTTGGGCAGCTTTTATTGCTTCAATCAACTCATGTGATGCATGCTTCAGACTGGCCAGTGCAATAATCTTCCCTGTTGCTGGGTCCAACTTTCCCCCATGCGCAAAAAACCAATTCCTGCACCTCTTGGGCCACTTGAAGGTTACTGGAGTGATCCCTTCAGCAAGCATCTTATTCTCTAATGCATCCCACTTAGGAATGGCTGAGTTGTATCCACCTGTCCCTAGTTTATGGTGATACTTTTTTTTCGCTGCATTTATCTGATTCTTTGCCGACTTCTCCATAGCAGCTTCCGATGTCTTGTACTCGATAAATGCGTCATAGTGATTCCTTACCTTCTCGTATATTCCTATGAATTTGGGCGCCTTCTGGCCTCTAGCGTTGTACTCGGTCCATAATCTTTTCTTCCAAGTCTGGAACGCGTCGGCCATCTTATGGAGAGCAAACTCCTTGACTTTGTTCCTTTGGCGCTCCGAGGGAGAATCTGGTAGGATGAAATGTTCCATGAGATCTCGCCAAAGGGCATCTTTAATTCTTGTATCGACATAATTCACTCCTGGTTTTGGGTTGTTTGGTTGAATCCATTCTTGCATTGTGATCGGGACTCCATCCCTAACAACCACTCCGCATTGACACACAAATGTCCTGGCATTGGCATCAGGGTGAGTCGGTGCGCCATTAGGTTTGAAAGCATCAAGATTGAGCTTTACGTTGCCGTCCAATATTTTGGCACCGCCTCGTACCTTTCTACTAGATTGGCTCGATCCGGAGGGCTGATAATTAAAAGAAAAAAGATTTGTTAATATATATATATATATATATATATATATATATATATCAATTAATACACATGTAATGATCACCAGAGGCTAATATGTGTATATACCTCGCCGGACATTGTTAGTTGTTCCGGATTTTGGAACATAAGTTGTTCTTCCTCGGCCTCACATCCATCACCGTAATCGTTCAGATATTGTGAGCCGTCATCATCATGTGATTCACCCTGAAGGTCCGCTGGGTTTTCGGAGCAGCGTATCATGTCGAAGATGTCCTCTTCATGAGCTCTACCGGTATTGTCCATAGCTTAATAACTAATCCATAATAATATAGATAAAACAAATTAGTATTCAAATCAGCATGCATTCAAGAAGCAAAATAACTGATAGTTAATTAATAATGCATCATCGAATACATATATAGTAGTTCTTAGAAAAGATCTCATCTCATAATCTCGGATAATTGTTAATACATGGGCTAATCCATCGATCTAGCTAATACATCATAATAATACATATATAGTAGCTAATATATCGATCTAGCTAGAACCCTAGCGCCCGGCGGATATCGGGGCGGGCGGTGGACACCCAAAGAGAAGGAACCATCACAGGAACATAGCTCCAGTGAGATCCCTGAAGAATCTGCCAGGTATTGTCGGACCTGGCCTCCAAAGCTGCCATGTAGCGACGGACGTGCTCGTTCTCCTTGCTGACATGGTACTGTACCACCTCCGCGGGGGACTCAAGCCTCTGAATCGTCCGTGGCCCATGTGGCCGCCACCACAGAACCTCCGTGTCGACGACGGGCTGGCTCCTCACCAAGCTGCGCCGCCCGGAAGGCAGCACCTCCCAGTACCAGCCCGGCGGAGCCCAGTCCCTGACAGGGCCCCTCGGCTCAAGCAAGTGACCTCCTCCGGCGACTCGACGACGAGGATGCGGGATCGGCGTCGTCGACGTCGAGAAGAAACACTTAATTATGAAAACAAATTAAATAAAACTTAGCAAAATTAACACTTAGCATTTAACAAATTAAATAACACTTAACAAATTAAATACACTTAGCATCTAACAAAATTAACAAAATTAACACATACCCGAATAACCTAAGAACCTAACTAACTAACTAACTAAACTAACCTAACCTAACTAACTAAACTAACTAAACTAACCTGATAACCTAACTAACTAACTAACTAACTAACTAAATAGGGGTGCTGTGTCGTGGTCGGGGTCGGGGTGTCGAGGGTCTCGTGTCGGGGTGTCGTTTTCTTCTTCTTCCCCTCTTCTTCTTTTTTTCCTCTTTTTCCTTTTCTTCTTCTTCCTCTTCTTCCTTTTCTTCCTTTTCTTCTTCTTCTTCTTCTTCTTCTTCTTCTTCTCCTCCTCCTCCTCTCCTCTTTTTTTTCTACTTCTTCTTCCTTTTCTTTTTTTCTTCTCCTCCTCCTCTTCTTCTTCTCCTCCTCTCCTCTTTTTTTCTTCTTCTTCTTCTTTTTCTTTTTTCTTCTCCTCCTCCTCTTCTTCTTTTTCTTATTCTTATTCTTCTTCTTCTTATTATTTTTTCTTCTTTTCCTTTTTTCTTTTTCATTTTTTTCCTTCTCCTTTTCTTCTTTTTTTTCTTCTAGGGTTTTTTTACATTAACATTTTATTTTTCCTCCACGTCACTACTAGGCCGCGCCGGAGTTGCTCCGGCGAGCCACGCCGGAGTTGACTTGATCGGGTGGGCGCGCGGAGGGGCAAGGGGGAGGGGAGAGGCTCACCGAGGGAGCTCGCCGGAGGGGGGAGGACGCGTCGGGGCTGCGAGTTCGGGGCGGCGCGCGGCGTCGGGGCGGCGGGGTCGGGGCGGCAGGCTCGGGGCGGCGCGCCGCATCGGGGCGGCGGGGTCGGGGCGGCGGGGTCGGGGCGGCGAGCGGCGTCGGGGCGGCGGGCTCGTGCGCGACGGGCGGCGGCGATGGCGACGGGCGGCGGCGACGGCAGATTTCGGCAGCCTGACGGCGTCGTTTTGTCCTTGTCCCGGTGCGTGGGTCGGCCCGGGACGAAGGGATAGTATTTATACCTAGGCACCCTTTAGTACCGGTGCGTGGCTCGCACCGGTACTAAAGAACCTTTAGTACCGGTGTGAGACACGCACCGGTACTAAAGGTCCTCCCGAAAAAATGCGCGGGGCGGTGGACCTTTAGTACCGGTGCGTGGCTCGCACCGGTACTAAAGGTTTTTTAATTCAATATTCATTATTATTTTCAGGAAAACCCCTAAACTTTAAAAAATCATAGAAAAAAATCTATGACTCCAATGGAAATAAATAATATATGAAAAAATATCAGAAAAATATAAAGAATCTGTTTATGGCATTTCCATGCATGTTTGAGCAACTTCAACTGCTGTATAAGACAATTAGACTAAATGGCATTTGAAATGTCATATCTCGAGTTTGAAAAGCAGTATAAATGAACTCTGAAAAGGTTATAACTTGGCATGACATTATAATTTCACCCACAGAGCAACTTCTAAAGAGTTGAGAGGGTTACGGCAAAAACTGGATGCAGTTCGTGTACAAATATGACAATCTCTTTCGAAGTATGAGGGTTTCGGACGAAAACTCATCTATTACAAAGGGATTTCATTTTTAATAACTTATTTGAACTCCATATTTTTTGTGTGTTCAATATGCACCATTCAAAGGCACATCATCAATTTTCAACCCTTTCTGACTTCATTTGATATTTTTCATGCATTTAATGATTTATTTTGAGCTAAATGACCCTGAATTTGAAAAGCACTACAAATGGACTCTGAAAAGGTTGCAAGTTGGCTTGGTATCATCATTTCACCCACATAGCATGTTATAAAAAGTTGAGAGGGTTACGGCAAAAACTGGATGCACTTCGTGTACAAATTGGACAATCTCTTTCGAAGTATGAGGGTTTCGGACGAAAACTCATCTATTACAAAGGGATTTCATTTTTAATAACTTATTTGAACTCCATACTTTTTGTGTGTTCAATATGCACCATTCAAAGGCACATCATCAATTTTCAACCCTTTCTGACTTCATTTGATATTTTTCATGCATTTAATGATTTATTTTTAGCTAAATGACCCTGAATTTGAAAAGCACTACAAATGGACTCTGAAAAGGCTGTAACTTGGTATGACATCATAATTTCACCCACATAGCATGTTATAAAAAGTTGAGAGGGTTACGGTAAAAACTGGATGCACTTCGTGTACAAATTGGACAATCTCTTTCGTAGTATATATGAGGGTTTCAGACGAAAACTCATCTATTACAAAGGGATTTCATTTTTAATAACTTATTTGAACTCCATACTTTTTGTGTGTTCAATATGCACCATTCAAAGGCACATCATCAATTTTCAACCCTTTCTGACTTCATTTGGTATTTTTCATGCATTTAATGATTTATTTTGAGCTAAATGACCCTGAATTTGAAAAGCACTACAAATGGACTCTGAAAAGGCTGTAACTTGGCATGACATCATAATTTCACCCACATAGCAACTTCTAAAGAGTTGAGAGGGTTACGGCAAAAACTGGATGCACTTCGTGTACAAATTGGACAATCTCTTTCGAAGTATGAGGGTTTCGGACGAAAACTCATGTGTTACAAAGGGATTTCATTTTTTTGAACTTATTTGAACTCCAGACTTTTTGTGTGTTCAAAATGCACCATTGAAAGCCACATCATCAATTTTCAACCCTTTCTGAATTCATTTGGTATTTTTCATGCACTTACTGATTTGTTTGAGCTAAATGACCCTGAAATTGAAAAGCACTACAAATGGACTCTGAAAAGGTTGAAAGTTGGCATGGTATCATCATTTCACCCACATAGCAAGTGCTAAAAAGTTGAGAGGGTTAGGGCAAAAACTGGATGCACTTCGTGTACAAAACGGACAATTGAGCATCATCCTTTCCCCTGCACACAGCCCGACGGTGGCTCGTGAGTGCCCGCATATGAAATGCACCGTCGGACCGTATGCAGGGAATCCGAATGATTTGTATTCGGTCGATGAACTAAAGGATTTCTAGATAGATCAACAAAACACACGGTTTCCCCTACATACAGCCCGACGGTGGCTCTTGAGTGCCCGCATATGAAATGCACCGTCGGACCGTATGCAGGGAATCCGAATGATTTGTATTCGGTCGATGAACTAAAGGATTTCTAGATAGATCAACAAAACACACGGTTTCCCCTGCATACAGCCCGACGGTGGCTCGTGAGTGCCCGCATATGAAATGCACCGTCGGACCGTATGCAGGGAATCCGAATGATTTGAATCCGAATGAGTACACACATTAAGTGTCGAACATGTCCGAGAGGTGGGTTATATATAGGGTCGTGTGCCTCTTTAGTCCCGGTTGCTAGCACGAACCGGGACTAGTTATAGTGCTGATCCAACAGCTCACAAGCGCTTGAAAGAAACACACGATCCGTGTGCTTCTTCCTGATTGGTACGACCTCGGTCCTGGGAGTGGCTAAAATTTAGTCCCACCTCGCCAAGCGAGAGGGACTCGCAGCGGTTTATAAGCCCTGAGTGCAGAGATGATGAAGCGAGAGGCGCAATGCTCACCTGCACATTAGCTTCAGGCCTTGAGGAAATGGTGTAGACTGCACGGAGCTATCTGCAGTTTCTCAAGGCCTGAAACTAAGCAACGTGTAGGTGAGCATTGCGCCTCTCCATTTTTAATAACTTATTTTAACTCCGGACATCATAATTTGGCATGACATCATAATTTCACCCACCCACATCCCTGAATTGGTTACTGTTACACTTCGTGTACAAACTGTTACAAAGATACCATGCTAGAAAATGCATGCATGTCCTTCACATAGAAAGTGATGACGGTGCAGCCGGTCACATCCCAGAGTGGGATCTCGCGGTGTAAGACTTTTTCTGCGTGTTTGTCCCTTGCTTATGGTTGCGCCGTAACCATGGAGAATCTTCATCATTTAACAGGATGCTTGGGTCAGTCTTCACTCTGAAGGGAGGGATTTCATGAAACTTTTCATAATCTTCTGACATGTCTGTCTTGTCCTCCACTCCCACAAAGTTTCTTTTCCCTGAAAGAACTATGTGGCGCTTTGGCTCATCGTATGATGTATTCGCTTGCTTATCTTTTTTTCTCCTCGGTTTGCTAGACATGTCCTTCACATAGAAAACCTGAGCCACATCATTGGCTAGTACGAATGAGTCATCTGTGTATCCAAGATTGTTGAGATCCACTGTTGTCATTCCGTACTGTGGGTCTGCTAGCTGTACCCCGCCTCCAGTATATTTGACCCATTTGCACCGAAACAAAGGGACCTTAAGATCAGGTCCATAGTCAAGTTCCCATATCTCCTCTATGTAACCATAATATGTGTCTTGAAAGTTGGTTGCATCATAGCGGACACCACTGTTTTGGTTGGTGCTCTTTTTATCTTGGGCGATCGTGTAAAATGTATTCCCATTTATCTCGTACCCTTTGAAAGTCGTTACAGTCGAACTTGGTGTCTTGGCCAACCTGTACAGTTCATCTGGAACATCGTTGTCATTGATCAGCTTTGTTTGCAACCAACCGGCAAAAGTCTCCATGTGTTTACGTTCAATCCAGGGGTCAGACAGCTCCGGGTTCTTGGACCGTACAATATCCTTGTGTTCCTCCATATATGGAGTCACCAAGGTGGAATTTTGTAGAACCGTGTAGTGTGCTTGAGTGAAAGAATGCCCGTCCATATTTATTGCTTCTTTCTTTCCTAATGTCCCTTTTCCACCCAGTCTCCCCTCATGCCGCGATTCAGGAAGACCAATCGGCTTAATGTCAGGAACAAAGTCAACACAAAACTCAATAACCTCCTCTGTTCCATATCCCTTGGCGATGCTTCCTTCTGGCCTAGCACGGTTATGAACATATTTCTTTAAGACTCCCATGAACCTCTCGAAGGGGAACATATTGTGTAGAAATACAGGACCCAGAATGTTAATCTCTTCGACTAGGTGGACTAGAACGTGCGTCATAATATTGAAGAAGGATGGAGGGAACACCAACTCGAAACTGACAAGACATTGGACCAGGTCATTCTGTAACCTTGGTAGGATTTCTGGATCGATTACCTTCTGAGAAATTTCATTGAGGAATGCGCATAACTTCACAATGGCTAATCGAACATTTTCCGGTAGAAGCCCCCTAAGTGCAACCGGAAGTAATTGCGTCATAATCACGTGGCAGTCATGAGACTTTAGATTTTGAAATTTTTTCTCTGCCATATTTATTATTCCCTTTATATTCGACGAGAAGCCAGACGGGACCTTGATACTGAGCAGGCATTCAAAAAAGATTTCCTTCTCTTCTTTCGTAAGAGCGTAGCTGGCAGGACCTTGATACTGCTTTGGAGGCATGCCGTCTTTTTCGTTAATTCTTTGCTTGTCCTCCCGTGCCTCCGGTGTATCTTTTGTCTTTCCATACACGCCCAAGAAGCCTAGCAGGTTCACACAAAGATTCTTCGTCACGTGCATCACGTCGATTGCATTGCGGACCTCTAGGGCTTTCCAATATTCAAGTTCCCAAAATATAGATTTCTTCTTCCACATGGGTGCGTGTCCATTGGCGTCATTCGGAACAGATTGTCCGCCAGGACCCTTTCCAAAGATTACCTGTAAATCCTTGACCATATCAAATATATATTCACCAGTATGGAGGCCAGGCTTCTTCCGGTTATCTGGCTCACCTTTGAAATGGTTGCCTGCCTTTCCTAAGATATGCTTGATCGGTAGAAATCGACGATGTCCCAGGTACACATTCTTCTTACATTTATCCAAATATATACTTTCAGTATCATCTAAACAGTGCGTGCATGCATTGTATCCCTTGTTTGTATGTCCTGAAAGGTTACTAAGAGCAGGCCAATCATTGATGGTTACAAACAGCAACGCTCGTAGGTCAATTTCCTTCTGTGTGTGCGCATCCCACACACGTACACCTGGTTTTTTCCACAACTGTAGAAGTTCATCAACTAGTGGCCTTAGGTATACATCAATGTCATTGCCGGGTTGCTTAGGGCCTTGGATGAGCACTGGCATCATAATGAACTTCCGCTTCATGCACAACCAAGGAGGAAGGTTGTAGATACATAGAGTCACGGGCCAGGTGCTGTGACTGGAGCTCTGCTCCCCAAAAGGATTCATGCCATCTGTACTAAGACCAAACCATAAGTTCGTTGCGTCAGCTGCAAAGTCCTCGAACTCCCTCTCAATTTTTCTCCACTGCGACCCATCAGCGGGTGCTCTCAACATCCCGTCTTTCTTACGTTCTTGTTTGTGCCATCGCAACAACTTGGCATGCTCTTTGTTTTGGAACAAACGTTTCAATCGTGGTATTATAGGAGCATACCACATCACCTTGGCAGGAACCCTCTTCCTGTGGCGTTCGCCCTCCACATCACCAGGGTCATCGCGGGGGATCTTATAGCGCAGTGCACCGCATACCGGGCATGCATCCAAATTCTCGTACTCCTCACCGCGATAGAGGATGCAGTCATTAGGGCATGCATGTATCTTCTGCACCTCTAATCCTAGAGGGCAGACAACCTTCTTTGCTTCGTACGTACTTTCAGGCAATTCGTTATCCTTTGGAAGCATCTTCTTTATCATTATCAGCAATTCTTGAAATCCCTTGTCAGTTACACCATTCTTCGCCTTCCATTGCAGCAATTCCAGCGTGGTACCCAGCTTTTTCTGGTCATCTTCACAATTTGGATACAATAATTTCTTGTGATCCTCTAACATGCGTTTCAACTTCAACCTCTCCTTGTCACTTTCGCAGTTTCTCTTTGCATCAGCAATGACCCGACCCAAATCATCAGCGGGCTCATCTGATGCCTCTTCTTCAGCTTCCCCCATTGATGCCTCTTCTTCAGCTTCCCCCATTGTTGTATCGGCGAAAGGATAGTTGTCATCATCCTCTTCTTCTTCATTGTCTTCCATTATAACCCCTCTTTCTCCATGCTTGGTCCAAACATTATAGTGTGGCATGAAACCCTTCTCAAGCAGGTGGACGTGAAGGGTTTTTGAGTTAGAGTAATTCCTATCATTCTTACAGTCAACACATGGACAACACATGAAACCATTCTGCTTGTTTGCCTCAGCCACACGAAGAAAATCATGCATGCCATTAAGAAACCCTGGACTTAGTCGGTCATCGTACATCCATTGCCGGCTCATGTTCACTACACAACATCGAAGTGACCAAATTAATACAACTTCATCATCACATTACAACCAAAAGTAGAGCTAGCAGTGACCAAATGTTACTGCAAATAATAGATACTTGTTCATACATACATCTCATAAAACAACATACAACTATCTAAAACATGTAAATGCAACAACAAATGCGATCATAATCGTAACTAAAGTAACAATTGAGCCAACGGCATAATGATACCAAGCCTCTTTATCAATGGCATATTTTCTAATCTTTCTAAGCTTCAAGCGCATTCCAGCCATCTTGTTCTTGTGATCATCGACGATATCGGCAACATGCAACTCCAATCCCATCTTCTCATCTTCAGTTCTTTTCAATTTTTCTTTTAAATGATCAATTTCTTTTTCAGCTTGTGTTAATTTCTCGAGCAGAATTGCATAGTCGGTTGGAATTTCTGGTTCAACTACTTCCTATAGATAAAAACATCTACGTCAATTTGGTGGCATAATTAATTGTCATAGACATTAGATGATGTGTGAAATAGTTATAAAAGATAACGACATACCACATCTGAATCATAGACTGGACGAGGGCCGACGTGGGCTGATACCATAACCATGACACTATAGAATAACTAACAATAATACAAGTAAGTAAATCGTACACGCAGCTATCTAAATGATACAAGTAATTTTTTTAACAAAAAGGTTTTAAGAAGAACAAGAGGCTCACCCAGGTGGCCGGTGCCGCGACGAGACGGTGCGGACGATCGACGGTGGTTAGGACGGGGATGGGAAGGCACCAAATAAACCACACCTACACATATGCAACCTAACAAGTTAATTTGAGCTCAAATTGCATATAAATATAATAAACTCCCACATAATGACCACTCCTCCAAAACCTAGCTAAAACCCACAAATCACATATCTTTGAGCATACCACAAGCTAATCTAGCAATGAGAGATGAAGGAGCAAAGTTGCTAACCTTTATGAACACTTGGATAGATGGGGTGCCTTTAAATCTTGACAAATCCTTGGCAAAATGGAGGATGAGCTTCGAGAGCAAGAAGAAGAACAGGGGAGAAAACAGAGAAATGAGAGCCCCTTCGATCTCGGCTGCGGACGAAGCGTATATGTAGGAAGTCTTTAGTACCGGCTGGTGACACCAACCGGTACTAAAGGTTGCACTTTAGTACCGGTTGGTGTCACCAGCCGGTACTAAAGGTGCAAGCGGGGCCCAAGTCTGACCAACAGCCTGCCACGCCCCCTTTAGTACCGGCTCGTGACACGAACCGGTACTAAAGATCGCTCACGAGACGGTACTAAAGGTCGCCCTGCTCCTAGCCGTTGGAGCCGGCACGAACCGGGACTAATACCATCTTTAGTACCGGGTCGTGACAAGACCGGGACTAATGCTCGGGACGAAAGGTCTGTTTTCTACTAGTGGCTGCTGTCGGACGTCGTAAGAAACGAGTCCGCCCATCGCTCATCGTTCGAGTCCCAGGTCGTGTCCGGGTTCTCCGACTGGGAAATCGCCAATGCCTTGCGCCTACGCTTCTCATTGCGTTCCGCAACTCGCTCCGCCCTCCTCTGCATCTAGAACGCGTGTTCGTCGGCGACATCCTGCGGGAAGCGCTCGCGCCACGCAGCCATGGCCTGCTCATCCGTCTCGGCGATGAGGAGGCGGCGCTCCCGCCTCTGCTGGATGTAGCTGTCCTCCGTGGTGATTAGCCGCGGGGGAGGCGCGCGGGCCTGCGCCTCCTCGCGCGTCCGGACTTCCGGGAACTTCATCTGAGACCGTGACCTCCCGAGCCGCCACGCCGCTGCGTCGTACGTGCGGGCGGCTGCCTGAGAGGTCTCGAACTTGCCGAGCCCGATGCGTGTATCACCGGAGCGTATCTCCGCGTAATACACGCCGGAGGGGCGGGCGCGGACGCCGCGGTAGCCGGAGTTGCTCCGGATGCGCGGCAGCATGGCGGCGGCGGGGGAGAAGGCGGCGGGGGCGAAGAGAGAAGCGACGAAGATGAGGAAGAAGGGCGCGGCGGCAGCGAAGAGATAAGCGGTTGGCGGGCTCCAGCGCGCGGGTTTTATGGAGCGCGATGTACGCCACGCGCCAAAACAGCCGCGCGCGTTGCCGCTTTTTCGCGCGCGCAGTTTTTTTTAACGCGCCTAACTTTTTCGCGACTGCTGGAGCGCGCCAACCGGGTGCACGTGCGTAAAAAACGCGTTTTCTCCCACGCGTGCCAAATCTAACGCGCCCGTTGGAGATGCTCTCATAGCAGCACGCAAATGTGCATGCAACATCTCCTTTCCAATTCAATCACTCACACGCTTCGTGTCCATGGCCATGGTCGTCCTCTACATATTACTAAAGTCTTCTCCTCGCACACACGCCTCCATGCTCCCCTACAACTGACGCTCTCACGGCGCGCCAAGTGCTCATGGTCGGGGACAAGCTCGTCTCAAGCAACGACAAGTTCGCGTTCGGCTTCTTCCAGTTCCAGCCAGCAGCAAGTACCATTATTAGTAAGTCTATAAATACCACCTCCCTCAGTTCCAACTGGTATCTTGGCATATGGTTCAACAAGATACCCGTTTTTACTACTGTGTGGGTTGCCAATAGGGAGGACCCAATCACCAATCCCAAGCTCAACCAAACACACTTCCAAATCTCAAGCGATGGCAATATTGTCATCATACACCAAGCCATTGTAATATGGTCCACTCATATTGTAAACAAAAATAGGACACAAAACACCACTAGTGATGTACTTCTCAGGAACACCGGAAATCTAGCCCTCACCTCATCATCTGGCCAAGTGTTGTGGCAGAGCTTCGACTACCCGACAGATATTTTGCTTCCCAGCGGCAAGATTGGCTGGAACAAGGTCACCGGCCTGAATCGTCGGGGCATCTCAAGAAAGAGCACCGTTGATCCGGGGCTTGGCTCGTATAGCATAGAGCTAGAAACCAATGGCAACGGGATAATCCTCAAGCGCCAAAAACCCTCGGTAGTGTATCGGGTTTATGAACCCGAAACATCATCCATACTCAAACTTTTGCCAAGAATCAAGAAGATTCTACAATTGGATCCACAGACACAAGGTGTGATTGTTCCAACTTATGTCAATACCCCTGAAGAGCAGTACTACACGTACACCTCACCAGATGAATCATCTTCCTCATTTCTCTCGCTAGACATCTCTGGTCAGATCAAGCTTAATATTTGGTCACAAGCTAAACAGTTTTGGCAGACCGTATTTGCCGATCCTGTTGATGTCTGCACTCCAGTTGCAACATGTGGTCCTTTCACGGTATGCGACGGCACTGCGCAACCACCCTGTGTCTGCATGAAGAACTTCACAAAGAAGTCCCCGCAACATTGGGAGTTTGGTGATCGAACACAAGGGTGCACCAGAAATACACCACTAGATTGCACTAGTGACAAGAAGACGACAAGTTCAACAGACATGTTCCACCCCATTGCTCGTGTTACATTTCCCTATCACTCACAAAGCATAGACCTTGTTACTACTTATAGCAAGTGTGAGGAAGCTTGTCTCAGCTCTTGCTCCTGCACTGCTTATTCCTATGACAATAGAAATTGCTCCGTCTGGCATGGAAAATTGCTTGGTGTAAGTCTCGATGATGGCATTGAAATTCATTCTGAAGATATTCTTTACCTTCGGCTTGCAGCCAAAGTTCTGCCAAGTTTGTCAAAGGACAAAAGAAAACGAAATGCTGGAGTTATTACTGCTGCAAGCATTAGTAGTTTTGGGTTACTAATGTTCATGATGTTGCTAGTGATTTGGTGGAAAAAACTTTGGTGGTCTAGTTCGTCAGTATACGACAATCAAGGCCCCAGTGGGATTATCACGTTTACTTACACTGATTTAGCTCATGCTACTAAAAAAATATCTAAAAAGATAGGAACAGGAGGTTTTGGTTCAGTATACAAGGGAATATTAAGTGACTCAACTATTATAGCAGTGAAAAGGCTTGATGGTACCCGTCAGGGAGAGAAGCAATTCAGAGCCGAGGTGAGCTCAATTGGACTGATCCAACATGTCAACCTAGTGAAGTTGATTGGTTTCTGCTGCCAAGGAGATAGCAGATTGTTTGTATATGAACATATGTTAAATGGGTCTCTTGATAGTCATCTATTTCAAAGCGATGCCGTTGTCCTAAATTGGGAGACAAGGTACCAAATAGTCCTAGGAATGGCCAGAGGCTTGTCCTACTTGCATCGGAGTTAACGCGAGTGCATCATACACTGTGATATTAAGCCAGAAAACATTCTTCTCGATGCATAATTTTTTCCTAAAATTGCAGACTTTGGGATGGCAACATTTATTGGAAGGAAATTTAGCCGAGTATTGACCACATTCAGAGGAACAATAGGTTATCTTGCCCCAGAGTGGCATAGCGGAATTGCTATCACACCAAAAGTTGATGTTTACAGCTTTGGCATGGTACTGTTCGAGATCATATCTGGAAGGAGAAATTCACCTGAAGAAAATAGTGGCATCAGTGATCTTGTTGAATATTTTCCTATCCAAGTCATCAGGAAGCTTCATGGGGAATGTAGGGTAACGCAGCAGAAAACAAAAAATTTCCGACCTACGCACCAGCCCAGGACCACTATGAAGACTGCATACAAGGTTTGATCTTTTTCGTTACCGACTCGTAGCGCAGCGGAAGTAGAGTCGATGACGATCGGCGGTGCAGATCCCCGCGGCTAGGATTTACGACCTCCCAACCGCGAGGATGTATACCCTCATCTGCCCCGCGGACAGCCCTCCGGGAGGCGGTCGGACAGTCCCGCGGACGGTGTCGCGGACAGCCCTTCGGGAGGACCTCCGAAACTCGGACTGTCACTCGGACAGCCCTTCGGGAGGACCTCCAAAACCCGGACGGTCACACGGACAGCCCTTTGGGAGGCACTCTCGAACTAAGACCGAAACTACGATCTCTCTATAGAGTTGCACACATACGGTGTCATCTATCCGGCAGGGCTTCGCCGTCCAGAACTAGTTCCTGCCGGAACCCAGACAGCCTTTCGGCTCGACGAAACTATTTCGCTGGGAGGGAGAGAAGAAGCCAGATCATTGCAATGGCATGTGTATGTGAGAATGGATTGGAGAGATGGCAGCCCACTCACCTCCTATTTATAGGAAAACCAAGGGGTAGGGTGGTTTTACAATAAAACCCATAAAAGTGAAACCAAGGAACAAGAGGGACTCCATGAAGGAGTCCACCATGTGGCCGGCCACACCCCCATGTGGGGCCCCAAAAATGGCTCCAATCCATCCATGTCATCCCCAAGATCTTTTGGAGCAAAGCCCCAAAAGGTGGCTTTCCATAAAGTAGCCCAAAAAGCACTTTCACTATTCACGACGACATTTTTCAGCGTCTGATCGAACTGAAAATATTCATGTGGGCTTAGAACATTTCCAGTACCCACCAAAATAATTTTCAACGCGAGCCGGAACAATTCCGGTTGAGTGATATTCATCTGCGAAAAGCATCTGAAGCGGTTTCGGCAGCTCCGGAACATTTCCGGTTTTCATTCCGGAAAATTCCAGAAAGTTTCCAGAATGATTTTGGCACCCTCCAAGAATTATCAGGCATGTGCCAAAACCAATTTGACTTTATGGTATCCTCTGAAACAACTTTTCAGTTTTACCGAAACTGTTCCGGTGTTCTCTCTGCGGAACTTTTCCGCTGTCCGGAACTTTTCCGGCGTCCGAAACTTTTTCGGTGATTTTCTCTCAGACTCCCTGTCTAGTATTCAGCAGATAGATGACCCTTAAGCGTGTGACCCTATAGGTTCGGTGAAGCATAGACATGACCCGGAACCCCTTCCGATCAATGATCAACATCGGAGCCATGGACACCCATATTGACCCCTATACCCACACGAATGAATATTCGAGTGAACCTCCAGTTGCCGTGTGCTATTCCTGTTGCTTCGCGATATGTTACAATTACCCGAGGTGAGACATGTTGGCATCCTCGTGGATCAACAACTTGTCCACTATGCCAGTTACCTCGTTGCCGGTATTGTTCTCTTTTCTCGTTCCCGTGTTCCGGCATCCCCGTGATCAAATCACAAAGTGTCTAGCCAGACGATGATGGATACCGTAACACCGAGAGGGCCCAGAGATATCTCTCCATCGTCGAAGGAGCAAATCCCAATCTCGAGCTATCAAGTTACTTGACACACTTTTCCATGAACCCGTAAGCCGCCGTAATAGCCACCCATTTACGGATGACGTTTAACAAACCCCAAAGTTCATGAAGCAAGCATGAAGAAACTCGATACTCTCATGGTCTAAGGAATTATGCAAACGTTAACCATCTCTGTGTTATAAACCATTAACTTATGATGAATGAATCTCATAGCATAACATCAATTCGGGTCGATTCAACACAAATGTTCTTCTAACATTGTGCCCTCAAAATTGCCGGCATAGCCATGCCCATGATCAGGAAAACAGGATCATCATGCAATACTTGAGCCAGTCTTAGAGGCCAGACTAGGAATACATTTTACCGTTTATTATTCCACATGTGCATATGAGTCTTCCTCCGAGCCTCGTGGTTATTGTAGACTCGAGAACCATAGAAGTTATAGCATGGAACATAAACTTAATTATGAACAGGGAGATAATCAATAACATTTATTATTGCCTCTAGGGCATATCTCCTACAGACTCCCACTTGCACTAGAGTCAATAATCTAGTCAATGCAAATGCACTTTACACCTATGGCATACTGGTGTAAAATATGCTTCGCTTGTGGTATAGCCTGATGTCCAACGGATCTGACGACTTCAGCTCCGTGTGTAACTTTGCATATCCTCGCGTTTTTCACGCTTTCACAAAATTCATATTTTGTGTAGACTTGGCTTTGCATATGTGTGAATCATTGGTCGAAACCTGATTCCTCAGACTGAGCTATGGAGCAACTATCTGCTATAGTGTCCCATAGACCAAAGCCATCTTGGAACCATACTAACTTCATGAATGAACTATATGATTCAACAACTTCTTTGTCGCTTCTCAAGCGTCTACATACTTAGCCTTTGTTATAGAATTCGCCACAGTATCTTGTTTGGAACAATTTCCAACTACCGTGCCACCATATTGTGTATCACACAAAACCCTTAACTTAAATCGAAAATCGCATGGAGCATTGTTGAAGACTGTATCGATGTAATTACTTACAACGAGCACTTCATAATCTCTGCTTGCGAGAAAACATGTCATCAGCACTACTCTAGTACTTAATGACATCTTTCACTGTTGTCCCATGATCAGTACTTTGATCACTTTGGTATCTATACTCGCAACAACTTTGGAGTATTGGACATATCTGGTTGTTTTACATACCATGGAATACATGATTAATCCAAACACAAGAGTGTGTGGAATCTCCATCATGTATTTCACTCATCAGTGTTTTGGGACACTGAGTCTTGCAAAAAATCTTTCCATGTGACTTCGGCAAGAATCACTCCTTGGCGTTTGAAATGCTAAAAGGTTTTAGCATCTTGTCAATATGTATTCATTGCTTAGCCCCATTAGGTAAATCTATCTCCATAGATCATCATGCCTAATATTGAGGCTATTTAGCCTAAGCACTTCATCGAAAAACTATTTTGAAATGAAGTCCTTAATTCGTGTCAAGAAATTTACTTCTAATTAACAATGTGTCAAGCACACAACGTTTTTAGAAATATTATTATGCTCCCACTTACTTTCTTGAATCACAAGCATCTTCGTTACCCATTGATGAAGTCAAAACCCTTTTTGACCATTTCATCAAAACACGAAGATTCCAACTCCATTTTGCTCTCTTCTGTCCATTGCTGGAACTCTGAAGTTTGCATACTTACTAGCATCCTCTGGACTGACAAAATACCTTGGACTGTAACACATGCAAGTCCTTGGTTACATTTCCATCAGATGGAAATCCTTTCGTCTTCCATGTTTCATATCTCATGATTGAAATATGTATTAATTGCTAGTTCAACCCGAACCGACTTTAAGCATCGCTACGGTGAAACAACCTCATCGTAGTCAACTCCTTGAACTTGTTATTTCAACAAGTCGAGCTTTATGGATAAAACATTTTTATCCGTATCAGTTTTTAGTTCCATAAATATTCGTTAGACTCTAAGCCTTCTGAAAGGTGTATCAAGATTTTAATCTTGAAACATTTATATGGAAACTATCTCGGATTGTATTGGCATTTAGCCAATTCCGGAGTCAGGGCCCATCACCGCTTCCTTGTGTATCGTAGGTATACTGTTGTCCAACAACAATATCTCGTTTGCGCACCTTAGAGGTTTGCACAAGCCTTGCCTACGAGGTTCAGCTGCAAGTTCGACCGAAGTCCATACATTTTATTGTAGAGACTTCCGTATCAGTCGCAGTAGGAAACTCCGGAATCACTTCCAAGGTTTCTTTCCTTTGACCTGATGACGAAGATACTGGTTATCTCGTCGAGTTGCACTGTCCTCCCACTCGCCTTTTGTAAGAACTATTCTCTTTAAAAGCATACCGTTTTGTGGCAAAATCCTTTGCCTCGGTATAGTGGTGGGGGAATACCCAATGACTTGGGATAACCTACAAAGTAGCACTTGTCTGATTTGGAATAGGTTTGTAACCTTTTACACAAGCCCCATATTCCAAATGTTAAGAAAAGATATAACATGGTTGGGCATACCATACCATGGCGTCATTTCAACAGACCTGATGGATCTCTTTTCAGTGTAAAAAGCCGCAGTCTCTAAAGCATCACCTTTTAAAAGGGGTAATGGCAAATTTATTTATGTCATCTTTGATCTTACCATGTCATAAATGGTTCGATTACATCTTCACGGAGTTTCCACTTGCAGTGGTGTTCCGGGAGATGCAAGTTATGAAACCCCTTTTACAACTCATCAGACATTCGCTAAACTTGTAACTCAAATATTCCTTTCTGCAATCGAATTGTAGAAACATAATTTTCTTGTTACAATATTTTCTTCTTCATTTTGAAAACCTTTCGAATGAATTCAAAAAGATCCAGACTTACGTCTCATCAAGTAAATATCCATATATCTACTTGAGTCATTTCTGAAGATAGATAAATCCACTACTTGCAACAACATTTATTGGACTACGCACATCATAATGTATGATCACCAATATGTTCTTTGCTCGTTCCTCATGGCCAGTGAACGGTATTTTAGTCACTTCACCTTTCAGAGGAAAGTTGTAAGTGTCAGATGATTCAAAATCAAATGACTTCAAAATCCATCATAATGGAATTTTCATGCGGGTTTCTCCAATGTGACCAAATGCAGTGCCACACTTGTGTGGTATTCTTTTAGTCTTGTGACATTTAGCGTCAGTGTTATGGATGTATCATATTAACATCAATATTCATAGCATACATCCCATCCTGGATGGAAGCATGGCCCTTCATGTTATTCATAACACCGAACATCAAAAGTTCTCTTATAAATAACCTTCTTGCAAGATACCTTATGCAAAAGGGCTAGAGTATATGAAACTCTAAAATGAATTATGAAAGTAAACCCAGAGGTAGTGTATTATTATCAATATTCATAACATACGTCTCATTCATAATGAAAGTATGGCCCTTATGTTATTCACAACACCGAACATCAAAAGTTCTCTTATGAACAACCTTCTTGCAAGATACCTTATGCAAAAGGGCTAGAGTGTGAAACTCTAAAATGAATTATGAAAGTAAATACATAGGGAATACACCGATGGAAGGCATAGTAACATTTACTATGTTCCCTGCGTGTATCTAAACCTCATTCCTGGCTAGTCTTTCATGCCATAGTAGTTCTTACATCGAGTTGCAACAGAATGCAATCGAGCGGGTATCTTTGTGATTAACTCACAATACCCAAGAATTAGTGATTAACATGTTTAACCATAATTCCCAAGAACTATATCTTTGACCAGCCTTCTATACATCAAAAAACCTGTATGACATTCATACATGAGCTGGATATTCCAGTCTTCTTTCCTTTTGCCATTTTACTTCTAACAGTTTAACTTTCAGTATTTCTCCTACTCTCAGAAGAAGCATCCAACTTAAGAGTGGCGTTAGCCCCGGACTTCCTAGGCGTGAAAGTTTCACTAACACCCTTCGGACACTTCCTTTCTCTTTAAGTTGTTGTTTTATTCACCATCATCATATGACATGCGTTCTTCTGGATCCCTCTCTTATCAGTCAAATGCATAGTAAACTCCTTTACTAATAGTTTGCAAACAAACATTGCTTTGGATATCTCATATCTTTTAGCTTTTGTCTGTCTCTGAAAATGATTTTCAGATTCCATGAATATCACATAACTATCCAAACTTTCGAAGTTCGGGTCTCATGGAAGCAAACGTATTGCACTTGACTGAAAAGGAATTCTAGCTTTTGGATCGAAGGACGAGAGTCACATGATCCATAGCTTTAGCGGGAGAATACCGAAAGCATGCGATAGGACAAAGTCCTTCTCGGCACTCTTGAGGACAATCCTCACATTACGTTACCAACCGTAAAGTTTTAACCAGATATTTAACAGCTATTCAATTTTAATAGGGAAGGTGGAAACGCAAGCCATTATTCTACATCTATTATGCAAATCACACTTAGACAGTGTTCATAATTAATTGCATCGAGAATTAAACAAGTTAATTCTACAGTGCGCTCCCACTCAAATCAATATCTCTCATAATTGATTGTGAGTGATTCAAGATCCAAATTTCAATTCAACGCCAAGGATGTATCCATCTCAAGTGACGAGAATTGCAATCGGTAGGCCAACTTGCCAATCACATCTCTATGTGACTCTTGTTCATCTTTCGATGGGCGTGTTCCGAGCTCAGGACTTTCAAGCTAGAACGTCAAGACAACCAAGTGATCTCACTGCGAGGTCTCAACTCACCCACCTCACACATCCCTAATCGTTCGTACCCATGTATCCATGTGATACCCCGAAAAGTTAGGTGCCGTGACGGTGCTACACTTGGGAGAACACTAACTACTTGATATTGTTGTGAGAGATCACCCTAATAAAAGCGACTACCGCGCAATCAAAAGGGTGCATCATAAGGGATAAACATCTCAGGCAATTCATAATAGCACGATATGGTATAGCCCTTTGTGACGGAGAAGTCTTTCATTTCTTCGTCTTCGGCATTCGCGTCGGTGTTCACCTTTGCGAAGATTGCCACCACCTTGTCGATGCACCAGATAATATTGCTATCTCTATAGCTAATAAAATAAGTGCATTACATAAGGTTGACACGCAGGTCATTAAAGTGACAATCATATGGCTCCAGCCATCATGCCGAATCATGACACGCAGGTCATGTTAATCAATTTACATTATATAGTCATCTCATACATAATCAAATTATTATGAACACTGCTATACCACATCACATGCACATGCAAACCATCCTGCAAAACCAAGTTAGACGCCTCTAATCGGTTCATGCGAAATTTTATTTTACGTGGCTTCTAAGGTTTCGAAACAAACCAAAGCTACCAACGTCCATCATCAAGTATGATAATCCAAGTCGCTAGATTAACATTGCGGGGTGTATGAAACACGACATAATAAAATCTCGAGCCCCATACTAAACTTCGTCATACGCGTGACCCCCATGCAGATCACATCTGCATTGCCCTTTCGTCTGCGAAACATCCATCTTTCTTTAACTATGGTGGAACCCAAAGAACTGTTAGCACTTCGTTGATCTGTCAATCAGCATACTCAGGAGCAGCATGAAAGGATCGCGGATTGCCAGAACTTTGTGAGATTCCACCATGCCGTCAAGATCAGGACTGCGCAAATTCAAGGGAAGCAACAGGAACATCGGGTAACAGATTTCATCTGCTACCCGCACAAATAATTTTCAGTAATAGATCTCATCTACTACCTAATTATATTGTGCAACACCCATACATCTCTATGTATTCTAGATCGCAACCTGCATCTACGCATAGCACGGCTCTTGATGCCACTGTAGGGTAACGCAGCAGAAAACAAAAATTTTCCGACCTACGCACCAGCCCAGGACCACTATGGAGACTGCTTACAAGGTTTGATCTTTTTCGTTACCGACTCGTAGCGCAGCGGAAGTAGAGTCGATGACGATCGGCGGTGCAGATCCCCGCAGCTAGGATTTACAACCTCCTAACCGCGAGGATGTATACCCTCATCTGCCCCGCGGACAGCCCTCCGGGAGGCGGTCGGACAGTCCCCCGGACGGTGTCGCGGACAGCCCTTCGGGAGGACCTCCGAAACTCGGACTGTCACTCGGACAGCCCTTCGGGAGGACCACCAAAACCCGGACAGTCACACGGACAGCCCTTCGGGAGGCACTCTCGAACTAAGACCGAAACTACGATCTCTCTACAGGGTTGCACACATACGGTGTCATCTATCCGGCAGGGCTTCGCCGTCCAGAACTAGTTCCTGCCGGAACCCAGACAGCCTTTCGGCTCGACGAAACTATTTCGCTGGGAGGGAGAGAAGAAGCCAGATCATTGCAATGGCATGTGTATGTGAGAATGGATTGGAGAGATGGCAGCCCACTCACCTCCTATTTATAGGAAAACCAAGGGGTAGGGTGGTTTTACAATAAAACCCATAAAAGTGAAACCAAGGAACAAGAGGGACTCCATGAAGGAGTCCACCATGTGGCCGGCCACACCCCCATGTGGGGCCCCAAAAATGGCTCCAATCCATCCATGTCATCCCCAAGATCTTTTGGAGCAAAGCCCCAAAAGGTGGCTTTCCATAAAGTAGCCCAAAAAGCACTTTCACTATTCACGACGACATTTTTCAGCGTCTGATCGAACTGAAAATATTCATGTGGGCTTAGAACATTTCCAGTACCCACCAAAATAATTTTCAACGCGAGCCGGAACAATTCCGGTTTAGTGATATTCATCTGCGAAAAGCATCTGAAGCGGTTTCGGCAGCTCCGGAACATTTCCGGTTTTCATTCCGGAAAATTCCAGAAAGTTTCAAGAATGATTCTGGCACCCTCCAAGAATTATCAGGCATGTGCCAAAACCAATTTGACTTTATGGTATCCTCTGAAACAACTTTTCAGTTTTACCGAAACTGTTCCGGTGTTCTCTCTGCGGAACTTTTCCGCTGTCCGAAACTTTTCCGGCGTCCGAAACTTTTTCGGTGATTTTCTCTCAGACTCCCTGTCTAGTATTCAGCAGATAGATGACCCTTAAGCATGTGACCCTATAGGTTCGGTGAAGCATAGACATGACCCGGAACCCCTTCCGATCAATGATCAACATCGGAGCCGTGGACACCCATATTGACCCCTATACCCACACGAATGAATATTCGAGTGAACCTCCAGTTGCCGTGTGCTATTCCTGTTGCTTCGCGATATGTTACAATTACCCGAGGTGAGACATGTTGGCATCCTCGTGGATCAACAACTTGTCCACTATGCCAGTTACCTCGTTGCCAGTATAGTTCTCTTTTCTCATTCCCGTGTTCCGGCATCCCCGTGATCAAATCACAAAGTGTCTGGCCAGACGATAATGGATACCGTAACACCGAGAGGGCCCAGAGATATCTCTCCATCGTCGGAGGAGCAAATCCCAATCTCGAGCTATCAAGTTACTTGACACACTTTTCCATGAACCCGTAAGCCGCCGTAATAGCCACCCATTTACGGATGACGTTTAACAAACCCCAAAGTTCATGAAGCAAGCATGAAGAAACTCGATACTCTCATGGTCTAAGGAATTATGCAAACGTTAACCATCTCTGTGTTATAAACCATTAACTTATGACGAATGAATCTCATAGCATAACATCAATTCGGGTCGATTCAATACAAATGTTCTTCTAACATTGTGTCCTCAAAATTGCCGGCATAGCCATGCCCATGATCAGGAAAACAGGATCATCATGCAATACTTGAGCCAGTCTTAGAGGCCAGATTAGGAATACATTTTACCGTTTATTATTCCACACGTGCATATGAGTCTTCCTCCGAGCCTCGTGGTTATTGTAGACTCGAGAACCATAGCAGTTATAGCATGGAACATAAACTTAATTATGAACAGGGAGATAATCAATAACATTTATTATTGCCTCTAGGGCATATCTCCTACAGGGAAGACATGCAGAGTTTGGTGGATCCACGGTTAGAAGACATGTTTGATTTGGAAAAAGCTGAAAGGGTAAGCAAAGTTGCATTGTGGTGCATCCAAGGTAATGAGTCTCACCGTCCAACAATGAGTGAAGTGGTTCAGGTTCTTGAGGGTCTCAACGAGATTGATCTGCTTCCGATGCCAAGACTACTTGCAGCTATAACTGAACGACCTAATGGAACTGAAACTTCAGTGTAATAATCTAGAAATATATTTTGCGATCAATGTTACTTATATTTATTTTGGAAAATCTTTGTACGGTGTATTAGAATGAATGAAGGAAGGCAAGCTTGCAATAGTAAACTTACTTTATTTACTTTTTGCCCCTCGACGCAACAATTTATTCATGTGGTCGATCTGAGTCTCCCGTGACCGTAATTGGTGCAGTTGTAGCGCATCGACTTGTGCTTCGCCATCCCTTATTCATTGTTGTCAGACATGTCCCTTTTTTCTGCTTCCGATTTTATATGTTTTCGTTTTTTTATTTTTGGATTTTCCTGTTTTCAGGTTTTTTCCAGTGGAGCAGACAACACGCACTAGTCACTAGGCCACCTCTTCCTCTTTTCTCCATTTCGTCACTCACATAATTCTTCTTCTCCATGGAAATGGTTCCCGTCCACATATTGCCCGGCCTTATCCTCCTCTTGCATATTACTAACATGTTCAGGTCAGAGCCATCCCTCAAACGTCCGGCTGGAGCTTACCACGTGACCCTAAGAGGTGTGTAACGTCTACGAGTCTGGTCTAAAATATTTAGCAGATGGCTGGTTCGCTCGCTACAGTGCCCCTAGTGGGAACGACTAGCTAACGGGTATCCCTTGGGTGATACCTACCGGGAAGCCGTTTAGTACCACCACACGTTGTGTGTTGGACGCATCCGGAGGAGCACGGTTTTAAAATTTCTCGCACGCATTTTTTTTTTTGGGGGTTTTGGAATTCACTGTTTTTCTACTATTTATATTTATTTTACATTTTTATGTTTTATTCTCACATGAAGCACGTATTATGAAAAACACAGTTGTGCTTCACAGTGAAGCACATGCATATCTATGCATCGGCATGAAGCACATCTATGTTTTTTGAAAAGTGAAAAGGACTGTTGTGCTTCCGCGAGAACCGTACTTCTTGGAAAGCGAAAAACACAGTTTTGCTTCGTGATGAAGGACATATGTGCTTCCCGAAAATTGAAAAGCACATGCATGCTTCCAAAAAAGTGAAAATCACATATGTGTTGCCAGGCATTTTCCGGTTTCCATTTCTTTTTTTGGGTTTTTCCTTTTTGTTTTTGTTTTTGGGTTCCGGTTTTTTTATTTTTGGTTTTTCCTGTTTTCATTTGTTTTTTAATTTCTGGTTTTTGCCTAGTTTTTTCCTGAAAAAATTCGTCCAAACCTATTAACATACTATCGCAACTCCGTATCTCACACGGCCACTATTCCTTCCTGACGGATAGAGGCAACAATGATTAAGCGTCACTCCCATGGACACGGCTCAAGAAGTATCCGTTATTTTCCTATCTAAGTTCCATGAAGGAGGGTGGTAGCTTCTGTCACCACAATACCTCCCCATCTCTGCTTCCCTCGGATAATAATATCCTTCAAGTCCATATAGGCAAATGTTGTGAGGCCAGCTTCACACAACATCATGAATAATTAACACAATATATAAAGAGAATCATGTACCTGCTCGATGTTTAGATCATAAACATAAAAGGTTCCTCCATATCGCCAAGAACTAGGGGGTTTACTCGATATAAAACATGACAAGCATCATTGAAGTGTTCATGTTAATAACCGATGAATGATTAATTTAAAATACATATGAATTCACACTAGAGTTCGGTATTACAAACATAGGGATGAAGCGATTGATGTCGAGGATGTGGATGATGATGATGATCGATGGCGTATTCTCCTTGACCGAGGTGATGGCGTAGTGGTGCCCTTCTGCAGACCCCCCCCCCCCCCTCTGGATCCCCTCTGTAGGTGATATTTCCTGGATCTGGTTTGTGGTTCTAGCCTCTCTGTTCATCTTCTTTAAGATTCGACCACACGGGGTTGAAGTAGTCGGCCAGGGGAGTCGGCGCCGTACATCACATCGTCTTCTCCTCTGGAACATCCTGCGTGACTGCTTTTTGTCATGACCTTCTCTTAGTATGGAAGGTTATTATGACATCAATTAGCATGATTTTCACCTAGAAATAGGTGTTTTTCAATCTATGCTCAAAATATCCTTCTCCTAAAAACCTGATGAAATCTCCCCTTCCAACCTTAAAATATCATTCTCCTTAAAAACCTGATGAAATCCCCCCCCCCCCCCCCCCAAGCTTTGACTTTTGTTCGTCCGCGAGAAAATATTGCAGCTGAGAGAGCAGGGTCGTCATGAAGTGTGAATTTATCATGAGTAAATGAGTGTAGTGCATCCGAACGATAAATATAAGAGATATGGAACCAATCACGAACACTCATATATTTATTCCACCAGTATAGCTGGAGAGGCTTTCACACCTTTAGTGAGCAATTAATAAGTGAGGTAAAAACAATCCTGCGAAGCAATTTATTTGGGCGTCTAGCAAACTCTTCTCAACATATTTTCTTTTCTTTTTGAAGCCCCCTCCATTTACTTTAGTTTTAATACGCCGACTGATCACTTTCTTTTCCTCACACATAGTCAGACAAGCTTATTTCCCCATGACACAATCGTTTATTGCTTTACTTGTGATCATGAATGCTAAGTGCATTCAAAGCTTGTTCAGGGAAACGAAAATGATCGAGCTAAGTTGCAACCCCAAAATAAATAAGTGAAGACTTAAATTTTAATTCTTAGAACCATTCTGTTCTTATTTTGTTTCTTTCTTAGATTAATCAAACCACTAATACTTTAATTCATAGGATTGACAACCTACACTTAATAATTGACACTTACGGCGTGGAAGTCCCTATAGTCATCGAAACGTAACAAATACACTAGCGTTCACCCTAATTCATACATCTAATAGAGGTGTCATAATGTAACAATACTATCATCCATCATAAAATTTCACTCATCATCGGATAGGTGAGTCTTTCCCTACTCCTAAGGAGCTAACAATTTTTTTTATTATGCAGCCTAACTAAACTCGTGGGAATTGAAACACACAAAAGCAGTAAATCATAAAAGGGTTTACAAATCTCTTCAAGGTTATTCGTTAAGCCAACGAGATCCCATAATCCCTTCTAGTTATTGGTACCGCTTGATTTTTCGGAACCAACGGTGCCGCCGCGGGCGAGGGTAAGGCGGAGGAGCTCGTTGGTCTTCTCGAGATCAGCGAATCTCCTCCAGTTTAGTGATGAGAGCGAGGTTATACGTTAAACATGAACCATGTCACTGGCATTTTTTTTTTGTAAGATGAACGTCAAAATTCTACTCCCTCTGTAAATAAATATAAGAACGTGTAGATCACTAAAGTAGTGATCTAAACGATCTTATATTTCTTTACGGAGGGAGTACCTATCAGTGTTTTTTCAGTTCTATAGTGTTCTACCAAGACGTACGTGCTTGTGTTTATATGCAGGTACGGAGAGTTGCAGACCCTTTGCTGATCGTCTGAGTCTGAATTCCCCGACCTTATCTGAACTCCAAAGTAAGCCAACTTGCCGGAGACAACGACAATTGTGGTCTTGTGGACAAATACTGTGAGACTCCACCACCACGCGATCTTTATCTATCTGTCTTTTTTTTTTCTGCGAGAAGATCTTTATCTATCTGTTAACTGAATCTGGACGGTTGTTTCCTATTTCTAGAAGGATGATTTGTGCAAGCTGACCTAATAGTTTCAACAAAAAACGCTCCAGAAAGAAGAACTGTTTGACTGGGCTGGCAATTCTACTGTGACACATTGAATCCTCAAAAATTTATTTTCTATGATGGCAGCAATTAACAAGCAGTATTCACTTTCTACGAGGGAGAGCATTCTCAAAGTCTTGCCGTACGAGTTTGTTTCAAAAAATTAATAGACTGTTTTGGTACGTTTGTTTCAAAAAATCCAGTTGCGGACTGGCAGAGCTGTTTTGATATGTTTGTAATTATAATATAGACAGTTTTTTAAAATCTTCAAAAAGTTATTCCCGCAATTTGTTTTTAAAAAAGTTATTTACAAGGAGCCTACAGACTGTTGGCTAGCTAGGGCTCTATTCTACACACGGTATACAAGAAATACAATGATTAGAAGAATGGTTCAACACAAGCCTGAGGTCCAGCATATGATTAGGGTTCTATCCTTTTTCTTTTTTCTTTTTATGTTGATTGAGTCATTTAGATGTGCAATACTTAAGTAACATCTAGATGTGTCTTAGCAAATTCGTTGAATTTATGCCTTCACCTGTATTGGTTGGGCTCGCCCTCCTTGCCATTTTTGACAGTCCAAATGGCCCAGCCACCAGAATAAGGTCTTGAATATTCAGATTTAGGGAGCATTCTGCACAGCAATCTGATATGGTACACTTTTTTTTTCTCTCTTTTTTTTGTAAAGGAAAATAGCTGAGGTCAAGTATCCTTGGGATGCTGTGTGAACAATTGTCGTGTCAGAAACTCAGAATAGAATAGTCCTGCTATCTTCCACAGGTTGCGAAAGAGCCCCACACAAATCTCAGTCATGGAGGTTGTGTTGATTGAAGAATTTTTGCAGAAACTTGAGCAAAAGGCAATCACGTTCTGTGCACAGAGATTAATCACTCTAAGGCTTCCTTCACACTTGCGTCTGCACACCTCTAGTCCGCAAGAGAGGATCCTTATCAGTGACTGTTAATACAAACAGTGAACAGGTGGAACAAGTCCAGGTTTTTTCTTTGCAGAGGTGTACGTCCAGTTTGGCATGTACTCAAGGTGCGTCCTATCTATGTTCGCATCAATCAAATCGCTTTGACAAATATAGGACCAGCTGACACAGTTTGGTCTCCTGCACATTAACGATCCAGCGACCGGCATGTGGTGACCGCGCTCTGGGTCATCACGTCCATTGTCACGTCCATGCATGGGGCTCACAACAGTGCAGTGGCAGACAAATGCGAGTGGGTGCGACGACCCCAGGTCGTCGTTGCCGTCTCCTTCCGGTCACCAGCTCAATCAACGTGGGTTCCTACTGCTTCCTACGTACTACGTGTTCAGCTCAACAACCATATATACATGGGGTCCTCTTCTTCCTTTCTCAGACCAGCAGGCAATGTGCACTAGCTAGCCACTAGGCCACCTCTTCCTCTTTTCTCCATTTCGTTCATTCACAGAACTCTTCTTCTCCATGGACATGGTTCCGATCCACATATTGCTCGGCCTTCTCCTCCTCTTGCACGCTACTCCTCCATGCTCCTCGACAAGTGGCGATACTCTCACGGCGGGCCAGGTGCTTACCGTCGGGGACAGGCTCGTCTCAGCAAACGGCAGGTTCGCACTCGGCTTCTTCAACTGGTTCCAGTTCCAGCCACCGAGCGACAGCTGGTACCTTGGCATATGGTTCAACAAGATACCAGTTTTTACTACCGTGTGGGTCGCCAATAGGGATGACCCAATCATCGACCCCAAACCCAACCTAACACAGCTCAAAATCTCAAGCGATGGCAATCTTGTCATCACACACCATGCCGCTGCAATCTGGTCCACTCCTATTGTAAACAAGAATAGGACACAAACCAGCATCATAAACACCACCAGTGTAGTCCTCATGGACAGTGCAAACCTAGCCCTTAAATCATCAGCTGGCCAAGCATTGTGGGAAAGCTTCGACTATCCAATGGATGTTGTGCTCCCTGGTGCCAAATTTGGCTGGAACAAGGTCACCCGTTTGAACCGTCGGGTAATCTCGAAAAAGAGCACCGTTGATCCTGGGCTTGGCTCGTATAGCATCGAGCTGGAAACCAATGGCAATGGGATAGTCGTCAAGAGCCGCAAACCCTCCGAAGTGTATCGGGTTTATGCGCCCGAAGCATCAGAACTACTGAAACTTTTGCCGAGAATCCAGAAGATTCTAGAACTAGATCCACGGACAAAAGGTTTGATTGTCCCACATTATGTCAATACCAGAGAAGAGGAGTACTACATGTACACTTCACTGAATGAATCATCTCCCTCATTTCTCTCGCTAGACATCTCAGGTCAGATCAAGCTGAATATCTGGTCACAAGCCAATCAAGCTTGGCAAGCCGTATTTGCGGACCCTGTTGATTCCTGCACTCCGTCTATAACCTGTGGACCTTTCACGATCTGCGATGGCAGTGCGCAGCCACCCTGTGACTGCATGGAGAGCTTCTCTAAGAAGTCGCCGTGGCAATGGGATTTTGGTGATCAAACACAAGGGTGCTTCAGAAATACACCACTATATTGCTCCAGTTACAAGAACACGACAAGTTCAACGGACATGTTTCACCCCATTGCTCGGGTTACATTGCCCTATAACTCACAAAGCGTAAACCTTGCTACCACTCATAGTAAGTGTGAGGAAGCTTGTCTCAGCTTGTGCTCCTGCACTGCTTATTCCTATGGCAATACCAATTGCTCTATCTGGCATGGAAATTTGCTTGGTGTAAATCGCGATGATGGCATTGAAATTGATTCTGAAGATATTCTTTACCTCCGCCTTGCAGCCAAAGATCTGCCAAGTTTGCCAAATAACAAAAGAAAACCAAATGTCAGACTTGTTACTGCTGCAAGCATGAGTTGTTTTGGGTTACTAATGCTCATGATGTCGCTAGTGATTTGGAGGAAAAAACTTAGGTGGTCTAGTTCGCCATCATACGACAATCATGGCCCTAGTGGGATTATCGTGTTTACATACACCGATTTAGCTATTGCTACTAAAAACTTCTCTGAAAAGATAGGAACGGGTGGTTTTGGTTCTGTATACAAGGGAATGTTAAGTGACTCAACTATTATAGCAGTGAAAAGGCTTGATGGTACCCGTCAGGGAGAGAAGCAATTCAGAGCCGAGGTGAGCTCAATTGGACTAATCCAACATGTCAACCTAGTGAAATTGATTGGTTTCTGCTGCCAAGGAGATAACAGGTTGCTTGTATATGAACACATGTTAAATGGGTCTCTTGATAGTCATCTATTTCAGAGTGATGCCGTTGTCCTAAATTGGGAAACAAGGTACCAAATAGTCCTAGGAATGGCCAGAGGCTTGTCCTACTTGCATCATAGTTGCCGCGAGTGCATCATACACTGTGATATTAAGCCAGAAAACATTCTTCTCGATGCATCATTTTTTCCTAAAATTGCAGACTTTGGGATGGCAACATTTATTGGAAGGAATTTTAGCCGAGTCTTGACCACATTCAGAGGAACAATAGGTTATCTTGCTCCGGAGTGGCTTAGCGGAACTGCTATCACACCAAAAGTTGATGTTTACAGCTTCGGCATGGTCCTATTCGAGATCATATCAGGAAGGAGAAATTCACATGAAGAAAATAGTGGCATCAGTGATCTTGTTGAATATTTTCCTATCCAAGTCATCAGGAAGCTTCATGGGGAAGACATACAGAATTTGGTGGATCCACGGTTAGAAGACATGTTTGATTTCGGAAAGGCTGAAAGGGTATGCAAAGTTGCATTATGGTGCGTCCAAGATAATGAGTCTCACCGTCCAACAATGAGTGAAGTGGTTCAGGTTCTTGAGGGTCTCAACGAGATTGATCTGCTTCCGATGCCAAGACTACTTACAGCTATAACTGAATGTCCTAATGGAACTGAAACTTCAGTGTAATAATCTAGAAATATATTTTGCAATCAATGTTACTAATCTTTATTTCTGAAAATCTTTGTATGGTGTATTAGTATGAATAAAGGAAGGCAAGCTTGCAATAGTAAACTATTTTATTTACTTTTTGCCCCTCGACGCAACAATTTTTTCATGTGGTCGATCCGAGTCTCCCGTCATCGTAGTTGGAGCAGTTCTAGCGCGTCGACTTGTGCTTCACCATCCTTTATTCATTTTTCTCAAACATGTCCTTTTTTTCTGCTTCCGATTATATATTTTTCTGCTTTTCTAAATTTCGTATTTTTCTTTTTTCGGGTTTTTTTTTCCAGAGGAGCAGACAACATGCACTAGCACTAGGCCACCTCTTCCTCTTTTCTCCATTTTGTCACTCGCGTAATTCTTCTTCTCAATGGACATGGTTCCCGTACACATATTGCTCGGCCTTAGCCTCCTCTTGCATATCACTAACATGTTCAGGTCAGAGCCATCCCTCAAACGTCCGGCTGGAGCCTACCACGTGACCCTAAAAGGTGTGTAACTTCTATCAGTCTGGTTTGAAATATTTAGCAGATGGCTGGTTCGCTCGCTATAGTGCTCCCAGTGGGAACGACTAACTAACGGGTATCCCTTGCGGGGGATATCTACCGGGAAGCTTTTTAGTATCACCACATGTTGTGTGCTGGACGCATCCAGAGAAGCAAAGTTTTTAAAAAATTTGCACACATTTTTTGTTTTTTTGAGGTTTTGGAATTCACTATGTTTTTCTACTTTTTATGTTTATTTTACATTTTTATGTATTGTTCTTGCATGAATCACGTAGTATGGAAAAACACAGTTGTGCTTCACAGTGAAGCACATGCACATCTGTGCATCGGCATGAAGCACGTCTGTGCTTTTTGAAAAGTGAAAAGGACTGAACTGTGGTGCTTCCGCGAGAACCCTATTTCTTGGATAGTGAAAAACACAGTTGTGCTTCGCGACATATGTGCTTCCCGAAAAGTGAAAAGCACATGCATGCTTCAAAAAAAAGTGAAAAGCACATATGTGTTGCCAGGTATTTTCCGGTTTCCATTTCTTTTGTTTGGGTTTTTCCTTTTTATTTTTGTTTTTGGGTTTTGATTTTTTTTTTTTGGGTTTTTCCTGTTTTCATTTTTTTCTGGTCTAGAAAAAAAATCGTCCAAGCCTATTAACATACTACCGCAACTCCGTATCTCACACGACCGCTGTTCCTTCCTGTCGGATAGAGGCAACAATGATTAAGCGTCTCTCCAATGGACACATCTCAAGAAGTATCCGTTATTTTCCTATCTAAGTTCCATGAAGGAGGGTAGTAGCTTATGTCACCGCAATACCTCCCCATCTCTGCTTCCCTCGGATAATAATATCCTTCAAGTCCATATAGGCAAATGTTGTGAGGCCAGCTTCACACAACATCATGAATAATTAACACAACATATAAAGAGAATCATGTATCTTCTCGATGTTCAGATCATAAACATAAAATGTTCCTCCATATCCCCAAGAACTAGGGGGTTTACTCGGACATAAAACATGACAAGCATCATTGAAGTGTTTGTCGGCCCATTGGGAACCAGGGTACCACGGGCCGTCTGTTGCGGCCCAGTCAGCGACACCTGGAGGGTCAAACTCCCGAAGCGGCCCACTTCTGGGCTCCGCAAGTTCAAGACACCTCGCGAGGGCTCGGCCACGTGAGCCCCTCTCTCCAGGAGGGGGGACTTCAAGGCAGTTATCTCCAAGCTGCGAGCAGCCTCGCAAGGCGGCCTCCCGCGAAGCCCTCTACCTGGAGGGGCCCTCTACCTGGAGGGGCCCTCTACCTGGAGGGGCCGTGCAGCGCTGGCCGCGTGGTCGCGTGCTCATCACGTGGATGACGTCCTGCGTAGGTAGAGATGGCAAGGACCGTGCCAACAGGCGTGAACAGAGAGGCTTTCCTATTTGGTGCTCATCACGTGGGTGACGTCCTGCGTAGGTAGAGATGGCAAGGACCGTGCCAACAGGCGTGAACAGAGAGGCTTTCCTATTTGGTGATTAAAGGGCAGCATGTTGTTGTCCTCCTCCAAGGCGAGTCCCAAGACTTGCCATTCCAGTGCAAGAAGACCACGGTGACGCCGCTCGCCAGGTCAGGCGTCATCAACGAGCCCACAAGCACGTCATGGACGACACCTTTGCAGATGAAGACCACCTTTTGTCAGGATAGACTGAGCGCCTGCACACCTTCGAATTGCTGCCCTATGGCTACCCTTTTCCCGCCAATATTTTGGGGAATGAGGACCAAGGCAAGGATAAGAGGGGCAGTGCTACCACCATAGAGAGGGATCGATCCATTGAGCTCTCACTCTCTCCTGGAAGCCATTTTTCCACCTCGAACCTTGTAACACTAGAGCACACCCTGAGAGCAATTCCATCAAGCAGGAGTACAGTTTTACACCGCCCGGTGGCCCGAACCTGGGTAAATCGGTGTATCCCCGTCGTGTCCTGTACGTGCAGCTTGACCATCGTCATAGTTGGGTTGTAGTTCGCGGTCGAGCTCCCTAGTGTTCGAACCAGGGTTCTTGGAGGGTTTCCCTTATGCTCAAAACCAATCTCTGACATTTGGTGCGTCAAGTAGGGGGGCTACTTCCGTTCCTTCGACCACGACATCGACATGGCCGATGCGCGTCGCCAGCGCTACCTACACAGGCTCGACAGGGAAGACCGGGTCTGCACAGAGCCTGTCACCCACGCCAACTATCGTTGTCGCGCCGGCGCCGCCACCGAGCCCGCGGCCGGGGAGGAGCAGGCTTCCTCCCTCCACCCATTTGTGCAGTCGTAGCAACCGCCGGCGCGCACCGCCACTGCGTCGTTGCTGACCCGACGTGACCAGTTGGCCCCGCAGGCTGCGCTGCTCATGGCATGCGAGCTGCTGAGCTACCGTCCCACCGAGGCCAGCTACGACGCCTGGCTCGTGCGCATCACCGAGCTTGTCAACACCGTCGGAGACGCATCGGCGCTCTCCCGTCCTCTGCCACCTCCGTCGTCGTGCAACGTGCAGGATGAGCATGACGCGCCACCTCCGCCTCCTCCGGCCAACAATGACGTGGTGCGGCGCTGTGGCACGCTTGCGCCGGAGCCATCCCACGGGGCATCTTCGCCTCCCCACAACGACGCCAGTTGCCAGATCATCCGGCGCGCAGAACCTGACGTGCGCGTGATCCTAGAAAGGCAGCACGACCACCAGAACCGCACTCTCCAAGATGTCGCAGCAGCTGGGTGCCAGAACCACACCGCTCTCACCTCTGGCAGCGCCTCCTACACCGGGGGCTGCCGTGCGTTCACTCGTGAGCTGCGCCGCGTGGTGTGGCCCATGTCGTTCAAGCCGGAGTTGCGTCCTCGTTATGATGGCACCCCCAACCTCGTGGAGTTCCTGCAGCTCTACGCCATCGGCATCCAGGTTGTAGGCAGTGACGACAAGATCATGGTGAACTGGTTTGCCATGGCCCTCAAGGATGCTGCGCGCTCATGGCTGATGAACCTCCCCGAGGGCTCCATCTCTTCATGGTCCGAGCTGTGAACAAAGTTTGTGGCCAACTTCAATGGCATGTACGAGCGCCCGCTCACCCTTAACTACCTGCGTGCCGTGCACCAGCAGCCTGGCAAGACACTCCGCAAGTACATCCAGCGCTTCAGCCAGGTGCGCAACAAGATCCCACGGGTCTCGGATGCCGCAATCATCTCTGTGTTATCCTCAGGCGTCACTGATGTCAGGATACGCGAGAAGCTCGCCATCAACGAAGAGCTCGACACCGTGGTCACGCTGTTCGACCTCGTCGACCGATGCGCCAAGGCTGAGGAGGGCCACCTCTTTGCCCACAACGATCCAGATGCGGTCCTCGACGCCACCAAGACCAAGAGCAAGGACACCAAGCGCAAGGGCCCCGCCGTAATTGTGGCGGAGCCTGAGCAGAAGCACGGGCATGACCGCGACGAGGTCAACAAGAAGGACAACCGTCCCTTCTACGTCTACCACAACATGCACTCCCACAACACCGAAGACTGCCACGAGCTCAAGGTGCTTCGGGAGGGCCGGTAGGACATCCGCGCCAATCGCAACGATCGCGGCTCAGGCCGCGGAGGCGGCCGTAGTGGTGGCCGCTGGGGAGATCGCAACAACAATGATGCCAACAACTTCCGGCAAGGCTCAGGCCAACGACGCTCCTCCACGCCCCAACAACAACAACAACAACAACAACAACAATGCCAATATTCCTGATGAGGATGTTGGGGGCTACCAGGAGCCTCGTGGGATGGCGTGCATCCTTGGCGGATCCCAGGATCCCTCCTCCAACTGTCACATCAAGCAGTTCTCTCGCGAGGTGAATGCAGCCCTCCCTGGGACTGAGGCCTCCAGGCCCCTCAAGTGGTCACAATACGCCATCTCCTTCGTTGCCGCCGATCACCCCAAGTCCACAAGGATTGTGGGAACCATCCCCATGTAGGGTAACGCAGCAGAAAACAAAAATTTTCCGACCTACGCACCAGCCCAGGACCACTATGGAGACTGCATACAAGGTTTGATCATTATCATTACCGACTCGTAGCGCAACGGAAGTAGAGTCGATGACGATCGGCGGTGCAGATCCCCGCAGCTAGGATTTTACAACCTCCCAACCGCGAGGATGTATACCCTCATCTGCCCTGCGGACAGCCCTCCGGGAGGCGGTCACACAGTCCCCCGGACGGTGTCGCGGATAGCCCTTCGGGAGGACCTCCGAAACTCGGACTATCACTCGGACAGCCCTTCGGGAGGACCTCCAAAACTCGGACGGTCACACGGACACCCCTTCGGGAGGCACTCTCGAACTAAGACCGAAACTACGATCTCTCTACAGAGTTGCACACATACGGTGTCATCTATCCGGCAGGGCTTCGCCGTCCAAAACTAGTTCCTGCCGGAATCCAGACAGCCTTTCGGCTCTACGAAACTATTTCGCTGGGAGGGAGAGAAGAATGCCAGATCATGCATGGCTTTGTGTATGAGAGCAAGAGTGTGTCTTATGGCAGCCCACACACCTCCTATTTATAGGAAACCCAAGGGGTAGGGTGGTTTTACAAGAAAACCCAAAACCCACATGGAAAGGAGTCCTTCCCAAGGACCTAAAAGGTGAAACCAAGGAACAAGGGGGACTCCATGAAGGAGTCCACCATGTGGCCGGCCACACCCTCATGTGGGGCCCCAAAATTGGCCCCTATCCATCCATGTCATCCCCAAGATCTTTTGGAGCAATGCCCCAAAAGGTGGCTTTCCAAAAATATCCCAAAAAGCACTTTCACTATTCACGACGACATTTTTCAGCGTCTGATCGAACTGAAAATATTCATGTGGGCTTAGAACAATTCTAGTACCCACCAAAATAATTTTCAACACGAGCCGGAACAATTCCGGTTTAGTGATTTCATCTGCGAAAAGCATCTGAAGCGGTTTCGGCAGCTCCGGAACATTTCCGGTTTTCATCCCGGAAAATTCTAGAAAGTTTCCAGAATGATTCTGGCACCCTCCAAGAATTATCAGGCATGTGCCAAAACCAATTTGACTTTATGGTATCCTCTGAAACAACTTTTCAGTTTCACCGGAACTCATCCGGTGACCTCTCTGCGGAACTTTTCCGCTGTCCGAAACTTTTCCGGCGTCCGAAACTTTTTCGGTGATTTTCTCTCAGACTCCCTGTCTAGTATTCAGCAGATAGATGACCCTTAAGCGTGTGAACCTATAGGTTCGGTGAAGCATAGACATGACCCGGAACCCCTTCCGATCAATGATCAACATCGGAGCCGTGGACACCCATATCGATCCCTATACCCACACGAATAAATATTCGAGTGAACCTCCAGTTGCCGTGAGCTATTCCTATTGCTTCGCGATATGTTACAATTACCCGAGGTGAGAAACATCGGCATCCTCGTGGATCAACACTTGTCCACAATGCCAGTTACCTCGTTGCCGGTATTGTTCTCTTTTCTCGTTCCCGTGTTCCGGCATCCCTGTGATCAAATCACCCTGTGTCTGGCCAGACGGTGATGGATACCGTAACACCGAGAGGGCCCAGAGATATCTCTCCATCGTCGGAGGAGCAAATCCCAATCTTGAGCTATCAAGTCCCTTGACATACTTTTCCATGAACCTGCAAGCCGCCGTAATAGCCACCCATTTACGGATGACGTTTAACAAACCCCAAAGTTCATGAAGCAAGCATGAAGAAACTCGATACTCTCATGGTCTAAGGAATTATGCAAACATTAACTTCTCTGTGTTATTAACCATAAACTTATGACGAATGTATCTCATAGCATAACATCAATCGGGTCGATTCAACACAAGTGTTCTACCAACAATTGTGCCCTCAAAATTGCCGGCATAGCCATGCCCATGATCAGGAAAACAGGATCATCATGCAATACTTGAGCCAGTCATAGAGGCTTGACTAGGAATACATTTTACCGTTTATTATCCCAAACGTGCATATGAGTCTTCCTCCGAGCCTCGTGGTTATTGTAGACTCGAGAACCATAGCAGTTATAGCATGGAACATAAACCTAATTATGAACAGGGAGATAATCAATAACATTTATTATTGCCTCTAGGGCATATCTCCTACAGACTCCCACTTGAACTAGAGTCAATAATCTAGTCAATGCTAATGCACTTTACACCTATGGCACACTGGTGTAAAATATGCTTCGCATGTGGTATAGCCTGATGTCCAACGGATCTGACGACTTCAGCTCTGTGTGTAACATTGCATATCCTTGCGTTTTCACGCTTTCACAAAATTCATATTTTGTCTGGACTTGGCCTTGCATATGTGTGAATCATTGGTCGAAACCTGATTCCTCAGACTGAGCTATGGAGCAACTATCTGCAATAGTGTCCCATAGACCAAAGTCATCTTGGAATCATACTAAGTTCATGAATGAACTATATGATTCAACAACTTCTTTGTCGCTTCTTAAGCATCAACATACTTAGCCTTTGTTATAGAATTCGCCACAGTATCTTGTTTGGAACAATTTCCAACTACCGTGCCACCATATTGTGTATCACACAAAACCCTCAATTTAAATCGAAAATCGCATGGAGCATTGATGAAGACTGTATCGATGTAATCACTTACAACGAGCACTTCATAATCTCTACTTGCGAGAAAACATGTCATCAGCACTACTCTTAGCACTTAATGACATCTTTCACTGTTGTCCCATGATCAATACTTTGATCACTATGGTATCTATACTCGCAACAACTTTGGAGTATTGGACATATCTGTTTGTTTTTACATACCATGGAATACATGATTAATCCAAACACAAGAGTGTGTGGAATCTCCATCATGTATTTTACTCATCAGTGTTTTGGGACACCGAGTCTTGCAAAAACTCTTTCCATGTGACTTCGGCAAGAATCACTCCTTGGCGTTTTAAATGCTAAAAGGTTTTAGCATCTTGTCAATATGTATTCATTGCTTAGCCCCATTAGGTAAATCTATCTCCATATATCATCATGCCTAATATTGAGGCTATTTAGCTAAGCACTTCATTGAAAAACTATTTTCAAATGAAGTCCTAATTCGTGTCAAGAAATTTATTTCCAATTAACAATGTATTAAGTACACAAGGTTTTTAGAAATATTATTATGCTCCCACTTACTTTCTTGAATCACAAGCATCTTCGATACCCATTTGATGAAGTCAAACCCCCTTTTGTAAGAACTATTCTCTTTAAAAGCATACCGTTTTACGGCAAAACCCTTTGCCTCGATATAGTGGTGGGGGAATACCCAATGACTTGGGATAACCTTACAAAGTAGCACTTGTCTGATTTGGAATAGGTTTGTAACCTTTTACACAAGCCCCATATTCCAAATGTTAAGAAAAGATATAACATGGTTGGGCGTACCACACCATGGCGTTATTTCAACAGACCTGATGGAGCTCTTTTCAGTGTAAAAGCCGCAGTCTCTAAAGCATCACTCTATAAAAGGGGTAATGGCAAATTTAGTTATGTCATCTTTGATCTTACCATGTCATAAATGGTTCGATTACATCTTCACGGACTTTCCACTTGCAGCGGTGTTCCGGGAGGTGCAAGTTATGAAACCCCTTTCACAACTCATCAGACATTCGGTAAACTTGTAACTCAAATATTCCTTTCTGCAATCAAATTGCAGAAACATAATTTTCTTGTTACAATAACTTCTACTTCATTTTTGAAAACCTTCTGAATGAATTCAAAAGATCCAGACTTACGTCTCAACAAGTAAATATCCATATATCTACTTGAGTCATTTCTGAAGACAGATAAATCCACTACTTGCAACAACATTTATTGGACTACACACATCATAATGTATGATTACCAATATGTTCTTTGCTCGTTCATTATGGCCTGTGAACGGTATTTCAGTCACTTCACCTTTCAGACGAAAGTTGCAAGTGTCAGATGATTCAAAATCAAATGACTTCAAAATCCATCATAATGGAATTTTCCATGCGGGTTTCTCCAATGTGACCAAATGCAGTGCCACACTTGTGTGGTATTCTTTTAGTCTTGCGACATTTAGCATCAGTGTTATGGATGTATCATATTACCATCAATATTCATAGCATACATCCCATCCTGTATGGAAGCATGGCCCTTCATGTTATTCATAACACCGAACATCAAAAGTTCTCTTATGAATAACCTTCTTGCAAAATACCTTATGCAAAGGGCTAGAGTGTATGAAACTCTAAATGAATTATGAAAGTAAATACAGAGGTAATGTATTATTATCAATATTCATAACATACGTCTCATTCATAATGAAAGTATGGCCCTTATGTTATTCATAACATCGAACATCAAAAGTTCTCTTATGAATAACCTTCTTGCAAGATACTTTATGCAATGGGCTAGAGTGTAAAACTCTAAAATGAATTATGAAAGTAAATACATAGAAAATACACCGATGGAAGGCATAGTAACATTTACTATGTTCCCTGCGTGTATCTGAACCTCATTCCTGGTTAGTCTTTCAGGCCATAGTAGTTCTTACATCGAGCTGCAACAGAATGCAATCGAGCGGGTATCTTTGTGATTAACTCACAATACCCAAGAATTAGTGATTAACATGTTTAACCATAATTCCCAAGAACTATATCTTTGACCAGCCTTCTATACATCAAAAACTTGTATGACATTCATACATGAGCTGGATATTCCAGTCTTCTTTCCTTTTGCCATTATACTTCTAACAGTTTAACTTTCAGTATTTCTCCTACTCTCAGAAGAAGCACCCAACTCAAGAGTGGCGTTAGCCTCGGACTTCCTAGGCGTGAAAGTTTCACTAACACCCTTCGGACACTTCCTTTCTCTTTAAGTTGTTGTTTTATTCACCTTTCATCATATGACAGGCGTTCTTCTGGATCCCTCTCTTATCAGTCAAATGCATAGTAAACACATTTACTAATAGTTTGCAAACAAACATGGCTTTAGATATCTCATATCTTTCAGTCTTTGTCTGTCTCTGAAAATGATTTTCAGATTCCATGAATATCACATAACTATCCAAACTTTTGAAGTTCGGGTCTCATGGAAGCAAACGTATTGCACTTGACTGAAAACGGAATTCTAGCTTTTGGATCGAAGGACGAGAGTCACATGATCCATAGCATTAGCGGGATAATACCGAAAGCATGCGATAGGACAAAGTCCTTCTCGGCACTCTTGAGGACAATCCTCACATTACGTTACCAACCTTAAAGTTTTAACCAGATATTTAACAGCTATTCAATTTTAACAGGGAAGGTGGAAACGCGAGCCATTATTCTATAACTATTATGCAAATCACACTTAGACAGTGTTCAAAATTAATTGCACTAAGAATTAAACAAGTTAATTCTATAGTGCGCTCCCACTCAAATCAATATCTCTCATAATTGATTGTGAGTGATTCAAGATCCGCATATCCATTCAACGCCATTGAACGAGATGAACACTGATGGCGCGAACTTCAATCGGTAGGCAAACTTGCCGATCACATCTCTATGTGACTCTTGTTCATCTTTCGATGGGCGTGTTCCGAGCTCAGGGAGATCCTTCCAGAACGTCAAGACAACCAAGTGATCTCGCTGCGAGGTCTCAACTCACCCGCCTCACACATCCCTATTCGTTCGTACCCAGGGAGATCCTGTGATACCCCGAAAAGTTAGGTGTCGTGACGGTGCTACACTTGGGAGAACACTAACTACTTGATATTTAAGTGAGAGATCACCCTAATAAAAAGCGACTACCGCGCAATCAAAAGGGTGCATCATAAGGGATAAACATCTCAGGCAATTCATAATAGCATGATATGGTATAGCCCTTTCTGACGGAGAAGTCTTTCATTTCTTCGTCTTCGGCATTCGCGTTGGTGTTCACCTTCGCGAAGATTGCCACCACCTTGTCGATGCACCAAATAATATTGCTATCTCTATAGCTAATAAAATAAGTGCATTACATAAGGTTGACACGCAGGTCATTAAAGTGCAATCATATGGCTCCAGCCATCATGCCGAATCATGACACGCAGGTCATGTTAATCAAATTACATCATATAGTCATCTCATACATAATCAAATTAATATGAGCATTGCTATACCACATCACATGCACATGCAAACCATCCTGCAAAACCAAGTTAGACGCCTCTAATCTGTTCATGCAAAAACTTGTTTTACGTGGCTTCTAAGGTTTCGAAACAAACCGAAGCTACCAACGTCCATCATCAAGTATGATAATTCAAGTTGCTAGATTAACTTTCCAGGGTGTATGAAACACGAGATAATAAAATCTCAAGCCCCATACTAAACTTCGTCATACACGTGACCCCCGTGCAGATCATATCTGCATTGCCCTGTCGTCTGCGAAACAGGCATCTTTCTCAACTATGGTGGAACCCAAAGAACTGTTAGCACTTCGTTGATCTTTCAATCAGCATACTCAGGAGCAGCATGAAAGGATCGTGGATTGCCAGAACTTTGTGAGATTCCACCATGCCGTCAAGATCAGGACTATGCAAATTCAGGGGAAGCAACAGGAACATCGGGTAACAGATTTCATCTGCTACCCGCACAAATAATATTCAGCAATAGATCTCATCTACTACCTAATTATATTGTGCAACACCCATACATCTCTATGTATTCTAGATCGCAACCTGCATCTACGCATAGCACGGCTCTTGATGCCACTGTAGGGTAACGCAGCAGAAAACAAAAAATTTCCGACCTACGCACCAGCCCAGGACCACTATGGAGACTGCATACAAGGTTTGATCATTATCGTTACCGACTCGTAGCGCAACGGAAGTAGAGTCGATGACGATCGGCGGTGCAGATCCCCGCAGCTAGGATTTTACAACCTCCCAACCGCGAGGATGTATACCCTCATCTGCCCCGCGGACAGCCCTCCGGAAGGCGGTCACACAGTCCCCCGGACAGTGTCGCGGATAGCCCTTCGGGAGGACCTCCGAAACTCGGACTGTCACTCGGACAGCCCTTCGGGAGGACCTCCAAAACTCGGACGGTCACACGGACAGCCCTTCGGGAGGCACTCTCGAACTAAGACCGAAACTACGATCTCTCTATAGAGTTTCACACATACGGTGTCATCTATCCGGCAGGGCTTCGCCGTCCAAAACTAGTTCCTGCCGGAACCCAGACAGCCTTTCGGCTCTACGAAACTATTTCGCTGGGAGGGAGAGAAGAATGCCAGATCATGCATGGCTTTGTGTATGAGAGCAAGAGTGTGTCTTATGGCAGCCCACACACCTCCTATTTATAGGAAACCCAAGGGGTAGGGTGGTTTTACAAGAAAACCCAAAACCCACATGGAAAGGAGTCCTTCCCAAGGACCTAAAAGGTGAAACCAAGGAACAAGGGGGACTCCATGAAGGAGTCCACCATGTGGCCGGCCACACCCTCATGTGGGGCCCCAAAATTGGCCCCTATCCATCCATGTCATCCCCAAGATCTTTTGGAGCAAAGCCCCAAAAGGTGGCTTTCCAAAAATATCCCAAAAAGCACTTTCACTATTCACGACGACATTTTTCAGCGTCTGATCGAACTAAAAATATTCATGTGGGCTTAGAACAATTCTAGTACCCACCAAAATAATTTTCAACACGAGCCAGAACAATTCCGGTTTAGTGATTTCATCTGCGAAATGCATCTGAAGCGGTTTCGGCAGCTCCGGAACATTTCCGGTTTTCATCCCGGAAAATTCCAGAAAGTTTCCAGAATGATTCTGGCACCCTCCAAGAATTATCAGGCATGTGCCAAAACCAATTTGACTTTATGGTATCCTCTGAAACAACTTTTCAGTTTCACCGGAACTCATCCGGTGACCTCTCTGCGGAACTTTTCCGCTGTCCGAAACTTTTCCGGCGTCCGAAACTTTTTCGGTGATTTTCTCTCAGACTCCCTGTCTAGTATTCAGCAGATAGATGACCCTTAAGCGTGTGACCCTATAGGTTCGGTGAAGCATAGACATGACCCGGAACCCCTTCCGATCAATGATCAACATCGGAGCCGTGGACACCCATATCGATCCCTATACCCACACGAATAAATATTCGAGTGAACCTCCAGTTGCCGTGAGCTATTCCTGTTGCTTCGCGATATGTTACAATTACCCGAGGTGAGAAACATCGGCATCCTCGTGGATCAACACTTGTCCACAATGCCAGTTACCTCGTTGCCGGTATTGTTCTCTTTTCTCGTTCCCGTGTTCCGGCATCCCTGTGATCAAATCACCCTGTGTCTGGCCAGACGATGATGGATACCGTAACACCGAGAGGGCCCAGAGATATCAATCCATCGTCGGAGCAGCAAATCCCAATCTTGAGCTATCAAGTCCCTTGACATACTTTTGCATGAACCCGTAAGCCGCCGTAATAGCCACCCATTTACGGATGACGTTTAACAAACCCCAAAGTTCATGAAGCAAGCATGAACAAACTCGATACTCTCATGGTCTAAGGAATTATGCAAACATTAACTTCTCTGTGTTATTCACCATAAACTTATGACGAATGTATCTCATAGCATAACATCAATCGGGTCGATTCAACACAAGTGTTCTACCAACAATTGTGCCCTCAAAATTGTCGGCATAGCCATGCCCATGATCAAGAAAACAGGATCATCATGCAATACTTGAGCCAGTCATAGAGGCTTGACTAGGAATACATTTTACCGTTTATTATCCCACACGTGCATATGAGTGTTCCTCCGAGCCTCGTGGTTCTTGTAGACTCGAGAACCATAGCAGTTATAGCATGGAACATAAACCTAATTATGAACAGGGAGATAATCAATAACATTTATTATTGCCTCTAGGGCATATCTCCTACACCCCATGTTGTGCACTCCCACCATCAACAACATTGGCGTCACCAAGACCCTCATCGATGGTAGCGCAGGCCTCAACGTGCTCTCCGTGGAAACCTTCGAGCGGCTCCAGGTGCCCTACGAGCGCTTGATGCCGACGAGGCCCTTTTCGGGCGTAACTAACGGCTCCACACTGCCTCTGGGGCAAATGCGCCTTCCCGTCACCTTCGACATCCCCAAGAACTACCACCCCGAGTTCATCGACTTCGACATGGCGCTCGCCAAGTTCATACCAGTGACCCACCACGCCTACAACACCGTCTAGATGCCGGGCTACAGTGACACCATCACTATCCGTTGTGATGAGAAGGACGCGTGCGCGCCATCGAGCATGCCTACAAGGCTGCCGCCACCGCCCACCCTGCACACGAGGATGACCTTGAGCCTGCCGAGGCCGCACCCATGAAGAAGAAGCAACTGTTCTCTCAGGCACGTGCCGAGACGAAGAAAGTGTCGCTGGACGGCAGTGGCTCCGGGCCCATCATTACCATCGGCAACGACCTCTCTTCCAAATAGGAAGGCGAGCTCGTCGCCTTCCTTCAGGCAAATGCTATATGTTCGCCTGGACACCATCAGACATGCCTGGTGTGCTGAGGGAGGTGATCGAGCACCACTTAGCCGTGTGTCCCAATGCACAGCCCGTGAAGCAGAAGGCACGGCGCCAGGTGCCAGAGAAACAAAAGTTCATCGTTTAAGAAACAAAGAAGCTTCAGGACGCAGGCTTCATCCATGAGGTGATCCACTCTGAGTGGGTTGCCAACCCCGTTGTGGTCCAGAAACACAGTGGAGAAGGGCGAATGTGCATCAACTTCACCGACCTCAACAAAGCCTGCCCCAAGGTTCATTTTCCACTGACGTGGATCGACCAGATCATGGATTCCACCGCTGGGTGTGATCTACTATGCTTTTCAAATGCCTTCTCGGGCTACTACCAGATCAAGATGGCGAAACAAGATGAAGAGAAGACGACTTTCCTCAACCCCTGCATAGTGTACTGCTACATATGCCTGCCTTTCGGCCTAAAGAGTGGAGGAGCCATCTTCCAGAGGCTGATGCACATTGGCCTGGGGCTCCAGATGGGAAGGAATGAGAGGCCTACGTGGACAACATCGTTATCAATACTCGCGAAGCAAGCTCCCTCATCAAGGACCTCGAGGAAACCTTTGCCAACCTACGCAAGATCAATCTCAAGCTCAATCCCACTAAGTGCGTCTTCGGAGTCCCTTCAGGCAAGCTGCTTGGCTTCCTGGTCTCCCACCGCAGCATCGAGGCCAACCCTGAGAAGATCCAAGCCATCGAGAAGATGCGGCCTCCCCGCAACATTAAGGAAATGCTGAAGCTGGCGGGATGCATGCCCTCGCTCGGGCGTTTCATCTCCAAATTCGGTTAGAGAGCCCTGCCCTTCTTCAAGCTCTTGAAGAGGTCAGGCCCCTTCAAGTGGACTCCTGAGGCCAACGCGGCCTTCGAGGATCTCAAGAGGTACCTGACGAGCCCTCCTGTCATGGTTGCCCCGCACCCTCGCGAGCCTTTGCTCCTGTACTTGGCAGCCACCCCCAGACGGCCAGCACGGCCCTGGTGGTGGAATGAGAAGAGCCCGTCCGCACCAAGAAGAGGCCAGCCACTCCAGCGCTTGCTGAGCACGCGCCTGCGTGTGGTGAGGCTGTTCCCGAGCCTGCTGAGAGCCCGCCTGGGTCTCATGAGGCCGTCACGGTGCCTGTCGAGGTGTCTGAATAGGAAGCCCCTTAGCCACATGACGAGCCTCCAGAAGCACAAGCCGCAGCTCCCACAGCAACGTGACTCGTGGAGCACCCTGTCTGCTTCGTCAGCATAGTGCTGCGGGATGCACGCGAGCAGTACCCCATGTAGCAGAAGCTCCTTCTCTCGCTCCTCATCGCCTGTAGGAAGCTGCGCCACTACTTCCAGGGCCACCCCGTCAAGGTGGTCACATCATATCGGCTGGAGCAAGCCCCGTGCAGCCCCAACGCCACTGGCCGCGTCACCGAATGGAACAACGAGCTGCAACCCTTCGAGTTGGAGTTCCTCACTACAAGAACAAATAGCACTTCCTTCAAAGCAAAATCACATAAGCTAATTAGTATAAACAGGATATTGGAAGGGGCACTTGCCAACCTGGCACCACCAGCTTCATCTCAAGAGGCGCCACCTGTGGCGCCCCAATCCCTAGTAGTAAGTAAAAAGGCAGAGAAAACGGAAGAAGCAGGGTTCGAAGCCTGGTCTCCAGGGATATCAGTAGCGCTGCTAGCCACTACAACAAAATCTCATTAATATTAGGGAGTAGGGTCACGTCCTTCTTGAGACAATTCGAATCGCTTTCCTTCGGGGGAGGGGGGGGGGGGCTTCTTCTCCTTCTTTTCATTCTTCTTCTGCATTTTGTTTCTTCTTCTTTTCATTTTCTTTGTTATTTTGTTTATTTTTCGGATTTCTTTGTTCTTTTTGGTTAGTATTCTACATTTTTTGTATATGTGAACAACACTTCTCTAATATACGTCTAACATTTTTTAATACAAATTAAACATTTTTGTAATACATCGTCAACATTTATTGTATACACAATTTTCAAAATTTTGCAAATGCTTCATTAACATTTTTCAAATACAAGATTAATAGTTTTTGAATACATGGTCAACATTTTTTCTATACATTTTTTATTTTTTTAATGCGTGATTAACAGTTTCCAAATAATAAGATTAACATTTTTATAATACATGAACAACATTTTTCCGATACACATTTAACATTTTCTAAATGCTTGATTAACATTTTTTCAAAAAAATTAATCTTATTATATGCTTGATTAACACTTGTTCAAAAAAATTCATCATTTTTTGTATGCTTGATTAACATTTATTGTATGCTTGATTAACACTTGTTCAAAAAAATTAAATGCTTGCTTAACATTTTTATATACATGATCAAAAAAATTCATCATTTTTTTAATACATGGTCAACATTTTTTCTATACACATTAAACACTTTTTTAAATGCTTGATTAACATTTTGCAAATACTTGCTCAACATTTTTCAAATGCTTGATTAACATTTTTATGTACATGATAAAATTTCATAAATTATTAATAGATGGCCACATTTTCTGTATACACAGTTAAAATTTTTACCAAATGCTTGACTAGCATTTTTAAATCCGTGTTCAAGATATGTTTTATTAAAAATTTTATATATATGATCGAAAATTTTAATCATTTTTTTAACACATGATCAACAATATTTCTATTTATATTCAACATTTTTTGGAATGTTTGATTAACTTTTTTCAAATACTTGTTCAACATTTTTCAAATACTATGTTCAATTTTTTTTTCAAATTTCTTTTGTAGAGTGGTTTTTGTAATATATGTATTTATAATATTTTAAAGTATTAAAAATAGAAAAGTAAAGCAAAAAACAAAAACAGATAACAGGAAAAAAAACAAGCTTCTGGCTTGCCATGCGCGTGGGCCGGCCAATCTCGGTCGCCCCTTCAGCGAGTCCGAAGGTGAAATCATTGAAGGCGAGACATAAGGACGCCCCAAGCCACCGCAGCGACATAAGCAGACGAACAGGAGGACGACGATGGGCCAAACATATACCCTGAAATCTAAAAAGTGTGTATGCACTATTTGGAAAAAACAAGCGCCGACTCACACACACATATGCATGCAGTTTTGTGGTCTAAATTTTGTCTTTATTTATGACATGGCATGTACTAATAAAATGGTCGCGTGGGCTGGACATCGCATTTAACTCCATATATATTGGATGTGCATGTGCATTTATTCGGGTTTTCTAATTTTCGAAAATTCATATCATTTAAGCAGTGCGCCGGAATTCAGATCTGTTATCACCATCCTCGCGATGAGATCTTTGAAATTAGATCTTACATGGATATGTTTTGACGAATTTTTTTATGCCAACTTTGGTGTCCTATTGTGCAACTCTATTACTACATCATGCAATTTTAGTACAACATAATTTTGTTCCAAACATTTTTTTTAAGCTGCACGATCGAAATTCTTATGAGATTTGCAATCTACCAACCATGACAACCAATTTTTAGTGATGTGCAACTAGTCTACCCCGTCCAACTACCTAGAAGTCGATGTGCAACCCTCCTCTTCCCTATTCGTGGATGGTATAGTTTTTCATTGTTGTCATACCATGCCCCACCTACCCCTACCAGCTATATGTTCAACTTACTCTGTTGTTTCAGCAAACTTTTTAGTAGTCAATGGGCAACGCATTGCCCTCCATGCTTGTCGATATGTAGTTTTAGTTGGCAGGGGCAATAGACAAAGTTGCACATAATCTGCCAGGCAGTTGGCCAGAGCAACAGATAAAGTTGCACATCTCACTGGCATGGATTTGTTGGATGGTGAAAAACTGTACATCCATTAGACCATGAGGACAGAGAACAGTTGTCCATAGGTGAGACCCTAAAGATGCACATCTCACAATCTGGGGTGGATGGGAAGGGGTGCTAGCAATGAAAACTACACGCCCACGGATACATGGAAAAGTTGCACATCAACCGTCAATATGATCGATCGACGTCAATTATTCCTCCACGTTCAGCTCCAGCTGCCTCCTGCCGCATGTATACGAACACTTTAGGTGATGTACATACACTTGGAAACGTGCATTCACGCGTACATACATGCAGCAGCACCAGCAGAAGCTTTGAATCCAGCAGGCACGCCGTGTGGTGGCTGTCCTAGTGGATAACAAGGTGGTGGTCGGCCTTGTCAGTCTTACTGACGAATGCAACAAAGTTCTTGACGGTGGATAACAAGGGCGGACTACTCAACTATACATACAACAAACTATTAACGAAAGCACCAACAACTCTTATCACATCAGTAACAGCTGGTTTGCACCACCTTAAACATATTAGGTTTCTTCCTTACCGGGACAGCTGTCCAGGCAACTTTCACCTCCACTTCGGCACAGCCTATCCTCCGATTGAACACTTCATGGGAATGACCTAGAGTGAGGGCAAGGTATTCAAGTACATCACCACCCACAAGAAAGAGCGCCAGCTTCTACTTCCGTGGGACAGCGACCACACGACGATTCAACGGATCAGAGCCACCATCACCGATTACCGTTGGACCACCCGCTGCTTCGAATAGAATGATATGATCCTTGAAGTTTCCAAGAGTCGAAGCAGCTACTCTTGAGATATTGCACGGCCCCTTCAAAACATTTATTTCAATTGTAGCTTCCACAGGGCTGTAGACCTGTGCACATAACAAGTCCACCCAACTCAGCCAACTACCTAGCCCAAGAGTCATGGTCACCTTGCCTTCACGAAGACGGACCGGATCAAATTCTACTATGCCTTTGCTAAAGTCTTTGTCTGCACAACCATCACACTTGATCTTTAAATCGATCTCAAAATAAACACTGTTTTCTGAGACAAGCCCTCGACACGGATCTGTCAAAGACAACATATCGTCCTGCAAAAAAAGTGAAAATTTTGCGTTGGACACCACCAAGAGTCAAACAAGGGTACGGAATAAAGACGCATACCGGCGAGCTGATGTGTTGGGGATCGTCCCTTTCACGCCGAAACAGATAGACACATCGGTAGTCCACCGCGTCCCTTGCAACAACGGTGCCAAATATGTCAACCGGAAAGCCAATATCTAATTCGCTTACCTTCAAGGAAACGACATTGACACATGATCCCACGATCGACTCATTCGTTGTTGTTTTGTTGTTAAGCGGTGGGCCACGGGAAAAGCTAGCTGCAGATAAAGGCCACGATCGCAAATCAAAGCCAGCATACAGTGTTTGCATCCAATTATAAAGACCTTAAAGAAAACGTAATGGAACGAACAATCATCAAAATACTCACTCTCTTTATCCAAGTCGAAGAAGGCTAGGTTGAAGCCGGTGAATCGATGACGTACTAAACCATTGATCTTGGGCTCGTATCTGGTGAACTCTTGGCAACGAACTATGTTGAGAGCCCGTAATGCCTTATCTACCAATTTTCGCTCTAGGTTCCACCAATTTGCGATGATTTTCATAGCCGCCAAAAACTGCTCACCAACACCAAAGAGTACATGCATGATGGTAGGATTTTGCTGTTAATCCATCCAAGCCACCGAGGAATAATAAGACTAGATAACGGTACAGTTTTGTTGTTGATGTCAATGAAAGACATGATTAAGCGGTATGGCATCTGAAGAGTGGAAAGACATGATAAAGGGATATACCGTGTGGCTAGCGCAAGATCCACTTGAATGTTCTTGATGTAATTCCGGAGTGAAGACACCCCTGATGTTTAGTATATCACAAATCTCATGGGGCGACTTCCCCTTGATCTTATTGGCGAGAGTCTGGCAGGTCAGTGCAAGCAGTCCTTCGATTTCAAGTTTGTTGGAAGCCTGTCAATAATAATATATATTGCTTAAAGAAATATTAAAAAAATATGGTGCATGCACACAGTTGCTGATTGTGATTCACTAGTAGGAAAGGGCCCATTTGTCCCGGTTCGTAAGGGACTTTAGTCCCGGTTCTGAAACCGGGACTAAAGCCCAAAACCTTTAGTCCCGGTTCGCTTACCAACCGGGACAGAAGGGGCTCCACGTGGCCGGTGCTGGGAGCCCAGGCAGGAGGACCTTTAGTCCCGGTTGGTAACACCAACCGGGACCAAAAGGCAGGACCTTTAGTCCCGGTTGGCAACACCAACCGGGACCAAAAGGCACTGGGGTTTTTATTTTTATTTTGAAAGGGGGGGGGGGGGTTAGGGGGGTTTGTAGGGTTAATTGAGGTGTTTCATATTGTGTTAGCTAGCTAATAGAGAGAAGTGTCCTCTCTTTCTCCGTGCTTGATCGACGGTAGCTACTATAGAGAGAACTCGACACGCTAGCTAGTAAGCAAATGAAGGAACCATTAAGTACATAAGATCGTCATGAACATATACACAGAGAAGTGATCGACCTCTCTTTCTCCGAGAGATTGGTCGAACAACAAGTTTTCGTATATCTATCCGACGCTACTAGCTACATATATACAATATAAGATCTCTTACAATCCCTAACATTTAATTTCAAATTCCAGATGGTATTCTCCGGCTTTATTTATGACGTGGTCAAGAAAGAATCCCGCCAATTCCTCTTGAATTGCTCGTATGCGATCATGTGGTAGGAGTTCATCCCACATCTGCCACATCTAATTTGAAGAAGGGGGTCAATACATATATATGAATGAAACTCAACACAAATCATGGTAATAAAATAAAATTGTAAATATTATTACTTACGCACTTGAAATTGTTTTTCAGAGTAGCCCCGCTTAGGGGTCGTCGCTTTGTAGATGAACTCGCAAACGTAGTATCCACAAAAATCATTCCCTTTTTCCTGCCACAAGCACTTTACGAGAAATAGAGTTCAATCAAACTGATAATCAAGCATGATAAATGGTATTGACGGAACTAGAATCAATGGGAGATGCGCGGAACTAGCTAGTAGTACTTACTTTCGGGTGTGTAAATCGCAGCTCCCTCGGCAGTGCCGGAACAATTGCGGTGAACTCTTTCCAAACCCTGCCAGACAAAAAAAATAATTACTTGATATCAGGAAATGAACAAACTTGCCGATATGATGCGATAATGATCGATTGAACTTACTTATGGAGCATTTCAGTCATGTCCGCATATTCCTGGGGATCTTTTCGTTTCGAGTCTAAGACGATTACTACTCCCGCTCAAGCTTAATCTCTAGCAGAATAAAGTGGAACCTGCGCACGCATGCATAACTCATCAATTACATTACTATAACCTCGAGTAATAAGGGAAACCGAATATGCACAAGACAGTAACACTCACTTGAAGTTGTAAGGAAAGAGTATTGTCCCTTTGTTTTGATTTTTAAGCAACGATTGTAGCAAGTTGTCCTCGGTTTGTGTGACATTGTTTTTAACCGTAAACTCATGTATGATATTTGGGTTAATGAACCCAATGTCATAGATTTGTGCTTTTCTGTATTCGACGATCTTCAATCTGCATAATATAGTGAGGATAATTATATATACATGCAATGAAAGAGCTGAGCTATATATAGAGAGAGACTTAATTACAGAAGTAGTACTTACAGACAGTAGCAAGTCACGATTGTTTTGTCGAGGGCCTTTTGATTGTATAACTGGAATATCTCCTCAAATTCAACATTCAACTGATCCATTCCAACGAGGTCGTGCTCCTCTTTAATTCTCAGCGTCAAAGCATCCTTCCCAGACTCCCGGCATGTTTTCATGTACCATTCATGCAATGTTCGCATCATCGTTGTTAGAGGAGGATGATCAGGTTTGACGAGAGGCCGCCCGTACCGGTAACTGAATTCGTCCACCTCCAACGGCTCAAACTGTACATCATCGCTCAGGTAATCACTAGGATTGGTACCGGGCACCATCCCCGGATGATTAGCGATGATATCGCTAGACACCTTGAGCGGGGGGCACGATTGGTTCGCCTGTTCGCCGAGCTGGGGAATTTTTTTTCCCACTTCTTCGTTTTGCTAACCTTGCATCACTGGAAGTACTTCCCGACCGCCGCGCGTCTTCATATGTCTTTTTAACACAGTGGTCAAAGTTGGAATCCGGCGGAGGCGGTGGTGGTCGCTTCAGAGCATCGATAGTGCGCATCACTTTCACCGGATCTAGCTTCTCCTTCGGAGGTGGAGTTTTCTTTGCAAAATGGGCCCTCAATTCGGCCTGACATATCTCCTCGTTTTCAGACTCGGTCCTCTCATATGGTAACTTTTCCAGAGGCTTGAGAGATACACTGTATCTGTATTCCCTCCCGCCTCTTCTTGTACTGCTAGCCGCCGGAGCGGCGGCGTCTCTCTTCCGTCGTTGCTTACGAGGCAGAGAAGGAGGCCGAGTGCTCCGACGCGCCGGAGGAGCCGGAGCGGCGGCGTCTGTCTTCTGCCGTTGCCGACGAGGCTGAGGAGGAGGCGTACTGCTCCAACGTGCCGGAGTAGGCGAAGGAGGAGGAGGAGTGCCCTCACGCGTCGGAGGAGCCGGAGAAGGAGGCGGTGTGCCCTGATCACTCACCGGAGGAGGAGGAGGAGGAGGAGGCGGAGAGCCCTGATTCGCCTGAGGAGGAGGCGGAGGCGTCTAGTTTGGAAGCTTGATGTACCCCTTCTGCCATAGACATGTACTCCTTAGAGTACGAGCCAGCTTATTCTCTCCTTCACCTGTAGACTGGTCAAGCTCGAGCTCCTCAAATCCCTCCATTACTTCATCCACCATCACAACAGCATAGCCATGTGGAATCGGTGAGCAGGGAAAAGTTCCGTTGGGTTGAGGAGGTGCAACAGAGCCGACAGCCGCCTTGAAAGTGAGGTTCCGGCATTTCGTCATGCGCTCGCAATGTTGAGCCTCCGTGATAGTATCCACGGGGTAGATAGGAGCCGTGAAGTCAGGCTGAACGGGCTCCGTGGAAGCGACGCTGCTTCTCCGCTGAGATGGCGGGGTAGCTTCTGGGGTAGCTTCGTGCCGCTGAGATGGTTGGCCGGCAGCTCGCTGGCTCTCAGCTTCCTCTAGCTTTTGTAGTCTTGCATTCAGCTTCTTTATTTCGCTCAGCTCCGCTTTCCTCTTTCTCTCCCGGCTTCAGTAACCGCCTGCGTCGGGAAACCCAACCTTCCACGGAACGGAGCCTGGTGTGCCTCGTGTTCGTCCAGGGTGCTCAGCATTCCCTAGGGCCTCAGTCAGCTCGTCCTTCTCTCTGTCGGGAATGAACGTCCCTTCCTGTGCTGCGGTGATATACTCCTGAAGCTTGTTCATGGGTATCGCAAGTTGCTCGTTCGTCCAACGGCACTTCCCTGTTTCAGGGTCCAAAGTTCCCCCAACCCCGAAGAACCAAGTCCTTGAACGGTCTGGCCAGTTCAATGTCTGTGGTACGACGTTTTTAGCAATCAGGTCATTCTCGGCTTTGTCCCACAACGGCCGGGCTTTGAGGTAGACACCTGACCCCGTGTGATGGTGATACTGCTTCTTTGCAGCATTGATCTTGTTTGTCTCTGACATTTTTTTACTCTTGTCCGATGTCTTGTAGGCCACAAATGCGGGCCAGTGATCACCTATCTTCTCAAATCGGCCGGTGAATTCTGGAGTCTTCCCTTTGTCGACAAACTTTGATTTCAACTCATTCTTCCACCTCCTGAATAGATCTGCCATCCTCTTAAGAGCACACGCCTTGACCAGTGGCTCTATAACTGGCTTATTCGGATCCTCCTCTGGCGGTAGGGTGAAATTTGCCTTCAGCGCGGTCCAAAGATCATCTTTCTATCTATCGGTGACATAATCACCATCAGGGGCGCCGTCCTTAGGCTTATTCCATTGCTTGATGCTGATCGGGATGTAGTCCCTAACAATAGCTCCGCACTGAGCAGAAAATGCGTCCTTGGTCTACTTGGGTTCAATCGGATGGCCATCATGCGCGAGTGCTGTGATCGTGAACCTTTCTTCCTTGCGCAACCTCTTCTTCGGGCCTCGTCTCGTTACCGAAGTTTGGCTCAATCCGGAGGGCTATAAAATAAGAAAGAAGAGTTAATTAATATATGTACATACCAAAACAATTAATGCATCAATTAGCTAGTCAGCACAAGCTTAATTAATATATATACCTCGCCGGACTTTGCAACAGCACCCTCCTCCGTTCGGTCACCGGAGCCGTCATCATGGTCTCCTTCTTCCTCCGGCATTCGGTCACCGAAGCCATCATGATCATGTCCTTCCTCCTCCATTGTTCGATCACCGGAGACATCATCCTCTCCTTCCAGACCATCGGTGTCGTTGAGATACGACAAGATATCACGTCCGTCGTGGATTATGTCCCCCAACAACTGTTCTTGTTCCAAGTCTCTTGGATCCATAGTTTCTGCAAATATTACAACATGGCAATTAATATACAAACATGAATGTCCGACGTCCGGACTGCATCTCTCATGAATGTCTGACGCCCGGTTTGGGGTGGCCTCGACAACACTTGTAGGGTTTGGGTGGGGGGGTATATCGACAACGCTTTTTTTCTCGGGTTTGGGTCGCCTCGAGAGTTGGTCACCCGGTATATCGAGAGGGGGTGAACATTTTACCTAAGTAACTTAGAAAAAAAATGTTATCGGGGAGGGGGTATATCGACCCCCCCTCATGTCGAAGTTATCGGGGAGGGGGTATATCGACCCCCCCCCTCATGTCGAAGTTATCGGGGAGGGGGGTATATCGACAACGACATACATACATGGAAAAAAATGCTATCCATCTTTACATACATAGCCACATACATATATTATATATTTTCATTAACTCATGACATATTTTCATTATTTTTCTTTCTTTAACTCAACGACAACGACATACATACATGGAAAAAATGTATATCGCCCCCCCCCCCCCTCATGTCGAAGTTATCGGGGAGGGGGGTATATCGACCCCCCCTCATGTCGAAGTTATCGGGGAGGGGGTATATCGACCCCCCCCCCCCTCATGTCGAAGTTATCGGGGAGGGGGGTATATCAACAACGACATACATACATGGAAAAAAATGCTATCCATCTTTACATACATAGCCACATACATATATTATATATTTTCATTAAATCATGACATATTTTCATTATTTTTCTTTCTTTAACTCAACGACAACGACATACATACATGGAAAAAATGTATATCGACCCCCCCTCATGTCGAAGTTATCGGGGAGGGGGGTATATCGACCCCCCCCCTCATGTCGAAGTTATCGGGGAGGGGGGTATATCGACCCCCCCCCCTCATGTCGAAGTTATCGGGGAGGGGGGTATATCGACCCCCCCACCCCTCATGTCGAAGTTACCGGAGCCATCATGATCATGTCCGTGTCCTTGTCCGTGTCCGTGTCCGTGTCGCCGTATCCGTGTCCGTGTCGCCGTATCCGTGTCCGTGTCCATGTCCGTGTCGCCGTATCCGTGTCCGTGTCGCCGTATCCGTGCCTGTGTCCGTGTCCGTGTCGCCGTATTCGTGTCCGTGTCGCCGTATCCGTGTCCGTGTCGCCGTATCCGTATCCGTGTTCGTGTCCGTGTCCGTGTCTGTGTCGCCGTATCCGAGAAGGGACCATGGGAAAGGGGGGGCTCACTGGGGGGCGGCGACGGGGAGGCGACGGGGCGACAACGGGGCGGCGACGGGGACGGGGCGGCTCGGGGCGGCGCGCGGCGACGGGGACGGGGCGGCGCGGCAACGGGGACGAGGCGGCGCGGCGACGGGGACAGGGCGGCGATGGGGCGGCTCAGGGCGGCGCGCGGCGATGGGGACGACGACGGCGATGGGGACGACGACGGCGACGAGGACGGGGCGGCGCGGCGACGGGGACGGGGCGGCGACGGGGATGGGGCGGCGCGGCGACGGGGACGGGGCGGCGCGGCAATAGGGACGGGGCGGCGACGGCGACGGGGACGGGGCGGCGACGGCGATGGCGACCTCGGGGCGACGGGGACGGGGCGGCGACGGCGATGGCGACCTCGGGGCGGCTCGGGGCGGCGCGCGGCGACGAGGACGACGACGGCGGGCTCGGGGCGGCACGCGGCGACGGCGACGCGGAGCGGGCGGCGACGGCGACGAGGAGCGGGCGGCGACGGCGACGGCGATCTCGGGGCGGCTCGGGGAGGCGACGGCGTCGAGGGCAGCAGCAGAATGGCGGGTGGGGCGAAATTTCCTAAGTCTTGGTTATATAGCAACCACCTTTGGTCCCGGTTGGTGCCACCAACCGGGACCAATGCCACCTTTGGTCCCGGTTGGTGCCACCAACCGGGACCAAAGGTCTCTTTTCAGCAGCCCAAAGGGCGGGAAGCAGAGACCTTTGGTCCCGGTTGGTGCCACCAACCGGGACCAAAGGTCTCTTTTCAGCAGCCCAAAGGGCGGGAAGCAGAGACCTTTGGTCCCGGTTGGTGGTACCAACCGGGACCAAAGGTGGGCATTGGTCCCGGTTGGTGCCACCAACCGGGACCAATGGCCTTGCACACATTTTTTTTATTTTTTTCCAGTATTATTGTTTTGTTTTTTGCTTTATTTATTTTTTTAAATTTTTTCCAGTATTTTTCTTCTGTTATTTTAGTTCATTCTTTTTAACAAATAAATACTTTGATAATTTTAGTAGCATAATTTCCATTATTTTGTTTTGTTTTTTGCTTTATTTATTTTTGTTTTATTTTTTTCTTTATTTATTTCCAGTGTGTTTTATCATTATATTCTTTTTGCTATTAATGTTTTGAACAAAAAATACTTTGATAATTTTAGTTGCATAATTTTGATATAATTATAGTTTCAAAAATACTATAATTTTAAATGGGTGTTTTATATATTTTTTTGTTGCATAAATTTTATATAATTTTAAGTTTATAAAAGCTTTTTAGTTGATTCTTTTTGCTATTGAAGAATATTATAGTTTTGTTTTAGTTGATCATAACAAAATATTTTAATTGAGCCACCAACCGGGACTAATGGCCTTGTCCTGGGAGTGGCTAAAATTTAGTCCCACCTCGCCAAGCGAGAGGGACTCGCAGCGGTTTATAAGCCCTGAGTGCAGAGACGAAGAACGATGAAGGAAAGGCGCAATGCTCACCTGCACGTTGCTTAGCTTCAGGCCTTGAGGAAATGGTGTAGACTGCACGGAGCTATCTGCAGTTTCTCAAGGCCTGAAGCTAAGCAACGTGCAGGTGAGCATTGCGCCTCTCCTTCATTTTTAATAACTTATTTTAACTCCGGACATTTTGTGTGTTCATTATGCACCATTCAAAGGCACATCATCAATGTTCAACCCTTTTCTGCCTTCATTTGCTATTTTTCATGCATTTAACGATTTGTTTTGAGCTAAATGACCCTGAAATTGAAAAGCACTATAAATGAACTCTGAAAAGGTTGAAAGTTGGCATGGTATCATCATTTCACCCACATAGCATGTGCTAAAAAGTTGAGAGGGTTACGGCAAAAACTGGATGCACTTTGTGTACAAACTGGACAATCTCTTTCGAAGTATCAGGGTTTCGGACGAAAACTCATTTGTTACAAAGGGATTTCATTTTTTTGAACTTATTTGAACTCCAAACTTTTTGTGTGTTCAAAATGAACCATTCAAAGCCACGTCATGAATTTTCAACCCTTTCTGACTTCATCTGGTATTTTTCATGCATTTACTGATTTTTTAAGCTAAATGACCCTGAAATTGAAAAGCACTATAAATGAACTCTGAAAAGGTTGAAAGTTGGCATGGTATCATCATTTCACCCACATAGCATGTGCTAAAAAGTTGAGAGGGTTACGGCAAAAACTGGATGCACTTCGTGTACAAACTGGATAATCTCTTTCAAAGTATGAGGGTTTCGGACGAAAACTCATCTGTTACAAAGGGATTTCATTTTTTTGAACTTATTTGAAGTCCAAACTTTTTGTGTGTTCAAAATGAACCATTCAAAGCCACGTCATCAATTTTCAACCCTTTCTGACTTCATCTGTTATTTTTCATGCATTTACTGATTTTTTTAAGCTAAATGACCCTGAAATTGAAAAACACTATAAATGAACTCTGAAAAGGTTGAAAGTTGGCATGGTATCATCATTTCACCCACATAGGATGTGCTAAAAAGTTGAGAGGGTTACGGCAAAAACTGGATGCACTTCGTGTACAAAACGGACAATCTCTTTCGAAGTATCAAGGTTTCGGACGAAAACTCATCTGTTACAAATGGATTTCATTTTTTTGAACTTATTTGAACTCCAGACTGTTTGTGTGTTCAAAATGAACCATTCAAAGCCACATCATTAATTTTCAACCCTTTCTGACTTCATCTGGTATTTTCTATACTTCATACGAAAACTCACGTGAATGAACAAGACTGTGTAGAGGCCAACGGAGAATTCTTTCGTTGACGTTCTATAATGAATTTGCTATAATTTTTATTTTTATATAATTATTATTTTTGCATATCTTTATAACCTTGGGCGGTGAAGGTCGTACCAATCAGGAAGAAGCACACGGATCGTGTGTTTCTTTCAAGCGCTTGTGTACAATGTTATAAAAAGTTGAGAGGGTTACGGCAAAAACTGGATGCACTTCGTGTACAAAACGGACAATCTCTTTCGAAGTATTCGGGTTTCATACGAAAACTCATCTGTTACAAAAGGCATTTCATTTCTTCACATGTAACTGCAATGATATAGTTGTGGAGAGAAAGTCTTCACTTTTTCTTCGCTTGTGTCCTTTGCTTATTGCGCCGTAACCATGGATAATCTTCATCGTTTAAGAGGGTGCTTGGGTCAGCCTTGACTTTGAAGGGAGGAATTTCATGAAACTTTTCATAATCTTCAGACATGTCTGTCTTGCCCTCCAATCCCACGATGTCTCTTTTTCCTGAAAGAACTATGTGGCGCTTTGGCTCATCGTATGATGTATTCGCTTCCTTATCTTTTCTTTTTCTCGGTTTGGTAGACATGTCCTTCACATAGAAAACCTGCGCCACATCATTGGCTAGGACGAATGGTTCGTCTGTGTACCCAAGATTGTTCAGATCCACTGTTGTCATTCCGTACTGTGGGTCTTCCTGTACCCCGCCTCCTGACAGATTGACCCATTTGCACTGAAACAAAGGGACCTTGAAATCATGTCCATAGTCAAGTTCCCATATGTCCACTATGTAACCATAATATGTGTCCTTTCCCCTATTGGTTGCTGCATCAAAGCGGACACCGCTGTTTAGGTTGGTGCTCTTTTGATCTTGGGCGATCGTGTAAAATGTATTCCCATTTATCTCGTACCCTTTGTAAGTCAATACAGTCGAAGATGGTCCCCTGGCCAACGAGTACAACTCATCAGAAACAGTGTTGTCACCCATGAGACGTGTTTGCAACCAACTGCCAAAAGTACTGATGTGTTCATATGTAATCCAGTCGTCACACTGCTCCGGGTGTTTGGAGCGCAGAATATTCTTGTGTTCATCGACATACGGGGTCACCAAGGTAGAATTCTGTAGAACTGTGTAGTGTGCTTGAGACCAAGAATGCCCGTCCTACATATTATTGAGTCCACTCCTAGCGTGCCTTTTCCAGCTAGTCTCCCCTCATACCGTGATTGAGGGAGACCAATCTTCTTAAGGTCAGGAATGAAGTCAACACAAAACCCAATGACATCCTCTGTTTGATGGCCCATGGAGATGCTTGCTTCTGGCCTAGCGCGGTTACGAACATATTTCTTTAAGACTCCCATGAACCTCTCAAAGGGGAACATATTGTGTAGAAATACAGGGCCCAGAACGACAATCTCGTCGACTAGATGAACTAGGACGTGCGTCATGATATTGAAGAACGACGGTGAGAACACCAGCTCGAAACTAACAAGACATTGCACCAAATCACTCCTTAACCTTGGCAGGATTTCTGGATCGATCACCTTCTAAGAGATTGCATTGAGGAATGCACATAGCTTCACAATGGCTAATCGAACGTTTTCCGGTAGAAGCCTCCTCAATGCAACCGGAAGCAGTTGCGTCATAATCACGTGGCAGTCATGAGACTTTAGGTTCTGGAACTTTTTCTCTGCCATATTTATTATTCCCTTTATATTCGACAAGAAGCCAGACAGGACCTTCATACTGAGCAGGCATTCAAAGAAGATTTCCTTCTCTTCTTTGGTAAGAGCGTAGCTGGCAGGACCTTCATACTGCTTTGGATGCATGCCGTCTTTTTCATGCACACGTTGCTGTTCCTCCCGTGCCTCCGGTGTATCTTTTGTCTTCCCATACACTCCCAAGAAGCCTAGCAGGTTCACGCAAAGATTCTTCGTCACGTGCATCACGTCGATTGCAGAGCGGACCTCTAGGTCTTTCCAATAGGGTAGGTCCCAAAATATAGATTTCTTCTTCCACATGGGTGCACGTCCCGCATCGTCAGTCGGAACAGATAGTCCGCCAGGACCCTTTCCAAATATTACTTGTAAATCATTGACCATATCAAGTATGTGATCACCAGTACGGAGGGCGGGCTTCTTCCGGTGATCTGCCTCACCTTTGAAATGCTTTCCTTTCTTTCGACATTGATGGTTGGTCGGAAGAAATCGACGATGCCCCAGGTACACATTCTTCCTGCATTTGTCCAAATATATATTGTCGGTGTCATCTAAACAGTGTGTGCATGCGTGGTATCCCTTGTTTGTCTGTCCTGAAAGGTTACTGAGAGCAGGCCAATCGTTGATGGTTACAAACAGCAACGCTCGTAGGTCAAATTCCTCTTGTGCATGCTCATCCCACACACATACACCTCTTCCATTCCATAGCTATAAAAGTTCATCAACTAATGGCCTTAGGTACACATCAATGTCATTGCCGGGTTGCTTAGGGCCTTGGATGAGCACTGGCATCATAATGAACTTCCGCTTCATGCACAACCAAGGAGGAAGGTTATACATACATAGAGTCACAGGCCATGTGCTATGCTTGCTGCTCTGCTCCCCAAAAGGATTAACGCCATCTGCACTTAAACCAAACCATACGTTCCTCGGGTCACCTGTAAAGTCGCTCCACTTTCTCTCGATCTTTCTCCACTGCGACCCGTCAGCGGGTGCTCTCAACTTCCCGTCTTTCTTACGGTCTTTTTTGTGCCATTGCATCAACTCGGCATGCTTTTTGTTTCTGAACAGACATTTCAACTGTGGTATTATAGGAGCATACCACACCACCTTGGCAGGAACCCTCTTCCTGGTGCGCTGGCCCTCAACATCACCAGGCTCATCTCTTCTGATCTTATACCGCAATGCACCGCATACCGAGCATGCGTTCAAATCCTCATACGCACCGCGGTAGAGGATGCAGTCATTAGGGCATGCATGTATCTTCTGCACCTCCAATCCTAGAGGGCATAGAACCTTCTTTTCTTCGTACGTACTGCCGGGCAATTCGTTATCCTTTGGAAGCTTCTTCTTCATTATTTTCAGTAGCGAACTAAATCCCTTGTCAGATACACCATTGTCTGTAGGGGAACGCAGCAGAAAACAAAAATTTTCCGACCTACGCACCAGCCCAGGACCACTATGGAGACTGCATACAAGGTTTGATCATTATCGTTACCGACTCGTAGCGCAGCGGAAGTAGAGTCGATGACGAACGGCGGTGCAGATCCCCGCAGCTAGGATTTTACTACCTCCCAACCGCGAGGATGTATACCCTCATCTGCCCCGCGGACAGCCCTCCGGGAGGCGGTCGCACAGTCCCCCGGATGGTGTCGCGGACAGCCCTTCGGGAGGACCTCCGAAACTCGGACTGTCACTCGGACAGCCCTTCGGGAGGACCTCCAAAACTCGGACGGTCACACGGACAGCCCTTCGGGAGGCACTCTCGAAATAAGAACGAAAATACGATCTCTCTACAGAGTTGCACACATACGGTGTCATCTATCCGGCAGGGCTTCGCCGTCCAGAACTAGTTCATGCCGGAACCCAGACAGCCTTTCGGCTCTACGAAACTATTTCGCTGGGAGGGAGAGAAGAATGCCAGATCATGCATGGCTTTGTGTATGAGAGCAAGAGTGTGTTTTGTGGCTGCCAACATCACTCTTATTTATAGGCTAGCCAAGGGGTAAAGTTGTCATACAAAAAACCCCAAAGTGCCCTTGGAATATCCCTTTCAAAAAGGAATATGCCATATGGGAGTGCCATGTGGAGCACCATGGTGCCCCACCCATCTTGGCCGGCCACACCCTTGGGGGACCCCCATGAGGGGCTGCCTTGGCCCCCAAGGCCTTCTAGAAACCTTTTTGGAAATATCCAAAAGGTGTTTTTCCACAAATATCCAAAAAGCACTTTCACTATTCACGACGACATTTTTCAGCGTCTGATCGAACTGAAAATATTCATGTGGGCTTAGAACAATTCTAGTACCCACCAAAATAATTTTCAACGCGAGCCGGAACAATTCCGGATTAGTGATTTCATCTGCGAAAAGCATCTGAAGCGGTTTCGGCAGCTCCGGAACATTTCCGGTTTTCATTCCAGAAAATTCCAAAAAGTTTCCAGAATGATTCTGGCATCCTCCAAGAATTATCAGGCATGTGCTGAAACCAATTTGACTTAATGATATCCCCTGAAACAACTTTTCAGTTTTACCTAAACCGTTCAGGTGTTCTCTCTGCGGAACTTTTCCGCTGTCCGAAACTTTTCCGGCGTCCGAAACTTTTTCGGTGATTTTCTCTCAGACTCCCTGTCTAGTATTCAACAGATAGATGACCCTTAAGCGTGTGACCCTATAGCTTCGGTGAAGCATAGACATGACCCGGAACCCCTTCCGATCAATGATCAACATCGGAGCCGTGGACACCCATATTGACCCCTATACCCACACGAATGAATATTCGAGTGAACCTCCAGTTGTCGTGTGCTATTCCTGTCGCTTCGCGATATGTTACAATAACCCGAGGTGAGACATGTAGGCATCCCCGTGGATCAACAACTTGTCCACTATGCCGGTTACCTCGTTGCCGGTATTGTTCTCTTTTCTCGTTCCCGTGTTCCGGCATCCCCGTGATCAAATCACAAAGTGTCTGGCCAGACGATGATGGATACCGTAACACCGAGAGGGCCCAGAGATATCTCTCCATCGTCGGAGGAGCAAATCCCAATCTTGAGCTATCAAGTTACTTGACATACCTTTCCATGAACCCGTAAGCCGCCGTAATAGCCACCCATTTACGGATGACGTTTAACAAACCCCAAAGTTCATGAAGCAAGCATGAAGAAACTCGACACTCTCATGGTCTAAGGAATTATGCAAACATTAACTTCTCTGTGTTATTAACCATTAACTTATGACGAATTTATCTCATAGCATAACATCAATCGGGTCGATTCAACACAAGTGTTCTACCAACAATTGTGCCCTCAAAATTGCCGGCATAGCCATGCCCATGATCAGGAAAACAGGATCATCATGCAATACTTGAGCCAGTCATAGAGGCTTGACTAGGAATACATTTTACCGTTTATTATCCCACACGTGCACATGAGTTTCCCTCCAAGCCTCGTTTTATTTGTAGACTCGAGAATCATTGCAGTTATAGCATGGAAATTAAACATAATTATGAACAGGGAGATAATCAATAACATTTATTATTGCCTCTAGGGCATATCTCCTACAGACTCCTACTTGCACTAGAGTCAATAATCTAGTCAATGCTAATGCACTTTACACCTATGGCATACTGGTGTAAAATATGCTTCGCATGTGGTATAGCCTGATGTCCAACGGATCTGACGACTTCAGTTCCGTGTGTAACTTTGCATATCCTTGCGTTTTCACGCTTTCACAAAATCCATATTTTGTGTGGACTTGGCTTTGCATATGTGTGAATCATTGGACGAAACCTGATTCCTCAGACTGAGCTATGAGGGCAACTATCTGCAATAGTGTCCCATAGACCAAAGCCATCTTGGAACCATACTAAGTTCATGAATGAACTATATGATTCAACAACTTCTTTGTCGCTTCTTAAGCATCAACATACTTAGCCTTTGTTATAGAATTCGCCACAGTATCTTGTTTGGAACAATTTCCAACTACCGTGCCACCATATTGTGTATGACACAAAACCCTCAATTTAAATCGAAAATCGCATGGAGCATTGATGAAGACTGTATCGATGTAATTACTTACAACGAGCACTTCATAATCTCTGCTTGCGAGAAAACATGTCATCAGTACTACTCTAGTACCCAATGACATCTTTCACTGTTGTCCCATGATCAGTACTTTTGATCACTTTGGTATCTATACTCGCAACAACTTTGGAGTACCGGACATATCTGGTTGTTTTACATACCATGGAATACATGATTAATCCAAACACAAGAGTGTGTGGAATCTCCATCATGTATTTCACTCATCAGTGTTTTGGGACACTGAGTCTTGCAAAAACTCTTTCCATGTGACTTCGGCAAGAATTACTCCTTGGCGTTTTTAAATGCTAAAAGGTTTTAGCATCTTGTCAATATGTATTCATTGCTTAGGCCCATTAGGTAAATCTATCTCCATAGATCATCATGCCTAATATTGAGGCTATTTAGCCTAAGCACTTCATCGAAAAACTATTTTCAAATGAAGTCATAATTTGTGTCAAGAAATTTATTTCCAATTTAACAATGTGTCAAGTACACAAGGTTTTTAGAAATATTATTATGCTCCCACTTACTTTCTTGAATCACAAGCATCTTCGATACCCATTTGATGAAGTCAAACCCCTTTGACCATTCCATCAAAAACGAAGATTCCAACTCCTCTTTGCTCTCTTCTGTCCATCGCTGGAACTCTGAAGTTTGCATACTTACTAGCATCCTCTGGATCGACAAATTACTTTGGACTGTATCACATACAAGTCGTAGGTTTCATTCCCATCAGATGGAAATCCTTTCGTCATCCATGTTTCATATCTCACGATTGAAATATGTATTAATTGCTAGTTCAACCCGAACCGACTTCAAGCCTCGCTACGGTGAATCAACCTCATCGTAGTCAACTCCTTGGATTTGTTATTTCAACAAGTCGAGCTATATGGATAAAACATTTTTATCCGTATCAGTTTTTAGTTCCATAAATATTCGTTAGACTCTAAGTCTTCCGAAAGGTGTATCAAGATTTTAATCTCGAATCACTTATATGGAAACTATCTCGGATTGTATTGGCATTTAGCCAATTCCGGAGTCAGGGCCCATCAACGCTTCCTTGTGTATTGTAGGTATACTTTTGTCTATCAACAATATCTCGTTTGCGCACCTGATAGGTTTGCACGAGCTTTGCCTACGTGGTTCAGCTGCAAGTTTGACCGAAATCCATACATTTTATTGTAGAGACTTCCATATCAGTCGTAGTAGGAAACTCCGGAATCACTTCCAAGGTTTCTTTCCTTTGATCTGATGACGAAGATACTGGTTATCTCGTCGAGTTGCACTGTCCTCCCACTCACTTTTTGTAAGAACTATTCTCTTTAAAAGCATACCGTTTTGTGGCAAACCTATTTGCCTCGGTATAGTGAGGGAGGAATACCCAATTACTTGGGATAACCTACAAAGTAGCACTTGTCTGATTTGGAATAGGTTTGTAACCTTTTACACAAGCCCCATATTCCAAATGTTAAGAAAAGATATAACATGGTTGGGCGTACCATACCATGGCTTCATTTCAACAGACCTGATGGATCTCTTTTCAGTGTAAAAGCCGCAGTCTCTAAAGCATCACCTTTTAAAAGGGATAATGGCAATTTTATTTATGTCATCTTTGATCTTACCATGTCATAAATGGTTCGATTACATCTTCACGGACTTTCCACTTGCAGTGGTGTTCTGGGAGGTGTAAGTTATGAAACTCTTTTCACAACTCATCAGACATTCGCTAAACTTGTAACTCAAATATTCCTTTCTGCAATCGAATTGTAGAAACATAATTTTCTTGTTACAATAACTTCTACTTCATTTTTGAAAACCTTATGAATGATTTCAAAAGATCTAGACTTACGTCTCATCAAGTAAATATCCATATATCTACTTGAGTCATTTCTGAAGATAGATAAATCCACTACTTGCAACAACATTTATTGGACTACACACATCATAATGTATGATCACCAATATGTTCTTTGCTCGTTCCTTATGGCCTGTGAACAGTATTTCAGTCACTTCACTTTTCAGAGGAAAGTTGCAAGTGTCAGATGATTCAAAATCAAACGACTTCAAAATCCATCATAATGGAATTTTCCATGCGGGTTTCTCCAATGTGACCAAATGCAGTGCCACACTTGTGTGGTATTCTTTTAGTCTTGCGACATTTAGCATCAGTGTTATGGATGTATCATATTACCATCAATATTCATAGCATACATCCCATCCTGTATGGAAGTATGGCCCTTCATGTTATTCATAACACCGAACATCAAAAGTTCTCTTATGAACAACCTTCTTGCAAGATACCTTATGCAAAGGCTAGAGTGTGAAACTCTAAAATGAATTATGAAAGTAAACTCAGAGGTAATGTATTATTATCAATATTCATAACATACTTCTCATTCATAATGAAAGTATGGCCCCTTTTGTTATTCATAACTCCGAACATTAAAAGTTCTCTTATGAACAACCTTCTTGCAAGATACTTTATGCAATGGGCTAGAGTGTGTAAAACTCAAAAATGATTTATGAAAATAAATACATATGGTAATACACCGATGGAAAGTATAGTACCATTTACTATATTCCCAGCGTGTATCAAAACCTCATTCCTGGCTAGTCTTTCAGGCCATAGTAGTTCTTACATCGAGTTGCAACAGAATGCAATCGAGTGGGTATCCTTGTGACTAACTCACAATACCCAAGAATTAGTGATTAACATGTTTAACCATAATTCCCAAGAACTATATCTTTGACCAGCCTTCTATACATCAAAAACTTGTATGACATTCATACATGAGCTGGATATTCCAGTCTTCTTTCCTTTTGCCGTTATACTTCTAACAGTTTAACTTTCAGTATTTCTCCTACTCTCAGAAGAAGCACTCAACTTAAGAGTGGCATTAGCCCCGGACTTCCTAGGCGTGAAAGTCTCACTAACACCCTTCGGACACTTCCTTTCTCTTTAAGTTGTTGTTTTATTCACCTTTCATCATATGATAGGCGTTCTCCTGGATCCCTCTCTTATCAGTCTAATGCATAGTAAACTCCTTTACTAATAGTTTGCAAACAAACATTGCTTTGGATATCTCATATCTTTTAGCCTTTGTCTTTCTCTGAAAATGATTTTCAGATTCCATGAATATCACATAACTATCCAAACTTTCGAAGTTCGGGTCTCATGGAAGCAAACATATTGCACTTTGACTGAAAAGGAATTCTAGCTTTTGGATCGAAGGACGAGAGTCACATGATCCATAGCATTAGCGGGAGAATACCGAAAGTATGCGATAGGACAAAGTCCTTCTCGGCACTCTTGAGGACAATCCTCATATTACGTTACCAACCGTAAAGTTTTAACCAGATATTTAACAGCTATTCAATTTTAATAGGGAAGGTGGAAACGCGAGCCATTATTCTACAACTATTGCAAATCACACTTAGACTGTGTTCAAAATTAATTGCACTGAGAATTTAAAAGAAGTTAATTCAACAGTGCGCTCCCACTCAAATCAATATCTCTCATAATTGATTGTGAGTGATACAAGACCCGAGTTTTGATTGTTCGCCATGATGGTAGCATCACAGATGACGAAAAATCTCAACCGGTAAGCCAACTTGCCAATCACATCTCTATGTGACTCTTGTTCATCTTTCGATGCGTGTGTTCTGAGCTCATGACTTTCATGCCTGAACGTCAAGACAACCAAGTGATCTCGCTGCGAGGTCTCAACTCACCCGCCTCACACTTCCCTATTCGTTCGTACCCATGGTAGCATGTGATACCCCGAAAAGTTAGGTGCCGTGACGGTGCTACACTTGGGAGTACACTAACTACTTGATATTTTTGTGAGAGATCACCCTAATAAAAAGCGACTACCGCGCAATCAAGAAGGGTGCATCATAAGGGATAAACATCTCAGGCAATTCATAATTAGCATGACATGATATAGCCCCTTCCGACGGAGAAGTCTTGAATTTCTTCGTCTTCGGCATTCGCGTTGGTGTTCACCTTCGCGAAGATTGCCACCACCTTGTCGATGCACCAAATAATATTGCTATCTCTATAGCTAATAAAATAGGTGCATTACATAAGGTTGACACGCAGGTCATTAAAGTGCAATCATATGGCTCCAGCCATCATGCCGAATCATGACACGCAGGTCATGTTAATCAATTTACATCATATAGTCATTTCATACATAATCAAATTATTATGAACACTGCTATACCACATCACATGCACATGCAAACCATCCTGCAAAACCAAGTTAGACGCCTCTAATCGGTTCATGCAAAATTTTATTATTCGTGGCTTCTAAGGTTTCGAAACAAACCGAAGCTACCAACGTCCATCATCAAGCATGATAATCCAAGTCGCTAGATTAACATTCCAGGGTGTATGAAACACGAGATAATAAAATCTCGAGCCCCATACTAAACTTCGTCATACGCGTGACCCCCGTGCAGATCATATCTGCATTGCCCTTTCGTCTGCGAAATTTCATCTTTCTTTTTAACTACGGTGGAATTCAATGAACTGTTAGCACTTCGTTGATCAATCAGGATCGCGGATTGCCAGAACATTGAAACTCCACCATACTGTTATCAAGATCAGAAATATGCAAATTCTAGGGAAGCAACAAGAACATCGGGTAACAGACTTCATCTGCTACCCGCACAAATAATTTTCAGCAATAGATCTCATCTACTACCTAATTATATTGTGCAACACCCATACATCTCTATGTATTCTAGATCGCAACCTGCATCTACGCATAGCACGGCTCTTGATGCCACTGTAGGGGAACGCAGCAGAAAACAAAAAATTTCCGACCTACGCACCAGCCCAGGACCACTATGGAGTCTGCATACAAGGTTTGATCATTATCGTTACCGACTCGTAGCGCAGCGGAAGTAGAGTCGATGACGAATGGTGGTGCAGATCCCCGCAGCTAGGATTTTACTACCTCCCAACCGCGAGGATGTATACCCTCATCTGCCCCGCGGACAGCCCTCCGGGAGGCGGTCGCACAGTCCCCCGGATGGTGTTGCGAACAGCCCTTCGGGAGGACCTCCGAAACTCGGACTGTCACTCGGACAGCCCTTCGGGAGGACCTCCAAAACTCGGACGGTCACACGGACAGCCCTTCGGGAGGCACTCTCGAAATAAGAACGAAACTACGATCTCTCTACAGAGTTGCACACATACGGTGTCATCTATCCGGCAGGGCATCGCCGTCCAGAACTAGTTCCTGCCGGAACCCAGACAGCCTTTCGGCTCTACGAAACTATTTCGCTGGGAGGGAGAGAAGAATGCCAGATCATGCATGGCTTTGTGTATGAGAGCAAGCGTGTGTTTTGTGGCTGCCAACATCACTCTTATTTATAGGCTAGCCAAGGGGTAAAGTTGTCATACAAAAAACCCCAAAGTGCCCTTGGAATATCCCTTTCAAAAAGGAATATGCCATATGGGAGTGCCATGTGGAGCACCATGGTGCCCCACCCATCTTGGCCGGCCACACCCTTGGGGGACCCCCATGAGGGGGTGCCTTGGCCCCCAAGGCCTTCTAGAAACCTTTTTGGAAATATCCAAAAGGTGTTTTTCCACAAATATCCAAAAAGCACTTTCACTATTCACGACGACATTTTTCAGCGTCTGATCGAACTGAAAATATTCATGTGGGCTTAGAACAATTCTAGTACCCACCAAAATAATTTTCAACGCGAGCCGGAACAATTCCGGATTAGTGATTTCATCTGCGAAAAGCATCTGAAGCGGTTTCGGCAGCTCCGGAACATTTCCGGTTTTCATTCCAGAAAATTCCAAAAAGTTTCCAGAATGATTCTGGCATCCTCCAAGAATTATCAGGCATGTGCCGAAACCAATTTGACTTAATGATATACCCTGAAACAACTTTTCAGTTTTACCTAAACCGTTCAGGTGTTCTCTCTGCGGAACTTTTCCGCTGTCCGAAACTTTTCCGGCGTCCGAAACTTTTTCGGTGATTTTCTCTCAGACTCCCTATCTAGTATTCAACAGATAGATGACCCTTAAGCGTGTGACCCTATAGGTTTGGTGAAGCATAGACATGACCCGGAACCCCTTCCGATCAATGATCAACATCGGAGCCGTGGACACCCATATTGACCCCTATACCCACACGAATGAATATTCGAGTAAACCTCCAGTTGCCGTGTGCTATTCCTGTCGCTTCGCGATATGTTACAATAACCCGAGGTGAGACATGTAGGCATCCCCGTGGATCAACAACTTGTCTACTATGCCGGTTACCTCGTTGCCGGTATTGTTCTCTTTTCTCGTTCCCGTGTTCCGGCATCCCCGTGATCAAATCACAAAGTGTCTGGCCAGACGATGATGGATACCGTAACACCGAGAGGGCCCAGAGATATCTCTCCATCGTCGGAGGAGCAAATCCCAATCTTGAGCTATCAAGTTACTTGACATACCTTTCCATGAACCCGTAAGCCGCCGTAATAGCCACCCATTTACGGATGACGTTTAACAAACCCCAAAGTTCATGAAGCAAGCATGAAGAAACTCGACACTCTCATGGTCTAAGGAATTATGCAAACATTAACTTCTCTGTGTTATTAACCATTAACTTATGACGAATGTATCTCATAGCATAACATCAATCGGGTCGATTCAACACAAGTGTTCTACCAACAATTGTGCCCTCAAAATTGCCGGCATAGCCATGCCCATGATCAGGAAAACAGGATCATCATGCAATACTTGAGCCAGTCATAGAGGCTTGACTAGGAATACATTTTACCGTTTATTATCCCACACGTGCACATGAGTTTCCCTCCAAGCCTCGTTTTATTTGTAGACTCGAGAATCATTGCAGTTATAGCATGGAACATAAACATAATTATGAACAGGGAGATAATCAATAACATTTATTATTGCCTCTAGGGCATATCTCCTACATTGTCTGCCTTCCATTGCAGCAATTCCAGTGTGGTACCGAGCTTTCTGTTGTCATCTTCGCAATTTGGGTACAACCCTTTTTTGTGATCCTCGAACATGCGATCGAACTTCAACTTCTCCCTTTCACTTTCGCATTCTCTCTGTGCATCAACAATGACCCGGCGAAGATCATCATCGGGCACATCGTCTGGTTCCTCTTGATCTTCAGCTTCCCCCATTGCAGCATCATCGTATTCAGGGGGCGGGTAGTTGTCGTCATCCTCTTCTTCTTCGTTCTCTTCCATCATAACCCCTCTTTCTCCGTGCTTGGTCCAAACATTATAGTGTGGCATAAAACCCTTCTGAAGCAGGTGGAAGTGAAGGGTTTTATAGTTGGAGAAAGCCTTCGTATTCTCAAAGACAGTACATGGACAATGCATAAAACCATTCTGCTTGTTTGCCTCAGCCGCTTCGAGAAAATTATGCAGGCCCTCAATATACTCGGAGGTGCGTCGGTCACCGTACATCCATTGCCGGTTCATCTGCGTGCATATCATGAATAGAGAAGTGACCAAATTAATAGAAATTCATCATCACATTAAATCCAAAGTATAGTAGTGACCAAAATAAATACATAACGTTCATACATAGTTCTCATTATTGAACAACATATAGCTCTCTAGAGCATCTAATTAAAACATACATTGAAACTATAAAATTTAAATGCAACAACAAATGCGATCATAACCGCAACTAAGGTACCAATTGATCCAACGGCATAATGATACCAAGCCTCAGTATGAATGGCATATTTTCTAATCTTTCTAATCTTCAAGCGCATTGCATCCATCTTGATCTTGTGATCGTCGACGACATCGGCAACATGCAACTCCAACTTCATCTTCTCCTCTTCAACTCTTTGTAATTTTTCTTTCAAGTAATTGTTTTCTTTTTCAACCAAATTTAACTTCTCGACAAGAATTTCTATGTCGGTTGGAATTTCCGGTTCACATACCTCCTAGATTAAAAAATATATGTCACGTTGGTCGGCATAATTGTCATAAACACTAAATAAAACAAATAGTTATAAAAGATAATATATACCACATCCGAATCATAGACCGGACGAGGGCCGACGTGGGCGGATACCATGACCATGGCACTATATAATAACAAACAATAATAAAAGTAAGAAAATTACACAAGTATCTATCTAAATGATACAAGTAAGAACTTTTTTCTTTTAGAAAGAAGATAAGAAGAAGAGGCTAACCACGGTGGTGCCGGCGCCGAGATGGACGCGGGCGATCGACGGCGGTGAGGACGGGGACGGGACAGGACGGACCGCCAAACCTAAACAAATCTTGAGAAAAATGGAGCTTGGACAAGGACCTTCGAGAGGAGAAAGCTTAAGTGTGGCTCGGGCATTTCATCGAACACCTCATGTGCATAGGAGGTGAGCTAGAGCACCACAAAGCTCTCCCCTCGCCGGCCAGAAAAACAGAGCAATGTGGAGTGCTCTGCTCGCTGGCGGGGGGGTATATATAGGCATCTCATTGGTCCCGGTTCGTGGCTGGAACCGGGACCAAAGGGGGTCCTTTGGTCCCGGTTCCAGCCACGAACCGGGACCAATGGCTGTGGGCCAGGAGCGAGGCACACTGGTCCCGGTTCGTGTCTAGAACCGGGACCAAAGGGTCCAGACGAACCGGGACCAATGCCCCACGAGGCCCGGCCGGCCCCCTGGCCTCACGAACCGGGACCGTTGCCCCCATTGGTCCCGGTTCGTGACTGAACCGGGACTAATGGGCTGGCCCGGCCTGGACCAATGCCCTGTTATGTACTAGTGATTGGAGAAGATAGAGGAAACAATTAATCGTGTAATTAACTCACTCATACGTTTGAAACGCAATTAACAAGGAAATTAGTGAAGCAGCTAACCAGGATGAGATCGTATAGTGTGTGGAGGTGTAGGTCGCGGACGAACTCGGCGTCCCAAGAGCTGAGGTCGCAGACGTCGGGGTAGGCGTGCTTCTTGCAGTAGTCAAAGACCTTGGTGAGTGTTTTGCCTTGGATGTAGACGTCGATGGGCTCGCCGTCGTAGCAGTCGGTCTCGCACTTGAGGTCCCAGGATTGGCCCGACACCACGAAATTCATGCCGTCCGGGGTCTGGACTAGGAACGTCTTCTCCTCCGCCGCCATCTTTTTCTTCTCCCCCCTGCCGGCGGATCGATTCGCTGTGGACCAATAAATAAATACTCGTACTATATCACAAAGTTATATACCTAGGCTGTGCTACAACTCTTCCCGGACAAGGCCTCCGACTCCAACACCGACCCACACACAAGGAGGAGGAGTTTCTCCTTTCCTTAGCTCAGCGACAAATAATAGTCAGCAATTCGACACAAACAACCGCGCTGGGCTAGCCCATTGGCCGATGCTGTAGCAAATGCTATGCATTTTTCTCAAAAAAAAATTAACAAAAAATGCTTCGCATAGTGAAAAATCTCGCAAAAACAAGTTGCGTTGGCGACGAAACGAACACCAGCACTCCCGCTGGAGCTAATTAGCACTTGTGTCTAATAGGAAGCATGATAACATTAAGAATTAAACAACAATGCTAGATCCAAAAAAAATTGTGAAATTTTCTAAACACACAAGTATCTTTTGATGAAATTGATTATCTTTTTTAAAAGGAGCATTTTTCATATATATTTTTGTGACAAAAAAATTCAAATCTCATACTTTTTTCTGGAAATCACAAACTATTTTTGAAGCTATGAGCAGTTCTTTGAAAATTGCAAACAAAAAATGAAATAAAGAACATTTCTAAAAAAAACATGAACATTTTTTGGAACTCCAAACCAAATTTGAAAAAATGAGAATTTTTTAACATTTCTTGTAACCGTGAATATTTTTAAAAGTTCCTAAACAAAATTCGAAGTCAGAAGATTTTATAGTTCCAAAAATATTAAAATATTTTGAAAAATAAAAAACTAAAATTGAAAAGCAAAATAAATAAAAAATGAGGAAAGGAAAAACGAAAAGTTGAAATAGAAACAGAAAAGCTGCAAAGAAAAAGAAAAAAATCCTGGAAACCCAAATAAAAGAAAACAAACATAAACAAACGGACCTAAGAACCTTCTAGAAGGTTCCCAAAACCGAAATGAGGGTACACGTTTAAACAGGATGGCCCGGTCGCTAGCTTCACTAGATCAATACTTGCAAAAGAAGGGAAGCGGTGCGGAGGAGATAGTCATGACGGAGAACATCCAAACAAACACAAATGATGCGGGGCTGCCGGAGCAGTCCTGCGAGCATAAATGAAGCTTATAGCATGGAATTGCCGGGGGTTGGGGAACGGCCCGGCGATTCGTGGTCTTCTGGACATCCAGGAGAAGGAGGACCCCGATGTTTTGTTCTTATCGGAGACAAGGATGGTTAAAAGTAGGATAGAATGGCTAAGATGGAAACTTAGGATGCCGCATATGGTCGTAAAGGACTGCTGTGGTAAAGGAGGTGGGTTGGCGCTGTTCTGGAAAAGGGAGATCTCAGTAAAGTTGATGGACTTTGTTTCAAGGTATCATCTTGATACTGAAATAACGGAACCAGACGGTTTTGTGTGGCGGTTCACGGGTGTTTATGGAGAACCAAGAATGGAAGAGAAGCACAAGACATGGAAATTGATGAGGGCACTGAAGACTCGGAATAATAAACCATGGCTTTGTGCGGGGGATTTCAATGAAGTGTTATATTCATGGGAGAAGGAAGGGGGGCCTGAGAGGTCACAAGCCTGTATGGACCGTTTTAAGGAGGCACTTGAACATTGTGAGCTGGATGATCTAGGCTACTCGGGGGATACCTTTACATGGAGAAATCACAGCCACACAGCGGACAAATATATACGGGAAAGGCTGGATAGAGCGGTAGCATCACAATCATGGAGAAATCGTTTTCCAGCTTTCTCTGTTACTAATGGAGATCCGAGACATTCAGATCACCGGCCTATAATCGTGGACACACATGGTGGAGTTAGAAGGCAGAGAAGAAGCCCAGATGCGGGTAAGGTGACGAGGTTCGAAGCACGCTGGTTAGACGAAGATGGATGCAGGGATATTGTAAAAAACGCATGGGAGGCGGGTGGCTCTCTTAATAACAAGGTTTCAGGGGCAGTTAATGGAGTTATGAGGGAGCTTATGACGTGGAACAGAAATGTGTTGGGAGATCTGGAAAAAAGAATCAGTAGGCTAAAAAAGGAGCTTGAGGTAGTAAGGAGGAGGAGGGTGGATGAGGAGCAAGTGCGGAGAGAGGAGATGTTGCGTTTCAAACTCAGTAGATTGGAAGATCAGCGGGAGCTATATTGGAAGCAGCGAGCACATGTAAATTGGATGACGAAGGGAGACCGCAACACAAAGTATTTCCAGGCCGCAGCATCGGAGAGAAGGAAGATAAACCGGATAACAAGATTAAGAAAGGATGATGGTAGGGTGGTGGAGGTAGAGGCGGAAATGAGGGAGGTGGCAACTAACTATTTTATAAATCTTTTCACGTCTCATGCAGGTACTAGGCTGGAAGAGCTTTTGAGTCACATCGATTTGAGAGTCACACCGGCCATGAATGAGTCGCTTACCAAGGATTTCACGAGAGAGGAGGTATTTGAGGCTCTCCAAAGCATTGGTGATTTAAAAGCCCCGGGACCGGACGGTATGCCGTCTATTTTTTACAAGAGATGTTGGGATATTGTTGGTGATGATGTGACAACTGAAGTTCTCAATGTCTTGAATGGTGGTCCGATGCCAGAAGGGTGAAATGATACTTGTGTGGTACTTATACCAAAGAAGAAAGATCCGGAGAGCATGAAAGACTTGAGGCCCATTAGTCTTTGCAATGTGGTCTATAAACTCATATCAAAGGTACTCGCAAACCGCCTAAAGCAAATCCTCCCAGAAATTATATCCTCGAATCAGAGTGCTTTCGTGCCGGGTCGGCTGATAACCGATAATATCCTGCTTGCTTATGAGTGCACCCATTACATGCGGAACAAGAGGAGTGGTTCAGAGGGTTATGCTGCCATAAAATTGGATATGAGCAATGCGTACGACCGAGTGGAGTGGCATTTTCTGGAGAAAATGATGAGAAAGATGGGGTTCAATGAGAGATGGATAAACAGAATCATGCTATGTGTGACCTCGGTCTTTTATAGAGTGCGCGTAAATGGAGAGTTCACGGATGAGATTACCCCGGAGCGGGGTCTGCGTCAAGGTGATCCCTTATCACCCTACTTGTTTCTCATATGTGCAGAAGGATTCTCAGCTTTGCTGAACAAGGCGGATGAAGAAGGGTCTTTGAGAGGGGTGAAATTATGTCAGGATGCTCCAAGTTTCAATCACTTGCTGTTTGCAGACGACTCCTTGGTACTAGTTAAAGCTACGCAAGAAAGTGCCAAATCGCTGCAACATGTGCTACAACTCTATGAAGATTGTTCGGGGCAGATCATAAATTATGGCAAGTCGTCGGTGATGTTTAGTACGAATACAAGGCAAGGCCAGCGGATTATGGTCTTGGGGGAGTTACATATTAGTGCTGAGGCAAGAACTGAGAAGTACTTGGGGCTGCCTGTTTATATAGGAAGGTCAAGGAAAAAAATGTTTGCTTATTTAAAAGATAGAATTTGGCAAAGGATTCAGGGATGGAAGGAAAGAATGCTATCAAAGGCAGGGAAGGATACCCTAATTAAGGCCTGTGCACAGGCCATCCCAACTTTTGCTATGTCATGCTTTGACCTGACCAAAACTCTTTGTGAGGAGATAGGTACCATGATTTGCAGATTCTGGTGGACACAACATGATAAGGAGAAAAAAATGCATTGGCTCAGTTGGGAGACGCTTACAAAACCAAGGAGGGAAGGTGGGCTAGGCTTCAGAGATCTTCATGGTTTCAACCTAGCTATGCTTGCCAAACAAGCGTGGAGAATGTTGACAGAACCAGACTCATTGTGCTCTCGGGTTCTTAAAGCAAAGTATTTCCAGTCATCCTCAATCCTTGAAGCGGTACCCACAAAAGGTATGTCCTATACTTGGAGAAGTATTATGAAGGGCCTTGAATTGCTGAAAGAGGGGATAATTTGGAGGATAGGTGATGGTACAACAGTTAATATGTGGTCTGATCCATGGCTAGCCCGAGATGATGCAAGACGCCCAGTTACACCTCGAGGCCAGTGTTTGTTATCACACGTTCATGAATTGATTGATCCCATCACTGGCTTTTGGGATGAGACGCTAGTGAGGGATATTTTCTGGGACACTGATGCAAAACAGATTCTGGCAACACCTCTGAGAGAGGATTTTGAGGATTTCCCTGCCTGGCATTTTGACAACAGGGGAAAATTTTCTGTCAGATCAGCCTATAAGTTGTACGTACACCTGAGAGATGGCCCTCAAGCTTCTGCATCCAGTCCACCTGACGGAGTTTTGCAATGGAAGAAAATCTGGAAACTGCCGTGCCAACCGAAAATAAGTCAATTTGTGTGGAGGTTTGCACACAACAGCTTGCCACTGAGAATGAACATGGAGAGAAGAGGCATAAAGTGTAATACCAGATGCGTAGTGTGCCAGCGTCAACAAGAAGATGGCACTCATCTGTTTCTCAAATGCAAAGAGGTGAAGAAGCTATGGAGAGAGCTCAGTATGGAACATGAACGTCACCGAATGTGCAGCAGAAATAATGCGATGGATGTTGTCCAGGAGATCCTTGCACTGGAGGAAGAGAAATCTATTAGGATCTGCTGCATGTTATGGAGGTGGTGGGACAGAAGGAACAAGATAAATGCTGGCGAGAGGCCGTGCACAGTGGAGGAGACAGCTAGTCAAGCCAGGCGATGGGCTACAGAATCGTTGGAGCTATGCCGGCTGACAAAACCGTCCATGACTGAAAGAGTACAATCCAAGTGGAGAGCTCCACTGGGAGACAAACTGAAGATAAATGTTGACGGTGCTTATGACAAGGAGACGAGAAGTGGCGGCTGGGGTTTCGTTGTGCGAGACAGTCATGGAAATGCGCGTGGTTCAGGGGCAGGATACCTTGCACAGCTTACCAGTGCAGCTCAGGCAGAGGCAGAAGCGTGTTCGGCGGCGATCCAGGTAGCGGCGGAATGGGGAACGATGAACATCGAGCTGGAGTCAGACTGCCAAAACCTGGTATGTGCACTGAAGAGCAACGAGTATGACCGAGCACTGGAGGGGATCATCTACAGAGATCTCCGTATCTACCTTCGTGCGTATTTCAATTCTGCCGAGGTAGGGTATGTACCCCGTGACTGTAATAAGGTAGCACATGCACTAGCAACCTTTGGTGCTCGCGAGCACAACTCCTGGCTAATCTGGCCGGAGGATGTACCAGACTTTGTACGTGTCTTTGTAGCTGATGATCAGTTTGCAAATTAATGGAATCAGTGAGTTCCAGTTCAAAAAAAAAAAGAAAAAGCTCTCTGTGAACGTCTGACGTTAATGAGTCATCGTGACCCTTATCCTATATGTAATGCCCCGCTCACAGCCATCAGTTCCTGGACGTTATATTTGACGGGATATAGACTAGCTCCATAAACCAATGCTAGTTTTGTCTTACATTTTGTTCTCACTCATTCACATTTGGGGTTAACTTATAAGTGAGTCACCCATTTGCAAATCGCTCCAAGCCAATCATATTTAACTTTGAGATTCCTTACGATTGGACTCTTGGAAAAGAAGTAATCCCTTGTTGATATAAGTAGTCTATTACTAAGTTAGGATGTCACACTATAACTCCTCAAATGAACTTCTCAGGCCATCTACACATTTCGGACGTTTGACTAGGCTCTTATAGAGAAAACAATAAATATTATGAAATTAGAAAATATCTAAGCATTTGTCACATAGAAGAGGAACCTTCTTGTAAGTACTTGCACAATCCTTCAAGGTTTGTCTCATCCATAACAATTGTGTAGCACAACTTGTGGTGGCAACATATTCGGCTTCGGCGGCGGAGAATGAGACTCAATCTTTTTCGAGGACCAACATACCAATGAACTTACAAGAAATAGACATAAACCGGTGGTGGACTACCGATCCGAGTTATCTCCGGTCCAATACGCAGGCGTGTATCTAATAAGCTCGAACTTTGCATTCTTGGGGAATCAAAGGCCCAATGTTGCGGTGTGAACAAGTTATCTAAGACTGCGCTTAACCGCCAAATGATGACTTTCACTTTGAAAAGCTTGATATCTTGCACACATGCTTACATTTAACATGATATCCAGTCTAGATGCACAAAAATAAAACAAAGAACCAATCATAGATCAATATAGAGTGGATTCGAAGGGTATATCATTTGTGTCGCCATCAAGGTTACCGTTAGTTGGAGTAAATAGCAGAAAACTATCACCTTTCGGGTTCGGGTTCAAAAAAACTACCAAAATTTTGTTGTGTGATTGGCTATTTCAAAAATCCAAATGACCAATAATGACTAGCTGCTCCTTGCCACCGTTGCTGCTATCTTCTACTCCTTGCGCCATTGTTGCTCCATGCAACACGGCCACCGCTGCCGCTCCTTGCCGTTGTTGTCTCGCGCCCAGTGTGGTTCAGCCTACCCACTATCCCGCGCTCGTCGCCAGTGAGAGCTATGCCTCCGCGTGTGTGCCTCCTCTCCTCCTCCCTATCTTATCGTGGGATTTTCTTAAGGGCGACGGACGGAATCTCTGCGATGGTGCCATTGCTTCTGGACGGCGAGCTCCTCCTGGCGGCTATTGGCCATAGAGATCCTGATGGCGACCGCGGGAGCAACTCATCTCGATCTAGAGGACGGCCACAGGATGGACCCAATTGCTTGTTTGAAATGTTTGCAGGGACCCAATTGCTTTTTTTAAAATTTGCAAGGACCCGACTGCTTTTAAAAATATATATATTATGAGGAAGACAAACTGACATGTGGGTCTCACATGTGAGTTAACGGTCAAACAAATAGTTCTCTTACGTATGGGCCCCAACTGTCATAATCATGACCAATTGTAAAGTACTCGGCCATTTGGGTTTTGAAATAGACGACCACAATTCTGGAAGGTACCGGCGACAAACAAAACTCTGGTAGTTTTTCGTAACCCTAAGCCAAAAAGTGGTAGTTATATACTATTTACTCCCTTTAGTTGGAATGGGTATCTTTCCTGGCTTGAAAGTTTTTCATTCCAAACTTCTCCAAAATGTCTTTAGAGTACTTGGTTTGAGGGAGAAAAATCCCTTCATTGAATTGTTGAATTTGGAATCTGAGAAATAACTTCAAATCTCCATTTAGTGACACCTCAAAATTCTTCATCATAACAGCCACAAATTTGTTGCATAGATCAAAATTAGGTGAACCAAAAATTATGTCATCTGCACAGATTTGGCATATGATCATAACACCTTTATCCCTCTTAGTAAAAGGAGTGGCATCAATTAAACTTCTCACAAAATCGTCATCGAGTAAAAACTTCTTAATATTTTCAAACCCAGACCGAGGGGCTTTTTTGAGACCATATAGTGCCTTGTGAAGTTTATACACATAGTTTTTGTGGTGAGGGTCAACAAACCCGGGCGGTTGTAAAACATACACGCCCTCTTGTGAGGACTGATGAGTCCCTTTAGTGACCCGGTAACGGATAGCAGAGAGGGTCCCTGCCTCTTTCTCCAGGATGTGACCCCGAATATCGAACCCTTGAGAGGAAGTGCAGTACGACAAGGGCTTCTATGAAGTTTTTGCGAGAGAACTAAATTCCAGTTTTTTAACCGGATCGTTAACACGTTAGAGTTTAAACACTTATAAATAATGATATGCATGGGTATGAGACCTTGTTTCTTACAACCATATATTTTTTATTGGGATCATCATGATCTTAATTCGTGCTTTGGAAGACACCCGTTAAGATGTGCTTGCAACAAGACAAAGTGGGGGATATGTCCAAATTACGTCATGATCGGTTTGTGACCTATATCAAGAGTTAGTGTCCAACCGCAGGCCCTTACCATCGTGCAGAATTACCTCGGTTATTAAGATAAATCATACACCATCATTGGTTGTTAATAATTACACCTCATGTATCTTACAATGGTTGCTGGATGCGATGCACGATTACGAGTATTGCTAACTTGGAGGTGAATTTCTACAATGATGGTGATGGTGGTGGCTATGGAGATGAGATGGGAAATGGCGGCGACTAGGGTTGGAGAATGGCTTCTGTTACGGTGATGGAGGTTTTCAACGCTGCTCATTTGTGAATCAGGTGTTGGCCCCTTTATAAAAATGGTTGGGTTGGATGCCCTGAAGCCACTGCCACCTTCATTAGTCACTAGTGGCAATATGGAGTGCTTTTCTCAGAAATTCTAGGATAATCCAGTTTAAACAATAATTTGATGAGCGTAAAACTAACACTCGTCAAGGGCCGTTAAGAAAAGCACTTTTCACATCCAACCCGCTCATCTCGATCCTTCTCCCCTCTCCCATATTTGATTTTTTTCCTCTTATATATGTTTTTTTTTCATCGATTCTCTTTGAAAATCGCCTTAACTACCCCATCTTTTATTGACTTAACAAATAAAATTATGTTTTCTTTGGTAAACCGATAAGTGCTTATCAATCACATTAATATGGGCAGGAAGATAAATCATGGGTAAGATATTATTTGGTAATCACTTATTTACACAATCACATTAATATGGATAGGCAGATAAATCACGGGTTAGATATTATTTGGTAATCACTTATTTACACAATCACATTAATATGGGCAGTTAAGTCATGGGCTAATCATGCTAAAATATTTATATTCCGTTGCAACACACGAGCAATTATTCTAGCAAATATATAGATAACATTTGTACATTCTACAGATCCCGATTTTGGAAAGCTTGTAGAAGGTTCTTACCGGTTTTGGGAAGATTCCTGACCGGTTCAAGTCTGTTTTTTTCCTGCTGTTTTTCACCTATTTCTTTGGGGTTTTTTATTTTCCCTTTTCTATTTTTCAAACAGTTTCCTTTTTTTAAAATGTTTGGAAACTTCAGAAATTGCTCGTGTTGTGAAAAATGTTTTGAATTTTCAAAAAGTGTTCGCCCTTTAAAACAATCTGTTTCTATGTTTTTTGGAAATTTCGAAAATATATCTGTGTTTTCAAAACTTGTTCATGTTTTTTTCAAAAAGTGTCCCAATTTTGAAAAATGTTGAAATTTGATAAAAAAATAGCGTATTTAAAAATTATTCAGAAATTTTTAGAAACTTTGCAACAGTACAGGTTGGGTCATTAAAGTTCCGATCGAGTCACTATGATTGAGTTAGTAATGGGCCCGTAGATTCGGGCGCGCCCTGTGGACACAGCGCCTGTTCGACACATAGTGCGTCTAATGGGTCCTACTAGTTAGTGCACGAGTCGCTGGATAGTCTGCTATCGCGCACCCCCACGCATCCCGCAACCGCTTTGAGCTGACTCATGTGCAGGACAGGCACCCTCGTTTGTCTCTTTCCTCTTTTTTATTTTTCGCTTCATTAAAAAATGTTCAGGATCTTCAAGAATTTTAGAAATATTTCCGAATTCAAAGAATTCTTGTGATTTTGAACAAATGCTCAACAATTTAAAAAAATGTTTGTAAACTCAAACAAAATGTACATAGATTCCAACAATGTTCATGAATTTCAAAAATAATTTCTTGAATTTCAGGAAATGGCCACGAAGTTCAAAAATGTTCACCCATTTAGAAAAATGTTTTAAAGTTTAAAAAATAATAACCTATTTTTAATGAATTCTCACGAATTCCAAAAATATTCATGATTTCATGATTTTCCAAAAATTGTTCGCGTGTTTGAAATAGACGTTCATGGAATTCAGTATTTGTTCTCAAAGTCGAAAATGTTCACAAAAAACGTTCATCTATTTGAAAAACAAATCACGATTCTGAAAAAACTTCATGAATTAAAAAATTCCTTGTTATTATAAAAATATTTACAAATTTAAAAAATGCAAATTTGAAAAATTAAAAATGAAAAAAGAGATTGAAAAATAAAAAGAAAAAAGAACTCAAAGAAGAGCTCAAGCAATGCGGGTCCATTATTAAAGTTAAGATTTTTCCTGTGATATGTTTGGAAAAGAGTTGTGCTAACTAAATACAATCTCTCTAGAGACAACTGGAAGGAAGCAAGAAGTGTAGTTTTTCTACTTATGACGAGACAATCAAACATCTCTTCTTCCAATGCAAAATTTTGCGTTCTACATGGTCCGTCATTCAGATATCGTTCAATTTGTATCCGCCAATAAGTGTTGTCAATATATATGATCACTAACATGGCGGAATACCAGATACGATTAGTACACTATTTTCAATGGGAGTGTCTACCTTACTGTAGTCGTTTTGGCTATGTGTTTTTAATGGCAAAATATCTTGTCCTATGTAAGTTATCTACCGTTTTACGCACTAGTTTTATATGTGGTCTATGTTGTACCGAACGGAGTACCAATCGATGTTCTAGAGATGTGTATGCGGTTGAAGCGGGTGGCAAGAGAGGTTGTTACCCAATATGGATGATAGCATAATCTTTGTATCGGTCTCATATGGCTTTATTGTTGCCAAGTTATCGTTTTTATATACTTTGGCAGGCAGTTCTATAAGTGACTGTGTGCATCTGACTTATGCAAAGGTTAGATGTCGCTCATTATGATTCGCATGATGCCACATTTCGAGATAATGAAAAACGCTCTTTATCGAAAAAGGTAAAAAATTACCTTACCTTTGGATCGGTCTGTTGGGTTCTCAAACCTCCATTCATTTTAAAAACCAACCACACAAGCATACATATAGTGTGTACGAAACAAAATCGCATATATGTCCTAATAAAATAATGTAATCACACACATAATTATGACAAGGTCATTGCCAATTTAAAAGTAAACTAACCACTTGAGGCACAATAACTTGCGAAATATGAATATGTCAGTTCCTTTTGTTGCTACGTCCTTGATTTCTAGCCTTCAAGTTGCATGAAAAAAAACACTTTATAAAATAGAGAGAATGTAAACATTGATAGATAATAAAAAAATCTTAAGCACATTACCTCGTTCTGTTTCATCCCGCGATGATTTTTCCCATGTAAGATAATTTCTCCTAATCTCCCCATGCTTGTTGATGTTAAATATGTAAGTCTCTTCTTTTTTGATGGATCCGGAGTAAGCTGTTTAGATAGACTATTTCAGGCATATTGCCAATTGTTAATTTTACGGGGAAAAAAACTCTCCATTAACTTGCATGTCAATGTAAGATAGTTGAACGTTAAATAAATTGAAATACATGAAGGCAGGACATCGTTATAGATTTTATTCTACTCCCACGCGCTCAAACTTATTCTTACAAATTATTACGTGAAGCTAGATCCAATCAATCTAGTTATCAATTTCTACATATATTATAATGTATACACATGGATATTTGATACAATTTGCTACATTTTTAGCATGGAAATCAGAATAGAATAATAAGAGAACCAAACCCAGGTCTCACGGATTAGCTTGATATTGATCAGTAGAGCTTCTTCCTTAGGGGTCAGAGCTGGCCAAACATGCTGGTCCGGCACGGCCTGACCTGGCCCACCCTAATCAGGCCTGGGACGACACGGCCCGCCGAGGCATGATTATTAGCTGGGCAGTGCCATGCCGGCCCGCGTGCTGTGTATTTCGGCCCAGGCATGTCCCAACTAATAAATGGGCCGGCACGTTTAGCATGGTAGGCTGTATATTTTTAGGCATATTGGGCTGTATTTTATAGAATATATATATAAAAAAATTGAAAAAATTGAAAAATAAAAGCCTATCTATTTATCAGCTGTCGTAGATTTTATTTTTCAATTTTTTTATTTTAAAATCTTCAAATATTTTATATATACAATGAGTTGGGGGAACGCTGAATATAGGGGCAAATATGTTGGCTTGAGTTGGAGGAACGCTGAATATCCTGGGCCTAGCATAAGTGGGTCAAAAATATGAGTGGTGGAATTCGCCCCCACAGCGATGCACGTAGAATCGCTCTGAGCTGGGCAAGAAGGTTTCCGTCAACCTGGTTGCCTGGTATCATGATGGTGCTCATTGTGGCAAGTGAAGGATACCATGTTGGCTCCTCTCTTATAAAAAGAAGGGAATTATCAGGAAGAACATCGGCAAGGCCGAGCCGGAACATGTTTGGATGGAGACATCAACTTTGTATTTGAGTCATTGATGCCACTGCTACGGTCGAGAGCATGCGGCGCATTTTTTTTTATGCGGCGCATTTTTTTGACTGTCCACAAGGTTCTTCGGGCGAGTTATCGGCTGGAGGGCACTGAAACTGGAGAATACAACTAACTAACAAGTGACGAGGTTTTCGTGAATGACAGAAGCAGATCTTACCGAATGCTATTGGGGATTCCTTGGCAAGAATGTTGGAATACTTGCACCTCCTCAAGACAAAATTGACTCAAATAAACAAGAATTAGCTGTCGTGTGTATTTCGCAAAAAAACACACACACTAGCTGTCGTGTGTAACCGAAGAATACAGACGCACAAAGCTAGTAGGTCTTTTTTTAACATAGTAGAGACGCAAGCGCTCATATACACGCGCATGCAATCACCCCCTATGAACGTACACACGCATACCCTATCCCTATGAGCACCTCCGAGAAACTGAGCCGGCATATCATCTTGAAATTTACGAAGGCACCGTAGGCACCTCGTCGTCGACGGGAACGTCTCCTCACACTGAATGCGCATCATCGGAAATCCTAAAATAAATCCAGGAATCAATGTGAGCACCAGAATTTGAACCCTGGTGGGCTAGGGATACTACAGTCCGTCTAACCATCCAACCACAAAATGGTTCGCACAAAGCTACTAGGTATAATGGGAAATAAGCCAACAAGGCACCTAGATGATCCCCGGCCTAAACAACTTTGTATAACGCCTTATTTATTTATTTATTTTTGAGAATAACTTTGAGTAACTCCTAATCGACGCCTTTTGCGCTTGTTAGGGGTTCTAGCGCCCATGCACAAGAAAATATGGGCCGGGGCATGCAAGGGATCTTTCGCCCAGGCCAGGACCAGACAACCGTTGACATTGGGGGTAGCGAGAGGGGGGGATGGGGCGACTCAAGTTGTAAAAAAAACAAAAAAAAATGCAAGAAATCAAAAATATATCATGAACTAACATTTCATGGATTTGTGAAAATTGCAAATTCAAAAAACTTCACAATTTTGAAAAGATCATAATTCCAAAAATAATCACAGATTTTGAAAAAAAATAGCTTGAGGATTTGAAATGGGTTCATTGATTTAAAAAATAACTCATGTATTTCCAAAAATTTCACGGATTTTGATTTTTTTTTTCATAATTTGTAGAAAAGCACGTATTTCAAAACATTCATGGATTTTGAAAAAAAAAAAGAAGTCACGGATTCGTAAAAATTTCACTGATTCTGAAAAAACAAATCTTGAATTTTAAAAAAGTCCCTGGATTGTGATTAAAAATCATAAATTTTGAAAACAATTGTAAATATGAATTTATTCTTGTATTTGAATAAAAATCACGGGATTCAAAAAACATTCAGAAATTTGAAAAAGAAATCAAGTGTTTTGAAAAGAAGGTTCATGAATTTGAAAAAAACTTCATGAATTTGTAGAAAGTTTTTTGAATTTGAAAAAAGGAAATAGGAAAAGAAAAAAAGAAAAACACCAGAAGAAAACGCACTGCAGTTCCTAAATGAGCTGGCCAATCGGTCGGAGGGTTGTGCGCCGGTTAGTGAAATACACTATAATCAGCGCTTAAGGTGTGGAATAGGATCGGCTGCTCATCAGCTGCGTGTATGGAACGAACATGTTGAGGGAAAGTGTATGGATGAACCCATGGGCATATGAACCCACTTTGGGAAGCCCATTTCTAGTTGCCCAAAAATTCTGAAAAAAGTTTCACGAATACATCTTCACATTCCATGTGCGCACAGAAAATTTCGTGAAAAATAACTTTTTTATCTGACCTGTGCAAAAAGACAAAAAAATATGTCGTGAAACACTATTTAGGAGCACCGAATTTTGTCTTTTTTGCGGAGGCAAAATAAAAAGAGTTTCTTTCACAAAACTTGGTGCCGCGCGCACATGTTGCGAAGGTGTATGTGTGAAATTTTGTTTCAATTTTTTTGACATTTTAAAACACGGTTAAAATGCATTTTTAGAAAGCGGGTTCATATGCCCATGGGTTCTGGGCGTCCACACTCGCTGTTGATAGAATTGTGTCTGGGGGCTCATCTGGTAAGTTTGTTTTTGTTAGGACCGGTAGAGTAGGAGCTGTCATGGAAATGCCTCTCGAGCATTCTTTGATCGACTTTCTGATAAACTTTTTACTGCATTCTTTTCACTGGCCCGGACATGGATGATTTAGTGGATGTGGGTCCCATGAATTTTCTGAATAACACGCAGTGCTTTCTGCTGAAACTTCTTCTGCCTGGATTGGAGGTTGTGCAATGCTCTCTTGTAGTTTGGGAAGTCATTTCTGCGTTCATGATACATAGGGCTAATAAGTGGCTTCATACATATACTGTGATGCAAGAGAGTTCGTATACCTCTGATAGTGTGTTATGCAGAGTTGTGAATTTTTTCTCAGTCTCTAAAACTTTGTCTGAAGAGAGTATGGAGTATAAATTTGTTGCTATGCAGGCCTGTTGCTCCTCTCGGAGACCAAGCTACTCCAAAGTCCTTCGGGCACGTTAGCTTAGCAGGTTAGAGCTGATCGTTTCCTCATATTCTGCTTTTGAGCCGTGTCGTTGGCCGTACACTATTTCTTTATCCGAACTTTGTCATGGCGTCTACCTTTAAAGATATTTTGTGCTTGAATGTGTGAGGTTTAAACTAGGAAAATAAATGTCTTGCCCTTCAAAACATTATTGATGGATCAGGCTGTTCCATGGTCTGTTTGGAAGAAACCAAAAAAGATGGTTTTGATCATACGGTTTGATAAATATCAGTCCCACGCGTTTTGATAAATTTGGGTTTATGACGTCAGTGGGAGCATCTGGAGGCCTAATTATAATTTGGTGCACTAATATGTTCTCAGCAACCGTGATTCAAAAGGAAACTTTTGTCATTAACCTATAATTTTGTCTCTCTCTAGCTTATAGGGTTTGATTTCTTTCCAACATCTATGGGCGGTGTGATGTGCGTGATAGGCACAACTTTGTGCATTGGTTTCAAAACCTGGAGATTGACATTCATGCTTCTTTGTTGTTCATGGAACATTTTAACTTCATTTGATCCCTTGATAACAGAAATTTGGGGGGGGGGGGGAGGGGGGGTTGGAATCTGGATGATATATTCAAATTTAATGACAAAAACGTTTCACATAGGTGAATCCCCCGCCAGGACTGGCCCACAGAGTAGGGACCTCCTATACTGTGTCATGTGTGCTGGGAGAAGATGCAGAGCGCCCATTTGGGTCAGCCCAAATGCGGGCGGCCTGTTTTCAAATTTCATTTTTTTTTCTTTTTTCTTCTCCGTTTCCGTTTTTTTCCCATTTAAATAATTTGGTACATCATTCATCCCTAGGCGACACATCCTAGAGGGGGTTGTTGTCCTACATGAAACTCTTCACGAAATCCATACTAAGAAACTAGATGGGGTTATCTTCAAAGTGGATTTCGAGAAGGCGTATGATAAGGTCAAATGGCCCTTCCTTCATCAAGCCTTACATATGAAGGGGTTCAACGAATCCTGGAGGACTCAGGTGGACTCCTGCATTCAGAAAGGTAGTGTTGGGATAAAAGTTAATGATGAGACATGTCATTATTTCCAGACTCATAAGGGGCTACGACACGGAGATTCCATGTCTCCTGTGATGTTCAACATAGTAGCGGATATGTTGGCAATCCTTGTTGACCGGGCTAAAGATATTGGCCAAGTAGGAGGACTTGTCCCGCATCTTGTGAAAGGGGAGTGTCCATACTACAATACACGGATGACACAATCATTTTCATGGAACATGATCTTGCAAAAGCTAGTAATATGAAGCTCGTGCTTTGTTTATTTGAGCTATTGTCTGGCCTAAAAATTAATTTTAACAAAAGCAAATTGTTCTGTTTTGGGAGAGCAAAAGAGGAACAAGATGCTTACAGACAACTGTTCGGATGTGAAATGGGGTCCTTACCGTTCAGTTACCTAGGGATTCCAATTCATCATAGGCGATTGGCGAATAAGGAATGGAAAGGTATTGAAGATAGATTCGAAAAAAATACTAAGCTGCTGGAAGGGCAAGCTCATGTCTTATGGAGGTCGGCTAGTATTGATAAATTTGGTTTTGACGAGTTTGCCGAGGTTCCTTTTATCTTTATTTGAAGTACCGGTAGGATTACGGAAAATACTACACTTCTATCGATCCTGATTCTTCTGGCAATGTGAGTAGGCTAACAGGAAGTACAGATTGGCCAGATGGGATATTATTTGCAGACCCAAGGACCAAGGTGGTTTAGGGATCGAGAATTTGGAAGTTAAGAATAGATGCCTCTTAGCAAATGGCTATACAGGTTATCTATTGAGACCGAAGGTATGTGGATACAAAACTTGTGGAATACGTACTTACATTCTAAGACATTGGCCCAGGTTACTGCTAAACCTAGTGACTCACCTTTCTGGAAGGGTTTAATGAGGATGAAGGTAACCTTTTTCCAACGGGTGAAGTTTTTAGTTGGCAATGGTACCACAACTAGATTCTGGAAGGATACGTGGCTAGGGGATACGCCCTTGGCTTTGCAATATTAGTCTCTATATACTATTGTACAATGTAAGGAAGATTATGTCGCTACAGAATTACATTCGATACCTCGTAATATCCAATTCAGGAGGTCCCTAGTGGGAGAACGTTGGAACTCCTGGTTGCACTTGGTCTGTCGATTGATGGATGTTCAACTATCTGACGAATCAGATATTCTTCACTGGAAATTATATACAAACGGTACCTTTTCAGTGAAATCTATGTATTTGGACTTAATTGATTCTGGGCCACTCTCGAGATCATTGCATATTGATGTCTACTGATACGTCTTCAACGTATCTATAATTTTTTATTGTTCCATGCTGATATATTATCATTCTAGGATACTTTTGAGTATTTATTTACCAATTTATATTATTATTTTAGCACTAACCTACTGACCCAGTGCCTAGTGCCAGTTGTTGTTTTCTGCATGTTTTTGGCCTTTCAGATTTACAGTACCAAACGAAGTCCAATTGCCACAAAACTTTTTTATGATTTTTTCTGGACCAAAAGAAGACCTGGAAGCTTCAGAACGAGGCCGGGGCCACACGAGGGCCCCACAATCCAACCAGGCGCGTCCAGGGGGGTGGTTGCGCCCAGTTGGCTTGTGAAGCCCTGGTGGCCCTCCCGACTCCTTTCTCTGGCCTATAAATTCCCATATATCCCAAAAACCCTAAGGGCAGTCCCGAAACACTTTTTTCGCCGCCGCAAGTCTCTGTTCCGTCGCGAGGCCATCTGGAGCTCCATTCCGACACCCTGCCGGGGGGGATCGATCACGGAGGGCCTCTTCATCAACCTTGTTGCCCTCATGATGATGTGTGAGTAGTTCACCACAGGCCTACGGGTCCGTAGTTAGTACCTAAATCACTAGTAGAAATCAGGCCTTTAGTCCCGGTTGGGAAGGGCCTTTAGTCCCGGTTCCCCAACCGGGACTAAAGTATAGAGACTAAAGGGTCTAAGGCTTTAGTCCCGGTTGGCTACGAACTGGGACTAAACCCTCGCCACGTAGGCGGCAGAGCGCGCCAGGGCATGGGGACCTTTGGTCCCGGTTGGTAGTACCAACCGGGACTAAAGGTTGAGGCTTCATTTTTTTTCATTTTGTGTTTTCCATTTAATTTTTTCCTCTAATTCAACATGATCACTTGCATCCATCCACTTTAATCAAATATATGTCATATAACTCATCATCATCTTACTCATCTAACAACTCATCATCATCAACCATACCAAGTTAAAATCTCATAAAACAAAAAAAATAAAATGACATAGTCCTCCCACGACCTAGTCCTCCCTCCTAGGTAAAATGACATAATTCAAAATAACACCTATGTCTCCATGATGAAGCAAAGAGATCCAACGGTCTCCAACTTGTGGCTTGCGATCCTTTTTTATTTGTCCCCATGCTTCAATTTGGAGCCGTCTTGGTGGTTTGCGCTCAGTCGAGTATGCAAAAGAGAACTCGGGCTGGAAGGGGCTTTTAATTGTCATATTACCTTCGAGTTGCATGAACGGAGGCACAACTTCATTTGGCAGTTTCTGTTGAAGAACATAATAGTAGTCTAGTTAGCAATGTAATCAATACCATTTACGCAACAGTACTAGTGTACTTAATTAGCAACTCTTACCAAGATATTTCGGCGAATGTCATCCGCCCTCAACCTATGCACTAGTGTCCTGTACAATGTATAATTTGGGCCAGTTCGCAAATTATACGGGAAGATCTCCCTACCAACTAGGACACCAATAACAAAGTTGATAAGATCATCCTTCTCCTCCCAAGTTAGATGTGATCCATAAGTGTAGTGTGTCGTGTCGATTATGTTCTGTAGTTCACTCGAAGAAACGAAATAAGCTGTAAATTATAAATTAACAAATTTAGTATGGATGAACACCAAATATTTTTAAATATAGAATGCAAATTACTTGACAAATATGCATGGTTGACAAACTCACATGGAGGTAAAACAGGAAGCATATCGACATCCACCCAGATGTCGATGTTTCCTTCAATATGATCTTCAGGACGAAGATCGAAGGTTATTTCCATATCCTCCTGGAATCCATATGCCTTGCAAAGAGCTTCCCAATTTGAACACCCTAATTCTGTGTTATTAGGTGCATTCAATACTTTCACCAGAAATGTGTGACCATGTTTAGTCCTCAGGTTGGCTGTCCTCGTCTCGAAACTCTCGTGATCTTCGAAACCGAGCCTCTCCAAGAAATACCGTCTTGCATGACAGGGGATGAACTAGTCGAATTGTATAAAACAAAAATTACGCGTTGAAGGAAAGAAATAGAAGTCATGCTTAATTACGAAAAAACATTTGTCATCGTTGCGTACCGTAGAAATATCAAAGTCCTCGTAAAGCTTCATGGTGAAGAACCTGCCGTCTCGCAGCCTAGGCTGGTCGCAAAGACCCTTATCTTCACCGCAAAGTTCACACGCTTGGATCCTATCGTCGTCTGATGACGACGACATTTCCTGTGTTCATGATTCAAGAATTACGGCACGCTTGGATCCTAATGCGTGTGTGACTTTCGGTCCGTCGAGGCTTTCCTTAAATAACTCTCCTATCTCATGGTGTGTTGGTGCGCACTATCTCACACTGATATGGTAGTGTATATATGTTGGTGGACACTCTCTCACAGTAATAGTTCGACCGTCGGTGATGGACGCCTCCCCTCTTCTCTTCTTGCGCATTCACTAGTAGGAAAACCCCCATTTGTCCCGGTTCGTAAGGGCCTTTAGTCCCGGTTCTGGAACCGGGACTAAAGGGTCGGGACTAAAGGCCCCCCCCCCTTTAGTCCTGGTTCGCTTACGAACCGGGACAGAAGGGGCTCCACGTGGCCGCTCTCTGTGCGTGGGCTGGAGAACCTTTAGTCCCGGTTGGGGTTACCAACCGGGACTAAAGGTGGAGCCTTTAGTCCCGGTTGGTAACACCAACCGGGACTAAAGGATAAAAAAAAAATTCAAAAAAAAAATTTCAATTTTTTTTTTCAATTTTTTAAATTTTTTTTCTTCTAATTTTCAAATCTTTGAATTATTTGACAATTTAATCTCTAATCACCCCTCCTCATTGCTTCAGAATTTAATCTCTAATCTCTAATCAGCACTCATTCCAAATCGTCTAACTTCCCGGCCGGTCACCCATCCTCTCACTACTCCAGCCCCAACACGCTTAACTTTCAGGTTCTATTCTCCCTAGTTTCCAAGTCTGCACTTGTTGTTTTCCTCACAATAGTAAGCAATCAATCCTGTTAACCCTTAGGTCTTGATATAACATGATTTAATTTTTTGAAATCCAAACAATTATTAAAATAAACAACAATGATTAATTTAAAAACTAAAAAATACTTCAAAAAAGGAAAAAAAATAAAAAATTCTCAAAAAACAAAAAAAATCCAAAAATCCAAAATAATACAAAAAGTTCAAAATAAAATAAGTAATAATAATATTGAATTTCAATGAAAATAAAATAAGTAATAATATTATTATTATTATGCCGTTTATTCATTTAATATGGCATAATTAATATCTTTAAATCTGTAAATCGAAATTCGACAAATAATATATCCATTATTATCAGAAAAATGTGACCATGATGTCACACGCTTCACCGTTTGAGTTTGAAACTATTATTATGAAGAACAATAATTATTTAGTAGTTTGACCACAATTTGACCACTGTTTGACCAGAGTTTGACCACATTTCATTTTTTTAAACTTATATTAACTGAAGAATTTTTGTGTGTTCAATATAAACCATTCAAAGCCACATCCTCAAATTTCAACCATTTCTGACTTCATTTGCCATTTTTTCATGCATTTAATGATTTTTTGAGCTAAATTAGCCCGAAATTGAAAAGCACTACAAATGAACTCTGAAAAGGTTGAAACTTGGCGTGGTATCATCATTTCACCCAAATATCTTGTGCTAAAAAGTTGAGAGGGTTATGGCAAAAACTGGATGCACTTTGTGTACAAACTGGACCATCTCTTTCGAAGTAACAGGGTTTCAGATGAAAACTCAGCTGTTATAAAGACATTTCATCTTTTTAATCTTATTTCCACTCTAGAATTTTTGTGTGTTCAATATGAACCGTTCAAAGCCACATCCTTAAATTTCAACCCTTTTTGACTTCATTTGCTATTTTTCATGTATTTAATGATTTTTTGAGTTAAATTAGCCTGAAATTGAAAAGCACTAAACCCGGGACTTAAAACGTCCGAAAACCCTAAACCCGGGACTTAAAACGTCCGAAACTCTGTTACAAACAGTAAAATTGTATGTTCAAACCCTAAAACCTAACCCTAAACTTAGAAATCTAAACCCTAGCCCCAAACCCTAAAACGTCTAAAACGTCGAAAAACTCTATTTTCCCTTTGGAATTTGGTGATTTAAAAAATTGTCGAAACGGAAAACAGGATATATTATTTGTATTTTTCTCTACGTTTTGATATATTATTTGTATTTTTCTGAATTAGAATGATTTAGTTATGATTTTTCTAAGATTAATGTGGTAAAGGGGTTTAGGGTTTAGGGGCCCCCCCCTTTAGTCCCGGTTGGTATCTCCAACCGGGACTAAAGATAGACCTTTAGTCCCGGTTGGAGACACCAACCGGGACTAAAGGGCTGGGAAAAAAATTGAAAAAAAAATTCCTTTAAAAAAATTTGAAAAAATTAAATTAAATTTTTTTTCAGTCCCGGTTGGTATCTCCAACCGGGACTAAAGGGGGGGGGGCCTTTAGTCCCGGTTGGAGATACCAACCGGGACTAAAGGGGCTGGCACCGTTCGAAGCCGGTCACAAACCCTTTAGTCCCGGTTGGTGTCTCCAACCGAGACTAAAGGTCCCGTTCAAACCGGGACTGATGCCTGCGCCGCTCGAACCGGGACTAATGCTCACATTAGTCCCGGTTCGTAATGCAACCGGGACTAATGTGCAGATTGAGCTGTGACGAAAGCCCTGTTATGTACCAGTGATTATACCGACGAATATATCGCAAAGAAGAGAAGAAAGAGGAGGCGTACCCCACGACAACAGTCGGGATTCCTCCATCAAGAACACACATGAAAGTCACACAAGGAGCAACGACAGACCAAAAGTCACACACGCATTATACCGATAAAATATCACTAATACATTTATAATGAACTCGAATATAATATCAGTAATACATCATCTCGAATAATCCAGTTAATGCGTCATCAAATATTAACTAATACATCTCGAATATTATCATATAAGATCACTAATACAGATCGAATACTATCGAATAATCTAAGTCACTAGCGGTTCCTGAGTCGTGGGTGGTGGACACCCAAAGATAAGGAACCATCACGGGATCATAACTAGGGTGAGATCCCTGAAGAATCTGCCAGGTATTGTTGAACCTGGTGTCCAACGCCGCCATGTAGCGACGGACGTGCTCGTCCTCCTCCCTGACACGGCGACGTACCACCTCCGCGGGGGCCCGCTCCCTCTGCACCGAAAGTGGCCCACGTGACTGCCACCAAAGAAGCTCCGGGTCGACGACGAGACCAGGATTCCTCACCAAGCTCCGAGCTCGGGAAGGTAGCACCTCCCAGTGCCAGCCCGGCGGAGCCCAGTCCCGGACATTGCGCCTCTCAAGGATGTCGACGCCGACTCGACGACGACGAGGATGCGGGCCAGGCATCGTCGACGTCGAGACAAATTCTTATGAGAACATTTTCTTATCGTTTAATCACTAATTTTTTCAAAACCCAAGAATTTTGAAAACCCAATAATTTTTCTCCAATCTAACATACACATACTAATTTTTCCTAGGACTCCTAATTAACTAAAACATAAAATAACTAAAACATAAAAAAGCATCATAAACAAAATCATCTAACAATATCAATCTACTACAATTTTCTTAACACATTGTTTAATAAAAAAATGTTGCATACCAACCACAAAAATTTTCATAACACTAAAAAGATGTTCTAACAATATTTGCACGTTTTTAATCAATATGTGTGTGTGTGTGTGTGTGTGTTTGCGGCACCGGCCGGCGGCGGAAGTCGAAGGATGGACGGGGCGGCGGGGCGCCGGAGATGGATGGGGCAGCGGCTCTCGGGCATCTCCGGTGGTGGCTCTAGGTGGGGGGATGGGCTCGGGGAGGGGCGGCGCCCATGCATGGCGGCAATGGCGCGCACGCGGATGGGGGGGGCAGCCATGCATATGCATGGCGGCAATGGCGGACGGGGAGGAGGGCTTCAGGAGGAGAGGGAGGAGAGGGAGGAGAGTGGCTCACAGCGGTCTCGATCGGTGGCGAGTTCGAGGGAGAAGAGGCGCGCGGGGAGATCCGGCAGCCTGGCGGCGTCGGGGCAGGGCGGCGGCGGGGGCAGAATGGGAGACGTTGGGGAAGAAACGGTAGTTTTAAAGAGGGACTCTTTAGTCCCGGGTTGAGTCTCCAACCGGGACTAAAGACCTTTAGTCCCGGTTGGTATAACCAACTGGGACTAAAGGTCCTCCCGGGATTCGGCGGGAGAAGGTCTTTTCGGCGCCCCAAATTCCGCGCGGGAAGGGACCTTTAGTCCCGGTTAGTATAACCAACCGGGACTAGAGCTGTATTTTCTCTTTTTTGTTTTTTTTTTGTTTTTCTGATTTCTATTTTTATATTTGGACTAACTGTTAGAATATTTATAGTTTTTGAATGAATCTTTTGGCCTTAGGTCAAAACAATTACAAACTTTCTGTTAGTGCCAGTAGTTTTCAAATTGAAATAGTTTAAATTTGAATTCATTTGAAATTTGTGTGAAATAGTAATTTGTGAATAACTTTACTTTAAAAAATAGACTTTTGAGTGATTGTTTTTCCCGTTGTTTATTATTAGTATGTTTTATCATTATGTTAAATTTGGGAATTTTTAGGATAATCTAAAAAGGCGTTTTAATCAAAATCAGATTCTATTTAACTCTTTTAGTTTTATACGTACATTCATTTGTTTTAGTCAAAATCACCCAACTGAACTCCGAAAAGGATGAAACTTGGCATGGTATCATCATTTCACCCACATAGGATGTGCTAAAAAGTTGAGAGCGTTACGGCAAAAACTGGATGCACTTCGTGTACAAAATGGACAATCTCCTTCGAAGTATCGGGGCTTCGGACGAAAACTCGTGTGTTACAAAAGGATTTCAATTTTTTTAAACTTATTTCAACTCCTGACTTTTTGTGCATTCAATATGAACCATTAGAAGCCACATACTAAAATTTCAACCCTTTCTAACTTCACTTGCTATTTTTCATGCATTTAATGATTTGTTTTGAGCTAAATGATCCTGAAATTAAAAAGCACCACAAATTAACTCTGAAAAGGTTGAAACTTGGCATGATACCATCATTTCACCCACATAGCATGTGGTAAAAAGTTGAGAGCGTTACAACAAAAATTCGATGCACTTCGTGTACAAACTGAACCATCTCCTTCGAAGTATCGGGGGTTTGGACGAAAACTCGTGTGTTACAAAAGGATTTCAATTTTTTTAAACTTATTTCAACTCAGGACTTTTTGTGCATTCAATATGAACCATTAGAAGCCACATACTAAAATTTCAACCCTTTCTAACTTCACTTGCTATTTTTCATGCATTTAATGATTTGTTTTGAGCTAAATGATCCTGAAATTAAAAAGCACCACAAATTAACTCTGAAAAGGTTGAAACTTGGCATGATATCATCATTTCACCCACATAGCATGTGCTAAAAAGTTGAGAGCGTTACGGCAAAAACTGGATGCACTTCGTGTACAAAATGGACAATCTCCTCGAAGTATCGGGGGTTCGGACGAAAACTCGTGTGTTACAAAAGAATTTCAATTTTTTTAAACTTATTTCAACTCCTGACTTTTTGTGCATTAAATATGAACCATTAGAAGCCACATACTAAAATTTCAACCCTTTCTAACTTCACTTGCTATTTTTCATGCATTTAATGATTTGTTTTGAGCTAAATGATCCTGAAATTAAAAAGCACCACAAATTAACTCTGAAAAGGTTGAAACCTGGCATGATACCATCATTTCACCCACATAGCATGTGGTAAAAAGTTGAGAGTGTTACAACAAAAATTGGATGCACTTCGTGTACAAACTGAACCATCTCCTTCGAAGTATCGGGGGTTTGGACGAAAACTCGTGTGTTACAAAAGGATTTCAATTTTTTTAAACGTATTTCAACTCCAGACTTTTTGTGCATTCAATATGAACCATTAGAAGCCACATACTAAAATTTCAACCCTTTCTAACTTCACTTGCTATTTTTCATGCATTTAATGATTTGTTTTGAGCTAAATGATCCTGAAATTAAAAAGCACCACAAATTAACTCTGAAAAGGTTGAAACTTGGCATGATACCATCATTTCACCCACATAGCATGTGGTAAAAAGTTGAGAGCATTACAACAAAAACTGGATGCACTTCGTGTACAAACTGAACCATCCCGGCTACTCACTAGAGAAGAAAAGTGATGATGGTGCAGCCAGTCACATCCCAGACTGGGATCTTGGGGTATAAAACTTTTTCTTCGCGTGTGTCCCTTGATTATTGCGCCGTAACCATGGACAATCTTCATCATTTAACATGATGCTTGGGTCAGTCTTCACTGCGAAGGGAGGAATTTCATCAAACTTTTCATAATCTCTTGACATATCTGTCTTGTCCTCCACTCCCACGATGTTTCTTTTCCCAGAAAGAACTATGTGGCGCTTTGGCTCATCGTATGATGTATCCGCTTTCTTATCTTTTCTTTTTTTCGGTTTGGTAGACATGTCCTTCACATAGAAAACTTGCGCCACATCATTGGCTAGAACGAATGGTTCGTCTGTGTGCCGAAGATTGTTGAGATCCACTGTTGTCATTCCGTACTGCGGGTCTACCATTACCCCTCCTCCTCCATTCAGATTGGCCCATTTGCACCAGAACAAAGGGACCTTCAAATCACCTCCATAGTCAAGTTCCCATATCTCCTCTATGTAACCATAATATGTGTCCTTTTCCTTGGTGTTTGCCGCATCGTCAAAGTGAACACCACTGTTTTGGTTGGTGCTCTTTTTATCTTGGGCGATCGTGTAAAATGTATTCCCATTTATCTCATACCCTGGGAAAGTCAATATAGTCGAAGATGGTCTCTTGGCCAACAAGTACAAGTCATCTTCAACATTGTCGTCATTCATGAGATGTGTTCGCAACCAACCGCCGAAAGACTCAATGTGTGTACGTTGAATCCAGGGGTCAGACTTCTCCGGGTTCTTCGAGCGTATAATATCCATGTGTTCCTCGATATATGGGGTGACCAAGGTAGAATTCTGTAGAACTATGTAGTGTGCTTGCGCCCAAGAATGCCCGTCCGTACATATTATTGATTTTGGTCCAAGCGTGCCTTTTCCACGCAATCTCCCCTCATGCCGCGATTGAGGAACACCAATCGGTTTAATGTCAGGAATAAAGTCAACACAAAACTCAATAACCTCCTTGTTGGAAATATGCCCTAGAGGCAATAATAAATTGGTTATTATTATATTTCCTTGTTCATGATAATCGTTTATTATCCATGCTATAATTGTATTGATTGGAAACTCAAATACATGTGTGGGTACATAGACAACACTGTGTCCCTAGTAAGCCTCTAGTTGACTAGCTCGTTGATCAAAGATGGTTAAGGTTTCCTAGCCATTGACATGAGATGTCATTTGATAACGGGATCACATCATTAGGAGAATGATGTGATGGACAAGACCCAAACTGTAAACATAGCATTTGATCGTGTCAGTTTATTGCTATTGTTTTCTGCATGTCAAGTATCTGTTCCTTTGACCATGAGATCATGCAACTCACTGACACCGAAGGAATACCTTGTGTGTATCAAACGTCGCAACGTAACTGGGTGACTATAAAGGTGCTCTACAGGTATCTCCGAGGGTGTCTGTTGGGTTGGCATGGATCAAGACTGGGATTTGTTACTCCGTATGACGGAGAGGTATCTCAGGGCCCACTCGGTAATACAACATCACAATGAGCCTTGCAAGCAATGTGACTAAAAGTGTTAGCCACGAGATCTTGTATTACGGAACGAGTAAAGAGACTTGCCGGTAACGAGATTGAACTAGGTATAGTGATACCGACGATCGAATCTCGGGCAAGTAACATACCGAAGAACAAAGGGAACAGCATACGGGATTAACTGAATCCTTGACATAGAGGTTCGACCGATAAAGATCTTCGTAGAATATGTAGGAGCCAATATGGGCATCCAGGTCCCGCTATTGGTTATTGGCCGTAGAGGTGTCTCGGTCATGTCTACATAGTTCTCGAACCCGCAGGGTCTACACACTTAACGTTTGGTGACGATTAGTATAATTGAGTTATTATGTTGGTGACCGAAAGTTGTTCGGAGTCTCGGATAAGATCCCGGACATGACGAGGATCTCCGGAATAGTCCGGAGGTAAAGATTGATATATGTGATAATAGTGTTTTGATCTCTGGAAGGGTTCCGGAGTTCACCGGAAGGGGTTCCAGATGTTTACCGAAGTGTTCGGGTGCAGCAACACTTTATATGAGCCAAAGGGATAAAGCCCACAAGGTATTGGAAAGTGCAAAAGTAGTTTTGCTGCCGCGTAAGCGGTACTACCGCTTGGTGAAGCGGTACTACCGCCGGAGCGGTACTACCGCTTGTGTGAAGCGGTACTACCGCCCAAGCAGTACTACCGCTTGTGTGAAGCGGTACTACCGCTTGTGCGCGGCTGTGCACGATTCGGCAGGGTCCGAATTGGACTCTTTTCCTGCGGGCCAAACCGACCTTGTGCGGGCAAAACCGACCCGGAGGAGGCTTTTACTCCAAGTTTAGACCCCAAGGCTCAACATATAAATAGAGGGGCAGGGCTAGCACACGGGACACATCAGGATTTCCCAAGCCGTGTGCCGGCAACCCTAGCCCTCTAGTTCCTCCGTCATAATCTCCGTAGTGCTTGGCGAAGCCCTGCAGAGATTGTTCCTCACCACCATCACCACGCCGTCGTGCTGCTGGAACTCAACCACTACTTCACCATCGCTCGCTGGATCGAGGAGGTGAAGGCGTCATCAAGCCGTACGTGTGTTGAACGCGGAGGTGCCGTCCGTTCGGCACTAGATCGGAAGGATCGTGATTGGATCGCGGGACGCTCGGCGATTTGGATCGCAAAGACGTTCGACTACATCAACCGCGTTTATTAACGCTTCCGCTTAGCGATCTACAAGGGTATGTAGATTCACTCTCCCTCTCGTAGATGCTCATCACCATGGATAGATCTTATGTGTGCGTAGGAAAATTTTTGTTTCCCATGCAACGTTCCCCAACAGTGGCATCATGAGCTAGGTCTATGCGTAGATGAGATCTCGAGTAGAACACAAACGAGTTGTGGGCGTGGGTGTATACATATTGCTTGCCGTTACTAGTTGATACTTGATTCTGCGGTATTGTGAGATGAAGCGGCCCGGACCGACATTACGCGTACGCTTACGCGAGACTGGTTTCACCGCTGCGTGCACTTGTTGCATAAAGGTGACTGGCGGGTGTCTGTCTCTCTCACTTTAGTTGAATCGGTTCAATGAAGAGGGTTCTTTTAGAAGATCAAAAAGCAATCACTACACCACGTTGTGGTTTTGCGTAGGTAAGAATCGTTCTTGCTAGATACCCATAGCAGCCACGTAAAATTTGCAACAACAATTAGAGGACGTCTAACTTGTTTTTGCAGGGTATGTTGTGATGTGATATGGCCAATTACATGATGAGATATATGTGATGTATGAGATGATCATGTATTGTATAGAATATCACGACTTGCATGTCGATGAGTACGGCAACTGGCAGGAGCCATAGAGTTGTCTTTAATTATTGTATGACCTGCGTGTCAATCATTAAGCGCTATGTAATGCTTTACTTTATCGCTAAACGTTAGCTATAGTCGTGGAAGCAACAGTCAGCGCGACAACCTTATGGCGACACGTTGATGGAGATCAAGATGATGGAGATCATGGTGTCATGCCGGTGACGATGGAGATCATGCCGGTGCTTTGGAGATGGAGATCAAAAGCACAAGTTCATGGCCATATCATGTCACTTATGATTTGCATGTGATGTTAATCCTTTTATGCATCTTATTTTGCTTAGGACGACGGTAGCATTATAAGGTGATCCCTCACTTAAATTTCAAGATAAATTGTGTTCTCCCCAAGTGTGCACCGTTGCGAAAGTTCGTCGTTTCGAGACACGCCGTGATGATCGGGTGTGATAGACTCTACGTTCGCATACAACGGGTGTAAGCCATGTTACACGTGCGGAACACTCGGGTTAAACTTGACGAGCCTAGCATGTACAGACATGGCCTCGGAACACAAGAGACCGAAAGGTCGAACATGAGTCATATAGTAGATATGATCAACATGAAGATGTTCACCATTGAAACCACCTCAACTCACGTGATGATCGGACTTGAGTTGGTGGATTTGGATCATGTTACACTCGAATGATCGGAGGGATGTCAATTTGAGTGGGAGTTTTTTAAATATGATTAACTAAACTCATTATCTAAGAACAATAGTCTAAGTTGTCTTTGCTATATTTATGTTGTAGATCATGGCTCGCGCAGTAGCACCCCTGAATTTTAATGCGTTCCTAGAGAAAGCTAAGTTGAAAGATGATGGTAGTAACTTTGTGGACTGGGCCCGTAATCTAAGGATTATCCTTACGGCTTCCCAGAAGGCTTATGTCCTTGATGCACCGCTTGGTGATCCACCCGCTCCAGTTGAGTCTCTAGACGTTGTGAACGCCTGGCAGGCTCGTTCTGATGATTACTCAATAGTTCAATGTGCAATGTTGTATGGCTTAGAACCGGGACTTCAAAGACGTTTTGAACGTCATGGAGCATATGAGATGTTCCAGGAGTTGAAGTTTATCTTTCAGAAGAATGCCCGGATCGAGAGATATGAGATCTCCGATAAGTTCTATGCTTGCAAGATGGAGGAGAACGGGTCTATCAGTGATCACGTGCTCAGAATGTCTGGGTACTCCACCCGCCTGGCTGAGTTAGGGATGCCCCTTCCGCCAGAGGCTATCACTGACAGAGTTCTTCAATCATTGCCACCTAGCTACAAGAGCTTCGTGTTGAACTATAACATGCACGGGATGAACAAGTCAGTCGCCGAGCTGTTTGCGATGCTGAAAGCCGCTGAGTCTGAAATTTAGAAGGAGCATCAAGTGTTGATGGTCAATAAAACCACTAGTTTCAAGAAAAATGGCAAGGGTAAGAAGGGTAACTCCAAGCAGAGTGGCAAAGCAGTTGCTCCTCTCGTGAAGAAACCCAAGGCTGGACCCAAACCAGAAACTGTGTGTTTTCATTGCAAGGGAACTGGACACTGGAAGCGGAATTGCCCCAAGTATTTGGCTGACAAGAAGGCGGCCAACAACAAACAAGGTATATATGATATACATGTTATTGATGTGTACCTTACCAACCCTCGTTGTAGTGCCTGGGTATTTGATACCGGTGCGGTTGCTCATATTTGCAACTCAAAACAGGAACTGCGGAATAGACGGAGGCTGGCAAAGGACGAAGTGACGATGCGCGTGGGAAATGGTTCCAAGGTTGATGTGATCGCCGTCGGCACGCTCGCTCTTCGATTACCGTCGGGATTAGTGATGAACCTAAATAAGTGTTATTTGGTGCCTGCGTTAAGCATGAACATTATATCTGGATCTTGTTTATTGCGAGACGGTTACTCATTTAAATCAGAGAATAATGGTTGTTCTATTTATATGAGTGATATCTTTTATGGTCATGCACCCGATGTGAGAGGTTTATTCTTATTGAATCTCGATAGTAATGATACACATGTTCATAACATTGATGCCAAAAGATGTAGAATTGATAATGATAATACCACTTTCTTGTGGCACTGCCGTTTAGGTCATATTGGCGTAAAACGCATGAGGAAGCTCCATGCTGATGGACTTTTGGAGTCACTTGATTTTGAATCACTTGACACATGTGAGCCATGCCTCATAGGCAAGATGACTAAAACGCCGTTCTCTGGAACAATGGAACGGGCAAGTGACTTATTGGAAATCATACATACTGATGTGTGCGGTCCGATGAGCATTGAGGAGCGCGGTGGTTATCGTTACTTTCTCACCTTCACTGATGACTTAAGTAGATATGGGTATATTTACTTAATGAAACACAAGTCTGAAACATTTGAAAAGTTCAAAACAATTTCAGAGTGAAGTTGAGAATCATCGTAACAAGAAGATTAAATTCCTACGATCTGATCGAGGAGGAGAATATCTGAGTTATGAGTTTGGCAGTCACTTAAGACAGTGTGGAATTGTTTCACAATTAACACCGCCTGGAACACCACAGCGTAATGGTGTGTCCGAACGTCGTAATCGAACCTTATTGGATATGGTGCGATCTATGATGTCTCTTGCCGATTTGCCACTATCGTTTTGGGGTTATGCATTAGAGACAGCTGCATTCACTTTAAATAGGGCACCATCGAAATCCGTTGAGACGACGCCATATGAACTTTGGTTTGACAAGAAGCCAAAGCTGTCGTTTCTTAAAGTTTGGGGATGTGATGCTTATGTCAAAAAGCTTCAGCCTGAAAAGCTGGAACCCAAAGCGGAGAAATGCGTCTTCATAGGATACCCAAAAGAGACAGTTGGGTATACCTTCTACCTCAGATCCGAAGACAAAGTGTTTGTCGCTAAAAACGGAGCATTTCTTGAGAAAGAGTTTCTCTCGAAAGAATTGAGTGGGAGGAAGATAGAACTTGATGAGGTTGTTGAACCTTTACTTCAACCTGAGAGTAGCGCAGCGCAGAAAGTTGTTTCTGTGGAGCCTACATTAGCTGAAGAGGAAGTTAATGATGATGATCATGAAGCTTTGGATCAAGTTGCTATCGAACCTCGTAGGTCGACAAGGACGCGTACTGCTCCTGAGTGGTACGGCAACCCTGTCTTAGAGGTCATGTTGTTAGACAACGATGAACCTACGAGCTATGGAGAAGCGATGATGAGCCCGGATTCCGAGAAGTGGTTAGAGGCCATGAAATCCGAGATGGGATCCATGTATGAAAACAAAGTATGGACTTTGGAAGTATTACCTGAAGGGCGTAAGGCCATTCAGAACAAATGGATCTTTAAGAGGAAGACGGACGCGGACGGTAATGTCACCGTCTATAAAGCTCGACTTGTGGCAAAGGGTTTTTCACAAGTTCAAGGAGTTGACTACGATGAGACCTTCTCACCCGTAGCGATGCTTAAGTCCGTCAGAATCATGTTAGCAATAGCTGCCTTTTTCGATTATGAAATTTGGCAGATGGATGTCAAAACAGCGTTCCTTAACGGTTTCCTTAAGGAAGAGTTGTATATGATGCAACCAGAAGGTTTTGTCGATCCAGAGAATGCTGACAAAGTTTGCAAACTCCAGCGATCCATTTATGGACTGGTGCAAGCATCTCGGAGTTGGAATCTTCGTTTTGATGAGGTGATCAAAGCGTTCGAGTTTATACAAGTTTACGGAGAAGCTTGTATTTACAAGAAAGTGAGTGGGAGCTCTATAGCGTTTCTAATATTATATGTGGATGACATATTGCTGATTGGAAACAATATAGAAATGCTGGAAAGCGTAAAGGAATATTTGAACAAGAGTTTTTCAATGAAGGACCTAGGAGAAGCTGCTTTCATATTAGGCATCAAGATCTATAGAGATAGATCGAGACGCTTAATAGGACTTTCACAAAGCACATACCTTGATAAGATTTTGAAGAAGTTCAAAATGGATCAGTCCAAGAAGGGGTTCTTGCCTGTTTTGCAAGGTGTGAAGTTGAGTAAGACTCAATGCCCAGTGACTGCAGAAGATAGAGAAAAGATGAGTGTCATCCCCTATGCTTCAGCCATAGGCTCTATCATGTATGCAATGCTGTGCACAAGACCCGATGTCAGCCTTGCCATAAGTATGGCCGGAAGGTTTCAAAGTGATCCAGGAATGGAACACTGGACGGCGGTCAAGAATATCCTGAAGTACCTGAAAAGGACTAAGGACATGTTTCTCGTTTATGGAGGTGATCAAGAGCTCGTCGTAAAGGGTTACGTCGATGCAAGCTTTGACACTGATCCGGATGACTCTAAGTCGCAAACCGGATACGTATTTATTCTTAATGGGGGTGCGGTTAGCTGGTGCAGTTCCAAGCAAAGCGTGGTAGCTGATTCTACATGCGAAGCGGAGTACATCGCAGCCTCGGAGGCGGCGAAGGAAGGTGTCTGGATGAAGGAGTTCATGACAGATCTTGGACTAGTGCCTAGTGCGCTTAACCCAATGACTCTGTTTTGTGATAATACTGGTGCCATTGCTCTAGCCAAGGAACCAAGATTTCACAAGAGGACCAGACACATAAAACGACGTTTCAATTCCATCCGCGATTACATCAAGGAGGACGACATAAATATTTGCAAAGTACACACGGATCTAAATGTTGCAGATCCGTTGACTAAACCTCTTCCAAGGGCTAAACATGAACAACACCAGAACTGCATGGGTGTTCGATTCATTACAATGTAAATCACATAGTGATGTGAACTAGATTATTGACTCTAGTGCAAGTGGGAGACTGTTGGAAATATGCCCTAGAGGCAATAATAAATTGGTTATTATTATATTTCCTTGTTCATGATAATCGTTTATTATCCATGCTATAATTGTATTGATTGGAAACTCAAATACATGTGTGGGTACATAGACAACACTGTGTCCCTAGTAAGCCTCTAGTTGACTAGCTCGTTGATCAAAGATGGTTAAGGTTTCCTAGCCATTGACATGAGATGTCATTTGATAACGGGATCACATCATTAGGAGAATGATGTGATGGACAAGACCCAAACTGTAAACGTAGCATTTGATCGTGTCAGTTTATTGCTATTGTTTTCTGCATGTCAAGTATCTGTTCCTTTGACCATGAGATCATGCAACTCACTGACACCGAAGGAATACCTTGTGTGTATCAAACGTCGCAACGTAACTGGGTGACTATAAAGGTGCTCTACAGGTATCTCCGAGGGTGTCTGTTGGGTTGGCATGGATCAAGACTGGGATTTGTTACTCCGTATGACGGAGAGGTATCTCAGGGCCCACTCGGTAATACAACATCACAATGAGCCTTGCAAGCAATGTGACTAAAAGTGTTAGCCACGAGATCTTGTATTACGGAACGAGTAAAGAGACTTGCCGGTAACGAGATTGAACTAGGTATAGTGATACCGACGATCGAATCTCGGGCAAGTAACATACCGAAGAACAAAGGGAACAGCATACGGGATTAACTGAATCCTTGACATAGAGGTTCGACCGATAAAGATCTTCGTAGAATATGTAGGAGCCAATATGGGCATCCAGGTCCCGCTATTGGTTATTGGCCGTAGAGGTGTCTCGGTCATGTCTACATAGTTCTCGAACCCGCAGGGTCTACACACTTAACGTTTGGTGACGATTAGTATAATTGAGTTATTATGTTGGTGACCGAAAGTTGTTCGGAGTCTCGGATAAGATCCCGGACATGACGAGGATCTCCGGAATAGTCCGGAGGTAAAGATTGATATATGTGATAATAGTGTTTTGATCTCTGGAAGGGTTCCGGAGTTCACCGGAAGGGGTTCCAGATGTTTACCGAAGTGTTCGGGTGCAGCAACACTTTATATGAGCCAAAGGGATAAAGCCCACAAGGTATTGGAAAGTGCAAAAGTAGTTTTGCTGCCGCGTAAGCGGTACTACCGCTTGGTGAAGCGGTACTACCGCCGGAGCGGTACTACCGCTTGTGTGAAGCGGTACTACCGCCCAAGCAGTACTACCGCTTGTGTGAAGCGGTACTACCGCTTGTGCGCGGCTGTGCACGATTCGGCAGGGTCCGAATTGGACTCTTTTCCTGCGGGCCAAACCGACCTTGTGCGGGCAAAACCGACCCGGAGGAGGCTTTTACTCCAAGTTTAGACCCCAAGGCTCAACATATAAATAGAGGGGCAGGGCTAGCACACGGGACACATCAGGATTTCCCAAGCCGTGTGCCGGCAACCCTAGCCCTCTAGTTCCTCCGTCATAATCTCCGTAGTGCTTGGCGAAGCCCTGCAGAGATTGTTCCTCACCACCATCACCACGCCGTCGTGCTGCTGGAACTCAACCACTACTTCACCATCGCTCGCTGGATCGAGGAGGTGAAGGCGTCATCAAGCCGTACGTGTGTTGAACGCGGAGGTGCCGTCCGTTCGGCACTAGATCGGAAGGATCGTGATTGGATCGCGGGACGCTCGGCGATTTGGATCGCAAAGACGTTCGACTACATCAACCGCGTTTATTAACGCTTCCGCTTAGCGATCTACAAGGGTATGTAGATTCACTCTCCCTCTCGTAGATGCTCATCACCATGGATAGATCTTATGTGTGCGTAGGAAAATTTTTGTTTCCCATGCAACGTTCCCCAACACTCCTCTGTTTCATGGCCCTTGGAAATGCTTCCTTCTGGCCTAGCACGGTTACGAACATATTTCTTTAAGACTCCCATGAACCTCTCAAAGGGGAACATATTGTGTAGAAATACAGGACCCAGAATGGCAATCTCTTCGACTAGGTGAACAAGGACGTGCATCATAATATTAAAGAAGGATGGTGGGAACACCAACTCAAAACTGACAAGACATTGGACCAAATCATTTTGTAAGCTTGGTAGGATTTCCGGATCGATTACCTTCTGAGAAATTGCATTGAGGAATGAACATAGCTTCACAATGGCTAATCGAACATTTTCTGGTAGAAGCCCCCTCAACGCAACCGGAAGCAATTGCGTCATTATCACGTGGCAGTCATGAGACTTTAGGTTCTGAAATTTTTTCTCCACCATATTTATTATTCCCTTTATATTCGACGAGAAGCCAGATGGGACTTTCATACTGAGCAGGCATTCAAAGAAGATTTCCTTCTCTGCTTTGGTAAGAGCATAGCTGGCAGGACCTTCATACTGCTCATGCATGTCGTCGTTTTCGTGCACACGTTGCCGGTCCTCCTGTGCCTCCGGTGTATCTTTTGTCTTCCCATACACGCCCAGGAATCCTAGCAGGTTCACGCAAAGATTCTTCGTCACGTGCATCACGTCGATTGCAGAGCGGACCTCTAGGACTTTCCAATATTCTAGCTCCCAAAATATAGATTTCTTCTTCCACATGGGTGCGCGTCCCGCAGCGTCAGTCGGAACAGATTGTCCGCCAGGACCCTTTCCAAATATTACTTGTAAATCCTTGACCATGTCAAGTATGTCATCACCAGTACGGAGGACGGGCTTCTTCCGGTGATCTACCTCACCTTTGAAATGCTTTCCTTTCTTTCTTAAGGCATGATTGGCCGGAAGAAATCGACGATGTCCCAGGTACACATTCTTCAAGCATTTGTCCAAATATATACTTTGGGTATCATCTAAACAGTGCGTGCATGCATGGTATCCCTTGTTTGTCTGTCCTAAAAGGTTACTAAGAGAAGGCCAATCATTGATGGTTACAAAGAGCAACGCTCGCAGATTAAATTCCTGCTGTTTGTGCTCATCCCACACATGTTCATCTTTTTTATTCCACAGCTGTAAAAGTTCATCAACTAATGGCCTTAGGTACACATCAATGTCGTTGCCGGGTTGCTTAGGGCCTTGGATGAGCACTGGCATCATAATGAACTTCCGCTTCATGCACAACCAAGGAGGAAGGTTATAGATACATAGAGTCACAGGCCATGTGCTATGCTTGCTGCTCTGCTCCCCGAATGGATTAATTGTAGGAGATATGCCCTAGAGGTAATAATAAATGTTATTGATTATCTCCCTGTTCATAATTATGTTTATGTTCCATGCTATAACTGCAATGATTCTCGAGTCTACAAATAAAACGAGGCTTGGAGGGAAACTCATGTGCACGTGTGGGATAATAAACTGTAAAATGTATTCCTAGTCAAGCCTCTATGACTGGCTCAAGTATTGCATGATGATCCTGTTTTCCTGATCATGGGCATGGCTATGCCGGCAATTTTGAGGGCACAATTGTTGGTAGAACACTTGTGTTGAATCGACCCGATTGATGTTGTGCTATGAGATACATTCGTCATAAGTTAATGGTTAATAACACAGAGAAGTTAATGTTTGCATAATTCCTTAGACCATGAGAGTGTCGAGTTTCTTCATGCTTGCTTCATGAACTTTGGGGTTTGTTAAACGTCATCCGTAAATGGGTGGCTATTACGGCGGCTTACGGGTTCATGGAAAGGTATGTCAAGTAACTTGATAGCTCAAGATTGGGATTTGCTCCTCCGACGATGGAGAGATATCTCTGGGCCCTCTCGGTGTTACGGTATCCATCATCGTCTGGCCAGACACTTTGTGATTTGATCACGGGGATGCCGGAACACGGGAACGAGAAAAGAGAACAATACCGGCAACGAGGTAACCGGCATAGTGGACAAGTTGTTGATCCACGGGGATGCCTACATGTCTCACCTCGGGTTATTGTAACATATCGCGAAGCGACAGGAATAGCACACGGCAACTGGAGGTTCACTCAAATATTCATTCGTGTGGGTATAGGGGTCAATATGGGTGTCCACGGCTCCGATGTTGATCATTGATCGGAAGGGGTTCCGGGTCATGTCTATGCTTCACTGAACCTATAGGGTCACACGCTTAAGGGTCATCTATCTGTTGAATACTAGACAGGGAGTCTGAGAGAAAATCACCGAAAAAGTTTCGGACGCCGGAAAAGTTTCGGACAGCGGAAAAGTTCCGCAGAGAGAACACCTGAACGGTTTAGGTAAAACTGAAAAGTTGTTTCAGGGGATATCATTAAGTCAAATTGGTTTCGGCACATGCCTGATAATTCTTGGAGGATGCCAGAATCATTCTGGAAACTTTTTGGAATTTTCTGGAATGAAAACCGGAAATGTTCCGGAGCTGCCGAAACCGCTTCAGATGCTTTTCGCAGATGAAATCACTAATCCGGAATTGTTCCGGCTCGCGTTGAAAATTATTTTGGTGGGTACTAGAATTGTTCTAAGCCCACATGAATAGTGAAAGTGCTTTTTGGATATTTGTGGAAAACCACCTTTTTGGATATTTCCAAAAAGGTTTCTAGAAGGCCTTGGGGGCCAAGGCAGCCCCTCATGGGGGTCCCCCAAGGGTGTGGCCGGCCAAGATGGGTGGGGCACCATGGTGCTCCACATGGCACTCCCATATGGCATATTCCTTTTTTGAAAGGGATATTCCAAGGGCACTTTGGGGTTTTTTGTATGACAACTTTACCCCTTGGCTAGCCTATAAATAAGAGTGATGTTGGCAGCCACAAAACACACTCTTGCTCTCATACACAAAGCCATGCATGATCTGGCATTCTTCTCTCCCTCCCAGCGAAATAGTTTCGTAGAGCCGAAAGGCTGTCTGGGTTCCGGCAGGAACTAGTTCTGGATGGCGAAGCCCTGCCGGATAGATGACACCGTATGTGTGCAACTCTGTAGAGAGATCGTAGTTTCGTTCTTATTTCGAGAGTGCCTCCCGAAGGGCTGTCCGAGTGACAGTCCGAGTTTCGGAGGTCCTCCCGAAGGGCTGTCCGCGACACCATCCGGGGGACTGTGCGACCGCCTCCCGGAGGGCTGTCCGCGGGGCAGATGAGGGTATACATCCTCGCGGTTGGGAGGTAGTAAAATCCTAGCTGCGGGGATCTGCACCGCCGTTCGTCATCGACTCTACTTCCGCTGCGCTACGAGTCGGTAACGATAATGATCAAACCTTGTATGCAGTCTCCATAGTGGTCCTGGGTTGGTGCGTAGGTCGGAAATTTTTTGTTTTCTGCTGCGTTCCCCTACAGTGGCATCAAGAGCCGTGCTATGCGTAGATGCAGGTTGCGATCTAGAATACATAGAGATGTATGGGTGTTGCACAATATAATTAGGTAGTAGATGAGATCTATTGCTGAAAATTATTTGTGCGGGTAGCAGATGAAGTCTGTTACCCGATGTTCTTGTTGCTTCCCTAGAATTTGCATATTTCTGATCTTGATAACAGTATGGTGGAGTTTCAATGTTCTGGCAATCCGCGATCCTGATTGATCAACGAAGTGCTAACAGTTCATTGAATTCCACCGTAGTTAAAAAGAAAGATGAAATTTCGCAGACGAAAGGGCAATGCAGATATGATCTGCACGGGGGTCACGCGTATGACGAAGTTTAGTATGGGGCTCGAGATTTTATTATCTCGTGTTTCATACACCCTGGAATGTTAATCTAGCGACTTGGATTATCATGCTTGATGATGGACGTTGGTAGCTTCGGTTTGTTTCGAAACCTTAGAAGCCACGAATAATAAAATTTTGCATGAACCGATTAGAGGCGTCTAACTTGGTTTTGCAGGATGGTTTGCATGTGCATGTGATGTGGTATAGCAGTGTTCATAATAATTTGATTATGTATGAAATGACTATATGATGTAAATTGATTAACATGACCTGCGTGTCATGATTCGGCATGATGGCTGGAGCCATATGATTGCACTTTAATGACCTGCGTGTCAACCTTATGTAATGCACTTATTTTATTAGCTATAGAGATAGCAATATTATTTGGTGCATCGACAAGGTGGTGGCAATCTTCGCGAAGGTGAACACCAACGCGAATGCCGAAGACGAAGAAATTCAAGACTTCTCCGTCGGAAGGGGCTATATCATGTCATGCTAATTATGAATTGCCTGAGATGTTTATCCCTTATGATGCACCCTTCTTGATTGCGCGGTAGTCGCATTTTATTTGGGTGATCTCTCACAAAAATATCAAGTAGTTAGTGTTCTCCCAAGTGTAGCACCGTCACGGCACCTAACTTTTCGGGGTATCACATGCTACCATGGGTACGAACGAATAGGGAAGTGTGAGGCGGGTGAGTTGAGACCTCGCAGCGAGATCACTTGGTTGTCTTGACGTTCAGGCATGAAAGTCATGAGCTCGGAACACACGCATCGAAAGATGAACAAGAGTCACATAGAGATGTGATTGGCAAGTTGGCTTACCGGTTGAGATTTTTCGTCATCTGTGATGCTACCATCATGGCGAACAATCAAAACTCGGGTCTTGTATCACTCACAATCAATTATGAGAGATATTGATTTGAGTGGGAGCGCACTGTTGAATTAACTTCTTTTAATTCTCAGTGCAATTAATTTTGAACACTGTCTAAGTGTGATTTGCAATAGTTGTAGAATAATGGCTCGCGTTTCCACCTTCCCTATTAAAATTGAATAGCTGTTAAATATCTGGTTAAAACTTTACGGTTGGTAACATAATATGAGGATTGTCCTCAAGAGTGCCGAGAAGGACTTTGTCCTATCGCATACTTTCGGTATTCTCCCGCTAATGCTATGGATCATGTGACTCTCGTCCTTCGATCCAAAAGCTAGAATTCCTTTTCAGTCAAAGTGCAATATGTTTGCTTCCATGAGACCCGAACTTCGAAAGTTTGGATAGTTATGTGATATTCATGGAATCTGAAAATCATTTTCAGAGAAAGACAAAGGCTAAAAGATATGAGATATCCAAAGCAATGTTTGTTTGCAAACTATTAGTAAAGGAGTTTACTATGCATTAGACTGATAAGAGAGGGATCCAGGAGAACGCCTATCATATGATGAAAGGTGAATAAAACAACAACTTAAAGAGAAAGGAAGTGTCTGAAGGGTGTTAGTGAGACTTTTACGCCTAGGAAGTCCGGGGCTAATGCCACTCTTAAGTTGAGTGCTTCTTCTGAGAGTAGGAGAAATACTGAAAGTTAAACTGTTAGAAGTATAATGGCAAAAGGAAAGAAGACTGGAATATCCAGCTCATGTATGAATGTCATACAAGTTTTTGATGTATAGAAGGCTGGTCAAAGATATAGTTCTTGGGAATTATGGTTAAACATGTTAATCACTAATTCTTGGGTATTGTGAGTTAGTCACAAGGATACCCACTCGATTGCATTCTGTTGCAACTCGATGTAAGAACTACTATGGCCTGAAAGACTAGCCAGGAATGAGGTTTTGATACACGCTGGGAATATAGTAAATGGTACTATACTTTCCATCGGTGTATTACCATATGTATTTATTTTCATAAATCATTTTTGAGTTTTACACACTCTAGCCCATTGCATAAAGTATCTTGCAAGAAGGTTGTTCATAAGAGAACTTTTAATGTTCGGAGTTATGAATAACAAAAGGGGCCATACTTTCATTATGAATGAGAAGTATGTTATGAATATTGATAATAATACATTACCTCTGAGTTTACTTTCATAATTCATTTTAGAGTTTCACACTCTAGCCTTTGCATAAGGTATCTTGCAAGAAGGTTGTTCATAAGAGAACTTTTGATGTTCGGTGTTATGAATAACATGAAGGGCCATACTTCCATACAGGATGGGATGTATGCTATGAATATTGATGGTAATATGATACATCCATAACACTGACGCTAAATGTCGCAAGACTAAAAGAATACCACACAAGTGTGGCACTGCATTTGGTCACATTGGAGAAACCCGCATGGAAAATTCCATTATGATGGATTTTGAAGTCGTTTGATTTTGAATCATCTGACACTTGCAACTTTCCTCTGAAAAGTGAAGTGACTGAAATACTGTTCACAGTCCATAAGGAACGAGCAAAGAACATATTGGTGATCATACATTATGATGTGTGTAGTCCTATAAATGTTGTTGCAAGTAGTGGATTTATCTATCTTCAGAAATGACTCAAGTAGATATATGGATATTTACTTGATGAGACGTAAGTCTAGATCTTTTGAAATCATTCATAAGGTTTTCAAAAATGAAGTAGAAGTTATTGTAACAAGAAAATTATGTTTCTACAATTCGATTGCAGAAAGGAATATTTGAGTTACAAGTTTAGCGAATGTCTGATGAGTTGTGAAAAGAGTTTCATAACTTACACCTCCCAGAACACCACTGCAAGTGGAAAGTCCGTGAAGATGTAATCGAACCATTTATGACATGGTAAGATCAAAGATGACATAAATAAAATTGCCATTATCCCTTTTAAAAGGTGATGCTTTAGAGACTGCGGCTTTTACACTGAAAAGAGATCCATCAGGTCTGTTGAAATGAAGCCATGGTATGGTACGCCCAACCATGTTATATCTTTTCTTAACATTTGGAATATGGGGCTTGTGTAAAAGGTTACAAACCTATTCCAAATCAGACAAGTGCTACTTTGTAGGTTATCCCAAGTAATTGGGTATTCCTCCCTCACTATACCGAGGCAAATAGGTTTGCCACAAAACGGTATGCTTTTAAAGAGAATAGTTCTTACAAAAAGTGAGTGGGAGGACAGTGCAACTCGACGAGATAACCAGTATCTTCGTCATCAGATCAAAGGAAAGAAACCTTGGAAGTGATTCCGGAGTTTCCTACTACGACTGATATGGAAGTCTCTACAATAAAATGTATGGATTTCGGTCGAACTTGCAGCTGAACCACGTAGGCAAAGCTCGTGCAAACCTATCAGGTGTGCAAACGAGATATTGTTGTTAGACAACAGTATACCTACAATACACAAGGAAGCGTTGATGGGCCCTGACTCCGGAATTGGCTAAATGCCAATACAATCCGAGATAGTTTCCATATAAGTGATTCGAGATTAAAATCTTGATACACCTTTCGGAAGACTTAGAGTCTAACGAATATTTATGGAACTAAAAACTGATACGGATAAAAATGTTTTATCCATATAGCTCGACTTGTTGAAATAACAAGTTCAAGGAGTTGACTATGATGAGGTTGATTCACCGTAGCGATGCTTGAAGTCGGTTCGGGTTGAACTAGCAATTAATACATATTTCAATCGTGAGATATGAAACATGGATGACGAAAGGATTTCCATCTGATGGGAATGAAACCTAGGACTTGTATGTGATACAGTCCAAAGTAATTTGTCGATCCAGAGGATGCTAGTAAGTATGCAAACTTCAGAGTTCCAGCGATGGACAGAAGAGAGCAAAGAGGAGTTGGAATCTTCGTTTTTGATGGAATGGTCAAAGGGGTTTGACTTCATCAAATGGGTATCGAAGATGCTTGTGATTCAAGAAAGTAAGTGGGAGCATAATAATATTTCTAAAAACCTTGTGTACTTGACACATTGTTAAATTGGAAATAAATTTCTTGACACAAATTAGGACTTCATTTGAAAATAGTTTTTCGATGAAGTGCTTAGGCTAAATAGCCTCAATATTAGGCATGATGATCTATGGAGATAGATTTACCTAATGGGGCTAAGCAATGAATACATATTGACAAGATGCTAAAACCTTTTAGCATTTAAAAACGCCAAGGAGTGATTCTTGCCGAAGTCACATGGAAAGAGTTTTTGCAAGACTCGGTGTCCCAAAACACTGATGAGTGAAATACATGATGGAGATTCCACACACTCTTGTGTTTGGATTAATCATGTATTCCATGGTATGTAAAACAACCAGATATGTCCGGTACTCCAAAGTTGTTGCGAGTATAGATACCAAAGTGATCAAAAGTACTGATCATGGGACAACAGTGAAAGATGTCATTGGGTACTAGAGTAGTACTGATGACATGTTTTCTCGCAAGCAGAGATTATGAAGTGCTCGTTGTAAGTAATTACATCGATACAGTCTTCATCAATGCTCCATGCGATTTTCGATTTAAATTGAGGGTTTTGTGTGATACACAATATGGTGGCACGGTAGTTGGAAATTGTTCCAAACAAGATACTGTGGCGAATTCTATAACAAAGGCTAAGTATGTTGATGCTTAAGAAGCGACAAAGAAGTTGTTGAATCATATAGTTCATTCATGAACTTAGTATGGTTCCAAGATGGCTTTGGTCTATGGGACACTATTGCAGATAGTTGCCCTCATAGCTCAGTCTGAGGAATCAGGTTTCGTCCAATGATTCACACATATGCAAAGCCAAGTCCACACAAAATATGGATTTTGTGAAAGCGTGAAAACGCAAGGATATGCAAAGTTACACACGGAACTGAAGTCGTCAGATCCGTTGGACATCAGGCTATACCACATGCGAAGCATATTTTACACCAGTATGCCATAGGTGTAAAGTGCATTAGCATTGACTAGATTATTGACTCTAGTGCAAGTGGGAGTCTGTAGGAGATATGCCCTAGAGGCAATAATAAATGTTATTGATTATCTCCCTGTTCATAATTATGTTTATGTTCCATGCTATAACTGCAATGATTCTCGAGTCTACAAATAAAACGAGGCTTGGAGGGAAACTCATGTGCACGTGTGGGATAATAAATGGTAAAATGTATTCCTAGTCAAGCCTCTATGACTGGCTCAAGTATTGCATGATGATCCTATTTTCCTGATCATGGGCATGGCTATGCCGGCAATTTTGAGGGCACAATTGTTGGTAGAACACTTGTGTTGAATCGACCCGATTGATGTTATGCTATGAGATACATTCGTCATAAGTTAATGGTTAATAACACAGAGAAGTTAATGTTTGCATAATTCCTTAGACCATGAGAGTGTCGAGTTTCTTCATGCTTGCTTCATGAACTTTGGGGTTTGTTAAACGTCATCCGTAAATGGGTGGCTATTACGGCGGCTTACGGGTTCATGGAAAGGTATGTCAAGTAACTTGATAGCTCAAGATTGGGATTTGCTCCTCCGACGATGGAGAGATATCTCTGGGCCCTCTCGGTGTTACGGTATCCATCATCGTCTAGCCAGACACTTTGTGATTTGATCACGGGGATGCCGGAACACGGGAACGAGAAAAGAGAACAATACCGGCAACGAGGTAACCGGCATAGTGGACAAGTTGTTGATCCACGGGGATGCCTACATGTCTCACCTCGGGTTATTGTAACATATCGCGAAGCGACAGGAATAGCACACGGCAACTGGAGGTTCACTCGAATATTCATTCGTGTGGGTATAGGGGTCAATATGGGTGTCCACGGCTCCGATGTTGATCATTGATCGGAAGGGGTTCCGGGTCATGTCTATGCCTCACCGAAACTATAGGGTCACACGCTTAAGGGTCATCTATCTGTTTAATACTAGACAGGGAGTCTGAGAGAAAATCACCGAAAAAGTTTCGGACGCCGGAAAAGTTTCGGACAGCGGAAAAGTTCCGCAGAGAGAACACCTGAACGGTTTAGGTAAAACTGAAAAGTTGTTTCAGGGGATATCATTAAGTCAAATTGGTTTCGGCACATGCCTGATAATTCTTGGAGGATGCCAGAATCATTCTGGAAACTTTTTGGAATTTTCTGGAATGAAAACCGGAAATGTTCCGGAGCTGCCGAAACCGCTTCAGATGCTTTTCGCAGATGAAATCACTAATCCGGAATTGTTCCGGCTCGCGTTGAAAATTATTTTGGTGGGTACTAGAATTGTTCTAAGCCCACATGAATATTTTCAGTTCGATCTGACGCTGAAAAATGGCGTCGTGAATAGTGAAAGTGCTTTTTGGATATTTGTGGAAAAACACCTTTTTGGATATTTCCAAAAAGGTTTCTAGATGGCCTTGGGGGCCAAGGCAGCCCCTCATGGGGGTCCCCCAAGGGTGTGGCCGGCCAAGATGGGTGGGGCACCATGGTGCTCCACATGGCACTCCCATATGGCATATTCCTTTTTTGAAAGGGATATTCCAAGGGTACTTTGGGGTTTTTTGTATGACAACTTTACCCCTTGGCTAGCCTATAAATAAGAGTGATGTTGGCAGCCACAAAACACACTCTTGCTCTCATACACAAAGCCATGCATGATCTGGCATTCTTCTCTCCCTCCCAGCGAAATAGTTTCGTAGAGCCGAAAGGCTGTCTGGGTTCCGGCAGGAACTAGTTCTGGACGGCGAAGCCCTGCCGGATAGATGACACCGTATGTGTGCAACTCTGTAGAGAGATCGTAGTTTCGTTCTTATTTCGAGAGTGCCTCCCGAAGGGCTGTCCGAGTGACAGTCCGAGTTTCGGAGGTCCTCCCGAAGGGCTGTCCGCGACACCATCCGGGGGACTGTGCGACCGCCTCCCGGAGGGCTGTCCGCGGGGCAGATGAGGGTATACATCCTCGCGGTTGGGAGGTAGTAAAATCCTAGCTGCGGGGATCTGCACCGCCGTTCGTCATCGACTCTACTTCCGCTGCGCTACGAGTCGGTAACGATAATGATCAAACCTTGTATGCAGTCTCCATAGTGGTCCTGGGCTGGTGCGTAGGTCGGAAATTTTTTGTTTTCTGCTGCGTTCCCCTACATTAATGCCATCTGCACTTAAACCAAACCATACGTTCCTTGGGTCATCTGCAAAGTCCGGCCACTCTCTCTCGATTTTTCTCCACTGCGACCCATCAGCGGGTACTCTCAACTTCCCGTCTTTCTTACGGTCTTCTTTGTGCCATCGCAACGACTTGGCATGCTCTTTGTTTTGGAACAAACGTTTCAACTGTGGTATTATAGGAGCATACCACATCACCTTGGTAGGAATCCTCTTCCCGGGGCGCTCGCCCTGAACATCATCGCGACCGATCTTATATCGCAATGCATTGCATACCGGGCATGCATCCAAATTCTCGTACTCACCGCGGTAGAGGATGCAGTCATTAGGGCATGCATGTATCTTCTGCACCTCCAATCCTAGAGGGCAGACAACCTTCTTTGCTTCGTATGTACTGTCGGGCAATTCGTTGTCATTTGGAAGCCTATTCTTCATTATTTTCAGCAACTTTTCAAATGCCTTGTCAGGTACACCATTCTCTGCCTTCCATTGCAGCAATTCGAGTGTGGTACCGAGCTTTGTGTTGCCATCTTCGCAATTTGGGTACAACGCTTTTTTGTGATCCTCTAATATGCGTTGCAACTTCAACTTCTCCTTTTCATTTTCGCACTTTCTCTTTGCATCAGCAATGGCCCGACCAAGATCATCAGCGGGCTCATCTGATGCCTCAGCTTCTTCTTCTTCATTCTCTTCCCCCATTGTACTACCATCATATTCAGGACACCCAGGATAGTTGTCGTCATCCTCTTCTTCTTCATTCTCTTCCATTAGAACCCCTCTTTCTCCATGCTTGGTCCAACAATTATAGCCGGACATGAAACCAGACGTAAACAGGTGGACGTGAATCTGTTTTGAGCTAGAGTAAGTCTTATTATTCTTACACACACCACATGGACAACACATAAAACCATCCCGCTTGTTTGCCTCAGCCGCACGCAAAAAACTCTGCACGCCATTAATGAACTAGGGAGAGCGTCGATCAACGTACATCCATTGCCGGTTCATCTTCATTACACAACACCGAGAAGATCAAATTAATACAAGTTCATACACAAAGTTCATACACACTTACTCTCATAAAACAACATAAAACTATCTAGCTAAAACATTTTAAATGCAACAACAAATGCGATCAAAATCGCAACTAAGGTAAAAATTGATCCAACAGCATAATGATACCAAGCCTCTTTATTGATGGCATATTTTCTAATCTTTCTAATCTTCAAGCGCATTGCATCCATTTTGATCTTGTGATCATCGACGACATCGGCAACGTACAACTCCAATTTCATCTTCTCTTCTTCAACTCTTTTCAATTTTTCTTTCAAATCCTCGTTTTCTTTTTCAACTAAATTTAACTTCTCGACAATAGGGTCGGTTGGCATTTCTGGTTCAACTACCTCCTAGATAAAAATATCTATATCAACTTCATGGGCATAATTGTCATTAACACGAAATGCAACAAATAGTTATAAAAGAGAATATACCACATCTGAATCGTAAACCGGATGAGGGCCGATGGGCACGGATATCATAACCATGGCACTATATAGCACAACAATCATACAAGTAAGAAAACTATGCAAGTAAGTATCTAAAATATACAAATACGATTTTATTTATCAAAATGATAAGAACACAAGAAGAGGCTCACCAAGGTGGTGCCGGTGACGGGACGGTGCCGTCGATCGACGGTGGTTAGGACGGGGACGGGAAGGCACTGTAAGTAAACCACACCTACACATATGCAAACTAAGGAGTTAATTTGAGCTCACATTGCATATAAATCAAAAAAACTACCACATAATTACACCCAAACTAAAACCCACAAATCACTATACTTATAAAGCATAGCACGAGCTGATCTAGCAATAAGAGATGAAAGGACAAAGTTGCTAACCTTTGTGGACACTTGGATGGATTGGGGTGCCTCAAATCTTGACAAATCTTGGCAAAAATGGAGGGAGCAGCTCGAGCTAGGGGAAGAACAGAGAGGGGAATTCGAATGGAGAAAACAGAGAAATGGAGCCGTTCTGGACGAAGGGTTTATATAGCGAGAGCTTTAGTCCCGGTTTGTATAACCAACCGGGACTATAGGTCGACCTATAGTCTCGGTTTGTGTCACAAACCGGGACTAAAAGGTCTCGTGGGGGGCCAGGCTGACACCAGCCTGCCACCACACCTTTAGTCCCGGTTTGTGATACAAACCGGGACTAAATGTCGCAAATGAACCGGGACTAATGGGGCCCGTACCCCCTGACAGCTCCTAGCCGTTGGAACCGGGACTAATGGACACATTAGTCCCGGTCCAAAGCTAAACTGGGACTAAAGGTTGAAACGAAAGGCCTGTTTTCTACTAGTGAATGGCAATCTCTCTCTCTCTTGAAATTCAATACAATGGGCATCGCATCTTCGCTTTGATCCATCCGATGTAACTCTATTGTGCGGTGCGTTTGTTGTGATGCGATGAATTGTGGGTTTATGTTCAGATTATTCATGAAAAGTATTTGAGTCTCCTTTGATTATTATGACTTTTATTTGCATGATCATTATAGCTTCGTAATTCTCTCCGATCTATTGATTTGCTTTGGCCAAGTAGATTGATTTTTCTTCAGTGAGAGAGGTGCGTTGTAGTAGGTTCAACCTGGCGAGTTTATATATCCCAGTGACAGAAGGGGACAAGTTGCGTCTTTGTGTTGCTACTACTAAGGATAACATGATGGGGTTTATTGATATTGCTTTAGTTTACTTTGTCTACATCATGTCATCGTTCTCCATGCATTACTCTGTTTTACTTAATACTCTAGATGCATGCTGGATAGCGGTCGATGAGTGGAGTAATAGTAATAGGTGCATGTAGGAGTCGGCCTATTTGTTTATGTACATGATGCCTATATACACATGATCATTGCCGTGAAAATCGCATAACTATCCGCTTTTCTATCAATTGCCCAATAGTAATTTGTTTACCCACTGTATGCTTATTTTCATGAGAGATGCCATTAGGGAAAACTATGGCCCCCAGGTCTATTCATCATATATTTACAAAAGGTACAAAACCTTGCTGCCATTTTTTACGTTTTATTTTATTTTTCAATTAATAATTATATACAATTATCTACACATCTCACTTGCTTGCAAAAAATGAGACAAAGGGGATTGACAACCCTCTTGACCGCGTTGGGTGTAAGTTGTTTGCTCTTTTGTGTGCAGCCGCTGATGACGGTTGTTGTTGATATTCCTATTGGTTTGATAAACCTTGGTTTCATAACTGAGGGAAATACTTACCCATATTGTGCTGTGATTACCCGTTCCTCTTCATGGAAAACCAAATGCAGATCACAAGTATCATCTACTACGCAACTTTATTCTTGTAGACGTTGTTGGGCCTCCAAGTGCAGAGTTTTGTAGGACAACAACAAATTTCCCTCAAGTGGATGACCTAAGGTTAATCAATCCGTGGAGGTGTAGGATTAAGATGGTCTCTCTCAAACAACCCTGCAATCAAATACAAGAAATCTCTAGTGTCCCCAACACACCCAAGACAATGGCAAATTATATAGGTACACTAGTTCGGCGAAGAGATGATGATACAAGTGTAGTATGGATAGTACAAATAGATATTTATAATCTGAATAAATAAAAAACAAAAAGGTAATAAATGGTAAACAGCGAGCAAAACGTTATACTAATGCTTGGAGATAAGGCCTAGGGTTCATACTTTCACTAGTGCAATCTCTCAACAACGCTAACATAATAGAATCATATGATCATCCCTCAATGTGCAACAAAGAACCACTCCAAAGTTCATAAGTAGCGGAGAACATAATATGAAATTGTTGTAGGTAGTGGAACCACCTCGAAGCTATTCTTTCCGATCAATCCATTGAGCTATTCCTATAAGTGTCACAAACAGCCCTAGAGTTCGTACTAGAATAACAACCATGATACATATCAATCAACCCTAATGTCACCTAGATACTCCAATGTCAGCTCAAGTATCCGTGGGTTAATTATACGACATGCATGAAACAATTTCAGATTCATCATATTCAACCCAACACAAAGAACTTCAAAGAGTACCCCAAGATTTCTATCGGAGAAAGTAGGACAAGAACGTGTATCAACCCCTATGCATAGATTACCCCATTGTCACCACGGGAATCCGCAAGTTGAGTACCAAAACATATATCAAGTGAATCAATAGAACACCCCATTGACACCACGGGTATCCACATGCAAGACATAGATCAAGTGATCTCAAATCCAATATTCAATCCGACATAACAAAATTTCAAAGGGAGAGATTCAATTCATCACATCAAGATAGTAAGGGAAGAACACCATATGATCCAACTATATTAACAAAGCCCGTGATACATCAAGATCATGACATCTCAAGAACACGAAAGCGAGAGATCAAACACATAGCTACTTGTACATACCCTCAACCCCGAGGGTGAACTACTCGCTCCTCGTCATTGACACCGCCGGGATGATGGAGATGGCCACCGGTGATGATTTCCCCTCTCCGGCAGGGTACCGGAAAGGCTCCAGATGGGTTTTTCTTCGATAAAGAGAGTTGCGGAAGTTCTAGGTTACCTTTCGGAGGTTTCAGTATATATAGGATTTTTCAACGTTGGGATCACGTCAACCGGAGCCACGAGGGCCTCACCACACAACAGGGCGCGCCCAGGGGGTGGGCGCACCATGTTGCCTCGTGGCCCACAAGTAGCTCCCCTCTGGTGGTTCTTTTCTACGGTATTTCTTATTTTCTCTAGAAAAAATCATAAAAAAGATTCAGGCGATTCTGAGAACTTTTATTTTCTGCACAAAAACAACACCACGGTAACAGCGTCAGTCCGGGTTAGTTTTCAATAAATCACATGAAGTGCATCAAAACCATATAAAAGTATTGTAAGCATAGGCAAATATAGCATGAATACTTCATAAATTATCAATACGTTGGAGACGTATCAGCATCCCCAAGCTTAATTCCTACTCGTCCTCGAGTAGGTAAATTATAAAAGAAATAATTTATATAGTGTGAATGCTAGCATAGTATATAAGTTTGATCAATGATAATTTCAGTCAATTTTCTAGTATCATAACTAGCAACTTGTTCTCATGAAACTCGTTATGATAGAGTAGCAATCAATTCACATGTCATGGTTCAAACAATGCATTTTCTTGAAACTTAATAACCTATGTTCTTAGTCATCAAACAATATCAATGCATCATCAAGTCTAAGTAAGAGCTCCACATATTAAATTATCATATAGTCTTCTATGATTGCTAATACTCAAAGCATATTTTTAGAACAAACATCATCCATCGAACACAGTGAAAGATGGGGGCTTAATGTTTTGCCTCCCAGCGTACTTATCATGAAGATAATTGTCAACAACAATGAATCATGATCAAATATATTTGACTGGATATATGTGTTTGGATGTTTCCCCACCACACGGTGCTTTCCGACTAATATATTGAGGTTGGAATAGGAAGTTGACTCAGCATGAAAAATAAATAAAATGAAAGTAAATAGATTGTCCCTTCGCGAAGGGAAGCAGGGATTTGCATAGGTGCCAGAGCTCATAGTTTAAAACACATATGAATATATTATGAGTGGTGTGCCTTTCCTGTCAACGTTACAACAAGGGATTTCAATATCTTCCATGCTAATCATATTATTGGCAGTTCCCAAACAGAATTGAAATTTTACTCCCCCTCAACCATTCAATCACATTCCATGGCTAGCCGTATACATGTGTGCCCTCTAAACAATCAACTTTCTAGGGGGAGTTCTTGTTTATTTATTTTTGTATTATGCAGGACTGGGAATCTTTTTTACCAGCCTCTCTCATGCAATGACAAGTGAATAAACACTCATCATGAGAATAACCCGCTTAGCATGGAAGATATTGACCGCTTAGATTGCTCCATGAGCGGTACGGGCACACAAAACGGATATTTATTTGAAGGTTTTAGAGGTGGCACATGCAAATTTACTTGGAATGGCAATGAAATACCATGTATAGGTAGGTGTGGTGGACTCTCATGGAAGAAAGTTGGCTCAAGGATTTGGATGCACAAGTAGTATATCTACTTACTACGAAGTTTTGGCTAGCAAAAGGTTCTAAACAAGCACCACCTGTTGGAGGATCCATACCAATATAACTTCTATGCTAATATACCCAATCATAACAATTATGTTGTCTTCCTTGTACAAATTTAACTATTTGATCAAGTTTGAAAATAATTAATGGGTATTCACAATCATAAAAGATGTCCAAGAAATTTTTTTGTATGTGAAAGTCCTCTTTCTTAGACTAATCATTCATGAATTGCTTGTATGACCAATATTGTGATTGTCAAACTTAAATAGATTTTACTTTTTAAACCAAATGTGAAACTACTACTAAGCATAATGCACATTGATAATTTCATATTTATGATATTTCATTCATTTACAATTTACTCTTAGGATAAAAGTGAAGCACAAGAGTAAATATCAAACTACTCTCAAAAGATATAAGTGAAGATCAATGAGTAGTCGAACAATTAAGTAGCTTTGTGAGGACTCTCTCTTAATAAATATTTTCAGATCTGAGAATTTTATTCAAACAGCAAACTAAAAAAAATGCACTCCAAGAATAGCACATATCATGTGGACAAATAAAAACTTAGGCTCAACATAGGCTAACGGATATTTGTTGACGAAGAGAGGTGGGATGCGTAGCATCCCCAAGCTTAGATGCTTGAGATTTCTTGAAATATTTACTTGGGGTGCCTTGGGCATCCCCAAGCTTGAGATTTTGTATCTCGTTCAATCCTCTCATACCCCGGTTTCACCTACGTCTCAAAAACTTCATCCACACAAAACTCGAAAAGAACTCGTGAGATAGCTTAGTACACATAAGAATAAATCAACACTTCATGTACTGCCAAAACAAGTTGCATAATAATTTTCAAACATTAGCTACTGTATGCTATCATTTTTACAATTTATATCAACAAATATAAGCCATGAAAACTCTAGGATTAATATTTAACAAAACTATGGCAGAAATCTGTCCAAACAGAACAGTCTGTAGCAATCTATTTAATCAGTGTACTTCTGTAACTCAAAAAATTCTGAAAATTTAGGAAAGGCTAAACAATTTGTATGAAAGTACTGTATAAAATATTCAAAAACTTACCATGTTCCGGTAAAATCTCATAATTCAAATACTATAGCAAAAATTTCTGTTTTTGTAGAGCACACATTACACATGCAATTCAAGCATTCTAAAGGCAATTCTTGGTAATTTTTATTGAAATAAAAGAGTAAAAATAATATATAACAGATAAACACAAAATAAAATGACTCTCCAGGAAAAACACATATCATGTGACAAATAAAAATACACCTCCAAGTAAGATTTACCGATAATGTTGGAGACGAAAGAGGGGATGCTTGAGTATTCCTTGGATATTACCTTGGGGGTGCCTTGGGCATCCCAAAGCTTAGGTTATTTCTGCTCTTTATCCAACTCATATTGGTATCTCACCCAAAACTTGCAAACTTCAATCACACAAAACTTAACAAAACTTCATGAGACGGGTTTGTGTAATAAAGATAGATCATTCACTTAGGTACTGTCAATACAAGATTAATAATTGTTTTCAAATAATACCTACTGTATTATATCATTCCCATAATTTATATCACCAAATATGAGCTATGGAAACATTAAAATAAGCAAAATATGCATGCAAAACAGAATCTGTGAAAAACAGAATAGTCTGTGAATATCTGAATGAACACCATACTTCCCTGCCTCTAACAATTCTGAAAAATTAGGAAATCTCAGAGAATTTGCATAGAAAAACTGTGTAAAAATCTCAGAATTTTTTGAGGCTCCACTAAAATCACATAATTCATATACTGGACGCAAGAGATTCTGTTTTTGCACAGAATCAAGAAAATAAGTATCCACACTATCCCAAAGGCTTTACTTGGCACCTTATTGAAATAAAAAAGACAAAACATTATTACTACAGTAGCTTAATCATGTGAACACACAAAAACAGAAAGTAAAAGTGTTGGGTTGTCTCCTAACAAGCGCTTTTCTTTAATGCCTTTTAGCTAGGCATGATGATTTCAATGATGCTCACAAAAGAATAGTATTTGAAACATGCAAGGAACATCATGAACCACATGGCAATCACATTTAAGTCCAACCCACTTCCTATGCATAGGGATTTTGCAAGCAAACAATTTATTGTAGCAAGAATCAACTTGCATAGGAAGGCAAAACAAGTGCAACTTCCAAACTTTGAACACATAGAGAGGAAACTTGATATTATTGCAATTCCTACAAGCATATGTTCCTCTCTCATAATAATTTTCAGTAGTATCATGAAGGAATTCAACAATATAACTATCACCTAAAGCATTCTTTTCATGATGCACTAGCATATAATTTTTATTATTACTCACACAAGCAAAATTCTTCTCATTCAAAATAGTGGGAGCAAACTCAACAAAATAACTATCATGAGATACTTGATTGATATAATCTAAATGAAAATTAAAATCATGATGACAAGTTTCATGGTTATTATTACTCTTTATAGCATACATGTCATCACAATAATCATCATAGATAGCAACGTTGTTGTCATAGTCAATTGAAACCTATTCCAAAATAGTGGACTCATCACTAAATAAAGTCACGACCTCTCCAAATCCACTTTTATCAATATGAAAAGATTCAACACCCTCCAAAATAGTGGGATCATTAGCACCTAGAGTTCAAATTCTTCCAAACCCACTTTCATCAATATAATCATCATAAATAGGAGGCATGCTATCATCATAATAAATTTGCTTATTAAAACTTGGGGGACTAAAAATATCATCTTCATCAAATATAGCATCTCCAAGCTTGTCGCTTTGCATATCATTAGCATCATGGATATTCATAGAATTCATACTAACAATATTGCTATCATGCTCACCATTCAAGGAATTCACATTACGCATTTTTATAAATTCTTCCTCTAACAATTGAGCACAATTTTCCGAACCATCATTTTCATGAAAGACATTATAAAGACGAAGCATTTGAGGCAACCTAAACTCCATTTTTTGTATTTTTTTATAAACCAAACTAGTGATAAACAAGAAACTAAAATATTCAATTACAAGATCTAAAGATATACCTTCAAGCACTCACCTCCCCGGCAACGGCGCCAGAAAAGAGCTTGATGTCTACTACGCAACTTTATTCTTGTAGACGTTGTTGGGCCTCCAAGTGCAGAGTTTTGTAGGACAACAACAAATTTCCCTCAAGTGGACGACCTAAGGTTTATCAATCCGTGGGAGGTGTAGGATGCAGATGGTCTCTCTCAAACAACCCTGCAATGAAATACAAGAAATCTCTTGTGTCCCCAACACACCCAATACAATGGCAAATTGTATAGGTGCACTAGTTCGGCGAAGAGATGGTGATACAAGTGTAGTATGGATCTAGTAGAAATAGATTTTTATAATATGAATAAAAACAGCAAGGTAATAAATGGTAAATAGCTTGCAAAACGTTATATAAATGCTTGGAGATAAGGCCTAGGGTTCATACTTTCACTAGTGCAATCTCTCAACAATGCTAACACAATAGATTCATATGATCATCCCTCAACGTGCAACAAAGAATCACTCCAAAGTTCATAAGTAGCGGAGAACATAATATGAAGTTGTTGTACGTAGTGGAACCACCTCGAAGCTATTCTTTCCGATCAATCCATTGAGCTATTCCTATAAGTGTCACAAACAGCCCTAGAGTTCGTACTAGAATAACAACCATGATACATATCAATCAACCCTAATGTCACCTAGATACTTCAATGCCACCTCAAGTATCCGTGGGTTAATTATACGACATGCATCAAACAATTTCAGATTCATCATATTCAATCCAACACAAAGAACTTCAAATAGTACCCCAAGATTTCTATGGAGAAACTAGGACAAGAACGTGTATCAACCCCTATGCATAGATTACCCCATTGTCACTACGGGAATCCATAAGTTGATTACCAAAATATTTATCAAGTGAATCAATAGAACATCCCATTGTCACCACGGGTATCCACATGCAACACATACATCAAGTGATCTCAAATCCAATATTCAATCCAACATAAAAAAATCTCAAAGGGAAAGATTCAATTCATCACATCAAGATAGCAAGGGAAGAACACCATATAATCCAACTATATTAACAAAGCCCGTGATACATCAAGATCATGACATCTCAAGAACATTGAAGAGCGAGATCAAACACATAGCTAATGATACATACCCTCAGCCCCGAAGGTGAACCACTCCCTCCTCGTCATGGACACCGCCGGGATGATGGAGATGGCCACCGGTGATGATTTCCCCTCTCCGGCAGGGTACCGGAAAGGCTCCAGATGGGTTTTTCTTTGATACAGAGTGTTGCGACAGTGGAGCGGAAGTTCTAGGTATACTTTCAGAGGTTTCAGTATATATAGGATTTTTCAGCGTTGGAATCATGTCAACCGGAGCAACGTGGGCCCCACCACACAACATGGCGCACCCAGGGGGGGTGGGCATGCTCTGTTGCCTCGTGGACCATAGGCGGCTCCCCTCCGGTGGTTCTTTGCTCCGGTATTTCTTATTTTCTCCATAAAAAATCATTAAAAAGTTTCGGGCGATTTCGTAAACTTTTATTTTCTGCACAAAAACAACATCATGGTAATTCTGCTGAAAACAGCGTCAATTCGGATTAGTTCTAAATAAATCACATGTTTACACAAAACGCCCCGTGATGAGATAAATTACAATCGCAACCTTAGAGGTGCTTGTGCAGATTGCCAACTGTCATCGATCTCCACGACCCCGGCAACGCCGCCAGAGATAAGAGAGACAACAAACATTCATACCCTGGGCCGAAGAAGCACCATCACGGACAAAGCCGCTTTGTGGCCGATGAACTCATCTGCCGCGAACGGTACAACCTTCTCTGATGTGTCTTGTCAGCCGGGGAGAGTCCCCGTGCCGTCGGACTCCAGATCCATCGTCTTCAATTGACCAAGTCGCTGAAGAGCAGTGGAACTGTCCGTCGCCATCCACTTGACATGCACCGAACTAGCTCTGCTCAGGCCGTCGTCGTCGTACCTCGAAGCGATGACAAACGCTGGCCCACTGCATCCTCAATAAATCTCCCAGACTTCAAGATGATGCTGGAGCGCGCACCGTCGAGGCGACGAAGCCGGAGAACACAATTCCAAGATGGGGTCGCCGCTGCTGCTACCACATCCGAAAAACCTAACCTCACCGGTCTGAACGACCTGCAAGAGACACCTGACGCTGCGAGCAGCCTTGTCGAGATGATGGAGGGAGCCATGGACACTTTATTCGCCGGAACGATGTCGTTGCCTCAATTAAAATGCCGCTGGCCCCCACAAACTAGGCCCTAACCTATCTACATGATGTAGCCTAGCACCGGGGTCTTCCACTCCTTCCGCTGCGAGAACGACAAACGGAGGAGAGAAGAACCCACAGGCTGGCCGGCGGTGGATGGTACTGGGATCTGGTCTCCTTCGGTTTTCACGGGGGTGAGGAGGAGAAAAGGAAGTGCGTTCATGGAGGTGCATCCATGCTTGGCTCCCTTTTTATTTCATCACTTTGGGTCGATGTCGGGTTCTTGCATGGCGATCTTTGGTCGTGGATGTCCCGGCCGGTCCACTCGGTTTCGTGGTGCATGTGTTGCTTCGGATGGGAAGCTCATCCGGATAAGGCGAGGGGGCTATGACAGGGCGAACGTATGGCAACACGTCAATAGCTCATCGACGCCGGTAGAAGTGACTTCATTCTTGGTCTTTCTTGGCAGGCCACACGTTAACGACATGCACATACACATGACGAGAGACCACCACTAACGCGCCACCTGCCTTGGGAATGTAGCTGTTGTCGGACGTTGTGTCATCACAAAGCCTTTGAGAACAGTCTGGTGAAGGTCTTCTTAGCCATTAAATTTACATACATAGATTTTAGTGTTTGGATCGGCATACGATCGATTAGGGCATCTCTAGCTGATGCCCAAAACCGGTTAGAGGACTAACAATTCCGGTTTACTCCTTTAAACGAACTCCTCAGCTGTATAAAGGAGTAAAAAAATAACTCCTCGTGGCTGTTGAGGAATACAACTACTCGCCCGCCCGACTTCACCTAAACTTTGGAATAATAACCTTGTTGCCAAAGAAGGTGGAGGCTATACGCATTGAGCAGTTCAGGCCGACATGTCTACTCAATGTCAACTTCAAAATTTTCACCAAAGTTGGCACAAATAGGTTGATGCGTATAGCCCATTCTGTAGTTCAACCAACCCAGACAGCTCTCATGCATGGGTGACACATCCTAGAGGGGGTTGTTGTCCTACATGAAACTGTTCACGAAATCCATACTAAGAAACTCGATGGGTTTATCTACAAAGTGGATTTCGAGAAAGCATATGATAAGGTCAAATGGCCCTTCCTTCAACAGGCCTTACGTATGAAGTGGTTCAACGAATCCTGAAGGACTCAGATGCTTACAGACAATTGTTCAATGTGATATGAGGGTCCTTATCATTCATCTACCTAGGGATTCCAGTTCTAGTTCAACTACCTAACAAGGGAAAGCTCATGTCTTATGGACGTCTGCTAGTATTGATAAATTCGGTTTTCACAAGTCTGCCGATGTTCCTTTTATCTTTCTTTGAAGTACCGGTAGGTGTACGAAGAAGACTAGACTTCTATTGATCCCGATTCTTCTGGCAATGTGATGAGGCGAAGAAGAAGTACAAATTGGCAAGATGGGACATTATTTACAGACCCAAGGACCAAGGTGGTATATCGATCGACAATTTAGAAGTGAAGAATAGATGCTTGCTTAGCAAATGGCTATACAGGTTATTTGTTGAGACCGAGGGTATGTGGGTACAAATCTTACGGAATAAGTACTTACATTCTAAGACATTGGCACAGGTTACTGCTAAATCTAATAACTCGCCTTTCTGGAAGGGGTTAATGAAGATGAAGGTAACATTTTTCCAGCGGGTGAAGTTTGTAGTTGGCAATGGTACCACAACTAGATTCTGGGAGGATACGTGGCTAGGGGATACGCGCTTGGCTTTGCAATATCCCTCTCTATATAATTTTGTATAACGTAAGGAAGATTACATCGCTACAGTATTACATTCGATACCTCTTAATATCTAATTCAGAAGGTCCCTAGTGGGAGAACGTTGCAACTCCTGATTGCGCTTGGTCCTCCGGTTGATGGATGCTCAACTATCTGACCATACTATTCACTGGAAATTATCCACGACTGGTACCTTTTCAGTGAAATTGATGTATTTGGATTTAATTGATTATGTGCCTCTCTCGAGATCATTGCATATTTGGAAGATTAAAGTGCCATTTAGAATTAAAATTTTCATGTGGTTTGTCCACAAGGGAGTTGTACTAACCAAGGATAATTTGATAAAGAGAAGATGGGTTGGCAGTTCCAGATGTTGCTATTGTGATCAGGATGAAACGATAAGACACCTCTTTCTCGATTGTCCATTAGAAAAATTATTATGGCGCACCTTACATACAGCCTTTAACGTTAATCCACCAACGAGATTTTGGGACGCCACTCAATGGAGTGGACGCAATTATAGCGAAACATATTCGGATAGTAATACGTGCATTATTTTGGGCTATATGGAACACTAAAAATTATTTGATATTTAATGGGAAAAACTTCACCAATTTTTTGCAGGTTATTTACAGAGCCACTGCTTGGATCCGTACGTGGTTGTTACTCACTCATGTGGATCCTAGGAAGCTTTTGGTTACTGGGTGCGACCGGTGGGAGACGGTACCACGGGCTATCTTTAGCCGATTTGGATGGCAAGCTAATAATATGCTAGGTGTATAGGCATCGTAGGCTGTTTTTGATCGCCGGATGTGGCATCTCTTTTTTATGCATTTCAATTTCTGCTTAGCTTGTGAGCTATGGCTGCATGCATCATTTTGATGCAGAGGCCGGAGGCTTCGTTCATTTTTTTTAAAAGTACTCTATAGTAGGATAGCACACTCGAGATAGATATATGCTCATCGTGAGGAATCCTTGCTCATTGTGTCGAGATAAATTCACTCCCAATAAAAAGATGCCAACCAATGGCATTGTCATAGGGCAAACAAGTTGTTGACCACAAGGCTACTTCCTCGCTAGCGCTAGCACTAACGCCATGGCCCGGCACGGCGTCCAAGCGGCATGGCATCACAGTGCAACTGTATGGCACATCTATCTATTATCTACAAAAAGTAAATAAAGGGATAAAAGCGGACAAGCATAAAAAAGAAATATATTCTAGAAAATCCCACAATAATTAGAAACATCTAGCCATTAAACTGATGGACCGATCTTTTAGCTAACTAACCGCAACCGTCCGATTATCAACTATCCATTGATCATCTAACAAAAAAAAAACTATCCATTGATACGAGGTAGTTAGTTGATCATTCATCTAACAAAAAAAACTATCCATTGATACGAGGGAGTTACCATCCATCCGTTTATATGGTGCTAATAACACGTACCGAAAAGAATCCAATGCAAAGCTAAAAAAAACTGCATCAAATCCATAATTAGGGTTACACGAGGGTGATTTCATCCTTTCATGCCATCCTCCTGCCGCCTCCCCGCCATAATCCCTCTCCATGAGTTTGTCCCGTTGAAATCTATCTACTGTCTGTTGGGCAACGGCCATCACGACAGTAGTTCACCATGGAACCTCCCATTGCCATGAGACTGCATAGTGGCGAGCCCATAGTCAACATGTGGTGCTTCAATGGCTCAAATATGAAGCGGCGATTGCAGCTGTGTGGTTGGCTGGATACAATTCGTACAGATGCCAAGAGAAACGTGAAGGCCTTGCCGACGACTTAATTAGTTTGGTTCAAGGGCAAGAGCTGGCTATCGAGACTGTTTGTTTTTCAGGATTAGGAATTTTAGGAATTATTTTCAATAGACCACACTCAATTACAAATATTTCCTTGATTCCAGCGTTTGGGAATTCTAAGGCTCATGAGCTCCAATGTCCGTTCTATGATGTGATAAAATACAATTATATTTCAATTTCTACAGTTTCCAATCCTCCAAGATTAATAAAGAGGATGTGTGTCAATGCAACAATCGTTGGTTCTATATGTCTTCCAAATAATGTAAATCAGGTATGGTATGTAGAGTAATGTAGCGAAGCTTTAAGGACTGATAATAATTTTAGCAGCTAGGGCAGATTTCAGCGGTTTAACGGGACTGTGTAATTAATGAATCGCTGGAGGATTTAGCAAAGAAACATCCATGGCCAGGGCTTGTGTGTTAGTCCCAGGCTTCCATGCATGACTGCTGGAGGACAACCTGAGAATCTGACCATCATGAATGTGTTTCAGGTTTGTTTATCTAACGCACATCAGATGGCATGTCGGAAACAGTTTAGACGCTGTGATGTTAGCCTAGGATAAGCTAGCAAGGACCACACTAGTACAAAAAGGCCCATTTATCCCGGTTCGTAAGGGCCTTTAGTCCCGGTTCTGGAACTGGGACTAAAGGGTCGGGACTAAAGCCCAAAACCTTTAGTCCCGGTTCGCTTACGAACCGGGACTAAAGGCCCTGCACGTGGCGCTGTCTGGGGCGGGGGAGGGAGGACCTTTAGTCCCGGTTGGTGTTACCAACCGGGACTAAAGGCTCCACCTTTAGTACCGGGGACTAAAGGAATTTTTAGAAAAAAAAAATTGATTTTTTTTTATTTTTTTGATTTGTTTTTAAGTTTTATTCCGATTTTCAAATCTTTGAATTATTTGACAATTTAATCTCTAATCACCCGTCCTCACTGCTCTAGCGTGGAGCACTCATTTCAAATCGTCTAACTTCCCAGCCGGTCACCCATCCTCTCACTGCTCCAGCCCCAGCACGCTTAACTTTCTGGTTCTCCTATTAACCCTTAGGTCTTGATGTCACATGATTTAATTTTTTAAATTCCAAACAATTATTAAAATAAATAAAATAAGTAATAATAATATTGAATTTCAATGAAAATAAAATAAGTAATAATAATATTGAATTTCAATGAAAATAAAATAAGTAATAATATTATTTTATTCATTTTTTGCCATTTATTCATTTAATATGCCATAATTAATATCTTTAAATCTGTAAATCAAAATTTGACAAATAATATATCCATTATTATCAGAAAAATGTTAGGAATCCAAATATGACTTCATTTATTTATTTTTAAATAAAATTAATTTTTAAAATTATTCATATTATTTTTTTTCTTTTTGAAATAACTTTTTTTACTTTTGAAATTTTGAGAATCTGAGAAAACTTCACCGGGTAAACCCGGTGAAATCGAGTCCCAATTTTTCTCTAGTTTTTTTGATATATTAAACTTTTTTTTTCGACGTCGTATGCAAAAGTTATGGCCGTTTTACATTTTTTTTCCTTTTTTTGCAAAAAAGGTCAAAATTCATATTTCAAAATTTCTATACCAACTAGACACTAAAACCTAACTACATCTCAAAGGATTTTATTTTTTGAAGATTTTATCAATTTTGTTTATTTTCTACAAAACTAAAAAAGGCGGTCCACGAGGGGGGGGGGTAGAGTTTGAAAATTCCGGAACCCCTTTAGTCCGGGTTGGTGTCCATCCAATCATACCGTCAACTACATCTGCTAGCACCGTCCCAGCCAGAGTCACAACTAAGGTTAACCAAGCCAGAGTCAACCCTTTCTAACTTCATTTGCTATTTTTCATGGATTTAATGATTTTTTTGAGCTAAATTACCCTGAAATTGAAAAGCACTACAAATGAACTCTGAAAAGGTTGAAACTTGGCATGGTATCATCATTTCACCCACATAGCATGTGCTAATAAGTTGAGAGGGTTACGGCAAAAACTGGATGCACTTCGTGTACAAACTGGACAATCTCCTTCGAAGTATCAGGGTTTCGGACGAAAACCCATCAACAAAGGCATTTTAATTTTTTTAACTTATTTCAACTCCAAACTTTTTGTGCATTCAATATGCACCATTCAAAGCCACATCCTCAAATTTCAACCCTTTCTAACTTCATTTGCTATTTTTCATGGATTTAATGATTTTTTTGAGCTAAATGACCCTGAAATTGAAAAGCACTACAAATGAACTCTGAAAAGGTTGAAACTTGGCATGGTATCATCATTTCACCCACATAGCTTGTGCTAGAAAGTTGAGAGGGTTACGGCAAAAACTGGATGCACTTCATGTACAAACTGGACAATCTCTTTCGAAGTATCAGGGTTTCGGACGAAAACTCATCTGTTACAAAGGGATTTCATTTTTTTGAACTTATTTGAACTCCAGACTTTTTGTGTGTTCAATATGCACCATTCAAAGCCACATCCTCAAATTTCAACCCTTTCTAACTTCATTTGCTATTTTTCATGCATTTAATGATTTTTTTTTGAGTTAAATGACCCTGAAATTGAAAAGCCCTACAAATGAACTCTGAAAAGGTTGAAACTTGGCATGGTATCATCATTTCACCCCACATAGCATGTGCTACAAAGTTGAGAGGGTTACGGCAAAAACTGGATGCACTTCGTGTACAAACTGGACCATCTCCTTCGAAGTATTGTTTTAATTAAAATCCTAATTTAAATTATTCTAAAAATAACCAAATAAATCTTACTATGACAACAATCTAACACGTGACTAGGAGAGAAAAGAATTAAATTAAAAATTATTTGTAAACTCAAGTTATTCACAATCTAGGGTTTGAAGCAAATTTGAATAAATTCAAATTTAAACCATTCAAATTTGAAAACTAATGGCACAAACAGAAGCTAGACAAAATTTTGAATCTAATGCAAAAAGAATCACTCAAAAACATCAAATATCCTAAAAGATATAAGCAATTTAAAACAGAAACTAAAAACAGAAAACAAATGTAAAAACAGAAAAAAAAAAAAAAAACTAGCTACAGTACAACCGGGACTAAAGCCTCAACACCTTTAGTCCCGGTTTGTGTCTCAAACCGGGACTAAAGGTGGGACTAAAGGGTATCGGACCCTTTAGTCCCGGTTTGTGTCTCAAACCGGGACTAAAGGTCCCATTTGAACCGGGACGGATGCCCGATCGGCGCCCTAGCCGCTCGAACCGGGACTAATGCTCACATTAGTCCCGGTTCGTAATGCAACCGGGACTAATGTGTAGATTGAGCTGTGACGGAAGCCCTGTTTTCTACTAGTGCCAGGGTAGCTAATGTTGCAGAATTTTTATGCGCAGATGCATGAGTTGGTCTCTCCACAATAGTATATCAGTCTACGTGTGTTTCGTTGTTTCCAGGTGCATGCGTTCTAATTCCAACTCTATAGGACCCGTACATCAACCTAATACTTCGGCTATACTTTCAGAAGATCGTTTTCACAACAGATTACTGAGCGGCAGGCCGGATCAGCGCATGTTCATAACACACGATGGTCCATCATCAGGTCCTTGCATTGATTTGTGTTGCTTGTCCAAACAGTAATACGAAAGATCATTGAGGACGGAGGAGTAGCCTTCGCATCATGGTACATGTTCTCGCAGACCAAGTATATGTACTCATGTGGAGATGTGTGACTTGAGATATGCATTGATAAAAGGGCAAGTTCAATTATTTACTCGCAAGCTAGCAATCAAAAACTCTGAAGTAAACAAAGTACTGAATCATGGATTAGGTAAAGCGAACACACATGTGTACGAACAACACTTACGTTTGAAAATTACTGGATTTCATACATACAGGGATGGGTCTATGTACCACTTAGATGCATGTTTATTTGTATTTACAAAAAATTCTAAAAATTTGTACTGATTTAAAAAAATCGAAGGATAAAGTAAAAGAAAATATCACAAAAATTTATCGTTTATTAGAATTAAGAATGATTATTTGGGATCAGGTTGAATTTTAAAAATATTATATAACACTAATAAAAATCATGGTTATGAAATTATATATACATATACTTATTACATATATAACATACATTATAACACGCCGCAAAGAAGTAATAAACGACCATGTGTTGAAAGAAAAAATAATCAAACCAACATGATATAAGAACGCCTTCAAAATGATACTCCCTCCATCCAAATTTATAGGAACGACAATCGATATTTGTAAATGCATTGAAAACTAAACAAATGTAAGATAGAACTATGTTAAAAAATCTTATATTTGTAAATGCCAACGCATATGGTTTCAATTTTTCTTTACACAAAAAAATATTCTCATACTTGAACTTTAGAAAATTATAGCCCGCGCATCGAGGGGGGCACTTTGCTACTTAAAGAAAAAGCCTCTGTTCGTGGCAGCGCTGGGGCCACGGCTAGACAGATAGCACGCTCCTAGTAGTATAACACATTCAAGAAGCACCACGAGATAGATAGATGCTCATCGTGAGGATTCCTTGCTCGTTGTGTCGAGATAAACTCACTCCCCAATAAAAACATGCCCACAAACGGCATTGTCATAGGGCAAACACCTCGCGTCCAAGTCGTGCGGCATGACACAATATTAAAGCACGCACAAGATAGATAGATGTCCATCCAAAGAAATCTTTGCCCATTGTTTCGAGATAAGGCCATCTTCAACACGGAAACCGAAAACTGACAGTCATTCCGAAGCTGTCCATCCAACCCTCATCGCATATATTTCACGCGGGATTTGAAGGACAATTTCCATGCGAACTTGATGATTTTCATTTAAATCGGACAAAATTCATTACATTTTTGATATATTTTATTAAACAAAAGCGCCTAGAAGTTAACTTAGTCTAAATCTTCACCGATGCCCGTCCTCCAAGTCGTTGTTATTCCCCGCCATGTCCATGTCCGGCGGCCATTAACCCTGCAAATTGAAGGTGTAATTGTCGGCGAGGTAGAGTAGAACATGGGACACATACTGGCCCACATGTGGCACAAAGCGTCGCCGTCTCCCATGTCCTACTCTTCCTTGTCAAGTCCGCGACATGGCTGCTGTCGGTGGAGGTGAGGTCGACGATGGACATGCACGAGCGGATCTCTTGGTCGTAACAACGCGAACGATGCACATCTGCCAGCGTTTCCGTCCGTGAATGCCTACGCCGCCAGCCGCGTCTGTGCGTCCCATGGTGCCACATGAGCAATGCACACGGCCTCGTAGGACGTCCGCTGCTCCTCGACGAAGTTCAGGTTCTCCACGACCATGGGCGCCACGGCCTCCAAGCTCACGAATGTTGGCATTCCAACCAAAGGATCGATCACATCAAATCATGACAAAGACACGCGCACAAAAACTAGCCAAAAGGCACGTGTCCTAGCTTGTTCGTCTGTTCATTTATTTTCTGTTTTCTCCAGCTCTCCACGATACAATATTTTACAACCTCCCGTGTATATATATACACATACAAAGCTGCCAAGATAGCGAAGTTGCAATCCTCATTCCAAATACAGAAAAGTTTAGTGTAATTTAAGCAGAAGCCCATGCCCCTGCCCCTGGCTTTCCAACTAAGGCATCTGCCTCTCTTTCTTTATAAACACCGACAACCATTCTCTCCATTCTCACCAACTAAGGCGTGAGAGAGAGAGAGAGAGAGAGAGAGAGAGAGAGAGAGAGCCCCTTCATTGCGTTGCCTTGTAGTGAATCGAAGCTGATCCTTCCTTGCTTGCTGCTGTGGTCGCCGTGGAACCCCAAGCAAGCTAGACCCAGGCCAAGGTGAATGCTTCTTCCCTTCCATACCTTTCCCCTGTTTGTTCATGGACCAAGTCAATAGGTTATCAGAATGCATGCATGCATTTTTCTTTCTTGGGAGGAGTCAATCCATTCAGGTGGAGTACACATCCACCTGAATTCATAATCTTAATTACTATTCAGTTTTTATTCATTCCCGAGTTGGTATTGTATTGTATTGTATTCTGCACACTGACGTACTGTCAATCTGTCATCATTGTCAAAGTTCATCATAAAAAAAATCAGAATTTTTCTGAAATGATTTGAATTTTTTTCGATTTTACTGTTCATGCAGGTGCATTTGAGCTCGAGCTCAAAAGGGTACTTTCCATGATTTGATTGATTCTTACTCCCAAGTAGTACTACTATTTTCCTTTCCCCCAGCCCAGCCCAGATGATGGATGGAGGTAGATCTGATCTCGAGTTCGAGCAGTACCATTTCAGCTGCTGGCCTAGTATGCTTTTCTTCTAAACGGGTGCAAAAGAATTTGCCTCATCCCTTAATTAAGGAAGAGAGTTGCCAAGTTAATTAATAGAAAACCAGACGAAAATCCACGAACCATTACGCGGCACACACATAAAACTCCACACGCCTCAACATAGTGGGCCTCAATAACCTAGCACTCCAGCGTGATGGTCATCACTTCTCCCCAATTGGTGTAATCGCCCTCCCTAATCTCCGAGCAAGCGACTCCGGCTTCGTCGAAGACTAACGTCGACCCAACCCTCATTGTAAACGCTATGTGGAAATTCAAGAAGACCCGTGCCCAAACTCAGTCCCCTATGCCAAGGGCAGGTCAGTTATTTTTATTTTTGTGTATGCAATCGAATCCTAGTGTCTTGTATCCTTCCGTCTCTCCCTTCAACTTATTACTGTATATTTTTTTTCAGGCATACATCATGTCTCGTGATCCAGTTGATTTAAGTCCAGGGCAGCTGCATAAGCTAGCTGATTTGATCCACCGACAAGAAGTGCAGAAGCTTCAAGAGCTCAAGTTTCAGTCATACGCGGAGCAGCAAAAGTATCTCAAAGACGCGAAAGATGCGCGTGATAAGGTGTACCATATCCTTGAAAGTGCACAGGACATGATAACGCAAACCGATGACCCAGCCAAGCAAGCAATTGCCAAGGATGTGTGTGACTACTGCACCAAGGCCATCGGAACATCCTTCCAATTCATCCGTAGTTACAACACCCGTCTCACCTAGCTTGACAAGCTGAAGATCCACAGCGATGATCTCATCGACCAGCTAAAGTGGCTCAATCCAGCCACCCAACAGAAGGAAGCTCAACGCCTTGCTCTTGAGGCCGGCATGTAGAAGAAAGCTGCGCTTGCGAATGCCAAAAAGTTTCAGCATTTTGTACCAAATCAATTCTCAAAATGGCTCAAGGAAAACAAAATCGTGTTTGAGGATCTTGTGCAAGAGTATGTCCCAATATCATCATCATCATCATCATCATCATCATCATCATCATCATCATCATTATTATTATTATTATTAACATTAAAATTTCACATGATGGGAATTCGAAACAAAAATTGATAAATTTGATCTCAAAACTGTTTGATTAAGCCACTCGGTCATTTAACTTTATTTTATGAAAATAGTAAGATATTGAACTTTGCTGAAATTTGTAGAAATTATGTTGTGCTTGCTTAACATTGCTGAAAGATGTTTAACGTTCCAGAGAACAAACAAAAGAAATTTGGGAATCAACTAGAGAACACAATCCTTGTTTACTCTTTAGACTTAACGACAGTACTTTTGCAGTAGTACATGTAACATCAATTGCTTTTCTCCTTGTCCCACTGTACTTGCAGTAATATGGCAAAGCTTGGTTTTAGGGGAGCTTTCAAAAACTTGGATGATATACAAAAGCTACATGTATGAACTAACTTCTGTTGGATTTTTGCTATCAAGCCTTTGGCCCAACGCCCATCCAAAAATCTGAAACTCTCATGGCCCAATTGTGTTGGCTGTTGGTGTGGTGTGGGTGTGGGTGGAATTTTAGGAATTATTTTCAATAGACCACACTTAATTAGTTTGTAATAATATGTTTGCTGACTCAAACAATGTTCGAAATTGAAAACAAATATTTTCGAAATAAAATATAATTCATAATTTTGTAAAAAATTAGTTTATTATAAAACATTGATGAAATTGAACAAAATTTCGCACATTCATAAAACGTCCATGAATGAAAAAATGTCCTAAAAACAAAAAACTGTTCGTGACTTACAAAATAGTGTATAAATTAATAAAATGTTCGCTGATTCAAAAGAATGATCATGCATTTCATAAACTGTTCGTTAAATCAAATAAATGTTCGTTAAATAAAAAAATGTTCATCGATTCTAGAAATGTTCGCCAATTCATGATTTTTTTTATAAAATGTTAAGAATTTTTAAAAATGTTAAAAATATTAAAAAATGTTTATAAATTTAAAACAATGTTTTTTATTTTAGAAAATGTTCCAAAATGTGTAACAGTGTTAACGAATTTGATAAATATTCATGATTCCAAATATGTGCACATGTTTAAAAAAATGTTCATGATTTCACAAAATTGAGATTGATAGTGTACCTCGATGATGCAGCAAAATGTGGTCATGACCATTGGAGATTATGATGTTTTTCTATTCTGTTGCAACGCACGGGCCCTTTAGTTAGTATTTTCTTATAATAAAGAAGTTCTTGCTTCTGGCGGTATGTTACAAAAATTGCCCACAAAATTACAAAATATTACCAACCAATGTCACCTATAAGTGATAAAGAAAACGTTTCACATCGGGGAATCCTCCACCAGGGCCGGCCAATGCAGTAGGGACGTCCTATCCTGCGCTCTGCTCGCTAGTAGATGACCTAGGGCGCCCGTTTGGGCTGGTCGATGTCCGGGCGGCCTGTTTTTTTATTTTTTATTTCACATGTTTTTAATTTATGTAATTTAGGACTTCAAAAAATTCGAAAATTAAAACAAATGAGATATTTGAATAAAATGTTTAATAAATCATAAAATGTTTGTGCATTCAAAAACTATTCTCGATTTTGTAAGAAATTTTTTGGTTATTCAAACCATGTTTGAAATCTTGAAAACAAATGTTCAAAAATAAGAATATGTTCATGATTTATAAAACTTTTATGTATTAATTATTGTTAATAAAATTTAATTATTTTTGCCAATTCAAGAATTATTCATGAATGGAAAAATATTCTAAAAATTCAAAAATGGTTTTCTGATTAAAAAATGATCATACATTTTAGAAATGTTCGTTAAATCAGAAAAATGTTTGTTAATTCTAAAAAAAATCGTTTGCCAAAAGCTTTATATTGAATGCATGCACCAGCCAACTCATCCAAAAGTCCGAACCAATGAAGGAAGGCGGGCAACATATTTGAACACTTTAAGATACTTAGCACTTCCTTTTTCAGATCCATAATAGGGACCTGTCCATGGATTCATTTGTCAAAAACGATGCAACAAAGGAACAATCAGTTTCCAAAATAATTGGTTTATGGAAAGTAGAACCTATTTATAGACCGGCGAGGCATGCACCGAGTTCTGCTTCATCCACACAAGTGTACGAATGGATAAAATCCCATGAGGAGACCAAGACTTCGCCTAGATGGTTCCTGGCGACAACCCCAACACTCGCAGCTCTCACACTCTCCACCACTGGCGGAGCTACATGTTGATCTACAGGGGCCATGCCCCCCCCCCCCCCCCCAACCTTGGCAAAATCTCTGAAGAAATAGGTTTTGGTTGTGCTTAATTATACAAAGTATACTCTTTGGCCCCCTCAGAAATTATTGTTTTTGCATTTTGCCCCTCCAGCATTCCCTGTCTAGCTCCGTCACTGCTCTACACGAAACTTGCATCCACGTTAATCTTTATGTACTCAGTAGTCAGCCGTTTCCAAAGAGCACGATCATTTGCGGCCGGAATGACATACCTTCAAGAATCTGTCACCCCTTTATCTTTGTTGCTTAAGTCCACCTGGCCACCGGTGTGGCCTAAAGAGAAAGTTTTTCAACAATTTTGCACATACATAAGAGAGTCGGATACGGATTCTTTCCTTGGCATCAAGAGCTACGGGCCAGAGAGGTTGCACTTCTCCATAGTATTTAATTACTTCCTCTACGAAGGGTTCTAGGAGATAAGAAAAAATATGTTCATGTATTGCATGTCATCTATGAAATCCCAATGATCAGAGTTGACCAGCAAGCTCCTGAACCATGGAATAGGAAAATAAACCATTGATGAGATTGACCATGCGAAAGGTAGTGCGCTTCATATTTTAAGATGAGACTAAAATCTGGGATTTTAATTTGCTTACCAATTTTAAGATGAGACTAAAATATGTGATTTTAATTTGCTTACCCAAAGTCGCTTCCAGAGTTGAGCATTTGTGCATCGTAGCACAATGAGACTGACCGGAGCAGGCTACTAGATCGAAGGCCTTTGGTGCATGAGGGGAATTGGGGAGTGTTGGGCTACTAGGGACTACCTGGATAGGCTTCCGGGCGTTCATCCATTCCAGGTGGTGATCGACAGAGCCAGAACAACGGTGGTGGTGGCCCGCTGCTAGAGTCTCCGCTGCGCGCTGTTGTCTGCCCCGCCGCCCTAGACCACCAGAGGGTTGCTGACCACCTTCGCGAGAGCTCCCGTGCTACTGCTCGCCGGCGAGAGCAGATCCTGCACCGCGGGCTGCCATGGCAATTGGCAGGACTCCGCTGAAGTGCTCGTCGCGTGCTTGCCTACTGCCGTTTAATGTATTGTTGTGTGCGGGACGTGGCCCTCCGCTGCGTACCTTCATCGGCACCATAACGTATAGGATATCGATGGAGGAGGTGAACGCGGTGGTGGCGGTCGAGGCGTGCCAAGGTTTCTCGACAGGACCTGCCTTGCCGCTTGCCCTTTTTTTCTTTTTGAGAGTTTCTCAGTGGGCCTTGTGTTTCCCAAATTTCTACCAGAATAGCTGCCCCTTAGGACAACGGCCCACTTAGCGAGAAGTTAAAGATTAAACGGGCAGGATGTTCCGGATTTTGATCTAATGGCCAAAATCGTCAAATGCTTGAGGGCAGGGATTAGGCTCAGTTTTACTATCTCGAAACAGTCTTGCGCTCCGCTATATTAATATAACAAACATCCGATACATCCAACGATAGATGCTGGGGCGAAAGCGGCACAATCACATAAAAAAAAAAGACAAAGAAAATTCAAAAGGAGCAAATGCTGACAACGGTGGATCAACAAAAACAAAGAGGCCTCACGACCGTTGCGCGCACCAGAGATCTCCTACCAAGCTCCTAGACTCCGGAGCGCCACTACCAATCAACACCTCCAAGAGGGCTGGGATTATCCTCAGTTTTACTACTCTCTTATGTCTTTTTGATAATGAAAATTGGTTTAGGCTCGCTTTGCCCGTCTTAGTCATCAGCAACAAAGGAAGGAAAAACAAACAGAAAAAGGAAAAGAAGGAAGCACATGCATATTTTCGTTTCGGTTAATGTATTCTGAATCTACTAGTTTGAGCAACATGGGTGTATCTCTGTTGTGCGCCGTACAATCCCATAGCTAGCACTACTTCAATGTAGGAGGGACAATTGTTGTGCACAGATGCGAGCGAGACAACGACATCTAACCAGAAGGGTCTTGGCTGCTCTTTGTGTTAGAATAAATCCGAGGCACACCGTCGATCATCCGAGGACCAAGCAATCACACGAGCACGACACCGAGATTTGTTAACGAGGTTCACCGATATGGCTACATCCCCGGGGCTTGACTACGGGCGCTCCTCCCCGTGACACCGTCACAATACCGCACCCTGGCCGCCCTGGGCACCGGCACACACCGCCGGCTCCCCCTGCGTTCCTGTGCTATTATGTTGGCATAGGTTACATCGTGTGTCTACCCCCGCTATATATGAGAGGCCTAGGATACAAGTGTCCTATTAGGACACGACTCCATATCCTATGTAAACACAATACTACTCAGAGTCCAACTGTAACCTATCTTGTACACAATATTCGACACAACTCTAACAAACTCCACCTTGGCGAATATTCTCCACCACCTTGAGTTCGTCCATGCGTCAAACTTCCATGTACATTGGACTTGAGATTATCCCATGAGCACCGCTGCTACTCCAAAGACTCCATATGACTCCACCTGCAACTTGTAGTTCCTTCTTTTTTTGACCACAGTCAACGCTCGAGCAAAATTAAGTTCCACATTACTCTTGTTTGTGCTCCCAACTTCCAGAGTATCCGTCCAACGCCATCACACACCGATCACTGACCTGCGTGAAAGTGAACAAACTCACATATTGGGTGTCACACATAAGAGTTACCTGAACTCAACATCACCGCTCTTCCTTGACCGCCTGTCTGAAACTTGAAGGAATTTCACCATTGCTTGTCGTCATCCCGAGTCAAATTCGCAGTTGTCTCACCACATGTATGACCACCAGAGCCCCTGGCCCGTCTCCATGTCCCGTGCGTACCGCACGCCTCGCCGCTATTACCGCGTCGAGCCTCCGCTGTCCCGGTCGAGTCTCAAGGGTCGCGAACCCACACCACTCAACCCCCACTGCAGAGTACCATCGATCATCACCAACCGATGACGAGTTTCACGCTTCCATCAGACCACTGGGCTCCAGTCCAAATTGCGTGTCACTCGCTTTTTTCCTTCCGCTGAATAGGCTTCGATTCTCTGGATCCTTACATCGTAGCCCCTCAATCCAGCTCCACCTTCAACATGACTCCATGGTAGATGATCAGTCCACCCCCGCGCCTCGTCGACTTCAAGCTCCATGTGTACATCACCTTGAATCAACCCCGCGCCATAGTCTTGTCGAAGCCACACAAGCCTCGGGCTTGTGCCACGTGTTTCCACTCCCAGAAGTCGGTCACCATCAGCATCACGCTCCTATGTCGTCGTCGCCGATCTCACCACCGTCTTCTGTACCAACCGACTCACGTCGATCCGTCAGACTATCCAGTCCAACCCAGCCGAACTTGTCGGGCTGCACGACACGCTCCAGACTCAAGCCGTCACCGTGACATTCGCCATCCATACACAAAAGTGTACCAACAAAGAAAACCAATTCTCCCCGTAGCCTTCCCGTGTGAACTCTCCAAAAGAGATCAACAGACTCTTAATTCATCACACGTACGTAGCTTCGGGATCTTTTTTCTCTTTCTTGATAGCAAACAAATCACGACCAGACTCTGTCCTTGTGCCAATATTTTTGTCCAAACAAATCCTCACGGCGCCATTCGTATCTCTTCCAGCCTCCTGATCGATCAGCTCACAGCCTCTTTTCCAAAAAGAATGATTAGGCACGCGTCTAGCCTGGGACTCCAGCGTGCGTGGGCTGCCCAATTGCCGTCAAGCCACATGCCTACTTCGCGCTGCTTCCGCCTGGATCGATCCGATCTCGTCGAGAACTCTGCCTGCTTCCGTGCTTCGATTTCACCGAAAAAGTACTGCTCTGAACTGCATCCGATTGATTTTCCGTCGATTACTCGTAGTAATCCTGGGATCACCTCGCTGTCTCGACTATATCCAATCTGCTGCTGAACTCTCCCGAGCGATCAACTTTTCGACAACATCCTCTAGATCAACACACCAACGACCTCCGAACAACCTAGCTCATGATACCACTTGTTAGAATAAATCCGAGGCACACCGTCGATCATCCGAGGACCAAGCAATCACACGAGCACGACACCGAGATTTGTTAACGAGGTTCACCGATATGGCTACATCCCCGGGGCTTGACTACGGGCGCTCCTCCCCGTGACACCGTCACAATACCGCACCCTGGCCGCCCTGGGCACCGGCACACACCGCCGGCTCCCCCTGCGTTCCTGTGCTATTATGTTGGCATAGGTTACATCGTGTGTCTACCCCCGCTATATATGAGAGGCCTAGGATACAAGTGTCCTATTAGGACACGACTCCATATCCTATGTAAACACAATACTACTCAGAGTCCAACTATAACCTATCTTGTACACAATATTCGACACAACTCTAACACTTTGCATGACCTTTTGCGTGGGATTTTATTTTACTTTTCTCTGCACCGGCTAGCCAACTGAATAAAGTAAGGAAAAAACATAGTGAATATTATAGTTGTCATCATGTTTTGCCTTTTTTTTTCTCTTTAATGAAAAGAAAATTAGAAGCCGCATATAATAAGTGTGATGTTCCTTGATATTTTGTCGTACATAGGTAATGTTCATTGATTTGCCCGTCACGCAAAGAAAAGGAAGAGCAACATAGTAATCATAACCAGGGACCGAATGAATCCGAAATAGTTACAAGCAACAAAGCAAAGATCTCACTACTATCCGCCATGAGCCGGGAAGACGACCCACATACACCAACACCACTACACAAATTAGAGCAGCAGCTGCCTGCAATTCGGTATGGCTGCTTCTGCAGGTTGGTGGAAGCCCACTCTTCTTCTCTGCTTCTTTGGTGTGCAGACCTTCGTTTTCGGCATCCTCGCCGAGGATAGAAATGTACGCACGTTGATCAATCCCTATTATCGAACCACTTGTTAATTACCTCATCACTTAAGCTTAGTTGCTGACATGCTTTTGCACATATCGTTTCTCGATCGACTGCAGCCTTTTTTCGGTACTAGCCGTACGATCATCGGAGATGGTTATGCCAGGTGCCGGTTTCCTAATCTCACCGCCACCATGGGTGGCTTGTCCGTGGTGTCGCTGCTACTCACCATTCTCGCCGGCCACCTTTCCGTCTTCTACCCCTACGCCGCAAACAATGCTCACATGCAGCCAGCTGCAGCAGTTCCTCGTCCAGCTTTGTTCCGGAGCACCAACCTCATCGTCTTCTTCGTCACGTGTGTTGTACGTACCAGCCTCACGGCTACCAGGTCTTATGGATTAACCATTGCTGCATGCAGGCTTGTGTCGGCTTCGGCTTTGGCGGTGATACATGGTGCAACCATCAGGGAGACTCGCTTAGGCCATTACCTAGTGATGTGGATAGCTGAAGATGGCACCGTGAGCTGCCCGACGGCGCCCAGCAGGGACGGCCGTTTTGGCGGCGGCGCCCTGCTGGCGTTGGGCGCCACCATCATGTGGATCGTGTGCCAGCTGCTCGCGCTCGAGGCTCGGGCAAACTACCTCGACGGACTCAACGGAGATGACGACAAGGGCCACGGTGGCTGCAACAAGAAACATGATGATTTCACGGATTATGCATGATTCTGGCACATAACTCCGTCACATACTCACATCAAAGTCCAAATGCCTGGTAGACCCGTGAGTGGTTTTTCTAGCGATACCGGTTTCTATTGGGTATGCACAAAGCACACGATCGTGCTCTGAGATTCGTGTTGTATCCGTCCGGTCAACATACTACAGTATGCGTATTTCATTGCGCGGTACACAACCTCTACCGATGTGTACGTCTGTATAGGTTCGAAACAGTAGTAATACATTATGGGCCCATGCGTGAGCCATGCTTACCCCTATTTATTCACTTGTTGTACTGTGATGTGATCTAAATCTATATATGTTGTGGGCCGCTTGCCTCCCCCTCATGGACATCGACTCCCAGCACGACACGTCCGCCCTGTCTCCGCATGACCAACATCTGCCACCTCGTTCCGTCCCTATTACTCTGCGCCATAATCCACATAAAATGGTCACTCGTGGTAAAACAAGTTCACCATGCCTAAGAATAACTTCGATATTTCCATCACCACCTCACCTTGGCCCCTTCCTTCCTGCTACCGTACCGCTCGAAAAGATCCCCGTTGGGATGACTAATCTTAGATAAATTTAATGCGCTAATTCAAAATGACACTTCATCTTTCGTGCCTTTTCCTGCGTGTGTTAATGTGGTGACGGGCAAGTGGATTTTCCGGCATAAGCTCCTCCCTGGCGGCTCCTTGACGCGCTACAAGGAACAGTGGGTGGTCCGTGGCATCACACAACAGTCGGTGTTGATTATGGGGAGACCTTTAGCCCCGTTGTCAAATCCATCATGATACGCATCATCCTCAGCCTCGCAACAACAAACAATTGGCCCGTTGGGCAGATGGATGTCAAAAATGTTTTTCCTCATGGTGATCTCACGGAGACAATCTATTGCCACCAACCCTCCTGTTTTGTTGATTCCGCTCACCCCACACACGTTTTTCACCTCAAAAAGTCCTTATATGGTCTCAAACAGGGTCCCCGAACTTGGTTTGTTTGATTCAATAGCTTCCTCCACACTCTTGGGTTTGTCTCCTCTAAGTGTGGCACCTCTCTCTTCATCCTCCGACGCAACACCTCTATGGCAAACCTACTCTTATGTGTTGATGACATCATCTTGACCGCTAGCAGCACCACGCTCCTCACCTCACTCGTTTCGTCTCTCCCACATGAGTTCTCCATGAGTGATCTTGGCGACATCCACACTTCCTCTGCATCAATGCGCATCGCAACACTAGCGGTCTTTTCTTGTCTCGGGAGCAGTTTGCTTTGGAGATTTTGGAGCGTGCTAATATGCACAATTGTCACCCCATCACCACACCCATAGACACTCGCTCCAACCTCTCCAGTTCAGATGGCAAGCCCTTCTCCGACCCCTCCAAATATCGCAGTCTCGCAGGAGCCCTCTAGTATCTCACACTCATCAGACCGGATCTCACCTACGCTGTCCAGCTGATTTGGTTGTTCATGCATGCCCCCTCGATACACACTTCGAATTGATCAAGCGGGTCCTGGGCTACATTCGCGGCACTACGAACTACGATCTGCAGCACTACCGCTCCTCGCAGCATGATCTTATCTCGTACAACGATGCCAATTGGGTCGGGTGCCCCGACACTCGCAAGCCCACGTCTGGTTTCTGTGTGTTTATCGGCTCCAACTTTATTTCTTGGTCCTCCAAGCGGCACCAAGCGGTTTCACATTCCAGCGCGGAAGCAAAGTATCGTGAAGTGGCCAATTGTGTGGCCGAATCTTGTTGGCTTCTGCATCTCCTCACCTAGGTAAACCGCCCACCTCGCCGAGCTACGGTTGTATATTGCGACATTGTGAGTGCGGTTTATCTCTCGTCCAACCCTGTGCAGCACCAACGGACGAAGCATGTGGAAATCGTTCTTCACTTTGTTCGTGATGGTGTTACCCATCGCGAAGCAAAGGTTTGCATGTTCCGACTACCTCAGAGTTCGCCGACATCTTCATCAAGGGGATGCCTTCATCGGTGTTTTCTGATTTTCGAGCCAGTCTAAACGCCTTGCTTAGTGACGTTCCGACTGCACGGACACCGTTTATCGATACATGTACATGTGAGTTGTTGTTAACTGTACGACCTAGTCTCCCATGTAGGGATCGATCTCCTTCTCGTGTATATGTACCTTTATTGACGAGTAATACAGACAGGGCAACTATTTCCATCCTTCTTTTGCAGTTTCTCATCGTTGTGTGGCCTGGCCAGTTGGCATGTTTTCGTATGCGTCCCTTCTTTTGGACGCCGCGGGAATATATATCTGGTCTCGCTCCGCCTGAATCGTTTTTTTTAATGCCACGTGTTTCATTATATTTGTCAAAGTTACAACACACGCCGTCTCAGACTAGACAGAGCAAGGACAGATGTCCTGGGACATTTGCACAAAACACATCAAGATGAGATAAATTACAATCGCAGCCATGAAGGTGCTTGTGCAGATTGCCAACTGCCGTCGATCTCCAACACATCTTTGGTCGTGGATGTCCTGGCCGGTCCACTCGGTTTCGTGGTGCATGCGTTGTTCCGGATGGGAAGCTCATCCGGATAAGGCGAGGGGGCTATGGCAGGGCGAACGTACACGTACGTGTCCGCTGGCCAGTGTGATGGCGGGGGCTGGGGCGGGGCCATCGTACGGCAACACGTCAAGGGCTCATCGACTCCGGTAGAAGTGACTTCATTCTTGGTCTTTCTTGGCAGACCACACGTCAACGACATGCACATACACATGACGAGAGACCAGCACTGACGCGCCACCTGCCCTGGGAGAATGTAGCTGTTGTCGGAGGTTGTGTCGTCACAAAGCCTTTGAGAGGACGGGATATGTTGGATAAGCCATATAAAACCTTGAAGTCCCATGCAATGTGATGGGCCGCCACTGATGTTAAAAGGCACGGATGGCACGAAACAATGAACCCACGTCAGACCTAGGAAGACTAATTAACGAGAGCAGTCTGGTGAAGGTCTTCTTAGCCATTAAACTAATTTACATACATAGATTTCAGTGTTTGGATCGGCTTACGGTTGAGGGCATCTCTAGCGGATCCCCTAAAACCGATTAGAAGAAGAAAAATTCCGGTTACTCCTCTAAACAAAGTCCTAAGCCGTATAAAGAAGTGAAAAAATTACTCGTCGCGGCTGCTGAGGAATAAAACTACTCGCCCGCTCAGCGGCCTAGCAAAACACATGGCTCCTCGACCCACCGCTCCAGCCACCCAAATCCGCCAAAATCCAACCCTGATGACCAAATTCACCACTACGCCTTTTCATAGGGCTGGATTCGGACAGCGCTCCTTGCCGCTGCCCATCCGCAGCGCTTTGTCGGCAAACCAACCTCGTGCGGCCGCCTTGTCCCGCCCATCCTACTCCTGCATCGGCGACACCTCCTCATCCCACTGCTCCTCTTGTGCCGCACCTGTGTTCCTAGACCTCCCGCCACCACCGTCGTCAGGGCCAACTTACCACCGTGTGCGGCAGCACAGGTGGGGGACGTGGGTCACCGAGAACTAGCTATGACCGAGACATCGGGGAAACCCACTTGCTCGGTAGTTTACACTCGGCGGAAGAGGCGGCACATACATACGACATCAAGTCGGTGCACTTGTATGGTGCCGACAGTACCCGAAACTTCCCCTATGGCTATCTACCTCCCCCCGAACGTCGTTGGACCGGCGGGTGGCCAATCAACGCATGAGGCCGAAGGACATATAAGCCCGCGAGGCTCTCGTGGCCAGGGCTGCCTACGAGGCGTAAATGGAGGAGCTCTACCGACAGTACCCGGAGCAAGTTGAGGCGGAGCGTCGCCTGTACGTGGAGTAAACCGCCCGCGGGACCGAGGTCATTGACCTGTTGTCCGAAAAGAAGGCGACAGTGCCACATGCAGTGGAGACAACAGAGGCGGAAACGTCGGCGGCCAGGGCAGGACCAGCTTCTTCGACGGACGAGGACACCGTCCGGGAACCCGTGATCGATGGGATGTCCAGAGCCGGGTGGAAGGAGGTCACCGAAGAATCTCGTAGCCATAAAAATCACTAAGTTTTAGGCTTAGTTTCGGTTAAATTAGTTAATTTAAACTATGTTTATGTTAATACTCCCTATAAAGTTAGTACAAAGTTGAATCACTTATTTTGGGACGGAGGGAGTAGATTGTAAAACATAATGAATCGTCACCAAGTTTCTGTTAGTACATTTAATAAGTACTTGTTTTAATCGAATTTGTGTCATTTGCACCGAATTTGTTTTTTACTCGGTTAAATCTAGCCGAACACCTAGGCGTGCCAAAATTTACTTCGCTAAGGTTACTTGCATGTTTACTCTATTTTTTCTAATGGGTTGGCTAAAGATGCCCTTACGAGGGATAACAGGTACAGTTATTTCTCCAAAATCTGGACAGATAGTATGTGTCAACGTGTTGACTTACTCCCTCCGTCCGCGAATAAGTATACTTCTATCCTTTGTCTTTAAGTCAAAGCTTTAAAATTTTGACCAACTTTATAGAAAAGAATAGTAGCATATATGACATCAAATTGCTATATTATGAAACAAAATTTCAAAACGAATCTAGTGATACTAATTTAGTTCCATAAATGCTGCTACTTTCCCTGTAAAGTTGGTCAAAAAATTAAAACTTTGACTTAGGAGAAAATCTAGATGTATACTTATTCCCGGACGAAGGGAGTACTAATTATTTTATTTTATTTTTGCGATCTGACTTACTAATTTGCGCGCAAAAAAGATAAAGAAGAAGAAGAGAGAGAAAACTTATGTAATAGCTGAAGATGTTCATCATCAAGTTGGTAGTTTGTCTAGGAATCAACAACATTCTGTAAAAAAATATAAGAGCATTTAGATCACTACTTACAGAGAGGGAATATCTGATTACGTACATACAGGAACAGATGGACAAATTAAGCTGGAGCAATACGAGTGCAAGGTACATGGTCGATCACTACTTATGCAATTAGAAGATAGATGAAGATGATGATGCACCAGTCAAGCAGCTCCCACTCCTCCAGAGGCTTCACCAAGACGCTGAAGACGCGGCAGTAGATGGCGAGGACGATGGCTAGGCACACCATCCCGCCCACGAAATCGTACGTACCCATCAGCGTCAGGTAGACACTCGATGATCAACCTGCGATGGCCGCTCTCGATCTCCTCAGGCTCCTGCTCCACCACGATACGGTGGCTCTCGACGTCGTCCGGCTCCGGCTCCGCCACGATACGGCCGCTATCGATGTCGTCGTCGGAATTATATTATATCGATCGTACGGCGCTGGTCAAAACTAGGTCGACGTATATACCGGCCGGTGATTCCGTCCGGCGCTCCTCCTATATATATCGTCGAGTTGGAGCATAGCATCGCCTCAAGCGAGCGGTGTACGATGGGCAGGCCCGAGTAGTGTTAGGTTTGGTCTTTCCTTTCCTTTTTTTTACTTTTGTTTATTTATATTTCCCAAACATTATGAAAAAATATTATATATTTCAAAAATTAATTTACTTAAAACGTTCATGACCAATTTAGAAAAAGGTTTTTTTTTATTATAGTGGGGAGAGCTTCCCCCACCTGAATATATTGATCAAAGTCGGCTAAAATTCCAGATAGTTACAAACGCACACACCACATGCAAGAGAGGGGAGAAACATCCCAGGAAGAAAGAACACTAGATGGAAAGAACACTGAGCCACGAGGCCGAATGGTGGCGCCGGGCAGCCGGGAGTCGTTTCTCGCCACAACATTGCATCTTCGCGGTAACAGCAACGCACATGACTCAAGGACGGAAACTGACGCCGGAAGACGACCGCATTCCGGTGCTTCCACAGGTGCCAGCAACACATCAGCGCAAACTCCGCCCCCAAGTCGTCGACCGGAGCAGCTGCACCGACCAAGGCAGCAATGTCGCTAACAGTGACCAACGACTTCAATGTTCACGCAGCGCCACAAGCTCACCGCGAGCGGGCAGCCGAACATCAAATGGTCCGCAGTTTACAGAGGGGCAGGGCAAAGTGTGTTAGACTGTATATTTACACAGAGCTTTGTACGTAACTCTATATTGCATTTGTACACGTTGTGTACCCCTATATATATAAAGAGCCACACCTGTATTAGGGTGTCGTGCAGTTTTCCCACAAATCATAAGTCTTACATGGTATCAGATTAGGTTACGATCATGTCTTCCGCCGCCGCCACTGCCCCGATCCTATCTGCCCCGGCCGGCGCCGCTCCGGCGCCGCCGCCCCACCCGCTGCTCCGGCCCACGGTGCTCAGGCCGGTGGTGCCTCTCCGTTTATGGCATCGCGACCCCTGGCATCCATGGCTGGTGCCGCCGCCCCGGCTGCTGCCGCACAGGCCGCCGCCTCCCTGCATGGCCCGCCGTCGCCGATCTCCTACGACGCCGCGGCCCCGTTCCCGCCTCCCGGCTACGCCCCGGCACCATTGCCGGCCTATGCGGCTCCCGCGGCCAACCTCTCGCCGGGGTATCCACCCACACAGCTGGCGCCATACGGCGCTCCACCTGCGTCGCTGGCGCCCTACGGCGCTTCAGCCCCGCTGCCGCCAGCTCCCTACGGCGCCCCTGCCCCACCACCTCAGGATCACGTTGTGCCTACTGCGCCGTTTTACTTTGCGCACCTCATCCCGATGAAGCTGACGATGGATAACTACTTGTCGTGGCGTGCTCAAGTACTGCCGCTTCTTCGCGGTCGCTATTTGGAGGGTTATGTTGATGGCACACTGCTGTGCCCTCCGCCATATCATCCGGCGCACCATGCTTGGGTGGCCCAAGATCAAGCCATCCTCTCCGCTATCCAGTCTTCTCTCACGGAGGGAGTCTCGTCATTGGTCATCTTCGTCGCTACGTCTCGAGACGCGTGGACGGCCCTTCATACCAGTTTTGCTTCGCAGTCCCAGGCGCGTGCTCATGCTATCCGCACTGCACTTGGGGAGGTGAAGCTTAATGACCTCACTGTCACTGACTACTTCAACACGGTGACCGGTATGGCTGACACACTTGCCTTCATTGGCAAGGCTCTTGGTCCGAAGGAGTTCACCTCTTATGTGCTCAATGGACTGGGTGACGACTATGATAACTTGGTGGAGAATATCAATGGTCGTGACACTTCCATCCAGCCGCGTGAGTTATACGCGTGTCTTCTTGCCACGGAACAGTGTATCCAGGCTCGTCACTTTACGCCGAGTTTCCCTTCCGCCAATGCTGCAACGCGTGTCAAGGGCAAGCCCTACAAGTCACCAACTGGTGGCAAACCTCCGCCGGCCGCGCCCACCCCACGGAACTCCACTACCTCCACGGGCGGCCGCGTCCGTGCATGCTATCCCTCATGTGGTGCTCAGGTCCCCTGTCGGCTGTGTGGTCTTGATGGCCACCTTGCTTCCCGTTATCATCGTCGCTTCAATCAGGAATTCTTGGGGATCGGGAACAATGGCAAGGGTAATGAGAAGCAGGCTGCCCTGGCGAGTCATGAGCAGGGCCACACTCCTTCCTATCCCGTTGATGCATCATGGTACATGATTACGGGAGATGTCAATCACCTGACGAGTGAGATGGGCAAGCTCTCTTCACAGGAGCCGTACCGTGGACATGATCATGTTTGCACCGCTAATGCGGAAGGTATGCACATCTCACATATTGGTCAGGCTTCACTTCTCACTCATCGATATAAACAATTGAGTCTCCTTAATGTCCTTCGAGTTCCCTCTGTTTCACGTAGTTTGCTATCAGTTCCTAAACTTACTCGTGATAATAATGTTCTTGCTGAATTTCATCCTTTTCATTTTTTTGTTAAGGACCGGGACACGAGGGATGTACTCCTTAGAGGTCGACTGCGCAATAATGGTCTTTATGCACTTGATGTGCCACCAGCTCATCGCTGTTCGTGTGTCTTCATCACATTGGCATGTGCGCCTTGGTCATCCTGCCACTTCCATTGTTCGCCATGTACTTCATCGTCACGAGCTTCCAGTTGTTTCCAATAAACATGTTGATGCAGTTTGTGATGCCTATCAGCAAGGCAAGAGTCATCAACTTATTTTTTCTGAGTCGAGTCGTGTAGTCAATAAACCGCTTGAACTTGTGTTTTCGAATGTATGGGGCCATGCCCAAACCTCTTTTCGTGGTCATAATTACTATGTCGGTTTTATTGATGCTTACAGTCGGTTCGCTTGGCTTTATCTTCTTAAACGCAAGTCTGGTGTGTTTAATGTTTTCTTGCAATTCCAAGTGCATGTTGAGCGTCTCCTCAGTAACAAAATCATTCATGTGCAATCCTATTGGGGGGGGGGGGGGTGAGTATCACAACCTCAATGCATTTTTTAATAAGCTTGGAATTACGCATCGTGTGTCTTGTCCTCATACACATCAGCAAAATGGTGTTGCTGAGCGTAAGCATCGCCATATAGTTGAGACTGGTCTTGCTTTGCTTGCTCATGCCTCCATTCCTTTCCGGTTTTGGAGTGATGCTTTCTCCACAGCATGTTTCCTCATTAACATGCTTCCTACACGACTCTGTCAGATGAAAACACCACTTGAACTCTTGCTGAATGAAATTCCCGATTACACGTTTCTCAAGGTTTTTGGGTGTGCATGTTGGCCACATCTTCGTCCATATAACCAACGCAAGTTGGAGTTTTGGTCTAAACAGTGTGTGTTTCTTGGTTATAGTTCTCTTCATAAAGGGTACAAGTGTCTTCATGTTCCCTCTAACCACATCTACATTTCTCATGATGTGGTGTTTGATGAGAATGTTTTTCCTTTTTCCGTACTTCCTGTCACTTCCACCACTCCCACTGCACCTGAGAAATCTGCTTTACCTTTGCCTGGTCAGTTTGTAGATGCTGCATATACCCCCGTGTTTCTACCTAACCATGGTGCAGGTACTGGGCAAGGAGCACGCCTCGAGCTTCTGGATGAGCAGTCGCTGGTGTTCCCTCGGGCGTCCAACGATGGGTGTTCCCTCTTCGGATTCCTCACTGGCGCAGTGCCATGGAATAGGAGTTTCAGGCCCTACAGAGGAACGATACTTGGCGCTTGGTTCCTCGTGTGTCTGATGTCAACATCATTGGCTCCAAGTGGGTGTTTAAGGTCAAGAAGCATGTTGACGGTTCTATTGAGTGATACAAGGCACGGCTGGTGGCCAAAGGTTTCAAGCAAAGGTATGGTCTTGATTATGAGGATACCTTTAGTCCAGTTGTCAAACCTACCACTATTCGTCTGCTTCTGTCCTTCGCTGTTGCCAAAGGGTGGTCTCTGCGTCAGTTTGATGTTCAGAATGCTTTTCTTCATGGGGTCTTGGAGGAAGAGGTTTACATGCGGCAACCTCCAGGTTTTGTTGATCCTGCTTGTCCACGTCATTTGTGTCGTCTTGTTAAGGCGCTTTATGGACTTAAGCAGGCTCCTCATGTATGGCATGCACGACCTGGCTCGGTTCTTCGACGTCATGGATTTGCTCCGTCCACTGCTGATACGTCTCTGGTCCTATTCCACCGTCCTAAGGTCACTATGTATCTGGTGGTTTATGTTGATGACATTATTCTTATCAGCTCCTCAGTGACTGCTGCTGATCGTCTGTTGTCTGCTCTGAGTGGTCACTTTGCTGTCAAGGATCTGGGTGCTCTCCATTACTTCCTTGCTCTGGAGGTCTCACGGTCAACCGCTGGCCTGACTCTCACTCAGTATAAGTATTCCTTGGACCTGCTGCGACATGCTGGTATGTTGCAATGCAAGCATGCTACCACTCCTATGTCTGCGACTGGTCGGTTATCGGCCTTGGATGGTGCTTTGCTTCCTTCAGATGATGCTATAGAGTATCACAGCATTGTTGGTGTCTTGCAGTACTTGACTATCACACGGCCGGACATCTCCTATGTGGTAAATCGTGTGTGCCAGTATCTTCATGCTCCTCGGACTTCACACTGGTCAGTTGTGAAGCGGATATTGCGTTATCTCTCCCATACTGTCACGTATGGCTTGCGTCTCCGGTCTACCTCCTCGAGTGCTCTCTCGGCGTTCTCTGATGCTGATTGGGCTGGGAGCCTGGATGACCGGCGGTCAACGGGGGGCTATGCTGTCTTCTTTGGTCCCAACTTGATCGCCTAGAGTGCGCGCAAGCAAGCCACAGTATCTCGGAGTAGCACTGAAGCAGAGTATAAGGCATTTGCCAATGCCACAGCTGAGCTTATTTGGGTACAGTCTCTATTGAGAGAGTTGGTAGTCTCTCAAGAGCAGCCACCGGTCCTTTGGTGTGACAATATTGGTGGGACATATCTTTCGTCCAATCCAGTTTTCCATGCTCGTACTAAACACATCGAAGTTGACTATCATTTTGTGAGAAAACGTGTTGCACACAAGCTTCTTCATATCAAGTTCATCTCCTCCAAAGATCAACTTGCTGACATCTCCACGAAGCCACTTCCACAGCCTCAGTTCGAAGGTTGTAGATGCAATCTTAACTTGTTTTGTAGTTCAGGTCACGGTTAAGATTGAGGAAGGGTGTTAGACTGTATATTTAGATAGAGCTTATGTACGTAACTGTATATTGTATTTGTACACGTTGTGTACCCCTATATATATAAAGAGCCACATTCGTATTAGGGTGTCGTGCAGTTTTCCAACAAATCATAAGTCTTACAAAGTGGACAGCCGGCGTCCTCGTCAGCAATGATATGCTTCCGCACCAGCACGTCACGGGTGTGGATTCGTCGATCAACCAGGAGCCAACAAAAGAACTTTACGCGAGACGGGGCGCGTGACCCCCAGATCACATCTGCAAAGCTAGCCTTCACACCTCCATAGCGAAGAAGCTTGTACACCAAGCTCGAGGACAAAGCGCCACCGGGAGCGGACCCGCGGCAAAGACGGGCGTTCGTCGGTGCCATGCCCGACGGGAAGAGCCTCGCAGATTTAGAAAAAGTTAACGTAGTGTATAAAAAAATCTTCGCGTAACTATTAAGACGTGCTAGTAGCATTAAAGAAAATGTATGTGAGGTTTTTAAAATATCTTCACGCATTTCACTACTATGCTTGTGGCATTTTCGAAAAATGTTTATACAACATACAGTTCTTGTGGATTACTTCAGAGCAATTAATTGGAAGTTACTCCTTGCAAGGGTCCTCTAGGGTCACTTTTGGTGCCTGGGAGCATGTCGAGTGGTGCATCCAGCCGCCACCACACATGTCGGGTGCTGGGGTGCTCCCTTTTGATTTTGTTTTCATAATTTCTTTTTCACGTTTTCGGGTTATATATGGGTTTTTTTTGGTGGGGGGTCGCTTTTTTGAAAAAAAATCAGTTTTCTATTGGTTTTGGAGGGAAAAAAAGTACGCGGAAAAAAAATGCTTTTACGACAAGCACATATTTGCTTTTCATGGAGACACAAATTTGTTTTCGCTAGAAGCAAAGTTTTGCTTGTCGGAAAGGGGAAAAATCTATGCTTCCACGAAAAGCGCATACTTGCTTCTCGTGGAGGCATAGATCTGCTTCGGCGAAAAGGACAACTGTATTTCTCTAAAAGGGAAAACAATTTGTGCGAAGGAAGAGAGTGGTGGATCCGATGGGGGAACTATAAATAGAGGATCATTGCGGTGGATCAGAATGGAGGAACTGATTTAGATGGTTATTGCACCGGAGAAGATTGAAGGGACTAGATTTAGAGGATTATTGCGGTTGATTGTGAAAGAGCTGCCAGTATCCATGTGGGAAGTCTCTCGAAAAACGTAGTTACCCAAGTAAGTTGGTGAGAATGTCGCAATGCAAAAAATCTTAAGCCACGAGGTGTGTTTCTTGCCGAAGTCTCGTGCATGTGTGCTGCTTTCCAACAGTTCAGGAGCGGCGAAGGGAAAAGTATCCGAGCGTCCCCTCCTCATGTCGGCGATGGCGTGGAGCCCTGCCTCCTCTGCTTATTCCGGTGGCAGGAGGAGGTGGGGATCCCGTTCCTCTTCTTAAGGCATGTAGCTAGGGTTAGGGTAGTCCTAGGCGGCGTCAATTCTTCGGGGATATGGTCGCCGCCGTTTGAGAGGAATAAATCTGCCGAACAAGAACTAGTGGTAGAGGAGGAGGATGGCTCTCTCTTCTCCCTCCCGTCCCTCCCCCCTTCCCCCGTCCGTGCCGTGCACTTCGCCGGTTCTCCCTGTCCCCTCGTCGCCGCACCTAGGTGCGCCGACTCTCCTCCGTCTAGCTAGCTGCTCACTGCCCTCCTTCCCCCCTCCCTCTCCGTCTGATGTGTCGTCTCCCTCGTGGTTGCTGGGTGCATTTTTACTCCTCTAACCGGTTATCAGAGATCGGTTAGAAATGCTCTCAAATGCTATGCAAATACTCATGTACCATGAGCTTCCATACATATGCCCAGACAATCAGATCTACCACATCTAATTTACAAATGTTTTCTGGCTCATGAAACACGGAGAACTACCAAATTCGAACTTCTATGCTGGCATATTTTTACTGGATTTATAATCTAGCAAGGATAGTGCACACTGTGTTTAGATTATCAGGTCTTTTGGACAAAAAATTGCACAACCTGAATTTATATCTAGACAAGAAAACATCTACCTGCAACCAACATTGGTTGGCAGACATATGAACTCAAATCTATGGAATGGGATGTGGATCTACAAGCTCGTACTCCATGAAAAAAGCATGTACATATAGCGCTCAATACCAAAGGAAGGCATCATGCCAGAAAGAGCCGTGCCGTCGTTGCCCATGGGCAGAGAAATAGAGAAGTAGAGGCACAACAGGAAATGGGTTATGGGTAGGTCCAGGAAACCGTAAAGGGATGCCCTCAAGTTCCCCTGTTTCCGTCCAACAGGAAATCACCGGAGTTGGGCACTGCTGCATCGGCAACACAGCATATCTGGACATCCGCAAAGCTCATCGAAGCCAGCGACTCCACCGGAGGCACACAGCCATGAACTGCAGCCTCGAGAATGAAGATTGGTTAGAGAATGAAACTCGGCAAACCAGATGCGGAGCTACACTCGCCCGAATAGGAAAACGCCGAGATTTTTCTTTGACATGGAGACATGGCGCCGGAAAGAAGATGTGCAAACGCCGAGCTTTTTCTTTGAGGCGGATAGGAGTTGTGCAGCCGCCAAGATTGGGAGAGGGGAAAGAGAAAGGAACCACAACAGGGACTAAGAACACTTTAGGTAATGCACAACATACACTTGGATGTGTGCATCCACGCGTACGTACATGCATGTAGCAGCAGAAGAAGAACCTTTGAATCCAAGCAGGCTTAGCCCTTGGCACGCCGTGTGGTGGCTGTCCCGGTGGATAGCAAGGTGGTGGTCAGCCTTGTCAGTCTTACTGACGAACGCAACCAAGTTTTTGACGGTGGATAAGAAGGGTGGGCTACTCCACTATACATACAACAAACCATATTAACACAAGCATATCAGAAAAACAGCAACTCTTATCACATCAATAACAGTTGGTTTGCCACCACCTTAAACATATTAGGTCTCTTGCATACCGGGAGAGATGTCCAGGCAACTTTCACCTCCACTTCGGCACATCCCATCTGCCGATTGACCACTTCATGGGAATGACCTATAATGAGCACAAGGTATTCAAGTACGTCGCGACCCACAAGAAATAGCGCCAGCTTCTGCTCCCGTGGGACAGCGACCACACGACGATTCACCGGAACAGAGCCACCATCACCTATTACCGCCGGGCCACCCGCTGCTTCGTATAGAATGATATGATCCTTGAAGTTTCCCGGAGTCGAAGCAGCTACTCTTGAGATATTGCACGGCCCCTTCGAAACATTTATTTCAATTGTTACTTCCACAGGTCTGTAGACCGGTGCACATAACAAGTCCACCCAACTCAGCGAACTACCTAGCTCAAGAGTCATGGTCACCTTGTCTTCACGAAGACGGGCCGGATTAAATTCTAGTATGCCTTTCCTGAAGTCTTTGTCCGGACAATCATCACACTTGATCTTTAAATCAATCTCAAAATAAAGACTGCTTTCCGTGACAAGCCCTCGACACATATCTGTCAAACATAACATATCATCCTGCAAAAAAAAATTTGCATACCGGCGAGCTGATGTGTTGGGGATCGTCCCTTTCACGCCGAAACAGATAGACGTGTCGGTAGTCCACGGCGTCCCTTGCAACAACGGTGCCAAATATGTAAAACTGAAAGCCAGCATCTGATTCGATTCCCTTCAAGGAAACGACATTGACACATGATCCGACGACCGACTCACTCGTTGGTGTTTTGTTGTTAAGTGGTGGGCCACGGAAAAAGCTAGCTGCGGATAAAGGCCATGATCAGAAATCAATGCCAATACAGTGTTTGAATCCAATAAAGACCTTAAAGAAAACGTAATGGAACGAAGAATCATCAAAATATTCACTCTCTTTATCCAAGTCAAAGAAGTGTTAGAATAAATGGGCTTGGCTCATCTACAAATTCTGAAATCTCAAATGAGCCCATGAATAAAATGGCAAGTGGTGGTGTGGTGGTGCTAAAGTTTAGTACCATACCGCTAGTTGAAGAAGAGTTGGATCTCTTTATATAGTGAGTTCTCCCCACCACTCAAAATGGGCAAATTTGACAAATTTGACCTAAAGTCGAAAGGAATTCACGGAGTGAACTGATTCTGAAAAAAATTCACTGGCCTGACCCTTTCGTGTGGCGCCCGACAGAAAGGCGCCACACTGCACTATGTGGCGCCTTTGTGTTAGGCGCCACACCCCGGCCACGCTGGCGCCCCGTGGCAGGGGCCCGACCCCACCCACCTGTGTGGTGCCTAAGATCTAGGCTCCACAGTGTTATGTGTGGCGCCTAGCTCTTAGGTGCCACACATTCACTTATCCAGCCCGCGGCCCGACCCCCTCCCCCACCCCCACCAGTTCTTCCAGCAACAGAGGGGGGCGGCGGCGGCTCCCTCCTTTCTTCCTCGCAATCCCCTCTCCAAAATCCTTCAGATCTGAGGTTTTCTTCCGTGGATTTCTTCCCCAAACCATTCTACAAGGTAATCTCCTCCGTTCCCCATCTTTCTATCCGATAAATATTGCATTTTTTTCAGATTTGTGTAAGTTAGGATGATAGGCAAGATTTGCTTGGATTCGAAATGAGGATTCGTATATGAGTAGATGATTATTGAAATGAGTCTTCCTATATGATTTGTGCATTTGTGCTACCATTTTGTGGAACATATTAGATGAACATATGTATGAATATATATTAGATGAACATATGTATGAACATATGTGGAACATATGTATGATTGTTTATATGATTTGTTCATTTTGTGGTATCATTTTTCAGATGTATGAGTTGTCCATTTTGTGGTATCATTTTTCAGATGTATGAACATATGTATGATTTGTCCATTTTGTGGTATCATTTTTCAGATGTATTTGTTGAGATGAATTGTATTGTATAACTCATATAATTATCTTGAAATATGTAGGATGGTGTGGCTTTTGGATGATTACTATGACGTTGAACACCGGTCCTATTTGATGTCCGTGAAGAAAATGGTAATGATAGCATACTAGTTGGTAGTTTATATATTTTGTTTATTTGAAAAGATGAAACCATAATCATATCACTTGTATGTTTGCAGAATCTTGCGCCCCTCAAGATTCGGTCCCACGGGGCATCGACTTCAATGCGGTATGATGAGCGATACACACCGTACATCGAGAAGACAGGACTCATTCCTTTCATTCAACTTGTGAGCCGGTCAACGCCGAACCTGAACGCGGCGGCAATCACCGCACTTACGGATCGGTGGAGGCCGGAGACCCACAGTTTCCACCTCCGTACCGGAGAGATGACCGTGACTCTTCAGGATCTTTCCATGATCACCGCACTTCCAATCGAGGGGAAGCCTCTTTGTATGAGCACTGATTCAGAGGGATGGCGCTAACAAATGGAGGCCCTTATTGGTATGTCTCCTGCGGAGCCGGAACCAGCAGAGGGAGAGAAGAAAGACCACCGAGTCCCCGTCGGCGCTCCTTTCAAATGGATCGTAGCCAACTTTGCGCATTGTCCTCAGGGCGCCACTGAAGATGTGATCGAGACTTATGCTCGCGTGTACATGTGGTATGTTATCTCTAGGACTATCTTCGCTGACGCCGGCGGCAAGAATGCTCCATGGATGTGGCTGAAGGCGTTGACGGTCCTCGACCACAAGTTCAGCTGGGGGTCGGCGGCATTGGCCTACTTGTACCGGCAGGTAACTAAATTTTTTTACTTAGTTTTTGTTTAGATTTCATTATTGTACTTAACTGATACACGTTTTGCTTGGCGTTCAGTTGGATGATGCTTGTCGTAGGTCCTCGAGAGACGGCTGCATTGGTGGTTGTATGCTCCTACTATCTGTATGGAGTTGGGAACGCCTTCCAGTTGGGCGCCCTAAAGGGGTAACGTTCAAGGACTGGAATGACCACGACAACCCCATACGGCTTCCTACTTGGGCTTACAAGTGGGACGTGGTTTCGGAGATGACGAGCGATGTGAACATTATGTACAGGCAGTACACCAACGAGATGGATTCGCTTACTGCCGAGCAGGTAAACATTGACAATACATCAATAACTTGACTCCTCTACATGAAAGGAAAACATGAACATTGTCTTTCTCTGCTGTGTTGCAGGTGGAATGGCAGCCATATGGTGTTGGGGATAGCTTTGGTAATGCATTCCAGTTTGAGCTCAATCCAATGTGCTTGCAGGAAAAACATCTTTGGCTTATGCGGTGCCCACTGATATGCAATTGGGCGGTAGAGTTCCATCTCCTGCATCGTGTGTTCCGTCAATTTGGGTTGTTTCAGGGTCACCCACCGGAGTGGGTGGACACGGACACACAACTTCATAGGTAACAAAGCATAAATAATACCATCGTCCAACTTTAAATGATGCTAACAATGAGGTCTTTAACATGTAGGTTGGATAGGAGGAGGCAGCGAAATATTAAGGATTGGGATAAGCACCATAAGAATTACGTCAAAATGTTTCTGCATTGTGTGGAGGGAGCTAAGAAAACGGCACGAGCCCAGCTTCGCGAGTATTGTCCACTAGCGTTCAACAACTACGTTCGATGGTTTCAGGAGAATACTCGTGTGGAGATTTGTCCGTCGGCTTTTGAGGAGGACATCTTGGAAGATCCCACTCCATTTGAGCAAGTTCCCCAGTACGATTACAACAAGCTTATCCGGGAAGGGTACCAAACCCCTTTTGCTCCAGTTCTCAACTTTGTGGTAAGTGTGCACTTCTTTGTTATCTAGACAGTAGTACACATCTTTACTCCTTTGTTACTTATGGACATGTCATTTTCATTTATCAATAGCGCAAGGAGGTCAAGAAACAGGCTGACGAAACCGAGGCTATTCTAGACACAACCCATACAGGGAAAAAGGGAGAATCTGCACTCCGACTTTTCATCAAGGGGCTTTTCCATATTTCAACATCTCCTACTTCCTTACTCTTTGCTAAGTTCTATTTCTCATTCATCTGTCAATGTTACAGCGGTAGGGCCAAAGGTTGCGGCGATTGTCCAACATTTTAGGTTGCCATGACCCCGATTATGCGGAGCCATCCATATCCGTGACCCCGGATGCCAATCTGGACGATTCTACTACCTCGGGAGCTCGTATGGACGACGATGACATTACCTCGGGAGCTAATTTAGAGGATCACGCTTTGTTCTCTCCAGAGGTATGCCAACTGAGTACTTTCATATTTCACTACCTCACCTGCACATGATGATATCAATTTTCTCTTTAGGTTCAGGACAACATGACGTTGGATGCTTTCCAACGCTCCGCTTACATGTTGAAGCCAAGGACGGGAATAAACCGGTACACACCTGAGGACTTTAATGACAAAGGAAAGAAGGCGGTCGCTGAGGGTTCTTGTATGACAAGAGGGATGACGAGGATGAGAGCTATGGACGATGACGATGACGATGAGGAGGAAATAGAGTTGGAGGAACCGCAGCCGGTTGTGAGGAAGAAGAAGCTAGCTACTAAGAGGGGACGAGGCAAGAGTACGCGAGGAAGGAAAGAGTAGTGATGTCGAACTTGTGGTGGTTGTTTTCTTATGAAGTCAAACAATGTTGTCGGTGTCTTGAACTAGTAGCAATGTTGAACTTGCTGTTTTTTTATCCTTCTTGAACTCGTAGAACCATGAGACTTATTATCCTTGTTGGACTTATTATCCTCTCTGTTTGCTGTATGGATATATGGTGGAGGTTATGTTTGAATTATGTGACTGTAGTGTGGCGCCTGACTATTACTTTTGCTCTCTGGAAAGTTTCTGGAATGCTAGGTTTCGATTGTGTGGCGCCTGAGAGCCAGGCGCCACACTGTGTAGTGTGGCGCCTGACACCAAGGCGCCACACAATGAAAAGTTTCTGGAATGCTAGGTTTTGATTGTGTGGCGCCTGAGAGCCAGGCGCCACACTGTGTAGTGTGGCGCCTGATGCTAAGGCACCACACAATGAAAAGCTACTGGAATGCTTTGTTTCAATTGTGCGGCGCCTGAGATCCAGGCGCCACACTGTGTAGTGTGGTGCCTGACACTAAGGCGCCACACAATGAAAAGTTACTGGAATGCTAGGTTTCGATTGTGCGGCGCCTGAGAGCCAGGCGCCACACTGTTCTATAAGAACTCATCCAAACATTACAACATTTGCGTAATGAAATGGACAACCCTAACCCCATCATAACCCTAACACCAACATAACATAACCCTAATCCTAAGCCTAACCTTAAATATACAAAGAACCCTAAGCCTAACATACAAAAAAACATAACCCTAACCCTAACAAAGAACCCTAAGCCTAACCCTAACATACAAACAAGCCTAACTCTAGCAAAGTGTAACAAAATCATACACATCCCAAAATTCATGAAGAACTAGGGTTTGCTCAAACTTACAAAAAAGAGAGCAAATGGGAGCATTTTCCGTGGATGAAAGAGAGGGGGTCGGGGGAGGTTACCTTCAGGGAGGGATTGGGCCGAAATCCACGGACCAAACCTTGCTTTGAGGAGGGATTTGAGAAGGGAGGAGAGGGAGCCGCTTCTCTTTCTTGCAATGTGTTGGTGAATGGGGAAGTGGTGGGGGAGGGGGTCAGGCCTCTGCTGGATAAGTCAATGTGTGGCGCCTAAGATCTAGGCGCCACACATAACAGTGTGGCGCCTTTCCCTTAGGCGCCACACTGCGGCGTAGTTGGGGCCGGGCCGTGCCACGGGGCGCCAGCGTGGCAGTTGGGTGGCGCCTAACATCAAGGCGCCACATAGTGCAGTGTGGCGCCTTTCTGTCGGGCGCCACACGAAAGGGTCAGGCCAGTGAATTTTTTTCGGAATCAGTTCACTCCGTGAATTCCTTTCGACTTTAGGTCAAATGTGTCAAATTTGCCCTCAAAATGTGTGTTGAGAAGAGAAAGGGGAAGACCACACACGCGCTCGCTCGACTGGCTGGAACAAATGCACGTGAGAATGTCGAATAATCAAAACTTTTAAGTAACTACAATATCATGTGTATTGTTTTATTCCTCGGTGATTACTATTAGCGCTACTATTTTCGAAGCAAGTACAGAGCATATACACGTTGACAACTTGTTCTGAACCTTGCAAGACACATTTGACTACAAAAAATGGGGAAGGAATTGCTCTAATGGTTCGATTTGCATGCTAGAACTTTCTGGAAATATTCTTACGTAGTCATACACTAAAAACTTCGATTAACATATCTGCTTGACCATATGAGTTAGAGATATCTACTATATAGCTTATGCAATTGACAAAATTTTATTCAACAAAAGATTTTGTTTCCAAATACAACTGAAATTCAGTACAAATCAATTTTATTTTTAATGTTATATATGCATTGCAACTGTTTAACAAAGCTCACTATAACTAGTATTTTGGCAACTTTATTAAGTGATTAACTATGCTAAATAAACAATATAAATATATACTCATTTAGAATTTAGCATTAATTACAAAAAATGCTAACATGCAAAAATAGTGTATAAAGAGGTAAAAGAAATTAGTATAAATTATTGGGTTCCTTCACCATCTTCGACAAGTCTTTCCTCCTCCCCATAATCGCCACCGCGAAAAATCCCATGGGATTTTGGAGTACACTGCCTTTGTTGGTCCGAAAAGCTTTTATGAGCCTGACGAAGTTTCTTATATGCGTTTTGACATGTCGTGTAATGAAACTTCTGGTACTTCTCTGCCCGTAGATCGTTGTAGTTCCCCGTCCAAGGTAGGGTGAACTTTCCATCCTTGAAGGGATCTTTGCCCTTGCTCCTACGACCCACTTGCCCATATGAGATTTGTGTCGAAGGTGGGATAAACACTTCGGCGACTTGCAACATATACCATACGATTGGCTTCATAAAAAAGAGAGTTAGAATACAAATGTCATCATCATAAACTAAAACACAAGTTTGAGAGACACTTACCTGCTACATTAAATCCCTTAAGGTAGAGATCCTTGAGCCCTAAAAGGAGGGTGACGGGCTCCATGTGAGCGTCATCGTCCGGACTCAACGGGTCCACCAGAAAGGTCAAGTTGACTTTTGTCGGCTTCCTCTAATTGTGGGGCAAGGGTTTCACTTCATCCTCCACCTGCTTCATTATCAACGCCAGTATATCCTTCATCATTTTATCATGGATTGTCGCAAACTCTTTGGGGTTCAGGTTAAGGCTGAAGCGACGATATAACTTTGCAGATTCGTCCCATACTGAGAACTCCTTTACTTTGCCGGCGGCCTGCTAGGGTTGCCCTCGAGTGTGCTTTGCGACCCATATGCCAGAAAAGAGACACGATATTACTATCACTTGGAATCTAGGCACTTCGTATATGGCGAAGAAGTGCATGACTATATCGGAAGCCTTGCGGCAGGAGTTGAACCAACATTTGAGTAGAGATAAAGCTTGTATGCTGAAGAAAAATACTACCTCTATACACAAACTTAAGGCATTTTTGCAGTTCAATTTGAAGTGCAAAACCGTCTTACAATTAGTGTACAGAGGGAGTAGGATTTATTCCATTAGAGCAAAGCATACAAGGAGCATGAGAAATCTCTTAGAAATAAAGCTATGCTGAAGAAAAATACTCCCTCCAATCCCTTATTAATTTTCCCTGATTTAGTACATACAAAGTTGTAACAAATCAGCGACAATTAATGTGGATCAGAGGGAGGAGCATTTATTCCATAATAACATTGTCTGGTTATAACTTGTGATAAAGGTATGCTGTTCCAAATTATAAGATGCTTTTGTAGGCTAAAATAGCCTAAGAAATCGTCTTATAATTTGGGACGGAGGCCATACTTATTATGGTCATTATTAGTCATTAAAGCAACTCCAACGCGGCGACCCATTTCGTCCGCCGCCTTCCGTTTCGGTCACCATGGATAAAAGTGATGGCCCAACGCGTCGACCTATTCCCAAAATGCGTCCGCTTCGCGTCCGTGCGGGCCCATTTCCGGCCCAAATGTGAGCCTGAAATGCATCGGCGCGGACGCGCCGCGCTTTCTCTTGGTGTCCGCCGCGTCCTCACATGGCGGCCGGTCAACTACGACCCGCATCTTTATTAATGACGACTGCCGACCGCGAGCCCACACGTCAGCGACCATGGGCGGCCTTTTTTAAGCCGAACGTGCGGGGGGTCCTCATCCTCTTCCAGACGACCGTCCCCATCTAGCCACCCCTCTGCTCCCCCGTCGGCGACAACCCTAGCCACCACGGGCTTCGTCTCAGGCGACAATAACAGGGGCAGGGCCCCCGCCGGCCCTTCGCGCGTGCTCCCCCCACCTCCGCCGTCGTCTTCCCGTTTGCCTCGGCAGCGGATAAGCGTCCCAGTGCACTAGGTGAGGTGGCACTGGGAGCACCGCATCCCCCTCTGCTACCCCGACATCTCGCTGCCACATGACTGGCACTTGGATCCGGAGAGGATCCTAGTGCCGGCGGTTCCGTGGTCGGCGCGGGCACACGCGGAGGAGGTGCAGCGTCGGTGGCAGCAGCTGACGTCCGAGCAGCGACTCAACCCCGCATGCGCTGCAGACTCTGCCGATTGAGAGGTCGGGTTTGCGTTCGAGCACGGGGAACAACGTCGGCGCGGCGTCCGCGACGTGCGGGCTGGCACCCCGCCATCCCTCGTCATGCGCGACGAGGACCAGGTGGCGGAGGCCGCCTACCAGAAGGCGTTGGTAGCTGTCCTCCGTGTAAGCGAGGAGGAAGAGCGGTGCAAGGAGGAGGAGGAGGAGGCGGCGTACCAGCCGCGGCTGGCGGAGGCCATGGCGCAATCCGCTGTCGACGACTGTGTCGGGCCGCCGCTGGCCCCGCCCTCCCCCGTCAAGGCCGAGCCGGGGTGGACCCCCCCCCCCCCTCATGCCCGAGCAGTACGTATGGGACGGGTACGTGCGCGAGTGGGTCAGCGCGCCACCCGTCTTGGGGCGACGCCGAATCAGGAGCAGGCCTACCTAGAGCACTGGAGGCAGCGACGGCTAGCGGAGGAGCGCCACGAGGGCGAGCGGCTCGAGCAGTTGGAGCGCGACGCCGAGGCGGCGGAGGAGGAGGAGGAGGAGGAGGAGGAGGAGCGTCGTGCCCGCGGTAGCGCAGCCCAGCCAGCGGCTGTACAGCCACCGACGGACGACGTCACCACAACCTGGGTGACGGCGTTCTCCTGGGAGGGACCGGCGTCGACGCTCGTCGACCTCACCGGCCCCGAGGACAAGGACGCCTAGGACAACGTGCCTCCTAGTTTTTAGTTTTATTAAATATTTTTAATTAATGCAAAGTGGACTCGTGGACTCTCGCCGGCCATTGTGTTAATGCATTAATACGAGTCTCCTTCATCGTTGCTCCATTGTGTCCTGCTGCGAGGGTGCCACGTATGCGGGCGTGTACAATTTCGATTTGTTCTTTAACATTACCAAATATATTAAAGTTTTGCCAAATACACATTTACTATTTTTTAATACACATTTGCTCAGGTTTTGAAAGTTGCTCCCATTTTTAAAAATTTCAAAAAGTGTTTGGACTTTAAATTTTCATCAGTTTTCCAAATTTGTTCCCATTTGTTGAAACAATGTTCGTGTTTCAATAAGTGTTCATGTTTCATGTTAATGGAATTTTTCTTAAAGTGTTTGGGCCTCTCATTAATTCACAAAAAATAAAGACACGGAAAAAAACATCTCGCTTTGTGCATGAAACATTTTCTTAATACATGTTTTCAACACTTTTGGAATACACGGTGACATCTTTTGAAATAGACATTGTACATTTTCTTCATGACAATAAAACATATTTTTAAACTTCCCTAAAAAAATTCCTAAAACAATTCCCTAATATACATATTTTTTAATACACTGTTACATTTTTTAAACTTCCCTCAGAAACTTCTTAAAAAATATCCCTAAAAAACACGGTAACCTTTTTTAAACTTCCTCAAAAATATCAAAACATTTCTTAACAAAATTGTGAACAATTTTTAAATGCCGAGGTTTCCAAAACACAAACAATTTCGGAAATTCTAAAAATATTATTTGAAAAATGTAAAAACAATTTGTGAAAATCCAAAACATTTTTCATAGCATGTGAAAAACTGTTGGAATTCTGAACATTTTTTTGACAAATGTGATTTTTTTGAAATCGCGGACAGTTTTTAAAACTTTGAATATAATTTCAAATTTCTAACATTTTTTTAAATACAAAAAGATACTTAATTTGGGCCAAAAATAGAAAACATGAACATTTCTTAACTTCTAAACAAATTCAGAAACGTGCAAACATTTTTTAAACTTCAGGAATTATTGTTGTGGTATAGTGGGCCGGCCCAAATTCTCGCCCGTGAGAATAGCAGGTTGTCCCGGTCGGGATTGTAGTAATCCGAGTGTGCTAAACAGGTCTAAGATCTAAAATAGACCGGGATTACAATTTTAGAGTGTCAATTTTCATGATTCGAAATTCAGGGTTTGATTTAGCTTTCGGCTCCAACTTCAAGGTAATTTGTTTTGGACTTTTTCCCATATAAACCTTGAAGTCCCATGCAATGTGATGGGCCGCCATTGATGTTAAAAAGCACGGATGGCACGAAACAATGAGCCCGCGCCAGAACTAGGAAGAGTAATTAACCAGAGCAGTCTGATGAGGGTCTTCTTAGCCATTAAATTTACATACATAGATTTCAATGTTTTGATTGGCTTAGGGTTGATTAGGGCATTTCTAGCAGATCCTCAAAAATTGGTTAGAAGAGTAAAAAATTCCAGTTTACTCCTCTAAACAAAGTCCTAAACCGTATCTCTACTGCTAAATGGGGAGTTGGTAGCTTCTTGCCTCGGTTTTTTTTCGTCTTACCTCATGGGGTTTATTTTCGTCCGTTTTTTTCCACCCCACCTCCCCCACCCCTCCCACAAAAAAAACCGGACTAACCGGGAGCGAGCCCCCCTCGCACGAACAGGGAGTCAGGGAGCGAGCCCCCCCTCGCATCCCCACCCGCCCGTGCCCTCCTCCCGATCCACCCTCTCTCTTCCCTCTTCTCCCGCTCCGCCGCCGCCCGTACTGCTCCACCGGCCCAACCTCTTGTTCGGGCGCGGCGGCAGGAGCAGATCCACCTCTCCACTCCCCCATGCGACAGCGCGCCAAACCCCCACCCCCATGGTTAGGCGGCAGAGCAGATGTTGTCCTTTGCCTCCGTCGAGGAAATCCTCTCCTTCGGTTTCATTGTCTTAGTGACTGTGGAGCACCGGCGACCTTGAGATCTCCCGCCTGCAAACCACCGCTGCAAGGCAGATAGAGATTTGATGGTATATGCTACTCTCCTCTTTCACTGTCCTCTCGATCCCAAATGCTTAGGTTGTGATTTTTTTGAATTTCTAATTTTGTTCTTCAGCCACAATCTCGCAGTTAAGTGTCCTGGTTGTCCTTGAGTCATGCATATTTGAAAATCAGTTTGTTCCTTTGTTGGTTTTTGAACGCTAGAAGAAATCCACCAGGACCTTTTGTATACGTACGTGAAGAACTAGCACGCAAGCCTAGCTGCTTGATTGATGAACAGTAGCACTAGCACATGCACAATTTGTCGGACGTATGTACGCGAACCTGGGCTTGCACTAGCGCTACGGTCGGATCAATTGATCTCGATGGAAGGTCTGGGTAGAACTCTCACATAGAACTTGGCGACAGAAAAACAGATCGGTTTGATGGCCACAGGCTTGTGTCGAGCCTGTTGTACTTTGTATTGCTTTGATCTTCATACATTAGGAGGGGCAAGGTTACAAGATGAGTAAGATAGCCTACTAGCTAACCTACTCAGTAAGGTATGCCCTGTACTGCTCGGACACTACTACAGGTCTGTGTTTAACTCTTAACATCCTTTATTTTGTTTTTTCTGTCCACAAAAATCTAGAACCGCTCCTAAATTTCACAAAATAATGTTCAATGGTAGTTGGTCAGTACGATTCCAACATAATTTTTGTACCTCATGCTTTGGATGTCATACTTAAAGGATCTTAAGATTAATGATTTTTCCATATAAATCTTTTGTTTGTAATTTTGCATAAGAGACATATGAATATAGGAGCATATGTGTCTCATGCCTTGGTTGTCATACATATTTTCTCTGTAAATTTTGGGGCTTCGGTTACTAAATTTTGCATGTCTTGTGTTTACAACTTTACATTGGGCAGAACATCACAAGATGAGTCTTCACATGTCAAATCAAATGAATGCTCAATGGTGAGTTTCTACATGCACACCAGTGCAAAAAAAATGACATTTATTAATGTCTCCTTTAGGTATCGCACCATGTTGTGTCATTATTATCTACTCAGTTGTGGTCTACATATTTTCAGGTTACTGATTTTTAGCCTTTTGATGCAGTACCAATATGCTTCATAAAATTATCAGAGTGGTGTGAAAATGCATGATACATTAGTTTGGAGGGTAGCCTACATATTTATGGCTTGTGAGTTGTGTTGCTTCTTGCACCCTCAACCTACTATATCTTCATATTCTCCATTTTATCGCTTCATGGTCAGAATAGAAATTAGTTATGGAAGCAGCACATGATGGTTTGTTTATTCCTGAATATCCTTGTTGCACAATTTGGAGTGTTCATGTTGATGTAGTGACATCTTTTGTTCTTGTTCTTGATCCAAACAGATGAAAATTCAGATTCACGTCTTGGCATTGACTAAAAGTATGGATCTTGTTGTCTTCAATCTGGATATTGACAAGCTACTAGGTGATTGTGCGAAGGTGATTTTTAATGTCATGCAATTCCTCTGGGTCTGTCATTCTCATATTAATTTTAGATAATTAAGTAGCATCCTATAAATGGTATGGATGACAAAGAAATTTTCCTATATCTGATGAAGGCAGGCCCAAGATGAACTTGGTTTATTTTTTTATGCAGTCCCTCTTATAGCATTGAATTGGTATGCTATTATTCCCCTAAAATGACCAGTTTACCTATAGATAAACTTTCTTACAACACTGGTGATGTATTTTGAGTGTTGATATTCTGAGTGTTGATTTATGCTGCAGGCTGTTTGCAAATACTCAAATAGAGTTATACGCACACTGACTTGGTTACTTTAGTTTTTTTTACATGTACCATTGCTATTTCCTCACAGGCTCTTCTTAAATTCATTTTAGAACGCTTTAGGGGCGTTGAGACATATGATAGTTGTTAGCGGTTGACACAACATGCAACCAAGTTAATGGTACTAAAGAATTGATATGTTGTGACACGGAGAAGGGACGTCCACTCCGGTTGGTTCCGTCGGATCTCTCCTCTAGGTTACTCCAGATGGGATCTTGTCTCATGATCGTCGTCACACCAACTCCCGACTCGGCTGCTGTGCTGTGCCAGTTGCTTATGATGTTGCTGCTCCCGCCCTTGTTGTGGCTACTGTCCTTTCTTTGCTGGCTTTCCTTTCAGAGAAGATTTTGAAGTTGGTATGTTGATTGGTCTGGGTACACTTCTTTGAGTGTTTGCGGTGGATGTGCTGCGGCGGCGGATGCTAACCAACCACATATGCCCTGCGTGTTACTACTTGAGAATTACAGAGGTCTAGAAAAGCAAAATTTAAATTAGTGGGGTCGTTCTTACTGCTTGTACTAGATTTGTTTTGGACGATTGGGGATCTTCTTACACCATGTTCCACCTTAATTCAATGATTTTGATTTGGTTCACAAGCCACTGATCTGCTGTAGCCGTTGTACAAGTTTCACTGGAATCACAGTCAAGGCACCGACGAAAATGAGCTTGCTGGTGTCAGCTGGACGGTGTGTTAGTTTGCATTTTTTTGATGTGGTATGCATATCTGAAGTAGCTTTTGATTCCGCAGGAGCGGTCCAACACGCTGGTGGCTTGTATGTCAAGGCTCTCTTTGCAACCTTAATCCATGATTTCATTTCATGCATGATTACCACCGGATGCAGTTTATGATGCTATTGATCTGGAGAACAAAAGAGTGCAATAATATATAGGTGCGAATAAATATTTTGACATGGTGGAATGCCTTGTGGGAACTGTTTAATGCTTAATCTTTGTTCTTAATTACCCTAAAATGATGATCACTTGAAAACCTTGTGGTCTTCTAATTATACACATTGTTGTTTGTATCTCGTCATGCAGAGCAACATAGGTTTGGGATGCAATCCCTTGAACAAATGTGACTATGCTTATTGGATGTCCATTACGAGTCCATGTTTTTGTTGACCAGATGAGAAGAAATGACACTGTAAATACTGGTGAAGATCAAACAAGGCAAAGTGGTTTTACTAAGAGTTTTGAGTTTTGAGACCATGTTTGACAAGGAACTATTTTAAATCTTGATTGATGCACAATGGAAGATTATTATTCTTATACTGCTAGCTAAGGAACAATTGAATATGCCATTTTTCTTGACATATTTAAATGTTTGTAGTGTGTAAAATGAGATTATTCTCTGCGTATCCTTTCTCCCAGTTTACATACATTTACTGCAATGCCTGTTTTGTCAATTTTATCATGCCATGTGCTTCCTTCGGTGGTAAGACATATGACTATTTTTAGGTTGATTAGGATCTATTCTTGTCCTTCGGTGCTATCTGTTTTGGCATATATGATAGATTGATCCATGTGTGCTATCTGTTTTGACATAGATGATAGATTGATCCACATGTGCTATCTATCTTGAGTTGCGTGTTGCTTCAGATTTTGACATTGATCCACGTGTGCTATCGGTTTCACATTGAGTTTGCCATGGTTTGTAAACTAGATAAAGCTGAAGAGACAAATCCAGTTTGTTAATAGAGTTCAAAAATTGTTGTAACATGATCAATATAGCTTTCTCGCCAAAACATAGGAGTAGATTCATATTTGGTTTTCCCCCTATATTTGGGATGAAGGGTGGCAATGAAGCCTTATGCCTCCTCTAGCCATGCTGTACTTGAACAACATGCATTTTCTCAGGTTATATTCGAGTAGTACAGTCGTGAGGCAAGGAACTTCACTTCACCCTGAGCTTAACCTACGTTACATTTTTTGTTCCTTCTCGACGTTTCTGACTGACTGTGCGTTTTTGGCATGAAGGAATGGCTCTGTTGAGCACCCTGTCCGTGGGTATCCCATCAGAACAAACAAAACGAGCCGACCGACGAGGTTGCCCGGCCTGGATTCCGATGGTGACCAAGTCGCCCACCAGGCAGAGCCCAAAGCTGGAGCGACGCACCACCATGAGCATCAAAAGATAGGTATGTAACAGCCGCGAACCTCTGCTTTCAATTCAATTCATTTACCCCTTGAAATAGGCTTCCGAGGGTTGTTGTTTGGTTGTAGCACATCTGTTCTACTTATACTCATGTATTTGTGTATGAAAGAAAATCTTGCACAATTTGTTTTTTATCTTGAGAAGGATATTTTTTTAATGACTGTTCAAAGTGTTACAAGCGTTTAAGAGATGGTCGCTAGATGTTCTTGAACGCCATCGATGTTTTCTCTCATTTTGCTGGGATTTGGCAATATTTATATCTGTAGATGTTGCTACTGTTTCAGTTACACTGAAACAGACATGTACAGCTATCTGGTAGCTAAAATTAAGTGTTCCACAAAAAAATTAGAATTTAAGTGTTCCGAGAAATCATGTACTCTGTGGAGTCATCCAATTAAGTCCAAAATGGGGTCATTTGCCGCAGCAGTGATGACAACTCTCTATGTTTCAATGATAAGTAATACATTAGAAGTGTTGTACCATGATCAATATAGCAGTGATAAAAACTCTTATATCAGTTGAGTGCACACATTCAGTTAAGTTTCATTACCAATGTGATTTGAATTTCTTGAATTTTGCTCACACATTTTCATGATCATATTATAATACTTTGACTGAGTTTGTACACACATCTCGCACATGGAGAATAGTAATTCGGGTGCTTCTCCATTATGGTCAGGGAATTGTTCGCAGTTGAAGGACCTTACAAACAAGTATATAATGGGGAATGAAAATCACGCGGGTAAGAATCTATGGGATATAAATCCGCAACACGGTCAATTGTGGTATGCACGAATGTCTTATTCTAAGAAGACGGAATACCTCCAGAAGGGATGTCAAGCAAGCATATAAAATAAGGTTGCAACCCTTATTAGTATCAACGGTCAGCAAGTATCTCAAGAACATCCTTCTTCATTTCTTTATGTGCAGCACACCCCTTTGAGCAATATAACTAATGCAAGTTTGATTCTTTACTTTTTCTTTACCTTTACCTATCAATTAGTATGGTTCTTATATGACTGCATGATTAGGATTTAATACTATATCTTAAGAAAAAAATAATGAACGAACAAACTCTGCTACTCCAGTTCGGTGGTAGTGGAAGAGGGGCAATAATGAAGGTGACATGCACAATGGCTTGAGCACCCTGGTAACCGCATGACAATTGACCGTCCCCAAGTTTCTACGGCTGAGTTCGATGGTCGCAACAGTATACCTCCTGGACAGTGCTTTAAATCATCAGAGCTCGATGTCGTTCGTTCTCATAGAGGAGGTTAGTACTTCAAACAATCGCTAGACACATTTGCAAATCTTAGGAGATTGGACTATTTCTTATTTGTCCTTTCAATTCCATTTTTTATCCCCCATGCTTGCAGGATGATTCTACGACATATCTATTAGTAGAATAAATCATGGTAAAATTTTCTTATATATAAATGATGCATATTTATGATTATTCTTATTGCTTATTACTTCAGATTTTTCTCTGCTAATGGGCTCAGCAAATATAATGTTCATCAGATAGTTTTCTATTTGTCGCTGGTATTTTTAATCCCTGCTCAGTTGTTGCCCTTACTCTGGATAAATTGGAACACATCCCAGATATGTGTGTGTTCTTGCATATGCACTCAAAGCTTCAAACTTGATTTTGTAGGTATCAAAAGTTCTCATCTGGTAGAGTACTTGTTCTGCTTCTACCATTCAGGTTACAACAATATTAAGAAGTCAACATGTTTAAATAGATCCTATAATTAGGGACAATATTAATAAGGGACAAATAAATATAGAAAATTTATTGAGTAATTTTTTGTTCTCTAGATGTTGTGACATACGTCTGTTAAGGAAAACAAACTCACCATCCCATTTAATGCAGGGTTGATGACATGATATACATTCCTAGAGGTAAATAATATCAGTTATTTACTAAGTAATCTATCGGGTTTCGGTTCTCTGCAATTGATGTCTAAATTTGTTGGTATTATCAGTTGTGTGGCAATTCTCATGTGTAATGTATACATGGTTCAAATATCAGGATTATGTTCATTTATATTCTACTCCTTTTTGCTCCAAATATTAAGAACTACGGTTTTACAACTTGGCACATATTATAAGCTGATTTATTTACGTAATTTTTTTACTAGGCTGCTAACTACGAGGGGTCATTCTATGATTTCTTTAGCATCGCTTGATTTGGTCATATGTTTCTCAGCACTTTGTTCTTGCATTGACTACAAACCCTACTCGTATGGATTCGTGTGAAGCAAAGCTGCTAGATAAGTAGTTACTATATTCTTTATGGGGTAGAAACATAATTTATGTATGCTAATATATATCATGCCATCAACTTCAGTGTCTAATTCTACCCTTGGTGACACTTTTGTGATATCCAGTATTACTCGGACACTGCAATACGCTGCACACAGCTACTTTTGTCGATAGAATATTGAAAGCTCCATGATTTGGCAAGATTGTTTGTGCTATAGATTATGTACGTCTTAAAATTTTGCATCCCAATTTTAGCACTTGTGTTGAACAAGAGGAAACCCAGAATTCGCTTGAGAGACAGGACTCGTCAATATAGACAAGTAACACCTAGACAGAATCAAATATATTCAGAGAAGCAGACTGTGCCTTCTTCGCGATTGCCCAATGCAGATGACTAATGTTGATGATGCCACTCACTTTCCTTGTTTTTGTAGATCACATGTGCAACACAACTATGCAAAGGGAATCTCGTAGAGGTAGGAGAATAAGCCATATTTGTGGGGTTGAAGGAGCACATGAAAGTAGATATTTTGCCGTGGGCAGAAATGGAAATGCATCCCTGGAGAAAAATATTTAGAGAAAAGTAAGAGATAGACAAGAACTATTTGTCACAACATAGTCATAAACATGTGATGTACACTATGTATATAATGATATTTTGATATGTTTTCATAAATAAGGTTGTTCTTTCATGGCAATGCAAGGGCATTTATGTATATAATGGTATTTTGGTATGTTTCCATAGATAAGTTTGTTCTTTCATGGCAATGCAAGGGAATTTAGCTAGATTTAGCTTTCTTGGATTAGGAATAGATTGGAAAGAAGGTGACGTGGTCGGGTTGTTTTTGTTGTTTTTCTAGACAACAAAAAATGACATGGAAACTACATGTAAAGTCAAGGGGGCAATTGATTGAGAGGATGAATGATGTATGAACAGAAAAGGACAACAAATTCAACATGAAAGAGCAGATGGAGGAGTGTGTAGTGTTTGTAAAAAAAAGAAGAATATGCTTGTATTTGTTTCATTTATTGGCCCGTGGCAACGCACGGGGAATCTACTAGTAAAGGAGTAAAAGAATAACTCCTCGAGACTGCTGAGGAATAAAACTACTCGCCCGCTCGACGGCCTAGCAACACACACGGCTCCTCGATTCATCGCTCCGGCCGCCAAAATCCAACCCCGCTGACCAAATCCACCACCATGCCTCCTCATATGGCTGGCGGCCAGCGTCGATCGTCGTCGCCCATCCGCAGCGCTTTTCCGGCGGACCGACCCGTGAGGCCACCTCATCCCTCCCATCCTTCTCCCGCATCGGCGGCACCTCCTCTTCCCAGTCCTCCTCTCGTGCCGCACTTGTGTTCCTTGAACTACTACCACCGCCGTCGACGGGGAAAACCTACCACCGCATGCGGCAACACAAGTGGGGGACGTGGGTCACCGAGATCTAACTATGATCGAGACATCGGGATAACCCACTTGCTGGGTAGTTTACACTCGGCAGAAGAGGCAGCACAAATATATGACATCATCTAGGTGCACTTGTATGGTGCCGCCAGTAGCCGATGACTTCCCACGGCTATCTACCTCCCCCGAACATCGTTGGACCGTGCGTTGGCCAATCAACGCATGAGGGCAGAGGACACATAAGCATGCGAGCCTCTCGTGGTCGGGGCTGCCTGCGAGGTGTACATGGCGGAGCTCCGCCGACGCTACCCGGAGCAAGTCGAGGAGGAGCGTCGCTTGTACGTGTAGTACACCACCCGCAGGACCGAGGTCATCGACATTTCGTCCGAAGAAGAAGGCGACATTGCCAAAGGAAACGGATTCAACAGAGGCGGAAACGTCGGCGGCCAGGGCAAGACCAGCATCTACGGCGGCAGGAGCATTTTTTACGGACGATGGCACCGGCCGTGACCCCATGATCAATGGGATGTCCAGAGCGAGTGGAAGGAGGTCACCGAAGAATTCGATAGCTATAAAAATAAGTAAGTTTTAGGTTTAATTGTGGTTAAATTAGTTAGTTTAAACTATGTTTTGGTTAATGGCATTGTAAAATATAATGAATTGGTACCAAATTTCTGTTAGTATGTTTAATAAGTACTTGTTTGAATCGAATTTGTGTCGTTTGCATCGAACTTGTTTTTTACTTGGCAAAATCTAGGAGAACAGCTAGTTGTGCCAAAATTTAGTGGAGTAAATTTACTCCACTAAGGTTTACTCTATTTTTCTAATGAGTTGGCTAAATATGCCCTTAGCACGGATAGCAGAAACAGTTATTTCTCCAAAATCCGGGCAGATAATATGTGTCAACGTGTTGACTTATTAATTTTTTATTTTATTTTTGCGATCTGATTTACTAATTTGCACATAAAAAAGATGAAGACGAAGAGAGAAGAGCGTTTAGATCACTACTTATAGAGAGGGAATATCGCATTACGTACATACAGAAACAGATGAACAAAAATACGACTGCGAGGTACATTGTCGATCACTACTTATGCAATTAGAAGATAGATGAAGATGATGATGCACCAGTCAAGCAGCTCCCACTCCTCCAGAGGCTTCACCAAGACGCTGAAGACGCGGCAGTAGATGGCGAGGACGATGGCTATGCACACCATCCCGCCCACCAAATCGTACGTACCCATCAGCGTCAGGTAGACGATGAGGCCGCTCTCGACGATCACCCTGCGATGGCCGCTCCCGATCTCGTCGGAATTATATAATATCGATCGTACGTCGGTGGTCAAAACTAGGTCGACGTATATACCGGCCGGTTATTCCTTCCGGCGCTCCTCCTCCGAGTTGGAGCATAGCATCGCCTCAAGCGACCCGAGTAGTGGTAGGTTCGGTCTTTCCTTTCCTTTTCTTTTACTTTTGTTTATATTTCCATCACTCAAAAAAACTTTTGTTTATATTTCCAAAATATTATATATTTCAAAAATGAATTTACTTAGAACGTTCATGACACATTTAGAAAATGTTAATGTAGTGTATAAAATAATCTTCACGTAACTTTTAAAACATGCTAGTAGCATTAAAGAAAATCTACTTGAGGTTTTTAAAAGATCGTCACGCGTTTCAATACTAGGTTTGTGGCATTTTCGGAAAATGTTTATACAATGTCAAAAAATGTTCACACAGTTCTTTTTAGGGGAATGTTCACACAGTTTAAAAACAATTGTACGATTCAAACCAATGTATGTAATATTTTCAAAAAATTGCTGTTTATTAAAAAAAATATGTGCATGGTCTTTTTCAAAATAAAGTATATAGTGTCAAAAATCGCCAATTTAAAAACTCTATCGGGCCACTAAAATGATCAACATGTATTACAAAAAAATTGAAAAAATATACAGTCATAGATGCCCACATACACGCGCATATACTCACCCCCAATAAACACATGTGCATGCACACCCCTATCACTATGAGCCCATCCAAGATAATGTACTGACATCACATTTGATTGACGAAGTCACCGTAGATCCTCAAAGTCGACGGGGACGTCTCCTTCCAATAGCGAACATCGTTGAAAATAATGAAATAAATCCAAAAAAAATGCGAGCACCAGTGTCAAGTCTAGAACTTGAACCCTGTTAAGTTTGTTCCAACACAAAGAACCTAACAATCTGACTCGATTCATGTATTAGAATTATTTTAACTTCTATTTAAAAAATGTTTAAAACATCTATTTGAAAAAATATGTATTTAAAAATGTTCAACGTGTATGCAAAAAATGTCCATGAGTATATGAAAAATGCATAATATGTTTTAAAAGGTAGGCATGTGTTGGAAAAAAAAAACTGGCGAGACAGAGAGAAATGAGAAAACCGATGAAATGTCTTGAAAAAACAAAATGAAAACTGAAAAAAACTAAATAAAAATGTGAAGAAAACCAAAATAAAGCCATGTGACTGGCCGGCCCAATAAAGGGACTCCTTGAGGCAATGCTATGTTACCGGTACGCGATGTATAGTTCTTGTGGATTACTTGAGAGCAATTAATTGGAGGTTACCCCTTGCATGGGACCTCTAGGGGTCACTTTTGGTGCATGGGAGCACGTCGAGTGGTCCGTCCCGCCGCCATCACACATCTCACGTTCTGAGTGCTTCCTTTTGATTTTGTTTTCTTATTTTTTTATACGTTTTCAGGTTATAAATGGGTTTTCTTGTGTGTGTGGGGGGGGGGGGGGTCTTTTAGAGAGAAAAAACGCTTTTCTCTAGGTTTTGAAGAAAAAGTTTATTCTACGAGAAACACATATTAGCTTTTCATGGAGGCAGTTGTGTTGTTGGAAAGGGGAGGGGATTTGTGCTTTCACAAAAAGCACATATTTGCTTCTTGTGGATGAATAGATCTGCTTCCGCGAAAAGGACAATTGTACTTCTCTCAAAAGGAAAACAATCTGCGTGAAGGAAGAGAGTAGTGAGTCAAATGGGGGAAACTATAAATAGAGGATCGGGGGTGAATCATAATGTAGGAACTGATTTAGAGGATTATTGCACTGGAGAAGATTGCAGGGACTAGATTTAGAGGATTATTGAGGTTGATAGTGAAACAGCAGCCAGTATCCACGTGGGAAGTCTCTCCAAAACGTAGTTAGCCAAGTAATAAGTTGGTGAGAAGTCCCATGCCACAAGGTATGTTTCTTGCCGAAGTCTCTAAAGTCTCATGCACGTGTGCTCCTTTCCAACCTTACAACAAAACAGGGACAGTCGGGAGCAGCGAAGGGAAAAGTTTCGAGCGTCCCCTCCTTATGCCGGCGACGGCGTGGATCCCTGCCTCCTCTGCTCACTCCGACAACAGGAGGAAGTGGGGATCCCGTTCCTCTTCTTGAGGCATATTGCTCTTCACAATATACATCAGGAGCTCAGTAAGAGAGCACGCGCACGCACACACACACACATGGGCTTGGAATTAAGCAAGAAGAGGAGGCAGCTTCACAGCAGCAGCACCACCACCACCACTAGCGAAGGAGAAGAGAAAGAGCCCAGGAGCAATATAGCATAGCAAGCACAGGAGCACGGAGGAGCAACCTGTACCTTGCAGAACTGTACAGTCTAGCACTTGTGGAAGCGACAGAGAGAGCATTGATGGAGGTGGCCTTCCAGCGTCTTGGGGAGGCAGCAGAGAACCACTGTATTGTTCTATGTTTATTAGATTTCACAGAAGTTTACAGAACTTATATTCATAGAATAAATAAATATACACATACAGAAACAAAAATGTACTATGTGAAAAAAGGGACTTCGGACCCCAGACAGCTCACATGAAACATCTAGTAGTTCAGAATCTGGTATGATGATCAAGATACAATTTAAGCAATATTTTTCTCCAGGACCAGAACCAGCATTCCAAACCAATAAGCATCCAAGGTACCTACTACCTAAACCATGCATAGAAAACTTCCATAAATCAGATCTTATCATTAGATTGATAATAGTTACGAGATCAAGATAATTCCTTGATGAAGAGAGCCCCATCAAATAGGGGCACAAGAATGAGGACATCCAAGCTAGGCATTGGCCATGGTTGACCTGGTTACTGACAGGGAGCCATCATGCCAAGGCAGACCGTTGACTCAGTCGAGCTCGCGCCCCCTTGGCGTTGCGTCTCAAGGGCCAGTAGTACATTAACGGGGAAGAGGGCTTGGTAGATTCATTTGGCCCCTCGAAGATGACCTCTAGCTCTCCCACACGCCCCTCCTCGGGAACCTCACCGGCGGTGAGATCTAATACCTACATCTACTACCGCCCCACCCACCCACCCTTCACTTCTGCCTCTCCCGCACCTGCGACGGCTCAGCTGCCTCTCATCAACTCCGCCTCGCCGGAGGCCCGCGCGGAGATGCGGAGGGTGGTGTTGGACAGGTTTCTCGACAGGAGCCAGTGGGCGGACATCCACATCTGCATCATTCGCTATGCGACGTTCACCGAGAGCGCGCAATTTCTCGGTGACGATCGATGTATGAATGTGGAACTGATGTTTTGGGCGATTCAGGAGGCCGAATCTTCAGATCCAGTGCAGGCGGTGCGGTAGGTGTTTTACCGCACGGCGAATCCTTCAAGGCTCAACATCAGACCGCCGCGAGTGGACGCCCTGGCCAGCTTTCCTCGTGGTGTGCTGCCGCCGGGGTACTCCCCCCCCCCCCCCCGCCGCAACGTTTGAGGTCGTCGTCTTCATCCACGATCCCGATGCAGCTTTGAGTCGTCGATCCCCTTGCATGGCAGGGCGATGGAGGTATGAAATCGATCCGCCTGTCCGCTGCTTTACGGTCTCGTTTGCTTGCATTGCGGTCTCGTCGGGCAAGAGATTTGGGAATTTTGGGCGTCCATCCGTGTACACATAGATGAGCTAGGGGGTCTCGACGTCGTCCTTTTGGTGCCGGCGAGCATGTCGAGTGGTGCATCCAGCCGCCACCACACATCTCCTTCCGTGAAAAGGACAATTGTACTTCTCTGAAAGGGAAAACAATATGTGTGAAGGAAGAGAGTGGTGGATAGGATGGTGGGGGGACTATAAATAGAGGATCACTGCGGTGGATCAGAATGGAGGAACTGATTTAGAGGGTTATTGCAGTGGAGAAGATTGAAGGGACTAGATTTTTAGAGTATTATTGCGGTTGATTGTGAAGGGGCTGCTAGAATCCACGTAGGAAGTCTCTCAAAAAACGTAGTTACCCAAGTAAGTTGGTGAGAATGTCACAATGCAAAAATCTCATGCCCCAAGGTGTGTTTCTTGCCGAAGTCTCCAAAGTCTCGTGCATGTGTGCTCCTTTCCAACCTTACAACGAAACAGAGATAGTCGGGAGCGGCAAAGGGAAAAGTATCCAAGCGTGCCCTCATCATGACGGTGAGGGCGTGGATCCCTTCCCTCCTCTGCTCACTCTGGTGGCAGGAGGAAGTGGGGATCCCGTTCCTCTTCTTAAGGCGTGTAGCTAGGGTTAGGGTAGTCCTAGGCGTCGTCAACTCTTCGGGGATGTGGTCGCCGCCGTTTGAGAGGAATAAATCTGTCGAACAAGTACATGTGGTGGAGGAGGAGGATGGCTCTCTCTTCTCCCTGCCCCCCCCCCCCTTCCCCGTTCATGCTGTGTACTTCGCCGGTTCTCCCTGTCCCAGCGTCGCCGCACCTAGGTGCGCTGACTCTCCTCCCTCCGGCTAGCTGCCGGCTGCCCCCACCCCCCCCCCCCCCCCTCCTTCTGATGGGTCGTCTCCCTCGTGGTTGCAGGGCGCATTTTTACTCCTCTAACCGGTTATTGGGGATCGGTTAGAAATGCCCTCAAATATATGCAATACAAATACACACGTACCATGAGCTTCCATACATACCCTGACATTCAGATCTCCCACATCTAATTTACAAATGTTTTCTGGCTCATGAAACATGGAGAACTACCAAATTCGAACTTCTATGCTGGCATATTTCGACTGGATTTATAATCTAGCAACGACAGTGCACACTGTGTTCAGACTATCATGTCTTTTGGACAAAAAATTGACCAACCTGAATTTCTGTCTAGACAAGAAAACATCTACCTGCAACCAAAAATGATTGGCAGCCATATGAACTCAAATCCATGGAATGGGATGTGGATCTACAAGCTCATACTCCATGAAGAAAGCATGTACCTGTAGCGCTCAATACCAAAGGAAGGCATCATGCCAGAAAGAGCGGTGCCATCGTCGCCCTTGGGGAGAGAAACAGAGAAGTAGAGGCACAACCAGGTGTGTGGCGACGAGTTGTCCCAGGGTTATGGGTAGGGCCAGGAAAGCGTAAACTAGATGCCCTGAAATTCCCCTGTTTTCGTCCAACAGAAAATCACCGGAGTTGGGCACTGCTCGAAAACATATTTTAGAGCATGTGCGCCCGGGCCCCGTTATCTAGCCATCCATTCACTCCATCGCGATTCGTATAAGTACGTTTCTCTTTTTTGTTTCTCTCACATAAAACATGTCTTGCATTTCGAACTTTGCAGCCCATGCTTAGTTAGAAATCTATGTTGGGCTGCAAAGTTTGAAATTCAAAACATGTTTTATGTGAGAGAAACAAGAAAAGAATTTTTCATATACTAATTTAGTTGTGTAGCACAGATCTCAAAGCAACATTTAAAGAGCCAGGATAGTAAGGCCCGGGTGCAGGAGCTCTAAAATTCTGTGTCCGGGCACTGCTGCATCGACAACACTGCATATCTGGACATCCGCAAAGCTCATCGAAGACAGCGACTCCACCGGAGGCACCACAGCCATGGACTGAGTCTGATCAACCCGCAGCCTGGAGAAAGAAGATTGGTCAGAGAATGAAACTCGGCAAACCAGATGCGGAGCTACACTCGTCCGAAGAGGAAAACCTACCCGTAGCGGTCGACACCACCGGGAGACATGGCGCCGGAAAGAAGATGGGCAAACACCGAGCTTTTTCTTTGAGCCGCATAGGAGATGTGCAGCCGCCAAGCTTGGGAGAGGGGAAAGAGAAAGGAACCACTCCATGCCGACGTACCCCCAAAGATGTTGTACAAATCAACCCATCCATGACAGGGACTGAGAACACTTTAGGTGATGTACATACATACACTTGAAAGCTTTGAATCCAAGCAGGCTTAGCCCTTGGCACGCCGTGTGGTGGCTGTCCCGGTGGATAGCAAGGTGGTGGTCAGCCTTGTCAGTCTTACTGACAAACGCAACTAAGTTTTTGACGGTGGATATGAAGGGTGGGCTACTCCACTATACATTACACATACAACAAACCACTAACGCAGGAATATCACAAAAACCAGCAGCTCTTATCACATCAATAACAGCTGGTTTGCCACCACCTTAAACATATTAGGTCTCTTCCTTACCGGGACAGATGTCCATGCAACTTTCACCTCCACTTGGGCACAACCCATCCTCCAATTGACCACTTCATTGGAATGACCTAGAGTGAGGGCAAGCTGTTCATTAACGTCGTCACCCACAACAAAGAGCGCCAGCTTCTGCTCCCGTGGGACAGCGACCACACGACGATTCAACGGAATAGAGCCACCATCACCAATTACCGTCGAGCCACCCGCCACTTCGTATAGAATGATATGATCCTTGAAGTTTCCAGGAGTCGAAGCGGCTACTCTTGAGATACTGCACGGCCCCTTCAAAACATTTATTTCAATTGTAGCTTCCACAGGGTTGTAGACCTGTGCACATAACAAGTCCACCCAACTCAGCCAACTACCTAGCCCAAGAGTCATGGTCACCTTGCCTTCACCAAGACGGACCCGTTCGAATTCTACTATGCCTTTGCTAAAGTCTTTGTCTGCACAACTATCACACTTGATCTTTAAATCGATCTCAAAATAGACCCTGTTTTCCGAGACAAGCCCTCGACATGGATCTGTCAAAGACAACATATCATCCTGCAAAACAAAAGTGAAAAATTTGTGTTGGACACCACCAAGAGTCAAACACGGGTACGAAATAAAGACGCATACCGGCGAGCTGATGTGTTGGGGATCATCCCTCTCACGCCGAAACAGATAGACACATCGGTAGTCCACCGTGTCCCTTGCAACAACAGTGCCAAATATGTTGACCGGAAAGCCAACATCCGATTCCCTTACCTTCAAGGAAACGACATTGATACAATATCCCACGACCGACTCACTCGTTGGTGTTTTGTTGTTAAGCGGTGGGCCACGGGAAAAGCTAGCTGCGGATAAAGGCCACGATCACAAATCAAAGCCAGCATACAGTGTTTGCATCCAATTATAAAGACCTTAAAGAAAACGTAATGGAACGAATAATCATCGAAATACTCACTCTCTTTATCCAAGTCGAAGAAGGCTAGGTTGAAGTCGGTGAATCGATGACGTACTAAACCATGCATCTTGGGCTCGTATCTGGTGAACTCTTGGCAACGAACTATGTTGAGAGCCCGTAACGCCTTATCTACCAATTTTCGCTCTAGCTTCCACCAGATTGAGATGATTTTCAAAGCCGCCAAAAACTGCTCACCAACACCAAAGAGTACATGCATGATGGTAGGATTTTGCTGTTAATCCATCCAAGCTACCGAGGAATAATATGTAAGACTAGATAACGGTGTGGTTTTGTTGTTGATATCAATGATGAAAGACATGATGAAGTGGTATGGCATCTGAAGAGTGGAAAGACATGATAAAGGGACATACATACCGTGTGGCTAGCGCAAGATCCACTTGAATGCTCTTCATGTAATTCCGGAGTGAAGACACCCCAGATGTTTAGTATATCACAGATCTCATGGGGCACCTTCCGCTTAATCTTACTGGCTAGAGTCTGACAGGTCAGTGCAAGCAGCCCTTCGATTTCAAGTTCGTTGGAAGCCTGTTAATAGTAATACACAGTGCTTAAAGAAACGAAGAAAAAAAAATATGGTGCATGCACACAGTTGCTGATTTTCATTGGAGAAGATAGAGGAAACAATCAATCGTGTAATTAACTCACTCATACGTTTGAAACGCAATTAACAAGAAAAATAGCTGAAGCAGCTCACCAGGATGAGATCGTATAGAGTGTCGAGGTGTAGGTCGCGGACGAACTTGGTGTCCCAAGCACTGAGGTCGCAGCCGTCGGGGTAGGCGTGCTTCTTGCAGTACTCAAAGACCTTGGATGTAGACGTCGATGGGCTCGCCGTCGTAGCAGTCGGTCTCGCACTTGAGGACCCAGGATTGGCTCGCCTCCACCTCCGACACCACGAAATTCATGCCGTCCGGGGTCTGGACAAGGAACGTCTTCTCCTCCGCCGCCATCTTTTCTTCTCCGATTCGCTAGCTGTAGACCAATAAATAAGTAAATAAATACGTGTATCACAAGAGTTATATACCTAAGCTGTGCAACAACTCCTCGCGGACAAGGCCTCCGACTACAACACCGACCCACAAGGAGGAGGAGTTTCTCCTTTCCTCATCTCAGCACGACTCCTTTGGGCTCCTATGTGTCGCATTTTGCCACAAATAATAGTCAGCAATTCGACACAAACAACTGCGCTGGGCTAGTCCATTAGCGGATGCTGTAGCAAATGCTATGCATTTTTTCTCAAAAATAAAATAAAAAACAAATGCTTCGCATAATGAAAAATAATCTCACAAAAAACAAGTTGCGTTGGTGAGGAAACGACCACCAGCCCTCCCGCTGGAGCTAATTGGCGCTTGTGTCTAATAGGCAGCATGAAAACATTAAGAACTAAAGAACAATGCTAGATCCGAAACATTTTGTGAAATTTTCGAAACACAAAGTTTTTTTTTCATTAAATTGAATATATTTTAAAAAGGAGCATTTTTAACTTTTTCGGCCAAAAAATAAAATAAATCTCATAGTTCTTCTGAATATCCCAAACTATTTTTGAAGCTATAATTTTTTTTTGAAAATTACAAACACAAATAGAAGTAAATAACATTTCTAAAAAACATGAACAATTTTTGGAACTCCAAACCAAATTTGAAAGCGCTAGAATTTTTGAACATTTCTTGTAACCACGAATATTTTTTAAAATTCCTAAAAAAAATAAAGGAGAGGATTTCTAAAACTAAATGGTATATTTGAAAAGCAAAAAATATTTAAAAATAAAAAAAGGAAAAATGAAATTAAAAAAACAGAAAAGCTGCAAAGAAAAAGGAAAAGTAAAAAATCCGGGAAAACCAAATAAAAGAAAACAAACATAAATGAGCAGGCTTAAGAACCTTCTAGAAGGTTCCTAAAACTGAACAATTATTCTAGCAAATATATAGATAAGATTTGTACATTCAACAGATCCCGATTTTGGGAACCTTGTAGAAGGTTCTTACCAGTTTTGGGAAGATTCTTAACCGGTTCAAGTCTGTTTCTTTTTCCTGCTGTTTTTTACATGTTTCTTCGGGGTTTTCCCGTTTCCCTTTTCTAATTTTCAAACAGTTTCCTTTTTTTAAATGTTTAGAAACTTCAGAAATTGCTCGTGTTGTGAAAAATGTTCGGAATTTTCAAAATGTGTTTGCCCTTTAAAACAATCTGTTTCAATATTTTTTGGAAAATTTGAAAATATATCCGTGTTTTCAAAACCTGTTCATTTATATTCTACTCCTTTTTGCTCCAAATATTAAGAACTACGGTTTTACAACTTGGCACATATTATAAGCTGATTTATTTACGTAATTTTTTTACTAGGCTGCTAACTACGAGGGGTCATTCTATGATTTCTTTAGCATCGCTTGATTTGGTCATATGTTTCTCAGCACTTTGTTCTTGCATTGACTACAAACCCTACTCGTATGGATTCGTGTGAAGCAAAGCTGCTAGATAAGTAGTTACTATATTCTTTATGGGGTAGAAACATAATTTATGTATGCTAATATATATCATGCCATCAACTTCAGTGTCTAATTCTACCCTTGGTGACACTTTTGTGATATCCAGTATTACTCGGACACTGCAATACGCTGCACACAGCTACTTTTGTCGATAGAATATTGAAAGCTCCATGATTTGGCAAGATTGTTTGTGCTATAGATTATGTACGTCTTAAAATTTTGCATCCCAATTTTAGCACTTGTGTTGAACAAGAGGAAACCCAGAATTCGCTTGAGAGACAGGACTCGTCAATATAGACAAGTAACACCTAGACAGAATCAAATATATTCAGAGAAGCAGACTGTGCCTTCTTCGCGATTGCCCAATGCAGATGACTAATGTTGATGATGCCACTCACTTTCCTTGTTTTTGTAGATCACATGTGCAACACAACTATGCAAAGGGAATCTCGTAGAGGTAGGAGAATAAGCCATATTTGTGGGGTTGAAGGAGCACATGAAAGTAGATATTTTGCCGTGGGCAGAAATGGAAATGCATCCCTGGAGAAAAATATTTAGAGAAAAGTAAGAGATAGACAAGAACTATTTGTCACAACATAGTCATAAACATGTGATGTACACTATGTATATAATGATATTTTGATATGTTTTCATAAATAAGGTTGTTCTTTCATGGCAATGCAAGGGCATTTATGTATATAATGGTATTTTGGTATGTTTCCATAGATAAGTTTGTTCTTTCATGGCAATGCAAGGGAATTTAGCTAGATTTAGCTTTCTTGGATTAGGAATAGATTGGAAAGAAGGTGACGTGGTCGGGTTGTTTTTGTTGTTTTTCTAGACAACAAAAAATGACATGGAAACTACATGTAAAGTCAAGGGGGCAATTGATTGAGAGGATGAATGATGTATGAACAGAAAAGGACAACAAATTCAACATGAAAGAGCAGATGGAGGAGTGTGTAGTGTTTGTAAAAAAAAGAAGAATATGCTTGTATTTGTTTCATTTATTGGCCCGTGGCAACGCACGGGGAATCTACTAGTAAAGGAGTAAAAGAATAACTCCTCGAGACTGCTGAGGAATAAAACTACTCGCCCGCTCGACGGCCTAGCAACACACACGGCTCCTCGATTCATCGCTCCGGCCGCCAAAATCCAACCCCGCTGACCAAATCCACCACCATGCCTCCTCATATGGCTGGCGGCCAGCGTCGATCGTCGTCGCCCATCCGCAGCGCTTTTCCGGCGGACCGACCCGTGAGGCCACCTCATCCCTCCCATCCTTCTCCCGCATCGGCGGCACCTCCTCTTCCCAGTCCTCCTCTCGTGCCGCACTTGTGTTCCTTGAACTACTACCACCGCCGTCGACGGGGAAAACCTACCACCGCATGCGGCAACACAAGTGGGGGACGTGGGTCACCGAGATCTAACTATGATCGAGACATCGGGATAACCCACTTGCTGGGTAGTTTACACTCGGCAGAAGAGGCAGCACAAATATATGACATCATCTAGGTGCACTTGTATGGTGCCGCCAGTAGCCGATGACTTCCCACGGCTATCTACCTCCCCCGAACATCGTTGGACCGTGCGTTGGCCAATCAACGCATGAGGGCAGAGGACACATAAGCATGCGAGCCTCTCGTGGTCGGGGCTGCCTGCGAGGTGTACATGGCGGAGCTCCGCCGACGCTACCCGGAGCAAGTCGAGGAGGAGCGTCGCTTGTACGTGTAGTACACCACCCGCAGGACCGAGGTCATCGACATTTCGTCCGAAGAAGAAGGCGACATTGCCAAAGGAAACGGATTCAACAGAGGCGGAAACGTCGGCGGCCAGGGCAAGACCAGCATCTACGGCGGCAGGAGCATTTTTTACGGACGATGGCACCGGCCGTGACCCCATGATCAATGGGATGTCCAGAGCGAGTGGAAGGAGGTCACCGAAGAATTCGATAGCTATAAAAATAAGTAAGTTTTAGGTTTAATTGTGGTTAAATTAGTTAGTTTAAACTATGTTTTGGTTAATGGCATTGTAAAATATAATGAATTGGTACCAAATTTCTGTTAGTATGTTTAATAAGTACTTGTTTGAATCGAATTTGTGTCGTTTGCATCGAACTTGTTTTTTACTTGGCAAAATCTAGGAGAACAGCTAGTTGTGCCAAAATTTAGTGGAGTAAATTTACTCCACTAAGGTTTACTCTATTTTTCTAATGAGTTGGCTAAATATGCCCTTAGCACGGATAGCAGAAACAGTTATTTCTCCAAAATCCGGGCAGATAATATGTGTCAACGTGTTGACTTATTAATTTTTTATTTTATTTTTGCGATCTGATTTACTAATTTGCACATAAAAAAGATGAAGACGAAGAGAGAAGAGCGTTTAGATCACTACTTATAGAGAGGGAATATCGCATTACGTACATACAGAAACAGATGAACAAAAATACGACTGCGAGGTACATTGTCGATCACTACTTATGCAATTAGAAGATAGATGAAGATGATGATGCACCAGTCAAGCAGCTCCCACTCCTCCAGAGGCTTCACCAAGACGCTGAAGACGCGGCAGTAGATGGCGAGGACGATGGCTATGCACACCATCCCGCCCACCAAATCGTACGTACCCATCAGCGTCAGGTAGACGATGAGGCCGCTCTCGACGATCACCCTGCGATGGCCGCTCCCGATCTCGTCGGAATTATATAATATCGATCGTACGTCGGTGGTCAAAACTAGGTCGACGTATATACCGGCCGGTTATTCCTTCCGGCGCTCCTCCTCCGAGTTGGAGCATAGCATCGCCTCAAGCGACCCGAGTAGTGGTAGGTTCGGTCTTTCCTTTCCTTTTCTTTTACTTTTGTTTATATTTCCATCACTCAAAAAAACTTTTGTTTATATTTCCAAAATATTATATATTTCAAAAATGAATTTACTTAGAACGTTCATGACACATTTAGAAAATGTTAATGTAGTGTATAAAATAATCTTCACGTAACTTTTAAAACATGCTAGTAGCATTAAAGAAAATCTACTTGAGGTTTTTAAAAGATCGTCACGCGTTTCAATACTAGGTTTGTGGCATTTTCGGAAAATGTTTATACAATGTCAAAAAATGTTCACACAGTTCTTTTTAGGGGAATGTTCACACAGTTTAAAAACAATTGTACGATTCAAACCAATGTATGTAATATTTTCAAAAAATTGCTGTTTATTAAAAAAAATATGTGCATGGTCTTTTTCAAAATAAAGTATATAGTGTCAAAAATCGCCAATTTAAAAACTCTATCGGGCCACTAAAATGATCAACATGTATTACAAAAAAATTGAAAAAATATACAGTCATAGATGCCCACATACACGCGCATATACTCACCCCCAATAAACACATGTGCATGCACACCCCTATCACTATGAGCCCATCCAAGATAATGTACTGACATCACATTTGATTGACGAAGTCACCGTAGATCCTCAAAGTCGACGGGGACGTCTCCTTCCAATAGCGAACATCGTTGAAAATAATGAAATAAATCCAAAAAAAATGCGAGCACCAGTGTCAAGTCTAGAACTTGAACCCTGTTAAGTTTGTTCCAACACAGAGAACCTAACAATCTGACTCGATTCATGTATTAGAATTATTTTAACTTCTATTTAAAAAATGTTTAAAACATCTATTTGAAAAAATATGTATTTAAAAATGTTCAACGTGTATGCAAAAAATGTCCATGAGTATATGAAAAATGCATAATATGTTTTAAAAGGTAGGCATGTGTTGGAAAAAAAAAACTGGCGAGACAGAGAGAAATGAGAAAACCGATGAAATGTCTTGAAAAAACAAAATGAAAACTGAAAAAAACTAAATAAAAATGTGAAGAAAACCAAAATAAAGCCATGTGACTGGCCGGCCCAATAAAGGGACTCCTTGAGGCAATGCTATGTTACCGGTACGCGATGTATAGTTCTTGTGGATTACTTGAGAGCAATTAATTGGAGGTTACCCCTTGCATGGGACCTCTAGGGGTCACTTTTGGTGCATGGGAGCACGTCGAGTGGTCCGTCCCGCCGCCATCACACATCTCACGTTCTGAGTGCTTCCTTTTGATTTTGTTTTCTTATTTTTTTTATACGTTTTCAGGTTATAAATGGGTTTTCTTGTGTGTGTGTGGGGGGGGGGGGGGTTGTCTTTTAGAGAGAAAAAAACGCTTTTCTCTAGGTTTTGAAGAAAAAGTTTATTCTACGAGAAACACATATTAGCTTTTCATGGAGGCAGTTGTGTTGTTGGAAAGGGGAGGGGATTTGTGCTTTCACAAAAAGCACATATTTGCTTCTTGTGGATGAATAGATCTGCTTCCGCGAAAAGGACAATTGTACTTCTCTCAAAAGGAAAACAATCTGCGTGAAGGAAGAGAGTAGTGAGTCAAATGGGGGAAACTATAAATAGAGGATCGGGGGTGAATCATAATGTAGGAACTGATTTAGAGGATTATTGCACTGGAGAAGATTGCAGGGACTAGATTTAGAGGATTATTGAGGTTGATAGTGAAACAGCAGCCAGTATCCACGTGGGAAGTCTCTCCAAAACGTAGTTAGCCAAGTAATAAGTTGGTGAGAAGTCCCATGCCACAAGGTATGTTTCTTGCCGAAGTCTCTAAAGTCTCATGCACGTGTGCTCCTTTCCAACCTTACAACAAAACAGGGACAGTCGGGAGCAGCGAAGGGAAAAGTTTCGAGCGTCCCCTCCTTATGCCGGCGACGGCGTGGATCCCTGCCTCCTCTGCTCACTCCGACAACAGGAGGAAGTGGGGATCCCGTTCCTCTTCTTGAGGCATATTGCTCTTCACAATATACATCAGGAGCTCAGTAAGAGAGCACGCGCACGCACACACACACACATGGGCTTGGAATTAAGCAAGAAGAGGAGGCAGCTTCACAGCAGCAGCACCACCACCACCACTAGCGAAGGAGAAGAGAAAGAGCCCAGGAGCAATATAGCATAGCAAGCACAGGAGCACGGAGGAGCAACCTGTACCTTGCAGAACTGTACAGTCTAGCACTTGTGGAAGCGACAGAGAGAGCATTGATGGAGGTGGCCTTCCAGCGTCTTGGGGAGGCAGCAGAGAACCACTGTATTGTTCTATGTTTATTAGATTTCACAGAAGTTTACAGAACTTATATTCATAGAATAAATAAATATACACATACAGAAACAAAAATGTACTATGTGAAAAAAGGGACTTCGGACCCCAGACAGCTCACATGAAACATCTAGTAGTTCAGAATCTGGTATGATGATCAAGATACAATTTAAGCAATATTTTTCTCCAGGACCAGAACCAGCATTCCAAACCAATAAGCATCCAAGGTACCTACTACCTAAACCATGCATAGAAAACTTCCATAAATCAGATCTTATCATTAGATTGATAATAGTTACGAGATCAAGATAATTCCTTGATGAAGAGAGCCCCATCAAATAGGGGCACAAGAATGAGGACATCCAAGCTAGGCATTGGCCATGGTTGACCTGGTTACTGACAGGGAGCCATCATGCCAAGGCAGACCGTTGACTCAGTCGAGCTCGCGCCCCCTTGGCGTTGCGTCTCAAGGGCCAGTAGTACATTAACGGGGAAGAGGGCTTGGTAGATTCATTTGGCCCCTCGAAGATGACCTCTAGCTCTCCCACACGCCCCTCCTCGGGAACCTCACCGGCGGTGAGATCTAATACCTACATCTACTACCGCCCCACCCACCCACCCTTCACTTCTGCCTCTCCCGCACCTGCGACGGCTCAGCTGCCTCTCATCAACTCCGCCTCGCCGGAGGCCCGCGCGGAGATGCGGAGGGTGGTGTTGGACAGGTTTCTCGACAGGAGCCAGTGGGCGGACATCCACATCTGCATCATTCGCTATGCGACGTTCACCGAGAGCGCGCAATTTCTCGGTGACGATCGATGTATGAATGTGGAACTGATGTTTTGGGCGATTCAGGAGGCCGAATCTTCAGATCCAGTGCAGGCGGTGCGGTAGGTGTTTTACCGCACGGCGAATCCTTCAAGGCTCAACATCAGACCGCCGCGAGTGGACGCCCTGGCCAGCTTTCCTCGTGGTGTGCTGCCGCCGGGGTACTCCCCCCCCCCCCCCCCCCGCCGCAACGTTTGAGGTCGTCGTCTTCATCCACGATCCCGATGCAGCTTTGAGTCGTCGATCCCCTTGCATGGCAGGGCGATGGAGGTATGAAATCGATCCGCCTGTCCGCTGCTTTACGGTCTCGTTTGCTTGCATTGCGGTCTCGTCGGGCAAGAGATTTGGGAATTTTGGGCGTCCATCCGTGTACACATAGATGAGCTAGGGGGTCTCGACGTCGTCCTTTTGGTGCCGGCGAGCATGTCGAGTGGTGCATCCAGCCGCCACCACACATCTCCTTCCGTGAAAAGGACAATTGTACTTCTCTGAAAGGGAAAACAATATGTGTGAAGGAAGAGAGTGGTGGATAGGATGGTGGGGGGACTATAAATAGAGGATCACTGCGGTGGATCAGAATGGAGGAACTGATTTAGAGGGTTATTGCAGTGGAGAAGATTGAAGGGACTAGATTTTTAGAGTATTATTGCGGTTGATTGTGAAGGGGCTGCTAGAATCCACGTAGGAAGTCTCTCAAAAAACGTAGTTACCCAAGTAAGTTGGTGAGAATGTCACAATGCAAAAATCTCATGCCCCAAGGTGTGTTTCTTGCCGAAGTCTCCAAAGTCTCGTGCATGTGTGCTCCTTTCCAACCTTACAACGAAACAGAGATAGTCGGGAGCGGCAAAGGGAAAAGTATCCAAGCGTGCCCTCATCATGACGGTGAGGGCGTGGATCCCTTCCCTCCTCTGCTCACTCTGGTGGCAGGAGGAAGTGGGGATCCCGTTCCTCTTCTTAAGGCGTGTAGCTAGGGTTAGGGTAGTCCTAGGCGTCGTCAACTCTTCGGGGATGTGGTCGCCGCCGTTTGAGAGGAATAAATCTGTCGAACAAGTACATGTGGTGGAGGAGGAGGATGGCTCTCTCTTCTCCCTGCCCCCCCCCCCCCCCCCCCCTCTTCCCCGTTCATGCTGTGTACTTCGCCGGTTCTCCCTGTCCCAGCGTCACCGCACCTAGGTGCGCTGACTCTCCTCCCTCCGGCTAGCTGCCGGCTGCCCCCACCCCCCCCCCCCCCTCCTTCTGATGGGTCGTCTCCCTCGTGGTTGCAGGGCGCATTTTTACTCCTCTAACCGGTTATTGGGGATCGGTTAGAAATGCCCTCAAATATATGCAATACAAATACACACGTACCATGAGCTTCCATACATACCCTGACATTCAGATCTCCCACATCTAATTTACAAATGTTTTCTGGCTCATGAAACATGGAGAACTACCAAATTCGAACTTCTATGCTGGCATATTTCGACTGGATTTATAATCTAGCAACGACAGTGCACACTGTGTTCAGACTATCATGTCTTTTGGACAAAAAATTGACCAACCTGAATTTCTGTCTAGACAAGAAAACATCTACCTGCAACCAAAAATGATTGGCAGCCATATGAACTCAAATCCATGGAATGGGATGTGGATCTACAAGCTCATACTCCATGAAGAAAGCATGTACCTGTAGCGCTCAATACCAAAGGAAGGCATCATGCCAGAAAGAGCGGTGCCATCGTCGCCCTTGGGGAGAGAAACAGAGAAGTAGAGGCACAACCAGGTGTGTGGCGACGAGTTGTCCAAGGGTTATGGGTAGGGCCAGGAAAGCGTAAACTAGATGCCCTGAAATTCCCCTGTTTTCGTCCAACAGAAAATCACCGGAGTTGGGCACTGCTCGAAAACATATTTTAGAGCATGTGCGCCCGGGCCCCGTTATCTAGCCATCCATTCACTCCATCGCGATTCGTATAAGTACGTTTCTCTTTTTTGTTTCTCTCACATAAAACATGTCTTGCATTTCGAACTTTGCAGCCCATGCTTAGTTAGAAATCTATGTTGGGCTGCAAAGTTTGAAATTCAAAACATGTTTTATGTGAGAGAAACAAGAAAAGAATTTTTCATATACTAATTTAGTTGTGTAGCACAGATCTCAAAGCAACATTTAAAGAGCCAGGATAGTAAGGCCCGGGTGCAGGAGCTCTAAAATTCTGTGTCCGGGCACTGCTGCATCGACAACACTGCATATCTGGACATCCGCAAAGCTCATCGAAGACAGCGACTCCACCGGAGGCACCACAGCCATGGACTGAGTCTGATCAACCCGCAGCCTGGAGAAAGAAGATTGGTCAGAGAATGAAACTCGGCAAACCAGATGCGGAGCTACACTCGTCCGAAGAGGAAAACCTACCCGTAGCGGTCGACACCACCGGGAGACATGGCGCCGGAAAGAAGATGGGCAAACACCGAGCTTTTTCTTTGAGCCGCATAGGAGATGTGCAGCCGCCAAGCTTGGGAGAGGGGAAAGAGAAAGGAACCACTCCATGCCGACGTACCCCCAAAGATGTTGTACAAATCAACCCATCCATGACAGGGACTGAGAACACTTTAGGTGATGTACATACATACACTTGAAAGCTTTGAATCCAAGCAGGCTTAGCCCTTGGCACGCCGTGTGGTGGCTGTCCCGGTGGATAGCAAGGTGGTGGTCAGCCTTGTCAGTCTTACTGACAAACGCAACTAAGTTTTTGACGGTGGATATGAAGGGTGGGCTACTCCACTATACATTACACATACAACAAACCACTAACGCAGGAATATCACAAAAACCAGCAGCTCTTATCACATCAATAACAGCTGGTTTGCCACCACCTTAAACATATTAGGTCTCTTCCTTACCGGGACAGATGTCCATGCAACTTTCACCTCCACTTGGGCACAACCCATCCTCCAATTGACCACTTCATTGGAATGACCTAGAGTGAGGGCAAGCTGTTCATTAACGTCGTCACCCACAACAAAGAGCGCCAGCTTCTGCTCCCGTGGGACAGCGACCACACGACGATTCAACGGAATAGAGCCACCATCACCAATTACCGTCGAGCCACCCGCCACTTCGTATAGAATGATATGATCCTTGAAGTTTCCAGGAGTCGAAGCGGCTACTCTTGAGATACTGCACGGCCCCTTCAAAACATTTATTTCAATTGTAGCTTCCACAGGGTTGTAGACCTGTGCACATAACAAGTCCACCCAACTCAGCCAACTACCTAGCCCAAGAGTCATGGTCACCTTGCCTTCACCAAGACGGACCCGTTCGAATTCTACTATGCCTTTGCTAAAGTCTTTGTCTGCACAACTATCACACTTGATCTTTAAATCGATCTCAAAATAGACCCTGTTTTCCGAGACAAGCCCTCGACATGGATCTGTCAAAGACAACATATCATCCTGCAAAACAAAAGTGAAAAATTTGTGTTGGACACCACCAAGAGTCAAACACGGGTACGAAATAAAGACGCATACCGGCGAGCTGATGTGTTGGGGATCATCCCTCTCACGCCGAAACAGATAGACACATCGGTAGTCCACCGTGTCCCTTGCAACAACAGTGCCAAATATGTTGACCGGAAAGCCAACATCCGATTCCCTTACCTTCAAGGAAACGACATTGATACAATATCCCACGACCGACTCACTCGTTGGTGTTTTGTTGTTAAGCGGTGGGCCACGGGAAAAGCTAGCTGCGGATAAAGGCCACGATCACAAATCAAAGCCAGCATACAGTGTTTGCATCCAATTATAAAGACCTTAAAGAAAACGTAATGGAACGAATAATCATCGAAATACTCACTCTCTTTATCCAAGTCGAAGAAGGCTAGGTTGAAGTCGGTGAATCGATGACGTACTAAACCATGCATCTTGGGCTCGTATCTGGTGAACTCTTGGCAACGAACTATGTTGAGAGCCCGTAACGCCTTATCTACCAATTTTCGCTCTAGCTTCCACCAGATTGAGATGATTTTCAAAGCCGCCAAAAACTGCTCACCAACACCAAAGAGTACATGCATGATGGTAGGATTTTGCTGTTAATCCATCCAAGCTACCGAGGAATAATATGTAAGACTAGATAACGGTGTGGTTTTGTTGTTGATATCAATGATGAAAGACATGATGAAGTGGTATGGCATCTGAAGAGTGGAAAGACATGATAAAGGGACATACATACCGTGTGGCTAGCGCAAGATCCACTTGAATGCTCTTCATGTAATTCCGGAGTGAAGACACCCCAGATGTTTAGTATATCACAGATCTCATGGGGCACCTTCCGCTTAATCTTACTGGCTAGAGTCTGACAGGTCAGTGCAAGCAGCCCTTCGATTTCAAGTTCGTTGGAAGCCTGTTAATAGTAATACACAGTGCTTAAAGAAACGAAGAAAAAAAAATATGGTGCATGCACACAGTTGCTGATTTTCATTGGAGAAGATAGAGGAAACAATCAATCGTGTAATTAACTCACTCATACGTTTGAAACGCAATTAACAAGAAAAATAGCTGAAGCAGCTCACCAGGATGAGATCGTATAGAGTGTCGAGGTGTAGGTCGCGGACGAACTTGGTGTCCCAAGCACTGAGGTCGCAGCCGTCGGGGTAGGCGTGCTTCTTGCAGTACTCAAAGACCTTGGATGTAGACGTCGATGGGCTCGCCGTCGTAGCAGTCGGTCTCGCACTTGAGGACCCAGGATTGGCTCGCCTCCACCTCCGACACCACGAAATTCATGCCGTCCGGGGTCTGGACAAGGAACGTCTTCTCCTCCGCCGCCATCTTTTCTTCTCCGATTCGCTAGCTGTAGACCAATAAATAAGTAAATAAATACGTGTATCACAAGAGTTATATACCTAAGCTGTGCAACAACTCCTCGCGGACAAGGCCTCCGACTACAACACCGACCCACAAGGAGGAGGAGTTTCTCCTTTCCTCATCTCAGCACGACTCCTTTGGGCTCCTATGTGTCGCATTTTGCCACAAATAATAGTCAGCAATTCGACACAAACAACTGCGCTGGGCTAGTCCATTAGCGGATGCTGTAGCAAATGCTATGCATTTTTTCTCAAAAATAAAATAAAAAACAAATGCTTCGCATAATGAAAAATAATCTCACAAAAAACAAGTTGCGTTGGTGAGGAAACGACCACCAGCCCTCCCGCTGGAGCTAATTGGCGCTTGTGTCTAATAGGCAGCATGAAAACATTAAGAACTAAAGAACAATGCTAGATCCGAAACATTTTGTGAAATTTTCGAAACACAAAGTTTTTTTTTCATTAAATTGAATATATTTTAAAAAGGAGCATTTTTAACTTTTTCGGCCAAAAAATAAAATAAATCTCATAGTTCTTCTGAATATCCCAAACTATTTTTGAAGCTATAATTTTTTTTTGAAAATTACAAACACAAATAGAAGTAAATAACATTTCTAAAAAACATGAACAATTTTTGGAACTCCAAACCAAATTTGAAAGCGCTAGAATTTTTGAACATTTCTTGTAACCACGAATATTTTTTAAAATTCCTAAAAAAAATAAAGGAGAGGATTTCTAAAACTAAATGGTATATTTGAAAAGCAAAAAATATTTAAAAATAAAAAAAGGAAAAATGAAATTAAAAAAACAGAAAAGCTGCAAAGAAAAAGGAAAAGTAAAAAATCCGGGAAAACCAAATAAAAGAAAACAAACATAAATGAGCAGGCTTAAGAACCTTCTAGAAGGTTCCTAAAACTGAACAATTATTCTAGCAAATATATAGATAAGATTTGTACATTCAACAGATCCCGATTTTGGGAACCTTGTAGAAGGTTCTTACCAGTTTTGGGAAGATTCTTAACCGGTTCAAGTCTGTTTCTTTTTCCTGCTGTTTTTTACATGTTTCTTCGGGGTTTTCCCGTTTCCCTTTTCTAATTTTCAAACAGTTTCCTTTTTTTAAATGTTTAGAAACTTCAGAAATTGCTCGTGTTGTGAAAAATGTTCGGAATTTTCAAAATGTGTTTGCCCTTTAAAACAATCTGTTTCAATATTTTTTGGAAAATTTGAAAATATATCCGTGTTTTCAAAACCTGTTCATTTATATTCTACTCCTTTTTGCTCCAAATATTAAGAACTACGGTTTTACAACTTGGCACATATTATAAGCTGATTTATTTACGTAATTTTTTTACTAGGCTGCTAACTACGAGGGGTCATTCTATGATTTCTTTAGCATCGCTTGATTTGGTCATATGTTTCTCAGCACTTTGTTCTTGCATTGACTACAAACCCTACTCGTATGGATTCGTGTGAAGCAAAGCTGCTAGATAAGTAGTTACTATATTCTTTATGGGGTAGAAACATAATTTATGTATGCTAATATATATCATGCCATCAACTTCAGTGTCTAATTCTACCCTTGGTGACACTTTTGTGATATCCAGTATTACTCGGACACTGCAATACGCTGCACACAGCTACTTTTGTCGATAGAATATTGAAAGCTCCATGATTTGGCAAGATTGTTTGTGCTATAGATTATGTACGTCTTAAAATTTTGCATCCCAATTTTAGCACTTGTGTTGAACAAGAGGAAACCCAGAATTCGCTTGAGAGACAGGACTCGTCAATATAGACCAAGTAACACCTAGACAGAATCAAATATATTCAGAGAAGCAGACTGTGCCTTCTTCGCGATTGCCCAATGCAGAGGACTAATGTTGATGATGCCACTCACTTCCTTGTTTTTGTAGATCACATGTGCAACACAACTATGCAAAGGGAATCTCGTAGAGGTAGGAGAATAAGCCATATTTGTGGGGTTGAAGGAGCACATGAAAGTAGATATTTTGCCGTGGGCAGAAATGGAAATGCATCCCTGGAGAAAAATATTTAGAGAAAAGTAAGAGATAGACAAGAACTATTTGTCACAACATAGTCATAAACATGTGATGTACACTATGTATATAATGATATTTTGATATGTTTTCATAAATAAGGTTGTTCTTTCATGGCAATGCAAGGGCATTTATGTATATAATGGTATTTTGGTATGTTTCCATAGATAAGTTTGTTCTTTCATGGCAATGCAAGGGAATTTAGCTAGATTTAGCTTTCTTGGATTAGGAATAGATTGGAAAGAAGGTGACGTGGTCGGGTTGTTTTTGTTGTTTTTCTAGACAACAAAAAATGACATGGAAACTACATGTAAAGTCAAGGGGGCAATTGATTGAGAGGATGAATGATGTATGAACAGAAAAGGACAACAAATTCAACATGAAAAGAGCAGATGGAGGAGTGTGTAGTGTTTGTAAAAAAAAGAAGAATATGCTTGTATTTGTTTCATTTATTGGCCCGTGGCAACGCACGGGGAATCTACTAGTAAAGGAGTAAAAGAATAACTCCTCGAGACTGCTGAGGAATAAAACTACTCCGCCCGCTCGACGGCCTAGCAACACACACGGCTCCTCGATTCATCGCTCCGGCCGCCAAAATCCAACCCCGCTGACCAAATCCACCACCATGCCTTCCTCATATGGCTGGCGGCCAGCGTCGATCGTCGTCGCCCATCCGCAGCGCTTTTCCGGCGGACCGACCCGTGAGGCCACCTCATCCCTCCCATCCTTCTCCCGCATCGGCGGCACCTCCTCTTCCCAGTCCTCCTCTCGTGCCGCACTTGTGTTCCTTGAACTACTACCACCGCCGTCGACGGGGGAAAACCTACCACCGCATGCGGCAACACAAGTGGGGGACGTGGGTCACCGAGATCTAACTATGATCGAGACATCGGGATAACCCACTTGCTGGGTAGTTTACACTCGGCAGAAGAGGCAGCACAAATATATGACATCATCTAGGTGCACTTGTATGGTGCCGCCAGTAGCCGATGACTTCCCACGGCTATCTACCTCCCCCGAACATCGTGGGACCGTGCGTTGGCCAATCAACGCATGAGGGCAGAGGACACATAAGCATGCGAGCCTCTCGTGGTCGGGGCTGCCTGCGAGGTGTACATGGCGGAGCTCCGCCGACGCTACCCGGAGCAAGTCGAGGAGGAGCGTCGCTTGTACGTGTAGTACACCACCCGCAGGACCGAGGTCATCGACATTTCGTCCGAAGAAGAAGGCGACATTGCCAAAGGAAACGGATTCAACAGAGGCGGAAACGTCGGCGGCCAGGGCAAGACCAGCATCTACGGCGGCAGGAGCATTTTTTACGGACGATGGCACCGGCCGTGACCCCATGATCAATGGGATGTCCAGAGCGAGTGGAAGGAGGTCACCGAAGAATTCGATAGCTATAAAAATAAGTAAGTTTTAGGTTTAATTGTGGTTAAATTAGTTAGTTTAAACTATGTTTTGGTTAATGGCATTGTAAAATATAATGAATTGGTACCAAATTTCTGTTAGTATGTTTAATAAGTACTTGTTTGAATCGAATTTGTGTCGTTTGCATCGAACTTGTTTTTTACTTGGCAAAATCTAGGAGAACAGCTAGTTGTGCCAAATTTAGTGGAGTAAATTTACTCCACTAAGGTTTACTCTATTTTTCTAATGAGTTGGCTAAATATGCCCTTAGCACGGATAGCAGAAACAGTTATTTCTCCAAAATCCGGGCAGATAATATGTGTCAACGTGTTGACTTATTAATTTTTTATTTTATTTTTGCGATCTGATTTACTAATTTGCACATAAAAAAGATGAAGACGAAGAGAGAAGAGCGTTTAGATCACTACTTATAGAGAGGGAATATCGCATTACGTACATACAGAAACAGATGAACAAAAATACGACTGCGAGGTACATTGTCGATCACTACTTATGCAATTAGAAGATAGATGAAGATGATGATGCACCAGTCAAGCAGCTCCCACTCCTCCAGAGGCTTCACCAAGACGCTGAAGACGCGGCAGTAGATGGCCGAGGACGATGGCTATGCACACCATCCCGCCCCACCAAATCGTACGTACCCATCAGCGTCAGGTAGACGATGAGGCCGCTCTCGACGATCACCCTGCGATGGCCGCTCCCGATCTCGTCGGAATTATATAATATCGATCGTACGTCGGTGGTCAAAACTAGGTCGACGTATATACCGGCCGGTTATTCCTTCCGGCGCTCCTCCTCCGAGTTGGAGCATAGCATCGCCTCAAGCGACCCGAGTAGTGGTAGGTTCGGTCTTTCCTTTCCTTTTCTTTTACTTTTTGTTTATATTTCCATCACTCAAAAAACTTTTGTTTATATTTCCAAAATATTATATATTTCAAAAATGAATTTACTTAGAACGTTCATGACACATTTAGAAAATGTAATGTAGTGTATAAAATAATCTTCACGTAACTTTTAAAACATGCTAGTAGCAATTAAAGAAAATCTACTTGAGGTTTTTAAAAGATCGTCACGCGTTTCAATACTAGGTTTGTGGCATTTTCGGAAAATGTTTATACAATGTCAAAAAAGTTCACACAGTTCTTTTTAGGGGAATGTTCACACAGTTTAAAAACAATTGTACGATTCAAACCAATGTATGTAATATTTTCAAAAATTGCTGTTTATTAAAAAAAATATGTGCATGGTCTTTTTCAAAATAAAGTATATAGTGTCAAAAATCGCCAATTAAAAACTCTATCGGGCCACTAAAATGATCAACATGTATTACAAAAAAATTGAAAAAAATATACAGTCATAGATGCCCACATACACGCGCATATACTCACCCCCAATAAACACATGTGCATGCACACCCCTATCACTATGAGCCCATCCAAGATAATGTACTGACATCACATTTGATTGACGAAGTCACCGTAGATCCTCAAAGTCGACGGGGACGTCTCCTTCCAATAGCGAACATCGTTGAAAATAATGAAATAAATCCAAAAAAATGCGAGCACCAGTGGTCAAGTCTAGAACTTGAACCCTGTTTAAGTTTGTTCCAACACAGAGAACCTAACAATCTGACTCGATTTCATGTATTAGAATTATTTTAACTTCTATTTAAAAAATGTTTAAAACATCTATTTGAAAAAATATGTATTTAAAAATGTTCAACGTGTATGCAAAAAATGTCCATGAGTATATGAAAAATGCATAATATGTTTAAAAGGTAGGCATGTGTTGGAAAAAAAAACTGGCGAGACAGAGAGAAATGAGAAAACCGATGAAATGTCTTGAAAAAACAAAATGAAAACTGAAAAAAACTAAATAAAAATGTGAAGAAAACCAAAATAAAGCCATGTGACTGGCCGGCCCAATAAAGGGACTCCTTGAGGCAATGCTATGTTACCGGTACGCGATGTATAGTTCTTGTGGATTACTTGAGAGCAATTAATTGGAGGTTACCCCTTGCATGGGACCTCTAGGGGTCACTTTTGGTGCATGGGAGCACGTCGAGTGGTCCGTCCCGCCGCCATCACACATCTCACGTTCTGAGTGCTTCCTTTGATTTTGTTTTCTTATTTTTTTTTATACGTTTTCAGGTTATAAATGGGTTTTTCTGTGTGTGTGTGTGGGGGGGGGGGGTTGTCTTTTAGAGAGAAAAAAACGCTTTTCTCTAGGTTTTGAAGAAAAAGTTTATTCTACGAGAAACACATATTAGCTTTTCATGGAGGCAGTTGTGTTGTTGGAAAGGGGAGGGGATTTGTGCTTTCACAAAAAGCACATATTTGCTTCTTGTGGATGATAGATCTGCTTCCGCGAAAAGGACAATTGTACTTCTCTCAAAAGGAAAACAATCTGCGTGAAGGAAGAGAGTAGTGAGTCAAATGGGGGAAACTATAAATAGAGGATCGGGGGTGAATCATAATGTAGGAACTGATTTAGAGGATTATTGCACTGGAGAAGATTGCAGGGACTAGATTTAGAGGATTATTGAGGTTGATAGTGAAACAGCAGCCAGTATCCACGTGGGAAGTCTCTCCAAAACGTAGTTAGCCAAGTAATAAGTTGGTGAGAAGTCCCATGCCACAAGGTATGTTTCTTGCCGAAGTCTCTAAAGTCTCATGCACGTGTGCTCCTTTCCAACCTTACAACAAAACAGGGACAGTCGGGAGCAGCGAAGGGAAAAGTTTCGAGCGTCCCCTCCTTATGCCGGCGACGGCGTGGATCCCTGCCTCCTCTGCTCACTCCGACAACAGGAGGAAGTGGGGATCCCGTTCCTCTTCTTGAGGCATATTGCTCTTCACAATATACATCAGGAGCTCAGTAAGAGAGCACGCGCACGCACACACACACACATGGGCTTGGAATTAAGCAAGAAGAGGAGGCAGCTTCACAGCAGCAGCACCACCACCACCACTAGCGAAGGAGAAGAGAAAGAGCCCAGGAGCAATATAGCATAGCAAGCACAGGAGCACGGAGGAGCAACCTGTACCTTGCAGAACTGTACAGTCTAGCACTTGTGGAAGCGACAGAGAGAGCATTGATGGAGGTGGCCTTCCAGCGTCTTGGGGAGGCAGCAGAGAACCACTGTATTGTTCTATGTTTATTAGATTTCACAGAAGTTTACAGAACTTATATTCATAGAATAAATAAATATACACATACAGAAACAAAAATGTACTATGTGAAAAAAGGGACTTCGGACCCCAGACAGCTCACATGAAACATCTAGTAGTTCAGAATCTGGTATGATGATCAAGATACAATTTAAGCAATATTTTTCTCCAGGACCAGAACCAGCATTCCAAACCAATAAGCATCCAAGGTACCTACTACCTAAACCATGCATAGAAAACTTCCATAAATCAGATCTTATCATTAGATTGATAATAGTTACGAGATCAAGATAATTCCTTGATGAAGAGAGCCCCATCAAATAGGGGCACAAGAATGAGGACATCCAAGCTAGGCATTGGCCATGGTTGACCTGGTTACTGACAGGGAGCCATCATGCCAAGGCAGACCGTTGACTCAGTCGAGCTCGCGCCCCCTTGGCGTTGCGTCTCAAGGGCCAGTAGTACATTAACGGGGAAGAGGGCTTGGTAGATTCATTTGGCCCCTCGAAGATGACCTCTAGCTCTCCCACACGCCCCTCCTCGGGAACCTCACCGGCGGTGAGATCTAATACCTACATCTACTACCGCCCCACCCACCCACCCTTCACTTCTGCCTCTCCCGCACCTGCGACGGCTCAGCTGCCTCTCATCAACTCCGCCTCGCCGGAGGCCCGCGCGGAGATGCGGAGGGTGGTGTTGGACAGGTTTCTCGACAGGAGCCAGTGGGCGGACATCCACATCTGCATCATTCGCTATGCGACGTTCACCGAGAGCGCGCAATTTCTCGGTGACGATCGATGTATGAATGTGGAACTGATGTTTTGGGCGATTCAGGAGGCCGAATCTTCAGATCCAGTGCAGGCGGTGCGGTAGGTGTTTTACCGCACGGCGAATCCTTCAAGGCTCAACATCAGACCGCCGCGAGTGGACGCCCTGGCCAGCTTTCCTCGTGGTGTGCTGCCGCCGGGGTACTCCCCCCCCCCCCCCCCCCCCCCCGCCGCAACGTTTGAGGTCGTCGTCTTCATCCACGATCCCGATGCAGCTTTGAGTCGTCGATCCCCTTGCATGGCAGGGCGATGGAGGTATGAAATCGATCCGCCTGTCCGCTGCTTTACGGTCTCGTTTGCTTGCATTGCGGTCTCGTCGGGCAAGAGATTTGGGAATTTTGGGCGTCCATCCGTGTACACATAGATGAGCTAGGGGGTCTCGACGTCGTCCTTTTGGTGCCGGCGAGCATGTCGAGTGGTGCATCCAGCCGCCACCACACATCTCCTTCCGTGAAAAGGACAATTGTACTTCTCTGAAAGGGAAAACAATATGTGTGAAGGAAGAGAGTGGTGGATAGGATGGTGGGGGGACTATAAATAGAGGATCACTGCGGTGGATCAGAATGGAGGAACTGATTTAGAGGGTTATTGCAGTGGAGAAGATTGAAGGGACTAGATTTTTAGAGTATTATTGCGGTTGATTGTGAAGGGGCTGCTAGAATCCACGTAGGAAGTCTCTCAAAAAACGTAGTTACCCAAGTAAGTTGGTGAGAATGTCACAATGCAAAAATCTCATGCCCCAAGGTGTGTTTCTTGCCGAAGTCTCCAAAGTCTCGTGCATGTGTGCTCCTTTCCAACCTTACAACGAAACAGAGATAGTCGGGAGCGGCAAAGGGAAAAGTATCCAAGCGTGCCCTCATCATGACGGTGAGGGCGTGGATCCCTTCCCTCCTCTGCTCACTCTGGTGGCAGGAGGAAGTGGGGATCCCGTTCCTCTTCTTAAGGCGTGTAGCTAGGGTTAGGGTAGTCCTAGGCGTCGTCAACTCTTCGGGGATGTGGTCGCCGCCGTTTGAGAGGAATAAATCTGTCGAACAAGTACATGTGGTGGAGGAGGAGGATGGCTCTCTCTTCTCCCTGCCCCCCCCCCCCCCCCCCCTCTTCCCCGTTCATGCTGTGTACTTCGCCGGTTCTCCCTGTCCCAGCGTCACCGCACCTAGGTGCGCTGACTCTCCTCCCTCCGGCTAGCTGCCGGCTGCCCCCACCCCCCCCCCCCCCCTCCTTCTGATGGGTCGTCTCCCTCGTGGTTGCAGGGCGCATTTTTACTCCTCTAACCGGTTATTGGGGATCGGTTAGAAATGCCCTCAAATATATGCAATACAAATACACACGTACCATGAGCTTCCATACATACCCTGACATTCAGATCTCCCACATCTAATTTACAAATGTTTTCTGGCTCATGAAACATGGAGAACTACCAAATTCGAACTTCTATGCTGGCATATTTCGACTGGATTTATAATCTAGCAACGACAGTGCACACTGTGTTCAGACTATCATGTCTTTTGGACAAAAAATTGACCAACCTGAATTTCTGTCTAGACAAGAAAACATCTACCTGCAACCAAAAATGATTGGCAGCCATATGAACTCAAATCCATGGAATGGGATGTGGATCTACAAGCTCATACTCCATGAAGAAAGCATGTACCTGTAGCGCTCAATACCAAAGGAAGGCATCATGCCAGAAAGAGCGGTGCCATCGTCGCCCTTGGGGAGAGAAACAGAGAAGTAGAGGCACAACCAGGTGTGTGGCGACGAGTTGTCCAAGGGTTATGGGTAGGGCCAGGAAAGCGTAAACTAGATGCCCTGAAATTCCCCTGTTTTCGTCCAACAGAAAATCACCGGAGTTGGGCACTGCTCGAAAACATATTTTAGAGCATGTGCGCCCGGGCCCCGTTATCTAGCCATCCATTCACTCCATCGCGATTCGTATAAGTACGTTTCTCTTTTTTGTTTCTCTCACATAAAACATGTCTTGCATTTCGAACTTTGCAGCCCATGCTTAGTTAGAAATCTATGTTGGGCTGCAAAGTTTGAAATTCAAAACATGTTTTATGTGAGAGAAACAAGAAAAGAATTTTTCATATACTAATTTAGTTGTGTAGCACAGATCTCAAAGCAACATTTAAAGAGCCAGGATAGTAAGGCCCGGGTGCAGGAGCTCTAAAATTCTGTGTCCGGGCACTGCTGCATCGACAACACTGCATATCTGGACATCCGCAAAGCTCATCGAAGACAGCGACTCCACCGGAGGCACCACAGCCATGGACTGAGTCTGATCAACCCGCAGCCTGGAGAAAGAAGATTGGTCAGAGAATGAAACTCGGCAAACCAGATGCGGAGCTACACTCGTCTGAAGAGGAAAACCTACCCGTAGCGGTCGACACCACCGGGAGACATGGCGCCGGAAAGAAGATGGGCAAACACCGAGCTTTTTCTTTGAGCCGCATAGGAGATGTGCAGCCGCCAAGCTTGGGAGAGGGGAAAGAGAAAGGAACCACTCCATGCCGACGTACCCCCAAAGATGTTGTACAAATCAACCCATCCATGACAGGGACTGAGAACACTTTAGGTGATGTACATACATACACTTGAAAGCTTTGAATCCAAGCAGGCTTAGCCCTTGGCACGCCGTGTGGTGGCTGTCCCGGTGGATAGCAAGGTGGTGGTCAGCCTTGTCAGTCTTACTGACAAACGCAACTAAGTTTTTGACGGTGGATATGAAGGGTGGGCTACTCCACTATACATTACACATACAACAAACCACTAACGCAGGAATATCACAAAAACCAGCAGCTCTTATCACATCAATAACAGCTGGTTTGCCACCACCTTAAACATATTAGGTCTCTTCCTTACCGGGACAGATGTCCATGCAACTTTCACCTCCACTTGGGCACAACCCATCCTCCAATTGACCACTTCATTGGAATGACCTAGAGTGAGGGCAAGCTGTTCATTAACGTCGTCACCCACAACAAAGAGCGCCAGCTTCTGCTCCCGTGGGACAGCGACCACACGACGATTCAACGGAATAGAGCCACCATCACCAATTACCGTCGAGCCACCCGCCGCTTCGTATAGAATGATATGATCCTTGAAGTTTCCAGGAGTCGAAGCGGCTACTCTTGAGATACTGCACGGCCCCTTCAAAACATTTATTTCAATTGTAGCTTCCACAGGGTTGTAGACCTGTGCACATAACAAGTCCACCCAACTCAGCCAACTACCTAGCCCAAGAGTCATGGTCACCTTGCCTTCACCAAGACGGACCCGTTCGAATTCTACTATGCCTTTGCTAAAGTCTTTGTCTGCACAACTATCACACTTGATCTTTAAATCGATCTCAAAATAGACCCTGTTTTCCGAGACAAGCCCTCGACATGGATCTGTCAAAGACAACATATCATCCTGCAAAACAAAAGTGAAAAATTTGTGTTGGACACCACCAAGAGTCAAACACGGGTACGAAATAAAGACGCATACCGGCGAGCTGATGTGTTGGGGATCATCCCTCTCACGCCGAAACAGATAGACACATCGGTAGTCCACCGTGTCCCTTGCAACAACAGTGCCAAATATGTTGACCGGAAAGCCAACATCCGATTCCCTTACCTTCAAGGAAACGACATTGATACAATATCCCACGACCGACTCACTCGTTGGTGTTTTGTTGTTAAGCGGTGGGCCACGGGAAAAGCTAGCTGCGGATAAAGGCCACGATCACAAATCAAAGCCAGCATACAGTGTTTGCATCCAATTATAAAGACCTTAAAGAAAACGTAATGGAACGAATAATCATCGAAATACTCACTCTCTTTATCCAAGTCGAAGAAGGCTAGGTTGAAGTCGGTGAATCGATGACGTACTAAACCATGCATCTTGGGCTCGTATCTGGTGAACTCTTGGCAACGAACTATGTTGAGAGCCCGTAACGCCTTATCTACCAATTTTCGCTCTAGCTTCCACCAGATTGAGATGATTTTCAAAGCCGCCAAAAACTGCTCACCAACACCAAAGAGTACATGCATGATGGTAGGATTTTGCTGTTAATCCATCCAAGCTACCGAGGAATAATATGTAAGACTAGATAACGGTGTGGTTTTGTTGTTGATATCAATGATGAAAGACATGATGAAGTGGTATGGCATCTGAAGAGTGGAAAGACATGATAAAGGGACATACATACCGTGTGGCTAGCGCAAGATCCACTTGAATGCTCTTCATGTAATTCCGGAGTGAAGACACCCCAGATGTTTAGTATATCACAGATCTCATGGGGCACCTTCCGCTTAATCTTACTGGCTAGAGTCTGACAGGTCAGTGCAAGCAGCCCTTCGATTTCAAGTTCGTTGGAAGCCTGTTAATAGTAATACACAGTGCTTAAAGAAACGAAGAAAAAAAAATATGGTGCATGCACACAGTTGCTGATTTTCATTGGAGAAGATAGAGGAAACAATCAATCGTGTAATTAACTCACTCATACGTTTGAAACGCAATTAACAAGAAAAATAGCTGAAGCAGCTCACCAGGATGAGATCGTATAGAGTGTCGAGGTGTAGGTCGCGGACGAACTTGGTGTCCCAAGCACTGAGGTCGCAGCCGTCGGGGTAGGCGTGCTTCTTGCAGTACTCAAAGACCTTGGATGTAGACGTCGATGGGCTCGCCGTCGTAGCAGTCGGTCTCGCACTTGAGGACCCAGGATTGGCTCGCCTCCACCTCCGACACCACGAAATTCATGCCGTCCGGGGTCTGGACAAGGAACGTCTTCTCCTCCGCCGCCATCTTTTCTTCTCCGATTCGCTAGCTGTAGACCAATAAATAAGTAAATAAATACGTGTATCACAAGAGTTATATACCTAAGCTGTGCAACAACTCCTCGCGGACAAGGCCTCCGACTACAACACCGACCCACAAGGAGGAGGAGTTTCTCCTTTCCTCATCTCAGCACGACTCCTTTGGGCTCCTATGTGTCGCATTTTGCCACAAATAATAGTCAGCAATTCGACACAAACAACTGCGCTGGGCTAGTCCATTAGCGGATGCTGTAGCAAATGCTATGCATTTTTTCTCAAAAATAAAATAAAAAACAAATGCTTCGCATAATGAAAAATAATCTCACAAAAAACAAGTTGCGTTGGTGAGGAAACGACCACCAGCCCTCCCGCTGGAGCTAATTGGCGCTTGTGTCTAATAGGCAGCATGAAAACATTAAGAACTAAAGAACAATGCTAGATCCGAAACATTTTGTGAAATTTTCGAAACACAAAGTTTTTTTTTCATTAAATTGAATATATTTTAAAAAGGAGCATTTTTAACTTTTTCGGCCAAAAAATAAAAAAAATCTCATAGTTCTTCTGAATATCCCAAACTATTTTTGAAGCTATAATTTTTTTTTTGAAAATTACAAACACAAATAGAAGTAAATAACATTTCTAAAAAACATGAACAATTTTTGGAACTCCAAACCAAATTTGAAAGCGCTAGAATTTTTGAACATTTCTTGTAACCACGAATATTTTTTAAAATTCCTAAAAAAAATAAAGGAGAGGATTTCTAAAACTAAATGGTATATTTGAAAAGCAAAAAATATTTAAAAATAAAAAAAGGAAAAATGAAATTAAAAAAACAGAAAAGCTGCAAAGAAAAAGGAAAAGTAAAAAATCCGGGAAAACCAAATAAAAGAAAACAAACATAAATGAGCAGGCTTAAGAACCTTCTAGAAGGTTCCTAAAACTGAACAATTATTCTAGCAAATATATAGATAAGATTTGTACATTCAACAGATCCCGATTTTGGGAACCTTGTAGAAGGTTCTTACCAGTTTTGGGAAGATTCTTAACCGGTTCAAGTCTGTTTCTTTTTCCTGCTGTTTTTTACATGTTTCTTCGGGGTTTTCCCGTTTCCCTTTTCTAATTTTCAAACAGTTTCCTTTTTTTAAATGTTTAGAAACTTCAGAAATTGCTCGTGTTGTGAAAAATGTTCGGAATTTTCAAAATGTGTTTGCCCTTTAAAACAATCTGTTTCAATATTTTTTGGAAAATTTGAAAATATATCCGTGTTTTCAAAACCTGTTCATGTTTTTCAAAAAGTGTCCCTATATTGAAAGATGTTCGTAATTTGAAAAAACAAATTAGCGTATTTAAAAATTATTCAGAAACTTGGCTACAGTACAGGTCAGGTCGTTAAAGTTCCGATCGAGTCGCTATGGTGTGATTAATCGCCTACAGTATGTTGTATTCCTACAGTACCAGAATGAGTTATGGGCCGCAGAGTCGGGCTCGCCCTGTAGATACAGCGCCTGTTCGACATATATATATGGCGTCTAATGGGCCCTCCTAGTTAGCGCGCGGGGCACTGGATAATTTGTTATCGCGCACCCAACGAATCCCCGCAGCCGATTTGGGCTGTGCAGGACATGCACCCTCGTTTGTCTCCTTCCTTTTTTTTTTTGCTTCATTAAAAAATGTTTAGGATCTCAGATAAAACTCATATTCCATAAAATCTTCACGGATTTTCGAAATCTATATCTATATTTATACCTACTATTAAAGTACGGAGTGTTTCTGCCCGTATGTCATCAAAATTACCCCTAAACTTGAAAAATATTACCCACCAATGCCACCGATAAGTGATAAAAACGCATCATACAGTAAAATCTCGGACTGGGCCGGCCCATGTAGTAGAAACCTACTATACTGTGCCTTGTGCGCTTGGAGAAGAAACAACGCACCTCTTTGGGCCGGCCCATTATATGACCGATCTGTTTTTTTAATTTCTTTTTTATTTTCCATTTTTCTTTACCGTCATTGTTTTTTCTACTTTAAATAATTTTGGAAATTCAAAACAAAAATCGAACATGTGGAAAAATAAGAATTGTGAAACAAAATATTTAATAATTAATAAACATTTGTGTATTCATAAAATTTTATCGATTTTAAAAAAAATGATTACATATTTAAGAAGTGTCACAAATTTTTAAACAAATGTTCAGGAAATAAAAAGCGTTCATGATTTTAAAAAAATTCAAGTATTAAATTTTTTTTATCAAATTGAACAAACAATAGTCAATTCAAAAAATGTTCATGAATTGAATTTTTTCTAAAACTTCAGTAACTGTTTGTAAATTAAAAAATAGTTTATTGATTCATAAAATGTTCGTTGATTCACAAAATCACATATTTAGAAAGAAATCATGAATTTCAAAAAAATAAAATCTTTAATTCTAGACATGTTCGCCGATTCGAGAAACATGTTTTAAAAGTGCTCATATTTTTTAAAAATATATTTCAAAATAGTCTAAAATGTTGATGAATTCAAAAAATGTTCATGATTTTCGAAAATGTTCGCGAATTCGAAAAATGTTCGCGATTTCAAATATGTTCACAAGTTTTAAAAAATGTTCATAATTTTAAAAAATTGTTCATGATTTCACGAAAATAAGAGTGATAGTGTATCTCAATGATGCAGCAAAATGCGATCTTGGCCATTGAAGATTATAATTTTTTTTCTCCCATTGCAACGCACGGCCGTTTTGCTAGTATTTCTGAATTCAAAAACGCTTGTGATTTTGAAAAAATGTTTACCCATTTAAAAAAATGTCTGCGAACTCAAAAACATTGTATATAGATTCCAAAAATATCAAGAATTTCAAAAAATAAATCTTGAATTTCAGGAAATGTGCATGAAGTTCCAAAAATGTTCACTCATTTCAAAAAATGTTTGCAAGTTTAAAAAATAATCACCAATTTGAAAAGAATGTTCACTAATTCCAAATAAATCACGAATTCAAAAATTAGTTTTGGTCTAGAAACCATTTCATGATTTTCCAAAATTTGTTCACGAGTTTGAAATAGATGTTTATGAATTTCAAAATTGTCCTCAAATTTGAAAAATGTTCACAAAACAATGTTCATGTATTTGAAAAAAATGATTTTACAAAAACTTCATGAATTCAAGAATTGCTCGTAATTTTAAAAACATTTACGAATTTGGAAAAAAGATTTGCAAATTAGAAAAAATAGAAAAGATCGAAAAAAGAAGAAAAAAGAACTCGAAGAAGAGCTCAAGCGACGCGAGTCCATTATTAAAGTTAAGATTTTCTTGTGGTATATGTTTGGAGAGAAGTTGTGCTAACTAAATACAATATCGCTAGATGCAACTGGCAAGGAAGCAAGAAGTGTAGTTTTTCTATTTATGACAAGAAAATCAAACACCTCTTCTTTCAATGCAAATTAACGCTTTCTATATGGCCCGTTATTCAGATAGCGTCCAATTTGTATCCGCCGACAAGTCTTGTTAATATATATGATCACTGACATGACGGAATACAAAATACGATTAGTGCATTAATTTGGGTGGGAGTGTCTGCAAAAGTATGGCCGCTTTGGCTATGTAGAAATGATTGTTTTTGTAATGGCAAAATATTTTCTCCTATGCAGGTTATCTACATATGATATTAGGGTTTGGTCTTGCAGAGGTGAGCTAACCAGGATGAAAAATAAGAGGGGGCAAAGATGTTCAAATTTTTTTCCCAGAAACATGTATACGAACTAATGGCTATATCATTTTCAAAATCAACCGCACAAGCATACCTATAGTGTGTAAAAAACAAAATCACATATATGTCCTTATAAAATAATGTCATCACACACATAATAATGACAAGGCCATTGCCAATTTAAAAGTAAACTAACCACTTGAGGCACAATAGCTTGAGAAATATGAATATGGCATTTCCTTTTTGTTGCTACATACCTGATTTCAGCCTTCAAGTTGCACGAAAAAGAAACACGTTTTATAAAATAGAGAGAATGTAAATATTGCTAGATAAAAAGATATTAAGCACATTACCTCCTTTTCGCGATGATTTTTCCCATGTAAGATGACTTCTCCCAATCTCCCCATGCTTGTTGATGTTAAATATGTAAGTCTCTTCTTTTTGGATGGATCCGGAGTAAACTGTTTAGATAGACTATTTCAGGCATATTGTCAGTTATCGATTTTACGGAAAAAAAACTTTCCATTAGCTTGCCTCTCAATGTCACATAGTTGAACGTTAAATAAAATGAAATACATGAAGGCGGAATATTGTTATAGATTCGATTCTACTCCCACATGCTCAAACTTATTCTTACAAATTATTATGTGAAGCTAGATCCAAACAGTCTAGTTATCAATTTGTGCATACATTATAATGTATACACATGGGTATTTGATACAATTTGCTACATTTTTAACATAGATATCATAATAGAATAATAAGAAAACAAAACCTAGGTCTCACGGATTACCTTGATATTGATCAGTAGAGCTTCTTCCTTAGGGATCAGAGCTGGCCAAACGTGTCGGACCGGCACGACACGGCCTGGCGCACCCAAATCAGGCCTGGCACAACACGGCCCGCTGTGGCACGATTGTTAGTCGGGTCGTGTCGTGTCGGACCGTGTGCTATTTATTTCGGCCCAGACACGACCCGACTAATAAATGAGCTAGCCCATGGCACGTTTAGCACGTTGGGATGCATATTTTTAGGCCTATTGGGTTGTATGTTAGAACATATATATATTAAACTTATATAAAAAAACAGGTCATGTCGTGCCGGGCCGCATGCCCAAACTCGAAGCCCAAGTACGGCCCAAGGCGTTCCGCGTGCTGGGTCTGGCTTGTTTAGCATGTGCCACGCCTGACCAATGGCGGGCCGTGCCAGCGTGCTCGTGGGCTGGCCTAGTTGGCCCGGGCCGTTTGGCCAGCTTTGTTAGGGAGGGCCACGTGCGAAGGCCATGAGTGTGAGTCCAACAAAGCAAAGGTAATCTTCTCCCACATGCCCTCCCAATGGTGCCCTTTGTGACGCGACAAAATGTTGCAAAAACTACTTGGGTGTTTGGGCAATGATTATCAAGGTCTTCGTCGGGTGACTGATATTAAAAATTGAACTTATATTTCTATTTGTACTGAACTTGTTTATCTCATCATAACTCGGCTAGCTGTCATTATAATTCGGAATAACTAGGAACATTAACAACTAAAAACTGCATTTATATTAAGCTACAATTTTTTAAATGGAAACATATTTTTGTATATTTATCACTACAAAAACATTTCATGCTAAAATCAAAATATCTTGTGTTGCAAAATTGTTTATGTTGTTTAGTTTTCTGCCGCTAAAGAAAAAAAATCTTGTTACAATTGGTTTATCATAAATCTGTGCAAACCAATATTGTGCCTTATTACACTAATTCATTTGTTTGTCTCTTGCTGTATTATTATGGGTTTGAGTATGTATAATTTTCCACGGGTGTTGGAGTAAGTTGGCCTAACAAAAAACTAAGCATATATTTATATATACTTGGTTCAAGAGTGGGAATTTAGGTATAACTTACTAGATATTTTTAGAGTGTATGGAGTGCAGATTAGTAGTTTATCCCAAATCCAATCATACCAAGTGTCAAAAATAGTAGTATGTACGATGAACGAATATCCATTTCTGAGCCCAGGCTCATCTGCACCCGATGAAGAAAAAATCCACAAAAAAATACTACACAAATTCAAAAACACCGAATGTTTTTTGCATGGAAGATAATTTGGTGCGTGAGTTGCGCTCCAAATTTCATATCATTTGGGCATATGGGTACCTCTCAGCAAGAAAAACAAATTGGGTCAGAACAATACATGAACAGTAAAAAAATAACAGACCCCAAATTTGTCTTTTTTGTCGAGAGCTACTCAGATGTCCAAATGATTCGAAATTTGGAGCACACCTCAAACATCAAATTATCTTCCATGCAAAAAATGGATTTTATTTTTATTTTTTTCTAGTATTTTGTTTGAATTTTCTGTTCACCGCGGGTGGAGCTGAGCCATGGCACCAAATCACCTCGTCCGTACTTGAATCCTCTCTTTCACTCTGGCTTAAAATATTGGTGTTGTATGTTTGGAAAAGTCATGGATGAACCCGGATACATGTGAACCCACTTTGAAAAACACATTTCTAACTTCTAAAAAATCTGAAAAATGTTGCACAGGTACGTCTCTATGTTTTATGTGCGCGCATAAAGTTTCACGGAAAAATAACTTTTTTGTAGCCCGTGCAGAAAAGACAAAAAATTGTGTCATAAAACGCTATTAAGAAGCATTGGAATTTGTCTTTTTTATGGAGATAAAACAAAGAGACATTTTTTCATAAAACTGTGTGCCGCACACACACATTTGTGGACATGTATGCGTGAAATTTTATTTTGAATTTTTTTACATTTTTAAACATGTTTAAAATACATTTTTTGAAAAGTGGGTGCAGGGAGCCCCCTCTCGTGTATGTTTCTTTTGCATTGCGTTGATAGGGAAGTAGCTAGCATTACTACAAATCAAAATAGCAGTGACAGGCCAAATGAGTTCATCACTGACCAGCCAAATGGTTTGGTTCCCAACCATTTGTAACAATCTTGAATTTTCGACATGGCAACAGGTTGAGTGCAATTCTATCTCTTGAGCTGCCCCAAACTAGCTGCTCTCCTGTGTACATACAACCATGAATAAGTAGAGAAGAGCCTACAAGTAGTTCTCCTGTGTACAGGAGAAAGCTATGTATGTATGATGGAAAACGTACATTGGAGTGACAGGTAGTTCACCTGATGGTTTATATTAACATCAAGCATAATTATTAGTATTTGTAACTTGTCTTAACTGGCCAGAACACAAAGTACACTTTGTTTACATTTTGAAACCGACTGTGGTTACAAGTCACATATTCCACCCACATCGTTATTTTTAGCAAGACTCCTCATCACATCAATTCACTATTGTTTCCTTTCGTTGATACAAATGCGCCTCAAAATTCCTTGATTATGCTCATACGAGGAATCCAATTAACTAACGACTATGTAGCTAAGAAACTAGTAAAGGCAACGACACACAAGAAACTGCCAAAACAAACTTTCATCAAACAGTAATAAAAGATTAGATGATCCCAAAGTGAGTGACATAATCTTAGTATGACATCATCACTCATTTGGACTGCAAATACAATGCAATGCATACAATGCAAGTTTAAAAAGAAAACAATCAACTAAACACGGGACTTGAGTCACACGGAGTTTCAGCTGAAAATCATGATTCTTTTTGCACATGACATGATGATCCTTTCTAATGTGTATAACCATGTGTGTGGATTTCTATTTCTACAGACTGGAAATAAATACTGATGATTCAACAAGTTAAAATAGATTATTTTTGTAGTCCTGTCTCGGCAAAATGGACATATACTCTTTACAAAGTCCATAGCTAATGCTAATCCAACTCTGCCCCAACATCCACAGTTCACAGAGATGCATCCAGCTTATAAAGCTTAAACAGTTATACAATGGGGACCTGAAACAGAAAGCCGGACAGCTGCAAAATGAAGGAGATGTCATGAGATGCAATAACACCATGCAGCGAAACCCGCAATGTCTCGATCCCATGTTTCTTAAAATAAGGCTCATGTTCATCCACCCGCGGAAAGAGAAGCACTGATACCTGCAAATTATGCAGCTGCCAGGTTTCTCCGACCGAGCCAACAGAGGATCATGTCATCACACTGATGACGCGGCAATCGAACAATGCCTCTCTCTAGCTGTACATATTAGAAGTCAAAACAATATGGCTCCTCCACGCACCGCTCTATGCAGTGTTTGCATGTCCTGTGGAGACCACCAGCCCAAGATATGAACCATATATAGGAGGATATTTCCAGAAAGCATCAGTGATGGATGGTCAGCATTTCTGTGCAAACGTTGGCGTACTGCCACCGCCCCTTAGCGAAAGCAACGGCCCACCGTAGAGCCTTCTGCTGATAAGCGCGGGGTCCATGAATAGTACTACAACAGTAATATCATCATGGAAATGCCTCCTGACCCCGCGGTCGATCTTCTTCAAGTCTGAGTACCTCATTTCTCTCTTCTTTGCCGCCTCCCGCAGAGCTGCTTTTATTAATCGTCTCGCAATGCCCTGCAAAGATTTTTGTTAATGTTTAGCATCCAGTAGTTGACAGCTGAATTTTCAGAGCATACAAGTTACAATTTGGTACTTCTAAAATGCAAGTTCACTTTGCTAAAGTTACGATTAAATAATACTGAGTGGTTCTCAAACAGAGTGCTTCCACTGGGGGGATGACTTGTATTCACCCACCTCTTTAGGTGGAATCGGCAAAAGCATACTGAATCGAAGTCCAAATAGCACACGTCTGCTATAGTGCTGCTATCTCACAGAACAATTGTTTTTTAAATCCAATTCACACGTTGGGAAGAAAACAGAGAGAGAAAATTAGCTGCCAATAGTAGTTGAACAGACAAATTCAAGATCAAAATTGCCTTTTTTGTTTTCTGGTGTAAACCAAGTTCGGTATGAAATTTTATTATACACTCCTAGCATATATGTGTCTTGTGTCAATGTTGTAGATTAATTCATAATTTTTGTAACTTTTCTCACATTAGTGTGAGCTTATTTCACCGATTTTAACTAATAAAGGACCAAAGGAGCGAGTGCACCCAAGTCGGCCCCTTGCCCTGGTTAGCCATTCAGGCAATTTCATAAAACAAAATCCTGTGGGACATAATGAATGCCACTCCATGGGTAGCCATAGGCTCAAACCATCACAACTATGACACTCGCTACAAACCAGAAAAAATTAAAGGCTGTGGAACAAAGGAGAGTTGCTCTCTTACAAGTAAATGCTACATGTTTCGATATAACGCTCGTTTTAACCTATTTTTGGTTACATATCAACAACAGAAGGCAAGCCTAAAACAGGAAGCATATTTCAGTACATTGCAGAAGAGTAATATAAGAGAATGTATGGCAAATCAACTCACATTCCGAGGTGAACAATGAACTATATCCACAGCTTCCTGATTGCTCAAGTGCTCCCATAGTCCATCGGAGGCAAATATAACAAACTGATCCTCTGGACACAGCCTGTGTTCTTCAATGGATGGTTCCGGACAAAGAATTGGTTTATGGAAGGGTCCTGGAATGCGGAACCGTGCTAGAAGAGGCTCGCGGTTGAATTCCGAACTTTTTAGGTAGGCGTCACCGATCGTTCTGGAAACCTGAACACAAAGCAGAAAGCCAGAGCATGAGTAATCATTATGCTAGGCGTGTTAACGGGGATTAATCTAAGGTGGCGCTCTTGGCAGCATTAATTCATGAAATGGGGCACAAATGGAAATCCTCATCAAATAAACTCCTGGCCCAAGTTTACAGTGGAGTATTTATAGAAGTGATGCATTAAACAGAAGCCAGCAAAATGAAATACCTGAATAATGCCCTTCACGCGCCAAACGTTGTGCTTCAGGACCACGATCCGTGGGTCGTCCGGGTGCATCTGTTTTAGCTCATCCCTTACCTCCTGAAAGCTCGCGTTATGCTCGGACGAGAGCTGAACGGCCTTAATATCTTTGACGCCCCGCTCGACTCTCCCGAGGACAGCACGAGAATCACCAGCGTTTGCTATGTAGAGGACCCCTTCGTTGATGATGCCAACCAAACAGCAAGTACCGACCGAGGCGATCTGCGGCTTGATGAGCCACTGCTTCCTCACAAGATTCAGAAACCCCTCCTCCGTGGCAGCGTAGGATCTGCGAATCACGTCGGCCGAGACGGTCTGTCGTTCCGTCGCAAACTCTGCATCGAAGCAATCATCAATCAGATGTGAGTAACAAACTAACTAATTGGCAACATATAGGATGAGGCAATTTCACCATGCAACAACTAGCTAGCAATCCATAAGATCATTCTGTTAATCCGCATCAGCATAGCTAAGCATATATACTACTTACTCTTTAGGTGGTGGAAGAGGTTGTCGGCGACGAAGCGGGCGGTCTCGGGCCCGCCGTGGCCGTCGTAGACGCCGACGAAGGTGCCGCAGGGCCCGTCGGCGGCGACGAGGGGGCCGGCCTCGAGCTGGCTGGCGTCCTCGAGCAGCTGGTTGGCCTGCACGACGGCCATGGAGAAGTCGCCGCAGGCGTGCCTGCCGGCGTCCCTGTACCAGAGCAGGCCCTCCCTGGTGCCGCCCCCGGCGGCGACGACCTGCGCGCCGTCGGGCAGCGAGGGCTTGAAGCAGGGGCGCACGATGCGCATCATGGTCTGCCCCACCATGCTATGCTATGGATCGGAGGGAGGACGGCGGCGGGGATCGGGAGGGGGTCGGCGAGATCCAGCGAGAAGGGAGGGGTACGGTCCGGGTTGACCCGAGCGAGAAGCAACCTACTGTGGAGCCTGGAGGGAGGTGGGAAGGGGAATACTAGAATAGAATAAAAATCCCAGCTTGGTTGGTTGTTGGTGGGCGCAGGGTCGGAGCTAGCTAGGCTAACGGGAGAGTAGTGGTCGGCCGGCGAGTAAGCTGGCGGCTCCGGCGCATGGAAAGCGGGGAGGAATGGGTTGGTGGTGGAGGTGAATGGAGGAAGCAGGTAGCTTGGGATTGGATCGGGGCGGGGCGGCGGAGAAGAAATTAAAGAGACCGCGAATCGGAAGGAAGGTTGGGAATCGGCGAATCGATCGGGCGGCAAAGGGGTGGGTTGGGTTGGGGATCAAACAAACCGCGTCGGATCGGGAGGACGCCGCCGCTGCTGCTTGGTCTTCTTCTTCTTCTTCTTCTTCTTGTTGTTCAAGCAAGAGCAAGAGCAAGAGCAAGAGCAAGGGGGCTGAGTCGGAGGAGAAGAAGAGGAAAAGGGAGGAGCTTTCTCCTCTGCTTCTTCTTCTTCTCTTCTTTTTGAGGAGCTTCTCCTTCTAATTAGATTTGGGTTTGGAATCTCTCTCTCTCACTTCTGCAGTGAGTTTGTGGATAGAAAAAGTGAGGGAGGGACAAAGCAAGCTGGGTTTTTTTAGCTGCCCTGCCCACAGGAAAGGACGGAAGGAAGGAAAAGAGAGAAGGAAGGAAGTCAGACAGAGGATGGTGCCTTTGTTTGGTCTTTGTCCCCCTCCACTCCATTTATACACACCCTGTTTTGTTTCTCCCTTCATATTATCATACTGTATATTATTATTACACTTTAACTCTAGCGTATGCGGCCGATCAATATAATAGTCGTCGTACTAACGCGTAAAAAACACGCTAGCATAGTCATTATATGCATCGTCATCGTTATATATTACTAAGCTTGTTCCCTCCAATTGTGGAGGCAGTCGTCCGCATGAAAGAAAAGTTTTATCTTCTTCCTCCTTATGCCATGGTCTTGTTTTGAAGGTTGATGTCGACCGTACATGCACATATAATCACTTACGAGGGGGCAACGTGACCACTAGCCGCCCGACCCGTTGATGGCATGGCAGCTCCCACAGATCCCCGTGATAGTCCATCAGATGGCACCAAAACCTCGACGTAGCGTCCTTCACATACCCTAGCTGATGCATCCTCCTTATCCCTTAATAGTCAGACAATGTCGTCCCACATGAACGCAACACGTTGCCACAACAGTCTCGCAAATAAGAATCTGTTGAAGCAGATTGTGCATCGGAGGTGCCTTCCCTTCCTGTCTTGCACTTATCATGACCGCCGAAGCATCATTTTCATACCGCGGCACGTGTGGCACTAGTGTTTCTCATGGCGAGGTGTGTGGTGCATATGGCACCTCAGGAACCATCATCCCCGTCAACGGTGTTGTCTATGTTCACGCCGCGCACATAGCACAACCCCAACACTGACTCGGATGAGGATGACAACGCCCTCGTTCTGTCCTCCCCCCTCATCCCCTCCAGATCTCGTCCTCGTTGAGGCCGAGCGCGAGGACCCAGTAAGGGCCGTGCTCGAGCTCTTTGTTCGCGAAGCGGAGGACACACTCTGTGAAGACCTTCACAAATGCTTCGGCCCCACAACCAATGACGGGGAGGTTCAGACAGATCGAGGCAGAGCATGACTGTCGCTGGAGGCTCGGGCTGCTTGACAAGGACGACTACCTTGACAACATTGCTGAAGAGGACGAGGAGGACTTGACACCCTCGGTCTTCTCAGTAGCCAGCAATGTCTTATAACTGACTATATTGCATATTTTAAAAATGTCGCTTAACAGCATTTCAATGTCACAAAAATATAGGTAAATGGCCCCTATTATAGCTATTTCGAATGTAGTATGTTCCTAATCAAGTTTAGTTGTCGTCTGATCGCCTAAAATGTGATCTATAGAATACACACAGAAACTAAAATGATAAGACATCAAGGGAAAAAAAATCGGAGGCCACACTATGGCCATTCTGAGTTTGCGCGTTGCCTCTAAGTAATTATGGAGCTACAGTTACTCTTACACACACTCTGCTTCGTTCGTGCTTCCTTCCGAGAAGCATCTTGCATCCATCTTCTTGTTAGATAAATATATAAATAGACACTCTTGAAGCTGTTTCGTTGTTGTTTATATATTGTATATAAGGACGGCCTGGGCTGTCCTTTGGATCTGTATCTCAGCCTTGGTTTCAACATCATATTTAACGGCCGAAATACGCGTACGATGTTTTGTATTGTTTTTTCTTAAACACAAGAAGATGCTCCCATCTGTATGTTAGACTAGATACCCAAGCTGTTACATGTATTTTTAAGAGAATGCATACAATAGTGACAAACACGGTAGCTCACGCCTTAATCACCTACGTATTGCATAGTCCTTGTCAGCTTAATTATCTTTTCCTCTGGATGTAGTACTGGAGTTCACATACGTTATACTGTAATATACTCCTAAAAAAATAATCAGCCTGTCAGCTTATCTTGTCTCGACTAGATTTATTATGTGTTGCTCTCATCTCTTCTCTTCTAGAAAGAAAGAAAAACAGATGAAGCTGATTTCAAAGGCTCCCTCTTTTGTTGCTAGTACTCCAGTGAATTTACTAGCTAGAGTTAATCAAATCACCCATAGCATGGCAAAGGAGTATCAACCAGCCAATGGCAAATGGGTTCAAGTCAACTCTTTTTTGGTGACAAGGATGCATCTCTGTCATGAACGAATCGAGCATGATAAGTTGACTCTCCTTTAATTCTACCTTCTTCTTTTTTTCTTCCATGGAAATTTTGCACCGCCACCCACATGCTAAAGAGCTAACCAGTTAATATATCCGGTCAAAATGACAAAAGCATCGATCATGTGAGATGAATGCATAAGTCATGTTTTAGGTGGAAATTAAGATGCATATATAGAGCATTGTCCATCGTTCTCATCAGACAGAGTTGTTGGTTGAACTGGTTGGCTTATTTAGTTCTACAAATATGTGGTCATGGGCATCTGCAGAGGACGGGATCAGCCTCTTTTCGGAAAAAAGAAGTTTTCAACATATATATTTATCATAGTCCATTTCTCAGCCATATCAATAAGAGTGTAGTACGGTAGTAGTACTGCAAATTGATGGACAAGACCACTGCATGGATAATATATGGAACGGTGCATATATAAAGATTGTTGTTAGGATAAAATTCTCAATGGATGGATGATAAAATTCCCAAGTTGCCATAATCCAGAAGAAGAACACTTGTCGACTTTCGCAAGCATCTATCAACAATGGCACACCTTCCATTTCTAGCAGAGCAATCCTAGCTAGCTAATCATGATACCATTGATGACTGAATGACTCTACTAGTTCTTCTCTTCTCCTAGTAAGGAAATGACTTGTTGCGTACCATGGATACTGCTGACCATCTCAACTACTTATTTACTTGCCAAAAGTACACACACATCTCCTGAAACAGAGTCTTCTTACATTCACTCAGGGTGAAAGAAATTGCATTGCAAACATTTAATTAAGGTGGAACCGTGAGTATGATGTCTATGGCAGGGTTAATAGGCACTTCAAAAAAAATTTAAATCCCGTGTTCCAACTTTGAAAGAAAAATCGATTCTTCCTCTACCATCTTATTCGTTTCCGACGAGCCATAGGCGGTGCCGACACCTCTGTGGTAGTGCTGACAAAAGATGGCTAACATGTGCACGGTAGTGCTGGCAAAGATGCGCGGAAACGTGCGTTGCGCTGGCAAAAACGAAGGCAAGACACAGAGACAACTGGAGCCCCAACGTGAATATGAGGTGTAGGAGAGCGGCCTTAATTTGCGGTGGTATATGCATGTTAAGTCGACACCGAGGCAAAAAAACAAGAGCACGGTGTCGGCATTAAGCTATGTGATGGTGATAAGAAGAGGGGAGGATGTAGCATGCAGGGTAATTGTTTGTCGGGAACTCTCGTCATCACACTATGGTAGGTGAGGGCAAAGCGGTAGGGAGGTGGTGGGGACGAAAGAGGAGCATGCGGAAGAGTGGTGTGTCGGCGACCCTCGTCGATGTCACACCGGGCAGGTGAGGGCAAAGCGACAGAGAGGTGGTGGGGCCAAAAGAGGAGGTAGCATGCAGGGGACTGGTGTGTCGGCGACCCTCGTCGATGTCACACCAGGGTAGGTGAGGGCAAAGCGGCAGAGTGGTTGTGGAGCCAGAAGAGAGAGGGGGGAGGAGGGCTGGCTTATGGGAATGCAATGAGCAATTCCAACCATCATATATGAGGTTGTATCATGGAAAGTGTATATGGGAAAAGGCAACAATATATACCAAATATATAGTTTCTATGTAAATAGGCATAATTGATATCTATTTTATCACTTTGTGCCATTAACAATAGTGTTAAAGGATACTAAAGGCATCTCGATCGGCAGTTGTGTGCACTCAACACTTAGGTGGGGTGTGGCATCGGCGAGAAATAATGCACAAAAAAAAACTAACATGGAGTGCTTTGCTGTCCTTTGTTTCATTTAGCACATGTAAGCCCCCAGCATTGAAAGAGAGAACACTTATATGCTAACAATAGTGTCAAAGCGTCTAGCATTGCACGTACATGCCTCAATGGCATGGTAGAGATAACTCTTTTTTTCGGGGAAAAACTTTCGATCTATTCATCAAAATGATAGACGAAGAACACTAGAAGTCAAGGAAACTACATCCAGGTCCATATACCACTTATAGCATGCATGGTCCTTGTCAGCATATCTTTTTCCTCTACATATACAATACTATGAGTTAGCATATGTTACTGTATAGAAGAAAAAAAGATGCTGTACGTAATTACTCCAGCTACCAATAATTAATTGTAAAACTTGGTGAGTAACGTCTTGTCTGAACTAGATTAATCATGTGTTGCTCTCTTCTCTTCTAGAAAGAAAGCAATTCACATGAAGCAGATTTCAAAGGCTCCCTCTTTTGTTGCTGAGGAGTAATGTAGTTTACAAGGGTGAAAATGGTTTACTGCTGGGCTATATAGAACTAGTAACTAGCTAGGATTAATTTATTACACAATGCATAGCATAGCAATGGTTATCAACCAAGCAACCAGTGGCAATGGGTTGAGGTCAGTACCATATTTTCATTATTATTTTAGTTCAAAGTGGTATATTAATACTTATAATAGTCATGTGGATGAACGAACAAGCGTGGATAACAATATGATGGAACAGTGCACAAGAAAAGTAGCATCCACAAAAGCCTTGATGGAATAGAAGGTTGATCACACAATCCAGAACAAGAAACATTCTTGTCAACTTTTTGCAGGCATTGTGCATCTAGCATCACACACCATCAATCATGTGTACCAGAGTAATGCCACTTACACTACAATCGATTACTGGATGACTTCACTACTTATTTTCATTTTTCTCGGGATCGAACTTTTTAAGTAAAATCGATTCTTCTTCTCCCATCTTATTTATATCCGGTAAACCAGAGGCAGCTCCGATGTGATGTGCCTGTGATGCATGGGAAAGATTAATTGGCTGAAATGTAGTCCAATGTGAAGCCAAGGTGTTGTAACCTAGGGACCGGGGGGCATCACTAGAGTCGGTGGTTTTTATTTTTACTATGAAAGATCTTGCGGTGATTTCCTTAAGACGACACCGACGTCAAAGAGGAAGACTAGGGTGGTGGCATCAACCCGATTCAATGCTCATAAGGAGAGCGGAGGACGTAATGCCATCTCCAACGCGGATCACCAAAATGCCCACAAATGTTCGGACTGAACGGTTTGGATATTTTCAACCTTCAACGCAGGTCACGCCAAACTGAATCAGATTGGTCTGGACGTCCGAAATCTCATAGATCGGCTCCAAATCGAGGGGACCTCTAGGGGAGTCCGGACGTCCGCCACGCCGGACTCCTACACCTGCGACCCACCCTAAAAACCATCCACCACCTTCCTGCTCTATAACCTCCCGCATCACACCGGCTGGCCAGTCGCCCACCTACTTGCATTCACGTCAGCATGGCAACCGAGAATTTTACTACAACTTTAAAGCCGACTGGCCGCCTCCGTACAAAGCCTGGCGGACCTTTCGTCACTGGAGCAACCATGATAGCTCGGTTGGCGGCTGGGATGGCGGATCGGACGACGACGCAGCCGATGGCGGAGGTGCCGGTAGCCTCGGAGACCATGCCTACGAGGTCACCGACCGATACCTAGCCTAATTTAGTTAGCTTTTAATTAAGTTAGTTCAAAATTGTTAAATGTCGTCTATTTGATTGCAAATATATCAAACTTTGTTGGATTTTCTCCATTTAGCTTAAATTTCATCTGTTTTATACTTGATCCGTTTTAAACGGGTCGGATGTCTGGTGACACAGTTGGATGACCTTTGCCTTGTCAGACGTGTCCACAGATGGCTGGTGATGTCCGTTCGGTGATCCGCATTGGTGATGCCCTAACATTGTGGTACACATAGTCATTATCCACTTAGCTTATGTTGCCACATGTCCGCCTCATCTTCGCTGGCCCTGGGGCCATGCATGGAGGCGCGATGGACCCCGACCCTTGCCGGCGAGAGGGATCTTGCTTCATTTTTAGGTGTTTGAGTTATTTTAGGATTTATGTCCTACTCAGAAAGACGAGGTGGTGGCAGATCCCTGAAGATGGAATAAGGTTCTCCCCGCCTAGCCCTCGTCCCGGTGATGCGTCTAGCGACATCAAAGGGCATGTGGAGGTGTGTATCTGGCGGATCTCGCGGGATTCAGTCGGTGCTGGTCTTCGATGGATCTGTTTGGATCCAGTGTGTGTTCGTCTTTTGTTCATGCATGTATGTACATGTTAGATTCTTTCGATCTATATTTATCTTCATCGGCGACAGTTTCTGTTCTGATGCACTGATCTCGTGGAGTCTTAGTACGATGACTTTCCGACTGTCTACTACAACAAGTTTGGCCCGGCTCTAGTGAGGGAGGGTGATGACGGCGGCGCGCCTTCCTCCAGTGCTTGTAGTCGTTGCTAGGTTGTCTATAGGCATGGATATAGGGTCAGTTTGGATCGCATCCACGCCGCTAGATGCCTGTCCTGGAGCCTCCCTGAGTTGTGCCTGGTAGGTGTTTGCTTGCTGCCCTGAACAAAGTGTAAAGTAGCCTGGCCTAAACGTACAATTAACTTGGTTAGCCTGGCTTGACACCCAGCAGCTTCATTAGCCTGGGCCAGGCGTCCTTTTTCCCACGCCTGGCGGGAGCAGCTGTTGCCTGGGACTACTAATTCCTTAAACTAGTTGATGCCCCGCGCATTGCAGCGGGAATTTGTTGTGGATTTTTACGTAACATCCAAATAGCAAATAAGTTAACAATTGGGATTAGTAATATGCGATTTCATATAGAGGTAATGATAAGAACAATATTATATCTTTCAAATAGAGGCAATGATTCTAATTGTTAGTGGATAAATATATATTGTATTGATTACATCGACCATATCTTGGCATAATCTATTTCAAGTTATTTGGAGGGGTATCTTCTTTCACCACTGTGGCATGGATATACGGTGTCCCACTTTGTACCGAACAATATATCTAATAGATGAGAATAGATGGTCACCGAATGGGGGAATATGTTGCTTGGACCAATATTTAGTAGAGAAGAGTAGTACAATGTGGGCATGATATAGAATTTATTCACTCCGATATATATTTTGTTTGAAAGCGCATAGAAGTGCTAGAATGTTTCTTAGTTACAATGGATGGAGATCAATGAAGTGATTACTGATAAAGGCATTACTATATATGTAACTGGCATGGAAGGCATTGGAGCATGTCTCTTCTTTGCAGAATAATTTGATGTTGCCGTACTTACCGTACATGCTGTAAAGTTTGGATAGATGGTGAGTTGGTTAATCCATAAGAGCTGGTTCAATTTGTTAGATATAAGTGATGCATGGTACTTGTACATTGATATATAATTTTTCCTGGTGGCATTACTCTGTTGTCATTACTTTGAGATGCGTTCAGTTACACCGTTTTAGTCAACAACCTTTTGTGAGTATGACAAAATATTAGAAGGCATAGCTTATTACTATTATTAAGTTGCTTTGCGGAATGCAAGGGTTCAATACAAAGCAAACCTATGATTTACTGGAATAATGGTCCAATAAATTTCTTGTGTTCCGTGTGCTAATTAGAACTATTCAAACAAAGTGGTCTAAAGTACAGTGAAAAGCTAAACATGCTAATGTATCAGCTGGGCCAAATACTCATAACTTATTCTTTGAACATACTCAAGGTAAGCAAAGCAAAAATAATCATCATGTAATATACATGATAGTAATCTAACAGGAAAGAAGCAACAAAGGGTAGAGAAAAATTGGTAATGAAGGAACAGGGAGAACCTGGTACACGGAAGGGACTGAAACATGTCTGAGGGACAGAGGCGAGTTCTTCAGGTGCGTCTCCGGCAGTATGTCTGGCACCAGCAAGCGATGGGTGTGGACAATGAAAACTTCAAAAAAAATTGCAATTAAGATCAAAGATCAATTGACCAATGGTGTATTGTATATTCATCTATGCATGTACGAATTGACTGGATCGACCGAGTGCTACTCCAAGAAGGAATCAGATGATGTTCGTCAGTGAAGAAGCAATCTGGCATGACGCGATCAAGATCAGCGGACCATCCAACTTGGTCCTGGAATTCGGCAACAACGGCGGCTTCGCATGCGGCTTCAAACAACGACACTCCGTCAGGCTAGCCCAGCAGGCGACGCCGCTACTCACAGCTGATAATTGGAGAATAATAATTGTTGTTGTGTTGTTGGATGATTACAATGAGCCACGGTGGGTTGTTTATATAGTAGACTAGACTTGGGGGCTAAGGAATCCTAATAGAGAAAGGTTTAGATTACAATACGTGAACTACCAAATATTGCCTAACGTGATATACTCGAACACCCCCCCGCAGTCGGATCGGTAGTGACGTGAATAGCTTGAGCGTCGCGGACGGTCAGACTGGAGCATAATGATGCCGATGACTGGAGAGGGAGCCGAGGTGATAGCCCTTGATGCCGATGTCGATGTAGCCGAGGTGTGGGTGCTGTAGTCGTGGTCGATTATGCCGTTGGTGATGTAGTCGCCATTGATGAAGTCGGTGTTGTTGATGTTGTGGTCGATGTCGTCGAGTTTGCCGGAGTTGGTGAGGTTGTCGAGGTAGTAGAGGTAGTCGAGGTAGGCGGCACACCTTGCCGAGCTTGCCAGACCCGGGAGCATGTCGGGGACGAAGGCACGCGTCGGTGTTGCCAATACCGGACGTGCGGAGACAGGGACCATAACGAACCATGCGAGCCAGAGTCGGATGGAGAAGCAGAGAAATTTTCCGTGAACGGTCGGTTTGTGGCTTACTGGTGCCGAAGTTGTCCGCCGTTGACGCCGGAGTAGACGAAAGAGGTAGGAAAAAAAATAGACTGCGACTCTGGCGGCGAGGTTGTAATGGACGAAGACGAAGAGGTTGTGGTTGATGGAGATTGAGCTGTAGAGGTAGTAGATTTCGGGAATTAAACCCGTTGGCGTTGACGAAGACCATGATTGGTGGTGATGGCGACGATGCGGTACGTGCAGCCAGGCTTGCCGGGCTTGCCGGTGACGGGCTTGCCGGGCTTGCCGGTGACGAGCTTGCCGGTCTTGCCGGACTTTGCCGGGCTTGCCGGGCTTGCCGGGCTTGCCGGACTTGCCGGTCTTGCCGGTGACGGGCTTGCCGGTGACGAGCTTGCCGGGCTTGCCGGTGACGAGCTTGCCGGGCTTGCCGGACTTGCCGGTCTTGCCGGACTTGGCCGGGCTTGCCGGGCTGGCTTGCCAGACTTGCCGGCCTTACCGCACGTTGTTGGTGTAGATGGTTGTCGGCGATGATGACCACGGTTGTTGATGGTGCAGCCCTGTGTTGACGGCAAGACGCGTACTCGGGGACGAGCTTGATGTCCCGGTCGATGTTGTCGAAGACGAGCCGGCGTGGTGACGACGTGCGGACGGAGCAGCCGGTGGCAGCGTGTGAACGTGTCCCTTGGGGCGCCGCGCAGAGCGGTCTTGGCACGATTGTCGATGAAGATGGCCGGAGATGAGTCGACGACTTGTTCCGAGCAGAGGCGCGCGAGGACGACATGCGGCGGTGGGCTACGCAATCTGATCTATGATCAGCGAAAGAAGAAGAAACGCCGGTCAAGCGGCCGGCGAGAAATTTTTGACGACGCGAGATCTAATCTACTATTTGCGCGGCCCCCGGCGGAGATTGATCTCCCCGGGGGCGGCGCGGCGCGGAAGCTGTGTGGTCGCTAGGTGCGGAAAACCTAGGCGTCTGATACCATGATAATTGGAGAATAATAACTGTTGTTGTGTTGTTGGATGATTACAATGAGCCACGGTGGGTTGTTTATATAGTAGACTAGACTTGGGGGCTAAGGAATCCTAATAGAGAAAGGTTTAGATTACAATACGTGAACTACCAAATATTGCCTAACGTGATATACTCGAACAACCCGCCGCTACTCACAGCGAAGGCGGCAACAACCCGCTCGGCGGAGGCCCTCGACCACGACGCTGCTCGTCCCGGCAAGGGATCAGGCGCAACGTTGGGTGGCATCTTCAGTAGGGTGCGTCTTTGTCGGCGGACGACTGCGTGTGGCGAAGCCCTCCGGCTTGACCCTCCCCCGGCGAGCCTGGCCATAGAGGCGGCCACCGACAGCATGTGACAAAGCTTTCCGGGATGGCCGCACCCGACGCCACGGCTCCCGACCGGTCCTCCACGACGACGCCCTCCCACGTGCACAACGCGCGTGCACACGCGTTGGCTCCTGGTTGCCCAGGCGGCAATTCTTAAAGGGGAGACGAACTGCATCTGTTACCCATGCATGAGGAAGGAGAAGAAAATCCATCTACAATAGAGTATTGGGATTTGATGGGGATTGAAGAAGGTGAAGAGGGAGACGGACTACGCTAAGGAGATTGAAGCAGGAACAGTGACTGAGAATCTGGGGCAAGAAACAAAGTTGCCTTGGGGATTTTTGTTTTGTTTTGAACGAACCCTTGGGGAATTTATTGCGGAAAGAAACTGCAGAGATCAGCAGAAGCGGTGCGCTCGATCGGGCCAGAGTGTTCGGCCTTCTGGGGAATATGAAGCGGTTTGTGGTGAAGAAACAAAGTGGAAAGAGAAAGTAAATCACATGAATATGAGGTGTATTTGGGATTGATGATGTGGCTAGACTGCTGATGTGGAATGATGTGAATGGATGCATGTCGATTGGTGATGTGGATCGGCTGCATGTCAAAAGAAATAAGGTAGTGGGGGCTCCTATTTAGATATAGAAGATTAGCATCTGATGTGACGTTTTCTATTATGGTCTAGTACAACCTTTTGTCAGACCAGGTTTGAGGCTTCCAACCAAACACTCCAACGTCAGGCATGCCTGACCAGGAAGAAAAATCGCTGCTCTCCAGGCCACTACCAGGCACTACTTTTTCCCAAGCATGCAACCTAGGCCACGAACCAAACTGCCCCATATTGTTTGTTGTTTTTATACTTTGTACTGTCATGACATGATGAATATATCAGAAGTTTTCTAAAAAAACTTATATTTCCACGACGCTGGAGATTCTATGCGGCCAAAATATATGATATTCTCCTTCTAAGAAGCATCTTACTTCCAGATAAATTAATTCTTCTGTTGCCGTTCAAGGATGGCTTGTCCTTGGATTTGTATCTTGCCTTGGTTTCAACATCACATCTAATGGTGCAATTGTGCGTAGTACGATGTTTAATTAAACACTCCTATCTGTTAAACACTCGATCTGCATATTTTAAAATCAAACTACAGTTATGACACCGTAGGACACGCATTAATTTGCTATTGCTTAAGTCATTGTCAACTTACTTTTTCATTCCATTACATAGAGGGGATTAGGGCCGGGTTAGCATCTGTTAGTACATGGAGAATATGTTGATCTACCACTAATTGTAGATCTTCATGAGTGACGTCTTATACTTGTTGTATGAACGTAGTGGTTGTTTTATTTATAAAGTGGGGTGAAAGTCTGTTTTGAAATTAACTACATAGGATTGATTACCAAACAGTGTAGCAATGGAGTATCAACCAACCAGTGGCAATTGGTTGAGGTCAACTCTAGATGACTATGAAAAATCCCTGTCATAAACAAACCACGTGTGATAAGTTTCCACTAGCTCCTTTATCTCTTCATCTTTTTCCATGGAAAATCTGCACCTCCACATACATGGTAAAAAGATGGGCACTTAATCTAGTCAAAATCATAGCCACGTCATGCAAGATGAATGACAGTCAATTTGAAGACGTTTTAGGTGGAAATCTGAGTTAGCAGGAGTAGTCCTACGCGGCATGACGAAGAAATGACTAATATTTTACACATTTTTTGTGTGGCAACTTAGTTCATGGCCAAGGGCTATGTATGCAACCGATTCATAAAAAAGGAAGTCAGTGTCTAATTAAACTTTTGTTATTGTAACTAACCTCATGAATAGTGTCTAACTACACCTCCCTATCATGAACGAATCACACATGATAAGTTGTCGCTCCTTTCTGTCCTCATTTTTTTCATTGAAAACTTGCACCTCCATCCACATGGGGAAAGGATGGCCAGTCGAAATGATAGCCACTTCAAACATGCGAGATGAATGGAGGGCATCTAAGTTGAGGAGTTTTATTTTAGCATGCATAAGTCATGTTTTACCTAGGTGGAAAATCAGGAGGCATAGTGTAGCACCTAGTTTTATTTTAGCATGCATAAGCCATGTACTTCTTTTCTTTTATTTTATTTTCTCTTTTGTGTGTCGGGATAGTTGGATTAGTTTAGTTAGTCTGGACACCTTTTGTGTCTGGGAATAAAGCCTGAATTGCTGCTGCTCAAGATTTCTTCCCGGGATTCTTGCACAAGACCATCTTTTCATTATTATCTTGTTAGTTTGAAGTTGGTATATATGCTTTACAAATGACATGACTTTAACGTCGTTAGAAAAGACATCTCATACAAGCTGATTGAATTCAGCTACAAGAGAATGAAAAGGATGCATGGGCCTCGATCTTAATGTGATCATGAACTAGATTAATCTTGTTGGATTACAAGTGCATATCTTGTCCATCTTTCCCGTACATACATACTCGAGTTTCGTAGGTGAATGTACCAATGCATGTAATTCTATGAATATGTATTATCATGGGCCATATCAACCAGATCAATAAGAACTGCAAATAGACAAACAAGACCAATTGATTACATGGATAATAACAAGATGGCGGAACAGTGCACAAAGAATGTTGTAGGGACAGAAACCTGGATGGATAGATGGTAACAGGGTAGGAGCATCTCCAACCACACTTGGCTAATTTGACCCCCTATCCTGCAGCGACATATGCTTGTTAAGGCGACACCATGGTAGAGAAGAGAGCGGGTTGGTGAGATCGAGCGATTCGAGGGTTATAAGGAGATGGTAGGAGGTAGCATGAGGGGAGAGGTTTGTAAAAGACGATAGTTGATATCACACCGGCATAGGGGAGGGCAAAGCAGCAGAGTGGCGGTGTGCCAGAAAAATAGGGAGAAGGGGGTCGGCGAACGGGAATGAGGTGGGGTAATTTCGACCGTGTGGAAAACACGATGTGAAATGTATTCTGTGTAAAATAGGCATAATTGATATCTTCTGTATTGCTCAACATTATTAAGAAAAAACATCATTAAAGAAGACTAATACAATGTTAGAGATAATTACCCAAACCAATACAAATGTCGAGATGACGTTCTCCCTTATGATGATATTATGTATTGTATATATTCTCCTCCTAAGAAGTATCTTACTTACGTTAAATAAATAAAATGCCGGAGATGCATGGTTTTGGTTTAAGAATGGCATGGCCTGTCCTTACTTGGATCTTTATCTCAGCCTTGGTTTCGACATGACATTTAACGGTTGCATTTGTGCCGAGTTACGTTGTTTGTTTGCACACACGAATATGTTAAATATGCGCTAGATTTTTGTTTAGAATGGACGTCATTGTCAACTTAATTACATTCCCTCTATATACATACATTATGTGAAAAATGGCATTATATACATGATCAGTCGAGTTACCACTGATAATTGTACAACCTGGTGAGCAACGTCTTGGGTCCTCCCGATCGGACATGTTGCTGTCTTCTAGATATTCGGCTGAAGCTGATTTCAAGGCCTACTATTGTAAGTAGAGGCATAATTTAGAAAGGGGTGAATTTTTCTTTCTACTGGGTGATAAAACTAGCTAAGAGAATTAGTTACCCATAGCAAAGCAAAGGAGTATCAGTTAACCAACCAACGGCAATGGGCTGGAGTCAACTGTTGATGACTAGCGTCTAGCTAGGACATGTCCCTGTCACGAAAAGATCGCCAATGATAGGTTGCCGCCCCCTTCCTATACTAATATTTGTGTATGTACTTAACTTTTCCATGGAAAAATTGTTTGCACCTCCATCCACATGGTCGGACAAGGGCAACGTTAAGAAGATGGCATGTTAATCCCATCAACACTTATTTTTCTGCACATTGATGCTCTTCTTCTGTCGTTCCCTTATCTCTTACGATAGTGGAATCCGGTCCCATCTACTGAGATTGTTTGGAAAAAATCCCATCAACACATCATGCATGCGAGATGAACTGCAGTTTAATTAGTTGATAACGATTAGCATGCATGGACTGAAAAATTGGCACTCTGTCCCTCTCAGGTAGTCATGTTTTAGGGGGAATAAGTTTAGTTTGGACACATTTTTCTCCGAAAGTACTGCCTGAATTGTTGCTCCGTCTTGTGTCCCCTTGGAACGCAAGACTTCTTCCCAAGATTCCTGTGCAACACTTCTTTTTTTTTAGACTACTTCATTATTATTTTAGTTTATATAGTTGGTATGCATGTGCTTGTTGAGGCTGCTTGTACACATCGGTAATTTGACGTGACAAGAAATAGAAGAGAGGGAAAACAATGCATGGACGTAAGTGATTTTGGTATCATATCATGAAGTGGATTAATCTTGTTGAAGAACTGCATACTATCCACTTTCCCCCCTATTTGTTCAAGATTGTATTCTCATAGTTTCAATCAGATCAAAAACGAAGTTGTACTCCAGTAGATAGTAGTAGTACAAATCACAGAGCAAGACGGTTGCATGGGTAACAGTATGATGGAACAGTGCATTTGAAACAAGTTGAGGAGGATTAGGTACTACTCCTACTACTCCCCCTTTCCTAAATATAAGTCATTTTAGAGATTTCACTATGGACTACATATGGAACAAAATGAGTGAATCTACACTCTAAAATATGTCTATATACATCCGTATGTAGACCGTAAAATCTCTAAAATGACTTATACTCCCTCTGTACCGAAATACTTGTAGTTTACAGAGGTAGTATTTAGGAACGGAGGGAGTAGCTAGCATGCATGCTTAACTGAATCAAAATTAGCAGTCAGTCAGTCAGGTCGTCAGTGCCCAGTTTTAGGCGGGAAATCAAGTGGGCAGCCAGGATTGGTTTAAGTTTAGCTTAATAACTCCACAGACAGACTTATTTTTGTCTATGGGAATCAATACTGCCTGAATCGCTACTCCCATTGGGCGTTTGGCGTGATCTGCAGCATCATACTAGTGTAGTGTACTTCATTTCATTTCTGTAACATCAACCAGATCAGTAGGAATGTACTACTAGTACTGCAGCATGATCAAGACCACTGCATCTGCATGGCATGGATAACAAGATCAAGATGATGACGATGGAGCAGCTCTCACTTTCTCCTTTTCTTAATAAAAGATGATGGATGCAACAGTGCGAATACAAAGAAGATTGTTGGAATTGCTGCGACAAAAGCCTTGATGTATGGATGGATCGTAATAAAGACCCCTCCAAATTGTAGGCACAATCCCTAAGAAGAAACATTCTTGTCGACTTTTGCAAGCATCTGTCTACCCAACTCCATGCGACATCAGTCGGCTTGGCCTAACTTAAACTTCTAGTGTCTCCTAAACTATGGTAAAAATGAGTGGAATTTTTCCGGATCACATTTATGGTTTACATTTTTGTATTGTTTCAAAATGTTGAATACTGAAACAAAAAAATCGATTGAGCCAACAAATTGTCAATATCTCAAAAAACTGTGCTGCAGATGAGCTAAAAAGTTCTCAAATCAGTACTAACTTTATGAAATTTTTGAATGTTAAGTTTTACACCAAATATTGCAATGAGCGACTAAAGCTGTGAATATTGGCAGTTTTTATTAGCCAACTGGCGTGCCTTTGATTTTATTTTTTTGCCACGTGTGCATTTACAAAACTCATCATTTATCATGTCAACATAGTCAAACGATGGATTAGAGCTAACCACAATGGGTTACGCCAATACATGGTGTTTTGTGCAACAAACCTGAAAAGTAGGTGTCATGTGCAAAATCAACCCAAGTAGTCGGTGGTTTGTGCAATTTCCTCGTGACACCCTACCATTTCTAACATCGCAATGCTACCAAGGCTACATACATCCGGCTGGTTCTTCCTGGCAATAACAGCTGCCGCGGAGGCAGTACCATGGATCGGTGACTGAATGACTTACTAGAGTCCAGCGATTTGGTGCCCAAGTAAAAAATAATTTCAAGTAAAAAAATGGCATCGAAGATGCTCCAATGCACGAAGTGCGTGCATAAAATCATGGTAAGATGACATATAAGGAGCTCTTGGAAAAACCAAATTTCTGGTCTGAAAGAAACTTTGAAAAAGAATACTTTTCAGACCCGATTTTTTTGTATAGAGCTCCTTGAATGTCATTTTGCCCCAAAAAAATTCACACACCTAGCGCGTTGAAGCATCTTCGATGCCAAAAAAAACCAGATGTTTTTGAATTTTTTATATTCTATATGAATTTACTGTTTATTTGATGCAGATGAGCCTGGGCTCAGACAAGAATTGCGAGACTTTACTTTACTACTGCTTTTTCCCCTTTCTTTCCAAGTTGGATAATACTTTTTGAAGTAGTAGTACCATGGAATGGATGCTGACTACCTTCACAAGGACTTTTTTATATGCTTGGTGCCAACACACGCACACACACACCTGAAGCAAGCAGAAGCTTCTCTCCTTGCATTCATTTATTTATTCGGTCAGGGTGAAAGAAACGGTTGGATGAATTAGCAAAAGTGTAATCCGCTAAACAGAAGACATTAATATAAGAGATGAGTTTTGGACTTTTAGAACAGAGCATCTGCTAGAGATGCTCTGACGACCTTTCTCCTCTTCCTGAGCTTCTCTTCTTCTAGTTTAGATTTAGAACCTTTGTGTGTGTGTGTCTGTGTTGATTTCTGAAGTGAGTTTGTGGATAGAAAGCTGGATTTTTTAGCTGCCCTGCCCTGTCCAGTCCAGCCCACAGGAAAGAAATACAGTATGAGAGAACAGAGTGAGACAGACATGTGGTGGTGCCTTTGTTTGGTCTTTGTCCCCTCCCCCCTCTGTTGCGCTGCACTTGTTCATTTTCCATTTGGTTTTTTCTCGGCACTGCAAAATTATTTATATACATATATATTCTGCTTCTAAGAAGCATCTTACATAGTACTTCCATCCATCCATCCATCTGTTAGATAAAATAACTAGATACTCAAGCTGGTGTTTTTATTGTATCAGCCTTGGTTTCAACATCATATTTAACGGCCGAAATACGCGTACCACGTTTGTATATTGTTTAACAAGAAATACTCCCATTTGTATGTTATAGGTAGCCAAGCTGTTGTTTTTTTAACAGACTACAATTGTGGCACGGAAGCTCACGCCTTTACCTATTGCATGTTCGTTGTCAGCTTATCTGTTCCTCTGCATATAGTACGAGTTAGTTAACATATGTTATATTATATATAGAAAAATAATGGCTCGAGTTACCACTAATTAATTTTAAATACTTGGTGAGTAACGTCTTGTTGTCTAGATTTATTTCTGGTGCGTTGCTCTCTTCTCTTCTCTTCTAGAAAGATATATAGAAAGAAATTCAGGTGATGGTGATTTCAAGGGCCACCCTCTTTTGTTGCGGTACAACAAACTACTTACTAGGAGTACCCATGGCATGGCAAAGGAGTATAGTATCAACAAACTAATGGTAAACGGGTTCAAGTCAACTCTTTGTGTTGGTGACTAGGACGCATCTCTGTCATGAACGAATCATCCTGATAAGTTGCTTCTCCTTTCTGCCTTCTTCTCTTTTTCTTCAAAGGAAATTTTGCACCTCCGTCCACATGGTAAAAAGATGGTCGGTTAATATATCCGGTCAAAATGACAGATGCATCAATCATCCGAGATGAATGGCATTTAAGCTCGGGAGGTTTAGCATGTAGTATAAGTCATGTTTTAGTTTGAAATTAAGAAGCATAGGTAGAACGTAGCCATGTTGTTGGTTGTGAACCGGTTATGTTTTGTTTTTTATTTACTGTTCTTCTTGTCCATGTAGGTCAGCATTTAGGCTTGAGTAACCATTGTCCATCTTTCTCATCACACTGAGAATTCGATCGGGTGAAGCTGGTCTTTTGACCGGGCGGTGCAACTAACTAGTTACTTACTAGGATTAATTACCCATTTGCAAAGGAGGAGCATTATTCAATCAACTAGCCAATATCAATGGGCTGAGGTCAACACTATGGTGACTAGGACGCATCCCTGTCACGGACGAATCACACATGATAAGTTACTAGCTCCTTTTTTTTCCGTGGAAAATGGACCTCCACGGAACATATGGTGAAAAGACGACCAATTAATCATATAAAAAATGATAGACACGTCACGCGAACTAAACATATGCCAGTTAACTTGAGTAGGTTAGTACGTGTTTTCAGGGGGGAAAAAAAGCTAGTAGGTTATGTGAATTGTGAAAGGCACTAGCCCTGTTTTGATTCGACCGACCCATCTCATAAAACACCAGCCGCCGTCGTTTCTTCTTCCTCTGTCTTCTCGTTCCCCGTTCCGCTCCTACTCTCGAAGCAAGAAGCATGCCTAGCAAATTAATGGATATTGCTGCTGTAGCTGATTTCTTTCATCAACTTTCAGTTTCTCCATCTTACTCCCCTATGTATATATATGCCTATAAGTATTCCAATCTAGTGGACGACAACAGTTAGAGGCAACGCTTCACCGGCTCAGCCGCTTTGCAAGTTGCAACATGCTAGTTTCTCCTTAAAAAGTTCTTGTAATTTTTGAGTCTTTTTCCACTTGATCTTTGTACTTTTTTTTGGTTTCCTAGTGATTCCCTGGCCGATCTTCTATTATCTGTGCAGGTTGCTCATTTGAGGATACGAGGACCCTAGCTGCCTAGCAAGATCCGATATGCTTGGGATTGGATAGCTGGATTTCATCTATTTTTCCTTCGACAAATTCAGGTATTTGCACCCCTTTCTTGTAAAAATGTCACCTAAAACATTTGTCTGGTTTTGAGAAAAGAAGAAAGAAAATGCTAGTAGATATTTTAGATCTGATATATTTTATTTGGTAATGAAACAAAAAGATGCTTTTAAGAAAGAAAAAAAAACGATGTGCTTTGCATAGATGTATTTTTTTTTCACTACTAGGCCCACTTTTTAAGTTCGCCCCGGGCCTCTGAAAAGTCAGGACCGGCCCTGCTGGAAGCCCAACCAAATTTATTTTCTTAGAAGCCTAAATTAATAGGCTTCTACAAAAATAAATTTGGTTGAGCTTCTAGAATAAGCTGGGTAGGGGCAGCTTATTCTAGAAGCCAGCAAAAGAACTGACCCTACAAAGTCTTCTTCTTTCCTCTTTCTGTTCATCTGACGGGGGTAGCTGGATTAATTAATTAATTTAGTTTGCATACCTTTTGTCTCTGGAAATAGTGCCTGGATTGTTGCTCGTCCTGTCCCCCCCCCCCCCCCCTCCGCGGGAATGCAAGACTTCTTCCCCATATTTGTTAGCAAGGCCAACTTTTCCATTATATGCCCTAATACCATGGTAGAGATAACTACCGAAGCCAATCAAAATCTCAAGATGGTGTTTCGCCTTATCCATTATGGCAAGAATTTCATGCGGCATGATGAAGAGTCGACTAATGTTAGGTAATTTTTAGTGAAAGAATGTCCATGGGACAGGAGCAACATAATAATAATAATAATAATAATAATAATAATAATAATAATAATAATAATAATAATAATAATAATAATAATAATAATAATAATAATAATAATAATAATAATAATAATAATAATAATAATAATAATAATAATAATAATAATAATAATAATAATAATAATAATAATAATAATAATAATAATAATAATAATAATAATAATAATAATAATAATAATAATAATAATAATAATAATAATAATAATAATAATAATAATAATAATAATAATAATAATGCCACCTGGATTCGAGCTCCTATTCCAAGAGTGAAATCATGGAGGCGGAGGAAGTTGAGGTAATATCGATGGTTGTTGAATGGACAGCAGCATCCGAAACGAAGAGGAAGTGTCGGGGGCACGGTTAGTCGTCAGCTATTTTAGTGGAACAGAATCAAAGGCCATGATAAGCTCATGCATGACTACCTTCTGTCAGGTTGTACTTTGTCTGTGTTCCGGCGACCCTTCCGCATGACCGAAGGATTATTTTGTCTAATTGCTGACGACATGGAAGGCAGTGAACCTTTCTTTCTGCAACAGAGAAATGTTGCTGATCTCTTACGGTTTCCCCTTTTTAGAAGGTAACCGTGATAGTTCAGATGAATGCACAAAGTAGATTCATGGGATGGCAATTTTCGAATGATAAAAAATACAATCATAAAGTAGACGAAAGTGTTCGCTGAATCTGTGGTAAGGGTTTATGAAGAGCAGTATTAGTGAGCACCCATTGTCGAGGACACTACTAGGCATTTATCTATCTTGGTCAACAATTGTGATTTGTGAAGACAGTTTCTAATCATGTAATCAATAAACTTAAGTTTTTTACCAAGGCGCAAGAATCTCAGAGGAATGACACTAAGAGGGCATTTGGAATGCTGCAAATATCATGACATGTAGTGTGACAAAAATAGCATTTCCTATGTATAAGGATAATTGTACGGCTCACTGTCACTAGACACATTGTTAAAAAGAGACGGATACCATGTTTGAGATAAGTAGTACTGAAACCAACAACAGTAATCTGGAGGTGAGACGACGACATGACGTCCTTACTTATCCGCGTCGGCAAGAATCTCACGCGGCATGACCAAGAAACAATTATTACTATTAGGCAAAAATATAGGTGAGAAAACTTGTCCTGGGGCCCCGAAACGATATTACAATTCATTGAAAAGAGAATGCAATGGGAAGACCATTGCACATGACATGGTCGTTGTCACTTCAACTTATCTTCTACATGGCCGGGTAAAATTATGTAGACTAATTAATTAAAAAAAGAAAGAAAGAAATAGTACCATCGGTGGAGTGTCCACACACACTCTAACCTGGTAATTAACGCCAAATTACCTCTAGATGGGGATGGGGATGGGGATTGGGATTGGGAGAGGTCAACTGGTGATGACTAGCATGGCATGGAGTATGTCTTTGTCATGAACGAACCACGCATGATAAGTACGTAGTTGTCATCAACTTGTTTTTCCCATGGAAAATCTAGGACTAGGTATTTCCACATGGTCGGTCCAATGGAACGGAACAGCAAAAAGGTTAGCCGGTCCAAACAATACATAGATACCCACGTACGTACGTACGCCTGCGAGGTAGATGGTGAAACTGAAGCAACTACGTAGCTTGGAAAATTACTACTCGGTCAGTAGGTGGCCACAGGATGACAGGTAGAGTAGTCACATTCAGGAGGATTAGTAGGCATATACGAGTAGCTTGTTTAACTTAATCAAAATTAGCAGCAACTCTGCTTGCTGCATGAAAAGAAATCTGCTCTGCTCTCCTCTGTTTCCATACTCTGCTCTGTGCAGGAACAAAGGGAAAAAACAGGGCAGTTAACATGACTCGGGACGATCGACTACTCATTTGTACTAGCACTAATACTAGAGGTAGCTAGGAATGAAAGAACAGTAAGCAACATTGTTAAAAGAAGACTAATACTCAGATAAATACTGAAACGAATAACACTAATCTTGAGACAGATGACGACCTCACTTATCCATGCCGGCATGTCGACAAAATGACTATTATTAGCCAGTTTTAAGTAAAAACTTGTTCCTGGGGAAGGAGCAGCATAATAATAATTGAGTTAGTTCCATCCGCGGCACAACAATTTGCACCAATTTAACAGATTCACATATAATCTTAAAAACTTCAGAAAAATCATCCACTAACTTGTCTGGTTTAACAAATTACTACTCCCTCCGTCTTAAAATAAGTGTCTTAACCTTAGTATTATTTTTAGGAGGATGAGATAAGTATGCCGGCATATGAGCACAAATTCTGAATTTTTGTTGGGGGTACAGAAGACTAAGTTTTGTTGGCACTCTGGAATGATGGCTGTTGGTAGAGTTTGCAGCGAGGGATTAGATGTAGGGAGACGATTTCTGAGCTGCCCTTACGAGGTGACTGAATATTGGGCAAGCAGTAAAAAATTCAGTTGTATGGTGACTGAATTTTCTGTGCCTTGTCAAAATGCAGGGGTTATCTACTCGTGGGCATTTGAGGTGGATAGATGGTGATCCACAAGCTAGCAGATGACAACTTGAAGTTGCAGAATTCATTGGTTTGTAAAGAGAAGAAAATCTGTAGCATGAAATGAATCAAGAGAAGAATGACATTAGTAGAAAGCAATAAGAGCAGAACAAAAGAAGGGAAAGAAGAGATGTATGTACTACTAGTTTCTGTTGTATGTGCTTGTGTAGTTCTGTATGTTGTACTGGCATTGCTCACTAGAGGCTTTGTGTGATCTTCTGGTTGATCCATATATGCCAGAGCCTCAACATCTGTTTGATGAATGTATGTATGTTGCATTGTGAACATGCCATGAATGGAATTAGTCAACTTTGTTACAAATTTGTCAGCTATATTTTGCAGAGATGTTCTAAATGCATGTTTGTCAGTTATAATTTGCAGAGCCGTTCTGAATGCAATTTCTCAGTTATAATTTGTTTTTGCAAATTTTCCAGAGTGCAAACTGGAATTTTGCAACACAGTGGAATAATTATGTTGCAAAAGCTACAGATTTTCCAGAACACTAACAATAACATTGGCACTTCTAAACAGTGGAATAAAATAGCAGTAAATTCAGATTGCAGTAAATTGCAGTGCATACATAGGTTCTTCAGTAGCCAAACAGAAAAATATGACATGCCTACAAGGTTCAGTAGCCAAATAGACAAACATGTGATAAGATCATTGCATCAAAAGTTCATTGATGAACTAGTTGAGCTCACAAAAGTTCATTCATGAACTAGTTGAAAGGACCTCGTCTTCAGGATTAAAGTGTGGTGCATGCTGCGACAGTGGTATTTCTTCAACACTAGCATTCAAGTCAGGGACGAAAACGCAGAGGTTTGGGGTGGCTTTGGGAGATCGTGTTTCCAATCTGTTATAATATGGGGGTCTCTGTGCTATTTGCAATGACCGTAGGGGGTTTGCTGCATAAGAGCATCTACAGACGGACCCCTCATACCGCCCTCAAACGCCCGGGCAGGTCGTCTGGTCACTGACCGGTCACAAAAAATCGACCCAGCCGAGCCCCTCAAACGGGCCTCAAACGTCCGGGCTGACCGGCACCCCTCATATCCATCCCAAATATGGGGCGGATATGGAGGAGCCCGGGCGTGCCCAGGCACGCTCGCCATGTCGGCTTGACGGCGTGGCCCATGCGGACTCGCCCGGAAACCCGAAGGTTCGACGGGCGCCTCGACCGTCGCCGTGGTGTGAACGCCACGTGGCACCGCTCCGGCTCGCTGCCCGAGGCCATAGCTGGCTATTTAAGCCGCCCGGCGTCCCCCAGCCCTAACACATCCACCTCCTCCCTTCCTCCGCCGCCACTCGAGCCCATCCGCCTCCTCTCCCCTGCTCTCTGGCCTCAATATGGTCCGCCAGAGGATCACCACCTACGCTCAGCTCACGCCGGAGCGCCGGATGCAGATCGAGGCGGAGATCCGGGCACGGCGCGCCGCCCGCATCGCTGCGGGTCTCCCTCCGGACTCGCCGAAAACGGAGGAGGAGGAGCAGCCGAGTAGCATGTGCGGATGTGGCATGCCACATGGCTTGTGCCGATCAAGTTTGGAGTCATTTGTTAGACCAGTCAAGTTATTGTATAATTTTTCTGAAATTTTCAAGATTATTTATGAATCTGTTAAATTGGTGCAAGTTCTTGTACCGCGGATGTAATTAACTTATATAATTCGTTGAAAGAAAAATACAGTCGTCACACCGTTGCACACACACATAGTCATCGTCAGTTCAACTTATCTCCTACATGGCCGGGTAATATTATGTAGACTATAAAGAAAGAAAAAAAATAGTATCATCACTGTAGTTTCCTTCGACTCTAACTTTCGGATTAACGTCTAATCTCCTCTAGATCAATTGGGATTTGGTTTGGGTGAGTTCTCGAAGAAGTTGGTTGCATTCGTTCCTTGCTGTTGTGGCAATCCTGAAACAAGAAACGAGGGGGAAAAACCGAGCTCTCTCAGAGCTTAGAGCATTTCGGCCGTTGGATCGGTTTGCTTGATGCGTTTCCGGCCGTTGGATCGCGAGATGGAGAGATCTGAGCCGCCGGATCAAAAAAACGTACTGTAGCAATGAATAGTTACCTCTCGTTCGTGCCACCGCGCGTAATTGCAGTGCCCCTCCGAGGGCATTTTCGTCATTTCAAGCTTAGGCGTATAAAAGACTGCCCCTCCCGTGGAGATAACCTAGCTGTCGCCTGCTCCCGCACTCTCCTCCCCGACCCTCCCACGAAAACCCTCTTCCTCTCGCGACGCGGTCACCACTCCTCCTCCTCTTCCTCCCGCACCCGCGCCGCCGCTGCCGTCGCGTGGCCGCCACCCAGGGCGCTCCCCCCGGCCCTCATCCTCGACCTCATGCCTCCCACGTCTCCTCCCCACCCCGTTGGCAGCGCAACAGCTCGTGGAGGGGTCAGTGCGCTCCGGATCCGGATCCGGGCGCGGTGGCGGCCATGGCCGAGCTCGAGCCCGGGCGTGTGGGCTCGCGTCGCTGCGTGTGTGCCTGCCTGCAGGTCGAGGAGGCGGACGCAAGGACTATATGATACTAACATATGATATTATGCATTAGGAAGGTAGTATCATACACTAGTATCATATGCATGATACTAGTACATGATACTTTCCATTACGGCCAGCCTAATTATCATCCACAATTCACACACACGCATACACCTCCAGTCTTCTGGATGTCACAGTACCCACCATGATTGTTGCCAGCAATACCGCACCACATATTGCATTTATGAGAGTCACTACACTTGTCCTTGGTGGGATACTCTTTGCACCGGCCTTCCACCATGCATGTCTTTGTAAACAAAAGAAATACTTTATTACATGGTGTATAGACATGAAAATAATACAGGACAAAACTAAACAGAAGTTAGTAAGATGTGGTGTTTTCTCCTTACCGCTAGATATGAGGAGTGCAAAGACCAAGATGGATGCGACAACCATAGTGGTCCTGATTGCCATGGCGAACGCTTGGATTGGGTGTTGGTTATCTTTACGTGTATTTATAGGTCAAGAAATGTGATTTTTTTAGAGTGTGCTTGTAAGGATGAAAGTTTTAGCACGTACCTTCCTTATCAAATTCATTCATCTATTCATATTAATATCTAGAAATGGGGCCAAATCAAATAAATGCGTTGTAATAATTTTAAAGCGCAGAATGTCTTATACTTAATTGTGACAACTTTTTTCAACACGGTATCAATCGCAAGTGCTCACATACATGCAGATACACTCACCCATATGAACGCATGTACGCATACCCTATCCATATGTGCACTTTCAAGATATTGAGTGTTTTCTGCATAGAAGTCATGACATTAGTTGTTGATATTTTTTATGATTTTTGAGCAAGGAAATGTTTTATAATTAATCAAAAAGATTTAGCTTATAAGTAATATTTATTTACTCATGCTAGTCCTTTTTTATTTGAGTCTAAGGCCACCACCAAAGCAAAACATCTTAAGATATGTCATATACATTAAATATGTGTTTAGATACAACTTTCAATGGAATATATCTTATTTAATGCGTTTTGTGAGATAAAAAGCATTATCTTTCTTGGTTTCGGTGCTAACAACTATCTAGATTAAGATATAGTTGAACTCTCTTCCTTATGATGCAACATCAGATTTTTATCTAGGGAGCATGCTTAAGATACGGTACGCCTTGAAGCATTAGCGTATGGTTAATAATATAGCCAACTGCTGGCTATAACATATTGCCATGTCATCTATAGCCAATGTAATAGCCAGCATGTATAGTAGTTAGCTACAAGGAAATATAACGTTACTACATGGCGCACTTTACACTCTCACGATGTTTTTTGAAACCCGTGCTACAGTCGCTTGTAAATTTACATCATACTTCTCTTCTCGCTCCTTCAACTCAACAAAAATATAATATTTAAATTCTTACAACCCGCCTACATCACCTTGTTATACTTGCTAAGGATGAGCCTAGATACTCAAGTCAGAGTGAACTTCTTTTTCTGTTCTGCGAATCTACTAACGAGAACTGCCATACAGTCCTATATTTTTTTAAGAAAGGTCGTAGATGAACGTTTTGTTTCGTTACCTAAGTAGTAATGAGAGGATTTTTGTGTCAAATTTGGACTATTTTGCCCCCAGCTTACTGTTGATATGGCGCTGGTGGTTATGATTTGCATGCAAGGGCTTCCAGCACGGGCTTATGTACCATCCACGGGATATTATGTGTTTGGGTCCACCATCCGTGGTTTTTTAAGATCTGTGCTACGATTTTTGTTGTTGTTAAAATTTCTCTCATTTGAAAAACGTTTCATTCAAAAAAAAATTGTTTCAATGTGTATCATCACGTCTACACAGGCACGAGTAAATGGTTGGAAATGTTATGATTGTTTTAATACCTATAGTCTGTATGATCATACTTCTATAATTTGTGAAGCACGAACTAATCTGATGTGCAAAAAAGACCACCTTTTTTCCCATCTTCGATACTTCTATAATTTGTGAAGCACGAACTAAACTTGTTGTAGCAACTCATCCGTGCATCCGGTCTAGCTACTGGCAAGGCGTAACGTGTCCATGGATCGACGCCTGAGGGCCGTCGCCTGCCTGTCCTATCCTAGTGTTCCCTTCCCTTCTCCCCGTCTCTCGATGGTGGGCAGCGAGGAACCGGCTCCTCTACCGTGGGCCGAATTCGCTGTTTTAACCCTTTTTGTAAACTTTAGCACGATTTGACTCCAGTTTGAATTTTTTTCGTGATCTGACCCTTTTCCTACCGTCATCGGCTTTGGCGGTAGGCTAACACATCCTACCGCCAAGGGCTATGGCGGTAGGACTGACTGCGCCGTCACGGTCGTTTGACGTTGAAAATACCCTACCGCCGTAGTCGGTGGCGGTAGGGTCTGGAAGGTATAAATAGCATGCGGCGTATAGTTGAACTAAATCTCTCTAGAGGAAAGTTGGCTAGCGCGTTTGAGTTTGTTGCTGTAGGTGCTGGGTTCGAGCCTTGCTGCGGCTTACTTATCAGTAAATGTTTTATAAAATTCCTAAAAGGACAAACAATGTTTCCAATTAATGTTAAGGTATGGATTACTTTTAAAAATGTTTGTTTACTTATATATAACTGTTTAATAAAATTTCCGCAAAGATCTGTTTTTCTCCAGTCATGAAATTCCCGCAAAGATTTGTTTACTTATATATAACGGCTTAGATCTGTAACATACATGAGAGAGAGCAGTTTTATTCTCTGCTTATCATGAAGATTACGCGCTCTGCGATGAAGTTCTCATCATATGTTACTTTGTTTGACGCTATTATTGTTTGTCTCTAACCAGCTATCTTAATGATGAGTTTTCTTCCATGTTGTTTTGCCAAGGAGCTACATATGGTGCGTAATTAATAATTAATTACAGCAAATTATCAGAATAAAAGCACTTTATGCTCGATTTTTGCCTGCTTAATTAAAAGAAAATGTTTATCCTTAATAGCATTAAGATTAGTCGGCTCTGCGCTCGAACCACTACACACACTCGCCTCCAGGTCATCCAGTTTAGTTGCTACTATATTATCAATTATGCGATACAAATATGACCTCTCCAGTAAGATCAAATGTGGTGTAAGGTTTGTTCTCCAAACACAGATACAAATCAGGGTGTGCAAAGGCCTTCCGAACTTTAAACTAACTAAGAAAATAGCAGGAAGTAGTACAACCCTTGGGTAAACAAATTATTTGTGAATATGGAAGAGCATAAATAAATGGTCATAGAGCCGCATTTCATGCTTTCTTGGGTTCGAGTGTCAGAGCACAAGTTTCAAAAGAACATATACAAACTGCAAAGTAGAAGTCCGACTGATTCCAAAAGCATTGAGCAATTGATCTTGGTGGATAGCCTTTCAAATCTTTTTTATGCAAGTAATGTGTGAAACCAATTGATCACATCCGTTTATATTTTTTGGAAAATTTTATAAAACAGTTAAAAAAGTAAAATTATTTTTTTATCAATAATACATATACTAATATTGATTGGATAAATTATTTGATTTTTATTGGACAAAATAAAAATAAACAAAAAAATAGCATTAAGAAGTCTCGAACCCAGCAACGGCAGCAACAAACTCAAACATGCTAGCCAACTTTCCTCTTGAGAGGTTTAGTTCAAATGTACGCCGCATGCTATTTATACCTTCCAGAGCCTACCGCCACCGACTACGGCGGTAGGGTATTTTCAACGTCAAACGACCGTGACGGCGCAGTCAGTCCTACCGCCATAGCCCTTGGCGGTAGGATGTGTTAGCCTACCGCCAAAGCCGATGACGGTAGGAAAAGGGTCAGTTCACGATTTTTTTTCGAACTGGGGTCAAACCGTGCTAAAGTTTACAAAAAGGGTCAAAACAACAAATTCGGCCTCTACCGTGCCCGCTGAGCATGGCACCCTGCCGTGCCTTCTTAGGACGCCAGCGGCAACGGTCTAGCCCAGTAAACTATTAAAAGCCCATATCGACAGCCCAGCGGCTCACCTAAAGCTTGATGCACTGCTGATTAACAGCATTAATCTTCTCAAAATGCTTAAAAAAATCTTCTAAAAAAGATTAACAACATTAGTCCATGGATGCATATTCTCATGGCGTTTTGGATGTGGCCAAATTCCAGTCGATTTAAATTTGGCTAAGTATATAAGTTGACTATTGTCTGCATGTTTTTCTCGATTTTTTTGTCTCTTTTGGATTTATGTTTTCTAATACACAAATTTAAATATATTTTAACAAAATATAAATATGTTGCTTCGGGCCAGCAATGGTACAAATAAGTTTTTTCTCATTTTTTGTATTTTACTTTTTGTATTTTCCTAATTTTTTTAACAAAATGAAATATTGGAGAGACATGGGGGACTAAAAATAGATAAAATATGTAAATGTATCTCTTTTGAGAACATAGTACATACGCGCAGATGTTCACAAACACGGACATACACTCACCCCTAAAAATGCATGAACACAAAACCTATCTTTAGGGTGTCATCAACTCAAAAAAAATAATCTTTAGGGTGTCATCAACTCAAAAGAAAAATCTTTAGGGTGTCATCGTCCGAGCCATCTCCATCAGGGGATCGTCGTCGGAGAGGTCGCGACCGCTCTGGGTCGGCGTCAGTGTGTAGCGGCCGCTTTACAATGACATGAATGCGGACAGCTGGCTACGAGGCGAAACGCGCGCGGACGCTGCTGGAGGTTTTTGGGTGGGTCACGATAGTCTGGCGCGGCGTGGCATCTGTCCAGACGCCCGCAACCCACCCCCACTTTGTCTCCGGTTTGCGTGAAAATGTGTATCTGCACCGCTGAACGGACCGATACAAGATCATATTAGATGACATAACAAGTCCGGACCGCGTGATCCGGGCGATTGCGAACGGTTTAAGGATCAGCATTGAAGATGTCCTTATGCAAGTTTTTATAGGGAAATAGTTTATTTTAGAATTTATGAAATACTCCATCCGTCTCAAAATAAGTGTCTCAACTTTATACTAGCTTTTGTACAAAATTGTACAAAGTTAAGGCATTTATTTTGAGACGAAGGGAGTAGTAAATTAGTCAACGTGTGGAAGCGCATGATGCGATGAACCGATAGGCTGGTTAGATAAGATAAGACTTTCGTCAAGGAGTCAGGCCTTTCGGCCCATATCGTGCGTGCGCTGGGCGTAAGAAGGCACGGCAGGGTGGGACCTCCTATACAGGGCCGCAGGCGCCCGTTAACGATCGGGCGCCTGCAGCGTCGCTGCAATGGGCCAGCCCAATAGCATGCAGCCCGGTAGTTGTTTTTTTATCTATTTTTTTTTGTTGACCCAGTAGAGAAAAACTGCCCAGAATTTCTATTTGCTACGAAAATAAAAATATGAAATCAAAATAGGTTCATCCATTTGAAAAAAAGTTCATATCTTTAAAAAAGGTTCATCAAATTTGAAAAAAGTTCATCAATTTGAAAAAAAGTTCATCAAAATTGAAAAAAAGTTCATCCAATTTGTAAAAAAGTTCATAGAAATTCAAAAAAAGTTCATCTATTTTATAAAAAAGTTCATTGAACTAAAAAAAAGTCCATAAGTCTTAAAAAAGTTCATCCATTTTCAAAAAGATGTTCCTCAAATTTCAAAAAAGTTCAACGATATTAAAAAAAGTTCATAGAATTTTAAAAAATAAAACACAACCGGCGCCTAGATGGGCCGGCCCATTTAGGAACGCCACAGGCGCCACTTAACGAAAATGCACGTTAACTGGCGCCTGTGGCGCCAAATAGGAAATGCCCGGCAGGGTGCCGTGCTCAGCGGGCACGGTAGACGAGCCGGTTCCGGGCAGTGAAGTGGATAGATCCGATTAGCATCCATCACTTGCAGCCTTGGAAATGTGTGCAGCGTGCGTAGTCCAATTCCAAGTCTCTTGTCTTCAAATAACATCCTCTCTTGTCTTCCACGAATGTGTGTGTGTGTGTGGATTTTCATCTGAAGAAGTTGGTTTCAAGGGCTCCTTAATTACTGTTGTAGTAATTTAAAAGGGTGAACAGTTTTGACTGGGCACTCGAATTGGCAGCTAGTTACACATTCAAGAGGATTAGGTTCGGCATGATTGACTGAATCAAAAATAGCATTGAGTCAGTCAGGTGGTCAGTGTCCACTCTAGTTTTAGGCCGGAGGGAGCATGATAGTGTAGTTCAGTTGTGGCAGCTGTTAACTTGGTCCACATCACCAGGTCAGGTCACAACTTGTACTAGTAGTACTAGTGCAGCATGAGCAAGACGTGTTCAGTTGAGGATAACAAGACGACGACGATGATGGACCAAGTTAAAAGAAGAAGAATAAGATGATGGAACATACATTGCACATTGTTGTTGGTGTTGCGACAAAAGCCTTGATGTATGGTATGGATGCAGGGATGATAGTAATAAAAAAGATGACCAAGTTGATGGTACTACTACTGCGGCATCGACGGCTGAATGACTTTTACTTTATTTCCAACTTAGTAGTACCATGGAATCAATGGATGCTGCTGACCATCATTCACAGCGACTTTGTCTGCCTGCTTGCTTGCCAGTTGCCAGTTTGCCACACGCCCTCTCCCGAAGCAAGCAGAATCTTCTCTCCTTGGATCTATTCATTCCTTCTAGCATGAAAACAGTGGCTTCGAAAATTGCATCAGTGGGGCTGAGTGAGTGCTGTGAAAATAAGTTGGGGAGGGCCAATCCATTAAAAAAAAGGCTTTTAACAGTAACTATTTTTTGCACTGTTCATCAGCAAATTACCACTAAATCCATAGTATTAAGGGGGTGGGCACCGCTGGTCCCGCTATATCCTATAAATCGTGAAACGAGGATCATTGCAACATGCGCGAGTTGTACTACTAGAGGATCATGCCCAATCAGCCATAAGCTCATCACCCACGGTGGACCGCCGTGTCGGTGCCGCACGGGCAACAATCACAGCCCTACCCTACCCAATTGAAGCCGTCCCAGCACCTTAGTCCGCCCGACAGAGAACAATCGTTGTAGCAGTCGTGTCTTGCTTCATCTCCGGCCACCCAGCATCGTATGATGTCGACCTCAACGGCAACTACGTCTTCACTGAGTCGCAGATGCATTTTCAGTCACGGATTCGAGGTGAAAAGCTCTCTTCCGGTTGTGCCCGGTCACTGTTTTTCGGAATGCCTCATCTAAGCTTGCCGGCGCCAAACGGCGAGGCGATGATGACCATAATCCACAACGGCGCCGTCCACAAAGACGGACAAGTCGAGGACTCCACTCGGCAATGCCGAAGCAGGAGCCGTGGCCGGACACCGAGCAGTTGGAGGAGGCCACCCAAACCCAGTAGCTCGATGCCGGCCAAAGAAGAAGAGGGGCAATGTGTAAATGGACAAGAAGGATGAACGGTTGAGTTTGGCATGGTTGTGGTTGGCCACTACTCCCTCCGTTCGTAAATATTTGTTTTTTTTAGAGATTTCACTATCAACTACATACAGATATATATAAACATAATTTAGAGTGTAGATTCATTCATTTTGCTTCGTATGTAGTCCATGGTTGAATTTCTAAAAAGACAAATATTTAGAAACGGAGGGAGTAGTTTTTTGTTTTTTTTTGGAAAAGGTGTGGTTGGCCACTAGTGTTGGTTTGTTTCAAGGCGTGAAGCAAAAGGGCTTGGATTTTTTATGAAGTGTGCACGATTGGTTTCATGAGCAAACGCACTACAACCCCTACAAGAACGAAGGTGATCTATGGTCACAATCCGAAGTCACTGAGCCATCGATGATGCACTATTAAACATGACGTCAACAAGGGGGCTCAATCCCAATAGGCGATCCACGCTGGAGACGGCCTTGACTCGATCAAAATTAGCAGTCAGTCAGTCACTGAGTGAGGCTTTAGGTAGGTGGACACGCCGGAAATCCAGAGGCATGTATGCTAGTCGTCAGGTTTTATTTCTTAATTTATTATTATTGCACAACAAGTGGGCCGGGGACAGTATTGCTGCCTGCTGGATTAGTTTACATGATATTGGTCTCTACAAATATATGTATGGTGCACTCTTGTAGAAGAAAGAGGTGATGAGAGACTGAAGTGATATGTGGTACTTAGAGCATCTCCAGCCGTTCGGCCCCCAGGGACCCGAAATAGCGCCGCCTGGGGGCCAACCAGCGCTATAATCGGCCTGGGGGGCTCGGGTTCCCAGCCGCCGCCCCACGGTCGCCCCCGAAACGGCGATTTCGGCCCAGTATAGGCGATGATTCGGCCCAAATTCGGCGCTCTTTCGGCTTAAATTCAACAATTTCGGCGCTCTTTCGGCATAAATTCAACAATTTCGGCGCTCTTTCGACATAAATTCAACAAAAACTAAATGTTCATACCAAAGTTCATCACAGAAATTAATACAAAATCAAATAGTTCAACGATGCAAGCTCATAATTTCAACATAAATTAAAACAAATCAAACTAGGCGTTGCCCTTGAGCCTCCATAGGTGCTCCACCAGATCGTCCTGCAGTTCTTGATGCACATGTGGGTCTCGGATCTCCTGGCGCATATTGAAATAGGCAGCCCATGTTGCTGGTACCTGATGATCAACGACTGCAAGAGGTCCCATCCTGTGATATGCTTCAGTATCAAACACTGGCTCTTCCTGCTCGCTCTCAATGATCATGTTGTGCAAGCAGACATAGCAATTCATGATCTCCCACATCTGCGATTTCGACCAGGTCAGAGCGGGATACCGGACAACAGCAAATCGAGATTGGAGCACACCAAATGCTCGCTCGACATCTTTCCTGCAAGCCTCCTGACACTTAGCAAAGTGTGCCTTCTTTGGCGCCATAGGTTTTGAGATAGTCTTCACAAATGTGGACCATCTCGGGTAGATACCATCTGCTAGATAGTATCCCTTGTTGTAGTGGCGCCCATTGACCTCAAAGTTCACCGGAGGAGCATGACCTTCAACAAGCTTGGCGAAGACATTCGAGCACTGCAATACATTGATGTCATTGTGAGTTCCTGGCATACCAAAGAAGGAGTGCCAAATCCATAGGTCATGTGTGGCTACTGCCTCAAGTACCACGCTGCAACCTCCTTTGGCGCCTTTGTACATCCCCTGCCAAGCAAATGGGCAGTTTTTCCATGACCAATGCATGCAGTCGATGCTTCCAAGCATCCAGGAAATCCTCTTGCTGCATTCTGTGCTAGGATCCGAGCAGTGTCTTCGGCATTGGGTGATCGCAAATACCGTGGTCCAAACACTGCCACCACTGCCATGCAGAACTTGTATAGACACTCAATGGTGGTGGACTCGGCCATTCGTCCATAGTCTTCTTGTATGTCAGCGGGAGCTCCGTATGCAAGCATCCTCATAGCTTGGGTGCATTTCTGGAGTGAGGAGAATCCAACTGTGCCGGTGCAATCCTTCTTGCAAATGAAATAGCTGTCGAACTCCCGGATGGCATTCACAATCCTGAGGAAGAGCTTCCGGCCCATCCGATAACGGCGCCGAAATACTTTCTCACCGTGCAGAGGAGCGTCGGCGAAGTAGTCGGCGTAGAGCATGCAATAACCCTCCATCCGATGCCTCTGCTTGCTCTTGCGCCGGCCCGGCGCCGAGCCACCTCGTCGAGGCTTGTCGTTGTTCACGAACAGGCCGGCCAGCGAGGAGAGTATCATGAGGTGTTCCTCGTCGGCGGTGTCGGCCTCGGCTTCTTCCTCCAACAGAGCCGCGAACGCCTCCTCGTCGTCCGAGTCCATGGCCGGCGAGATGGTGTCCAGGCAAAACGCCGAACACCTTGTGGGCGCGGCGACCTTGTGGGCGTGGCGTTCCTGGCGGCGTGGCCGTTCGAGAACGGCGACAGGGGCGGGGGGATGGGGAAGCGAAATACGGCGGGCGGGGGATAAATCGGAGGTGAAAATGGCCTTCTAACGGCGGCGCAGTGGGCGTGAACAGGAGGCGAGAGGCGCCGGCGCCGGAATCGGCATGGTGGAGAGACGCGAGGGGGGCGGGTCGGGCGAGGAAAAAGGCAGATCCGCCGCCAGCGAATCCCCCACCCCCGGAACCCCACGAGCCGCCGCAGGGAGGGGGAGCAACACCACCGGGACGCCAGGCCAACGAGGGGAGGGGGCATGGCCCGGGGAGGGCCCGACGACCATCGCCGTCGCCGCGGAAGGTCGCGCCCCGCGACGAAGACCTCCAGTGTGCGAGAGAAAGTGGCCACATCGCTGCCTACGCCATGTAGCCTTTGGCCGGCGACGCCACCGGCGGCGGCGAGGGGAGGGAGGCCGGGGAGGGGGTCGAGAGGCGGCGCCAAGGTTGGCTCCCAGAGTCTCCCGCGGGAGCGACTTGGGAGCGGGTAACGTGAGATCACCCCAGAGCTTTCCAAGTGCAGATCTGATGTGTCTCTCTGAAGAGGAGCGACCTCTCTTTTATAGACATGGAGGAGGAGGCGAACTGAGAGCGACGAAAGACGAAATGAAAAGACGGGAGACAAAGCGAACAGTCAGCAGCCAAAAGGTGCGGCGTTCGTATTCACTCTCCACTACAGAAAAAAAATTGTTTCAACTCCCGTGTGACCTTTCGCATACCAGTCATGCGTGGCAAAAATTTAGACAACGGCTCGGCTCATTCCCGCAACCCGCGTCGCGTCGCGACGAGGAGTGACGTGGAGTGGCGAGGCGGGCGGCGGAGGAGGAGCGCGCATGAATGTCTCTTTTGTTCTCATGCTCATACATGTGGAGAAACAACCTTCCTTATAAGGAGGTCCAACTCCTACTAAGTGAGTAGTATGAGACTAAACTTTAGTCCCACCTCTTACCTTGCATGAATGGGCTGAGTGGGCCTCTGGGATTTATTAGGAATTCTGAAAATAGCTATTGGGCCGGCCCAAAAATAGACCAAATTCCAGCAGGCCACTAGTGTTGATCCGTTTCAAGGCGCGGAGAAAGAGGGCTTGGCTTTTTTGGTAGAGTGTGCATGATTGGTTTCATGAGTAAAAGCACTACAACCCCTACAAGAACAAAGTGATCCATCATCACGATTCGAAGTCGCTAATCCATTGATGGCATATTATTCAACATGACGTCAACAAGTTTGCCAATGCGTATAAACAAATTTAAAATCGATGGCGCATCACTTTCATATTTCTCTTTCCATTAGTCATTTGATTGATTTTCTCATTGTTACAACCTGTTGATTATGTCATTTGACTGGCACACGTGCGCTTTGTACAAAAAGACGTAGAAGAATCCCTTCATGTTGATGCATTGTTGGATGAAGTTGAATGGGCAAAGCCGATGATGATTGTGTTGAACCAACCGACGAAGGGCTTGCACCGGCCACATGTGTGGCTAGGTCGAGGGGGGGGAGAGGGAGAAGGAGAAGGAGAAGCGAGAAGGACAACGACCAAGATGACGGAAAAGTTCAAGATCATCATGGCGAAGAAGGAGGAGGCGGATGCCAAGGGTAACGAGCTCGAGGAGGAAAACAAGGCTGAGAGGTTCGACATGTTTATGTAGATTCAAAAGAAGAAGATTAAGCTCTAGGAGCAAAAGATTTCTATCAAGCCCGCTTCCGAGAAGCAAAACATGTTGTTCGTGACAAACATGGATCCTGATGCGGTGAAGTCTGTTCAAGACTACTGTGCTACCATATACAAACGTTTTGTGCAAAAAGAGGGTGAAATAGGACCCAAAAATTGATGTCTTAGGCATGGACAACTGGACTGCGGTTTTTGAAATCGAGACTATAAAAACACTTATTAAACATCCGCTTTTGAGTTGATAGTAGTTGCATTTGTTTGCAGCTATTTAAATGCATGGTTATATTGCTATTGGTCTAGATAAACTTGGCAAAGAGAGCAAGCCAGACAAGGGGCGGACATTTGGTGACTCTGGTTGGATGGCCTCTGTTCGATTGACTCTCTGTGAATACGTCCGGACGCGTCCACTAGTCCACGGACATTTGATAATGTCCAATAGGTGATCCGCGCTGAAGACGTCCGTGACTCAAATCAAAAATTAGGAGTCAGCCACCGAGTCAGTTGGTCAATGTCCAGTCTTAGGTGGACACGACGGAAATCCAGAGACATGTATGCTACTTGTCCGATTCTTTTTTCTTATTTATTATGCACAACAAGTTGGCCGGAGACAGTTTAGCTGCCTGCTGGATTAGTTTAGCTTAATGAGTCCACAGATTTTTGTCTGTAGAAACAATACTGTCTGAAAACATGTTAGAAAACAAAACAAAAGGAGAAATAGTGCCTGAACCGCTGGCCTGGTGTCCCCTGCCTTTTTCTTGGAACGCAACACTTGTTTCTGAGATTCTAGCACACAAAGACCATCTTTTAAAATTTTAATATAAAGCTGTTATGTTTTTGATTGAAAAATCACATGACATGACATTGGTCTCTACAAATATGTATGTGCCATACACGCTGGCTGCAGCATACTTTCTTGTAGAAGAAAGAGGTGATGAGAGACTGAAGTAATATGTGGTACTTATCATACTGGTTCAGTTTTGTAAATCTCTTACATAGAAGTACTAGTAACAAGAGTTTAGCAAGAGCAACTCAAACGTGGCGACCCATTTCGTTCGCGTGTGTCTATTTGGGTTGTCGCGGACAAAATCGGTGGCCCAACGTGCCGACCCATACCCAAATCGTGTCCGTCCTCAGTCCGCGCCGACCCATTTCAGGCCCAATTTTGGGCTGGATTTGCATCCGCGCAGACACGAAACGGACACGCAACGCGTCCCCTCCGTGTCCGCCGCGGGACCACCAGTCAGCCCTTCAACCACCGCCCGCGTCTTATCAAATGCCAACGCCTTCCTCCGGGCCCGCCTGGCAGTGGGTGGAAGGTCCGTGTGGCCGTCCTTTCTAATGGAAGCGTGCGGCGGGGCCATCCTCATCCACTTCCTCGCTTCCGTCCACATCTGGCCACGCCTGCTCCCTCGCCGACGACCAGAAAACCCTAGTAGCCAGCCACCCACCCACCCATGGGGTTTTTCAATGGGAAGGGGAAGGGGAAGGGGAAGGGGAGCGCCGACGCGAGCTCTTCTCGCGGGCGCTCGCCGACGCCACCGCCACCGCCGCGAGGCTCACCACCGACGCGGCTCCGGCTATACATACCAGTCCACCAGGCGCGGTGGCACTGGCCGTACCGCCGGCCGCTGGCAGGTTGACGTCTGGATCCGCAGTGGATCCCCATTTCGGCAGTGCCCCAATCGGCGCGGGCACACGCGGAGGAGGTTCGCCGGCGCCGGGAGCACTGATACTCGTGATCTGCATTGGGTTTTCCATAAAGAGGAATGGGTAATTGCAGCACAAAGTGGGTAAGTATTTCCCTCAGTTATGAAACCAATGTTTATCGAACCAATAGGAATATCAATCCACAACCGTCTTCAACGGCTGCACACAAATGAACAAACAACTTGCACCCAACGCGGTCAAGAGGGTTGTCAATCCCCTTGATCTCGTTATTTGCAAGCAAATGAGTTGTGTAGATAATTGTTGATAAATATAAATTGTAAAATAAATAAAAAGTAAATAAAGGCAGCGAGGTAATTGTAGCGGTTGTAAATATATAAGAATAGACCCGGGGGCCATAGTGTTCCCTAGCGGCATCTCTCATGTAGGCAACATACGGTGGGTAACAAATTACTGTTGGACAATTGATAGAAAAGCGGATTGTTATGCGATTTTCACAGCAATGATCATGTGTATATAGGCATCACGTCCATAAACAAATAGGCCGACTCATGGCTGCACCTATTACTATTACTCCACTCATCGACTGCTATCCAGCATGCATCTAGAGTATTAAGTAAAACAGAGTAATGCTTGGAGAACGATGACATGATGTAGACAAAGTAAACTCAATCAATATGAATGAACCCCATCGTTTTATCCTTAGTAGCAACAACACAAAGACGCATCTTGTCTCCTACTTTGTCACTGGGATATAGAAACTCGCCAGGTTGAACCTACCACAACGCACCACTCCCACCGATGAAATATCAATCTACTTGGCCAAAGCACATCAATAGATCGGAGAGCATTATGAAGCTATAATGATCATGCAATTAAGAGATAATATATATCAAAGGCATCTTAAATACTTTTCATGAATAATCTGAACATAAACCCATAATTCATCGGATCCCAACAAACACACCGCATAATAGGATTACAGCGGATAGATCAAAGCGAAGATGCGATGACCATTGTATTGAAGATCATAAGAGAGACAGATTGCCATCTAGGTACTAGCTATGGACCCATAGGTCTGTGGTGAACTACTCACACATCATCATGAGGGCAGCAAGGTTGATGAAGAGGCCCTCCGTGATCGATCCCCCCTCCGGCAGGGTACCGGAACGGAGCTCCAGATGGCCTCGCGACGGAACATAGACTTGCGGCAGCGGAAAAAGGGTTTCAGGACTGCCTCCAGGGTTTTTGCAATATTAGAGAATTTATAGGCCGAAGAGGGACGTCGGGAGAGCCATGAGGGGGCCACCACATATCAGGGTGCGGCCCCCCACGGCGCGCCCTGATGTGTGGTGGGGCCCTCATGCGCCTCCCGACCTCCTTCCGAAGCTTCTAGGTCTTCTTTTGGTCCAGAAAAAATCATCAAAAAGTTTCGTGGCAATTGGACTTCGTTTGGTACTGTAAACCTGAAAAGGCAAAAACATGCAGAAAACAGCAACTGGCACTGGGCACTGGGTCAATAGGTTAGTGCTCAAAAATATTATAAATTGGTAAATAAAGAACCAAAAAGTATCCTAGAATGATAATATATCAGCATGGAACAATCAAAAATTATAGATACGTTGAAGACGTATCAAGCTCCTCACGCGGAGCAGCGGGCCATGCATGCCTACGCACCAGACTCCCCCAACTGGGAGCGCTGATTCGCGCTAGAGCATGAGGAGGAGCGCCGGTGGGGAGTCCATGTCAACCACTCCGTCCCTCCTCCGCCTATCGAGGTCCTGTCGGGGGAGGAGGACGAAGAGGCGACGTACCAAGCCGCCCTCGAGCTGGCCCTCCAGCAAGCGCTGGAGGCCAGCAGGATCGAGGAGGACGCACGGTGGGAGGGCCTGGACCGTGCCCTCGCCTTGTCGGCTGCGGGGGACTCCGTCCACACCCCGCTAGAAGTCCCGGAGCTTCCACCGCCGCCGCCACCGCCCACTGTCGAGCCCAAGGCGGAGCCAGAGCCCACGCCCTCAAGGAAGGGCTCGCCGCCTCCGCCCACTTGTCCACTCGAGAAGTACGAGTGGGTGGGCGTGCTCCGCGAGTGGGTGAGTACGCCGGCCGTCTACTACAACGCCACGTCGGAGGGGGAGGCGGCCCACCTCAAGGAATGGAGGCAGCACTGGCTCGCCGAGGAGTAGGCGGACGGCCTGCGGCAGTTGCGGTGGGAGCAGGAGGAGGAGGCGCTACGCCTCGAGGAGGAAGAGGAGGAGCGCGCTCGGCTTGCGGTAATGCCGCCGCCGCAGCAGACGCCGGAGGAGGCTACCCTGGCAGCCTACCTGGCGGCATTCCCGTGGGCTGGGCCGGCTCCCACCTTCATCGACCTCACCGGCGGCGATGAAGACGGCAAGGGCAAGGGCAAGGTGGACGGCTAGGGCAGCGTGCGGGCGCAAACTTTTTTTTCGTTTTTATTAATGTTTAATTATGTTTAAAGTGGACTTTGGCTAGCGGTTGACCGGCCACGTATGTTCAATTATAATTTTATTAACGTATGCATGTGGCCCCGTGTTTTTTTTCGGACGCAATTTTGGGTCTCGCTCCCGTTGGACGCACCAGCCGACCCAAATAAAAAAGCGGACACGCCCGTTTGCCTGGCCGACCCAAACGGACGAAAAGCGGACAAACCGCGCGTCCGTTTGGGTCGTCCGGTTGGAGTTGCTCTAAGTGGGTTATTTGGCACACACAAAAAAAGTCAAGTGCAGCAGTAGCAAGATCACTGCATCTGCATTGCATTGCATGGATAACAAGATGATGATGATGATGATGATGGAGCAGCTCTTCTCTGTCTTAAAGAGATAGAAAAAAAAAGTGAAGATGAGGGAACACCGCACAGAGATTGTTGGTGCTGTGGCGACAAAAGCCTTGATGTATGGTGGTATGGATGCAGACAACTCAATCCATCCAGAAGAAGGAACATTCTTGTCCACTTTTGCTGCCTGCAGGCTGCATCTGTCTGTCCACCATACCATCCATTTCTACTTCTAGCGATGTGATGGTACCACCGTATGCTAGACTAGATTCATCCTGCCTTGCTGGTCCTGGTCCCGGTCCTTGCTTCCTTGCTGATACTACTACGACTAGACAGTAGCATCCATGGATGAGTGAGAATGACTTTACTGCTCCCTCTTTCTTTCCAAGTTGGGAAATAACTTAGTTATGCTGCCCATCCATTCATTCATTCCTCCAGGGGCTGATGAAAAGAAAAGAAAATCATTGCAACATGATCGAGTGGTACTACTAGTGTACTTATACAAGAGAGAGGATGATGCCCAATCATGAAAGAGACATTCATACACCTGAACAATGCCACTGCCCAATCACAATCACATTCACAGGATTGGAATGGAATGGAAGATGATGAAGATGATCATCACCTCATCATCCCCTGCCCCCCACTCTACTACTTCATTCAGCCTTACTCTGCTGCTTCAGGAAAGTAAAAAATGACAGGAACAGAGGATTAAGACAACAGGGGTTCTTGACTTGAGAGCCCCCATTGTTCTTGTCACATTGCATTGCATTGCAAATTAAGTAAGTCAGACGATACATACTTAGGACAAACAAACATTAACAGTAACACGACTGAGGACGAAACTAGCTACCAGCAACGAAAGAACGGTAAGCAGCAACCAACCAACCAACCAACCAACACAGGGAGGCAGGGTGGTAATCTAGGACTACATCATCATCTTCATATAGCATAGCATAGACGATTATTGATTTGATTTGATGCCAACAACACTTCACTTGATATTCATCAGGGATCGATCCAACTGACTGACAGGATCGATCAAAGATCAAGGATCAGGCGTATATTACGCCTGAGGAGAGGGACATGAGGAGGATGGCAGCCCGCTCCTCCTCGCCCAGGCACGACGGCTTCCTCCTGCGCATCCGGCGCCGCTGCTTGAGCACCGCGTCCTTGGCGAACCCCACCATGTGGAGCTCAACGGTGTGCGTCGTCGTCGCCTTGGTCTTCTTGGTGCCGGCCTTCTCATCGTCGCCCGCCTTGTCCTCCTCCTCCTTGGTAGAAGCATCGGCTGCCTCGGCCGTGGATGCAGCTGCGGCTGCCTTGATGGCGTCGTCCCTCTTTGGCTTCCTCTTGGCCTCCGGGTCGAGCCCCATGGCCACCCGCCGCCTCTTCCGGTACCGGATCCCGCACGCGTTGCACAGCGTCTGCAATCAAATCAAATCAAATCAAATCAATCGATCGGATCGGATCAGGCATTCGATCGCAGCGAGGAACGCAAGATGAATCGACAGGAACAGGACAGATCGAACAAGGGGATGAAAAGAAGGAAGAAAAGAGCGTACCTTTGGTCCGTTGGGTCCGCCGCGCCAGAGCGGCGTCTTGGTGGTGTTGCAGTCGGCGCAGGCCTTGGGGTCGCCACCGGAGGCGGTGCACTCCTCAGGATCCGCCGCCTCCACCTCCACCTCCATCTCAACAACCTTATCGGACTCCACCTCCGCCGGCGACATCTTGTATAGATGGATCGATCGCTGCTCCCCGATCGGCTCCGATCGCTCGACCAAGCGATCGATCGCGCGGGGAAGGGGAAGACAAAGGGAGGGAATGGAGGGAAAGCGAGGGGGAAAAGATTCGATTCCGCGGGCGGCGGCTCGGGTTTGGTTTGGGTTCGAATGCGGGGAGGGGTTTGGGACGGGTTTATCTACTCTGCTGCGGCTGCGGAGCGAGTGAGGGTTTAGCACTCTGCTCTCCTCTGAGAAAGGCGTCTGTTTTTTTAGCGGCGGCGGCGGCAAGTGGAAAGTGGAAACCCTAATCGCCAGCTCGTAGCGCCCTCACCGTGAATTGACCATCCTGCCCCCGCTCGGCCCACACCCCCAATGCCCTGCAATTCAGCCCACGTACCATTTCTGTTCCTGCGCGGATTCAGCCCACCAGATACAAAAACCAAACTTTTTTTTTAGGATCAGGAAAAAAAAAAGCAATCTTTTTCTATACTTCCTGCTATAGTGCTCCCCGTGCCAATACAAATTCAACACCTTTTTCTTCTACCCGTAATAAGAAGAAAAAAACTTATATTTTTTGTTCTAAATAAAAAAGACCAAATCCATCTTTTTTCTGCTTGTCTAAAATAAATACCGAAATGCTACTCCTAGTACATAACTTACTTAGTTTACAATTCCAAATCATCACCATCAAAAATTTTGGGAAACCACGAACAAAACTCCCGGGAAGATAAAAATAAATTCAGCCAGTTCCAAGTCAAAGTTTCAGTTTTGAATCAGCCGTGTTGCCCTATGGAACAGGGATCATCGCAGCTCGGGGTGGCGGAGGGTGTTGGGGAAGGAGCTCGACTCGTCCTCCTCCCGCATCAGGTTGTCCATGATCATGTCGTGCGACCGCACCGTCCCCGACCGCGCCCCCGCCGGCGAGAACGGGAACGACGCCCGACGGTCCGCGGCTGACGCCTCGCTCGGGGGCCGCTCCAGCGCGATGGCCTCCTGCACCTCCTTCACCACCTCCGCCATGCAGGGGCGCCGCCGCGCGTCCGCATCGATGCACCGCACCGCCGTCTCCGCCACCTTCCACACCGAGTGCACGTCCCGGTACTCGCCCGCGATGGCCGGGTCAACCACCGCCTCGATGTCACCGCTCTCGTAGTAGAACTTGGCCTGCCACATTTTGTTTCGTTTTCCCATGTCAGTAGCAGCTTCCACATAGTATATGGCGCATTCATTCCACTGAATGAATGAATGACTGAAGAAGAATGCTAGATGTTGGCTGAGTGACTGACCCATGGGCCGATGTTGCGGAAGTGGTCGCCAAAGGTCATGGCGGAGATGGGCGGCCGCCCCGAGATGAGCTCCAGCAGGATGATCCCAAAGCTGTACACGTCGCTCTTCTCCGTCAGCTGCTGAGAGGTGTAATACCTGCATAGATACATATGAGTGCTTCATCAGTCATCCTGGCAACTTCTATGCCATGCTTATTACTATCAGCAGCTGAAACTGCAGTCTGTAATTTTGGGTTCAGTTGGCCTGGGAGTAGAATGCTGATGAGTGGTGAGTACTGACTGTGGATCCAGGTAGCCCAGCGTGCCGCGGACGTTGGTGGACGCGTGGGACTCCTCCGCGACCAGCTTCGACAGCCCAAAGTCCGACACCTTGGCTCGCATCTGCTTGTCCAGCAGGATGTTGCTCGTCTTGATGTCCCGGTGGATGATCGACAGAGTGCACCCGCTGTGCAGGTACTCGATCCCTGCATGCAAATTCAGTTTCTACAGCTTCAGAAATGTACTACTACCTGAATATATGCTCATGTCTGAATTTACTGAATACTAACCTTTTGCTGAATCCTCCGCAATCTCAAGTCGCTGAATCCAGCTAATGTGCTTGTCACGCCCTGCAAACAAACACATGGTTTGATCTCTTTTTTATATGTGACCCCCTAGATACAGGAACAAAAAAAAAATTACCATGAAGATGCTCTTTCAGAGTCCCATTCATCATGAACTCGTAGACCAGGATGTTCCTCCCGTCTTCATGGCAGTATCCTAGAAACGCCACTAGGTTCCTGTGGTGTATCCTTGACAGCAAGGATACCTGAACAAATCAGCAGCATCAGATGTCGAGAATTACTTTAGCACGCACGCCATATCCAAGGCTATAATAGCATTTTGCTGGGCAAACAAATTAACGATCTACCTCATTTGTGAACTGCTTCTTCCCCTGGTACGAGTCGTTCGTCGGCACCTTCACCGCGATCTCCCTTCCATCCGGAAGCTTCCCGTAGTACACTATCCCGAAACCCCCGGAGCCGATCCTGTTCTCAAAGTTCTTGGTCGCCTCTTCGAGGTCGCATAATCTGAAGGGATGGCAAGTCTCGGTGGCGATTTCGCACGACGGCGCGTTTGACTTCTGCAGTTTGTGCGCGGGGAGGGGCGCCTTTGTAAGGTCATCTGAACCAGAATGAATGAAGGTTATGGAAGAGTCAAGAACACTCACGCGCACACAGAAGGAAACACTACACGAAAAATATAACAAGATGTGAGGACTGAGGAGGCGACCTTCTGGTGGTGAGTTCTTGTTGGTTTTGCGTGTCAGCACGTAGCAACAGAGGGAAATTGCAAGCAACAAGGATACTCCGAGCAGCGCAGATATGATGATTATTAGGTGGTGCTTCTCTTGATTCCCTGCCTTCAGGTCCATGTTGCCAGCATAGCTGAAAATTTTACAGCGGGGAAAGCTTAGATATTGATCCGTTAGATAATATGCTAATTAATGTAGTGTATGAAGGAAAGAGTACCAACTTGAAAATAATGCCTCTGCTTTTCAGAGCCTTGGGGATATAGCCAGACAGCTTGTTATTCTGAAGATAGCTGCATTATATATAGAATAACATTAGCTGTCACCAAATTTTTGGTACTACAACTGACAAGGTGTTAATATGGCAGGCAAACTGCAGTTAATTGGACAGTAATTAAGCAAGGGTTTGATGAAAAACTCACAGCTCAGTGAGCTTGGGCAAGCTGCTCAAATACGAAGGCACACTACCAGTAAGCTGATTGTTCTCAAAGTGACTGCATTTTTATTCAGTGAGAAAAATAATCGAGTATCCATTCATGAGAAAGACACAACTAACGGTAGTGGAAGGTCAAAAATCTGAATGGGGCATGTGACTCACATGATTGAGAGGTTCGAAGAAGCAGCGAGGTCTGGAATCGGACCCGTCAGCATGTTATCATCAAGTCGGCTGCAGAGAAATTCATGATCTATCAGGACATGTGTAGAAGGAATAGAGGTAATAATTCCTGGTTTAATCAGAAGAACATTCTGTGAGAAGAAAGGCAATGATGAAAGTTGTTACATTTCTGCTAAGAATGACAAAGCCACTAGTTCCGGAGGTACGCTCCCTGTCAAGTTCTTCCCTGAAAGATTTCTGTTCACAACTAAAGGTTGTTAAAGTGCAGATATACACTAAACATTCAGCACAAGATCAGGAAACAACATAATGGAGAGTTAAGTGAAAGGAGTACATACATTGAAACCACTCTTAGTTGTGGTTCTGAGGAGCATCTGACCCAGGACCACGGCGAGGGCCAGCAGGGATCGCCGCCTTCGTTGGCCCAATCACCGAAGGATGTGTATCGCGACGCGAGGCTCGCCATGGCCAGCGCATCCGGGGACCCGGGCTCGATCTCGACATACTTGTAGATCTCGAATGCGCTGAGAATTGGCCCCCTGGACGAGTCGTTGGTCTTTTTGAACGCAAATGACAGCACGAAGGGTAGTGACACGTTATAGTAGCCTGGCTGGTAGAGCCGTAACTTCCCAGGAGCATTCTCACCGACGTCGACAGTGGCCTTGCTAACATCGGGTAGGCCTGGGATGAATAGCTTGAACTTACGTGTCTCGGGGACTATGGACTCCTCGATCTCAGCGAAATAGGAGAAGGCCCAGCCATCGCCCGGGAAACCGTTGAGGTTGAGCCTGTAGGTGAGCTCGCCGAGGGTGCCTACGACGGCGGTCTGCATCACCTTCTCCGGCGGCCTCTCGCTCGTAGCGACGAACACCGGCTTGTCGGTGGACACGTTGACGGTGCCGGGCGCCGCGTCGACCAGGTAGTTGGCCCGCCGGACCATGTCCGACTCCCATATTCGGTCGTATGGATCATCAGGGTACCTGCATTCATTTAATTAACCATGGTCAACAAATCAGTCATTTCAAGAAACAGAGAAGGAGGACATTTCTCCTGGTTTTTTGCAAGCCATATCGGGCAGAACTGACTATTGTTGACATCACCTCCTGGCTCAAAGGTTCTGCTGGTGGAACCTTGGTTTGGTTTATAAGAAAAGGTTTGAAATGTTGTCAGTTTCTCGATATAAATTCTGTGTTGTCACGGTGGTTAAAAACAAAAATGATGAGTTAGTTTGGTTTATTGATTTTGGACCTAAGGCCAACATCCATCTTGGTCCAGCCTTAAAAAAAAATCTAATCTTCTCTCTGATACAGAGAACAATTCTTGAGGAAAACCTTTGTCTAAGGAAGAGATCAGAAATGCCATCTTTTGGAGGAAAATTAGTTCTTTTTCAGGCTAGCAATTTTCCAATCCCCTACTTGCTCACTGTAATGAAATTCCCTGCTTGGGCAATTCATGACATTTAACACACAAATATCTCACATTTGATGATAAGCATATTAATCTTAGCTTGACTGGTTCCTATAGACCAATTAAGGTACTATACTTTGCTGGAGATGACAAAAATTTGGGTTAAACTGGTTGGCCGCAATTTGGGTAAAAAATTCACCATTTGGAATGTAGGCATACTCTACGAATCCAGTGATTTTCAGGAAGAGTAGCAACTGAAAGATGATTACATGTTCAAATCAACAGAAGAAGAAGGAAAAGGGGGAAAAGAAGCTGCAGACCTGACCGGATCTGGCGAGGGGGCGCCGAAGTTGATGCGGGCGGCGAGGGCGAGGAAGGCGCGGGCCTCGGCGTCGGTGCGGTAGAGCGACCCGTTGAGCGGCCTGAGCTCGAGCGTGGATATGAAGGGCCGGCCGGTGGTGGCGTTGGAGAGGCAGACGGAGACGCTGGAGGACTGGGCGAGCACAACGGCCTCGCGGGTGACGAGTCTTGCGCCGTCGTAGACGACGATGGGGGACCAGCGGGTGGCGCCGAGGTAGAGGTCGAACTCGGGGAAGACGTCGTCGCCGTCGAAGCCGGCGTAGAGGAAGGTGGCCCGCACGAGGTAGCGCGCGCGGGTGGCGACGGGGAGCGCGTAGCAGTGCTTGGCGCCGTCCGCCGGGAAGGCGCGCAGCGTGGTGTACTGCGTGTCCTGTTGTTGGGTCTGGGTCTGGGTCTGGGTCTGGGAAGAGGAGGGGGTGGAGACTGGTGTGCCGGTGGCGATGAGGCCGGCGTCGGAGGTCCACCGCAGGCCCCGTGAGTCCGTGTAGTTGGCGCCGCCGCCGCAGTCGATGCTCAGGAACCCTGCAGCGATAGCAGACACCAGACAGTGGGCAGCTTCAGTCAGTCAGCTTCAGTTAAGTAGCAGGATTAATTAGTCGTGGTGATGGATCTGGCAGGATAAATCTTCCATGGATGAATGAATTAGTTAGAGGCCGGCCTGCAGGATAAATCTTGGTGTTGTACTACTAGACTTGTGGTGCCAGTACTGGATTATTTGGTAGTGCAAATTGAAGTGGTAGTACCAACCACTAGACACTAGACAGACAGACAGTCCTGAAATGTACTACCACTCACTCACTAACTCACTAATGTACTAAATGTTTGGTTGAGCTGATATCATTATCATATGGATGCAGTCACTGTGATTAAATCTCATTACCTGTGTGCTACACAACACTAGAGCCTAGAGGTGTGGTGAGAGTCTCTTGTAAATAGAATAATAGCAGCAGCAGCTAATTAGACCCAAAAAATTCTACTTGATGCATGCATGTGGATGTGGATGTGGATGTGGATGTAGGGGAAGGAACATGAACACACACACACACACACACACACAAACGACGTGAAGAAGCAAGAAAAATAAGAACGAAAGGAAGAAGAAGTGAGTCCTACCAGGCATCTGAGCTCGTGAGACGGCGGGGAAGGATGAGCACAAGAACAACATCATGTAAAGCGGAGCAAGATGAAGCCGCCGCCGGTGCAGGTACCAAGAAGAGGAGCGGTGTTGCGTTGGAGGAGTGGCCGCGGCCATTGTGGAAGGAAGCCGGCCGCCTGCTCTGCTCTGTTCTGCTCCAAGGAAGAGATCGAGATTGCCTGCTCCGGAGCAGTCCAGTGGTCGGTGTTTCTTACTAGCTGCTTACTTGGTTGCTAAGTAAGCATATATCTATCTATCTATGGTGGATCCATCAGTAGCCTGCCCTGTCCTGCCCGGACATGGAGATGGAGATGATGGCCTCCTTTCTCATCTCATCTCATCTCATCTGGGTGATTGATTGATTGATTATTGGAACTCCACTCGAGTAGTAGTAAAACAGACAGACAGAGAAGAGAAAATGGGGAAAGTGAAGAAGCAGGCTACTGATGAAGAGAGGGAGGAATGAAGAAAGCTCAAAGCAGTGTGAAGAGGAGTGAGGGAGGGAGGAGCAGCACCCCTCCACTCCACTGTTAAGCAAAGCAAAGTTGTAAAGCACTCACTGAGTGAGTGAAGCTAAGCTAAGCTAGAGGAGGAGGAGAGAGATGTGCAACACTCACTCTGTAAAGTTGTCACTTGGTGCCTTTTTCTGTTGATGAATTCGTCCGTCCTTTTGTTTTGTTGGAGCCCACTCTCCTTACATCTAACCTTCCTTTTTACACTATATACTACCATGCCATGCTGTGCACCAAGTAATCAAATGGGTAACCCTCACTCCCACTTATCCCATTCATATCCAGCCTAAGAGCAACTCTTAACCAACACCAATAATCAGTTAAAGAAGCGGGAAAAAAAATCCAATTCTCCTCCTCTAACCAGCACCTAGCTGATGCCCAAAAAACCTTAGACGAATAAAAAAAAATACTCCGAACGGCACGTGACCCTTGTATATACTCGACACTGTGGCCGCAGAGTAAAAACCAACTTCGCCTTTCCTTCCCCCACCCAATCTCCGTCGGCGAGTCCCCCCACCTCACCCGCACCCACTTCGGCGCCGGCACACCGCCACAAGCGGTCCCAAGCCCGTGGCCGCAATGATGCTTCTTCCTCCAGTGGTGACCGGGAGGCGCAAGGAGAAGAAGGGACTCTCAACAGAGGGGCACTCGCACTGTTTAGCTCGCGGCGACACGCACACGGACCAGGCCAACACACACCACAATGCCACACCTGGCCGGCATGAATGTGCACACCCTCACGAATCGTCTTCCCCGCTTCGGGCCATGACTCCGCCCGCGATTCGTGAAATTCTTCATGACGCCGGCAAGGGTTACCGGAGTGGCGGGGGTGGTGGGGGATTTCGTTTCCCCGGTGACTGGGGCGGCGCGAGTTCTGGTGGCAGCGGCGTGGCGCGTGGGCCGTCTCCCAACTTTTACTCCAGTGCTACGTGTTGGACCAAATATAGTCATCTAGGGCTCTTGTCAAAAAATATAGCCATCTGGGGTGGCTTGCATAGGGTGGGGTTAATTTCTTTTTAAAGTAAAGTTGATTCTAGCAGACTAGAATTGTCAAAAGTGCTCCCTATCCCACTCTACTAAAAAGAATAAGAAAATCATTCTTCCGCAACTAGCTTATTCTCGAAAACTTACTTGCATCGGTAAGGAAAGCCATGTCGTTGAAACTGCACGCGGTAAGGAAAGCCCGAACCTGGATAAACCTTACCTCTTGTTATCATCATGCCAAGTCACCTAGATAGGATACCTTACCAGGAGATCTGTCGGATTTACCTCTTGTTTTGTAGGGCACAGGGAGGTTTGGGCAAGGACAGCCAGGTGGGTAGCTCACGGCGGCGCAAGGGGAAGAAGGGACTCTCGACAGAGGGGCACTCACACTCGTTAGCTCGGGACGACACAACATGCACACACACGCGGATCCTGATCGTCTTCCCCACTTCCGGCCATGCCTCCGCCTGTGATTCGTGTAATTCTTCGTTGTCAGCGGCATTCCCGTACCGGCGAGGGTCACCGGAGCAGCGGGGGCGGTGGGGGATTCCATTTTCCTGGTGACGAGGGCAGCGCGAGTTCTGGTGGTGGGGTGGTGCATAGGCAGCGTGGTTGTCTCCCTACTTTTACTCTAGGATTGCGCGTTGGAGCAAATATAGTCATCGGGGGGTGTTTTGTAGGGAGTGAGATCAATTTTTTTGAAGTAAAGCTGGTTTTAGGTAATCTGCTAGCTAGTGTTTATAACTCCCTAAAACTCTTTTTTTTTCTCCTCGTCAAATACAGGTTTTAGGGGATCTGCTACAGGAGATGGAGATGGAAATGCTTGGCTCCATGTGTCTACATCCATCACATCACATCAGATGAAGCAAGCAAAGATTAAGCAAGCTTTAGGGAGGGAAATTATTCATCATCGGCAGGGGTCACCACCATTGGAATTTGATCTATCCTTCTATTTTTCAAGGGTAGCGGGGGTTCCATTTCTCCGGTGATCAGTGGGGCGCGAGTTCTGGTGGCTGCACGGCCATCTCCCTACTTTTATTCCGTTGGATTAAATAGTCATCTAGGGCTCTTCTAAAAAAAAGATAAAAAAATAGCCACATGGGGTGGTTTGCAGGGGTGGGGCTAATTTTTTTAAGAAAGTTGGTTTCAGGTAATCTGCTAGCTAGTTTTTCCCTCCCTAAAACTCTTTTTTTTTCTCCCTCAAATATAGGTTTTAGTGGATCTGCTACAGGAGATGGTGATGCTTGGTTCCATGTGTCTACACTACACTACATCCATCACATCAGATCAGGCAAGCTTTTCATGCGTCAACGGGAGCATCTCCAGGTGAAGATGTGATCAGATTAAGATCCAGCTGCATGCACATGAAAAGATGAAGGAAGCTTTTCTTCATGCTCAGCTGCTGCAGCTAGCTAGAGCATCCATCAGAGAGATGAGATTAAAGATCCAGCTACAGCTGAGGGACCCATGATCAACCATCATGCCAGCCAGGTGAGATTGTCAGTCAAATTAGGCTGGCCTGGACTGGAGCAGCATCTATCTTCTTCCTTTCTTTTCCATTCAACCATGCATATTATAAGTTAATACCACCTACAGTGGTAAAGCAGAGAGAATGAAGGAACATGTTCAGAATATAAGGAACGCATGCAAGCTGTACAAGCCTTTTCTTTATCAGCCATGCCCATGCAAGTTACTGCATCCGGTTACTATTTTTACTGATCTAAACGCTCTTATATTTCTTTTTTCTCTACGGGGGAGGGAGTAACTAACTGCACTCTCTCTTGGCCACTAAGCATACATCCAATCCACCATTGCTGTGTGTGTGTCTGCATCCTCATAGCAGATGGAGCAAGAAAAATCTAATCTTTCCATACTTGCAGCTGGAGCATCCATACATGAGATGAGTTGAGATTAGAGGTTCCAGCTGCATCCATCAAGAAAAGATGATGTTGATGCTTCAGCTGGAGCATCCATCCAACTCCATCAGATGAGAGGTCAGATTGAGCTCCAGCTGCAGCAGAGGGGTACATCAACCATCATGCCAGGAGATTTGTCACTCAAATTAAGCTGGGCTGGACTGGACTGGGCTGGAGAATCTATCTATCTATCTACTTCCCTTTTACTTCTCCTTTCCCTTCCGAAGGAAATAACAATACATAGATAGTAAAAGCAGATATGAGCATGTTTAGTTTAGAAAGAATATAAACACAACAGCCTCCTGGTTTGATTTGATTTGATTTGATTCATTTGATTGCCACACATGCATATCAAAAGTTGGGCATCTAGTGCTCCCCTTTTCTTCACGAGCCCATGCCCATGCCCATGCATCCCACTGCAGCACAAGACTTGACAAATCTGCCAAGCCTGTCTGCCTGGTGGGTATCACACAATCACTTACCAGTTAATTACTAGACATGCCAAATAAGATAATCCTCATCATATAGTAAAAACTAACTAACCAACCAACAATTGCATGCATGCTCCTCTGCTCTTCCCTTACTTACTGCTACAAACATAAGACTCATATAGAGACCAACCACAGCAATAAGTTAACTACTGACCACCAACAGCAGCAGTCTCTCTCATTCACCAGGCAGAATTAAACCAGATAGACAGACACACAGACTTTCAGGTACCAACAAAGTCACCAGGTTTTACACCAACATGCATCCTTTCAGATGCAACCATGTCTAGCTTTTTTTACATCTTACTTAATTAACAACAAACACCCCTCAGCATCAGCATCCAGGGAGCACCTCCAAAAAGAGACCACCACAAAGCCAGAATGCTTGCTTTCTTACTCTTCTCCTCCTTTTAACACAACCAGAAACCTACCACCACCTAAATAAAAACACCTCCTCATTCACCTGAAAACAACAAGCAACAACACAGCATCAGTACATGCAGTTCATTGCAACAAAACAGGGAAGCATCAACATTACACGGCAGCAGCAAGGAAAAAAAAATAAGATCCAATTACCTCGCCTCCAGGATCTACAGCCGCCATATTCACTCCTCCCGAGGCCCGCCCTCACCCCGGAACGCAGCAGCGGCGGCCTCGGCGCACGGGAAGTCGGTGAGGCGGAAGCTGGCGAGGTCGGGCCCGAGTGCGGTGATCTTGCCCGCACCACCGAACGCCGCCTCCGCGTCCATGCGCCGCCTGAAGACCACCTGGGCGGAGCTGGAGTGCTCGTCCGTCTCCGTCCTCGCCTCGTTCACGGGCCCGTACTGGCTGAAGATCTTGATGAGGTCGCCGCGCGAGGGCACCGCGCCCGGCTTGCTGAAGTGCAGCACCAGGCCCGTCAGCGACGCGTCCTCCTCGGCCGCGCTTGCCTGGCCGTTCGCCTTCCCGTTCTCTGCCTCTGCCTCTGCCTCTGCCTTGTCTTGCTGGCTTTTGGCCTTTGCTTCCTCCACGGTGACCCGTGTCATCTCATCTTGCTTCATCTCGTCGTCACGCCGCTGCTTCTTACTTGATCTCATCTTTCCCTTGTCCTTCTTCTTTACCAGACTAGACAGCGGTTCCTCCACGTTTATGAGAATGTCAGCCCAATAATCATCTTTCATATGATCAACCACCACGGGCGGCTCTGAAGGAGCAGGGGAGCTCTTTGTTGGCTTATCAGCCAGCTCCTCTTCAGCTTGAAGACTAGGCGCTTTGTCTGCTGCCTTCTCAGCCATCTCCTCAGCAGCAGGGGGATTGGACACTCTGTTTACCGCCTTCTCCGCTGTCTCCTCCGCGGCAGGGGGGCAAGAAACTTTCTCTGTTGCCTTCTCAGGTGTCTCCACGTCGGCAGGGGGACTAGAAACTTCATCTGCTGCCTTCTCAGGTATCACCACGTCAACTTCCTCTTTTACTTTCTCAAGTGTCTTGTCGTTGGCAGGGGCACTAGAAACTTTCTCTGTTGCTGCCTTCTCAGGTATCGCCTCATCAGCATGGGGGCTAGAAACTTTCTCTGCTGCCTCCTCAGGTATCTCCTCGTCAGCATTGGGACTAGAAATTTTCTCTGCTGCCTTCTCAGGTATCGCCTCATCAGCATGGGGACTAGAAACTTCCTCTTTTACCGTCAAAAGTGTCTCCTCGTCGGCAGGGGCAAGTGAAACTTCATCTGCTGCCTTCTCAGGGATCGCCTCATCAGCATTGGGACTAGAAACTTCCTCTGCTGCCTCAAGTAAAACTCCATCTGCTGCCTTCTCAGGTATCGGCTCATCAGCAGGGGCACTAGAAACTTCATCTGCTGCCTTCTCGGGTATCACCTCATCAGCATTGGGACTAGAAACTTTCTCTGCTGCCTCCTCGGGTATCGCCACATCGGCAGGAACTTCCTCCGCTGCCTCCTCAGGCACCTCCAAGTCAGCATGAGGACTAGAAACATTGTCGGTTGCCTTCTCAGGTATCTCCTCGACAGCATGAGGACTAGAAATTCTGTCTGCTGCTGCCTTCTCAGGTATCTCCTCATCAGCATTGGGACTAGAAACTTTGTCTGCTGCTGCCTTCTCAGGTATCTCCTCGTCAGCATCGGGACTAGAAACTTTGTCTGCTGCAACCTTCTCAGGCATCTCCTCATCAGCATCGGGACTAGAAGCACGGCGGCAGTCTGTGTTGGCTGCCTCCTCCACATCAGAAGTACAGGCACGAGTGCTCTTCAAAAAATCAGTCAAGAAGCTAGCGCTTGTAGGGGTGATCTTCCCTATCTTCTCAGCATCACTTGCTCCGACACAAAGCTGTGACAGCATTTCACCACAAGACGGAGAGTCTTCTGCCACGGCACCTTTCTTGCCCTTATCCAGCTTAACAGATCGTGGAGGCTTGTCTGGAACAGTTGCTTCGCTGTTTTTGGCCCTACGTGATCTCGTCTGAGAAGCTTCACCTTTAGCTTTGACAACAGGGGTTTCCTGTGGCTTCGGTTCAGCAGCTTTGCGCCTTGCGGACCTCTTGGGAGAGACAGGCTCTGGCCGGGAAGACGTACCGCCTGATATGCCACCATTGGCTTTGACAACAGGAGATGCATGTGACTTCTGCCCAGCAGCTTTGCGCTTCACTTCTCGAGCTTTCGTGGAACCCTTGGGAGAAACAGGTTGTGGCTGGGAAGACAAATCCCCCAATGTGTCGAGCTTCTTTCGTTTCCTGGTGTGCATTGTATCCTTCATATCACGGTCATCAGGACCCCCGGGTTCCTCAGTTGATTCAGGCAGAGAACCTTTCCCCTTAGTCTTCGATGTACCCTTTGTAACACGGTCAGGATCCTCAGTTGATTCAGGCAGAGAGCGTTTCCCCCTAGTCTTCGCTGTACCCTTTGTACCGCGGTCTGGGTCCTCAGGTTCCTCAGCTGATTCAGGCAAAGAACTTTTTCCCCTAGTCTTCATTGTACTTCTCGTATCACGCTCAGGTTTCTCGGTTGATGCAGGTAAAGAACGCTTCTCTCTGGTCTTCACTGTATCCTTATCACGGCCTGGATCCTCGGGTTTCTCAGTAGAAGCAGGCAAAGAACGCTTCCCTCTGGTGTTCGATGTAGCCTTAGGATCCTCAGGTTTCAGAGTTGAAGAAGGCAAGGGACACTTTGCTCGAGCCTTGCTCTTACCACCTGCTGAACGATCAAGAGTAGCTGTCTCTGACAGAAGTTCAATAAGCGTCTTCTTCTTCCTGCCAAGCTCTGAGACTGCAAAGGGTGCGTTCTCAGTTACTGAGTGTACATCAAGATGCAACCTTTTCTTGACAGGAGAAACAGCATCTTTATCTTTTGCTTTTGTGGTTTTCCCAGCATCCTTCTTCCCCGGCCCTTTCAGAACCTTCAAAGCCTCTCGCATCTTGTGGCTGGACCTTAGTCTATGCCGTGATTTGCCGTCCACAGCCTTCTTGTCTGCCGTGTTGCTGCCATCACCCGTTTCAGCTCTATATGCATCCATGGAGGTGTCTATGATCCTGTTCCTGGCTGAACTCTTACCGGACTTCCTTTCCTTGCTCGGTGTATCATCTGCCGCCCCTCTACTCGGCGTCGAACTGTCATCACCAGTGGCCTTTTCCTTTGCAGGCTCAGGCAGAGACTGCTTATCTGCGTCTTTCTTCTTCTTCTTTGCCGACCTGGTACTGATCTTGGAATTCGTTTCCTTGCTAAATGCACCATCTATCGCCCCTCCGCTGGGCATAGAGCTGTCCTCATTCTCAGCACCTTCCTGTGCAGGCTCTGGTAGAGACTCTTTCTTCTTCTTCTTTGCCGACCTGGTACTGATCTTGGAATTCGTTTCCTTGTTCAATGCACCATCTGTCGTCTCTGCACTGGGCATAGAGCTGTCCTCATTCTCAGCACCTTCCTTTGCAGGCTCTGGTAGAGACTCTTTCTTATCTGCATCTTTCCTCTTCGTCTTTGCCGACCTCGTACTGACCTTGGAATTCCTTTCCTTGCTCACTGCACCATCTGTCGCTTCTGCACTGGGCATAGAGCTGTCCTCATTCTCGGCCCCTTCCTTCGCAGGCTCTGTTAGAGACTCTTTTTTATCTGCATCTTTCTTCTTTGTCTTTGCCGAACTCTTACTGTTCTTTGACTTTTTTTTCTTGCTCACTGTATCATCTGTCGCCTCTGCACTGGGCATAGAGCTGTCCTCGTTCTCGGTCACTTCCTTTGCAGGGTCTGTTAGAGACTCTGTCTTATCTCCGTCCTTGGAGGTGTCGTTCTTCTTCGTCTTTCCTGTACTCCTACTAGCTCTCTTTGACTTCCTCCCCTTGCTCAATGTATCATCTGCCGCCCCGCTGCTGGGCATAGAGCTATCCTCATCCACATCATCTTCTTTTGCAGGCTCTGCATCTGGTAGAGGCTCGCCCTTATCTGCTGCGTCTTCGGAGGCGTCATTCTTCTTGTACTCTGTTGCACTCTTGCTAACTCTCTTTGACTTCCTTTGCTTGCTCAATGTATCATCTGTCGCCTCTACACTCGGCATAGAGCTGTCCTCATCCACACCATCTTCTTTGGCGGGCTCTGCCTCTGGTGGAGACTCACCCTTATCTGCTGTGTCTTTGGAGGTGTCGTTCTTCTTTTTCTCAGCTGAACTCTTGCTAGCTCTCTTTGACTTCCTTTGCTTGCTGCTGGGCATAGGGCTGTCCTCAACCATGGCAGCATCTTCCTTTGCAGGGGCTTCTCCCTTATTCGCTGCATCTTCGGAGGTGTCTATGATCATGTCCCTGGCTGAACTCTGCTCCTCCATGGTAGGAGCATCATCAATGGCCTCTTCTTGTTCCTTTGCAGCAGCATCTCTATTGTGCGATGAGCTCTCACCATGCTTCGATCTCTTCTCCTTGGCCGGAGCATCGCCATCCCTGCCGCCCTTCTCCGTCCTCTTCCTCTTTGTGTGCGGCGATGTTGCTGCCACCACCTCAGCCTCAGCTGCAACGGCAGCAACGCCCTCAATCCCCTGGTAGATGACAAACTCGGGGAGCTCCATTGGACACCTCAACCGGTTGAAGGACCTGAGCTGCGCCATGGCGGTGGCGAGGTCGAGACGATCGGCGCCGGCCAGCGGGCTCCTCGCCAGCGCCGAAATGTAGTCGAGGAAGGGCTTGGCGCGGAACGTGTCCCTCATGTACACCTCGTCCACCACGGCGCCGTAGGCCCCCTCCCTGATCCCGGAGTTGTGAATCTGCTGCTTCCTGATGACGGTGGGCGGGGAGCAGGCGCAGGAGAGGCCGGCCTCGATGCGGCGGGCGACCTCCTGCAGCGCGGCGTCGACGGAGGCGACGTAGCTGGAGACGGTGCTCTGGGCGGCGAGGCGGGGGAAGTGGGCGCGGAAGGGGCGCAGCGTGGAGGGGTCCATCCAGGCGAAGGTCCGGTCCCAGAAGTAGGCGACGAGGGGCGCCCCCGGCCTGGCGTGCTGGAGCGCTAGCTCGGAGGCGTCGGCGGCATCGAAGACCTGGGCCGGCCACCAGGGGTGGCTCCGCACCTTGCACCACACCACGTCGGGCGGCGCGAACCCCTGCTCCCCCTCCTTCCTCTCCTCGTCCTGGAACGCGCAATCGTACCGCGGCCGCGGGCCGGCGGCGTCCTCCTCCCCCGCGCCCTCGCCGCCGCCCTCCTTGGGCCTGGGCCGGACGCGGCGGGGGCTCTTGAGGACCTCCTCGACCTCCGGGCGCATGATGCGGAGGCGCGATGGGCGGGCGGGGGCTGGCCCCTCGCCCGCGGGAGCGCCCGCGGCCATGGCGACGGCGCCGCTGGGCAAAAAGAAGCAAGAAGGACAGGGGTTAGGGCACGGCGCCGGGGTTTGTTCGGTGCAAAAGAAAAAGGCGCGATTTTTCGCCGCGCTTTCGTTCCGAGGAGGGAAGGGGGAGAGGCAAGGGGCTTACCGTCGGGGAGATCTCGGCCGCCGGGGATCTCGCCGGAGGCGGGGGCGGGGGCGGGGGCGGCGATGGGAGGGGTGGCTGGCTGGCTGGAATGGGGAATCGGGGGAGAATGGATGGGAAGAGAGACTATAGAGTGGGAGGACTTTGGGATTTCTGGTTAATACAAGGGGCCACAGGTAAAATGACAACACCCACTGCCTCTGGTTGATTTTTGCAATTTGGCCCCCTTATTTCTCCTCTATTTTCGAATAGGCGTGCTCAATCACACCAAAAACATGATGCCTCTCTATGTCTGCCTATGATGGAATTTCTTTCTTTTTCTTTCATATAAAGTGAAGAAAGAAATGTAGTAAATGAATTCTCCCAAAATGAAATATGTGTGTGCGCGGAGCAATATAATTACGGATACACGCATATGTATAGCATTCATTGATTCCAGCTGGGAACAGATATGCAACATAATTTGTTTGATACGGATGAACGGACGATGTGTATCCATTTCAGTTGTAACATATGCAACAATAATTTGTCTGATATGGATAAAAGGACGGTGTGTATCAATTCTAGTAGTACCAAGTTTCGTCGGCCACGGTGTACGCACCATTGCAGGCGTATACGGCGATGGTTTCCTGACAGTATGCTTGTTCGCTTTTCTTCCTTTACCGTCCATTGTAAGAAAATGTTTGATATTTTTGTCGAGAAACTAACGGAGAGGGGTAGGTTGGATCGAAAAATACGGTGGGTATCGATTTTGGATGGCTAAAATTGGTTCATCACAAATATATATTACTGTTTTTGCTAGTGCTTGCTCATCGGGCTCTTTGACATTAGCTCGGATCATTATGATTTCCATCTCCTTGTGGTACCCTTCAAAGGTCTTCGTCCCTTGATTTAACATTTGGAGCTTCTTGAAGATGTCACGAGCATAGTGCTTGGGCACAATTCTCGCTCTCATGATTCATCCCAAGTAGTAATGGGGCGTCTCATTACTCTTGTTGAAGTTCTTGTGTTTGTTTCCACCATATGAGCGTGTAGTCCGCATACTCATGCAACTTACATCCTCACCACATCCATAAAACCTCCTTCCAGTTATGCCACTTTGGAATGCTATGAATTTCTTGGCTATTTTCCGGTGGTAGCACTCAACAGGGCCTTTGTATGTCGCCTCCACATCGCCTTCGAAGTCCAAGTCGTCTATGGTTAGGAGGTGCTAGATTACGTTCAAAAAGAATTGGGAGGAGCGGTCAAATACCATGGATCCGGTCCAATTCATAACTAATCTAAAATCCCCATATCAGCCAGAGTAGCGGAAGGGCATTACCTCCCCGTTGAAGTGGACCATGTCGTCGTCAGTCTGCCCAAGAAGGCATTGCGGCGGGTGAGGGAGTCCTGGTTTAAGGGGTCCTCGGATAGCCGACCTGTTTCTCATAGGCCGGACTATGTGGGCCACTGGACGAGCATTAGGTGATCAGGGGCCCCGTCGCCAAGGTGGAAGTTTCGAGGAGCCATGGCGTGTCCTCCAAGTTGTCGACAGTAGATAGGCATGTTTTTTCCCTTTAATGTGCAACCGACTATGTGTAAACCCTAGGTACCCTCGGCGTCTATATAAGCCGGAGGGTTTTAGGTTGTAGGCCAACAGAACTCATCTAGGGTTTTAGTCATACGATCTCGAGGTAGATCAACTCTGTAACCCTTATACCATCAATATAATCAAGCAGGACGTAGGGTATTACCTCCATAGGAGGGCCCGAACCTGGGTAAAACACTGTCCCCTTCGTCTCCTGTTACCATCGATTCTAATCTCACAGCTCGGGACCCCCTACCCGAGATCCGCCGGTTTTGACACCGACATTGGTGCTTTCATTGAGAGTTCCGCTGTGATCGCCAGAAGGAATCGATGGCTCGCCTTGTCACAAGCAGCGAGATCTGTACCTAGGGGGCTCTCGCCCCGGATCAGATCCTCGCGAGCGGTGACATCTCATCGCACGCTTACCCGATCGGCCACCCATGCCAGATCGGAAACTTTTCCCCCGATCAAGGAATCAGGTTCAGAACCCTAGAGTTCGTCGCTGATTCACGGGGAGAACTCGTCTTGGTGGAACCCTTGACTCCTACGGAAGAGCCCGCAGATCCCGACGCCTCGACGCCGAAGACATCGGGCCCCAACTCTGATGATGAGGTTGTTATCCCCGGGCCGTCTGGACCGCCCAATCCGGTCGTTGTGACCGGATCTACCATGGTTGAACAGAATCCGGGACCGCTCTCGCGCAACCCCGGAACCGCGACGCCGCATACCGACCCCACTCGCTTCAGCGACACGCATCCTACCATCGCCTCGTTTCTCAACGATTTATTTGATCGGATGGATACCATGCGTATGGCCGATGACCAGATCCCGGTCTATGACCGGCTCGGGCTTAGACCCGACGATAGGGAGATTCACATCCCCACGGTCACCCACCTTGTCGCCACCGTCGAGTGTCCGGCCGGGGGCTCGTCCCCCCAGCGACCGGAATTAAAAACGGTTTATACCTCAGTCTCCGATCACCGAGACCTCGCCTGCAGCCCAGACTCTGGAGTTCGCTCCGGAAACAGCCCAGCCTCGTATCGGTCCCTGATCTATCACATAGTTCGGAGCCCATGATTCTGAACTCTCACCGTGGCGCGGAGACAAAAAAATTCCCGCCCACCTCCCAAGACGATCACTCAAGCATCGCAGCAGAGCCCAAGTCTTCGGACCTACGGGACGTTAAGCAGTTATCAGGAGAGTCAGTTCACCATTACTAGGCCAGACTCCTCCTCGCTAAAAACAAAGTACGGGGCCTCAGTGATCAAGAGATCATGGCCACCTTCATTCGCAACTGCCATGACAAAGGGATTCTCAATTGTAGGAGATATGCCCTAGAGGCAATAATAAATGTTATTGATTATCTCCCTGTTCATAATTAGGTTTATGTTCCATGCTATAACTGCTATGGTTCTCGAGTCTGCAATAACCACGAGGCTCGAAGGAAGACTCATATGCACGTGTGGAATAATAAACGGTAAAATGTATTCCTAGTCTGGCCTCTAAGACTGGCTCAAGTATTGCATGATGATCATGTTTTCCTGATCATGGGCATGGCTATGCCGGCAATTTTGAGGGCGCGATGTTGGTAGAACACTTGTGTTGAATAGACCCGAATTGATGTTATGCTATGAGATACATTCGTCACTAGTTAATGGTTTATAACACAGAGATAGTTAATGTTTGCATAATTCCTTAGACCATGAGAGTATCGAGTTCCTTCGTGCTTGCTTCGTGAACTTTGGGGTTTGTTAAACGTCATCCGTTACTGGGTGGCTATTACGGCGGCTTACGGGTTCACGGAAAAGTATGTCAAGTAACTTGATAGCTCAAGATTGGGATTTGCTCCTCCGACGATGGAGAGATATCTCTGGGCCCTCTCGGTGTTACGGTATCCATCATCGTCTGGCCAGACACTTTGTGATTTGATCACAGGGATGCCGGAACACGGGAACGAGAAAAGAGAACAATACCGGTAACGAGGTAACTGGCATAGTGGACAAGTTGTTGATCCACGGGGATGCCAACATGTCTCACCTTGGGTATTTGTAACATATCGCGAAGCAACAGGAATAGCACACGGCAACTGGAGGTTCACTCGAATATTCATTCGTGTGGGTATAGGGGTCAATATGGGTGTCCACGGCTCCGATGTTGATCATTGATCGGAAGGGGTTCCGGGTCATGTCTATACTTCAGCGAACCTATAGGGTCACACGCTTAAGGGTCATCTATCTGCTGAATACTAGACGGGGAGTCTGAGAGAAAATCACCGAAAAAATTTCGGATGAAACGGAAACGTTCCGGAGAGGATATCGGAATAGTTCCGGTGAAACTGAAAAGTTGTTTCAGGGTATTCCATAAAGTCAAATTGGTTTCAGCACATGCCTGGAAATTATTGGAAGGTACCAGAATTGTTCCGGTAACTTCTGAGATTTTTCAGAGACAAAAACCGGAAATGTTCCGGACTGTCGGAACCGCTTTAGTTGCTTTTCACAGATGAAAATCACTAAATCGAAAAGTTGTTTCGGAGTACACCATAAAGTCAAAATGGTTTCGGCACATGCCTGATAATTCTTGGAGGGTGCCAGAATCGTTCTGGAAACTTTCTGGAATTTTCCGGGATGAAAATTGGAAATGTTCCGGAGCTGCCGGAACCGCTTCAGATGCTTTTCGCAGATGAAAATCACTAAACCGGAATTGTTTCGGATCGCGTTGAAAATTATTTTAGTGGGTACTGGAAATGTTCTAAGCCCACATGAATATTTTCAGTTCGAACGGACGCTGAAATATGTCGTCGTGAATAGTGAAAGTGCTTTTTGGATTACTTTTTGGAAAGCCACCTTTTTGGGCTTTTGCTCCAAAATATCTTGGAGATGACATGGATGGATGTGGCTGAAATTGCAGCCCCTCCACCCCTCCTTCTCCTATAAATAGAGGTGGAGGGGGCAGCCCAAATCACATCCTTACTCTCATACACAAGCCATGCATGATCTGGCATTCTCTCTCCCTCCCAGCGAAATAGTTTCGTAGAGCCGAAAGGTTGTCTGGGTTCCGGCAGGAACTAGTTCTGGACGGCGGAGCCCTGCCGGATAGTTGAGACCGTATGTGTGCAACTCTATAGAGAGATCGTAGTTTCGGTCTTAGTTTGAGAGTGCCTCCCGAAGGGCTGTCCGAGTGACCGTCCGAGTTTCGATGGTCCTCCCGAAGGGCTGTCCGTGACACCGTCCGGGGGACTGTCCGACCGCCTCCCGGAGGGCTTTCCGGGGGGCGGATGAGGGTATACATCCTCGCGGTTGGGAGGTTGTAAATCCTAGCTGCGGGGATCTGCATCGCCGATCGTCATCGACTCTACTTCCGCTGCGCTACGAGTCGGTAACGAAAAAGATCAAACCTTGTATGCAGTCTTCATAGTGGTCCTGGGCTAGTGCTTAGGTCGGAAATTTTTTGTTTTCTACTGCGTTACCATACAGTGGCATCAAGAGCCAGGCTATGCGTAGATGCAGGTTGCGATCTAGAATACATAGAGATGTATGGGTGTTGCACAATATAATTAGGTAGTAGATGAGATCTATTACTGAAAATTATTTGTGCGGGTAGCAGATGAAATCTGTTACCCGATGTTCCTGTTGCTTCCCTAGAATTTGCATATTTCTGATCTTGATAACAGTATGGTGGAGTTCCAATGTTCTGGCAATCCGCGATCCTGATTGATCAACGAAGTGCTAACAGTTCATTGAATTCCACCGTAGTTAAAAAGAAAGATGAAATTTCGCAGACGAAAGGGCAATGCAGATGTGATCTGCACGGGGGTCACGCGTATGACGAAGTTTAGTATGGGGCTCGAGATTTTATTATCTCGTGTTTCATACACCCGCAATGTTAATCTAGCGACTTGGATTATCATGCTTGATGATGGACGTTGGTAGCTTCGGTTTGTTTCGAAACCTTAGAAGCCACGTAAAATAAAATTTTGCATGAACCGATTAGAGGCGTCTAACTTGGTTTTGCAGGATGGTTTGCATGTGCATGTGATGTGGTATAGCAGTGCTCATTATAATTTGATTATGTATGAGATGACTATATAACGTAAATTGATTAACATGACCTGCGTGTCATGATTCGGCATGATGGCTGGAGCTATATGATTGTCACTTTAATGACCTGCGTGTCAACCTTTAGTAATGCACTTATTTTATTAGCTATAGAGATAGCAATATTATCTGGTGCATCGACAAGGTGGTGGCAATCTTCGCGAAGGTGAACACCAACGCGAATGCCGAAGACGAAGAAATGAAAGACTTCTTCGTCAGAAAGGGCTATACCATATCATGCTATTATGAATTGCCTGAGGTGTTTATCCCTTATGATGCACCCTTCTTGATTGCGCGGTAGTCGCTTTTTATTAGGGTGATCTTTCACAAAAATATCAAGTGATTAGTGTTCTCCCAAGTGTAGCACCGTCACGGCACCTAACTTATCGGAGTGCGCCGTGTCACACGGGTACAAACGATTAGGGAAGTGTGAGGCGGGTGAGTTGAGACCTCGCAGCAAGATCACTTGGTTGTCTTGACGTTCAGGCATGACCGTCATGAGCTCGGAACACGCGCATCGAAAGATGAACAAGAATCACATAGAGATGTGATTGGCAAGTTGGCCTACCGGTTGAGATTTTCGTCATCAGTGGTGTTACACCAATGGCGAACAATTGAAATGGGGGTCTTGTATCACTCACAATCAATTATGAGAGATATTGATTTGAGTGGGAGCGCATTGTAGAATTAATTCTTTTAATTCTCAGTGCAATTAATTATGAACACTGTCTAAGTGTTATTTGCATAATAGTTGTAGAATAATGGCTCGCGTTTCCACCTTCCCAATTAAAATTGAATAGCTGTTAAATATCTGGTTAAAACTTTACGGTTGGTAACGTAATGAGAGGATTGTCCTCTAGAGTGCCGAGAAGGACTTGTCCTATCGCATGCTTTCGGTATTCTCCTGCTAATGCTATGGATCATGTGACTCTCGTCCATCGATCCAAAAGCTAGAATTCCGTTTCAGTCAAGTGCAATATGTTTGCTTCCATGAGACCCGAACTTCGAAAGTTTGGATAGTTATGTGATATTCATGGAATCTGAAAATCATTTTCAGAGACAGACAAAGGCTAAAAGATATGAGATATCCAAAGCAATGTTTGTTTGCAAACTATTAGTAAAGGAGTTTACTATGCATTAGACTGATAAGAGAGGGATCCAGAAGAACACCTGTCATATGATGATGGTGAATAAAACAAACAACTTAAAGAGAAAGGAAGTGTCCGAAGGGTGTTAGTGAAACTTTCACGCCTAGGAAGTCCGGGGCTATCGCCACTCTTAAGTTGGGTGCTTCTTCTGAGAGTAGGAGAAATACTGAAAGTTAAACTGTTAGAAGTATAAAGGCAAAAGGAAAGAAGACTGGAATATCCAGCTCATGTATGAATGTCATACAGGTTTTTGATGTATAGAAGGCTGGTCAAAGATATAGTTCTTGGGAATTATGGTTAAACATGTTAATCACTAATTCTTGGGTATTGTGAGTTAATCACAAAGATACCCGCTCGATTGCATTCTGTTGCAACTCGATGTAAGAACTACTATGGCCTGAAAGACTAGCCAGGAATGAGGTTTAGATACACGCAGGGAACATGGTAAATGTTACTATGCCTTCCATAGGTGTATTCCCTATGTATTTATTTTCATAAATCATTTTAGAGTTTTACACACTCTAGCCCATTGCATAAAGTATCTTGCAAGAAGGTTGTTCATAAGAGAACTTTTAATGTTCGGAGTTATGAATAACAAAAGGGCCATACTTTCATTATGAATGAGAAGTATGTTATGAATATTGATAATAATACATTACCTCTGTATTTACTTTCATAATTCATTTAGTGTTTCATACACTCTAGCCCTTTGCATAAGGTATCTTGCAAGGAGGTTATTCATAAGAGAACTTTTGATGTTCGGTGTTATGAATAACATGAAGGGCCATGCTTCCATCCAGGATGGGATGTATGTTATGAATATTGATGGTAATATGATACATCCATAACACTGACGCTAAATGTCGCAAGACTAAAAGAATACCACATATGTGTGGCACTGCATTTGGTCACATTGGAGAAACCCGCATGGAAAATTCCATTATGATGGATTTTAAAGTCATTTGATTTTGAATCATCTGACACTTGCAATTTTCCTCCGAAAAGTGAAGTGACTGAAATACCGTTCACAGGTCATAAGGAACGAGCAACAAACTTATTGGTGATCATACATTTTGATGTGTGTAGTTCAATAAATGTTGTTGCAAGTAGTGAATTTATCTATCTTCAGAAATGACTCAAGTAGATATATTGATATTTACTTGATGAGACGTAAGTCTGGATCTTTTGAATTCATTCATAAGGTTTTCAAAAATGAAGTAGAAGTTGTTGTAACAAGAAAATTATGTTTCTACAATTCGATTGCAGAAAGGAATATTTGAGTTACAAGTTTAGCGAATGTCTGATGAGTTGTGAAAGGGGTTTCATAACTTGCACCTCCCGGAGCACCACTGCAAGTGGAGAGTCCGTGTAGATGTAATCGAACCATTCATGACATGGTAAGATCAAAGATGACATAAATAAATTTGCCATTATCTCTTTTAAAGTGATGCTTTAGAGACTGCGGCTTTTACACTGAAAAGAGCTCCATCGGGTCTGTTGAAATGACGCCATGGTATGGTACGCCCAACCATGTTATATCTTTTCTTAACATTTGGAATATGGGGCTTGTGTAAAAGGTTACAAACCTATTCCAAATCAGACAAGTGCTAATTTGTAGGTTATCCCAACTCATTGGGTATTTCCCCACCACAATACCGAGGCAAATAGGTTTGCCACAAAGAACGGTATGCTTTTTTGAAGAAAATGGTTCTTTCAAAAAGGTGAGTGGGAGAACAGTGCAACTCGACGAGATAAACAGTATCATCGTCATCAGATCAAAGGAAAGAGACCTTGGAAGTAATTCCGGAGTTTCCTACTGCGACTGATACGGAAGTCTCTACAATAAAATGTATGGACTTCGGTCGAACTTGCAGCTGAACCACGTAGGCAACGCTCGTGCAAACCTATCAGGTGCGCAAACGAGATATTGTTGTTAGACAACAGTATACCTACGATTCACAAGGAAGCGTTGATGGGCCCTGACTCCGGAATTGGCAAAATGCCAATACAATCCGAGATAGTTTCCATATAAGTGATTCAAGATTAAGATCTTGATACACCTTTCGGAAGACTTAGAGTCTAACGAATATTTATGGAACTAAAAACTGATACGGATAAAATGTTTTATCCATAAAGCTCGACTTGTTGCAATAACAAGTTGAAAGAGTTGACTACGATGAGATTGTCTCACCGTAGCGATGCTTAAAGTCGGTTCGGGTTGAACTAGCAATTAATACATATTTCAATCATGAGATATGAAACATGGATGACAAAAGGATTTCCATGTGATGGAAATGAAACCTAGGACTTGTATGTGATACAGTCCAAAGTAATTTGTCGATCCAGAGGATGCTAGTAAGTATGCAAACTTCAGAGTTCCAGCGATGGACAGAAGAGAGCAAAGTGGAGTTGGAATCTTCGTTTTTGATGGAATGGTCAAAAGGGTTTTGACTTCATCAAATGGGTATCAAAGATGCTTGTGATTCAAGAAAGTAAGTGGGAGCATAATAATATTTCTAAAAACCTTGTGTACTTGACACATTGTTAATTGGAAATAAATTTCTTGACACGAATTAGGACTTCATTTGAAAATAGTTTTTCCGATGAAGTGCTTGGGCTAAATAGCCTCAATATTAGGCATGATGATCTATGGAGATAGATTTACCTAATGGGGCTAAGCAATGAATACATATTGACAAGATGCTAAAACTTTTAAGCATTTAAAACGCCAAGGAGTGATTCTTGCCGAAGTCACATGGAAAGAGTTTTTGCAAGACTCGGTGTCCCAAAACACTGATGAGTAAAATACATGATGGAGATTCCACACACTCTTGTGTTTGGATTAATCATGTATTCCATGGTATGTAAAACAACCAGATATGTCCGATACTCCAAAAGTTGTTGCGAGTATGGATACCAAAGTGATCAAAGTACTGATCATAGGACAACAGTGAAAGATGTCATTGAGTACTAGAGTAGTAGTGATGACATGTTTTCTCGCAAGCAGAGATTATGAAGTGCTCGTTGTAAGTAATTACATCGATACAGTCTTCATCAATGCTCCATGCGATTTTCGATTTAAGTTAAGGGTTTTGTGTAATACACAATATGATGGCACAGTAGTTGGAAATTGTTCCAAACAAGATACTGTGGCGAATTCTATAACAAAGGCTAAGTATGTTGACGCTTAAGAAGCGACAAAGAAGTTGTTGAATCATATAGTTCATTCATGAACTTAGTATGGTTCCAAGATGGCTTTGGTCTATGGGACACTATTGCAGATAGTTGCTCCATAGCTCAGTCTGAGGAATCAGGTTTCGACCAATGATTCACACATATGCAAAGCCAAGTCCACACAAAATATGAATTTTGTGAAAGCGTGAAAACGTGAGGATATGCAAAGTTACACACGGAGCTGAAGTCGTCAGATCCGTTGGACATCAGGCTATACCACATGCGAAGCATTTTTTACACCAGTATGCCATAGGTGTAAAGTGCATTAGCATTGACTAGATTATTGACTCTAGTGCAAGTGGGAGTTTCTAGGAGATATGCCCTAGAGGCAATAATAAATGTTATTGATTATCTCCCTGTTCATAATTAGGTTTATGTTCCATGCTATAACTGCTATGGTTCTCGAGTCTGCAATAACCACGAGGCTCGAAGGAAGACTCATATGCACGTGTGGAATAATAAACGGTAAAATGTATTCCTAGTCTGGCCTCTAAGACTGGCTCAAGTATTGCATGATGATCATGTTTTCCTGATCATGGGCATGGCTATGCCGGCAATTTTGAGGGCGCAATGTTGGTAGAACACTTGTGTTGAATAGACCCGAATTGATGTTATGCTATGAGATACATTCGTCACTAGTTAATGGTTTATAACACAGAGATAGTTAATGTTTGCATAATTCCTTAGACCATGAGAGTATCGAGTTCCTTCGTGCTTGCTTCGTGAACTTTGGGGTTTGTTAAACGTCATCCGTTACTGGGTGGCTATTACGGCGGCTTACGGGTTCACGGAAAAGTATGTCAAGTAACTTGATAGCTCAAGATTGGGATTTGCTCCTCCGACGATGGAGAGATATCTCTGGGCCCTCTCGGTGTTACGGTATCCATCATCGTCTGGCCAGACACTTTGTGATTTGATCACAGGGATGCCGGAACACGGGAACGAGAAAAGAGAACAATACCGGTAACGAGGTAACTGGCATAGTGGACAAGTTGTTGATCCACGGGGATGCCAACATGTCTCACCTCGGGTATTTGTAACATATCGCAAAGCAACAGGAATAGCACACGGCAACTGGAGGTTCACTCGAATATTCATTCGTGTGGGTATAGGGGTCAATATGGGTGTCCACGGCTCCAATGTTGATCATTGATCGGAAGGGGTTCCGGGTCATGTCTATACTTCAGCGAACCTATAGGGTCACACGCTTAAGGGTCATCTATCTGCTGAATACTAGACGGGGAGTCTGAGAGAAAATCACCGAAAAAATTTCGGACGAAACGGAAACGTTCCGGAGAGGATATCGGAATAGTTCCGGTGAAACTGAAAAGTTGTTTCAGGGTATTCCATAAAGTCAAATTGGTTTCGGCACATGCCTGGAAATTATTGGAAGGTACCAGAATTGTTCCGGTAACTTCTGAGATTTTTCAGAGACAAAAACCGGAAATGTTCCGGACTGTCGGAACCGCTTTAGTTGCTTTTCACAGATGAAAATCACTAAATCGAAAAGTTGTTTCGGAGTACACCATAAAGTCAAAATGGTTTCGGCACATGCCTGATAATTCTTGGAGGGTGCCAGAATCGTTCTGGAAACTTTCTGGAATTTTCCGGGATGAAAACTGGAAATGTTCTGGAGCTGCCGGAACCGCTTCAGATGCTTTTCGCAGATGAAGATCACTAAACCGGAATTGTTTCGGATCGCGTTGAAAATTATTTTAGTGGGTACTGGAAATGTTCTAAGCCCACATGAATATTTTCAGTTCGAACGGACGCTGAAATATGTCGTCGTGAATAGTGAAAGTGCTTTTTGGATTACTTTTTGGAAAGCCACCTTTTTGGACTTTTGCTCCAAAATATCTTGGAGATGACATGGATGGATGTGGCTGAAATTTCAGCCCCTCCACCCCTCCTTCTCCTATAAATAGAGGTGGAGGGGGCAGCCCAAATCACATCCTTACTCTCATACACAAGCCATGCATGATCTGGCATTCTCTCTCCCTCCCAGCGAAATAGTTTCGTAGAGCCGAAAGGCTGTCTGGGTTCCGGCGGGAACTAGTTCTGGACGGCGGAGCCCTGCCGGATAGTTGAGACCATATGTGTGCAACTCTATAGAGAGATCGTAGTTTCGGTCTTAGTTTGAGAGTGCCTCCCGAAGGGCTGTCCGAGTGACCGTCCGAGTTTTGATGGTCCTCCCGAAGGGCTGTCCGTGACACCGTCCGGGGGACTGTCCGACCGCCTCCCGGAGGGCTTTCCGGGGGGCGGATGAGGGTATACATCCTCGCGGTTGGGAGGATGTAAATCCTAGCTGCGGGGATCTGCATCGCCGATCGTCATCGACTCTACTTCCGCTGCGCTACGAGTCGGTAACGAAAAAGATCAAACCTTGTATGCAGTCTTCATAGTGGTCCTGGGCTGGTGCGTAGGTCAGAAATTTTTTGTTTTCTACTGCGTTACCCTACATCAATGCCCTGGCGCGGCGACACATTCGTGACTTCGCCGAGCTGTCAGTTTTGGTACAGAAGTATTGTGCCATGGAAAGTGCTTGGCAAGCCGAGCGGCTGTTTTCGGAACCAACCTTTACCGAACACCCTAGAGGAGATCGGCCAAAGAGGATACCTCCGAAGCGGCCATCCACACTTGAGCCCGCCAAAAAGAGAAACAGGCCCCTTTCAGGGGTCAGTACCGTCCTTGATGGACTACTGGATAAACCTTGCCTTATACACTCCCTATTGTTGAACACAGCTCCGACCCACAGCCTTAGAGCTTGCTGGGTCGTCAGGCAAATCGCAAAAAGCGGTGAAGCCATCCTTGAGGCACCACCGCCGAACAGGCGCTCCACATCGCCACCAGAATACAACACCGAAGTCCTGACGATCTACGAAACGTTCCCCTCAAGGAACAGGAGGAAAAGAGCCCTTAAAGAACTCGAGCAGGTATATCATGTGGCAGCAACAAGTGCATGGGCAGACATACCCATCACCTTTTGAGATACTGACCGACCAGCCATTCTTCCCGGTCATTCACCAGCCGCACTAGTCCTGAACCCCGTCATAGATGGCTTCAGGTTACACAAGGTGTTAATGGACGGCGGCAGTGGTTTAAACCTGATCTACGAAGATACCCTAGAAAAAATGCAGTTCGACCGATCTCGCATCGAGCATAGCAACACAACTTTCCAGGGAATCATCCCGGGGAAAGAGGCGCGCTGTTCAGGACGCATCGTCCTGGACGTAGTGTTCGGCACGCCCGACAACTACCGATCCGAAGAACTCCTCTTCCACATCGTGCCCTTCCCCAGCGGCTACCACGCCCTGTTGGGACGTGACGCCTTCACAAAATTCCAGGCTATACCACATTACGGGTATCTGAAACTTAAGATGCCAGGACCAAACGGAGTGATCACAACTGCCAGTGATCCGAATATAGCCCTACGGGCCGAAAACAAAACAGCAGCGCTTGCCCTCGAGGCTCTAGCTGAGTCCTTTGCCGCAGAAGAGCTGACCGCACTTCGGTTAACAGTAGACAAGGATGATGTGATCCTCAGCAAGAGGCCCAAACCTACGTCCTTTAAACCGGCAAAGGAAATAGTTAAATTTCAGGTGCATCCGACGGACCCCAACAAGACAGCGTCCATCAGAGCTCAGCTCGATCCCGTAGTGGACGAAGCGATGCGAGCATTCTTACGAGAAAACTGGGACATCTTCGCCTGGCATCCTTCTGATATGCCCGGCATCCCACGGCGGCTGGCAGAACATAGTCTGAACATCATCGCAAGCTTTAAACCCGTCAAGCAGACTCTGCGCCGCTTTTCCGAGCCCAAACTACAAGCTATGGGTGAAGAATTAGCTAAATTGCTAGATGCCGGATTCATTCGGGACATTAAGCACCCTGAATGGTTGGCAAACCTGGTTATGGTACCAAAGAAAGATAAATCCTGGCGGCTGTGCGTCGACTTTAAAGACCTCAACAAGGCCTGCCCTAAGGACCCTTTCCCCCTACCACGCATAGACCAGATTATTGACGCCACAGCCGGACACGACTCGCTGTGTTTCCTCGATGCTTATTCCGGATACCATCAGATTAAAATGAAGGAATCCGATCAGGCGGCAACCGCATTCATCACCCCTTACGGGCCATTCTGCTTCAACACGATGCCCTTCGGGCTAAAAAACGCTGGGGCTACGTACCAGCGCATGATCCAGATTTGTCTCTCAAAACAAGTCGGTAAAACAGTCGAGGCATACGTGGACGACGTGGTAATCAAAACCAAACACGTCAGCCATTTGATCGACGACCTAAGGCAAACCTTTGCCAGCCTACGCGAGTACGATATACGACTCAATCCGGAGAAGTGTGTATTCGGAGTTCCCGCTGGTAAACTGCTCGGATTCATCGTTTCCCATAGAGGAATAGAAGCGAATCCGGCCAAGATCCGTGCCTTATCAGAACTTGCAGTTCCCACAGAGCTTAAGCATGTCCAAAGGTTGGCTGGTTGCGTGGCGGCGTTAAGTCGCTTTATCTCCCGCCTCGGTGAAAAGGCTTTACCATACTCACAGCACCATGCGCGGGTGAGCCCATGTTGTTATACATATCGGCCACCAACCAAGTCGTTAGCGCAGTACTCGTCGTCGAACGAGAGGAGGAGGGGCACAAATTCCGGATACAGAAACTGGTATATTACGTGTCAGAAGTACTAACGCAATGCAAGTCCAGATACCCGCACTACCAGAAGATAGCCTATACAGTATTTATGGCATCACGGAAACTAAGACACTACTTCCAAGAGTGTTCGGTCACGGTGGCATCCGAAGTACGCCTGAACAATATAATCAACAACAGGGACACCACCGGCCGCATAGTTAAATGGGCCATTGAGCTCCTTCCTTTTGAAATTATCTACAAACCACGACGAGCTATTAAGTCTCAGGTGCTGGCAGATTTTCTCGCCGAATGGATAGAGGCCGAGCTCCCTAGGGAATATAGTACATACTCCCATTGGACGATGTACTTCGATGGATCCAAAACTTTGGCCGGACTGGTGGCTGGAGTTGTTCTCACATCCCCCACAGGCGACAACGTTCGATACGTGTTGCAGATCATGTATGCCGACTCCAACAATGCAGCCAAATATGAAGCCCTTCTGCACGGTCTTCGGATGGCTGCATCAATGGGCATACGCCGGCTAAAGGTACGGGGAGACTCTCCAACCTGGCCATCTCCCAAATCAACGGCGAATTTGACGCCAAAAACCCGAAGATGGCGGCATACAGAAACGCTGTCCTCAAGATATCCGCACGGTTCGAGGGGCTGGAATTTCACCACGTCGCTAGAGATGACAACCAAGCTGCTGACATACTGGCTCGCATGGGGGCCAAACGCGACCCTGTCCCACAAAACACTTTCCTGGAACGGCTCTTTAAGCCATCCGTGGTTTGGCAGGACGATCATAAGGACGCCGATCCAACCAGTGCAGACAAGGTTGTTCCCCCTATAAATGAACCAGACGATCAAGTCATCGGCGGCTCCGTAATGGACGAAACGCCCTCGGCTCATGAGGTCATGGCAGTAATCGCGCCATGGACCGAGCCCTTCCTCGCCTACCTTCTTCGCAAAGAACTCCCCGACGATCAGACGGAGGCACGGCGCATAGTTCGGCACTCCAAAGCCTACAAGGTACACGAGGGTGAGTTATACAAGAAGAGCACCACCGGAATATTACAACGGTGCATATCTGAGGAAGAAGGGCGGCAGCTTTTAGCCGAAGTCCACGCAGGGATGGGTGGTCATCACGCCGCAGCAAGAGCCTTAGTAAGCAAGGCCTTCCGGGCTGGTTTTTTCTGGCCCACAGCTCGGGCGGACGCCCAGTCACTTGTCAAATATTGCGTGGGATGTCAACTTTTTGCAAATCAAAGTCACATGCCCCCAACAGCTCTTCGGACTATTCCGATTACCTGGCCCTTCGCGGTCTAGGGGCTGGATATGGTCGGACCACTTAAAGGGGGGGACCAAGAAGAATAAATACTTACTGGTCATGGTTGACAAGTTCACCAAATGGATAGAGGCAAAACCTGTCAAATCAGCCAAGTCCGGACCAGTAATCGACTTTATATCCGGCGTGGTACACCGTTACGGTGTCCCGCACAGTATAATAACTGACAACGGATCCAATTTCACGGCCCAAGAGGTCAAAGACTGGTGCGCAAAGATGGGCATCAAGCTCGATTACGCTTCGGTTTATCACCCGCAGACCAATGGACAAGTCGAACGAGCAAATGGCCTCATTATGAGCGGCATTAAGCCACGTTTGGTCCGGTCTCTTCAAGAGTCCGACTGTCATTGGGTTGAGGAGCTCGACTCCGTTCTATGGGGCCTGCGCACCACCCCGAATAGATCAATGGGATACACACCGTTTTTCATGGTCTATGGGGCAGAAGCGGTCCTTCCTTGTGATATTATTCACGACGCACCAAGGGTGCGCATGTATGAAGAAAAGGAGGCCGAGTTAGATCGGCAAGACGACTTGGACGCCTTGGAAGAGGAACGCGACATAGCTCGGGCCCGTTCTACCTTTTATCAATAGCAGGCCCGACGTTACCAGAGCAGGGAGGTCAGGGCACAAGCATACAACGTGGGCGAACTCGTCCTACGGCTCCCGGAGAAGCAGAAGCATAAACTCAAGCCCAAATGGGAAGGCCCCTTCATAATTGACGAAGTACTCGCAGGAGGGGCTTACCGTCTTCGGAACCCGCCGGACAACCGCCTTGAACCAAACCCATGGAACGCAGCTCGGCTTCGGCGCTTCTACGGCTAGACTGGTGTCGTCATACTCTTTACCCTCCTTTTTTCTTTCTTTTCTTTGTTGTTTCTTCTCCCTCCCACCTTGATTTTTGGCAGGTTTGAATTCTTTCTTTTTCTTCCCAACTCTATGTTCGGCTTAACCGATCTTGTACTAAAGACTTTCGTCCTACACCCTTAAGTGTTAAATCCGAACATAGCACCTGGGGGCTTCTTTTCCGAAGCCAATGTTTTTATATTATAAGCACTTATTCACATTTATTGTGTATGCATGTTTCCCTTGTCGTTTTTAAGCCATCATATGCATCAATTCGAACTAAGACTTTGCCAAGTTGGGTTGCCTCGCTCCTGTGGTTACCCTCTATGTTCCCGATTGTTCGGCTAGAGGGTAAAGGGAGCACCTCTGCGATTGTTACGACCGGGTCATCCGGATACGTACCTCAGACGGGTGAAGCCAAAAGCTAGCTATCTTCAGCAGACAATTGATCGGCTACGACGGAATCAACTAATAATACTATGGTCGTCATGACCATTACTCGGGCTCCTTCTCTTACAAAAGCCCTTAGTCGCATACTAACAGTGTATGGCCTTCTACCTACGATTTACGTAGCACCCTGAAGAAAGGTATCGATAGAGGTACTATTTTCTTCGGAAGATATTTCTTACGCTAAGCAGTAATATAACATATCTCCCTGTGTGCTTTCTGTCTGTTTGCACCACATGGCCGGATTGCCTGGTTCCCCGAACATAATTCACTCCCCTAGGCTGATAATTTGCAAGGAACACTCCCAAGCTCTTAGCGCGGGAGGCCGAAGCCGATGGCCGGTTAAGACAAAGTTTACAACACAGACGGAGTAATTCCTCGATTATTAGTACATAGATACATATAATCATACATCTAGCTGCCGATCGAGACCGTCGATTATGGTGTCCAGGGAGCAATCTTCTTGTGAGAAACGGGCGGCAGGCATCACTTGGTCGTATACTAGGTGGAGCGGTACTTCTTGTCCATCCGACCCTACTGGCCCAACCTGAGCCATACACTCGGGGTTAAGTCCGGTATAGCAGGTCTTGATCATCGCCCACGCCTCTCGTGCTCCCTCTCGACAAGCCGATGTCTTCCACAGCTCGAACCTACTTCGGGCTCCCTTGAAGCGATCGACTAGTTCGGTCATCCCCTTCGGAGGTTGCTCGGCGGGCCACAATGCTTTCACCATGTTCTTCATGGCCTTCCGAGCCCGCTCATGAAGGGCGGATAGCTCTTTTAGAAGGCTTCCCTCATAGGATCCGATCTCTTCTTCGGGTCGCCCAGTCAGGAGACCTGTACATGAGTCACGGCATGCGTCTTATGCTTCATTCATAAGAAATAACTTCTGATGTTAGAATCACACTTACCGAACATGCCCCTCTGTAATTTCTGGTTCTCTCCTTGGGCCTGGGCCAATTGAGTCTTTAAGCTCTCAATTTCTTCGGCCTGCTGTTTGTTCTCCTCCTTAAGGCGGTTCTTCTCTTCAAGGTGTCGTTGCAAAACACGACAGCCAGCCTCCTGCTGGGACTCGGCATATCGCTGAGATTCTCGGGCTACATCCAAATCTCTTTGTAATTGCCCTATTGATTCAGCTGCTACATAGTATCCTCGCGTAAGCATGGGAATATACTAAGATCAGTAGAACAGATATACTCACCATGTGCCTCCCGAGTAAAGCTCTTCACTTGCTCCAATTCGGCCTTTACAGATTCTACCTGTGTTCGGCTAGCTTCCAGTTGCTTGGCCAGCTGCTCGTTCTGTTGCTTCGAGGCCTGCATTAGCAGTGAAACAATACAAGGATCCTTAATTCGGTCGTTCCGACCAACTTAATGCTCGGGGGCTACTGGGTTCACACGAGTGTTCGGATTCTAATAACCGATTACTCACCTGCAGGCTGGACGATATCAATTTTATGGCCTCCCCGAACCCAGCTCGGGCTGCACCAATGTGCGCGTCCGCCGTGCGTAGAGCGCTGAACTCTTGCTCGGAGAAGACTGGGTGACGCAGGGCTTCTCGTCGCCGCCGATGATGCATAGCGCTTCCAACCTCGGATTTGGTGACGGATATGGCGTCGCCAGAATCGGCTGGGGCTGGATTGACGGTGAGAACCCCCGTAGTAGGTTCAGCATGAGCGGAAGGCCTAGAATCTTGAGCACCGCCGGACATCCTGGCAACGTCCTCGGCAGGGGACGGCCGAACTCTTTGTCTGAATATTTTGACAAAGGGGTCTCTTGTGAGGCTTTATCAATCATAATACTAAATCAAACGGTCGAGTGAAATACCTTTGGGATGAACTCGTAGGCGGTCTCGCCCCCATGACCGGCTCATTTATCGGATTCCTGTTGCTTTCCGACCCAGGCACTGCCGCCGCTGCCGATGTATGTCTCGCGGATCTACGGCGCTTGGGAGTAGGTGCCGGCGCGTTTGGGTCTGTGGAGGATACTTGCCTTTTGCGGGACGAGTTTTTCTTCTTCTTGCTTGTCGCAGGGGAAGGGAAGGATCCAGGGTAATCGGCTATGATAGCCACCTTGGAGCCGTCAAGGCCCTCCTGGTAGAAAACCCCGTCTTCGAGCTCGATTGACAGATCCGGGTCATCATGGAAGCCCGGGTCATCATCACAGGAATAGTCCTCGGGCTGAGGGGCCGGACAGTTAACTGTCTCTATAAAGCTCCTCCATTCCTGTTCACATAAAGTTGAAGACTTTGGTCAAAAAGGGACAAATTGAGAAACCGAACTGTGGTCACAGGGTAGAAAGGCTTACCCATTCGATGGGATTGTGGCTTGAGTATCCCTCCTTTGTCGACCGCCGAATAAAATCTTCTTGCTCCCCTTTGTACAGGTCGGCAAGTGCGGCGGCTAATGCTGTTTGATCGGCAGGGCCCAGCCTTCGGGAGCGAGTGGTGCCGCTTGTCCCGTTGTAGCACCACAAGGGGTGTATCCTCTGTTGAAGAGGTTGGACGCACCGGCTGATGGCGGAGGCCATGACGTCTATCATGGTCAGCTTGTGATGGGCTAGTACCCTCACGCGGGCTGCTAAGCGCTGCACCTCAACGCTGTCCTCTTGGGATAGGCTCTTCGGGCGCCAGTTGTACCTTTTCTTCAAAGGGGCGTCGGAGTATTCGGGCAGACCCCTCCGAGCTGGATCGAACAGAGGGACGTCTTCGATATAAAACCATTCCGAAGTCCATACTTCGGACTCCTTCGGCGTCCCCACGGGATATCCCGTCCCCGCTATGTGGCATACTTCAGCTCCGCCGACCTCAAAAATTGTCTTGTCTCGAGTGCGAGGAACGAGGCAGAAGTACTTCCTCCACAAATCGAAGTGTGCCTCGCAGCCCAGGAACATCTCGCAAAGGGCGACGAAGCCCGAGATGTGCAGAATAGACCCTGGGGTGAGGTGGTGAAGCTGGATTCCATAAAACACCAGTAACCCTCTCAGGAACGGATGAATGGGAAACCCGAGACCCCGCAGGAGAAAGGGCACGAGACATATACGCTCCCCTTTTTGAGGATTGGGGAAATTCTCCGCGAGGGCCTCGCCGTTGAATGAAGATAGACCGCCGCGGACGGCTGCCAGATCCGAGGAGGGAAGGTACCCTTGGGTCTCGAGGTCCCGTAGTCGAAGGAGGGACACGAAGCAGCTTGTCTAGTCCCCGGGACGGGATCCGTAAGGATGCGAGGAGGAACTGGGGGCGCTCGCCATTTTTGGTGGAGACCTTTCGCTGAAGGCTTTTTCCGATGGGGGAGAAGAAGATGTGGCTTGGTCCACGATTCAGTTTGTTTAAATGGGTGGTGCCTCTTTTGTGGGAGGGGTAGTTTTGTAAAAAGCTACTGAACCGCTCATCTCCCCACGACGCGCGAAGATCAAGAAGCGCTATTACTATGGACCCAGCAATCCCGTGACGTTTGGGATTTCACCGATGATAGGATGGTTGCCGAACAAGAAAGGATGGAGGGACTCGCCTCGCAAGCCAAACACTTCGATGTACAAGATTAACCGGATATACCTCGGCGTTGGAGGCTAGTCCGGGGGCTACTGAGGGAGTCCTGGTTTAAGGGGTCCTCGGATAGCCAACCTGTTTCTCATAGGCCGGACTATGTGGGCCACTGGACGAGCATTAGGTGATCAGGGGCCCCGTCGCCAAGGTGGAAGTTTCGAGGAGCCATGGCGTGTCCTCCAAGTTGTCGACAGTAGATAGGCATGTTTTTTCCCTTTAATGTGCAACCGACTATGTGTAAACCCTAGGTACCCTCGGCGTCTATATAAGCCGGAGGGTTTTAGGTTGTAGGCCAACAGAACTCATCTAGGGTTTTAGTCATACGATCTCGAGGTAGATCAACTCTGTAACCCTTATACCATCAATATAATCAAGCAGGACGTAGGGTATTACCTCCATAGGAGGGCCCGAACCTGGGTAAAACACTGTCCCCTTCGTCTCCTGTTACCATCGATTCTAATCTCACAGCTCGGGACCCCCTACCCGAGATCCGCCGGTTTTGACACCGACAGCGGGGGGGGGGGGGGGCAAGATTGAGTGACGGAAGGGAAGGCGACGCGGAAGGGAGCGAGAGGGAGGGAGAGTGAGTGAGTGAGAGTGAGGGAGAGGAGTGGGCCACTGTCGCCTCTTTGGGCATGTGCCGACTGGCTCGGTCGGTCGGGGCCGTTAACGGCTGTTATCCCCTGCGCCGTCCACCACTAGCCACGTTGCCGCTTTAACACGTGATGACCCACAAGTATAGGTGATCAATATAGTCCTTTCGATAAGTAAGAGTGTCGAACCCAACGAAGAGCAGAAAGAAATGACAAGCGGTTTTCAGCAAGGTATTCTCTGCAAGGGTTGTAAGTAACAATGTTAGATAATTTTATAGCAAGATAATCCGTAACAAGTAATAAGTAACAATAGTATCAAAGGTGCAGCAAGATGGACCAATCCTTTTTTATAACAAAGGACAAGTCGGAAAGTTCTCTTATATAAAGCAAAATGTTCTCGAGGACACATGGGAATTGTTGTGTAGTCACGTTCATCATGTTTAGTTGATCTGCATTCCTTACTTTGATAATTTGATATGTGGGTGGACTGGTGCTTGGGTGTTGTTCTTACTTGAACAAGCAACCCACTTATGATTACCCCTCTCGCAAGCATCCGCAACCAGGAAAGAATAATTAAGATAAATCTAACCATAGCATGAAACATATGGATCCAAATCAGTCCCTTACGAAATAACGCATAAACTAAGGTTTAAGCTTCTGTCACTCTAGCAACCCATCATCTACTTATTAATCCACAATGTCTGCCCTTAGGCCCAAGTATGGTGAAGTGTCATGTAGTTGACGTTCACATGACACCACTTAAGGAAGCAACAACATACATAGCATCAAAATATCGAATGAATATCAAATTTACATGATTGCTTATAATAAGACTTCTCCCGTGTCCTCAAGAACAAAAGGAACTACTCACAAAGCATGTTCATGTTCAAGATCAAAGGAGTATTGAATATCATTAAGGATCTGAACATATAATCTTCCACCAAATAAACCAACTAGCATCAACTACAAGATGTAATCAACACTACTAGCAACCCACATGTACTAATATGAGGTTTTGAGACAAAGGTTGAATACAAGAGATGAACTAGGGTTTGAGATGAGATGGTTATGGTGAAGATGTTGATGAAGATTGGTCCTCCCAGAAAGGAGAAAACGTTGGTGATGACGATGGCTTCGATTTCCCCCTTCCGGAGGGAAGTTTCCCCAGCAGAATCGCTCCGCCGGAGAGCAAAAGTGCTCCTGCCCAGGTTCCGCCTCGAGACGGCAGTGCTTCGTCAAGAAAGTCCTCCTTTTTTCTAGGTCAAAGCCCTTCATATAGCAGAAGATGGGCACCGAAAGCCACCTATGGGACCCACAAGGCATCAGGGCACGCCTAGGGTTGGCCGGGCCCTTTTTCCTTGTGGGCAGGTGATGGGCTCCCTCTGGTATTTCTTTGCTCCAATATTCTTTATATATTCAATAAAAATTCTTCGTGAAGTTTTAGTTCATTTGGAGTCCACAAAATTTCCAGTTTTTCCATAGCCTTTGAGGTCCAAAATTATAGTTGCCGGTAATTTTTCTCTTTGTATAAACCTTGTAAAATAAGAGAGAAAAGGTATAAGGATTGCATCATAAAGTGAAATAAGGCCTGGAGATATTATAAATATCAATAGGAAATCATGATGCAAAATGGACGTATCAACACGTCGAAACGTGCTCATTTTTTCGTTCAGTTTTTTTTGCCACTGACAAATTTTCGGTTCGGTGCGAAGTGTCACGTTTTGTAAAGTGGTGATTTTCCAAGAGCCATTCCTGTAAAGTGGTGGTTTTGTGCATTTTACTCAAATCGTGGCAACCCTGCTCATGATACCAAATGGTACGGGGCAAATCGTTGGGTGGCCCAACCTGCACGATTTGAAGGTGGATTCTAGATGAAACATGATGAACACGAAGAACAAACGGGGGAAACTCAAAAGAAACACTCACAAGGACACGATTCACACAAAACTTACTCAAATCTCAAGTCAATGCACGATACTCCCTCCGTCCTTTAAAAAGTGTACTTCTAACTTTGTTGGAATGTCAAACTTTTTTATGTTTGACCGTATATATATAATAATACATCAACATTTATGCCATCAAATTAGTAGCATTAGATTCGTGATAAAATGTATTTTCATCATATATCTATTTGGTTTCATAAACAATGATATATTTTTGCACAAACTCGGTCAAACTTTGAGATTGTTTGACCTCCAACATAGTTGGAAGTACACTTTTTAAAGGATGGAGGGAGTACACCTCAAGATCCAAGAAACCAAAATCTCTAGCAAGATATGAAGGTCTTGGGAGATAGTTATTCGCCAACTTCTAGGAAGTGAAGGTCTTGTAATCAGAAGGATGCTTCTCCTGAAAGATGTCTTAAAATCTGAAGGATTCTTCTCCTGAAAGGTGTCTTGATCTCCAAGGGAGAGGTAAATTTAGCAATGCTCTCTCGATATTTAGTTTCTACTTTGCTAACCCTAAAAAATGAAAGGGTAAGAATTATAAAGGTACTAGGACGGGGAGGGGATAACTAAGAGTACAAGGAACATTTCATGTCGTTTGCATACAGGCATGGCCGAAGATCGGGAGGGGTCGGAGATCTTGGGTGGAGGCTCCACAGATCCGGGGTGAACAGAGAGCATGCCATCAGAGGCTCGGAGCTCCGGGGCCCAAGGGACCAGATCTTTGGGGTGTTCAGAGAGTGTGCCATTAGCTGGGACATGGGGCTCTGTCTTCTCGCTCCTCGTCATGGACTTGGCATTCCTTTCTCACTGCACGATTGTCGTCGGCGTACCTAATCGCACATAGATTTTTTACTTTGAGGTAGCAGGTGTGGCTCATCCAAATGCTTAGGAAGCTCAAAGAGGAGTGAAGTCACCTTGATTTCAATAGCTCGTGGACAAGATCTTGTCATTGGTCAACTTGGCCTAGGCGTGAGTCCATGGTACTGTCAGTGGGATGCTCCACATCAATAAGCTTTTGGGCGCCCGCTTCGACGGCGAGTTGAGCACCACATCTGCACATTAGCAACTCGGCCTGCTATGATTTGGTGATGGTCACGAAAAAAATGGAATGTGCCCACTAGGAACGTACCATGATGGTGCACCACCGTCACCATGTTTGGTTGTTGCACCGCCGACATTAACCATAAGCTGGACAAAAGAAGACGGTTTTTTTTTTCAGTTTTGGCTCCGTCCTTTCTCCTGTGTTTTCAAAAAGGTGTGGTCAATCGCATAAAAATGTAGGACCCTGATAATGTCACGCGTGTGGCACGAATACACGGCAACTCCGAACGTTTTCTTATGACAAGTTTAGTGACGTAAGGATGACAACTTCCTTTTCGAATGACAAGTTTCAATTATTATTTTTGGATGGCAATTTTATTTATAAAAATGTTAGGGCCATAGTGTTGCGTGCCACACGTGTGACACTTATAATTTAAGAAATGTAATGCCTCTTCCTATGCCCGATGACGAGGTTTCTTTCTTTATCTTTCATAATAATAATAATATAAAGTGCAGAAAGAAATGTAGTAAATGTATTTTCTCCAGAAAAAAGCAACGCACGATCCTCAAAAAAAAAAGCGACGTAGGTGTGCATGGAGCAATACAATTACGGATACACACATATGTATAGCGCTATCAGGTTTTGGGCAGCCACGGAACGGAAGGGTATATCCGCTCTTCTCCCTTGTTCCGTGACAGCCGCCGTAAAGCATCTCTAGCAGACCCCGCATAACGCCGACCCGCAAAACGCGTTTGCAGTTCGCGGAAAAACGGCCGCAGAGGCAGACCCCGCAAAACGGACCCGTATAAAAGGATATTCGCGGAATATACTTTTTTACGGGTCTGCTTTGCAGGGTCTGCTCTTGCGCCGCTACCGCCGGTCCGCAAATATCAATACCACATCACAAAAATACAACAATCATCCACACTACAAAATAATTATTCAGAAAAAATATCAATACCAGCACAATACAACAATCATCCACATTACAAATAATTATTCAAATCACCGAAGCAAACTAAATAATGCAATATAAAACTTGTCCCGAATACAAATAACACATGAATTCGTCGAGCAAAAACTTCTCGCACGGGCTCAATTCCATCTACATGAACATAAATCGCACGCCGCGTCAACCAACTATGCATAGCGCTCGGCACAAAGCACAAGCAAACACTCACCGGCGGCTCGTGGGGCGGGCGATCCCGGGCGGCGACTAGGGGCGGCTCGAGGGCGGTCGATCCCCGGCGGCGACCAGGGGCGGCTCGTCTCGCCGGATCCGCGGGGGGGGGGGGGGGGGGGGGGGGGTGCAGCGTATCGGTGGTGGAGGGGGGGGCGCCCCCACGGCGCGATTCCGCCCGTAGATTTGGCCGGAATCGCCAACGGCGGACGGGCGGCGGCGGAAGGAGGTGGGGAAAGGGCGCGGGCTGAAATGTCCCTCCCGCCAACCGCTTTCCTGGGATACGGGGCACCGTAGGGGCGAGGCGGAAACCTGCGTATTCGCGGGTTGGGGCCGAGATTTTGCCGCGCCCCTCAAAAAATTTTACGGGCCGGCCGCGTTTGCGGGGTCTGTTCGGGCGGGATTTTCCGCGCCGACCCGCATTTTGACGGTTATTTTGCGGGTCGAGGCTTTTTACGGGGTCTGCTAGAGATGCTCTAATTAATATAGATATAGGACTCGGTCTAGATCAGGGGCCGGAGAGGTTAGGGCTCGATGGCCGCGATGTTGCGTTGGACAATGGGTGTGCCCTCAAGAGCAAGAGCACGTCGGAGGGGAGTGAGATCCTGAGGACGAACAAGGAGTTGATAATGATGGTGGTGATGAAGTGGAACAAGGACAAGATGGAGATGGAGGCCATGGCGGCAAAAAAGAAATGCGCCGAGGAGACATCTTCAGAGATCACATCTTCAGAGAAACTTTACAGTACGGCTAAGGCTATTAAAGCACTACAATCACATCCATTACTGCTAGAGATGTGGTACAAACATGCCAACCTTGTTGCTGTCTTTCTTTGAGACATCTTCAGAGATCCAAGCTAGTACTAGTATAGTACTAATAATAAATTGTTGTACCTTGGGATCAGCATAAAGAAAAAGCTACGTACTTGTCTATGAAGTGGAGTATTGTCTAATTCTAGCAGGCATGATTGACCTCCAAACTGTCAAATGAGTCGGAAAAAAAACAAGGATGAGTTGGTATATTCGTCTCCTCGGCGCATTTCTTTTTTGCTTCAAACATAAGTGCATATGGTTTCTCTGTTTTTAAAACTTGAATCCGTACTATTAGATTCACATTCAGATAGGTTTTCAGTTTTATCACATAAACCACATAGTATGAACAGATAGTCTGTCTCAACAAAATGATGGCTTATATTTTGGCAATGTACTGTATGTATTAGTTGGGTTTAATCTTTATGAGTGAAGTAGTTCTGTGACCCACAACACTATGGTCCAACTCAGTGCAGATTAATAAATAAAAAAGTGATCACCAAAGTAACCCTGAAGAAGCTTCACCTTATGATGTAGAGGAGAAACAGGAAAGCATACATAGATTAGAAAGATATATAGAGTTGTTAGAGATACGACACGCAATCAATACGATGAAGAACGAAATCAAGAAAAGGGACACAAGATTTTAACGTGGAAAACCCCTCCAACATGAAGGGGAAAAAACCACGGGCGCCAGCCAGCCAAACTTCACTATGATCGGGAGAGGTTACAAACGCCGGGGATTTACAACTGATCGACTTATCCCGTGCGGCGGCTTACAAGAGGTATATATAACACAGGTGTCCTACGTCAACCCTCGCTCCGCTCGCTCGTCAGAAGTTGGCCTTTCTCTTTATATTGGAATTTGGAGCGTAACATAACAAACTCGACCTTGAGACAAATTCCATCTTGTAGCATGAGTGAGAACCTTCTCCCTGAACAACAAAGAAAACACTTTCGGCGCCAAACAACCACTAGGGCTAATGAGTTATCCCAACTAAGTCTGAGCAAAGCTCAAACTTAGCAACGGGAACTGGCTTTGTGAACATATCAGCAGGATTATCATGAGTACTAATCTTGCATACCTTCAGTTTACCTTGCTCAACAATGTCTCGAACAAAATGATATTTGACATCAATGTGTTTTGTTCTCTCATGAAACATTTGATCCTTAGTGAGGTATATGACATTCTGACTGCCACAAAACAGATTAATGCAAGAATTATCTCCACAAAGCTCAGCATACAAACCTTTCAGCCAAACTGATTCTTTACATGCTTCGGCAATAGCCATGTATTCTGCTTCAGTGGTAGATTGAGCAACTACTGCCTGCAGTGTAGCCCTCCAACTCACAGCACAACCACCAACAGTGAACACATAACCTGTAAGGGACCTCCTCTTGTCCAAGTCGCTGGAAGCAAAATCTGAATCCACATAGCCAGCTAGTCCCTCGCCAATCCTGCCGAATTTCAAACAAGCATTGGAAGTGCCACGAAGGTACCTGAAAATCCACTGAACAGCCTTCCAATGTTCTTTACCAGGGTTAGCCATATATCTACTAACCAAACTCATTGCAACTGACAAATCAGGCCTAGAACACACCATGGCATACATTAAAGAACCGACAGCACTAGAATATGGACTTATATTGAGGGCAAACGTAGGACGCATCCGACCAGTCTGTCACGTAGGAGGCGGCCCATCCCGGATCACCTTTTCTCTTTTTTTGTTCATTCTTTTCTTCTTTCTCTTCATCTCCATCAATCACGTGCAAGTGGCTGGATATATGAGGAAGAAATAGAGAAGTGTGGCTAACGAACAAAAAGGGGCTCAAAACGGACACACACAGTCACTCTGACCGGGCGTGTCCGAATGCGTTTAAGGGGGCAGGTTTGCCAAGTCCCGCTGTAGATGCTCTTCGAGAGCCCATTTTCCCTAGAGAGCTACTTAAGAATCGGATGCAACTTTAGCATGTTTTATTTCTTTTCTACCACTTCTTATCACGGGATGAGTTGAGTCGGGGCGAGGCAACGCATTATCTTTGGTTCCCTTTGATGACTCTGCTGTCAAGGTTCTACAGTCACAACCCAAGTGGCGTAACCATTGTTTGAGAAAATGCGGGATCCTTTATCGCAGGAGATAAAAGGAGGTGGCGTCCCAAATCCCGGCCCAAATGGCACATTGATGACTCACTTTATGCAACGGTGATGGGAGGTGCTAAATGTTTTTGTTGAAAGTTTATTTATTTGCACCCATTGCAATGCACGGCCCTTTTGCTATATATCTAATAAAAAACAATGTTCGTAGGCGCTCAATCCCGAAGATGGACGGCGTCCACCTTGGGCTTGGCAGCAGTCGAACAACAACATACGCCACCCCGTTGGCAATGAGATCCCTTGGTGTACCCAATGCCTGCACACCAATCCTTGCACTTGAATTTGGTGCAATCATCTGCAAGCCCACTGCAGTATTCTACAAAACAAAATATTAAATGAATTAGCATCTTAAATACAATATGGGTTCATTCATCGATTCATTGCCGGTGTGTGCTACCAGCTGCAAAACAGAAATGCAGGGAAAATTTTAGGTATATACAGAATAGGGAAAAAAATGATGCTAACCTTTTGGATCAGCATCACAGTGGCCATCACCAATATGAGGGCTGCCAAGCATACAAAGCTTGCATTTCTCTTACTAACGGTCATGACAAGATACAATGCTGATATCTTCTCTTCTTTTTAAGTCGCGCGCATTATGAAAAAAAAGGAAAAAAAAAACTCGCTTCGCAAATGGTAGGCCGGCCCAGTCGAGTCCACAATCAATAATGGAACAATAATTGTCAATTGTTTTTGATTTTTTTACGGACGCGTATTACAAAAAGAAAAAAGACAAGAAAAAAACCCGAAAAAAACATCTCGCTTTGCGCCTGTAACATTTTCTTAATACATGTTCTCAGCACTTTTTGAATACACAGTGATATCTTTGAAAGAGACGTTGTAAATTTTCTTCATGACAATAAAACATATTTTTAAACTTTCATACAAAAATTCCTAAAATAATTCCCTAAAAACACATTCTTGAATACACGGTTACATTTTTTAAACTTTCATACAAAAAATCCTAAAATAATTCCCTAAAAAACACATTCTTGAATACACGGTTACATTTTTTAAACTTTCATACAAAAATTCCTAAAATAATTCCCTAAAAAACACATTCTTGAATACACGGTTACATTTTTTAAACTTCCCTCGGAAACTTCTTAAAAAATCCCTAAAAAACACGGTAACCTTTCTAAAACTTCCTCAAAAATATCAAAACATTTCTTTAAAAAATTGTGAACAATTTTGAAATGCCGAGTTTTCGAAAACACAAATAATTTACGAAATTCTAAAAATATTTTTTTAAATGTGACACAATTTGTGAAAATCTGAAACATTTTCATAGCATGTGAAAAACTGTTTGAATTCTGAATATTTTTTGACAAATGTGATTTTTTGAAATCGCAGAGAGTTTTTGAAACTTTGAATATAATTAAAAATCTATTTCTTTAATAAAATAGAGAAGTAAATTGAATTTGGTCCAAAAATAGAAAAGATGAACATTTCTTAACTTCTATTTTTTTTTAGAAATATGGGAACATTTTTTAAACTTCACGAATTCTTGTTGTGGTATAGTGGGCCGACCCAAAATCTCGCCCATGAGAGTAGCAGGTTATCCCGGTCGGGATTGTAGTAATCCCAGTGTGCCAAACAGGTCTAGGGTCCAAAATAGCCCGGGATTACAAGTCCAGAATGTCAATTTCCGGGATTCAAAATTCAGGGTTTGATTTAGCTTTCGTCTACAACTTCAAGATTTGTTTTGGACTTTTTCCGGAGTCGGACGACTCTTGCTCTCATATGTTGGTGGGTACACGATAGGTGATAGGATGTGCCACATGCCCTTTTCTATGTATCACAATCGTCAAACGATATATAGAAGCTTAAAAATAAGATAAAGACAGGTACATCCTTACATACGACGAACCAAGGACCGGCGTATGCATGCATGACGTCAGACTCTCCATGGAAATCAATCGGTCAGAATGATTATGGATACAGATGATGATTATATGATACATACACTCCAATATAAATGAATGTGAAAAAAACACAGCTCGCCGGGGGAGGGGGGGCTAGGCCCCCCTCCCTCCAAATTACAATTTAACTGGTCGTTAAAGTTAAGCGTTCGTGTATATGTATGTGAACAACTTACAGATGTTAGTGTAAGGAGAAAGTAGCGCCAAAACACAACCAATTGCAAAAAAATAAAAATGAAAATGAAGTGCAAATCTTACCGAAGTCAGTTATGTTGAAGACCAGTGGCGGAGCTTGAGCAAAATCCAAGAGGGGGCCATTACTCGAAGGGAAGCAAATTAATAGGGAAGGAGGGGCTAATCTCTAGTTTAAACCTTAGTTAGGCTTAAAATATAGTATATGCTTTGGTGGATGCAAAAATTAAGGGGGGGGCCATGGCCCCTGTTGGTCTACACATAGCTCCGCCACTGTTGAAGACGGTCATCAAGGATGAGGTGCAAGCAGTGAAGATGCCCAGGAGAAGAATGTTGATTTTAGGTTGGTTCCGGAACTTTATCAGCAGAAAGAAGACTGGAATTTTTATACTAGCATTATGGTTAGGCCTAACCTAAATGCTAAGCTAGCACAATCCCATATGTTATTGCAACCTGACTAACGGTTGACCAACCACGTCATCAACATTTAGTCCAATGGTGTGCTCAGCTTAGAAGAAAATGGAACGGGGAACATACACTAATCACTGGACATGTTGTTTACCCGCTAAAAATGAAAATTATACTCATATCCCCTTCTCTTGATTTTGAGTACACTTACTTTAGTAATCATGAATGAATCAAATCATGTAACATCATATAGTCGATTGTCACAACAAACAATATATTTTCCTTTCCTTTGTCGAAATGCCAACCTTGCTTATTTGAGATAAGTCCAAATTATAATCGCCTCCGGCACCGGCATGCGTCCTATATTTCTCATCTCAAATCATATCACTAGATATACATTCGGATAGGCCTCTACTTATGCTTGCAGTTTTATCAGATAAAAACCATACATTAATCATGTATAAGCGTTTTTCCTATACGAAAACAACTCCTTATTACTCTAGTGTCAAAAACGCTCTTATATTATGAGATGGAGGGAGTACATTTTGGGAGGGATACACCACTGCACTACACAAGAGTCCTTATCAAAGCAAGAGCCGCACATCTCCGACCTGCTTAGACATGTTAGGTCTTTTTCTTATCGGGACAGCCGTCCAAGCAACTTTCACCTCAATCTCGGCGCAACCCATCTTACGATTGACCACTTCATCAGAATGACCTAGAGTGAGGGCAAGGTGTCCAAGTACGTCGTCGCCACCGACAAGAAAGAGCGCCAGTTTCTGATCCCGTGGGACAAGTAACACACGACGAGTCAACGGAACAGAACCACCATCGCCGATCGCTATCTGGTTGCCCATTGCTTGGTATATAATGGTATGATCCCTAAAGTTTCCAGGAGCCGAAACGGCTACTCTCGAGATATTACACGGGCCCTTTAGAACGTTGATTGCAATGGTAGCTTCCACGGGTCTGTAAACCAGCACACATGACAAGTCCACCCTACTCAGGTAACTATTCTGGTCGAGTGTCACCGTCTCCTTGCCTGTACTGAGACGGACAGGATTGAATAGTAGCAAGCATTTGCTAAAATCTTTATCCGCCCCTCCATGGCACTTGATCTTCAAATCGATCTCGAAATAAACGCCATCTCCTGAAACCAGCCCTCGACATGGGTCTGTCAAAGACAGCATATCATCCTGCATGCAAAAAGGGTTTAGGAAGAAAAATCATGTGAAAATTGAGTGTTGGACACACACTAGCAAGGGTAGTCAAACGGACCTAGCTCTGTGGGTGAAGAAGAAAGATGCATACCGGCGAGGTGATGAGCTGGGGATGGTCCCTATCACGCCTGAAGAGGTAGACACATCTATAGTCCACGTGGTCCCTTGCGACGACGGTGCCAAACACGTTGATCGGAAAGCCGACGTCCGATTCGCGTACCTTCAAGGATATGATGTTGAGACATGATCCCACGAGCGACTCGCGCGTCGGTGTTTTCTTGCGGAGCGGTGGGCCACGGTAGAAGCGAGCTGTAAGGGTTTAGGGTTTAGGATATCAAGGCCGTGATCACAAATCAAAACCATCATCATGTAATTATGTATGGATTGATAGTGCAATATATGTTTGTTGCACCCAATGCAATGCAATGAAGACGATGCATGCATGGAGAAGGAGAAGGAGAAGAAGAAATATAGTACTGACTCTCTTTGTGGTAGTCGAAGAAGGCCATGTTGAAGTCGTGGTGGAAGCGGGTGCACACGTGGTAGTTTTGCTTGGGCTCGTAGTGGGTGAAGTCATGGAGGCGGACCAGGTCCAGAGCCCGCAGCGCCTTCTCCGTCAGCTTGACCTCCACCTGTCCGCTACTCGCTGACAGCTGCTTCTCGTGGAAGTCCGGGAGGAAGACGCCCCTGATGTCGAGGACGTGGCAGATCTCCCGCGGCGACCTGCCCTCGATCCTGCCGGCGATGGCCCGGCAGGCCAGGTCCAGGAGCCCCCACACCTGCAGCTTCCTCGAGGCCTGCACCTCGTCAATCAAACGATCAGTACTAATTGCTGGTTGTGAATTGTGATCAATCGATCGGGGGAAGAAGAAATCGATCGATCGATCGGGAGGAGGAGGAAGCGGATTGGTTAGTGCGTACGAGGATGAGGTCGTAGAGGGTCTCGAGGTCCACGCCGCCGACGAGCTCCGCGTCCCAAGCGGCGAGGAGGTCGTCGCCGGAGGATGCGGCGTGTTTCTTGCAGTAGCGCAAGACCTTGTAGAGGGTTTTGCCGCCGACGTCCACGCGGATGGGCTCGCCGTCGTAGCAGACGGTCTCGCCGTCGATGGTCATGGACTGGCTTGCCTCCCGTTCGGACACCACGAAATCCATGCCGTCCTCGCTCTTGAGGAGGAACACCTTCTCCGCCGCCGCCCTCGTGGACTCTTCCATGTCCTCCTGGAATCCCATGGTGGACATGGCTGCGGCGGCTTCCTTGCTCGCTGTCGCTGGACACGACACCATCACCATGGTTGGTTGGTTCACTAGCCCTACCGGCCTGATGGACGGACGTATCCGATCGATCGATATACATAATGCTATATTAGAATATTGGAATTGGAATGCACTTGTTGTTGGAGCCGGACAAGGACTCCAATCTTCTATCTTCTATCTTCTATTTACTAATTGGAACCTTTTACGGCCTTCACATTAATCCACATCATCAAAATTAATTACACCGTTGGATTGTATAATGTACGTTCGAGATAAAAGGAAATCTTGCGTAACACAGATGGTTCTGTCCTACAAAAAAGGTATTTGACACGTCCAACATTAGTATATAGAAACGTTTCCTTTAATATAAAAAAGAAAGCCTCACGTCAAATAAAGGAATGCATCCATCCATAAAATCTCCAACGATACAAGGCCGCAATCCATAAAAACTAGACCAGAAAAAGAGACAGAAATCCACGGCCCTCCTGATTGCCGTAAAAATCTCCATCACCCATACGTACCAAAAAAGAATCCTTAACGTGTTAAAGAAAAAGAGTCCTTAACACGTCCAATCCCCCACCCTCCCACGAAAAAAAAGAAACACCCACGTACATAATTGGGAAAGGAAAAAATGCTTTAAAAAACACCACGTACATAGTTGGGATTTAAGCACATGTATTAAAAATTGAATCCTTAACACCAAAGTACAAGATGAAAAACCGGTATCTTCTTCCATGAAAAAAAAAATATCAAACCCAAACGTAAAGAAAAAGTCCTTAACACCCACGTCCAATTGCCACAAAAAAATAATGTCCAAGACTAAAAAAATGCCTTCTTTTTTTTTGAGTGGAAATGCCTTCTTTCTTGAAAAAGGAAAATGATTCTAAAAAACACATACATAGATGGGATTAAACCGCACACGTATTAAAACAGAGTCCCGCACACCAGATAAAAAGGAAAAAGGAATCCAAAATCGGGGGTGGAGAAAAATATTCCACGACCATGCCGGACACGATAATTTCCAAATTGTACCCCAAATAGGATTGACACTGATTCGACCCATACCATTAGTAAACTGCAATTTCTTCCCATGTTGTTGGTTCCATTCCTTCAAATAAGCTGATCGAACAGTGAATACATCATTTTTTACATAGCTCCACCCAATGAAATCCGACATATCATGCATAGTGAGGAGAATCACGAGGATCCTTTGCACATCGATTGGCCAGAATGTTTGTCTCACCAAATATTCATCCCAACAATTCGTGATTGGATCAATAAGGTCAGCCACTTTTGACAGAAGATGCCCACTTCTGGATACACCCTCTCCAACCAGATTGCGGATAGAAAAAAGATCTGCGGATTCAAAAAAAAACATCACCCTCAACTCCTCTAGATGGGCGGGGCCTTCTCCTCCACTTAACCCCCTTCTCCTCCCTTAAACCATAATGTCTTACCTAATGCCGATTTTCTATCTCACAACGAGTGTATTCTTCTGTATGCATGGTTGTTGACGAACCACAATGGAATCCAAAACCAGGTGCTGCACTGATGAGGAGCTTCCCTCGCCATCCGTCAAAGAAAAATGATTTCCCAATTATATTTTACTTTTTCCAGAATTCAATTTATCATAGATCTTTTTTTCTAGATGTTATCTCATAAAATAAATCTCAACCTTTTGTGATTCAGACATTCAGTACATTTATCAAGGTAGACTGAAAATAGAAGTTTCTCAGTTACGGACATGGAGCCCATCGAGACTGGAAACCTAGCAATGAGGACAACACCACGCCTTCTCGGATGGTCCACTACCCTTCAAAATCAAGGACGAATCATGCATGTATTAGGCCCTCAAGTTTTGTATTCTAAGGTTAATCCCGCGAGTTACAAGCATGGATGGTATTAATGGATGCACATTAGATGGTTGGATGCTTTTAAATTTGGCCACACCGTGTATGGATGATCATATTAATCATTTTTCTTCTGCATATAAGTGCATTAAGAAGGGAACCCATACCATGTTGTGATGAATCAACGAATCTGAGTTGATTGCCTTCCTCTCACTTTGTCTTTTGCCACAGTTCTATACATTGGATTACATTGAATTAACTAATGCGGCTATTACGAAGTCCTTTGTCTGTTACTAGATACAACGCGTAAGTTCGATGAAAGACGGTACCAGTTTATGCTTTTCTTTCTAACGCTTAACTACCAGAATTTGATTTAATGTTGAAAGTGAAGGTATCTCAAGTTTAATGTTTTCCGACCTAATGATGTGGTACGAGTTTATGCAGCTCAAATTAATTTTTATGGCCATATTTAACATCTCAATATATTATAAAAGGTTATCATAGTATTATGAGGCCTCATATGGCGAACATGATTTACTATTTCTTTGGGCCACTAAAAGGTGTTTGGGAATCGTTTTGAGGGTTATCCTAGATTTTAAATGCACAAGTTTCATATACTACAATATTTTTATATTTACTAATTGAAGGACCCCCATATTTGTCCTTAAAACACACAAAAATAACATGAAGATTTCTACGGTTGGGATGAAGCAACTACCGTAGAGATCAGTTTGGTTGAGTCCTAAAATCTTACGATTGCATATTCCATTGTACATGCTTCAGATGTAGAATCATTCCTTTAGGCCGAAGAGTCACATTAAGAAATAAAGCACAAGTCTAAAAGGCTCAGACAGTGACCGGCTGATGACATCCCATGGTCCCAGCAATTTTACATGTTTGACATTACGCGGTGCATGATTACCCTGATCAAGATATATAAGTGATCGTTGTTGGCATTGGGCCTCTACAACACCAGTTTCAGAACTAGCGCTTCTACTAGAAGATGTTTGGTGGCAGGAACAGACAGAAATGCAAGTTGCTGATGGACTAATAGTCATTTACATGGTCGGTTTGTTTGCATGATATCTCATGTGTGTCATCTCAATCCCATAATTTCCTGGAGTATTTTTTTGTACAACATGATTCCCATTGATGCCTGACATATATGCATGTATGTACTTATACATCATTTTCATGCACGTAGCAATTTCTGCTCTTATGTATGGCCTATGATCGCCTAGAAATGATTTATTACTAATGATACAATCTCTTCTCAGTATATCATGTTATTTTATGAAAAACCTTGAAATCTCAAGTTCACAAATAAAGTATAACATAGGAAAAAATATACAAGACACCTACCTATCTAGATTTTCTAATGGTCCAATCACATGCATATATATACAACATTACACATGTCTTACATTTCATAACCACATTAATCCTAGAAGTAAAAGAAAGTACATAGATTTAATTGATTTACACCAAATGCAGTGATGTATGTAATTGATTTACACCAAATGCAGTGATGTATGTAATCCTAGAAGTAAAAGGAAGGCCACGAGCAGTGATGTATGTAATTGATTTACACCAAATGTAGTTGATATTTTCTACACTTTAATGTTCATACATTTACATCAAGCTTATAGTCTATAGTTTTATTTTATTTTCCACAATTATGTTCTTGCATTTGTTAGCCTTATCCATATTTTTAGACAAGTATCACTTGGCCTAAACTTAGCTATGTCAAAGTTATATGGAAACATGCTCTAAGTATGCATGCTTCTGTACATGTCCAATAAAGAGACAAAATAAGTACATGAGAAAAAAGAGAAAGACAACACTGTACAAAGTAGTGAGAATATGTCCAGTTACATCAGAACTCTAGGGATAACAATATTGAAATCAGTCTGATGGATATATCAAAAAGAAATCCACGCAAACATATCAGCATGAAACAATTTTGTGAACACATATGATTCTTTATTATCATTCGTAGACCAATAAAACCTTTTTAGTATCAATATTTCAAATATTCCATTATTGTATTTTTCACAAACATCGCATACAATTGTGTGGTCTTCAAACTGCTAGCCCGTGCACATGCACGGGTTGCCGACTAGTTTATTCCTAATATGCAAAGTGAAAGTGGCATCATCATTCATCATCATCTGAAACTGAAAAAGAAACTCCTCATCCGTCAACACATGCATACACATGATGATGGTCTGAAAAAACCCTCCATGCAAATCAAATACTCCTACTTCTTTCATCTCCATTACAGATAGTATTATTATTCAATGAATAATCAAATAAGAATACTGCCATCATACAAATCAAATCAAATCAAATGGATCCACACAACACACATTCTACTTTCCTTTGACTCAACAAATGCAACCAATTCCACTCTGCTCTGCTCTGCTCCAGACCTTAATCTCCCTGCCAACATGTCACACGAGCGTTGAGTCCCGTTCCTCGGTACCACCTTCCACGGCCGCCTGCCGCACCTTGGGAGGCCCAGAGTGTCGCCTTGCCGCTGCCGACGGCACAGGCGGAGGCGTCCCAGCCGGAAAGGACAGCCGCTTCTTCGCTGAACCCACAGACGACCATCCTTTCTCCAGCGTTTCAGCGTGAGCGGACCCCTCGGTCAGCGTCGGGCTCTGCACACGGGACTTAACCCTGGCCGACGCCGACTTGGTGGCCGCCATGTAGCTCGGCACCGACGGGGAAGAGCCCGACATGCTCGAGTCATCCCGCACGCTGGATGCACCAATGCTGTGCCTCCGGGGCCGTTCGGACCGGACAGTGCTGACCACGCTCCTCAAGTCGTCGCCATCACTTTCTCCACTCTTCGGCGTCTCGCTCTTCTTCCTCGCCAGCACCGGCGAGGGCGTCGACGGGGACTGCCTGGAGGCAGGACCGGGCGGCTTCGGAGTCGAAGGCAGCAGGGGCTTATCAACAACCGGGTTCAAAGAGTCCGCAGGGTTGTGGGCCTTTGTGATCATGTCCCCTTCGCCGAGGTTCATGCTCAGGCTTGTGCTGTTCACCGACGTGCGGTCGACGCTGCTGCCATCCTTCTCGGACGGGCCATTTCTACCGTCAAACGGCCTCGACGCCATCCACCGCTCCAGCCAGCTCCAGCCCCAGTGCGGGTTGCTCGGGTCCACAAACATCGGGTTCATAGACCTCGAGGTGCTCTTCCACTGCCAAGAAACCAGGAATATATGTCCAAAATGTCGTCAGCATGCTATCTAAGACTGAATGTAAACCTAGCATGGACTGCTGTGCATTTGGTACAACCAGACCGACCTGGTGGGAGAATGCGTACGCGAGAGCCCGCTCTCTTCTAGCTGCAGCCTCTTGCTTGCTCACCATGCTGGCCTCGATTTGCTCCCTGGATTGCAGGCTGGTATTCCACTGATCCCCCATCTGTTATTACAATATATACAGCAGTAAAGTGTTTGTCATACTTGTGTTTCACCATGCTTACAAAAGTGAATTTTAACAAATGGCCATAACTGAATAAAAACAAAGAGCAAGTTAAAGGTGTGCTAAAATCTCTAACCCCTTAACTAGCTACAGATGTTCTGAATTTCACACGGATTTTACCTTGAACTGCAGAGTACATGACTCTTTTAATTCTCTGCAAATGCTAACTGTTTCTTTTTTCTTATAAGACTACTGAAACAAGGTTATCTTGAAAAAAAGAGCAGACAAGGAGCATGGAGAATCAAATTAAAAGTAGACAGCTCTGCATTATGACAGTGATTGTTCAGGAATACTTCATAGAGGAGATACCTGACTAAAAGCCACCGAGTTGGGACTTAAAACTAAGGCTAAAGATTATTATTTTTTCCCGATAAACGTACTCCAGCAACATAACACATGATCCCTCTGATTCTAGCTCCCAGTAGTAATCAGCAGTAGAACTGACAGTATTTACCAGGGTGCACTAGGTGAGGTATCCCGACTAGTAATTCAAACTTTGCAGTATGACAGTGGTTGTTCACATTTCAGAGAGGAAACACCTAACTAAAAGCCACCGAGTTGGGACTTAAAACTGAGGCTAAAGATTAATTTATTTTCCCAATAAAAGGACTCCAGTAACATAACACATGATCCCTCTGTATTCTAGCTCCCAGTAGTAATCAGCAGTAGAACTGACAGTATTTACCAGGGTGCACTAGGTGAGGTATCCTGACTAGTAATTCAAACTTTGCAGTATGACAGTGGTTGTTCACATTTCAGAGAGGAAACACCTAACTACAAGCCACCGTGTTGGGACTTAAAACTGAGGCTAAAGAGCCAGAACTCCAGCAACATGACGCATGATCCCTCTGTATTTTGCTCCCAGTGGTAAATCAGTAATAGAACTCGATTTACCATAGTGCGTTAAGTTCAGGTCCAATCAACGGTACTGCTCCAGTATTCTGCATATTTCTGATCCAGCAACACTAAAAATTTCTCAACTGGTTATAAATACTGTACTGGGATCACAGCTAGGGATTCAGTAAAATGGTATGGAGGTTCAAAAAAGTTTTACTGTAAAAGCATTTTTCTGGTCAACAACACTGACAATTTCAGATCAGAATCTGGAAATACCACTAGGAATTCAGTAAACTGTATGGAGGTTCAAAATGTTTTACGATAAAGAGTCTTCTTGATTGATGATATTTCTGGTCAACAACACTAACAGTTTCAGATCCAGTTCTACATAGGGTACTGGAATTACCCCTAATAATAATACCAGGTATGGAGGTTTAAAATGTTGTACTGTAAAGAGTCTTATTAATTAATGATGTTTGCATACCCTCAGAGTCTCCAGTTCCTGATTCAACAAGAGCTGGCGCTGAAGGGCCTGGTTCTCCTCGGACATCTTGATCCTCCTCGACCGTATCTTGGACTGGACTCGGGACAGAGTCTGCATACAGCGAAGCGTGCTGGTGGCCTGGCGCTTCACGGAGTGGCCTTGGACCAGTGACTTGAGTCTGACCAGGCCTTTCAATGCCCGCAGCGCCCTTCTTGCCTGGATAGATATATATATTCATTCATGGGGGAAATAGATATCAGTCATTCTTAGCTTGGCACGTTTAAACTACTATGCATAAAGAAATGCTAGTGCGTAACAAAAAATATTCAGTTAATCTCCTCAAAAAAATATTCAGTTAATCTCCTAAAAAAATCAGTTAATTAAGGCTCCACTCGGAATGCAGGAGGTGTGAAGCTAGATTTTCCTGCTTAGGCAATGGCAGACAATCTGTCTCACACAAGAAAGGCAGACGGTTAGCATAGATAAAAATCTATCATGTTTATCTATGCTAACCGTCTGCCTTTCATCACTACGACTAATGAAAGGTTGTTGATATAATATCTTTGCAGCTATGTATATGAACTGTTCCCTAATTGTAGCATACATGGCAGACGCACAGACCGTCAGAGTAAGCAGATACGTACGTCAAAATGAAATATGGATCTATCTGTAGGTTATTAAAAACTCACGAGCTTGAAAGGGGGTAAGGAAGGGGATTTTGAAACAAACTTGCAAGTTCATGATTAGTTTGTAACTATGGTTGATGATCTAAACTGTAAAGTGATTGTTGAACCAGTACTTTTTGTCAATTGACTGTGACTGTTCATTTGGTTTTGGTATATGATGGTCTTCTCCATATATAATAAGAAGCCTATATATGAAGAAAAACAGTACGCAGTGCTCCATCCATATGATGGCTAGCCTGGCCTCGCCTAGTGGGTTGAATTAATTGAGAACTGGTTTTGACATTAACAGGAATTGAACTGAGGATTGCGGGGTGTGGCGTAGGTTATTACCAGGTGACCTCTGAAGGCGGTCTGGATCTTGGTGGCAGCAAGCTCCCTGGACAGGCTGGGAGAGGAAGGAGCAGCCGGCACGATGGCAGGCTGTGGTGGTGCGGCGGCAGCAGGGGCAGGAGCGGGGAGCGGCGTATCCGTGGCTGGCGCGGCAGCGACATGCTCTGTCTGCTCAATCTCATGCTGGTGCTCCCCTTGGGTTTGAGTTTCAGTGACGGAGACCGGGGCCGGAGCAGGAGCAGGAAGTGAGGCCTCCGGGAAGTCGTCGGGGTAGCGGGGATGCCGGGGAGCTGAGGAGGCGCGGGCCTCGAGGTAGGAGGCGGAGGGCGTCAGATCCGGCGGGTAGGGTGCGCTGGCGGAACTGGCGCCGGCGGCGGCCAACCTCCTCTGCAATTTCTGCTAGTAGATCGAGGTGTGGATTTGGGTTAGGATTCAGTGTGTGAATTGGAGATTGCTACATAGTACAAAGTGAAGGAGCGGAGAGAAAAAGAGGGAGCTACCTGGTCCTTGGATTCGGGGCTGAATGCCTTCTTGACGGCGCCCAGCCACTTGGGCTTCTTCCCCATCAATCCAATCCAATCCAATCAATCAATCAATCAAGACGAAGATGATTGCTTTGCTTCTCTTGGCCTTGTGCAAGACGAGAAGGATTGGGGAGATCCGGTGAGGTGAGGCGACAGGGCCACCGGATCTGTGTCGATCTGTTTGTTGGTTCGTTTGTTCGTTTGTTGCACAATGGCTGAGGGGGCGGAAGAAGCAACGTGAAGGAGGCGCGAGGTGGAAGAAGAAGAGAGGACTGACTCAGTCACTCTCGCTCACTCACAGCCAGCACCAAACCAGAGAGACAGAGACAGCAACACGAGACGATGTACTACTGCCTCCGTTCCATAAGTAGTGCGTCCTCGGTTTTCGAGCTTGAACTTTGACCATGAATTTAACCAACGAGACCGATTGCGACAGTGATATAGTTTTTGCCCTCGCCGCAATCAGTCTCTCGTTGGTCAAATTTATGGTCAAACTTAGATTTGGGGAAGCGCGGGCGCACTACATTGTGGAACGGAGGGAGTATGTCGTGTACCATGTACGTACCACGACTCACATCTCGTGAATTACGTACGTACGTACGTACATCGTATAGTATATGCGCGCGTGAGGGCCTTCAATCTACTCCTCCGGTTATACATACTACGTATCAAATTAGGGTTTCGAGTGCCGAGGCGGCGATTGGCCTATTTCCAATCTATCGAGTTGCAAGACTAGGGTTTAAGGCTGTCGGCTCCCTTGTTTCCCGCTATAGCTCTGTTCCGCTAGGATCTCCTGCTTGGAGTGACAACAACGGTGTCCTGGTGTCCTTGTCCACCCTTGGCGGCGGCCGAAAGATGAGATCTGGGCCGTGTTGGAGGTCAACCGACCTTTTCAAGTTCAAGCGCACACAAAAACGGATGTGAAAAAGTAGAAGGGTAAGGTGGGACAGTTGTTTGAGATACTGAATCTCATCGGGAAGGAGAAGGCAAAGCTTGTGATTGATGATGAGATCGACGTAGAAGAAGACCAAGTGTGGGTTTAATCGGTGAGTTTCTACACCACAAGGTTTTGCATGTGAGCACGATTTAAGATGCTATATGCCCTTGCTTTGGGTAATCTAGAGGTCTGGGCATTCAGATCTATGAAGGACAATGTTTTTGTTGCGAGTTTTGAAAGTAAAAGGGAACCAAGATCAGATATGGGGCATAGGTCTCTGGTCTGCTAGGAATCATTTTGTGGTTTCAGATGTGCTCAACATGTGATCACGCCCTTCTGAATTAATTTTGATCGTTTCAATATTTCGGCAAGGGTGGTCAACCTCCCTTGCAATATGTTACGCTCTCCATGGTCTGCAAAGATTGCTAATATGGTTGGCGATGTGATACATCTGGATGCGGATGCTCATGAATATGCATGGGGTTCTTGTTTAAAGACCCGGATATGGATCAATGTTAAAGAGCCATTTATATGTGATGGTGTCACGACCTCATTCTAAACTTCTGACATCAAAGTCAAGAGAAGAATGGATGAGCGACAAAGGCAACGTGAGGCCTAGATGGACGATGAAGCCCAGCTACACAACAAGGGCAGGCCCAGGTCGTGACCACTCTATAACGAGATAGTACCGTAGTGTGTGTGAGAGGAGGGACATCGAATGACTTGTAAGAGACACCGTCTCTTCCATTCCTCTTTCTCCTCCTTCTATCTTCTTCTCCAAGCTGTTGCGCCAATCTTTCCGCCCCAATTCCGGCGAAACGCAATCATGGGGAAGACAAAACTTGTGACTGATGATGAGATCAACGTGGCAGAGGAACAATCGTGGGCTTTGATTCATAAGGTTCTATATCGCAAGGTTTTGCATGTGAGTACGATACTACACGTGTCGGCTTCTCATTCGCCAACGGAACCACGTGTCAGTTCTTGGTTGGAATAAGTGTTGCCCATCCAATGGACGACATGCATCTATGCCGTATAGACACGTGACACGACCTAAACAGAGGACTGTTTAGTTAAAACAAGGCCCACTTGACTTAGTCCAACTTCAGCGGACTGGCCCATGATAGGCCTACTAACTGCATGCTTGCATATTGCCCATTTACGACCCATATCCACAAGGCCCGTTAGGACCTATGTGGATTCGTGTGTTTTGGTGGAGAGCTGTCAGGGGCCTGTTGCCGAGCTTTGGAGAGTTGCATTGGATGCACATCAGCCAGGTTGCTATTCCTCCCGTATGTGGACTTGAAAAAGAGTCTCTTTACCATAGCTTATTGACATGCAGGCCAAGCTCTTTTGTGAGGCAACACGAGTTCCGTTCAAGCTTAAGATCCCAAGGCTGACCTTAATACTTGGATGGTAGATATTTTGGACCCATGCTTCGTGCCAAAGGAGGAAGCGATGATTATGGTAACTTTTATGTGGGCAATTTGCCACTTGAGAAATAATTGTACTCATGGAGAGTCGGTGCCAGCCACAACACCCTATGATCATTATATATGATATTGTTCGGGCACTAGAGTTCCCGGTGCTGAAAAATGCACATGTACCGACCGACAACAGTTATCAAATGGATTGCTCTTGAACCGGGATGGATTAAGATAAATATGATAGTACTTCGAGAGGAGTTGGGATGGTTGCAAGAGACCGTTTGGGAAATTTCTAGGCAACTTTTGGTGTCCTGCTATGATCAAGTGTTGGATCTGATGTCGGTGGAGATGCTATCATGTCGGGATGCGTCGCTATTTGCTCGCAGTAGGGGTCTTCAACTTGTTATGTTGGAGACTGGTTGTCTAAAAGTTAATAAAAGACTATGGAAGTCAAGCTTAGAGAAAATGTCGGATGAAGGAGATCGTACACTTTTTCCATGGATCCAGGCTTAATTTTTGCTCGGTGTGAGGCAAACACATAACATAATCAAAGAAGCTTTAAATTTTGGAAATTTTGTAAAGAACTTTCATGTAACCCCTAGTTTTCTGACCCGCACTTTATGTTTGGGCATGCCTTCGCCAATTGAATAAAGCACCATAGGGCGAATACTTTTCTTAAAAAGGTTTACATCCATCTCGACTGAAGGTTGCAATTCAATGTTGGCTAGGCACAACTTTTGAGTCTTGTTGAGTCTCTCTATGGTTTGGTACTTGGCTTTTCGATATGCTCGTAGGTCCCGAGGCTTTGTATGGTTCTATTGGAGTGGGAGTTGCCGTGGCAGGGTCGGAGCGGTGATGGATGTATCTTGCGGAGCAATCTTTGCTTATTACTCCATTTGTTGCTTGTACTCGAAATCAGAGTTGCCTTGCCGACTGGCATGTGCGAGATGGCTTGTTGTTTGGCAGAGGCCAGCATGGAGCGCATGTAACTCGGACTGGATAACCTCATGGCTTGTTCGATGTGATGAAGTTGAAGTAGCTTGCTTTAGAAAAAGGCGATGTCGATGACCCATGCGGGCAACCTCGGCGATTATTTTCTCTTAGCAGTGTGTGTGTGGGTGGTGGTGGGGGAGGGGTAGCTAGGCTAAATAACGGGGTAACTCTCTTATTCTGGATTAACGGACGGGGTCCTAAGGCTTGAATTTGAAAATATAGAGACATTGTTTCAATTCCATGTCTTAGCCAGGAGCAAATTTCGTAATAAACTATGGACGCAAATACCGAATATACTGGTTGATTATCGAATTGCCATGTCTAAAAAAACCTGATGTTCGCTAAGTATTCCGGTCCCATGTAAAAAAGACACACCCTCTCTTGTCACCTCACCTCACGTGTGAAAGCAAATTGACTTTGATGGCTTATTGTTTGTAAGAGTTTGGCATCGGAGCAAGAGGAAGATTCTAACTCTCTATTTTTCCTAATTTGACACTATCAAGGAATCGATGCCAAAAGCTACTTTGGCATTTGGCATACACGATGGATGCCCTCTACACCATCGTTGACCAGAAAAGTGACAGTTAATTCGGCACGAATTACTACCAACCAATTAATGACAGGGATCAATGAGGTTTAAATCACATTTAAATTGCTGTAAGAAATTTTATTGTGAGGGGGATATAATGACACAGTTTATAGCGAGGAAGAAAAAGAAGATTTGGTTTGAACGAAATGGGAAAAAAAGGTGTGAATGGGGGCATGCGGATTCGTAAGGCGTGGAGGAAAACCGAATTTGATTCGGCGCGGACGCGTCCGTTCTGACTTCGGAGCTTGTTTGACTTTGATGGTGTAATGTTCGTAAGAGTTTGACATCGGAGCAAGTGGAAGATTCCAACTCCCTAATTTTCCTAATTTGACACTACCAAGGAATCGATGCAAAACTTTACATCCATCTTGACTGAAGGTTGCAATTCAGTGTTGAATAGGCACAACTTTTGAGTCTTGTTTGAGTCGCTCTATGGTTTGGTACTTGGCTTTCCAACATACTCGCAGGTCCCCAGGTTTTGTACAATTCTCTTGAAGTGGGAGTTGCCGTGGCAGGATCCGAGCGGTGATGGATGATGGTCATTTATCTCATGGACCAATCTTTGATTTTTTTCCACATTTGTTGTTTGTACTCGAAATCAGAATTGCCTTGTCGACTGGCATGTGCGAGATGGCATGTTGTTTGGCATAGGGCAGCTTGGAGGCGTGGAACTTGGGCTGGATAACCTCATGGATTGTTCTATGTGATGAAGTTGAAGTAGCTTGCTTTGATTCCGGTCCCATATACTAAAAAAGACACACCCTCTCTTCTCACCTCACCTCACATGTGAAAGCAATTTGACTTTGACGGTTTATTGTTTGTAAGAGTTTGACATCGAAGCAAGAGGAAGATTCTAACTCTCTATTTTTCCTAATTTGGCACTATCAAGGAATCGATGCCAAAAGCTGCTCTGCTTTGGCATTTGGCATACACCATGGATGCCCTTGACACCATCGTTGACCAGAAAAGTGACCGTTAATTCGGCACGAATTACTACCAACCAATTAATGACCGAGATCAATGAGGTTTAAATCACATTTAAATTTCTAGAATTTTATGAGGGGGATATAATGACGCGGTTTATAGCGAGGAAGAAAAAGAAGATTTGGTTTGAAGGGAATGGGAAAAAAAGGTGTGAGTGGAGCGGGCGGATTCGTACGGCGTGGAAGAAAACCGGATTTGATTTGGGGCGGACGCGTCCGTTCCTTCCGACTTTCCTCCCTCCCTTCCCCTTGCCTTCTCTTCTCTCTCCTTCCGGCGGCGGCTCGCCAACAACACGCAAAACTAATCGATCGGCCCGATTCACACGCCACCGCCGCCCTCCCCTCCCCGCCGACCTCGCTCCGCCGCCGCCGACGCCATGGGGGACCTGGCCTCCACCTGCAAGGTCGGTCCGTCGCCCCTCATCTGATGCGCCCTCTCTTGTGTTGGCTGTTTGCAGTTGCTCCGCTGTTGCAGGTCGTCTAGCTAATCTAATCCAAATATCCAATCACTTGGTGCTTCTTCTTCTTGGTTCAGGACAAGCTTGCCTACTTCAGGATCAAGGAGCTCAAGGACGTCCTCATCCACCTCTCCCTGCCCAAGCACGGCAAGAAGCAGGTACCCATCTTCCCCATCCACACCACGCGCCACATCCCCTAGCAATAGCATATCCTTGTTGATTACTAGCAGCACCCATCACAAATTCCACCCGTTACACATTCAATGGATCCACTCATGTTTCCAAGTAACTAGCGCCATCACAACAGGATCCTCCTGTAAATTCATCATTCCTGTAAACTGCATCGCCACTCAAGTTAAATTGAGCTTGTCATATGCTCCACGAGCTTGTTGAGATCCATCTCCAATCATCCGATGTATGTCTTGTTGTTGCAGGAACTCGTCGACAGGATCCTCGCCCTGCTCTCCGACAACCAAGGTCCGCCCCCCTTCTTTCCTCGACCCTCTCTACGCCCGTGCAATGCAGCCCTGTCAACTTAAAACGATGCTACATTTCTTATCCTTGCAAAGCAGCTATAGTGTTTTTTTTTAACCAAATTAACTTGCCTTGGTATGTACGCGGCTGCCTCAGCCCAATGGCACCTCGGTCGAGGGAGGAAGAATGCGCCGAGCAAGGAGGCGGTGGTCAAAATAGTCGACGACATATACAGGTTAGCTAGCGAGCTTTCATGCCATTTCCCACTCTCCACCCTTCCCCACTTCCTATTTCAGTGCTATTGGTAGTTGGGTTAGCGCAGCATTAATTCATTGCCATAGCAGGAAGATGCAAGTCCACGGTCCTCCTGACCTGGTATCTCAGCACCAGCTGCCTGTCACGGATTTCAACCGCATCATCAAAGCCAAAAAGGAACAAGACCAGTCTGGCCACTTGGGCCCCGACTCTGGCTGCCTTTGTGGCCAATCGTTTGTTCTCGGGAATGTGGTCAAGGTATGCTCATCTGGCCTGGTCTCCTCTAGCAGTCTAGCTGCCCTTCTCTCCCACGTAGAGAAGAATGACACTGTTTTCTGCATGTACTTGATTATTTGCGTGTTTGCTTCTTCCAGTGCGACGGTTGCCAAGTGCAGCAGCATATGGACTGTGTACTGATTCCAGAGAAGCCTACAGTGGGTGTGAGACCTGAAGCTCCAGAGCATTTCTATTGTCAGTTGTGTCGACTAAGCCGAGCAGACCCGTATGCCCTCATACAATCCACTTCTGTTTGCTATTTATTTCTGTAATTTGCCATCTTCAGAAAATATGACGTTTCCAGCATTCGGAGTTAGGATGTCCAACCAAATTTGCACTTACTTACTGTTCCCGAGAAAATAAATTTAATCATTCTCCTTTTACGTATAACCACTTGTTGTAACCTTAGCAGGGTTTTAACCAACTTGTCAGGCCAAGAGTTGCAGCTAACTTTTCCTTTTCACATATATAATGTGTGAATGTATCTGCACATTCTTTGAACTGTTTCATCAATTGTATATTGCCGCTGTAGGTTTAATAGTTTGTTTGATTGCTTTAGTTTTTAACATCACTGACCCACAACGATGTAGCTTTTAAAATTAGTCACATGTCTTCTCTTCTCCCACTTGATTTGTTTGTTTAAGTGCATCCCTATTAATTTTATGATACAATCCAGAATCTTGATGAATTCATTGTAATGTGAATGAAAATTCTCACAGTGACATTAGAAACATAGACATTAACTGACTGATTGGTTGATTCAGACTCCTATTATTTGCCAGTAGGCTGAAAAGGAGCCTCATGGATCCTATTTGGAGCTCTGGTGTAGCAGTACATGTTGCGCCTTCACTCTAAAACAAATAGCAGTACATGAACTGTGATCTAGTATATCATGACAACATCCTTGAGGGAACAATATTTGAGCTAAAAAGTTTCCTATTGATTCTATAGAACTTTGCCTTTATTCCTGCATGGATTGCTTGGAATTGAAATATTTTCTGCACATTTGCTACAGTGACTATTTTGAACCTGCAGATATTGGGTTACTACTGGAAATCCTTTGCTACCTGTGAGATTGATTACAAATGATGGGTGAGTGTAACTTTATGGGCAATTATTCGTTGACAGCCTGGTAATTGCTACACTATTATCTCTAACCTGTCCACTATAATCACCACTTACTTAGCACTTCAAATTATATTGGAAGGAGTGACCTTATTTGTAGTAGAATACTCTTCATTGGCTTTGTCTGTCACCAATATCCTTACAAAATTCTCAACCATTTGCAGAATGAATGTTGCTCAGAGTGTGGATAGAACTTTTCTACTTTCTCGAGCTGAGAGGGAGACTGTTCAGAGAGTGGAATACGATATTCAGGTTTGATTCCCTTTTCCGCTGAGACTGATTACTGTCATCCTGTACATTTTCTTTCCACAAGGACAATGACACTTCAATTATGTCATATGGAAATTATTAACAGTGTGATGCTGCTTTGTCATAACCTGTTCTAAAGGGGAGGGTACTATAAAATGTACTAAGTGGCATGTTCCTGATTGCTTGTCATGTTATCAAAGGCAAAACTCCTTCAAGAATACCAGATTGCAGATTTTTGTGTGTGAACTTTAACCTTTTACCTGGTGCTCTTCTCTTTATTATGAATACATGCACCTTTTAATGTTATGTTTGTACAGGACAAATGCCAATGTTTATCTCGCGCAGAGCCTGTAGGCCTGGTTTGCTGGAGCGTTATATTCTCGTTATAGGGTTAAACCCCTTAATTGGTTGTTTGCAAAGACAGCCCACTAGTTTTTTGTGTATGCCATGCACTATGTCGCTGATGATGGCATGCTCCTTTGCAGGTTTGGTGTATGCTTCTGAACGACAAAGTTCAGTTCAGGATGCACTGGCCTCAGAATGCAGAATTACAAGTGAATGGTACAGCTTTTGCTTTTCAGCTTTCTAGTACAGTTCAGATCTCAGATATGATTAGCTATATGATTCATGAGGTCCTATTTTTGTGTCCTCGGACTCAGAGTTGGAGTCGTTTGTATACTAGAAGTAGACATATAGTACCTTTAAAGAGGCCCTTGAATCATGTTGTAGTTCACTAGTGTCAAGTAGTGAATTTATCAATATACTGTATGCGGATATGTACAGTAAGCCTTGTTTAGGTGTTGTAATACATTTATCTTGGTAAATTCTTTTGTGAGCAATTTATCAATATTGGTTTCATGTTTTGGTCAGGTATACAGGTGCGAGTAGTTCCCAGGCCTAGCACTCAGTTACTAGGGATTAATGGACGTGATGATGGGCCAGTGGTGAGTTCACTCCTATTTCATTGCTGGTGCATCTTAACCAACATAACTATCTATATCATCTGTCTTTAGTCATCTTATTAAAGTTATCAGTTGCTTTTCTTGGCAATTCAATTTAATTTAATTGTGAGTTCCCTTGTAAACAACATACCTGCACAGTTCAAAACTTTTATGTTTTTGCCCTGCTTTGCAGATAACAACCTTTTGCCGAGAAGGACAGAATAAAATAGTTTTATCAAGTGATGATGCTCGACCATTTTGTTTTGGGATCAGAATCGCAAAGAGGAGGACAGTTGACCAGGTTTTTTTCTTACCTGTTGCTTACCTAGCTATTGAAGTGAATTGTAGAAGGTGCAAACTTCTCTGGCTTGCTGATGTTTGAGTTGCCTTTTCTGTGATTGGATTGCAATCTGAAAAAGAAAGATTTGTAAGTGGATCGTAGAAGTGCTCACAATAACCGAAACACTTAATATTGCCCTAAATGTTCCTCAAAAAATTATAAAAAAATCAGGTAACTTTGTTAAGCACAATGGTAATTTCCCCCCTTTATGTTGATCAATTTTTTCAACTCGTAGTTTTACACCGAGATTACTTTTTAACACATGTTTCGTTATATCACTTCTGAAGTTGACTATTTTATGTGATAATAAACACGTTACTACAACATTACCTTTTCAGGTTCTAAACTTGGTGCCAAAGGAAGCTGATGGCGAGTCTTTTGGGGATTCTCTTGCTCGTGTTTGTCGCTGCCTCAGAGGTGGAAATACTACAGATGATGCTGACAGCGATAGTGATTTGGAAGTGGTTGCTGACTTCTTTCCTGTCAGCCTGCGTTGTCCTGTGAGCATTTCTTTACATATTTCTGTTTTCCTGTGTATGAGATGCCTTCTTTATTTCAAAATTTTAGAAAGAATTCCATATATGAACAGTATCTATGTCGTTGATCAATGAGCTGGTTGTTTCTCAGACACTGGCCTTTTACATGCCCACACTTACCCTCTAGTTAAGAATGACAGTCATTCAAAAAAGTTAAGAGTTACCAAGTTGACCCCAACTGAGTGGTTATCTAGCGTATCATCACAGTGTGCAACCTAAGCTTTTCTACAGTGCTTCACAGAATTCTGATACGCAAGCTTCAAGAGTTGACCTTTTTTTATCTGATAATATTTCACAGAATAGTGGATCCCGGATAAGGACCGCGGGAAGGTTCAAGCCTTGTGCTCACATGGGCTCTTTTGATCTGCAAACTTTTGTAGAGCTGAATCAACGGTCAAGAAAGGTAAGATTTTATTCCTCCATTTGTCCATAACTAGGATCTCTACATAATGAACATTGTACTTTGGTCCAATTTGTGCTGGTCCATTTGGCAATGGACGGGGTAATTATGATTGGTTGGTCCATTTAAATGCCTACTTTCTTCGGATTGGCATGGCCCTATTTTTTAAGACTTGTTGGTTTTTGCAGTGGCAATGTCCAACATGTCTGAAGAATTATTCTGTTGAGAGCTTGATCATTGATCGGTATTTCAACCGGATCGCTTCTCTGGTAGGTTTGAATAGTTCATTTTCATTTCTGTGTATTGTTAGCAGTTTTATGTTTTTCTTAGACTGTTCTTGCGATTCAGGTTCGGAATTGCAGTGAAGATGTCACTGAGATAGATGTGAAGCCTGATGGCTCTTGGCGTGTGAAGGGTGATGTTGAAGATATAAAATTGTCCCTGTGGCACCTGCCTGACGGTTCCCTGTGTGAACTGAAACAAGACACTAAGCCTGTTGCTGGTGATGTGAAATCTGAAACTTCAAAAATTGGCAGCAAGGGAAATCTAGGCCTTAATGGATTGTGGGAAGCTAGTAAAGCTCTTGACATAAAGCCCTCAAAGCCTATGAGCAGTAGCCATACTGGAATTTACAGGGATGGGGACTACCTAAGTGTGAGCGAGTGCAGCACGCAAATTGGTGAGATGTACAGAGTTGATGATAGACCACAGCAACAGCTCGAAGATGCAGATGTCATTGTTCTCAGTGACTCCGATGATGACAATGTTGTGACAGTGTCTCCACCAGCTGCCTATAGTGATGTTGGTGGTTTGGGATTTGCTCCCATTTCTGCTCCAGGAGTTGCTGAAAGTTACCAGGAGGGTGGTGTAGTTGGGGGCCTTGGCCTTGATTTGTTCAACGACAACAGCGATATTTTTGACATAACTTCCTGGTCTGCGCAGCCCCAACCAGAGCAAGGGTTTAATTTTTTCGGAACTGATATTTTACTTGGTTCTCACAACTCATCTGGTGCAGCATCAAATGTCTATACCCTTGACTGCCACGCTGGCTCTAGTGATACTTCCATGGTTCGAGACCCTTCTACTTGCAATGTACGCACCAGAAGCTTGGTCGATAACCTGTTGCCTTTCGGCAATGATGATTCTTCTCTGCGAATTTTTCTTCCTATTCAACCATCTGGATCTGGTGTTCCTGTTCAGGAAGAACGGAATGTGCATGATGACATGTCAAATGGGGTCCAGGCTGATGATGACGATGACGACGACGATTGGATATCTCTTACACTTGCGGCGGGTGGAGGTAGTAATGAACAGTCTGAGGCAGCAGATACGGTGAGCCCACAAGCACAAATCGCAGTGGAAGAGAGAAGGGTGGAACCAGCAGAAATGCTGAACCCACATGCAGAAACCACAGTGGAAGAGAGAATGATGGAATCAGCGGACACGCTGAACCCACAAGCACAAATTGCAGTGGAAGAGACAAGGACGGAACCAGCAGATACCTTGAACCCACAAGCACAAATTGCTTTCGAAGAGAGGACGGAACCAGCAGACACGTTGAACCCACAAGGACAAATTGCAATGGAGGAAAGGAGAATGGAACCAGCACATACGGTGAACCCACAAGCACAAATTTCAGTGGAAGAAAGAACAATGGAACTAGCAGATACAGCGAACCCACAAGCACAAATTGCAGTGGAGGAGAGAAGGGTGGAACCATTGAATGATGCTGGTTCGTCTCTTTCTTATGAGTACAGTTTTATCTTCTATGTTATTTATCCGCTTTTGTCCTGATCGATTTAACTCTGCTGATAAACTGATTAAACTACTAAGTGCCAGTGTTTAGTTGGTTTAGTGTTGACAGCCCTTGTTTTTCTTTTCATTGTGTGGTTTGCAGAAGGCTCGCATGCCAGCTTAAATGATGACAGGCATAGCAAAGAGAAGTCAAAAACAAGGGCTGAAAAGATATTTTCTCATCCACGGCAGCCTCGATCTGTCAGGCCTCGACTAACGACCCAACAGTGACTCTGAGTAGTTCTTTTTCACTTTGGATAGCTGGCTTGCGCTTCTGGCTGATGTAAAGAAGAACCAACATGAATGTTTTCGGTTTTCCTAGCTTAACCTGATGTACAAACTACAGAAGTTTCAAGTGGTGGAAAAGTGGGTGTGCCTGAAGGACATCTGACGGTGAGTACAGCTCTGCTAATAAGAACGTAAATTTCCAGTTTCAGGGAATAAATAATTAGGTTTAACCTGATCTATTATCTTTACCTAGAAGGTATATAATAGATGGCTCTAGGCTTCCCAGCATTGAGATGGAAGGTATACTAAAATGCTATAGAAGGTTTACTGTTATAGTCCATGGATATATCATATTGTGGTTTTAGTTGATTCACACGCATAATTTATTCTGTCGTAAACTGATTTTGGTGAAAACAGGGAAGATTTATCAAATATCTGTATATCTTTGTTGTTTAGGCTTTAGCACGGTGAGCAGCATCATTGATGTACGTAGTTTCTTTTTAAGCTAGTGATGCATTCAAATTGTTTACCAGATGAATTGTGATTGATTTGAAAAAAATAAATCCACTGACGTGTTTGTTTTTTCAACATTCTTGCAGACATAACAGGAAGTGGGCAAGGGTTGATAGGTTTTGTGGCAGTGAGCAGCATATTGTACATTTGACGAGACTATATATATAAAAATATATATGTGCCGATCGAAATGGAAGGCAAACAAATAGAGATGTGGAGGTTTGTGTATCAGTAAAGTGTAATTAGGGGTTGGCTTGTGTGTTGCTAATTCAGATGCCTGGTGCCCTACCTAGTATACTTTTACTCTTCTCCGGAAAGTTAATTTATTTTTTCATGATTATTATTACATTCCATGAACAAATACAGGTGATAACCCGGAAATATGGCACCGATATCATTCCTTTTTCCATGCAACATGTTATAAGCATGCGGTGAGTATATAATCATGTTTGAATTTTTTTGCGGGGGGAAATTATGTTAAGACTGTGGATACATGTATTCATGCATACCAACATTCACCCACCTGCACAAGTGTGATTGCTGCACGTGTGAAAAACAGATGTACAAACAAGCCAGATTGTTGATGGGCTATCTATCTATCTATCTATGGCCGGCGCATGCCGTCCGTCCTAATTTTAGTTAAGTGAGCCTAACAACCACCGGAATCCGTCCGTCCGTCCATCCATAATTTAGCAAGCAAGCAAAAGCTGGCTAAATCTGGTTTCGTTCCTTGTTTCGTCGCCGGGCGTACTCAGATCGATCGATGCACGGCGGCCGGAGATGAGCTGCTTCTCATGCTTCAAGCCACCGCAGGCGGACGACGACGACGACCACCAGGAGGACAAGGCCATCTCCGTCAAGCGTCTCGGCTCCCGGCGGAAGAGCCTGCGCTCCTCCTCCTCCACCAAGTCCGTGGGCAACTTGGCGGCCTGCAGCCGGCAGCCGAGCACGCGGCCCAGCAACATCACCAGCTGCAGCGCGCGCGCCTTCACCTACGAGCAGCTGGCGGCGGCGACGGGCAACTTCCGCGGCGACTGCCTGCTGGGGGAGGGCGGCTGGAGGACGGGCAGGTGGTGGCGGTGAAGCAGCTGGACCTGGAGGGGCTGCAGGGCGACCGCGAGTTCGTGGTGGAGGTGCTCATGCTCAGCCTCCTCCACCACCACAACCTCGTCAGCCTCGTCGGCTACTGCTCCCACGGCCACCACCGCCTCCTCGTCTACGAGTACATGGCCCTCGGCTCCCTCGCCGACCACCTCCTCCTCCTCGACGACCGCCTCTCCACTTCCACTTCCCCTTCCCCGTCCCCTTCCCAGTTCCCAGAGGGCCGCGCTCACCTGGGAGACGCGCATGCGGGTCGCGCTCGGCGCCGCCCGCGGCCTCGAGTACCTCCACGAGACCGCCAACCCCGCCGTCATCTACCGCGACCTCAAGTCCTCCAACGTCCTCCTCGACGACGCCTTCTGCCCCAAGCTCTCCGACTTCGGCCTCGCCCGCCTCTGCAGCACCTCCGCCTCCGGCGCCGGCCCCGGCGAGCGCTCCCCGCGCGTCATGGGCACCTACGGCTACTGCGCGCCCGAGTACATCCGCACCGGCCGCCTCAGCGTCAAGTCCGACGTCTACAGCTTCGGCGTCCTCCTGCTCGAGCTCATCACCGGGAGGCGGGCCGTCGACTCGACCCGCCCGGCGCCGGAGCAGGTGCTCGTCACATGGGCCGCGCCCATGTTCAAGGACAGCAAGCGCTACCGCGAGCTCGCCGACCCGCAGCTCCGCGGCGACTTCCCCGAGCGCGACCTCAACCAGGCCGTCGCCGTCGCCGCCATGTGCCTGCAGGACCAGGCCTCCGCCAGGCCCTGCATGAGCGACGCCGCCGTCACGCTCTCCTTCCTCGCCGAGGCCGCCGCCGCCAGCGCCGCGCAGCAGCTACCGTTGCCCCCGCCCCAGCAGCCCGACGAAAACTTGCGACAACAAGCCTAGAAATAGCTTAGCTTAAGCTCAATTCATTCATTAGGAGGATCCATGGAGTCGACCGTACCTACGTGTTGATTGATTTTGGCGATATTGACTAGTAGTTTTGATGGATGGATCAAGTAGATGATACTTGTATGAGTGCCTGATGATGAGTTGCATTGGAAAGAGTTAGAGACAAAGTTTGCACATTACTAGTAATTTTGTTTTTCATTGCCACTTGTCATCTTAACTTTGATCAGACCAGAATCGAGACATGGCGCATTCGCCCTACGGCTAACAGTTGGCGGCGAGGAGGAGGGGGGAAGAGAGACCGGGAAGACGAGGAGATGTGCGATGGCATGAGGGAAAGGGAAGGAGAGGGAAGGGATACCCGCAACATTGAAAGTGGGGGCACAAAGGTTGGTGGTTTTTTTTTCTCTTTTCCCTTACGCGTACCGACTTGCCCCCGTGTGCAACCAGGAGAGATCCCTTGCCACCGCCGTCGTCGCCCCCCTCTGCCTATCCACTCCTCCTCGTCGCCACCAGAGGGCACGACGGGGCAAAACCCGGTCAGCCCTGGCAGCATTGGCGACGGGGATCTCGCGTCTCCATGCGTGGGCTCTCAGCATAGGGCAACGCGTCCATGTCCTAGGTGTGGCCCTGGGCATCAGGTGCTGCGGCATGGTAGCACGCCAATGCGGGTTGGCATTGGTGACATGGTGTGACGCCCGGATAATTAGGCTACAGTAATTTCGGTAATTAAGCTACAGTAATCCTACGTTAGTGATGCCACCTCACCGCGATCACTGTTGCCGCGATCACTGTTGTTGAACTCGCGTCCGTGCAAACCCCGTTAATTTTCGTTGCAATTTAAATCGTCCGAAAAAGGCGGATGATAAAGTTGTTCAAAACTAAAATAAAAAAAATGTTGGATGGGTTGGAAATATCTCGTAATATTTTATAAAATTGAAATCGGTAATTTTGGAATTTAATTGGAGCCCCAAAAGTATTTAAAACGAATTTTGAAACGGTGGGAAAATTAGACCTAACCGGGTCAAAATTCGATGGCCCGTTCGCACACTATATATATACGAAACGTGGACGAAACCCTAGCCGGCTGCCCCATTTCCGCCCCCTCCCAAGCGCGCCGCCGCTCGCACCGCGCGCCCGCGCGGCTCCCGCGCGCCTGTCGCCTGGCCACCGCCTCGTGCCGCCCGCGGCCGGCCTCGGGCCCTGCCGTCCACCGCCGCCAGCTCGCCGCCCGCGGCGCGCGCCCCGCCGCCGCCTGTGGCCCCACGCGCCACGCCCGCCTCCCGCCGCGCGCGCTCGCGGGCCGCACCGGCCGCGCCAGCCGCGCCGGCCTCCCGTCGTCGGCCCCCGGCCGCTCTCGCCGCCGCCGGGCGCCACCCCGCCGCCTTCGCCCCGTCGTCCCGCGCCCGCACCGGCCGGCCCGTCGCCTCCCGCTCCGCCCCGTCGCCTGCGGCCCTCCTCGCCGCCGGCCTGCGCCCCCCCGGTGAGCACACCCCCGCCCCCCCCCCTCCCCGCGGCTTCCCGCCGGCCGCCGGCCGCCGGACCGGCCCGGCCGGACCCGTGCTGTGTGTGCGTGTGTGGATGTGTGTGTAGTGTGTGCGTGCGTGTAGCGTGCGTGCGTGTGTCCAGTGTGTGTGTGTATATGTGTATGTATATACACATGTACGTGTGTGTATACGTATATGTATACATATACACTAATAAAAATATTAGAACAAAATTGAATCTAGAAAAGAAAGTAATTAGATAAATATTAATATTAATAATTAATTAATTAGATTAATTAATTAGTTGATTAGTGATATAATTAACTAGATAATTAGCTAATTAATTAACTGATTAAGGTTAATTAGATTAACTAATTAATCTGTTAGTTAATTGATTTAAATAAACAGTAAATACTGTTTTAGATAATTCGGATTAAATAATTAAATGAAATTCAGAAAATGATTAAATCTTTAATAATTAATATAAAATAAACCGTAGCCCGGATCGAAAAACTTTGAACATGAAAGTTGCTCAGAACGACGAGACGAATCCGGTTACGCTGTCCGTTAGTCTGTCAGATGCCCCTAGCATAGCACACCTGTAACTTTTTGCCTGTTTCTGGCAAATGAATAGTGCATGACTTTAATAAAATAATTCCGGTTAAATTCCTAAGTTGACTAGAGCACTTAGATAGGCAGTATATCAACCCTGCGCTGCATCCTAGCTGTCCCATGCTTACAACATCGCAGCCTGGAACATTGCCCCCTCCGGTCATCTGTCTGACACATGTCCGGAACCGGGAATATTTTCCCGGATAGGATCCCCCTTTCTCGGTGTCGTGTAACACTGCGTTAGATCCCCTCTGTCACCGCGTATTGCCATGTCATGCTTTGTGATGCTATTGTTTGCGCTGTTATTTATTTGTTTCCCCTCGTTGCTTCTTTTTCGGTAGACCCTGATACTGCGATAGACGCTGAGACTACCGATGAAACTGCTGTGTACGACTACGTCTGACGACCCCGCCTTTGCCGCAGAGCAACCAGGCAAGCACCCCCCCCTTGACGCATGCCTATATCATCCATTCCTTTCTCCCTCCTGCTTGCATTAGCAATTACCGCTGCTACTGTTTTATCCTATTTCTGATGCATAGCCTGTTTTTGATAACTGCTATTGATACCGGCCTTATTATCCAAACTGCTTAGTATAGGTTGGATGGAAAACCATCTGTGGCCCCTCTCCCTTGCTATAGTTGCTCCGCTCTAGTATCGAAGCCCCGATCAATATGATCGGCGGAACGGAAGACCGATGGACTGAAGACAGCACATCACCACACACCCCCTAAATTGCCCGACACTGCAGAGCTGGCATCGAGTGCCGAGGGTGATACCTCTTAGCTCACTTACGATGGTGCCTCTGTAGAATAGCTATCCGGATGTGTGTTACCGAGGGTGATTCCTCTTTCATCACTTCCGTTTAAGCTGATGTCGTCCAACTCCCGGAGTGGAATCCAACGAGGGTGATTTCTCGGATTCCTACCTGTTGCTTGACCACACAGTTACTATGGCCTTGCTTACAGGCGGGTCCACCTTGAGAGGTACCCGCGGGGAAATGTGCAGTCTGGGGCTGAAAGGCTGGTGGTACCATCCAGTCAGAGATGGACCTGAGTCCTGACAGCACCCAACTGTAAAGTCAGGCTGACCTGCTACGTGTCGATTAGCCGAGGCCGGACATCACCAGGAACAAGGGTGTGCGGCCGGAGTTAATCGTGCATATTGGGCAAGCGAGTAATACTAATCGAGCTTAACGGAACTGGGTGTTTGATCTGAGTGGGTCGTCGTGCCCATTTCGCACTACCACCACGTGGGATAATGGTTTAATGGGGCCCTCTGCATCGTAGTATCAGCCGAAAGCTCTTCAGACGTCACAAGTTACTTTGCGGGCTGATCGCCGGGATTGGGCTGGTTACTTCACTGGGTTGTCCAGTGTCGCGCCTGTTTCTCCGGCCAGTCACGTAACGTGCAGGAGTGCAGAGGGCGATGGCCCAAGACCCCTGCGCACTTAGGATTTAGACCGGCGTGTTGACCTCTCTGCTGAGCTCTAGGTCGGGCTGCGTTGTGTCGATCACCCGAGGCCGGGTATTACCCAGCAAGTGTATCCGGCCGGAGGTAATCGAGCGTGTTGGGTAACAGTAGTGCACCCCTGCAGGGAAGATATCTATTCGAATAGCCGTGTCCACGGTAACAGGACGCTTGGAGTTGTGCCCGGATCCATGACAACTATAAAGAGATGATGATACATGATAAACTGTTAATACTGCTCTCGGGACCGCTTTCTCGCAGGGTGTCGAGAAAGGATCTCAGGGCATTGCTACTGTATGACAACATGTATGCTACTACTATCTACTCTCTTCTGATGCTGCAAGACTGCTTGAAGATGCTAGTCTTCGATAGGCTAGGCCTTTCTCTCTCTTCTGGCATTTCTGCAATACAGTCCACAAATACAGCCTTCTCATTTGATACCGTTGCATGTTTAGCATAGTTCTGATGTCAGTCTTGCGAGTACTTTGGATGAGTACTCACGGTTGCTCTGCTATTCTTTTTCCCCCATACCCAATTGATGATGCTTCAGCCGATGGAGCCCAGGAGCCAGACGCCACCGCTAGAGCTTACTACCAGGAGGGTCCCGATGGTACCTACTACTGGATCGAGCCAGCCGACGAGGAGTAGTTAGGAGGCTCCCAGGCAGGAGGCCTGCGCCTTTTCGATCTGTATTGTTGTTTGTGCTAGCCTTCTTAAGGCAAAACTTGACTAACTATGTCTGTACTCAGATATCATTTGTGTGTATGACTTATGTATTCGGGTCCTCGCGACCCCTGGTTTGTAATATGATGATTTATGTTTGAATTTGTGTCTAAAGTTGTGTTGTGATATTGATTAGTGAGTCCCTAATCTTGGTCGTACGCGTCTGCGTGTATGATTAGCGTACGGTCAAATTGAGGGCGTCACAAGTTGGTATCAGAGCCGACTGCCTGTAGGAAGCCCCCTCCGACTCCTTGGCCGCAGTTGAGTCTAGTATTTCCGAAAACTGTTTTACTAACATGGCTGTGTGGCTTATGGGCCCACGTCACCATTGGGTGGTATTAGGATCTTTTATTCCTCTTCTATACTCTGGGACTCTGATCTCTCTTCTTTTCGGGTTAAAGATTTTACTAAGCTCTGACTCTAGGTTCTCGTAACTACTTCTCCCGGAGAGCCCTCATACCAGAAGATCACCTGTTTCGTCAGAAGGTTCTGACAATACCCTTTTGATGTTTTCCGAGACTTTGAACTTATCGGCTTTGCAATTCCCTACCACCGATATATCCCTATGGATGACTACTCGCGATTGTCATTCATACAATAATTTCTCGTGGCTCTTCTTGTTACAAGATGCCCCGGATTACTCTCCGTTGACCCGAGAATCCTTTGAGTTTACGGCCTTGCAGTTTTGTTCCGCATAAAGATCCTTACGGTTAATTCCTCACATTTATCGAGGATCCGTTCTTCTCAGTTGTTCATGTGTTTCACAAAATTCTTCGGAATGCTTTTCGATCTTCCGAAGATCCTCTGCAGCTTGTTGCTATTGAAATTTTTGTCTGCTTGCATTATGGTTAATTACATATGTCTAGCAATGTTCGTTAAAATCCCTTATGATTGTCATTCTGATCATATTGATTCAGCCTGTGTGCAAATGCACGCAGTCATCAGCTTATCCTTTTAAATTATCTTTCTGACTCAGACGTCCTTCCAGACATGAGATGGTTCTCGGCAAATCAAACCTTGACCGATTGTGCCTTTGAGTCTGTTCAACTTATCCATCCTTGATCAGAGCGTCTGCTTCTGATCCTTCATTTTGGAAGTCATAACTCCTTTGTTATTTAAGCATCGAATTGTTCGGGAGTTCTATACCCCGATGCCTTGCATTCTCTCTTCATGTGATTGAGTACCAATACTCACATCAGCTCTGTTGTGAACCGTCAGACCCATTGCTGGGTTGTTATCCGATAGTATCCTTCGCATTCGAATCTTGTGAGTTCTCTCCCTGATACTTGAAATGCCTTTGGTAGAATTGTATCCTCTGCTGTTGTCAACCCTGCTCCACCTTCGAGCTTGTGTTAATTACTCTTGAAGCTTGTGGTATATGTTCCTAAGATGCCCCGATGGGTTGAACCTATGCCTTCCCCTAATCCGTGAGAACCCGAAAGTTTTCACAAGTCATACCCTTCTGGTGTTCTACCAGATAAAATTCCAACACTACAGCTTTATCAGAGCGAGAGGTGAATGAAATGTTATGCATTGGAGAAGTGGGAGTCGACCTTGAACTTTGTGTTCATGCCCATGGAAACGATGTAGACCGTCTCGGAAGCTTCTTGCAAAATAATTATCCAGCTGTATGATTCTTTCAGTGTCACTAAATTGATCCCTTGTAGTTATGGTTCCGACCATGCTGTCCTTATTCAAAATGTTTGAAAGAAATTCATTCCCGTGCCTCGTCAAATTTTTGACAAGGATAAAATATCTGCTGTCGTCGGTCAACGCCCCAGCTCTACTTCTATCATGTTCTGCCCTCGAGTTTTACCCTCTGGTATCTCGAGGATATCATGCCTTTGCATGGCATCTTAATAACTTTGATGAGGTAATAAATTTTTTCCTTGTCTTAATCACTCCACGGGTTCTGGGATTGTTGTCAACCGAGAACACCGATGGGAAAATTTATGCCACACTGCAATTCAATACGCCTAGTAATTGTTACTGGGAAATTTTAAATTCAATCATGTCATTCCTAGACTATCGGTTGCATCCTTTGTCTAGCTATCTTTGACTGTGCCACCTCGTCCTACTCTGGTGCACCAATTCTTCAGAGTATGAGCACGACTTACGTCGAGTTTTCAACATCATGTTGTTTGTCTTGAAAAGCAACCCCGATATTGAGCTTGCATCTTGTCTGTTGTTTCCTATAACTTTCCACGCTGTCATTCCCCTACTTGACGCCACCGCTGTTCGGTTGCATTCTCTTGAATACTCTCGACAAATGGAGTCGTGATCATCGTCCACAATTTGACTTCTTCCGAGACGTCAGCTGATTCATGATGATAAATACCCTCCTTGCCCTCGATGATTTTTGATATCATCGACAACATCCTTGACTTCCTTTCATCATGAACTTGTCCACGTTATGAATGCAACTTGCTCTCCAACTTGCATTGTGTTCTGCCTTGAAGTATTACTGTCTTTTATGCTGAGTATGTTGTGAGGATTGCTCCACCTCTCAGAAATTCTTGGCATAGTGATACTTCTCACCATCACCATTCTTTCTTGGTCCCCGTGTTGATTCTAACCGGGATACCGTCAACAAGCGATGCTGCTTGGATTCTGTAATTCTATCAACCCTATTGCCTTGAAGATAACGATCGACAGTTCGTTCTTTGACTGTTGGTTATTGAGTCGCCGCTCTAACATTGATCTTGCTGCCTAAGGTCATATTTCGGACGTACTTTTCAATCAATGATTAGTGACGTATGTTTCCTCGATCATACAACATTATATCATTTGAGCTGACAAATGTCATCTCCTTGTTCACATAATTGTGGAAATCCATCCGTTTGGAATTCTCGATGAATTGTCGCTGAGTCCATTAGCCACCTTCTCATCCTCTCCTTGGTTTAATGATGAACTATATATTCATGGGTTACCTCGATAAATTCGTCGTGTTTTATCTAGACGATATCCTGGTTTACTCCATGAATAAAGAAGAGCATGCTGAACATCTTCGTCTTATACTGGAGACGGCATACAAATACATCCCGTAGGTCCCTGCTGGATTTGGTGCTGCAGCCGACGCTGAGATCTTGACCTCTTTCGCGCGTAACAGTGTCCCGTCTTGCAGAGACCTCCATCCATGGCCACGTGCCATATGTTCTGGTCGATCGGTGATCAATCCCAGGTCTATCGTCCACGGTGACCTCCCAGCTGTTCTTGTCCAAAGTGGAGAGGCGCCACTGTTAAACACGGTCAGGTCAGTCTGTCCATACATGCGCCGGTACGGTACGTGTCACGCGTGTCCCTCCACGTGAGAAGCCAGCCACGCATGGACCTTCCGTGCCATGCATGCAACAATGGCGCGCATAGTGAAACTCTTTACCTAACTCGTGGGTCGGTGGATGGATAGAGTTTACCGTCTCGTCCTCACGCAGATAAGGATCAAGTACCTCCATACCCCACCTCCTCGCAATAAAAAGTAACCGCGTCCACATCCACATCTCCGTGGATCTCACATCCCCGTTGTTGTAGAACCAAGCATCTGAAGTACGTGTAAACTCAGCCAGATCTGAATCTCAGTCAGATATGATGGTTGTAACATTATCAGGAAATATAACATTGATCCCCGTTACTCGATAAGGTGATGTTATGGTTAGCACACATGTCCGGAGCAACTAATGTTACAGTATCTTGCTCAGCAGGGTTGCCATTCTTCCATGGGGGAATTGTAAGATTTATCTTATAAGTTGTCCCTACTGGATCCTTGTGTATCCAAACTCCATCCTTTATTCGAAACACCATATCATGGCTATCCCGAAGCATGGATGTGGTACATCGATCATCAAAAGGAATAATGTAAGCTCGATGCACATTGTTTCTTGATCAATTATCCAAACATCGTTGTATGGATAAACATCATAAATTCCTTACCCCTTGACTAAATGGTTACATACCTGGAGCCTTATCATGATTAATCCGCTCTGCTTGCTCTTGGAAAGGATATACACCTGATGCTCGTGTATGCACATTTTCCTTTCCATTGGTCTGTTTAATGTGATATTCACATTTTCCTGTCCATTGGTCTGTTTAGCCTTTCTTGAGAATTATTTGATCTGAGCAGTGATAGTTCCCTGCTTAGGTAAACACCTCGGTGTACAACTCTGTCAGTAAGACCCTGTTACTATTATTGTTAACATTCCGGTAACCGCCGGTGGACGAGAACTTTGCCTATTGGTCCGCCTCGTTTCAACGAGCAGGAAGATGGTTCTCTTCGTCCCCCGCCCTCGTTACCGATGCTGTTGCCGACATAGTTGACAGACTATCCTCTGACATGTCTTGTTACCATGGCCGTACAAGATGTCACCGCTCATCTGCTCTTGCCACATGTTCGGCCCATAACCCATAGTTCCACAGGATCGAAACCTGACTCTCCTGTATCACTTTGATTCCAAAGTATCCTTTGCGCTTGGCTTCGTACGTAATTTCCGAGCCATCGCCCAAGGGATGATCTATTGTTGTATCAGACGCAATATTTAATTTGTTGCTCTGAACCCTTCCACCTTTTGTTTGGGCATCGAATGATTGCCTACCCGTTTGAAACTTTGAACCATCGCTTATTGCTCTCGATGAATTATCCGAATTGCAACTCGAGAGATGAATCATGACTTTCCCTGGGTTCATCGTCAAACGCCCAACTTGGTGGAGATGCGTTCTTCTAGAGTTTTCCCTCCCATCGCATTCGTAGGACGATGAAAATCTCGAAGAGAGGATAACGGCTTCATCAGGATGATCCGGAACAAAGAATTGAAGACATCAACGAAAGGGATCAACCTCTTCGATGAGATCAACAAGAACAAGAAGACTCATTAGAATTACGTGGCCGAACCTTTTCCCCCTTGCTCTACCTCTAAATTCTCGGGACGAGAATTCTTGTTAGACGAGGAGAATTGTGACGCCCGGATAATTAGGCTACAGTAATTTCGGTAATTAAGCTACAGTAATCCTACGTTAGTGATGCCACCTCACCGCGATCACTGTTGCTGCGATCACTGTTGTTGAACTCGCGTCCGTGCAAACCCCGTTAATTTTCGTTGCAATTTAAATCGTCCGAAAAAGGCGGATGATAAAGTTGTTCAAAACTAAAATAAAAAAAATGTTGGATGGGTTGGAAATATCTCGTAATATTTTATAAAATTGAAATCGGTAATTTTGGAATTTAATTGGAGCCCCAAAAGTATTTAAAACGAATTTTGAAACGGTGGGAAAATTGGACCTAACCGGGTCAAAATTCGATGGCCCGTTCGCACACTATATATATACAAAACGTGGACGAAACCCTAGCCGGCTGCCCCATTTCCACCCCCCAAGCGCGCCGCCGCTCGCACCGCGCGCCCGCGCGGCTCCCGCGCGCCGCCGCTCGCACCGCGCGCCCGCGCGGCTCCCGCGCGCCTGTCGCCTGGCCACCGCCTCGTGCCGCCCGCGGCCGGCCTCGGGCCCCGCCGTCCACCGCCGCCAGCTCGCCGTCCGCGGCGCGCGCCCCGCCGCCGCCTGTGGCCCCACGCGCCACGCCCGCCTCCCGCCGCGCGCGCTCGCGGGCCGCACCGGCCGCGCCAGCCGCGCCGGCCTCCCGTCGTCGGCCCCCGGCCGCTCTCGCCGCCGCCGGGCGCCACCCCGCCGCCTGCGCTGGCCGCCGCCTTCGCCCCGTCGTCCCTCGCCCGCACCGGCCGGCCCGTCGCCTCCCGCTCCGCCCCGTCGCCTGCGGCCCTCCTCGCCGCCGGCCTGCGCCCCCCCGGTGAGCACACCCCCCCCCCCCCGCGGCTTCCCGCCGGCCGCCGGACCAGCCCGGCCGGCCCCGTGCTGTGTGTGCGTGTGTGGATGTGTGTGTAGTGTGTGCGTGCGTGTAGCGTGCGTGCGTGTGTCCAGTGTGTGTGTGTATATGTGTATGTATATACACATGTATGTGTGTATATACGTATATGTATACATATACACTAATAAAAATATTAGAACAAAATTGAATCTAGAAAAGAAAGTAATTAGATAAATATTAATATTAATAATTAATTAATTAGATTAATTAATTAGTTGATTAGTGATATAATTAACTAGATAATTAGCTAATTAATTAACTGATTAAGGTTAATTAGATTAACTAATTAATCTGTTAGTTAATTGATTTAAATAAACAGTAAATACTGTTTTAGATAATTCGGATTAAATAATTAAATGAAATTCAGAAAATGATTAAATCTTTAATAATTAATATAAAATAAACCGTAGCCCGGATCGAAAAACTTTGAACATGAAAGTTGCTCAGAACGACGAGACGAATCCGGTTACGCTTTCCGTTAGTCTGTCAGATGCCCCTAGCATAGCACACCTGTAACTTTTTGCCTGTTTCTGGCAAATGAATAGTGCATGACTTTAATAAAATAATTCCGGTTAAATTCCTAAGTTGACTAGAGCACTTAGATAGGCAGTATATCAACCCTGCGCTGCATCCTAGCTGTCCCATGCTTACAACATCGCAGCCTGGAACATTGCCCCCTCCGGTCATCTGTCTGACACATGTCCGGAACCGGGAATATTTTCCCGGATAGGATCCCCCTTTCTCGGTGTCGTGTAACACTGCGTTAGATCCCCTCTGTCACCGCGTATTGCCATGTCATGCTTTGTGATGTTATTGTTTGCGCTGTTATTTATTTGTTTCCCCTCGTTGCTTCTTTTTCGGTAGACCCTGATACTGCGATAGACGCTGAGACTACCGATGAAACTGCTGTGTACGACTACGTCTGACGACCCCGCCTTTGCCGCAGAGCAACCAGGCAAGCACCCCCCCCCTTGACGCATGCCTATATCATCCATTCCTTTCTCCCTCCTGCTTGCATTAGCAATTACCGCTGCTACTGTTTTATCCTATTTCTGATGCATAGCCTGTTTTTGATAACTGCTATTGATACCGGCCTTATTATCCAAACTGCTTAGTATAGGTTGGATGGAAAACCATCTGTGGCCCCTCTCCCTTGCTATAGTTGCTCCGCTCTAGTATCGAAGCCCCGATCAATATGATCGGCGGAACGGAAGACCGATGGACTGAAGACAACACATCACCACACACCCCCTAAATTGCCCGACACTGCAGAGCTGGCATCGAGTGCCGAGGGTGATACCTCTTAGCTCACTTCCGATGGTGCCTCTGTAGAATAGCTATCCGGATGTGTGTTACCGAGGGTGATTCCTCTTTCATCACTTCCGTTTAAGCTGATGTCGTCCAATTCCCGGAGTGGAATCCAACGAGGGTGATTTCTCGGATTCCTACCTGTTGCTTGACCACACAGTTACTATGGCCTTGCTTACAGGCGGGTCCACCTTGAGAGGTACCCGCGGGGAAATGTGCAGTCTGGGGCTGAAAGGCTGGTGGTACCATCCAGTCAGAGATGGACCTGAGTCCTGACAGCACCCAACTGTAAAGTCAGGCTGACTTGCTACGTGTCGATTAGCCGAGGCCGGACATCACCAGGAACAAGGGTGTGCGGCCGGAGTTAATCGTGCATATTGGGCAAGCGAGTAATACTAATCGAGCTTAACGGAACTGGGTGTTTGATCTGAGTGGGTCGTCGTGCCCATTTCGCACTACCACCACGTGGGATAATGGTTTAATGGGGCCCTCTGCATCGTAGTATCAGCCGAAAGCTCTTCAGACGTCACAAGTTACTTTGCGGGCTGATCGCCGGGATTGGGCTGGTTACTTCACTGGGTTGTCCAGTGTCGCGCCTGTTTCTCCGGCCAGTCACGTAACGTGCAGGAGTGCAGAGGGCGATGGCCCAAGACCCCTGCGCACTTAGGATTTAGACCGGCGTGTTGACCTCTCTGCTGAGCTCTAGGTCGGGCTGCGTTGTGTCGATCACCCGAGGCCGGGTATTACCCAGCAAGTGTATCCGGCCGGAGGTAATCGAGCGTGTTGGGTAACAGTAGTGCACCCCTGCAGGGAAGATATCTATTCGAATAGCCGTGTCCACGGTAACAGGACGCTTGGAGTTGTGCCCGGATCCATGACAACTATAAAGAGATGATGATACATGATAAACTGTTAATACTGCTCTCGGGATCGCTTTCTCGCAGGGTGTCGAGAAAGGATCTCAGGGCATTGCTACTGTATGACAACATGTATGCTACTACTATCTACTCTCTTCTGATGCTGCAAGACTGCTTGAAGATGCTAGTCTTCGATAGGCTAGGCCTTTCTCTCTCTTCTGGCATTTCTGCAATACAGTCCACAAATACAGCCTTCTCATTTGATACCGTTGCATGTTTAGCATAGTTCTGATGTCAGTCTTGCGAGTACTTTGGATGAGTACTCATGGTTGCTCTGCTATTCTTTTTCCCCCATACCCAATTGATGATGCATCAGCCGATGGAGCCCAGGAGCCAGACGCCACCGCTAGAGCTTACTACCAGGAGGGTCCCGATGGTACCTACTACTGGATCGAGCCAGCCGACGAGGAGTAGTTAGGAGGCTCCCAGGCAGGAGGCCTGCGCCTTTTCGATCTGTATCGTTGTTTGTGCTAGCCTTCTTAAGGCAAAACTTGACTAACTATGTCTGTACTCAGATATCATTTGTGTGTATGACTTATGTATTCGGGTCCTCGCGACCCCTGGTTTGTAATATGATGATTTATGTTTGAATTTGTGTCTAAAGTTGTGTTGTGATATTGATTAGTGAGTCCCTAATCTTGGTCGTATGCGTCTGCGTGTATGATTAGCGTACGGTCAAATTGGGGGCGTCACACATGGCGATGGTGTGAAGGGCGGCGAGGCGCGGAAGGTGGCCAAAGAGAACAACAATGGCTGATATGGCACCAGCACGGCCAGATCTGGCCACCCGCGATGTATGGCTCGAGGGTGGCGCGGGTTGCAGGCATCCACCCCTGCCATGGCTCTTGGCTGGTGGAGGTGGAGGTGCAACAACGACGGTGGCTTGTGATGTCAATGCACGACGCGTTAGTGGCCGGCTGCTGGTGGAAGGGGTGTTCCATGAAGGGAGGCACATGTGCGTTGTGGTGTCGAGTTGTATGATCGTTGCTTTATCTATAAATCTGGGCGAGAGAGCCGATGGCTCCATAATTTAGCACTTTTCATTGGGTATATTGATTTTTTTGAAGAGTGTTTGTCGGTTCTCGCCTTTTACTAAAGATAAAAATTTCGAGAATGAATAATCCTTGTTTCTTGTTGTGCATGTCGAAGCACTCTTGGAAGGAAATGAATCAATATCCGAACAAATGGGGCAGCGGGGGATTTTTTTTCTATTAAGCGAAACTCCATTTGGCGCACCAGGAGAGAAGACGACGCCTGGTACGAGCCAAGATACATCCCTCTCATCTATACAAACAACTTTCGTAAAGGGAGTCACGATGGCAGAGAGGAGAAATACATTGCAATCACCATCAGAACACTAGAGAAGAGATCCAGGAGAGAAGAACTTCACTTAGATCCGTTCCAACCTTTTCCACATCACCCCCTTCATTCATCGACATCATCACCACAGAGAGAGTAGTTCCAACTCGTAAGGCTGGGGTTTGTAACTCTATACATACTCATTCACCTTATTGCGGTAATTTGCAATATCATTTTTAACTCTTAAAACAACAGGAGAGGCTCCGATAGGATCAGTGTGATTGACTTATGAAGAGTACAGCCGGGTCATCTTATCGGAGTAGCATCAAGCTGACAAGCAGATTTAACCGAGTATAAATGTGGCAGTGTCGTGTCAAGTGGGTTATTAAAGGCTAAACTCGATGAGTTGGGAGCCCCGAAACTCGTAACTCAGACATTCACCTCCACGATCAGATCGTTGAAATTTATTTTCTTGTTACGATGATTCTCTACTTCACTCTGAAACTCCTTGAACTTTTCAAATGTTTTAGACTTGTGTTTCATTAAGTAAATATACCCATATATACTCAAATCATCCGTGAAGGTAAGAAAATAACGATATCCACCACGCGCTTCAACACTCATTGGACCACATACATCAGCACGTATTATTTCCAACAAGTCACTTGCCCGCTCCATTGTACTGAAAAACGGGGTTTTCATCATCTTGACCATGAGGCATGGTTCACATGTTTCAAACGATTCATAATCAAGTGATTCCAAAAGTCCACCAGCATGGAGTTTCTTCAAGCGCTTTACACATTAATCACTACAATCAAGATTCGACAAGAATAAACCATTCACATTGGGTGCATGACCATATATATTATTCATATAAATAGAAAAACCATTATTCTCTGACTTAAATAAATAACCGTATCACAATAAACAAGATCCAAATATAATGTTCATACTCAGCGCAGGCACCAAATAACAATTATTTAGGTTTAAAACTAATCCCGAAGGTAGACATAGAGGGAGCGCGCCGACGGCGATCACATCAACCTTGGAGCAATTTCCAACACGCAATGTCACCTCGTCCTTAGCTAGTCTCCGTTTATTTCGCAACTCTTGTTTCGAGTTACAAATATTAGCAACACTACGAGAAACAACTAATTTGTCGTCAGGGGAGTCTTTGCCGTCATCTTTTCATCGGGGAGACGACAAAGAAAGGGTTTGCCTTTTGGAATGACGACAAAATAGACTTTGCCATCTGCTTTTAAAAAACACAGACGGTAAAGAGCTCACTTTGTCGTCTGCCAAAAAAAACACAGACAACAAAGAATCTTTGCCATATGTGTTTGTTTTGGAAGACAACAAAGAATCTTTGTCGTTTGTGTTTATTTTGGCAGACGGGAAAGTGAGTTCTTTGCCGTCTGTAAAAAAAAATGCAGACGGCAAAGAGAAAACACAGTCCCACAGATTGATCCCACAAATCGATGAGGTTGCACGATCGAGCCCCACCCCACCACTCTGTCTCTCGTTGATCTAGTTAAACAGGAGGGTTTAGGGTTTTGCGTGGGGGTTGACATCCACCTCACGTCTTAATATATAGATGATCAGATTACAGTTACATACGTATACATATACGTGTACAAATACAATATATGCTAGACCCTATTTTACATGCCCCCTCAATCTGAACTACATACAAGATTCAGATTGGTTCTGAAGCGGTCTAGCATCTGTCGAGTAGCGGGTTTAGTAAATACATCCACCAACTGATCATCTGTCGAAATGAACCTGACTTCCAATGCACCTGCAGCTACTCGTTCCCTCACGAAATGGAAATCTATCTCAATATGTTTGGTCCGAGCATGAAACACCGGATTCGCCGCCAGGTAAGTTGCCCCTAAATTATCACACCACAATATGGGCGTGCGCTGCTGTGTAACTCCAAGTTCTCTAAGAACTGAGTCTATCCATATGGCTTCAACAGCGCCATTGGCCAATGCCTTATACTCTGCCTCGGTGCTAGATCTCGAGACTGTAGGCTGCTTCTTTGAACTCCAAGATATAAGGTTGGGTCCAACAAACACAGCAAAGCCACCAGTAGAACGCCTGTCATCAACACAGCCTGCCCAGTCTGCATCGGTGAATATACTGACTCCAGTAAATCTGGACTTACGAATCCGTAGTCCCATGTCTAGCGTACCTTTGACATACCTCAGGATACGCTTAACTGCTTCCCAATGAACCTCCGTAGGCTGAGACAAGAACTGACACACTTTGTTCACAGCAAAAGAGATATCGGGACGAGTGAGTGTCAAGTACTGAAGTGCTCCAACCACACTGCGATACCTGAAGGAGTCATTGGTACCCAGTAGTGCACCATTGTCACGTGATAGGCTCTTAGAAGTAGCAAGCGGAGTGGAAGTGGACTTGCAGTTCTCCATGTTGACTCGATGAAGAAGATCAAGCGCATACTTTCTCTGCATCAACGTCATGCCCCCTGAATGAAAGGACGCTTCCAATCCAAGAAAATACTCCAGTCGACCCATGTCTTTGATGGGAAAACTAGCAGACAATGACTGCACAAGGCGATCCACCACAGCGGGGGTAGAGCCAGCAATCACAATATCATCAACATACACCAACATGTAGATCTGAATAGCACCATGTGAAAAGATGAACAAGGACGTGTCTGCTTTGGAGGCAACAAAACCAAGCTGTGAGAGGCGCTGACTCAACCGAGCATACCAGGCACGGGGCGACTGCTTGAGCCCATAGATGGACCTCTGAAGTTTGCAGACATGAGAGGGATAAGTGGCATCCTCAAACCCGGGGGGCTGCTGCATATAGACATCTTTAGCCAAGTAACCGTGTAGAAAGGCGTTACTCACATCAATCTGTCGAAGGCTCCACCCACGGGACACAGCGAGAGAGAGAACCAGACGGACTGTGGCAGGCTTCACCACTGGGCTGAAAGTATCTCCATAGTCTATCCCTTGCTGTTGAGTAAAACTGCGAGCAACAAGACGAGCTTTGTGCTTGTCGACAGATCCATCCGGACGATGCTTGGTCTTGAAAATCCACTTGCAGCCCACAACATTAACACCGGGAGGCCGAGGCACCAACACCCAGGTGTTAGTGTGACGAAGAGCAGCAAATTCCTCAGACATAGCGGCACGCCAAGCAGGTTCACCAAGAGCATCACGATGAGAAACCGGCGCGGCGAAAAATGCACGCCGACGAGAATCATACGGAACCGTGCCATCGGTGTAAGTCTTCGCCTTGCGCGTATGATCACGATGACGTGTGACCATGGCATGCCTCGGAGCTGCATCGCCGGTAGAAGGTGGCGGCAGCGACGAGGACCCAGCCAGAGGTGTCGCGGCTGAGGACTCCTCAGCGACAGGCGACACGGGCCGGTCCAGGAGACGCGGGGGAGCCGGGCGATGGTGGCAGCCCGGGAGACACGGCCGGCGACCCAGCCGATGCCGCGGACTCGTCAACTGGCGAGGCAGGCGGGCCAGCAGGAGAAGCAGGCGAGGCCGCATCGGGAGGCATGGCATGCACGTCCGATGCATGCACGTCGATCACGACGGCAGGCGCAGGAGCAGCGACGGTCACCTGGGGAGAAAACAAAGCAACATCGTCTGCAGGTGACGGGTTAGGTGATAAATAGGACATGTTATATTTGCGCACATGGACATCCGAAACCGGTTCATTAGATGGAAAAGTGATGGCATGTTCAAGAGTAGGAATGTCAACCGAAACACCTGAGTTGGAATAAGGAAAAACAGTCTCGTCGAAGACAACGTCACGAGAAATATATATCCTACCCGAGGTGCGATCAAGACACTTATAGCCCTTATGCATAGGACTATAGCCAAGGAAGACACACATCTTGGAACGGAACTCAAGCTTGTGAGCATTGTACTTGCGAAGACTAGGCCAGCAAGCACACCCAAAAATCCGAAGTGAGGAATAGTTGGGCTGAACATGAAACAGGCGGAACAAAGGTGTATCCTTGTTGAGAACCGGAGTGGGCATACGGTTAATGAGATAACATGCCGTAAGAAAAGCCTCATCCCAAAACCGAAGTGGGAGAGAAGAGTGCGCAAGCAAAGCAAGGCCTGTCTCTACCAAATGACGGTGTTTGCGCTCGGCAATACCGTTTTGCTGAGATGTATGTGGACACGACACACGGTGAGAGATGCCCGTGCGTTGAAAGTAACGATGGAGTTTGTGGTATTCACCACCCCAATCGGATTGAACGACCTTGATTTTACAATCGAAAAGGCGTTCGACATGAGCCTGAAAATTATAGAAGACTTGCTCAACATCAGACTTGTGTTTAAGCAAATAAATCCAGGTGAAACGCGTGTAGTCATCAACAAAGCTAACATAATACTTGTACCCCCCCCCCCCCCCCCCGAAGAAGCAATAGCGGGCCCCCAAACATCTGAATGTATTAATTCAAGAGGTACAGTAGTGACATGATAAGACATAGAGTAAGGTAGCTGATGACTTTTAGCACGCTGACAGGCATCACACACTAACGGTGAATTATTTGAACTAGAACACGGGAGATCATGATTCCGAACAATGGAAGTGACCACATTATTTGTAGGGTGACCAAGACGCTGATGCCATTGTGACGACGAGACTCTGACACTAGAGGATGCATGGCGAGACGATGATGACGATGCACGAGCGAATGGAATCGGGTAGAGCCCCCCATGACTTCTACCGTGAAGGATTACGCGCCTGGTTGCCTTGTCCTTAACAAAGAAAAAACGACGGTGAAACTCAACAAACACGTCATTATCACAGACAAGGCGATAAACGGAAAGAAGATGCTGGCTGATGTGAGGAACATGAAGAATGTTGTGCAGTTTTAAGGATGAACCGGCTAAATGCGAATGACCAATGTGCGAAATAGACAAACCTGCACCATTAGCCACCTGAACCTGGTCCTTGCCGTCATAGCGCTCGTGAACCTGGAGGCGCTCAAGATCACTAGTCAGGTGATCCGTAGCCCCGGTATCCATCACCCAAGGATAGTCGATGGTGCTGGTAGTAGCCGAGTTGCCGGAGCATGTGTTGTGGTCCTGGTCATAGCGCTTGCGGCAGTCATCGGCCTCATGACCCCAGTTCTTGCAGATTTGGCACTTGGGGCGCCATCGATTATTGCGACGGCCACCACCGCCGTTGTTGCCGGCGTTGCCCCCGCCACCTTGGCGGCCGTTGCCGGCGTAGGCAGGGTTGCGGTCACGACCGCCGTTGTTGCCGCCATTGCCGCCTTGGCGGCCTTGCCCTGGCTGGCCGTGCCCATCAGCCGGGCAACCCCCGCCATGCGAGGGGTAGGGCTCCGAGTAGGGCGCTCGTCCGCCATTGCCGTAGGAACCCGGGCGGGTCACGGCGTTGGCAGAGGGGGACCACCCCTCCGCCGCACTCTGCTGAGCCTGCAACGCTTCGAACGACAAAACGAGCGAGTAGAAACTGGAGTAGGGCATAGGTGCATTACTCACACCCAGAGAGGCGGCGATGGAGTTGTAGGCGGAGCCAAGGCCGGTGAGGATGTGGTCGATGAGTTCATCATCACGTATCGGAGAGCCGGCGGCCGCCATGGTGTCAGCCAGTGCCTTCATCTTGTGCATATACTCAGCGGCGGACAGCTCCTCCTTCCTCAGCGTCTGCAGTTGATGCCGGATGTGATGGACGTTGGCGCGGCTCTGCGCACCGAACATGGCGCCGACGGCCGTCCACACCGCCTGTGCCGACTCGCAGCCAATAAGTTGGCATGCAATATCCTCGTCCATGGACGTAAGCAGAAGGCCCTTGACCTTCTGATCCTGAGTCCACCAGTGGTGGTACGCTGGGTTGGCGGCGGTCGTCGCGGCGTCGCCGGTGCCCACAGCGAGGGTTTTGTCCGGTGCCGCCGTGGTGCCATCAAGATGGCCATGGAGATTGGCACCGGCGAGAACGGTGCTGGTGATGCCCCCCAAGAGCATGAAGTTGTTGCGGCCGAGGCGGACGGAGATCCCTAGAAGGGCGAACGCAGCAGGAACCGAGGCGGCCGCGGGCGAGGTCATGGCGCCGACGGTGGTAGGGAGCGACAGGGCGGAGGACGACATCGCGGCGGCGCGGAGGAGAGCGGCGCGCATCGGCGGACAGGGGGACTCGCGGCGGCGGCGCCGAAGGAGGCTGCACGCGGCGGCGGCGGAGAGATCGGGCGGCGGCGCGGAGGGTCTCGCGGCGGCCCGGTTGGCGTCTGATACCAAGTTAAATAGGAGGGTTTAGGGTTTTGCGTGGGGGTTGACATCCACCTCACGTCTTAATATATAGATGATCAGATTACAGTTACATACGTATACATATACGTGTACAAATACAATATATGCTAGACCCTATTTTACAGATCTCTCTCCCTAGCCCGACCCCACCATGTTCTTTCCCTCTCTCACGATCTCTCTCACCCTTATCCTCTCGCACTACCCCCCCCCCCCCCCCCCGCTCTCTCTCTCTCTCTCGCGCGCGCGCGTGAGCACACATCCCACCCCTACCATCTCGCCTGCGTCTCGATCCACTCGTTGGAGCCACCAGCCGCGGCTCCTCCAGCCGGCGAACCCTCCGCCACCACCGCAGACCTCCCATCCGAATCTTGAGACGACATAGTGCTTCTAGATCTACCAGGAAAATAGCCCGAAATAAGAACAAAGAAAAAACTTGCGATATGGTGCAAATATTTGAAAGCCCACCCCAAGCAATCTTGGATCATACACATCTTAATGAACCCGTATTGATTTCTGTGCACAATCTTCAAAATCCATGGTTGCAATATTTCAACTAAGATTTTAGTTAGAACCTCGAGCTTCATCATCAACAAGTTTGCCCATTGAGAAGGAGGCCCGGAGGCGGCCATGAGCTTTTGCCAACCCAAAAATCTGAATGTATTTTTAAATTTCTACAAAGGTGTTTTTGTAATGATCTGTGCTGACTCCTTGAAAGAAAATACAAGAGAGTACAACAGTGAATGACTAAAGTAGTCCAATGCACTCAGCAAATACCAATTGAATGGTTAAAGAGACACGAGTCATACCTTGGATTTTTCTTTTGTGTGTATGGCTATATTTGGAGTACAAGACTAGTGTAAATTATTTTTATTTAGGAGCACTTGCTAGGCCGTACTGTAATTGGATTCATAGCGGACAGCGGAGGCCTTGTCCCAGATGGAATTGAATTGAATTGTAGGAGCCCAGCTCGGCAGTAACCCATTGGTACTACACGTAGGCAGCCCTGCACTTAATTTGCAGACATCCCTCAGAAAAAAAGAACTTAATTTGCAGACAGAAACAAATCCATGGAATCGATGGCGGCGGAAGAGACGACGAGGAGGAGGAGGATGGAGATGGTGGCGGTGCGGAGCCAGGAGGGCGTGGATTTCGTGGTTCCCACGGAGGAGGCGAAGGTGTCCATGTTCTTACGTCGTAGGATCGAGCTCGACCGCGACAACCACATCGTCCCCGCCGACGGCGACGAGACCAAGTACACCCCCGTCTTACTCCGCTCCATCCCAGGCGACGTCCTACCCAAGGTTCTGCACTACTGCAAGAGGCACGCGGCCGCCGACGACGACCGGGCCCTCAGCGACTGGGACGCGGAGTTCGTCGGCAACGTCGACCTCGAAACCCTCTACGATCTCATCCTGGTGATTCATTAATTAATTTATGTCCTCTCCAATCACACAATCAGCAATCAATCATGTGCTTGCTTGCACCATATTTTCTTCAACTTTTGAGCTTTGGAGCATATATATTGATCGTGTTAGTTACTGTTCAATAAATCGCAGGCTTCGGAGAAGCTCGAGGTCCGAGGGCTCCTTGGTCTGGCCTGCCGAGCCCTCGCCGACAAGATCAAGGGGAAGTCGCCACGCGAGACCTGCCATATCCTTGACATTAGGGGCGTCTTCGATGACGCCAATCAAGACCTCAAGTTGGTGGAGAAGGCGTTGGCGGCTCTTAACATAGTCCGTTGCCAAGACTTCACCCAATACGAACCCAAGCTCAGAGCTTTCAAGTGTAGTCGATACCACAACTTTGAGAACCTAGCCTTCTTCGACTTCGACAGAGAGTGTGAGTGTTCAATTTTTTGTCACCATGCAAGATCAAACTTCTTCTAGGTCTTCACTGCACGACACAATATCAATATATAAATATGCATGTGTTACATGTTGGTTTTGATTAGAGATCACGGCTTTTGTTTATTCATGTGCAGCTAGCTTCCAACGTGGTCCGCCACTTCAGAAGTTACCTTCACCCGAATCGATCGAGCGACATTGCCTCAATGTTATTTCTGTCAAGGCGTGTGAATCGGATGTTGGCTATCCGATCAGTGTGTTTGGAACCGTTATAGCGAGGGACTATGTCGACTATAGATGCATCTATTTGTTTAGGCGTGAAAGGAATGATCCCCAGCTCATCAGCTCTCAGGTATGTATCTTGATCTTTGTTCCTCGGCTTGTTAATTTCTGCTTATTATATCATTCCATCTGTTTTGCTTGGAAATCTAAGGCGTGTTTGACATGTTTTCTTTCCCTGAACCCTTTTGCAGGATGATATGTTATCTTTGATAGATCCATGTCGAGCGCTTGTTCCGATAGACAACGTTTATTTTGAGACCGATTTAAAGATCAAGTGTGACGGAGGAGCGGATAGAGTTTTCAGTAAAGGCATAACAGAATTCAATTGGGTTTGCATCCCTACATACAAGGAAACCATGACAGTCAGTGTGTATAGTTTCATGAGTGATGTGAAGTTTTTATGTGCACTGGTTTACAGACCCGTGGAAGCCACCATTGCAATCAATGTTTTGAAGGGGCCATGTAATATCTCAAGAGTAGCCACTTCGACTCCCGGAAACTTCAAGGATCATATCGTTCTATACGTATCAGCGGGCAGTCCGACGGTAATCGGCGATGGTGACTCCATCCCGCTAACTCGTAGCGTGGTAGCTATCTCGCAAGATCAAAAGTTGGCGCTCTTCCTTGTTGGTGGTGACGCGTGTGAACACCTTGTCCTCACTCTAGGACATACCGATCAAGTGCTTATTCGCAAGATGGGTTGTGCGGTGCTGGAGGTAATAGTTGGTTGGACATATGTGCCGAGAAGAGAGAGGCCTAATATGTTTAAGGTTATCGGAAACCATACACGCCTCTTGCTGTGAGAAGATGTAAGCCGTTACATAATTGTGTTTTAGATGTAAGCTGTTACATAATTTTGTATTAGATGTAAGGCGTTATGTAAGAGGATTCCACAAAATGTAATTGGAGCTACTGTGCGCTTTTGTTCAACAACAAAATTATGGTTTGCAAGAGCATGAAATGAACATAGATCAATATGCATATACATACTATAGATAAGTGTTGTCGCATTGTGGGTCTTGACTACTATATATATATATACTCGTGGTGATAGGATAGCATTTCATTGTAGCTAGATTGTGCTTTAGAGTGCTGTCAACAACTTGTATTCGTATAGAAGAAGGTATTACACAAAACAAAATGAACTACATAAGGAGAATAGAACCTGCAATAGTTTGCAAATATAATTAGTACTCCCTCCATCCCATAATATACGATCGTTTTCTTGTCTAGTGTAGTGTCAAAAACACTCTTATATTATGAAACGGAGGAAGTATGTTGCAAGAGAAAAGTAGCAAAACAAAACACACACGGACAACTATATATGAAAGGAAATCATAGAAAGTGGAAGTCCATACAAAAGGACAGGTTGTTAAATCATACAGACACATATCCACACAAGCTTAGCTAGCTAGCAGGTTCTGTAGCCCAGTGCGACGTTGAACACCACATGTCACTTTTCATAATAACTTTCATCAAACACAAACCTAGCGCAAATGATCGGACACACACAAACAATCGTCACGGTCGAGAGATGGGTGGGGCACGAGAAGGGGAAGAGGAAGAGGAAGAAGGAAACATGAAGAAGGATAGGCGAGACGAGGTCAATGGCAAACGGTACATATGATGCATTATGAGTACCATGTGTCTTGTCGAGCATAGAGGCATGTCTGGTCAAGGCGTTGAAGCGCTTCTTCCGTCTTGATGCCCCCAGATGCGACAACAACATAATACGACGTCTACAAAGAGAGGATGGAGGAGGACGATGTCGCGAGAGAAAGAGCAGGAAGCGAGAGAGAGAGAGAGGTAACAGTTTGCAGAGAAAAAAGCAGAGGTCACGCTCGGAAAATAATAATATGATGACGATAAATTGGTTGAAGGATGTTTCTTTCATTTATTTGGTTGATGGTGATGAAAAGGAAGAAGCAAAAGCAATATGATGATACTTTGTATGTATGGTGTTGAATGAATGACAGCGATGCATCACCTCACCTTCATCATCCATCCACTAGGACTCAATGCCGATCCCATCCCATCCCATCCAATAGGAAAAGTCTCCTCGTCGTGTCGACATCCTCTACTAATAGTATATGTTTTGTCGTTTATATTTTCAATTAAAAGTGTGCTCAATCATTCATACATTCAATCATTTTTTTAGCAGCTTTGTATCCAGGGCGGCTGCCACCATATACTAGTCCTCTACTGCACAACAAGATTGGAATCAGCCAAATACGACGACACATGACTCATCAGATCAGATGTGAAATTTTCTTTTATCCATTTTTGTTCGAGAAGAACAAGATTGAAAAAAACAAAGAACAATTACATATCTTTCATATTTTGTTTTCTCCTTATATACTGGAGTGGACTATTTCTTACTTCTTCAGCTAGAAAAACTTAAATAAAGGGAGTGAGGATTAATTAATTAATCAGGCGACCATCTGCTCCAGGTCCGACCACCGCGCCGCCAGCATGTCGCTGCTGCCGCCCTCGTTCATCCACGACGAGTACATGTTGTCGTCCGGCCTCGTCACATCATGCGGCCTGCTGCTGCTTCTGACCCCGAAAGACGTGGACTTGCGCAGCTCCGCGGCCTGCACGCCCCAGTCCAGCTTCCCGTCCGGCGAACCCCAGTCCGCCAGCATGGACGACGGCGCCGGGGACTTGAACGACCGCGCTGGAGCCAGAGACGGAGCCGGGGACGGAGAGCGGTGCACGAAGGTCTGGCTGCGGTTGGTGAAGGCGGCCGCGCGGGCGCTCAGCCCCCCCATGGGCGGCTTGGTGCTGCCGCTGCGCGCGCTGCTCTGTTGCTGCTGCTGCTGCTGCTGTTGGTGCTGCAGGGAGGAGAGCGCCTGCACGTAGGCGGCGACGAGGTCCGGCGAGTAGTCCGGTGGCGAGTTGGCTCTGGCCATCATCATCCTGCGCGCGTACTGGTTGTCGGCGTCGAAGTCGAGCTCCCGTGAGCTGAGCGACGCGGTGAGCGCCGGCCTGGAGGAGCGCGGCGGCGAAGAGGAAGCCGAGGAGGAGAAGTCGGGCGAGGCCATGGATGCGGCGGAGGGGTTGACGGCGCGGAGCTGGCGGGTGCCGTGCGCGAAGAAGCAGATGCGTCGCGGGCATCCGACCTCGTCCTTGCAGAGCCTGGTGCGGTACTGCGCCGGGTGGAGCCATGACTCGAAGACGCCGTGCGCGTACTCGCAGGCGTCGCCCTTGCGGCAGGCCGCCGGGTCGCGGCGGAAGTCCGGGCATGGGACGCAGGAGTAGGGCACGCGGCGCGGGTCGCGGCGGCGCGCGTTCTCGCCCGGGTGGGCGAAGGGGCACTCGGTCCAGTCGTGCGTGTAGGCGCGGGAGCACGGGTTCACCTTGAAGCTGTACATCCGGAAGTCGTCGGTGGCGAAGACGCCCGCGTTGATGTCCTCCGTCTGGCCGGCGTCGGAGGAGTAGTCCTTCTTCGTCTTCTTTCTGTCGTCCGCCGGCGGGGTGGAATCGGGGTGTTGTTTTTTGGTGGGACTGGTGGGGAGTCTGCTTTGGTGGTGGTCGAGGGCGAGGAGGGAGGAGGATGAAGCGCCGGCGCTGAGGAGGAGGCGGGCGGCGTGGGGCGCGGAGGGCGCGCGGCCCTGGTGGGCGAGGAGGAGCGGGGTGGCGCCGTCGGAGGCGGAGGCGCGGGCGGCCTCGGAGGGGGCGATGGAGAGGACGTAGGAGAGGACGGTGGTGCTGCCGTAGAGCGCGGCGACCATGGCGGGGGTGCGCAGGTGGAGCGCGAGCTGGGCCGTCCTCCTGTTGCTGTTGCTGTTGCTTGATTTGGGGGATGGGCCGTACCACGGGGAGGCGGCGACGAGGGAGAGGTTGTCCTCCTGGACGGCGCGGCGGAAGGCGGGCAGGTCGTCGGCGGCGGCGAGCTCGAGGAGGTAGGAGGAGGGGTGGGGGTGGTCGTGGGTGGCGCAGGCGGCGGGCGCCATGGCGGCGGTGGCGTTGCGGAGGCCCGGGCACATGCTTGCTAGCTCTGCTTCGCTTCGCCTTGCTTTGGTTTGTTGCTTGGTGAGTGGTGGCGGAGGAGAGAGGTGAGAGGTGAGAGGATGAGGTGGGATGATGGGGGTGTGGATGGTGTTGAGATGCCTGCTGGGAAGCCATGGATGGGGTGGAGATTATATACACGCACGGCGCGCGCGCGCACGCGTAGGATGAGTGGGGGTGGAGGTGGCGCGGTCGTCGATGTCGTGGTCGTCGGAGGCGAAGGCGAAGCTTCGCTTGACCGTGTGCGGATGCTCATTTTGCGCGTGCGTGATGCTTCCCTGCACCTGCTGCTGCTCCCTCTCTCCGTGTGCACCCGTCACTCTCACCCACAGACCCACTGGAGGAGTGTAGGGTCACAGCAGCAGCAGCAGCCGGCAGCTGCTTTGCTTCCTCCGACCACCATCTTCCTTTCTTCTTCCTCATTTGCTATCCTCTTGCTTGCAAGTGGCAAGTTGCAAGTTGCAAGCTGAGGCTGAGCTGACCCTTTGACTCTTTGACCCGCTCTTCCTTACGACCAGACCTTGTTTCTTTCATGGGCTTGAATTGAACCTCATTGACCAGTCAACGGTCAAGCCTACCACTAACAATAACTAACTAACAACAGGCAGGCAGGCAGCCTCACTCAACTCATTGCTACTAGACTAGATCCTCCTCTTCAACCACCAACGCCATCCCCTTACTAGTTCCATCTTCTTCAACACACTAACAAACATTCATTCCACAACTAAACAGGGTATCTTAACGACACCACTTCCTCCTGGCTCTCTTCAACAACCACAATACTTATTGCTCGTCAATTCACAATCTTGCTTCAAACAAATTTTATGCCATAAGAGCATCTCTAACAAGACCGGGCTAATTTCACCATACTCATTTGTCCATACGTCCGCGTCCGCGCTGACCAGCACCCCTCCTAATCAATCCAAATATGGGACAAAAATGAAGAGGCCCGGACACTCCCGGGCGCGTTCGTCACGTCGGATCCGGCCCATGCTGGCCCACGACGACCCCACATATATTCGTCCCTATCTGCATCCTAGACCAAACCCTAGCCGCTGCACTTTACCCCCAATCTCCCTTTCGGCCTTCTCCGGCATGGCGGGCAACGGATCCGATTCCGACCACTCCCGATCTGACGACTGGGGCGTATGGGCCCGCCCTAGCTCAGATTCGATCCAGTGGGAATCCATTGTGTCGGTGCAGTGGGCGCTCGGATTCGTCGAATCTAGAGGCTCGATGTCCATCTGCCGCATCATCCCCGGTACAGAGGAGTATGAGTGCTACAGGGACCGGTGTGCCAGCCATAAGAAGCAAAAGGCGCAGGAGGTCAAGGCACCAACATGGCGGAGGCGTCAGATGCAGCGTTGCGCACTGCCTTGGACGAGGAAGCCGTCCGTGCCCACATCCTCCAGAAACAAATAATAGAGGAGGAACACGCACACCCTCGCCCGAGAGCAAAGCCGGACCAAAGAGGAGGAGGACACTGCCGAGTTGGACATATCCGGCTTGATCCATTTTGCGTGTTCAAGCACTATTTACCTGACAAAGAAGCTAATAAGGGCAGCCCTCGATGACCTTTGTCCATAGCTTATTATGTAGTATGTAGATCATACCAATATTTGATTGTCCAATGTCATGTGTTGGTGTAATAGCCGTGGACGATCATAGAGGTAAGTACAATGCATGTGGTTGTATGGATTTAGAGTTTGCTAAATGAGGTATCCAGTTAGAATCGAAAATTTGAGGGTTGATCTGTCACTATCCACGGCACGACCCGCCGACGTTTGAGGGACCGAACAAGCTTCTTTTTTTGTACGGGCACTATCTTCACCGAACATACGGGGAGGATGCTCTAGGGGCCCACTACCCTCTTCAGCCAACTGGATCTTAACTTCGACATCCTCTGTTTTTAAATATAAGATGTTTTTTTTTTTGCAGTTTAAATATCTAACATTTAAAAAGAAAGGGTGTATCTATCAACATTGATTGGTTAGTTAATTGATAACTTCCTTTCTCCATTGAACAACCACTCCATTAGTCCATTCAGAAACTTACTCCATGACCTCTTACAAACAGTTGGTGCCAACCTAACCACAAAGCAGACACTTTTCCTTTTTGTTCCTTTCAAAAAAGGTTGCATGCACAGTACTAATAGTAGTAGTACCTTATTTCCAATCAACTAGTCGATGCATCACAAAATCACCAGCTATAATCATAATACAGTACTACAATTAATCTCAGGGAAAAATTGTTGTATAGGTGCTTAAGCAAAACTTTCTTTAACCAGAGTAAAAAGAGCCAAGACAGTAAAAACTCTTAGCTAGATATATATAATTAACACATGTTGTCGTTAAGCTCTCCCTCCTAAAGCAAGACCAGGACACAGTATTAGCAGTGATCGGAAAACTAGGACACAGTACTGTCAGTAACAAACAGTAAGCCTGGCCTGCTTTTTAACCGAAGTTGAACTGGAAGCCACCGGGGAATCCGCCGCCGGGGAACCCACCGCCGTGGTGGAACGTGTACTGCTGCCCACCGCCTCCCCCGAATGGGTCGAAGCCGCCGCCACCTCCCCCCATGCCCATCTCGTCCAGGTCCTCTCCCCGGTCATACCTCACACGCTTGTCCTCGTCGCTAAGCACCTGTACAAGCACGACTCACATACAGTTAAAAACAACATCATATCTAAGCTGCGCACCTAGTTCAATCAATCTTGTTGTGTCTATTTCTTTTACGTTTTCCCTTTAGCTATTCATCAGTCATCACTCGAAATAGTACCTCGTATGCGGCGGCGATCTCTCGGAACATGTTCTCCGCCTCCTCGCGGTTCTCCACGTTCTTGTCCGGGTGCCACTGCAGCGCCAGCCTCTTGTACGCGCGCTTGATGTCCGCGGCCGATGCTGTCTTCGAAATGCCCAGGATTTTGTACCAGTCTTTCCTTTTGCTCAGCTTCAGCTGCCTTTCGGCTTTCATGAGCGCTTCTCGGATTGCCATGTCCTGAGTCAGCGCCAACAAAAAACTCGCTGTCAGACCACAGTTTCTTTGTTCACACGAGCCATAAACCAAGCTTGCAACGACAAGATTAGTAAATCTATCCACTGGAGATGTGCCATCCTTATTTTTTAATTTCAAAGATAATAAAGGACAGGGACAGGAAACAGAGCATGAGAGCAGAGTTTCTACGGTGCATGTAACCTAGCCAGAGAGTCTCTTCAAACAATCTACATAATCGCTACCCCCTCCGATAAAAAATAAGCGCTTTTCAATTGGAGGGAGTAACTTTTAACCACAAATTGCACCCTGTATATTATACTAAAGTCTAGCTAATGCAGGATCTATTGTTGTGTACGTCATCCACCCAAGCAGTTAAAACACATCATTTGTCCAATGGGAAACTGTATGTAGGGTACTCACTGAGCATAACAAACCTATTTCATCATAACACAATTGTATTAAGCCTAATGGAAATAGGTATAACAAGATTCACGCCAACAGAAGCACATTTTTCGTTATCCCAAGGCAGACTCATGGCTATGATAACAAGTGCAGCTGCATGCCTGCTCTATCACAGCTTTGCCAAAGTTTTAAAAGGAAATTCAAATTGGCATGCTGTGACAGACTGGGAGCTTAGGCTACTTCAGTTGGAACAGATAAAAAAAGGATATGCTCAGAAATGAGCTTAGCTGTGATGTATTCAGGACAGCAAAGCAAAATAGCATAAAATTCACCTGTGGGGATTTCTGGGCAGCCTCTTTTAGGTCCTCAACCGCACCTTCCCAATCTTCTGTTAGAAGTTTAGCCTCACCTCTCTGCAGCAAGTATGAGAAACAGTTCAATTAATAGGTTTACAAAATCTGGCATAGTGAGAAAGCTCATTCTTTTGTATAGTGCATAATTTCAATTTACTGAAATAACACCAGTGTTTGAATACCATATCTGTTGTAATTTACTTGTGCACTATGTACATATAATAAGGTAAACATATGGAAAGTGCAAGATGTTGCAATTCTACGTACAGTAAACAATTTCCTTGATGCTACAGTCTAATATGGACAAGTAGCCGCAAATGGTTGTGTGTAAGAGCAGGGAGTTCCTAGCATTGGAAACATTGCATACCAGGATCTGAAACATTCTATATTTACATTCTAAACATGAAATGCATGGTTGTGTGTAAGTCCAGGCAAGCAATGTTACCTGTGCCAAAGCATCGACAAGTTCTTCATCTATGCTGAGTGCTTCTGTACAGCTGTTGATTGCCTCCTTGCCTCTCCCAAGTTTAACCAGAGTCTTACACAGCCCGAGATGAAGTTGTACGTTGTACATAGTATGGTATGGATCCATTGCTAGTGCTGCCTTGTAGTCCTCAACAGCCACGCGAAACTTGCTCTTGGCAGCATTATCTTCTGCCTGCATGCACACCACTTTACTTTCTATTACGGTGTCCTAAACTCCTAGTTTAATCGATACAGAGAAATTATCAAAGAGAACTCACGCTCTTGGTCTTCTTCAGAAGTTTTTTCAGCCCAAAATATGATTTCTTCAATTCTGAATGTTCAGGGTCTAGACGCAGGCCTTTCTGATAATGCCTAAACAGAAAGTGTTGTTATTGGGTGTAGCAAATACTTAAGATTAACGACATTATGTGCATGTACTGGCACCTTTCTAAATGAAAAGCACAAGACATTCTTTACCTGTTGGCAACATCATGATCAGCAAGGTAATAGTATGCTCGACCACGAAGTAACAGCGCATCCAAGTTATCTTCATCTTCCTTGAGAATAAATCCTGTCTCCGAAATAACATTTGAGTAGTCTTTCAGTGCTAGCAATGCTTTAGCCTTGAGAAGCTTTGCCTGAAAAATCAACCGTTGTCCTGTTACTGCAGCTTACAGACATGATGCCACAGAATACTTCTGGTTGCACACAATTACTAGATGGAGTATACATACTGCTTAAAGCCTTAAAGTGTACCTTTAAGCAACCTGGAGAAAATACGAGCACAATTTTGTTGACGTACTCCAGGACCTTTGAGAATTCTCCAGCATCAGACTGGGTATAAGCAGATTCTAATGCATTCTGAGCCTGCAGCAGCTGAGCTAGTTCCTTTTCCACTGAAGCAGTCCCTGGCTTCAGCTCCAGGAATTTGTTGTAGTCACTCTCAGCTTCCTTGTGTCTAGAGTTAAGAAAAGCATGTTAAAGATGTGAGGACGAAGGGACAGTGAAAATGTGAAAATAAAGCCAATGAAGTCAGTTAGTTCCGAGGGCGCTAAGTCGCAAAGGAACAACTTGGAAAATGTACTGCCTTATTTGTAGCCATCGTTTTTCTAATACAAGGATGGGCATGGCACCTGAAGAGAAAATAAAGAGAAACTAGATCATAAGCAAGTGTAAGTAGCAGGGACATAATTTACCTGCATCTGTGACGGAGCACCGACGCGCGCTGCCTGTAAGCTTCAGAATGGTTGGGGTCGAGCTCCAAGACTGCGTTTAGCAGACCAAGCGCTCCGTCGTATTTTCTGAGGCTCATCATCTCGGAAGCGCTTTTGAACAATTTGGAGGGATCATTGTCTTGGACTTCTGGAAAATGGAAAGGTAAAAGGGCATAGATTATGATTCGGTCTTTTTTTAATTTTAAAAAAAAAATCGATTTGCATCGCCGAGCTCTGTTCTGGAGTTTAGATGTTGCTACTATCCAAAAGGGCTTTCTCTTGTAAAAAAGGAAAGAAAAAAAAATGTTGGTGTAGGTAACAAAACATGATGGCGAACAACCCAGAGTCGTACACGGTTGGTCTGCCAAAATGAATACATTGACTGAGCTTGAAATGAAGTTTGGTCTTGTAAGTTGATAGGCGTGGAATCAGGAAGAGAAACATGAAAATGGTCGTGTGGGAGGTGATATTTGATTTGTGCGGATGTTAATTGGTCAAAGGCACGAAAGAGTAAGTAAACGAGGAGTTGAGTCACACGAGGATTAGTTGGTTTGCAGGGATTTACTTGGAGTCTAGTAGGAGCAAGCATACGAGAGGAAGGACGTAGTAATTGGTTAGAATCTAGTGGAGTATGTAAAATGAGAGAAGAGAAAAACTAGTCTAGTTGCAGGAGAATAGAAAGAGCATAGCATGGTGCAACATCCCATCATCATTGTTATGGGGGCGCTACCGCAAATAGTCAGTCTCCTTGCATACTACAGTAGCACATACATACTGTATAGTAACCTAACCTAACGTAGGTAAGGTATAAGGATCTACGCAGGTGGTGGGCGTCATCCTTCCTTCGCTCCACCTGAGTTGGGAGTATGAAACAGGGGAGGGGGTGGCTCTACTGCCCGCTGCTGATTGAGTTGGCAAGGCATGCAAATGGGTAGGGGGGAATGCATGGATCGGAGGAGAAGAAAGGGGAGGATTTGATTTACCCTGTGAGGAGGAGGAACAGAGGATGGGGGAGTAGAAGAGGAGCAGCGGCAGCGCCAGCCGCCACGCCATCCCCACGAGCCGGAGTCCAACACCGAGCTCGCCGGCGGCGTCCGCCTCTTCCCTCCTTCCTTCCTTCCTTCCTTCCAATGATACGAGGTGAGGGTAGATCTCAGCTCACCCGTCCCGCCCCGCCCCGCCCCGTTCGATTCGATTCGATTCCAGTCCAGTCCAATGGAGGAGGGAAGGAAGAAGAAGACGACGATGCGAGGGAAGGGTATGCACGGGGAACACGTAGCCGGCCCAATGGCGTGGCGCCGCGTGGCCTGTGCTGCGTGTTACGCCCTCCGTGACGGCCCGGAGACGGAAACCGCTACGATACGCCTCCTATCCAAGCTTGCGTACATCCCGACACCAACTCAACTAGAGACGTACTGCTACTCCTACTTGCTTCCCTAGTAGATGAGTATTTGACAAAAAACCACCACTTTTGGGGTCGCCGTCCCACACAACTACCACTTTAAAAAATTTGACCAAAAACTACCACTTTTGTGGTAATTCGTCCCAGAAAACTACCACTTTTATGTGATGATCGTTTTACTCGTTTTAAGCTCGAAACTGACATGTGTGGCCCAGTTTTCGGTGCCACGTGGCCTAACCACTAATGGGAGTGTGCTGACGGCCGTTATTTCGCGGGTCGGTCAAGAGCTGGTCCGACCAGGCCAAAGTGGCCGGTCGGTCGCCACACTCCCCCCTGTCTCTCTCACTCTGCCCCGAGGCCCTGTCAAGAACCCTAGTTTGGAGGACAGCGACAGTGGCGGCGGCGGTGGCCATGGTTGCCGATGGTGTGGAAGATTTCGTCGACGGCGGAGGCGGCACTGGCGGTGGCGTACCCGGGGAGTTCTCGGAGGTGGATAACTGGCTAGGCTCGGCCAGTTATTCAACATAACCACCACATCAAGATTCTCGGCCGTCACAGAAGTTGGGCAGCTCGTCGGCGGCTGCAGGTACAGGTCCACAGCCTGATTCACGCCGGCGCAACCTGCCTTGTCGTAAGGGCAGCACCGATAGGTATGTATTGTCAAACATTTTAAATGTCTTAGTAGTTATTGAATTAGGTAGATATTTATATTTATCGGCTAACTGAAACTAGGTCACCTAAACTAAATAAGAAACAAGTTTACTGAAATTAGATAACTGAAACTAGCTAAGTGAATGTATTTAACTGAAACTACTTATCTGGAACTAGCTGACTGTCTTTAGTGTAACAGTAACTTTATAACTATAACTTTACAACTGTTACTATATAACTAAAATTACATAACTGAAACTATATAACTGGAACATTATTTGCATGTATGTAGTGTGGGTGATCCAAAGTGGGAAATTTGGTTTCATTACGAGTCCAGGGAATCAGTTGTGAGAAGAATATACCAGTCAGACATATCATTTTTTACCATGGTTTCTCTGATTGGAGCTGAGGGATGTGGACCTGATGATTACATGTATTATGTTAAGGATCAGAACAAGGGAGTAGAAGGGATTGAGCATATAGGTGTTGAAGGTGATGTTCTGCAGATGTTGACATATTTTCAGAAGGAAAAGTTGGTAAACATAAGAGTGGTTAGAGTTGTTGAGCCATGTCCAGGATATGAAAATATTGATGCTTTGTGTGCTGAACATCTTATTAATACACAACAGAGTTGCAATTGCAAGATAGCAGATGACTGCAGTGATGTGGAGAAGGGAAATCGGGAAAGAAAGGATGAGCTTGTGAAGAGCAGCATGGACAGAAAAGCTTATTATATGCATTTTGAAGGGGACACTGATGTGTCTGAATTTTGTTCTCATGATATGAATTCAGATGATGAAGACAAAGAGGTTGACTTACATGTTTTCTCAGCCTCAGAAGATGAAGCTGCAAAAGAAGCTACATCCGTGCATCGGTCTATGAACAATAGGAAATTTAGAAATCCTGGTCCAACTAGTAGATCTCACCATGAGCCTGAGAGAGATGTAATACCACATTGGGTTCCAGAACCAGATCTAAAATGTTTTCCTCGTGATTTAGGCATCAGTGATGAAGAAGATGATCCTGAAGAATCATACATCCTACCTAGTGGAAGGAAGAGAGGTACTAAGAACATAAATGATAGGTGTTGGTATGATGGGAAGCTTCCAGATCCACATGATCAGCTTTTGTAAGGGATTGTGCTTCAGAAGTGTTTATGAGTTCAGAGTGGCAATAATGGATTACCACATCAGGACTTTGAGGAAATATGATTTTCATAGGAATGCCCCAGATAGGGTTATTTTGTAGTGTTCGGAGAGATCTAATGGATGTGGTTTTTATATTTGTGCATCTAAGATAGCTAATGAGAAACCTTTTGCATGAGGAAGTGTGATATTTTGCACACCTGTGTAGCTGCTGCAGAGAACACAAAGGTTACTACAAAGTGGTTGTCCAAAGCAGTTGAGTCATCTTTGAGAGCAGATATTAGATCTCCTGTAAATGCCTTAATTACAAAGACAAAGACTAAGTTTTCAGTGGATGTGTCAAGAAGTGTGGCCTACAGAGCAAAGAGAAATGATGTTGATGTGGTTCAAGGTGACCATAAGAAGCAGTATTATAGGCTTAGGGATTATCTTCAAGCAGTGCTTAATACAAACCCTAGAAGGAGGTGTCTAGTGACAACATTTGTGGACACAGAGAACCCAGCACCCACTCCAAGATTTAAGTACATGTTCTACTGCTTGCAAGCTTCAAAGCAAGGTTTTCTGAATGGGTGCAGACCATTTATAGGTCTTGATGGATGTTTCATCAAGCTAACCACTGGACAACAAATCCTGGCAGCCACATGAAGGGATGTCAACAACAACATCTACGCAATAGCTTTTTGTGTAGTTGACAAGGAAGATACTGATAGTTGGACTTGGTTTTTAACTCGGTTAAGATGTTGTATTGGAACTGCAAACAAATTTGGAACATACACAATAATATCTGATAGGCAAAAGGTTAGCAAAAAGTCACTGTAGGCTAATGTTTTTGCAATGTTTAAACCAGGCTAATGGAGTATTATTTTCCTTAATAAATAGGGTCTGCTTAAGGCAATAAATGAGGTGTCCCTGACTCTCCTCAGAGATACTGTCTTAGGCACATATATGCAAACTTTCAAGCAGCTGGTTTTAGATCTGAAGAACTAAAGAAGTGTGTGGATAAGGCAAGCTATTCTTACACTAAACATGGGCATGAATTGGGTATGGCAGAGCTGAAAGCTAAGTCTGAAGATGCATGGAAATGGCTTAAAAAAATTCATGTTTCTGCTTGGGCTAGGTTTTCCATGGATCATGATTGCAAATCTGACCTGGTTGTGAACAACCTTACACTACTAGGGAAAACCTTATACACAGAAGCTTATGAGTAGCGCTTGTTAAAAGGAGGCGCTACTGCTAATGAGCAGTAGCGCGTGGTCACAAAGGGCGCTACTGGTATCCACATAGCAGTAGCGCGGCAGGAATAAAACGCGCTACTAATATAATTGCCACACCGTTGCTGACAGGCTAGGAATAGTAGTAGCGCCATTCTGCAAACCGCACTACTGCTAACAAAATAATAGTAGCGCTCTTCTCTGCCCCGCGCTACAGCTAATCGGTCCCCTCGTGGACTTATCATCTTCCCCGCGCACGCCCGGCCCTCACTCTCTCCCTCTCTCCCTCCTCACTCCCTCCCTCTCGACCCCGCCGCCGCCGCCGGTCCTCCCACTCTCTGATGCCCCCGACTGTGGGGAACGTTGCATGGGAAACAAAAATTTTCCTACGCACACACAAGATCTATCCATGGTGATGAGCATCTACGAGAGGGAGAGTGGATCTACATACCCTTGTAGATCGCTAAGCGAGAAGCGTTAAGAAACGCGGTTGATGTAGTCGAACGTCTTCGCGATCCAAATCGCAAGCCGTCCCGCGATCCAATCACGATCCGTCCCGATCTAGCGCCGAACGGACGGCACCTCCGCGTTCAGCACACGTACAACTCGATGAAGATCTCCACCTTCTTGATCCAGCAAGAGGGGGCGGAGAGGTAGATGAGTTCTCCGGCAGCGCGACGGCGCGGCGACGGTGGTAGTGGAACTATTCCGGCAGGGCTTCGCCTAAGCACCGCTGAAAACTATGGGAGACGATCTAGTGGGGAGAGAGGGCTGCACCGTGGCTTAGGGTTGGGTGCGGCTGCCCTCTCTCCCCTCCAATATATATAGGAGGGAGGGGAGGGGCCGGTGCCCCTAGGGTTTCCCCTAGGAGTCGGCCGAACAGGAGGTGGAGTGGTCCACCTCCAATCCTACTCCAAGTAGGATTCCAATCCTACTTGGATTTCCTTCCCCCACTTGGGGTTTTTCCTTTTCCACACCACAGCCGCATGGGCCCTTTGGGGCTGGTTTTCCCAGCCCACTAAGGGCTGGTGCGCCACCCCTATGGCCCATGTGGCCTCCCGGCGTGGGTGGCCCCTCCCGATGGTCCCCCGGAACCCTCCCGGCACCCCCGGTACACTACCGGAAGTACCCGAAACTTTTCCGGCGATCAAAACGGGACTTCCTATATATCAATCTTTACCTCCAGACCATTCCGGAACTCCTCGTGATGTTCGAGATCTCATCCGGGACTCTGAACAACCTTCGGTCACCACCATTCATAACTCAATACTACCGAAACGTCACCGAACGTTAAGTGTGTAGACCCTGCGGGTTCGAGAACTATGTAGACATGACCGAGACACCTCTACGGTCAATAACCAATAGCGGGACCTGGATGCCCATATTGGTTCCTACATATTCTATGAAGATCTTTATCGGTTGAACCTCTATGTCAAGGATTCAGTTAATCCCGTGTGTTGTTCCCTTTGTTCTTCGGTATGTTACTTGCCCGAGATTCTATCGTCGGTATCTCTATACCTAGTTCAATCTCGTTACCGGCAAGTCTCTTTACTCGTTCCGCAATACAAGATCCCGTGGCTAACTCTTTAATCACTTTGCTTGCAAGGCTTATTGTGATGTTGTATTACCGAGTGGGCCCTGAGATACCTCTCCGTCACACGGAGTAACAAATCCCAGTCTTGATCCATGCCCACTCAACATGCACCCTCGGAGATACCTGTAGAGCATCTTTATAGTCACCCAGTTACGTTGCAACGTTTGATACACACAAGGTATTCCTCCGGTGTCAGTGAGTTACATGATCTCATGGTCATAGGAACAGATACTTGACATGCAGAAAACTATAGCAATAAACTGACACGATCATATGCTACGTTCATAGTTTGGGTCTTGTCCATCACATCATTCTCCTAATGATGTGATCCCGTTATCAAATGACATCTCATGTCTATGGCTGATCAACGAGCTAGTCTACTAGAGGCATACTAGGGACACAGTGTTGTCTATGTATCCACACATGCAATTGAGTTTCCAATCAATACAATTATAGCATGGATAATAAACGATTATCATGAACAAGGAAATATAATAATAACCACTTTATTATTGCCTCTAGGGCATATTTCCAACACCGACCTCGACCCCGGCGACCCCGACCCCGCCACCGACCCCGACCCCGGCCTCTGCTTCTCCTCCGGCCGTCTCCTCCACGCGCCGGCCGTCTCCTCCGCGTGCCGGCCGTCTCCTTCTCTGGCGAGACATCCCCAGCCTCCTCCGTCCGTTTGATTGCTAGGTTTAATTTCGGTCGATTCCTAGGGTTGTGGTTAGGACATTGCTAGGGCTGATTGCTAGGGTTCTTTCTAGGGTTCTTGCTAGGATTGCTAGGGTTTCTGAAATTGTTAATGAAATTAGATAGTTAATAAGAAAACCGAGTCAAAAATGAGTCAAAAATGAGTTCCAGACATGTTTTATCTAATGTTTTTTATGAGAAAAAAGAAATTGTTCGCGTATTTCTAAGAAGATAACCAGAAAGTAAAACATTAAACGATAAGAAAATGTTTTCGTAGGAATTTGTTCTCGACGTCGACGATGCCCGGCCCGCATCCTCGTTGTCGACTCGGCGGCGACATCCTTGAGAGGCGCCATGTCCGGGACTGGGCTCCGCCGGGCTGGCAGTGGGAGGTGCTACCTTTCGGGGCGCGCAGCTTGGTGAGGAATCCGGGTCTCGTCGTCAACCCGGAGCTTCTTTGGTGGCGGTCGCGTGGGCCACTATCGGTGCGGAGGGAGCGGCCCCCCGCGGAGGTGGTATGTCACCGTGTCAGGGAGGAGGACGAGCATGTCCGTCGCTACATGGCTGCGTTGGACGTCAGGTTCTCCAATACCTGGCAGGTTCTTCAAGGATCTCACCCGAGTTATGATCCTGTGATGGTTCCTTCTCTTTGGGTGTCCACCGCCCGCGGCTCAGGAACCGCGAGTCAATTAGATTGTTCGATAATATTCGATCTGTATTAGTGATATTATATGATAATATTCGAGATGTATTAGTTATAATATTCGATGATTTATTAACTGGATTATTCGAGAAGATGTATTAGTGCTATTATATTCGAGTTCATTATAAATGTATTCGAGTTGTATTAGTTATAAATTTTTAGTAAAAAATTCAGATACTTTTGGTCTGTCGTTGCTCCTTGTGTGACTTTCATGTGTGTTCTTGATAGAGGAATCCCGACTGTTGTCGTGGGGGGCGCTTCCTCCTCTTCTTTTCTTGCGATATATACCTCGGTATAATGCGCAAGGAGAGGAGAGGGGGTGCGTCCATCACAGGGTCGAACTATTACTGTGAGAGAGTCTCCACCAACATATATACACCACCATATCAGTGTGAGAGATTGCGCACCAACACACCATGAGATATGAGAGTTATTTAAGGAAAGCCTCGATAGACCGAAAGTCAACCGATATTGAATTAGGTCTATTTGGACATGTGTGTATGTTATTGCAGGGAACACCTCCTAGTGCCTATGTTTTGCCGGAATGTTGATTCATTTCCGTTCCGGCAAATTTCAGGCTCTCAATATGTCTTATTTTAATAATGGTCATGCCGAATTTTTGAATCATGAACACAGGAAATGTCTGACGACGATAGGATCCCTGAGTGTGATTACTGCGGCGATGATCGGGGTTTGTGCGACAGGCCTCACCTGCAAGATGGCATGTTCTTAACCATCAAGCTTGACGAGACCTTTGATGTTTGTACGATAAGCAACGATGACAAATGTTTTTTCGTCATTAAGCATGACTTCTGTTTCTTTGCTTCAACGTGTAATTTTTGTTTTATACAATTTGACTAGTTCATCCCCTGCCATGCAAGACGGTATGTCTTGGAGAGGCTCAGTTTCGAAGACCACGAGAGTATGGAGACGAGGAGAGCTAACCTGAGGACTAAACATGATCACGCATTTCTGGTCAAAGTAATGAATGCAGTTAATAACACATAATTAGGGTGCTCAAATTGGGAAGCTCTAGCCAAGGCATATGGATTTCAGGAGGATATGGAAATAACCTTCGATCTTCGTCTTGAAGGTAACATCGACATTTGGGTGGATGCCGATATGCTTCCCGTTTTACCTCCATGTGAGTTTGTCAACCATATTTGTCAAGTAATTTGCATTCTATATTTAAAAATAGTTGGTGTTCATCCATACTATATTTGTTAATTTATAATTTACAGCTTATTTCGTTTCTTCGAGTGAAACACGGAAATTAATTGACACGACACACTACACTTATGGATCACATCTAACTTGGGAGGAGAAGGCTGTTCTTGTCACCTTTGTTATTGGTGTCCTCTTTAGTAGGGACGACTTTCCGTATAATATGGGACCTGGTCCAAATTATACATTTTACATGCCACTAGTGCATAGGTTGAGGGCGGATGACATTCGCGCAAATATCTTGGTAAGAGTTGCTAATTAAGTACACTACTATTGCGTAAATGGTGTTGATTACATTTCTAACTAGGCTACTATTATGTTCTTCAACAGAAACTGCCAAATAGTATTGTGCCTCCGTTGATGCATGGCAAAGGTTATATGACAATTACAAGCCCTACGAGGGTCCAGTTCGCTTCTCCATACTCGACTGAGCGCAAACCACAAGGACGGCTGCAAATTGAAGCATGGAGAGAAATAAAGAAGGACCGCAAGCCACAAGTTGGAGATCGTTGGATCTCTTTGCTTCACCATGGAGACATATGTGTTATTCTGTTTTATGACATTTTACCTAGGAGGGAGGACTAGGTCCTATGAGAGAAAAGTTTTTCTGGTTTATATTAACTTGGCATGATCGATTAGGATGATGATTATTATGGTGTTTTTCTGTTTTATGACATTTTAACTTGGTATGATTAAGATGATGATGAGTTGTTAGATGATTAAGAGGATGATGAGTTATATGACATATATTTGATGATTCGCAACATCATATTTTCCTCTAATTCAACATGATCACTTGCATCCATCCACTTTAATCTAAATGTTGTTGCTCGCACAATAATTGTTGATGTTGTATATTAATATGTATAACGGTGTGTAAATACAACATAAATATAAAAAAAGAAATATGTGCGTTTAATAGTGGCGCGGGTTAGAAAAGCACGCTACTGCTAATTCAGTTAGCAGTAGTGCTGGTTAAGACGCGCTACTGCTAAACTTTAGCTGTAGCGCTGGGCAAACGGCGCTACTGCTAAAAGTTAGCTGTAGCGCCGTACTGCTAGACCTATTTCCAGCGCTACTACTGGCCTTTCTCCTACTAGTGTTAGTGAGGTGTTTAACAAAATGATACTTGATGTTAGGGCCAAACCAATTAGGACTATGTTTGAAGGGATTAAGACCAAGCAGATGATCAAGAGACAAAAAAACTAGAGAGAAGTTACAGACTAGCAGGTGGTCAATCACTCCCAATTATTCAGAGATTCTAGAAGAAAACAAGAAGTATGCCAAGTTTTGCCAAGCAGACAGAGCTGGTCCTTCTATTTGGCAAGTAACAAGTAAAGAAAAGCAGTATTCTGTCAACATTGATAATTCTACATGTGACTGCAGGAGGTGGGACATGTCAGGTATACCTTGCAGTCATGGTATATCTGCAATGACAAAGATGAAATTGCATCCTGAGGATTATTTGCAGTTATCTGAATCAATGGTCAAGTAACTGAGCAGTCAAATTAACTGCACCACATCTAACACCTACCACTGGCACTGAGCAGTCAAATCTCATAATATCATGCACTTAAGCACTCCTCCACTGCCACACTTCACCTCCTCTTTTACTACTCTACTTAACTCCTCGACCTCATTTCTACCCACCCACCTCACTCTTTTACACTCCTCCTATCTCCAACCATGGCTGGTTCTTCCTCCACACCAGATCCATGGCTCAATCCATTCCCAACTGGCAAGGGTTGGGTTGCCATGCTCCTTGGTTCATCGCGTGGTGACCAAGACCTCTTCCTCGACTACATGAAAGTGGCCATGAGGTACACCAGCGCCCAAGGGCTCGTAGCTGCAGTAGATGCAATTAGGAAGAAAACAACTACAGAGGAGATGCAGCTCATGGAGCAGCGCTATGGAAACCCAGGTAAGGGGATCCTGCCCATAGACATCCTTCTATGGGCAATGAAGGAGGCAGAGTCTGCCGATGCCGGGCAGAGGCAGCGATGGGCAGCCCACCGCTATGTGCCTCCTGCATAGCCCAAGGCCCCAGCTCAGGCACAAGCTTACGAAGAGGTGCAAGAGGAGGACGACTTACAGATCATAGCACCACCAGCAGTACAGGCTCGCCATCGTCCTCCTCCCATCATTGTCAACGATGAAGACGCAGAGGAAGAGGAGGTGCAGGTTCTACCAAATCCCAACTTAGTCAAGCAAGAGGTACGACGCTCAGGTCGCTTAGCAGGGCAGCAGCCTAAGTGATTCTATCTATTTCAGTCAGACTTAAGTACTACTAAGTGTCAGTTATCTTTAGATTCAGACTTAAGTGCTACTGAGTGTCAGTTATCTTTAGATTCAGACTTAAGTGCTACTAAGTGTTAGTTATCTTTAGATTCAGACTTAAGTGCTACTAAGCGGTAAATGGTACTAAGTTCCAATGCTATATATGTAATGCTATCTAAATGGTATGTAATATTTGTGTTTGCATTCTGAATTTATTTCATGCAAGATTTCATCAGTTTAAGGAACTAACTATGGTCAATAATTTGCAAGTAGGACTACCAAACATTTAGGATAAGACTGACATAAATAATCCATAAGTAGTTCAAATAGCTTACATAATATGGTTCTTAACTTAGCATTAGGGCCATTGCACATTGCAGAATCTTAGAGAATTTACAGATCAGGGGCATCACATCACCCCACAGCCAAACCAAAATGATCTGAATCCATAGGTAGTTCATAGATAATATTAGTACTAAGATGCATATCTGCAGCATCTTGCATCCCTACAGCATAGCATAGGCCAGTTATGTATATAGGCCTCATATATACTTAGCAACCACACCTGGTACTTCACTCCTCCATGACAACTTCCTTGATCTTGTCCAACTTTTCCTTGCATCCATGTCCAGCCTTCAAAAGCTCAGCAATGACATGCTCCAACTTCTTTTTCTCTTCTTTAATGAGGTCTCTGTCCACCTCTAACTCCTTCATGGCCTTCCTTGTGTTCTGAATTATATCAGCCCGGGTATGAAGAATGCACCTCTGTTCTTTTTTCAGTTTAAGCTTCTCCATTTCAAGCTCAATCTTTGTCTGCTCCTCAAGTTGATGCTTCTTCTCCTTTAGTTCATTGATTGCCTGGCTTGTGTAATCCATGGAATGAGATTTCATACCATCCTGATAATTAAACAAGTTGGAAACATCATTCACAAGCTGGCTGTACTGATTGCCCAATGAATCAAGTTTCTTCTTCAGCTTAGCCACCTCTTTCTCATGAGCCCCATTGTCCTGCACTCTACCAAGGTTCTGCTCATGATACATATCCCATAACTTGACTAAACACCTTTGCAGAATTGATGGCCATGGGGCATCTACCCACTGCACCACACCACAGTTCACACCATCCTGTAAATTCAGCAATACATATATGCTTCAGTGAGAAACAACTTCAGAACAAGCATATTCAGTTAAATAGCTCTGTTTCAACAGTGCATGTTTCAACAGTGCAACACCAATTCTATCTAACAAATCATAAACAAGCCTGCAGCTTACCTCAGTAGCACATCCAATAAATCTCCTCCCAGTGTCACTGCCTTCAAATGCAACAAATTTGCCTGGCCTCTGCCTGTGCAGTATGCACTTAGGCTTAGATTCAACAACCATCCCACAGAAACTAGGGTCTATGACAGTATCAGGGGTTTGCTGCAGCAACAAATACATACATGTCAACTACATCCACATTTCTCAAATCTTCCAACCCTAACCCTAACCCTAGCAGAGGAAAGGATAGGATAACAGAGGAGAAAGACTTACAAAATACTCCATCTGCATGCTACTGAACTCGCTCATGTACTCGTCATCGTCGGATCTCTCACTGTTGGGCCACGCGGCATGGTGGCGGCTAGTCACCTCGCCGGAGTGATAGCAGAGGAAGCAGAAGAGAGAGAGAGAGAGAGAGAGAGAGAGAGAGAGCTCAGAAGAGAGTGAGAGATGCAGGGCAGGGGGAGTGAGCCGACCAGCTCTTGACCTGGTCGGACCGGCTCATATAAAGACCCAAATAACGGCCTTCAGCACCCTCCCGTTAGTGGTTAGGCCACGTGGCACTGAAAACTGGGCCACACATGTCAGTTTCGAGCTTAAAACGAGTAAAACGGTCATCACACAAAAGTGGTAGTTTTCTGGGACGATTTACCACAAAAGTGGTAGTTTTTGGTCAATTTTTTTAAAGTGGTAGTTTTGTGGGACGGCGGCCCCTAAACTGGTAGTTTTTTTGTCAAATACTCCTAGTAGATAGATAGATAATTAAAAGTTGCAACAACAAAATTTTTTTGCATGAAGCTCACGATACACATGATTACAATACCATTCAATCATTCAATCTCGTGTGGGTGGTAAAAATGTAATCATTTATGTGTTTATTATCTTCATTTTTAGGTGCATTATGTGTTTTATCTTCACTTGATGGCCTCGAATTTTGTCTGATGATGGAAAATGTTTTCACCCTCTAGTTGTGTTTAGAAATTGAAGCTCTCTATGAACAATAACATTCATTCATTTCGGTTATATTATAAACGGCCAACTATTAGACGGGCGCCTAATTTTCTTCTTCTTACGTTCATTCAAATCGCTCTCCACCATCCTTTTGAGATCAAAAATCCCAGCTGCCTTCTTCTTCCTCCAGCATTCTTCTCACCCCTATATACTAAAACTAAAACAAAATAAAAAATTAAAGTTTTCTAATTAAATCAATGAAATAGTGGTCTTGGTATTACCCTTATAGAAGAAAGAAAGAAAAAATTATAACAAATGATGACAAAAACTTGCATAAGAAATTTTTATTTTCAATAATATGCAATAATAAGAATATAATAGTGTACTCCTCACACTAGTAGAATATCACACATATTGTACAGTACTACTTGTTTCTACACTTACACAAACCCAAAATCCGCACATACACATACATAAAGAGGAAAAAAACGACCCACCCGCAGGCTTGCATTACGTTACATTATGGGGGTACAACAATACGAGTAAAATCTGAGCATGCAATCGCTCGATCACATAGCATTGGACTTTCAATGAGAATATGAGATCAGTGCCAGCAACATCGATCTTGGTGGCTCACCAGTGTTCTCGTAGGACCTGGAGCACATGGTTGCCCAATTAATTCACATCACAAGTTATATTCCTAGCTGGATAATTAAGTAACACACTAGTCTTGCGAATATCCATTTCTGAGTCCAAGCTCATCTGCACCCGGTCAAGAAAATTTTCACAAAAAATACACAGAAGATTCAAAAAATTCAAAATATCCGAAACTTGGAGCGCACCTCACGCACCAAATTATCTACCATGCAAAACAAATGAAAGTTTCTAGTATTTTTTTCCAATTTTTTCTTCATCGCAGGTGCAGATGAGCCTGGGCACCGAATCATTGTTGTCCTAGTCTAGTATGGTAAGGAAAAAGAAGGAAAGTTATGCCATTCATCCTTTTTTTTCTCTCTCCCACATTTGTTCAGCTGAAATGGGGATATTTCCAAAAATAACGGTTATTACTTGTTGAATGGATCGAAATTTATTTTTAAAGCATCTCTAGAAGATCCCTCAAAACTTAATCCATTATTCTTTAGTTCCTCCTTTTATAGGGATTAGCCTTTTCCCAAACACAATGTTTTCACACAAGTTCATTTCAAACACAAATTTGAACAACTTTATTGCGGAATTAAACAATGGTAGCATATTAATATCATTCCTAACACAATCAAATAGTCTATTACCTACTAACACTACCTTGACCTTGAACTAGCTAAAGCATCAAGATAATAAAATAAATAAAACTACACTAAAAGAGGAGCTCTACTCCTCAGAGAAGTCCGACTCGGAGGAGATGTGGATCCCCCCTCACCCCCGAAGGAGTCGGCCTTGTGGTCGTTGGCGGTGGACCGACTCCATGGATTCGAGTTAACCTTCTCCTCCTCGCCGTTGACGAGCTCGTAGAGATCTTCGAACGTCTCCGCACGCTCGGCTTCGAGGCGGTTGATCTCGCGGACAATCGTACATGTGTTCTCTACAGACTCAAAGAACGTATTGTTCTCGGTAAGGATCTACGGAGCCTCCTCAAGGAGTGTTGCCACGAAGGCAGCATCGCCTGCGCTTGGTCATGAGCTACACCTCGGCAGCTTGATGCTCCTTCTCCTCAGCGTAGGGGGTGACCTTAACGGCGGGAGGCGCGATGGCGGCCGCTACCGAGGCGTCGGTGTGGAAGTTAGCTTCGCCCGGCTCCAGAAGAAGCGGAGCGTGGAGGTGTCGTAGGCGTGCGTTGCATATTCCGTGTTAGCGAACATGCCAATTCACACACATGTCCACGCGTGCAGGTTATAGATCTTCGGCGCCCACTTGCCCCACAGACGGAGCCTCACGTCGTGATACTTCAGTGGCGGCTCCAACATGTTAGGCGCCGTGAGTGCTCAGCGACTATGATGACGAAACCAAAAGATCGAGGGGGAGGCGATGGTGGCGGCAACTGAGCGTGGAGTAGCAACGGGAGATCGAGGGGAGGTGGTGGCGGCGTGAGCCTCGGGAGGCGATGAAGGTCAATCGGCGGCCACGACCTCGAGCTCGAGCTCAGTGGCGGCGGCGGTCGAGCGACGACTGCGACCTGGAGCCCGCGGCAGCAACCCAAATTGGGGGCGGCAGCGGCGAAAATGGATGGGTAGTGGGGTGGGCTAGGTTCTGGGGTTGGCGACACCGGGTTTTATAGCCGGTGCCCAGCCAATCTCATTCCATTCCAATGGCTCGACCAGTAAGCAAGACCATGGTTTACCAGTAGAAAACCATTTCCATCCTTCATGGGACTCCATGGACCAAGACCTTGGCCGGTGCCTGATCGCCACACCGTGAATGCGGGAGGGGAGCGGCTTCCCAATTTAATTTACCAATGGTTGCTCTTCTCAGTGAAAAACGAGGTAGATGCAAAAAAAATGAGAGATGAAAAGCTATTTTTATGAGGGGCTAAAAAAATGAGGGATCTACTAGATGGGTGTTTCTTCAAAACAAAACTTTCTGCCCCAGATATAACTTTTGGGGTATGAGTTAGACTTGATCTTAGTCCTTAATTTAATCACTCACTTTTGTACTCTACTCACCTGAACACATTACAGTCTAACCTAATTTACGGTATATACTGGTAGAAATAATGTATATGCAGCCACACTGGGTTAAAATTTTGAATTGAATGAATGAATGATTGAGAACTAGTATACGTGAAATATAAACGATACTGCTAAGCCATTTCAGAAGGAATGCGTTACCTGCTTTCGTTCGGATTCATCGGCATTGACTATGCCGGCATGAAACAGCAAAGCCCAGAGATGGGTGATGAACTCACCACCCCGTGAGAGATGATCAATGTGCTCCTTCACATTATCGGACGGCGCGGCATAGAGCAACCTATTGGCCCAGAATCTTGCTAGCTCCTCCCAGAGAACAAACATGGGCCGGTTTTCGAGACTCCTCCCCAGGTCCATGCCCTTCCGGAAAACCGATTCTTCCTTTGGGAAATCTGATTCTTCTTCATCCGTAATCACCCCTGCTGTTGAGTCCATATGTTTCATGTCCTCATATTTGTCTTTGGCCCCACGCAGTGATTGTCTTGCTTCCCGTGCGGCTGCATTATAAGCAAATTTTGTCTCCAGGGGGTTTGGAGGAAGCAACTGTGGCGCGGAGACAATCAAGTGTGCATAGTACTTGGACAATGTTGTGGCAACATCAAAATACACCGCTAGCTTCTCTCTCTCTTCTTCTACAGGGTGCTCATCAAGCCACTTCTTGTTTTTGGACCGCCCCATTTCCAGGTAACAAGTGGCAATGTGCCAAGCCATAATAGTTCTCGGTTCAATTTTTCCCTCCGAAAAGACACCAATTGTGGACCTAGATCACCATTGTCAATAAGGCAGAGGCGCATATAAGAGTCAACAATGGCTTCCTTCACATGTGTGGTTAACACAACATGATTTAATCCTGTAGGACCGCCAAACATTTCCTCGTAAACTTGCTCAATGTACCGCAACCCAAATATCCTTGAAAAAGTGATGCATTCCTTGAATGCACGTTTCACAAACTTGGGCAACGCACACTCTTTTGTGCTGATCGATTCAACAAATGAATATTGTCCAAGCTTACGTTGCCATACATAGCCGTCGAACAAATTAAACTTGCACATAAATGCTTTAAACCTCATTCGGCAGCCCCCGTCTCCATTTCTGATAGACTGGCACACAAAGGCAACTCTAGACCAGTTGGATGTCCAACACCGTACCAACTGCATCACTTGGAGCAAAACAATGCAGACCAGTATTACTAGAGTGATGACAATGTCATATGGTGTGGTAGTCACAACAATAGTGTCGCCAGAAATATGTGTTCTCCTTGCCCCGGGTATGATAGTCACAATTCCCACAAATACTATACCAATGATTGAGGCAGATGTCCAAATTGTTGCAACTTTTGACTCATAGTAATGAAGGAATGCATTGTTGGTGAAAAATATATCATAGAGAAAAGACAACTCAACCTCAATGACCTTAAATGCCCTCTTATAGTCAACAGTACCATCGTCCCTTTGTACAAGCATGCCTTTGTTGACAAAATCTTCGGTCTCATGACGGCGGGACTCAGCACATGCGAACCCGAAGAAACGTCGTTGCAACAAATGGCATAGCGAGAAGGAGAGGCAAACATCCTTGTAAGAATCGATGTTTGGTCCTTGTGAAGTGAGGGCGGAAACCCATATCTTGTTTGTAGTGATGACTTCATTGCCCTCAAATATGTTGTTTCTTTTTCTGAAATGGTCTGACTCGGCCTTGTCTAGGGGCCAGTCAACCACGTACTTAGGGTAATCTCTCATGATGACATCGTCACGATGACGTGTTTGAAAACGAATCTCTTCCATGTAATCATCAATCAGTTTATTCACATTCCGCAATTTGCTCGGCAACACACTTGCTAGTGATCTGTGAAAGCCCTTGATGAAAGTGATGGCACACAGAACACCGATTGCAATGTTACCTACATCGGTAGATATGGCGGAGATACCAATTAGCAGGACATATCCACAATAGAGGCAAAGTTGGTATAGTAACTTCAGGAACTGGCTATTGTGGTCAAGGTTGTACCCACTGATTGAGTCAATGCTGCCGAAGAGGGTGAGCAAGGATACAGCCCAGATGGGGTACATCTCACTCTTCACGGACGAGGACTGCATTAAGCCAATGCTGTATGTCCCAAGGGACAATGATAATGCATTTGCAACCAAGACACCTTTTTGAACGATCCAACGGTTGGACCAGCGGCGGCTGGACCCAAAAGCCACAAAGAAGGAGAGGGCAATGGCCACCAATGCAAGCACCTCAATACGAATCACTGCTCCCCTAGGTCTCCTCCACAACTCGCTCAGATTGCCTAAAGTGTGCTCCATGCCTCCTTCTCCACCGCCCCCCGCCCCCCTTAATCCACCCTGAAACTGAAAGAAACATATGTGTGGCTATAATAAGACTACCCACCAATGTAGAATGACTACTAGGTGAGTTTAACATTGCTTAATCATGGCTTAACATAAGTTCTCATCATTAGACAATTTTCATGACTGAATACTAAATGTGGACTTTAATTTTGATGCACAAACACGCATTCCATTGCCCTATGGATTTTTTTGCGAGTATGCCCTGTGGAAAAACAACAAATTATGTGCACAAAAAGTTGCTATTCTAGCCACTCGCTCTTGTCTTTCTAAACAAACATGTTTGCTCACTAAAACTAGCAAGTACTATTGCGGTCACCGTACATTGGTGGTGCTCACGAGTGAGTTGCCAGTAAACTTTAGAAGAGGTCATATTTGTTTATAAGAGGTCACCTGGCTACTAGGATTATATCACTAGACAAATTTGTCCAATGCTAGGAAATAAGGTTTGCTAGTATCAGACAAGTCAGTGATTGGCACGCAGGTAAAAAAATCCCTTGAAATTAAAAGAACAAAATTACAACACACCAATATCACAGCATGAGTTGGTTTAGGACCAAAAGTAACTATAAAATGCGTACAAGTTTATTTGCCATGTACTCCGTCTGTTACCAAATATAAGATGTTTTGAATATTTTAATATGGACTACATACGGACTAATTTAAATGAGTGAACAAACACACTAAAATGCGTCTATATATATATCCGAATCAGAAGTAGAACATCTTATATTTGTGAACAAAGGGGTACGTACCAGGAATTCTTCTTCTTCTTCTTCTGCTGCTGCTGCTGAAGCTGCCGCTCCTCCTCCCTGGCTTTGCTTCACGTAGGAGACGATGGAGGAAGACAGACGATGGAGGTTTGTCTGTCTGTGTGGGATTTCATCTGGCTAGACAAAGGTCCTCTTGCTTACAAGATGGTGCTTGGAATATAATAAAGCTACTCTTACTCCAACCATGGGTTTGGAATAACTTTATTTAGCTAACTTTTAGCTACCTCAGACAGTGTATCATAGCCTTTTTTTTGTCTTCTTTTCTTTTTCTTCCAGCTGCAGCCTCCTCTCATTCTGCCTGCCACGTCTCCATGAGTTTTGGAAACTATGGTCATATGTCTTAATTTGCATGATGTCCACTCCTAAATCTTTACTCCTAAAGGGGGAGTTGGTAGCCTGCTACGCGGGTTTATTTTCGTCTCACGTCTCACCTCTCTCCCATTGTTTTTTTCTCCCTCCCACTAAAAATTCAAATCCCACTAAAGGGGTGATATTGTTTCATGCTTGCTTTGGCAGGTGCAGGTGCCGATTCAATTCAATTATGTAAATAAAAGGTAATTAAGAATTCAGAAATCGCACCTTCCTAAAAAAGAGACATAAGATTTTTCTCGATAACCTTCCGCGTGCTATGCCATTTATTATCATTATCTCTACTATTAATTGACAATCATAAGTTTCCTAATACAACAAGAATAACATATATTTTTTCTTATGAGCGTATGCATCCGCGCGCCCCTGCGGAGGGACGCCGTGCATGACACCATGAAGGACGCCGTGGCTGGGCCTGACGCCGGCGTGATGCTCGAGAATGCCAGGGTGTGGATTACGGCGTCGAGGACGACTGTGGCGAAAGGCGGGTCATCAGACCGCCACGTACCGACGTTCGTGGACGCGATCATATTATATTTCCTGTCAGTCATACAGAGAGCTAGACATGCTACATATTCAAATTAAGTGTGTCCATTCAAATGTCGGCAAATTCGTTAAGGAAATGTGTTCTACAATACTCGATAGTCATCGGCTTGGCACCAATAGGTGGCCCCCCTCTGGTGGGTCTTTGCTCCATAATTATTCATATTTTTCAAAAAAAATCCATAAAAATTTCGTCCAATTCCGAGAACTTTTATTTCTGCACAAAAATAACACCATGCCAGTTCTACTGAAAACAGCGTCACTTCGGGTTAGTTTCATTCAAATTATGTAAATTCGTGTGCAAAACAAGAGCAAAAGTGTTTGGAAAAGTAGATACGTTTGAGACGTATCAATGGACAAGGCCACCAGGCGCTCGCGACATGGGCGACCTATCGTTCACCAAGATGGATGATGATCATGCTCTGCAGGATGTCCACACGCTGACGGTTGTCAAAATGTTCGTGGAGGAGGACAACACGACACAACATTGGCCAGGTGGTTCATGCTATAGTAGAAAGAAAGAGTGCTCCAAGAATAAGAAGTAAAAAGGAACTAAAGTCACCAAATGGTCCATGGTGTTGGAGAAGGAAAGCGTGTTCCAAAAAATAAAATGAGAAAAAGAAAGAAATAGTATTCTAGGAAATAAGTAAGAACGACAAATAAAACTGGCGAGGAAGGAGGAAGAAGAAGATGAGGCGTCGCTGATGAATGCACTGATGTTGACGTGGTGTTGGTTGGCGCCAAGAAATGGGTTAGCGAAGTGGCTAGGAGTAGATGTAGAGAAGAACGAGGAAGAGAAGAACGACAATTATCCCTACTAGCAATGAATGGTATGTGGGCTGGATGTGGAGCTTATTGGTAACTAGAAACACATTCAGGTTGCCACTCGCCTCCAACGTCAGTGTGCATTTGCAAAGTTGAATGGACCTGAGAATGATCTCTATGGTTATTTGTCGTTTTGTGTTAACAGTGTATGTTATTTTAACCCACTCTATTATATTCTAGATATGAAAATTTTCATCCCTGTCGCAAGGCACGACGAAGGTGAGGTGGGCGTCATCTGGTTTAAAGGAGGTGGCTCCAGCAAGAAATGCGCCGCTACAGCAGGAAACCGAGCGGGAAGGGGAGGATCCGACAGAAAAAGGGATGGGTGCGTCGTGGGGTGAGGTTTTGTGGGTTCGAGTGTTGAAGATAACATGACGAATAGCCCGTAGCAATGCACGTGCGTTCTGCTAGTCCCAATTAGTGTATTTGTTGACTGGAGGGATGGATCGGGTTTTACAGTAGTATTACTTCAGTGCTTAAGAGCAACTCCAACAGCTTCCTTAAAATACTTCCCGTAAACTGATATTACGGGATGACCGTAAAATTTAGAGAAAGTTGTCCAAGAGCTACTTTTGTCAATTCCCGCAAACTTCTTCCCCTAAATCCATTTTTATTTTATATTTAATTAAAAATAGATAATGGCCTAGGACCTGCCAGTCAGTGACATGCGTGACGGCCGCCGACCAGGGGCAGTCCGGGCATGGCACCGGGCGGCGGTGCGGCGGCGTTCCGGCAGGGTGCACCGTGAAGTTCCATGCGGTTTCTAGGCCGCCAAAATTATACCGGAAGATCATCTTTCCACAAACCCGAGGGAAAAAAGGACCTAGTTTAAGATACGTCTCCAACGTATCGATAATTTATGAAGTATTCATGCCAATATTCTATAACTTTCATATACTTTTGACAACATTTTATATTATTTTTAGGACTAAGTTACTTATCCAGTGCCCAGTGCCAGTTCCTGTTTTGTGTGTGTTTTTTGTTTCGCAGAAAATCCATATCAAACGAAGTCCAAACGCGATAAAAATTTACGGAGATTTTTTTGGAATATATGTGAATTTTGGGAAGAAGAATCAACGCAACACGGTGCCCGAGGGCCCCATAAGCCAACAGGGCATGGCCAGGGGGTGGCCGCGACATGATAGCTTGTGGCCACCCCTTAAGTCGGTTGAGTCCCTTCTTTCGCCGCAAGAAAGATAATTTCCAGATAAAAATCTCCTCAAACTTTCGGCCCGATCGGAGTTACGGATGTCCGGATATTTAAGAAACGGTGAAGGGCCAGAAAATAGCAGCGAAAACAGGAGAGAAACAGAAAGAGAGATCCAATCTCGGAGGAGCTCTCGCCCCTCCGGGAGCCATGGAGTCCAAGGACCAGAGGGGAGAACCTCTCCCCATCTAGGAAGAGGCCATGGAGGAGGAAGCCTAAGGGGGGAGACTCTCTCCCCTCTCCCCCAGTGGCGCCGGAGTGCCGCCGGGGGAACCATCACTGCGGTGATCGTCTTCATCAACATCACCGTCTTCATCACCTTCCTCATCTCTTTTCAGCGGTCCACTCTCCCGCACCCCGCTGTAATCCCCTACTTGAACATGGTGTTTCATGCCACATATTATTATTCAATGATGTGTTGCCATCCTATGATGTTTGAGTAGATTTATGTTCTCCTTTGGGTTGATTGATGATCTTGATTGGTTTGAGTTGTATGTTTTATTTTGGTGCTGTCCTATGGTGCCCTCCGTGCCGCGCACACGTGAGGGATTCTCGCTATAGGGTGTTGCAATACGTTCATGAATCGCTTATAGTGGGGGGCTAGAGTGACAGAAGCTTACAACCGAGTAAGGGGGTTGTTGCGTATGGGAGTAAAGAGGACTTGATGTTTAATGCTATGGTTGGGTTTACCTTAATGATTTCTAGTAGTTGTGGATGCTTGCTAGAGGTCCAATCATAAGTTCATATGATCCAAGTACGGAGAGTATGTTAGCTCATGCCTCTTCCTCATATAAAATTACAATAATGATTACCGATCTTGTTATCAATTGCCTAGGACAATTCTGCACACCATACCATCATTATTCCACACTCGCTATTTGTAATATATTGTAATATACTCTAGCTTTATTTAGGCAGCAACTATTTTCATATTTTAGTTTCTTCAATTTCATGCAAAGCTTTCCTCTTTATACCCACGACGCAGTTTTATTTCTCGTTACCAGATAGAAGCAAACGTTTGGTGTATGTAGAGTCGTATCTGTGGCAGATGGGACTTGAGAAAATATTGATCTTACCTTTAGCTCCTTGTGGGTTCGACACTCCATAATTATCACTTCCATCTTTGGAAAGTGCTACGATGATTCCTTGCACTTCGGGATTATCAGTTTACCGGACCCTAAAGTTGTGGATGGTTTACCGAAACTATTTGAGAGGGGGTTTTGCCACAGATTGTTGTTAATGGCGTTTTTATGAAGTAGTCGATCGACGAGAACCGGGAGGTCGTATGCGGCGGTGGGAGCTCGAATGGCCGGCGGCATGGTTGTGAATTGAGCGACAGATTGGTTGCGGCGGGGCGATGGCTGTGCGACGCGAGAAGGTCGAGTCTGGAGGCCGAAAAGCGACGGCAGGGTGGCGACAAGTGTGCGGCTCGAATCCGGCGGAGCGGGCCGGTGGGGGACGCTCAAATCATGCGGCGGCGCGGCGGTGATTCAGCGGCTGAGAAGCGGCCAATTCGGCCGATTTGGAGGGGGCGGTGACGGAGCAGCGGCGGTGATTCAGCGGTGGAGTAGCGGCCAATTCAACCGATTTGGAGGCGGGCGGTGGCAGAGCAGCGGCGAAACCGGTGGGAGGCGGTGGATCGGCCGGATCTGGCAGCGGGACGGTGACGGCGTGGTACGGTGGGAGAGTGGCACGACGGCGGAAGTGTGGCGGGATGATACGTCTCCAACGTATCTATAATTTTTGATTGTTCCATGCTATTATATTATCATTCTAGGATACTTTTTGGGTGTTTATTTACCAATTAATATTATTTTTTAGCACTAACCTATTAACCCAGTGCCCAGTGTCAGTTGTTGTTTTCTGCATGTTTTTGGCTTTTCAGGTTTACAGTACCAAACGAAGTCCAATTGCCCCGACACTTTAATATGATTTTTTCTGGACCAAAGGAAGACCTGGAAGCTTCGGGAGGAGGCCGGTGGCCACACGAGGTGGCCACCACATAACAGGGCGCGCCCAGGGGGTGGCCGTGCCCTGTTGTGTGGTGGGCCCCCCTGGCACCTCTTGACGTCCCTCTTCATTCTATAAATCATCTAAAATCCCAAAAACCCTAGATAGCCTCCCGAAACACTTTTTCCGCCGCCGCAAGTCTCTGTTCCGCCGTGTGCCCATCCGGAGCCCTTTTTCGGTGCCTTGCTGGAGGGGGGATCAATCACGGAGGGCCTCTACACTAGTAGAAAAAGGGCCTTTAGTCCCGGTTCCAGAGGGCCTTTAGTCCCGGTTCTGGAACCGGGACTAAAGGGTCGGGACTAAAGCCCAAAACCTTTAGTCCCAGTTCGCTTACGAACCGGGACCAAAGGGGCTCCACGTGGCCACTGCGGGAAGCCCAGGCAGGAGGACCTTTAGTCCCGGTTGGTAACACCAACCGGGACCAAAAGGCATCCACGTGGCCGCTGCGGGGAGCCCAGGCAGGAGGACCTTTAGTCCCGGTTGGTCACACCAACCGGGACCAAAGGTCATCCACGCGTGAGCATCTGGCAGCAGCTGGGGTTTTTTTTGAAGGGGGGGGGTTTGGGGGGTTTTGGAGGGTTAATTTAGGGGTTTCATATTGTGTTAGCTAGCTAATAGGGAGAAGTGTCCTCTCTTTCTCCGTGCTCGGTCGACGGTAGCTACTATAGAGAGAACTCGACACCCTAGCTAGTAAGCAAATGAAGGAACCATTAAGTACACAAGATCATCATGAACATATACAGAGAGAAGTGATCGACCTCTCTTTCTCCGAGAGATTGGTCGAACAACAAGTTTTCGTATATCTATCCGATGCTACTACATATATACAATATAACATCTTTTACAATCCGTAACATCATGTACCTAAGATCCAATCACAAATTCGAATGGTATTCTCCGTCTTTAGGTATGACGTGGTCAAGAAAGAATCCCGCCAATTCCTCTTGAATTGCTCGTATGCGATCATGTGGTAGGAGTTCATCCCGCATCTGCCAGATCTAATTTAAAGAAGGGGGTCAATACATGCATATATATGAATAAAACTCAACACAATTGATGGTAATATATAAAATAAAATTGTGAATATTATTTACGTACTTCAAATTGTTTGTCAGAGAAGCCCCGCTCAGAGGTCGAGTGGCGAATGAACTCGCATACGTAGTATGCACATAAAACAGTCCCTTCTTTCTGGTACAAGCACTTTACGAGAATAGAGTTCAATCACACTGATAAGCAAGCATGGTAATGATATATTGATGAAACTTTGAATCAATTAGAGATGCGCGGAACTAGCTAGTACTACTTACTTTGGGGTGCGTAAATCGCAACTCTTTGTTTAGACCGGGAACCTTTCGGGTGAACTTCTTCCAAACCCTGCCAGGCAAAGAAAATGATAACTTGATATCAGGAAATTAACGAAAGTTGCATGCCGATATGGTCCCGGTATTGACTGAACTTACTTCTTGAGCATTGCAGTCATGTCCGCATAATTCTCGGGATCTTTACGTCTCGAGTCTAAGACAGTTACTAATGCCCCGTCAAGCTTAATGGATAGCAGAATAAAGTGGAAACTGCGCACGCATATATAACTCATCAATTACATTACTTAACCTCGAGTAAGCGAAACTGAGTATACAGAGAAGACAGCAATACTCACTTGAAGTTGTAAGGAAAGAGTATTTCCCTTTTGTTTTGATGTATATGGAACGACTGTAGCAAGTTCTCCTCGGTCTCTTTGATTGAGTTTTGTACCGTCCATTCATTTACGGCATCTGGGCTAATGAACCCAACGTCGAAGATTCCTACTTTTTTGCATTCGAAGATCTTCAATCTGCATAATATAGTGAGGATAATTATATATACATGCAATGAACGAGCTGAGCTAGAGACTTAACTATAGAAGTAATACTTACAGACAGTAGGAAGTCATGAGTTGTTTGTCGAGGGCCAGTTGATTGTATAACTGAAATAACTCCACAAATTCAACAGGCATCACGGAAAGTCCAATGAATTCGTGCTCTGGTTTCACTGCCATATACATAGTGTCTCTCCCAGACTCCCTGCAGGTTTTCATGTACCACTCATGCAATTTGTACATCATCGTTGTTAGAGGAGGATGATCAGGTTTGACGAGAGGCTTCCCGTGCACGTATTTATATTCTTCTTTTGTTACCTCAGCCGTTTGAAAAATTACATCATCCCCCAAGTAATCACCAGGATTGGTACTAGGCACCATCCCCGGATGATTAGCGACGATATCGCTAGACACCTTGAGCGGGGGGCACGATTTCTTCTCCTGTTCGCCGAGCTGGGGAATTGTTTTCCCACTTCTTCGTTCTGCTAACCTTGCATCACTGGAAGTACTTCCCGACCGCCGCGCTTCTTCATATGTCTTTTTAAGAATGCGGACATAGTTGGAATCCGGCGGAGGCGGTGGTGGTCGCTTCAGGGCATCGATAGTGCGCTTCACTTTCACCGGATCTAGCTTCTCCTTCGGAGGTGGAGTTTTCTTTGCAAAATGGTCCCTCACTTGGGCACGACATATGTCCTCGTTTTCCTGCTCGGTCCTCTCATATGGTAACTTTTCCACAGGCTTGAGAGATGGACCGTATCTGAATTGCCTCCCGCCTCTGCTTGTACTGCTAGCCGCCGGAGCGGCGGCGTCTCTCTTCCGTCGTTGCTGACGAGGCGGAGAAGGAGGCGGAGTGCTCCGACGCGCCGGGGTAGGCGAAGGAGGAGGCGGAGTGCCCTCACGCGTCGGAGGAGCCGGAGAAGGAGGCGGAGTGCCCTGATCACTCGCCGGAGGAGGAGGAGGAGGAGGAGGCGGAGTGCCCTGACTCGCCGGAGGATGAGGAGGAGGCGGAGGCGTCCAGTTTGGAAGCTTGATGTACTCTTTCTGCCATAGACATGTACTCCTCAGAGCACGAACCAGCTGATTCTCCCCTTCACCTGTAGAGTGGTAAAGCTCGAGCTCCTCAAATCCCTCCATTACTTCATCCACCATCACAACAGCATAGCCATGTGGAATCGGAAGGCAGTGAAAAGTTCCGTTGGGTTGAGGAGGTGCAACAGAGCCGAGAGCCGCCTTGAAAATGAGGTTATGGCATTTCGTCATAAGCTCGCAATTTTGAGCCTCCGTGATAGTATCCACGGGGTAGATAGGCTCCGTGAAGTCAGTCTAAACGGGCTCCGTGGAAGCCACGCTGCTTCTCCACTGAGATGGCGGGGTAGCTTCTGGGGTAGCTTCGTGCCGCTGAGATAGTTGGCCGGCAGCTCGCTGGCTCTCAGCTTCCTCTAGCTTTTGTAGTCTTGCACTCATCTTCTGCATGTCGCTCAGCTCTGCTTTCCTCTTTCTCTCCCGGCTTCTGTAACCGCCTGCGTCGGGAAACCCAAACTTCCACGGAACGGAGCCTGGTGTGCCTCGTGTTCGTCCAGGGTGCTCAGCATTCCCTAGGGCCTCAGTCAGCTCGTCCTTCTCTCTGTCGGGAATGAACGTCCCTTCCTGCGCTGCGGTGATATACTTCTGAAGCTTCGTGACGGGTATTGCAAGTTGCTCGTCCGTCCAACGGCACTTCCCTGTTTCAGGGTCCAAAGTTCCCCCAACCCCGAAGAACCAAGTCCTGGAACGGTCTGGCCAGTTCAATGTCTCTGGTTCGACCCCTTTAGCAATCAGGTCATTCTCAGCTTTGTCCCACAACGGCCGGGCTTTGAGGTAGCCACCTGACCCCGTGTGATGGTGATACTGCTTCTTTGCAGCGTTGTTCTTGTTTGTCTCTGACATTTTCTTACTCTTGTCTGATGTCTTGTAGGCCACAAATGTGGGCCAGTGATCTCTTATCTTCTCAAATCGGCCGATGAATTCTGGAGTCTCACCTTTGTCGACAAACTTTGATTTCAACTCCTTCTTCCACCTCCTGAATAGATCTGCCATCTTCTTAAGAGCACACGCCTTGACCAGTGGCTCTATAACGGGCTTATTCGGATCCTCCTCTGGCGGTAGGGAGAAATTTGCCTTCAGCAAGGTCCAAAGATCATCTTTCTGTCTATCGGTGACATAATCACCTTCAGGGGCGTCGTCCTTAGGCTTATTCCATTGCTTGATGCTGATCGGGATGTTGTCCCTAACAATAGCTCCGCACTGAGCAGAAAATGCGTCCTTGGTCCGCTTGGGTTCAATCGGTAGGCCATCGTCCGCGAGTGCTGTGATCGTGAACCTTTCATCCTTGCGCAACCTCTTCTTCGGGCCTCGTCTCGTTACCGAAGTTTGTCTCGATCCGGAGGGCTATAAAAGAAGAAAGAAGAGTTAATATATGTACATACCAAAACAATTAATGCATCAATTAGCTAGTCAGCACCTCCGGAGCCATCATGATCATGTCACCGGAGCCATCATGATCATGTCCTTCCTCCTCCATTGTTCCATCGGTGTCGTTGAGAAACGACAAGACAGCATCACCTCCGGCGAGGATTATCTCCCCCAACAACTGTTCTTGTTCCAAGTCTCTTTGATCCATAGTTTCTGCAAATATAGAAGAATATATATATAGATGAGATCAGAAAAAAATTGGATCAACTTGTGCACATCCATAATGGGGGCATTCTTGATAAATCTATGTTACCGGAGTTATCTATGTTACCGGAGGGGGTAGACAACAACGACGCTCACCCCTCATGTCATGTCCGATGTCCCTCCTCATGTCGAAGTTATCGGGGAGGGGGTAGACGACAACGACGCTCACCCCTCATGTCCGACGTCCCCCCTCATGTCGAAGTTATCGGGGAGGGGGTACAGGTGGCCTCGAGAGTTGGTTGGGCGAGCGGACCGGGAGTAAGTAACTTTTAACTCATTTTGAATATATGAACATTTTAACTTTTACGGGTAGGGGCGGGAGGGGGTTGATCGACGTCTCCCCCCCTCATGTCGAAGTTACCAGAGTTTTCTATATGAACAAAAAAAAATCCACATGACATGTCCGACGAGCGGACCGCCTCTCTCTCATGCATGTCCGACGTCCCCCCTCATGACAAAAACTTTCTATAAAAAAAAGCATACATCTATGAACAAAAAAAATTCTATGAACAAAAATAAAATTGTATCAATGCATATATAAAAACTTTCTATGGATCATCATTGCTCATATATCAATGCATATATAAAAACTTTCTATGGATCATCATTGCTCATATATAAAAACTTTCTATAAACAAAAAAAAAACATACATCTATGAACAAAAAAAAAATGTTATCGGGGAGGGGGTATATCGACCCCCCCCCTCATGTCGAAGTTATCGGGGAGGGGGTATATCAACAACGACATACATTCCGGATAGGGGGCCGGGGTGCTCCCGTGGCCTTGTTGATAGATAGAGCCGATGCCAACGTGATGATTGAGCCGATCCCAACATTTTCATTTAACAAAAAAACTACCTTCAAATAAAGACTTGCTTTGCCGCGGGTGCTCGGTGCGACATGGACTCGGTGGAAAAACTTTATGAAAATGCGGTGGTGGCCGGGCTGGGCGGTTTTCTTTTCCTTCTTCATTTTTTCCTTTGTTTTTTCTTATATGTTTGTTTTCGTTTTCACTCTACATTTTTGTACATACGAAAAACAACGAAGACTTTTTACATGAACATATACACACATATACATGAACATATATACATATACATGAAAAAAACATATACATGAACATATACACACATATACATGAACATATATACATAAATGAAAAAAAACATATACATGAACATATACACATATACATGCCCGAAAAAAAACATATACATGAACATATACACACATATACGCGGTGACGGGGAGCAGGTGGGGCTCACTGGGGGGGGGGGGCGGCGAAGGCTGGAGGCCGGCGACGGAGACGAGGACGGCGGTGACGGGGACGAGGACGGCGGCTCGGGGAGGCGACGGGGACGGGGACGAGGACGGCGGCTCGGGGAGGCGACGGGGAGGCGACGGGGACGAGGACGGCGGCGACGGGGACGAGGACGGCGGCTCGGGGAGGCGACGGGGAGGCGACGAGGACGGCGGCTCGGGGAGGCGACGGGGAGGCGACGAGGACGGCGGCGACGGGGAGGCGACGGGGACGAGGACGGCGGCGACGGGGAGGCGACGAGGACGGCGGCGACGGGGAGGCGACGGGGACGAGGACGGTGGCGACGGGGACGAGGACGGCGGCTCGGGGAGGCGACGGGGCCGGCGACGAGGACGGCGGCTCGGGGAGGCGACGGGGAGGCGACGGGGACGAGGACGGCGGCTCGGGGCAACTGGTAGATGAAAACTGAAATTTTCTAAGGGTTTTCTTATATACAAGAAGCATTGGTCCCGGTTGGTGGCACCAACCGGGACCAATGCCCACCTTTAGTCCCGGTTGGTGCCACCAACCGGGACCAAAGGTCTCTTTTCGTCAGCCCAAAGGGCGGGAAGCAGAGACCTTTGGTCCCGGTTGGTGGAACCAACCGGGACCAAAGGTGGGCATTGGTCCCGGTTGGTGGCACCAACCGGGACCAAAGGTGGGCATTGGTCCCGGTTGGTGCCACGAACCGGGACCAAAGGGCTCTACGGCGTCGGGGCGTGGAAGTTTAGTCCCACCTCGCTAGTTGACTAGCGCCCGCACTGGTTTATAAGCGCGGCTGCGGCCACCGTTTCGAGCTCCTCTCTAAAGCAGGCCTACGGGCCTAAACGACTCTCTCTGCCGTGGGCCTACTGGGCCTTCTGCGGGCCTGCATCCTGGCCCAACTAGCGGGTTTCTAGTCGTATGCAGGCCGTGGTGGCCCAGTAGCCGGCATTTTTTTTTTGCTTTATTTATTTTCTTTTATTTTTTTTGGTTTATTTATTTTCTCTTATTTTTTTTGCTTTATTTATTTTCTTTTGTTTTTTTTGCTTTTTTTTGCTTTATTTATTTTCTTTTGTTTTTTTTGCTTTATTTATTTTCTTTTGTTTCTACTTACAACTAAATACTTAGAGTTTTTGAGTGATTCTTTTTGCTATTAATGTTTTGAACAAAAAATACTTTGATAACTTTAGTTGCATAAATTTTATATAATTTTAGTTTCATAAATACTAGAGGTTTATAAAATATTTTTAGTTGATTCCTTTTGCTATTAGAGTTTTATAAAAGCTTTTTAGTTGATTCTTTTTGGTATTGAAGAATATTATAGTTTTATTTTAGTTGATCATAACAGAATTTTTTAATTGATTATTTTTAGTTCATTATTTTCGCTATTAGAGTTTCATAAAGGTTTTCTAGTTCATTCTTTTTGCTATTAGTTCATTCTTTGAGCTAAATGACCCTGAAATTGAAAAGCACTTCAAATGAACTCTGAAAAGGTTGAAAGTTGGCATGGTATCATCATTTCACCCACATAGCATGTGCTAAAAAGTTGAGAGGGTTACGGCAAAAACTGGATGCACTTCGTGTACAAAATGGACAATCTCTTTCGAAGTATCAGGGTTTCGGACGAAAACTCATCTGTTACAAAGGGATTTCATTTAATTTCTTCACATGTAACTGCAATGATATAGTTGTGGAGAGAAAGTCTTCACTTTTTCTTCGCTTGTGTCCTTTGCTTATTGCGCCGTAACCATGGATAATCTTCATCGTTTAACAGGGTGCTTGGGTCAGCCTTGACTTTGAAGGGAGGAATTTCATGAAACTTTTCATAATCTTCAGACATGTCTGTCTTGCCCTCCAATCCCACGATGTCTCTTTTTCCTGAAAGAACTATGTGGCGCTTTGGCTCATCTTATGATGTATTCGCTTCCTTATCTTTTCTTTTTCTCGGTTTGGTAGACATGTCCTTCACATAGAAAACCTGCGCCACATCATTGGCTAGGACGAATGGTTCGTCTGTGTACCCAAGATTGTTGAGATCCACTGTTGTCATTCCGTACTGTGGGTCTACCTGTACTCCGCCTCCTGAAAGATTGACCCATTTGCATTGAAACAAAGGGACCTTGAAATCATGTCCATAGTCAAGTTCCCATATGTCCACTATGTAACCATAATATGTGTCCTTTCCCCTCTTGGTTGCTGCATCAAAGCGGACACCGCTGTTTTGGTTGGTGCTCTTTTGATCTTGGGCGATCGTGTAAAATGTATTCCCATTTATCTCGTACCCTTTGTAAGTCAATACAGTCGAAGATGGTCCCCTGGCCAACGAGTACAACTCATCAGAAACAGTGTTGTCACCCATGAGACGTGTTTGCAACCAACTGCCGAAAGTCCTGATGTGTTCATATGTAATCCATTCGTCACACTGCTCCGGGTGTTTGGAGCGCAGAATATTCTTGTGTTCATCGACATACGGGGTCACCAAGGTAGAATTCTGTAGAACTGTGTAGTGTGCTTGAGACCAAGAATGCCCGTCCCTACATATTATTGAGTCCGCTCCTAGCGTGCCTTTTCCAGTCAGTCTCCCCTCATACCGCGATTGAGGGAGACCAATCTTCTTAAGGTCAGGAATGAAGTCAACACAAAACCCAATGACATCCTCTGTTTGATGGCCCATGGAGATGCTTGCTTCTGGCCTAGCGCGGTTACGAACATATTTCTTTAAGACTCCCATGAACCTCTCAAAGGGGAACATATTGTGTAGAAATACAGGGCCCAGAACGACAATCTCGTCGACTAGATGAACTAGGACGTGCGTCATGATATTGAAGAAAGATGGTGGGAACACCAGCTCGAAACTAACAAGACATTGCACCAAATCACTCCTTAACCTTGGCAGGATTTCTGGATCGATCACCTTCTGAGAGATTGCATTGAGGAATGCACATAGCTTCACAATGGCTAATCGAACGTTTTCCGGTAGAAGCCCCCTCAATGCAACCGGAAGCAGTTGCATCATAATCACGTGGCAGTCATGAGACTTTAGGTTCTGGAACTTTTTCTCTGCCATATTTATTATTCCCTTTATATTCGACGAGAAGCCAGACGGGACCTTCATACTGAGCAGGCATTCAAAGAAGATTTCCTTCTCTTCTTTGGTAAGAGCGTAGCTGGCAGGACCTTCATACTGCTTTGGATGCATGCCGTCTTTTTCATGCACACGTTGCTGTTCCTCCCGTGCCTCCGGTGTATCTTTTGTCTTCCCATACACTCCCAAGAAGCCTAGCGGGTTCACGCAAAGATTCTTCGTCACGTGCATCACGTCGATTGCAGAGCGGACCTCTAGGTCTTTCCAATAGGGTAGGTCCCAAAATATAGATTTCTTCTTCCACATGGGTGCGCGTCCCGCATCGTCAGTCGGAACAGATAGTCCGCCAGGACCCTTTCCAAAGATTACTTGTAAATCATTGACCATATCAAGTATGTGATCACCAGTACGGAGGGCGGGCTTCTTCCGGTGATCTGCCTCACCTTTGAAATGCTTTCCTTTCTTTCGACATTGATGGTTGGTCGGAAGAAATCGACGATGCCCCAGGTACACATTCTTCCTGCATTTGTCCAAATATATACTGTCGGTGTCATCTAAACAGTGTGTGCATGCGTGGTATCCCTTGTTTGTCTGTCCTGAAAGGTTACTGAGAGCAGGCCAATCGTTGATGGTTACAAACAGCAACGCATGTAGGTCAAATTCCTCCTGTTTGTGCTCATCCCACACACGTACACCTTCTCCATTCCACAGCTGTAAAAGTTCTTCAACTAATGGCCTTAGGTACACATCAATGTCATTGCCGGGTTGCTTAGGGCCTTGGATGAGCACTGGCATCATAATGAACTTCCGCTTCATGCACAACCAAGGAGGAAGGTTATAGATACATAGAGTCACGGGCCAGGTGCTATGATTGCTGCTCTGCTCCCCAAAAGGATTAATGCCATCTGCACTTAAACCAAACCATACGTTCCTTGCGTCACCTGCAAAGTCCCCCCACCTTCTCTCGATTTTTCTCCACTGCGACCCGTCAGCGGGTGCTCTCAACTTCCCGTCTTTCTTACGGTCTTCTTTGTGCCATCGCATCAACTTGGCATGCTCTTTGTTTCTGAACAGACGTTTCAGCCGTGGTATTATAGGAGCATACCACATCACCTTGGCAGGAACCCTCTTCCTGGGGCGCTCGCCCTCAACATCACCAGGGTCATCTCGTCTGATCTTATACCGCAATGCACCGCATACCGAGCATGCGTTCAAATCCTCGTACTCACCGCGGTAGAGGATGCAGTCATTAGGGCATGCATGTATCTTCTGCACCTCCAATCCTAGAGGGCATAGAACCTTCTTTGCTTCGTACGTACTGCCGGGCAATTCGTTATCCTTTGGAAGCTTCTTCTTCATTATTTTCAGCAGCGAACTAAATCCCTTGTCAGATACACCATTGTCTGCCTTCCATTGCAGCAATTCCAGTGTGGTACCAAGCTTTCTGTTGTCATCTTCGCAATTTGGGTACAACCCTTTTTTGTGATCCTCTAACATGCGATCGAACTTCAACTTCTCCCTTTCACTTTCGCATTCTCTCTGTGCATCAACAATGACCCGGCGAAGATCATCATCGGGCACATCGTCTGGTTCCTCTTGATCTTCAGCTTCCCCCATTGCAGCATCACCGTATTCAGGGGGCGGGTAGTTGTCATCATCCTCTTCTTCTTCGTTGTCTTCCATCATAACCCCTCTTTCTCCGTGCTTGGTCCAAACATTATAGTGTGGCATAAAACCATTCTCAAGCAGGTGGAAGTGAAGGGTTTTAGAGTTGGAGAAAGCCTTCGTATTCTCACAGACAGTACATGGACAATGCATAAAACCATTCTGCTTGTTTGCCTCAGCCGCTTCGAGAAAATTATGCAGGCCCTTAATATACTCGGAGGTGCGTCGGTCACCGTACATCCATTGCCGGTTCATCTGCGTGCGTTATATAGTTCTTATTATTGAACAACATATAACTCTCTAGAGCATCTAATTAAAACACACAAGTAAGAACTTTTTTCTTTTAGAAAGAAGATAAGAAGAAGAGGCTAACCACGGTGTTACCGGCGCCGAGATGGGCGCGGGCGATCGACGGCGGTGAGGACGGGGACGGGACAGGACGGACCGCCAAACCTAGACAAATCTTGAGGAAAATGGAGCTTGGACAAGGAGCTTCGAGAGAAGAAAGCTTAAGTGTGGCTCGGGCATTTCATCGAACACCTCATGTGCATAGGAGGTGAGCTAGAGCACCACAAAAGCTCTCCCACGGCCGGGCAAAAAAACAGAGCAATGCATTGCTCTGCTCGCGGGTGGGGGCTATATATAGGCTTTATTAATTCACCGTTTCTCAATGATCAAACCTGCAATAGATTACATGTTAGTTAGCATGTCACATCAAAAATTGTGTTTTTATCATTTACCTACTCGAGGACGAGCAGGAATTAAGTTTGGGGATGCTAATACGTCTCCAACATATCTATAATTTTTTATTGTTCCATACTATTATATTATCATTCTAGGATAATTTTTGGGTGTTTATTTACCAATTAATATTATTTTTGAGCACTAACCTATTAACCCAGTGCCCAGTGCCAGTTGCTGTTTTCTGCATGTTTTTGCTTTTCAAGTTTATAGTACCAAATGAAGTCCAATTGCCCCGAAACTTTAATATGATTTTTTCTGGACCAAAAGAAGACCTTGGCCTCATCGAGGGCCACCCGATCTCGAGCAAAGTGAAGATCAATCTCAATGTGTTTTGTCTGTTGGTGATACACCAGATTAGACGAGCGATGAACTGCGCTGGCATTGTCACAATAGACAACAGTGGCGCGTGTGGGGGGCCGCCGGAGCTCAGTGAGAAGCTGTCGCAACCAACAAGACTTGGCAACAGAGTTGGCCACAACACGGTATTCGGCCTCTGCGCTGGACCGGGACACCGTATGTTGTCGTTTGGACGACCAAGAGATCAAGTTGGAGCCCAAGAACACACAAAAGTCGGAGGCGGATTTCCTAGTGTCGAAACATCAAGTTGGTCCTTGTACCGCCTTTGTATCGGAGGTGGGTTGCCACCTTTCGGGTACATAGGCGGTACTTAGCGGTGGTGGCCCGGTAGTTCCCCCTGGGTTGACACCAGCCGTACTACAGGTGCCGCCAGCGGTTGTACCGCCAGGTGCTTCAAAGCTAGGGTTTTCGTTTATGCCGGCTGTACCGGCACTTACACCGGTTGTACCGGTCCCACTATTTCCTGCACTCAACGGCTGGAAATGGGGAGGACTATAAAAGGGGAAGTGGAGATTGCCCCAACCTTGTTTGTCAAGGTCTGATTGCCGCCTTTAAGGACAACACTAGTGGAATCACATCATCTTGCATTTTTCGAGGGCGTGAGGAGAATACGGTGGCCCTAGTGGCTACTTGGGGAGCATTGTTCCTCCACATCGCTCAACGGAGACGTACCTCCCCCTAAAGGGAGTGAACTTGAGTAACACATCCTCGTCTCCATCGACTCCACTTGTGGTTACTTCTTACCTTTACTTTGTGCAAGCTATACTGTGTTTGTATCTTGTGCTTGCATTTGTTGTTGTTGTTGTTGTTAAGCTCTTCGTATAGGTTGTCCACCTAGCTGCATATCTAGAAAACCTATTTTATTATCTAGCCTAATTTGCAAAAAGAAACTAAAAATTGTTAGTCGTCTATTCACCCCCTCTAGCCGGACATATCGATCCTCTCACTACGGGAGGCGGTCAATGCCGAGGAGGAAGATTCGTTCGGCACTGTCGGCACGGACGTCATCTACAACTCAGACAATATGTAGTAGTAAGCTAGTTTTATCTATCTAGTAGTACGTAACTTTTGAGTTGCATGATGTATGGATTTGAACTATGAAATTTGAGGTATGTGGTAGCATCTGACTCAAATTGAGGGGTGTTCGGTTCCTCTCCGTAGACGCGCCCAGAGACGTATAGAGGCTGGATTAGTTAGGTCCGAGTGTAGATGCTCTTGCCTCTTGGGACTACTTGCAACCTGGTTAAGTGGTCGTCGCCATTTTTGACTTCTAACCGCACTTAGCTTAGATCACATCAGCTCTGTTGGTCGGGCCACTGCCCACTACTAGCTGTTATGAGGAAATAGCTAGTTGCAGTCATCCATCTCACGTGGAGGAGAGATATGTTATTTATTTTAGGCTGCAACTGAGAAGAGAATTGTTTTCTATTCGTTCCTTATCTCACGTTGTTCCTCATGCCTACCGAGATGAATGAATCAACATGTATTTGAGGCGTACGTTGTAGGTTGCAGCTACCTAGGGTGGCCACCCATATCTGCCCCTACGGTGGCGCCGCCCCCGTACATGCATGATCCAGATTCGGTTTCTGTTGTTTATTTTCGGACGACCTAATTTCCTGATGACCCAATTGTGTTTTTTCACCTTTATTCACTTTGATTTACCTGAAGATCAACGGTTAGCTCATATGTGTAATTCCTTAATTGTGCATGCTTGCTCAATGTCCTATTTTATAGATGGTATACTATTGAGGTAAAGTATTGATTGCTTCAATTTGTTGGCTGGAATGAACCAAAAACAGATTATTTTCAAAATGCATCATACCGTGCTAATTTATTATTATTGTTCTCATATGCGGTGAAAGGTATATACTTCATCAAGTCGTGTACTTTTCGGTTTTATATTTATTATTACTGCAACATGCCTATTCTGTCGGCTTCTAGTTTGAAATGAAAGGTGCATAAAGGCCCAAAAGAAAGCAAACGATTTGGGGCTCGTAGTGCTATTATGGGACTAGAAATAGTAAGACATGATAATTATTGGCAAAGCAGTGGCCTGCAAGCTTAACATGATAATTTGAGCAGGAATTTTATAAAGCACGATAACTAGGAAACTCAACCATCCATTATTATTATTACTACCTCTACAAGAAATCCGTAACAACAATATATAAACTTAATGGAGGTAGAGAGTCACATTATACTCGATGATATCTCCCTTGGATGGGTTTACGGAGTTGAGACAGTCAATGCATACGGTCCTGAGCAACCCGTACCCTTTGGCCATTCGGAACGCACCACGACCTCCAATAACAGGGAGCTCCCTGCTTGGATTACTGAATTGGTTTCTTGAGAACATCACGAATGAGCTGCCTTTGAACGGTCCATCTGTCATCTCACAATCAATAGTTTCCAAGATCGTGTACCCATCTTTCCCCGTTTCAACGTACATGCCTTGTGCATTCCCAACCACCTTAGATGTACTCGCGGGCCCCTCGGTGAGCACGTCGTCAAACACATAGACGGAGCTAAAGGGCACTAAGCCACGAGCGTGGGCTGTGGCATTCTTGTTTTCTGCGACAAGGACCGAGGATGGATCATTCACGCTATGGGTGTTGTGGAGGTAGAAGCGGATGTTTGTCACCTTCTCGCTTCCACTAACCGGGGAAGCATTGCATTGGAGAGATAGAAGGACGATGGTGAGGAGCAAGAATGGAATTCTCATCTTGTGTTCTTGTGGCTTTTGGATTGTTAATTGAATATGACCAGTGAGAAGGTTTGGTATGTGTATTTATAGTTGGGGAGAGGATATATTTTGGTATTCATTATATGGGAAAAAATTAATGAATATAGATAGGAGGATATCTTTTGGTATTCGATATGTACAAATAATTAATGATTATACTTAAGTACCGCCTAACTTTGGAAAGAAATTAATATGATCCATCTATAGAATATTTGTTACTCCATAATGTATTAGAAGGAACAAATAGTTGTACTATGTAATGTATTTTCACCAACATCTTGATCGTGCTCGACCACGACACCAGGCGCAATGATTTGTGTGCCTTGTCGGAAGTTTAGGCCGCACGGAGGGACCAAAGGAGCGGCAGCGCATCGGGGTGGACGGGAACATGTGGCGGGGTTGGCGGCGGGGTGATGGGTTTGTTGCATCCGGCGAGTAAAGACTTGTAACCAAATGACGTGCGCCTATTTTTTCCCAGTCTGGTAGAGGTGGTGCAGGCAACCAAATTATATGCATAACATAGCCCAAAACATATTTTCCCGAGTCAGGGTCAACCGGGACAGGTTCACAGGAAACAAAACCCTGATGCAGGTAACCAAACACGCCCTACTTGAAGCCAGGACATTGGAAGTCGGTGGGCATCACCTTTGGTGTTCGCCATATGTACCTCGACCACGGGACGGATATGGGCCCAAGCAGGTCACAGAGGCACATTTGGTGGCGAAGGCTTCTAGGCTTTGCATGGTGCGCACGACAACCATCGACGAGACAATGCTGTGACGCCGCAACGTGATGACGTCTTCTCTTTGGGTGAAATCTCCTTTGGTCGGCTTTGTTACATCAGATTGTATGAGCATGCTAGTAGAGACGTGGATGATGACATTTGTGGTTGACCTTGATGATGTGTGTTCTTTGGGTGAAAACCCATGATTTTCCTTTTGGCTAGATCACTTTAGCGTTGATGTTCCCACATTGTTTTCTATTGAAGGTATTGACTCGAAAAAATTCTGCTTTGGTGTTTATAACCCTAATTTTACCTTTGGTTCGAACAACAAATATCAACAATTGGTAGACAATTCCTCTTAAAGGCATTGTCTTGAGTTTGTGCTCTTTCTTGTCACTCGATCGGTGGATTATGGTGGTTCACAATAATATGGATCATGGTAGGATTTATGGAGATGATGCCGCGAGAAGGTCCAATATGGATGGCCTCGTAATTTTCTTTCATTTCCATAAGCCGATTTTTCCGACGTCAAGAATGGTCACGTCATAGGCTCAGGATGTGACCTCCTTTTGCGAAACCAACCTCTCATGTGGTCCATGTCACCCCATGCCCCTCCATCTCTCTTTCTCTCGTTCCCCTATCCTCCTTCGTTGTTCCATGGGGGTGTCAAGTTGGAGCGCTTTCATCCCCAGACATGCCTTTAAATCTGACTCTACATAGGGTTCATAGTTCCATGCGCCGGTTGCCATTGAACTCGTCTCACCGACCAGTTACTCTTTCTCCCCCTTCCCACCTCGCCTTCCCTGCCTCATTCATCTTTTGACCGTGACTAGCGTTCACGTTAGTTCTTGAGTTTGGCAGCAGCAGACACTTTTGCCATATGTAGATCTTATGAGAATCATATATACATAAGGGAGAGATCTCCACTATTGTTTATCTCCATATGCAACTATGCCACCTCAACATGCAATCATGTAATGTAAAAGGGCCACCTCAACATGCTAAGATGCATGGAAAAAAGATCCATTAAACCATTCAGCCATGCATGTCAAAGCCATTACACTACTTATATTCCGTAAATATCTTACATATATTCGATAATCAAATATCCATGTTTCAACTTGACCAAAATATATAACAAACAATTTCCACAACAACATGCAGATTATCATCTAGTTTGCTTTGTGTCTAAGTTGTTTGTTGTTTCGCGTTGATTCACATTGAGGTGGCAAAAAATCGACATTAAATGACGATTAGTAGACATAACAATACCTAAGACATCCTAAATAAAAACTAAGCCAACTCAGAGTATCTATAAGACTATAACCCCTCCATTAGAAACCTTTAACTTCTCAAATATTTCTTTAATTTTGAGAAGTGAACCTAGAACTAGCCCTTCTCCTAAAAGCTTTAGCCCCTCAAAATTTGAGGAGTTAGTCCTTAAATACATCTCAACCCGCTCGATTTTGAGGAGCGCCTTAAACTTTAACTTCTCGAAACACCGCGACCTCTCCGGCCACAACGACCCCTCGACCCACGTCCCAAACCATTCCTGGCCGCACAGCGCTACCGCTGAGTTTCGTTGTCCCTCGTCCTCTGCTGTCCAGTGCGACCTTTGGCCGCCGACATATGCGGGGTTTTCGACGAAATGGACAAAAGGTTTTTATTTTTTTCCTCTTCTTTATAGTAATTTGGAAATGCATTTGAACTGAGTTTTGTAACAGCTTAATTATTTTCATTTAGGAGTAAAACCTTAGGATAGTAGCTAGAGATGCCACTAGTCGACAAAAGAAGCTAACAGACAAACAAAGAGCAAGGTTTGCTCTGCTCATCATCAGTTGTCCACTTTATAAACAAAAAGGAAAGGTTGTCCCTTTCCCTGCTCTGCTCCGTCTAGATCCATCAACTCTTGATCCAGCAGCAGCAGCAGGGGATCCATCTCCACCCATCCATGGAGCAGCTGCCAGACGAGTGCGGGCTGGAGGAGCTGGAGCTGCCCACTGTAGACCTCGAGGCGGAGGAGACGATCCTAACGGAGCAGCTGGCGGCGGCGTGCCGGGACCCTGGCGTGTTCCGGCTGGTCAACCATGGCGTCCCAAGCAACCTCACCGCTCGTCTGTTCGGGCTGGCGCGCGGGCTGCTAGAGCTGGACGCGGCCAAGAAGTCCCGGCTGCCCGGCTACTTCTGGGGCACGCCGGCGCTGGCGGCGCTCCCCGTGAGGGAGCTCAACTGGCTCGAGGGGCTGCACGTCGAGGCCGCCAACCATGGCGACCGTTCTCTTTCTTCTCCTGACGCCGCCGGCGAAGAAGACGATGGTACTGCCTTGGCGGCGTTAAGGGAGCGGTGACAGGCATATGGCGCGCATCGCTCGGAAGCTGTTCGACTTCCTGGCGGCCGGCGAGCTGGGCCTGGGTGAAGAGCAGCGGGCGTCGTACCTGACGGAGCGCGGCTGCATCTTCCGGGCGTACCGGTACCCGGCAGCTGGGGATGGAGGCGCACGCGGACAGCTCGGTGCTGTCGATCCTGAGCCAGGACATGGTGGGCGGGGTGCTGTCGAGGTCCTGGGGAGGAGGCGAGGTGGCGCGCGGTGCGGCCAGTGGAGGGCGCGCTGGTGGTGAACGTGGGGGACATGATGCAGTGCAGGCGATGAGCGGCGACGCGTACCGGAGCCCGGAGCACCGGGTGGTGGCGCCGGCCGGGGCGGAGGTGGACAGGATGTTGTCGCTCTAATACTTCGCGTTCCCGCAGGAGGACGCCGTCATCGTTCATGCAGCGGCGGCGGCGGGGACAGGGAGAAGCAAAGGGAGATGTACAGGGGGTTCAGCTACGGTGAGTTCCCGGAGCAGGTGCAGGCTGACGTGAAGGCCACCGGCGGCAAGGTCGGCCTCGCCCGCTTCCGCATCAGTCGACCGTTGGACGGCGCCTTGGTTATGCGCAGGGCTGGGGTATAAGTACAGTTGGATCGCCACAGCCCGGGGATCGTGGGAGCTCCATGAGCATGGGATCGTGCGCCACTAACTAGCCTCAACCGGCAGCACGATCCAACTAAGCTAACCATCGTACGTGCTACGTATAATACATGCGTAACCCATATGGTATAGTCTAACACACCCCGCAGTCGTGACGTCGTCCGGGGCGACGCAAAGACAAAAACGTCCGATGGCAATCCTTTGGTCATGACGTCGGCAAGCTGCTGGCCCGTGGGGATGTGCAGAACACGGAACTCGTCGAGAGCAACGCGCTCGCGCACGAAATGGATGTCGAGCTCCACATGCTTCGTTCGCCACTGGTGCACTGGATTGGCAGACAGGTACAGGGCAAAGACGTTGTCGCAGTACACCAACGTGGCCTTGTGGACACGGGCGAAGAGCTCGCCGAGGAGCTGCCGGAGCCAGACACACTCTGCCACGGCATTGGCGACACCGCGGTACTCAGCCTCCGTGCTGGAGCGAGACACGGTCGCCTGGCGTTTGGACGACCAGGAGACAAGTGCATCGCCGAGGTAAACGCAGAAACCAGAGGTCGAGCGGCGTGTGTCGGGGCAGTCCAGCACTTCTTTGACATTGATGAGTTTGTGTCTATGTCGGTTGACATTTGCAAAGCATCATTAGAATCCATCAATGTTTTACCTGATCCACAAAAGTAAAACATATATTAGAATAAAAATTAAAATATAGTCGTATGCAATGCGCATACATTGGCCAGCTGCTAGAAGCAAGCACGTGGCCGTTTTGAGCTGAGTGACTCATTAAGTTTTTCTTTGAGCGGAGTTAGCCGCATTCTCCTGGGCCAACGTAGGCTCGCCTCTAAATCACTTGTTTGGCTATTTTGTTTAAAAAGACTTTTGGCTATTTTGAGAATATTTGACACTTCTCTCACCGCACAACAACCACTCCTATCAGTTCTCAAGGAAAAAAGAAAAAGAAAAATAGTCACTCCTCTCTGTTCTAGACAAACAAACAAACAACCTCCTAAAAAAACAGGCACTCCTCTCCTCTATAGCTGGCCAACCGGGCCGTACTTCGTGGGCCGGCACAGGAGCACGCGTGCTCGGCCCGTATCGGGCCGGGCTCGGCACGCGGCTAAACGGGCCGTGCCTGGCTCGCGGCACGCCTGGGGCCGTGCTCGGGCACCTGGGCAAGGCCCGCGTGCCAGCCCGGCACGGCCTGCTTATTTATTTATTTTTTTTGAATTTTTTCTGATATATTGGCCCAAAAACAGCCCAAAAGGCCCAAAAAGGCCAAATTGGCCCAAAAGCACGCGTGCCGGGCTGGGCCAGCCCATTTAGCTCTTGTGCCGTGACTACACCTCGGGGGCGAAGCACGCGTGCCGGCCCGGCATGGCCCGCTTACATACGGGCCTCGGCGTGCCATGCCGTGCCAGGCCCATTTATGGGTGGCCTGGCCCGGCCCGTTGGCCAGGTATGCTCTCCTCTCACCACACAGGCCGGACATCCCTTATCCCCCACCACTCCTCTCACTGCGGAAGCTACAACAAGCTTTAGTCACTCACATGGCGTCGGCCGCCCCCTCCTCCCCCTGCCACGGCGTCGACCGCCACCTCGTCTCCCCGCCTGTAGGTTGATTTTTAGCCTGCTTGGATGCAGGATGCGGCGGTGGACAACATCATATCGCTTCTCCCCCTTTCTTGCCTAAGAAAATCAGCGGCAGTTGCTGGCCTCAACACGACCATACCTGCCGGAAGTGGCTGGCGGACGCCGCCCGGCCGAGGAAAGCAGCAACGGTGCCGTAGGCCACAGGCATCGACGACGTCGGTGGCGCCGGAAGCAATGCCAACAAATATGAGCGGCGACCTCGACCATGCTCCCTCTCCCTGCAGGTTAGTTCTTCCCTTTCTTGTCTAAATAAAAGCTGCCCCTCATAATGTTTCAGATTTCCCTTGATTATCTCTGTTTTTTATCATACTGAAAAAGGGGACGGCGAGCAATCTTCTTTAGAGGCCAAGCCCATCTAGCTTTAGTGACCTAAATTGCAAAAATATTAGTATAAAACTGCTAGGAGTAGAATGTGTTCCCGGAAGACTTCATAGATTTTGCATGTGCATCATTTTAGTGCAACATAGTTGTACATGGTAGATCAATATTGTTTCATTCATTCTCCTGCTCTTTGTCATCTGATGCTTGTTGTGTGCTTTGGTGCCTGAAGTTATAATTGTCTGCTGCCCTTTTATATTAATAATCTTTGGTACAAGTTAGACCACCTTATCTTCAAGAGGGTAGACTTAATTGCTATTCTTCTAATGCAATCTTTGAATTACCCTGTGTCTTTCCTCTCTAGGATTGACAAAATTTGGACCTTGAGCCAGTAGCTTAATCTCCCCAGCTAGAAATTATTCCACTACTAAATGCTTGAAAAGGAATATCATTTGTACATTTTGCACAATATCTCTTATTGGCTGTTCTTTTTTATTTCCTAAAGGTACCCACAAAAAATGACAATATGATCATCCATATATTCCAACAATAATTAAGTGGTTGTTCAAGTTAAACTCTTAAACAGCCTGCTTGTGTTGGGGGTAACCTTGTGTTCACAAAAAAAAACTTCGATCAACCAACAAAGAAAAAGCTCACATGTATCACTCAAAGTAATTTTTCCTTCAGGGGACAATGCAATTTACCTGAAAAAGGTGAAAAATCTACAACATTAAACAATTCAGAGACCAACATAGTAGCTACTTTTCATGTCCTTATAATGTTAGTGATTCAATATGTTAACATTATCAGGGACCAACATTGTGGACACCTTTATATTTGCTGCTCATGTTAGCGATTCACTATGTTAATCTTCTGCCTTGTAGATTAAGCTCATATACCCTCTAGCCCTGAGCGTTCGGTTAATTTGGTTAATACGGTTCGGTAAATACGGTTTCGATACAATGGTTAATATGGTATGAAACAATTATACGGTTTGGTTTCGGTAATACCAAATTATTTCGGTACGGTTTCTGTAAATACCACACTAACCATAGTTGACATGAATTTTAGAATAACGCGTCGACTTCACAGCACAAGCATACATGGAAAATTGAATTAGTGAGAAATTATATAACTAACAAGTAACACCACCAATACTCCAATCCTTCGCATAGTGCTAGAACTCTAGAAACAAGCACACCAGGAGCCTGCACTAATTAATAATGTACTCCCTCTGTAAACTTTTATAAGATCGTTTAGATCGTTATCTTATAAAAGTTTACCGAGAGAGTGGCAGTTGGCATTTTAAGAATATAAAAATTCTCATGTAGTTCCAATCCACGGCTTCTGCCCAGCCTGCCGCGCATAGGCAAGCGAAGATGCCACGTGCGAATGAGCCCAGTAGTACAGGACAAACGCTGAAATGGTCAGGCCCTTCTGAGAGCATCTCCGACACGCGTCCAACGCGCGGCGCGTAAAAAGCGGGTTTACAACGCGCAAATAGCGTTTTTTAGCACGCAGATGAGCGCTGGCTCCAGCGGCCGCCGCAAAATATAACGTGCGCGGCGCTCCAGCAGGCGCTGAAAAAACACGACGCGCGCGTCCAACACAGATAACATATGCACTTCAAAATCAAACCAAAAGATCAAACACATACGAAATAAATCAACAATAAATAGTTCAATTTTATTACAACTCAAACAAATAGTTTATCATCCAATACAACAAATAGTTCAACAATACAACATCAAACATACAACAAACAACCAAATCATCATGCGTTTTGTCGGCCATTCCATTCCCACCACTCCTCGATCAGATCGTTCTGAAGATCATCATGCGTTTCGGCACGCCGAATAGCATGATAGGAGGCAACAAATCGGGCCACCCTCGCAGCACTCCGCCGCACTCGCACGGGATGTCCCAAGAGCTCGTACTGAGAGTAGTCTAAATTTTGACCACGTTCATTCTCGATGATCATGTTATGCATGATCACACAAGCGTGCATGATGTACCAAACGATTTTTTGATCCCAAAATCTAGCCGGTCCTCTCACAATAGCAAATTGGGCTTGCAAAATCCCAAATGCTCTCTCCACATCTTTCCTAGCTGCCGCCTGAGCATTGTGGAAATCTAATTTTTTCTTACCTGTCGGTTTTTTCAACGGCTTCACAAATGTTTGCCACTTTGGGTAGATGCCATCCGCAAGATAGTAGCCATAATTATATGTATGGCCATTTGCTACGAACTGCACCGGTGGCAGATCGTCATTTGCAATCTTATTCATGGGTGGTGACCGATTAACAACGTTGATGTCATTCAAAGATCCAGGCATTTCAAAAAAAGCATGCCAAATCCAAGTCTCTTGATCGGCCACCGCTTCAAGGATTATAGTGGAACCCTTTTTCTGGCCGTGGAATTGTCCATGCCATGCCTTAGGACAGTTCTTCCAACTCCAATGCATGCAATCTATTGAGCCAAGCATACCTGGGAACCCGTGAGCTTTGTTCATCTCCAAAAGCCTTGCGACGTCTTCAGCATTGGGAGATCTCAAATACTCTGGGGCAAACACTTGCACAATTCCGACTGCAAAGCGCTTGACATACATGATTGCTTGACTCTCACCCATGGCCAAGTGGTCATCAACTAGATCCGTCGGAATACCGTATGCTAACATACGCAAAGCAGCTGTCACCTTTTGAAAGGTGCTATGCCTGAGTTCTTCGGCGGCATTCCTCCTTTGCTGAAAAAAAGGATCATGGCTCGCTAGTTTCTCTGCAATGCGCCTGAAAAACCCGGTGCTCATCCTAAAACGACGCCGGAAATACGACTCGAGGTATGTGGGATTCTTCACAAAATAGTGCCTCATCAATCTGTTATCGGCATCGATCTTGTCCCTCCAAATTTTCTGCCGACCCATAACCGAACCACCGTGCTTCGGTTTTTTATTGATGTGCATAGCTAGGATGATTGCAAGGTCCTCTTCCTCTTCCATATCAAATTCTTCTTTGGAAGAATTATATGATGAACTCATCTACAATATTGAATTTGAACTAGTCTATAAAAACTACGAACAACATGCATCAAATTAATGTAAAAAATGTAAAGTTTAAAGCAATACATACCTTGTGGGCGTTCTGTCGAACACTTTGTGGGCGCCGAGCGGCAGTGGGCGGCCGAGCGCTGTTCGCCGGAGGAATGACACGCGCAAGGGGCGGCGGCGACTAGAGGAAGGGGGAGGAAGCTGCAGCGGCGCGAGGATAGGTCGGGGAAACGCCGTCGGGTCGCCGGAGCAAATGGGTGGCACGGCGGCGGCGCGGGCGCTGGGGGTGGAGGGAGGTGGGAGACGAGGCGCGAGCGCTCGATTGCTTCCGCGCGCGGGAGTGGGCGCACGAAATAAGCGACGCGCAATGCCGTTTCGCTCCGCTCGCGGAAGCACTTATGCGGCGCCCGTGTTTTTTACGCGGCCGCTGGAGCGCTCGGGTCCGCTGCGCGCGCGTAAAAAAAAGGAAATATCCAGCGCGCGGGTCTGTTTTTGGGCGGCCGTTGGAGATGCTCTGAGGGAAACGTTTTACGCCGGGCTGCCGGCCAAGCTTTTGCGCCGGTCGCACGAGAAACGTGCGATGGGGTGTCAGCCTACGATGCAGCCAACGCCTCTGTTCTCAAAAAAATATCTGAGCTAGAGCTATCTCTCTCCTTATCCTCTCCCGTCTGTTCACCACCACTCATTCTGTTGCTGTCACGGGAGGAAAGGCTGCCCCAAGCGCTCTCTCTCTCTCTGCTTCGTTGCTTTCGCCGGAGCTCCTCCCTACCCAGCCTAGCTCGTTGCTGACCTGCTACTTCGATCCGGGGGTGGACGGCGGCGCTGCCGCACCGCTCCTTGTCCCGCTGCTGGTGGTCGCCGATGTCGGTCAGGTGCCGCACGGAGAGAGTGGAGACGCGGTGCTGCGCGCGGTGGAGACGGCGCCGCCGCATGTCGCCGGAAATCACAAGCTGCGGGGAGCGCCGGAGATTCGGCGACCCGTGGGTGGTGGTGGTGCGACCAGCGCGTGACGGTGCTGGGACCTGTTGAAGCAGCCCACCGATCAACACATAGGTGGTGGACACAAGAACACACACGCAGGAAATATTTTTGGTGCTCGGCTGGCGCATCTTAGCCAGAGCGTTTTCTTCCTTGTCTATTTCTCATGCCACACAAATGAACTCAATTACAAAGGCTTAAATAGCCACCCAACAGAGCTAACACGCACCCGTAGCTAGCTGCACACACAACTCGGCCAATGCATGCACGCATGGTGCATCCATCCTTATCTAAACTAACTATTCCAGCTACACACAAGGTTCACGCAACGGCCACACGACTCGGCCATTTTACCTTGCATGTCGCCTCACACGACACATCTCTGACCACACTAATACATGTGCACGTAAGCCACATCTCTCTACATGCACTCATCACTTGGTCACCCTATACACACGTACATGACTACGGTCACTCACCTCCTGGCTTGCCGATCCACTTGTACTTGGCTAACTAATGCAACTCTACGTGACTATTACATCATGCAACAAACTAAACATGACCTAATCCTAAACGTAGCACTATAATAAGATTAGTTCCAACAGGACCGGTGTCTGCCGGTGCTGGAACCGTTGACTTCAGAAGCTACATCCGGCGACGCCGCGAGCTGCAACGGGCGGCAGCCGGGAGCTGCGATGATGGTGATCCCCGTGCTACATTCGTCAACGACAGAAGCTACATCCGGCTACGACAGAAGCTACATCCGTCGACGGCTGAAGCTATGACCGGCTCCTGCAAAAGCTACATCCGTCGACGGCTGAAGCTATGACCGGCTCCTGCAAAAGCTACGACCGGCCCTTGCAAAAGCTGCAACCGGCGACGCGACGGGCTACGACGGCGGCTGGGATAGCTGCAACCGCTGCCTGCGGAAGCTACAACCGGCGCCCGTAGGCGTAGAAGCTGCAACTGGCGAGGCGACGACTGCGACGGCGGCTGAGAAAGCTGCAAACGGCGCCTCCAGAAGCTGCGACCCGGCGGAGCGGAATGCTGGAACCAGCGACACAGCGTGCTACAACCGGCAAGGTAGCGTGCTAGAACCAGCAAAGCGACATACTAGCTACGACGGTGACTTTTTTTGCTGGAACCGGCTGCAGTTTTTGTTGGAATCGGCAGAGTGATTTATTGCAACGGTGATGCAGGGGCGTCTGCCTGTGAGCGGTGGCGATCCGGCGAGCATCTACACCGGTCATCTCGCTCGTCCATGGCGCGGTCTGCGGTGCTCGGCGCGCTCCTGTCTTCGTGCACGCTCGCGTGATAATATAAAGCAAAAAGAAACAACGTGTTGGGGACGAAAGGGGGCCCTGATCTGATGGCTAGAAAGCATTAACCGAAATAATTCGGTTTTGTACCGTACAAACCGAAGCTTCATCGGTTTCTAATTTGCTAAACATACCGTTAACCAATAACCATATTAACCGCCAGTTCGGTTTCGGTTCGGTTGTTCAGTTGGGTAACCAAACGCCCAGGCCTCTATGAAATCCTGACTTTGCTTGACTGAACTAGCTCGGAGGACAAGGCAAGGAGGGAGCAGCGAAAGGCTGGAGTAAAAGCAGCGCTTGACTGAACAGAACAGAGTTCGCTCATTTGCACGCATTCTGGCCTGGTGAAGCATTGGTACGTACGTAATACTTGCACCATAGATTCTTAACTGCAAGTGTGCTTGCCTGTCACTCCTGATCATTTGTTCCTCCATTGCAAAATAAATTCTGCACCCCTTAATTTGTGTATGTAAGGATGGCAGGATGAATCATCAGTAAAACTTTTAACCAGCCTATACTCAACTTTGTCTTATAATGTAGTCGGTTAAAATAAATTCTCAGTATTCCTACGTGACTCGCCGGCTGGAGTGCTGCGCATGCATGCTAGGATAGACACGTGGACTGAATCATCTCCTGTAGCATAGCTCAGCATGTAACTGTATCATCTAACACGTCGGACACCTGCCCGCATTTCCACCACCGTCCTGGACGCCCGGTTGCGCCACGGCCAGACCGTTGTCTAGCCGCTGTTGAGCACATCCGCCAGCGGGACCGGCGGGATCGGGTGGTCGCGGGCAGACGCCGCTGTGGAGCGGACGAAGCCAGTGGACAAAAATCCCACAGAGTTGCCGCCGTCGCTGCCTCGCCGGCAACACCAAGGAAACCTAGATCCGCCACACCAGAGGAGCGGCGGCAACCGACTCCCACGGATCCTACGACGCCGTGAAGAACGTCGATGAGAGGGAGCGAGGACCGGAGCTCTTCACTTTCTTGCAGCACAAGGATCATATTATTACTATTACAGAGGAACGCGGGAAATAGAAATGCCCCTGGGGGAGCGGATCGATGCAGCAACTAAAATTAATTCCGACGGGCGGCGCAGCGCGTCACAGAAGCCATCCTAGTAGGCGGTGCGCCTCACCTAGAAGCTTCTAGATGCCGACAAGCTTTACTGGCATCTCAACAGTAGCTTTATTCCTTGCAACCTTGTCTTCCTTCCTTGCCTGCTTCGCAGCAACCACGGCAGCTTTCCATGATCTACTTGCTCGGCTTGAGCATGTCGCCGTCGTCCATCTTGGCGAACCTCCCTTGCATTCTTGGCTGGCTGGCTGCCAGAGCCTTCCTACAAGCATACTGCAACACAAAATTACACACATTTATTACTCACTCATCATGAATTCATCGGCCTCTCTGATCTTCCATCTTCTTGTTTAATTACTTGTATATTAGCAAGAAAAAAAGATTTGTATACCTTGATCTTTCTGCTAAAGTTTCTTTTGATCTTCTTCATCCTGTACCTGGAGAGCTTCTGCTTCCTTTCCTCAGTTTTCAGGTCACTGATGGTTACAGGTCGAGGGGTATTGGCACCAAGGTTCTGTCAAAAAGTAAAAATCTTAATAAGTAATCTTAGACTTGCAATAAAAAAATAAACTTTACATGATGATCCTACCTAAGCACATATCAGGATGACATGCCATGTATCTATTCTTCATGTGGGCGTGTAAATTAGAGAACATATACTAGTATCTTGCATGTCTAAAAATTAAGTAACTTGGAAGAAAACACAGTAGATACCGTTGAGTGTGCAGAGTAATATATGCCTTGTATCAGCTAAAGCAGTGACTAGGCCAGTAAGGGAAAGGTGGCTTTGGGTAGAATTAGTAACATCTGAAATCACATCACTAGCTAGTGTCATTCGTACCTTTATTTAATGGCCTTTTCTCTTGAGCAAAGCACTAAACTGCACTCCATCTACATGTACAGTAAGGTTTGTCCACTGCAATGAGAAAGCAATGCCTTTTGGGTTTGGTTTCTATACTTACTTTAGACACAAAAGTCAGTGCTTGTCACAATAATTCCATATCTGTGTAGTGTTGTATATTGCGAGAGAGAGAGAGAGAGAGAGAGAGAGAGAGAGAGAGAGAGAGAGAGAGAGAGAAAGAGGGAGGGAGAGAGAGAGAGGGAGGGAGGGAGGGGGGGGGAGGGAGGGAGGGAGGGAGGGGGGGGGGAGGGAGGGAGGGAGGGAGAGAGAGAGAGAGAGAGAGAGAAGGATCATCATACCTGGATGTTTCCTTCGCTGTAAGTTTTCCTCTGCTCGAATGCTGCCATGAAGTCCAACCCTTGGAAATCTAGGAAATTCGGCCTCACTGACCCATCCATCCAATCTGCCGAGTTGAGGCATCCAGAGCTAACACTCTTCTGGAGTAAGCATTCACCAGATGAAGGTGATGCCCTGAGTTCTCTCGGGACCTCCTCAACTTGCAGCATAGGGATCCTGACGTCCAGCAGCTTGGACATCGTCTCTTCGATTGCCGACTTCTCCATGAACTCCTTCTCGCACTCGTACAACACCTCGGTCAAACCCATGTCAAAAACCTTGATAGTGTCATCCATTACATTCTCACCACCAGACATCACTGAGATGACAGTTGCGACCGGGTTGAGGCTTAGCAGCGGTTCTTCAATTATGGGTTCTGGGGCCTTGAACAAGTCCCCCTCTCCTCCGAGGTAATACTCTGATATCAAGGATGGCTGCCCCATGTCTCCCTTTTTTTTACATAAGAAACATATTAGAGTTGAGAAGTCAACTTAATTAATTACAAATACTTAACTTCTGGCACCTAGAATGAATCAAGCTACTTAACTTCTGGCACTTAGAATGAATGATTAGTCTTCCCACAAGTATAATTAACTGAACAAAAAATGAGCAAAAAAATAGGGAAATTCATTTACTCTTTCAGTAAAAAGGAAGAAGAGTGCAATCGCAGAGTAAAAAGGCCAAGCAACAGACAAATGTTCTGATGAGTGGGGACTCGGGAGACAAGTAAAAGCTAGTTAGGTATCTATGGTAGTACCATCAAGATACAAATCTTGTTACAAATGTTCTGTTGGTGCAGAGGCCGGGAGAAGTGCAATTCTCTCCCAAAATTAAAAGGCAACATAAGCGGTATTATCTGCAAGACAACACTCCCGCACCGGGCGACACGGGAGGCAACCTTAGCGGCTGGCAGCCTCGGCTCCTCCTCCGCCTCTCCCCTGCTACAGCCGGCGGGCAAAGCCCGCGCGGTAGACGTCGGCGACAGGGCCTCGTCCCTTCACGTCGGCACGGTTCTGTAGCAGATGGCGGTGGGTTGCGTCCGACAACACTTTTTGTGGTGGCGCGTGTGGAGATCGCCGGATTTGTGATGGGAGCCTCGCAGGAGAGATGCGTCGGTGTGTGGGGACTGGATCTGAGCTATAGCGCCTTGATCTGGCCCCGGGCGTGCGTGCTTGTGGCTCGGCCTGGCGCAACGGACGTTGGGCGGCGAGGGGCCTTGGCTAGTGGCAGCCTCGGCACGCCGGTCCCGGTGTGGGCATGAGCTAGACCTGGCAGCGCGGGCGCTGATCCGACTGGTGGGGGCCGTGGTGGAGGACGCCGGGGAGGCGGCCCCAGGGATGTGGTCAGCGGATCTGCGAGATGGCTACAACAGCGGCCGGATCTAGTCATAACCTTACGTCCCGCGTCCCTCCCTCTCCCATCGACAGGGATCGAAGGAGGTACGGCCGTGACCGGGAGCGGGGCAGCGAGGTCCTCAACCTGCTTCCGGCGTTTACTCCAGCGGCGTGGACGGTCCTTGGGCTCTCTCAGTGCTGCGATTTGGCTAGCGAGAAGTCGTCGGCCGGTAGAGAGATTGCTGACAGTGACGGATTCGACAAGTATGCACGTACTCCGGGTGAAAACCTATGATGTCGCCTTCTGACTTGATCAGGCAATGTTGACGTGTGTGCGTCGTGCCCTTGTTGAAGGTGTTGGCTCGAAGCTCGGCTTCAGGGATGAAGATCACACGTTCGACCTTTGGTTGGATCCGTCAACATCGGCGCACGTGCGACGATCCCTTCCATCTTGAAGGCTTTGTCTAGGAGTAGCGTACTTTTTATTGTTCGGTCACATGTCACTGGGTCGTGGTTGGATTGTGGAGATACTGTGGCGAGGCAGGTGCATTTTGGATGTCCTCAGATTTTTTTTCTTTATTGTTTTGTAAGCGGATTTGTTCGTCATTGATGCTTGGCTTTGTCTGGCATTGTTTAATAATTAATAATATATGGATGTGTGCATCAATCGATGGAGAGGCTGGGGTTTATCCTTCTTTTCAAAAAAAAAAGAGAAAAAAAAGTTATCTACGGTAGCATGTATCGTATTGTATTGTATTGTATTGTATTGTGGTGTAGGTGTTTTTGTTTGCACATGTCAACTTACGGCAAGTCACTGTCATGCTACCACCAGAGCAGAGCATATACCACTGATGGACAGGGCCATTTGATCAGCATCTCAGATTGGCCAAAAACACCACCTAATTTGATCCCTTGGCATCTAAAGGAGAATTAATTAATATCTCAGTTGCTGTGACCTGGTCTTTGTGTGACTTGGAAAGATGTGAAGTGAGAAGATTCAAGGCAAAAAGGAAATGAAAAGTAGGAGCCAAGCCAACATGACTAACTATTATTTAGGAGTTGTGAATAAAAATAATCAGGGTCAGTCGGTCGTGAATTCGATCACAAGTGGTTTCTTTTTTGTCTTTCTGCGGTCTTGTAGGCAGAGCAAGCAGCATGTGAAGATGATGATGGCGAAACCAACCTGCAGCAATCTACTCCCTCCGTTTCTAAATATAAGTCTTTTTAAAGATTCCAATAAAGAACTACAAACGGATGTATGTAGACATATTTTAGAGTGTAGATTCACTCATTTTGTTATGTATGTAGTCCTTTATTGGAATCTCTAAAAAAACTTATACTCCCTCCGTCCCAAAATAAGTGTCTTAACTTTAGTACAACTTTGTACAACACTTATTTTGGGACGGAGGGAGTATTTAGGAACGGAGGGAGTAGCTAGGAGTGCTGTGATTTATAAGGTTGTGGTAACTTTTCCGAAAAAAAGGTCGTGGTAACTAACTGGTACCATCAGCCAGTCATCTTCGCAAGGTGGCAGGCACAGTAGTAGCTAGTGTGAGGTTTGTTTAACTAGTGGAGTCTGAGTAGGAGTATTAATTAAAAGAGGAGATGAGAGGAAATGGGAGGTTCTAGTTGACGCCTCCTTTCCTTTTGACCATATAATGATGGTCCATATCTCCTTGTGATCTTGTTTGTACATATTTTACTTTAATATATATGAAAATACCGTAAAACTATTGTTCTACGGTTTACGGTTCCAAAAATAATAATAATAATGGTCCATATAGACTTGCAGGAGAGTGCATTTTATTTGCCCCGACAAACTATCTATATCATCTTTTTTTGGCTATGTGCGTTCTCGATATCTCGACTAGCTCTGGATATCGCGTTGTTGTAATTGGTATCAGCTTAATATTAATATATTAGTACCTTTTATTGGAAAAAAAATATCTATATCAAAGGTGCGGTGACAAGGCAAGGCACTCACGAGGTGGTGATAGATGGCGTCGCTGTCGAGAATGAATGCAGCAGCAGCGGCATGTTGTTGGTGGTTGGGAGGAGGAGCGGAGGAGTGTTCCGGCAGCGAGTAGGCGGAGAAGCCAAACCTCGCGTCGGCCAACATCTTCTTCTCTGTTGTTGTGGAGGAACGAATGAATTCCAGGTTCCAGGGGATGCCGGCCGGAGGTGGGTGAGGGGAGAGACTGGAAGGAAGAGGTGGAGGCTTTATTTATATAGAGGTGTAGGAGTAGGTGTAGACGAAGAGAGCTAGAGGAGCAGGGGATGAATGAATGGGACTAGACAAACAAAGGCAAACGCGTGATGTCGACGGAACGGGACAAACAAATGCGTGGTATCTTCCCTGTGACTTTGTTCGTCGGCGGAATGGGACAAACCGATCCTCTTAATAATAGTGTGCCTGGGTGCTAGGCTGTTTTTCCTCTTTTGGTTGGTGGCTGACGTCTGTTTGTAGTTACTACTCCCTGTTTGGAGTAAAATATAAGTCTTTTTAGAGGTTTCATTAGGAGACTACATATGGATGTATATAGACATAATTTAGAATATAAATTCACGCATTTTGTTCCGTATGTAGCCCCTAGTGAAATCTCTAAAAAGATTTACATTTAGGAACGGAGGGAGTACGTGGTTTCTTTTAATGGAAAACGGAGGGTCCCAACCCCCTCTTTTTCTTGGTCTTGTGGTAAACAACAACAAGCTGCCTCTCACTCTCCGTCCGTGTCTCCTTCCGCCTCTCGCTTACTGCAAGCTACTCCCTCCGTAGTGAATGCGTCTCCCTCGCAACTTGTCAATTTGTGAATGCGATGTGTAGTGCATGGCCCTTTCACACATGGCAACTGCTCGCGCTAGCTAGCTAGCTTAGCTGCAACTGGTACCAGCAATCAACAGGGTCCCACGTGTCATCTTGCTTAAAAGTTTCCTTTTGCTTACTTTTTTTCTTGCGGGTAAAAAAAGAAGATTTCCTTTACTTACGGGCAGCTTGCATCAGGCATCAGCTGCTTTGATTGACGGCTTAGTTATTAGGTTAGTTCATGGGAGTGATACCATAGCTACTAAAGCTTGGATAATTAGCTATTTAATCTTAGTGTCTAGATGCTTGAATGCTACTTGCATCTGCACACCATGCATATGCATGCATCGATCGATGAGAAACACTATACATATGTAAAGTCGTCCCGTCCCTAGCTACTAGCTAGCAGCTGGATTATTATCTAAATCTAAAATTCTCTACTTCTAGACCCGTTTAAATTTTGTGGATTTTTTGAGTTTTTTTTTCAGCCCGAATCGATAAATAAGGTGATGACACGTGCTATTTCATTGGGATATAGCGGGGACGTTGCCCGGGTGTCGGTGTCAAAACCGGCGGATCTCGGGTAGGGGGTCCCGAACTGTGATACTTAGATCGATGGTAACAGGAGACAAAGGGGGCAAGGTTTTACCCAGGTTCGGGCCCTCCTATGGAGGTAATACCTTACGTCTTGCTTGATTATATTGAGTGTATGGAGATTACAGAGTTGATCTACCACGAGATCGTATGACTAAAACCCTAGATGAGTTCTCTTGTCCTACATCCTAAAACCTTCCGGCTTATATAGACGCCGGGGTCCCTAGGGTTTACACATGGTCGGTTACACGTCGAAGGGACAAACATGCCTATTCGCTACTCCAAACGTGGAGGACAATCCACGATTCCCGAAGCTTCCTTCTTGGAGATGAGATCTTCAATTCTTCCAGTATTCGGCAAGTGGCCCATACAGTCCGGCCCATAAGACATAGGCCGGCCTCCCGAGGACCCCTTAGTCCAGGACTCCCTCAGTAGCCCCCGAACTAGCTTCCAACGCCAAGGGTCCAAGCTCCAGCTGCTTCGAATGATCAGAGTCTTCGGCTTGCGAGGCGAGTTCCTCCTTTTCCAAATTATGATCGGCCGGGCTATAGTTCGGCCTTCGTCGACGTGTAATTTCCCCGATCATAGATCGTCCGTATACCATGAGTAGTTCGGCTTTGAAGGCCAAACGTCAGAGAGCCAATAATGTCTTCTGACAACTTTTCAGATGAAAGGTCACGGCCCACCACGACCGCTAAACCAGTCGTGAAGACTCGATTCGCGGTTCGAGGCCGTTTCCACCAGCACGATCTATCAATGCACAGATCGTGCCCCGTTTTACACGGGATATGTTTAATCACGCGTGTACAACGGCACGCATATCTCGGGAAGCGGAGGGATTCACGGCGCCGCGAAGGGAGGCTAACCGGCAATAATCTTTAATAAAAAGGGGAAGGAAACCCCAAGGCTTATCCGCATCTCCCATTCACCTCCCTGCTTCTCCATATTTCCGAGCTCCCTGAGCCCAGATCTAGGTCTTCATTCTTCCCCCTCCGAGCTCAGCCATGGCCAGCGGCAAGTGGGAGGCTTCCACGGTCAAAGACCAGGACATCCGAGATCTCAAGGATGCCGGCTATCTCCCCGCCAACGTCTTCCATCGAGCTGCAGAGGAGGGCCAGGTGATCCCCACCCCCAAGTTAGGCGAGAGGGTGGTCTTCGTCCCTCACTTCATCTGGGGATTAGGCTTCCCACTTCACCCCTTTGTGAGGGGTCTTATGTTCTTCTATTGGCTCGACTTCCACGACCTCCCGCCGAACTCTTTCATGCATATATCTGCCTTTATCATTATCTGCGAGGCATTCCTGCGGGTCGAGCCACACTTCGGACTGTGGCTCAAGATCTTCAACATCAAGCCGAAGTGTGTCGCCGGTGCACATGCGGACTGCGGCGGGGCAGCCATCGGCAAGCTCCCACGCGCAGTGTGGCCATCCGGCACCTTCATCGACACCATCAAAACCTGGCAGAGGGAGTGGTTCTATATCACCGAGCCAAAGGAGGAGGAAGGCGGAACTGTTCCTGCCGAATGCGGAACTGTTCCTGCCGAATGCGGAACTGTTCCTGCCGAATTCAGGTCCGGCCCCCCAACCAGATTGACCTCATGGGTCAGGAAGGGTCTCGACTGGGGGTCGGAAACAGAGGTGGAGGACCTGCAAAGGGGCATCACCTCCCTAATCAGGGAGGGAGTCGGTCTGACCAACGTGGTCCAGGTCATGCTTCGGCGGCACATCCTCCCCTGCCAGCGCCGGAGCTCTCCTATGTGGGATTATCGGACTGAAGACGATCCTACAGTTCGTCAACTCTTCCGCACTACGCGGGAGAAGCTATGGAAGGCGCTGTTCAAGGCGCAGGAGAACTGGCCAGGCAAGAAGGAGGACAAGGGCTTGAGCGCCATCAAGCCCGCACCCGAGGTATAGTGTAATGTTATTTCACCGGTTCCATCTTCTCAGAGATAGTCTAAGCATTTTCCGATTACCTTTCGTAGGAATGGTTGAGCAAAGCCACGGGCATCAAGTGTCAGACTCCACAGCCCGAAGACCCCAAGTCTCCGCTGCTGTTGGAGATGCTCGTCGTGGCGCCCTACAAGGCGCCAGAGAAGAAGGAGAAGAAGAAACCAGGCCGAACTGGCCTGCGCAACAGGGACCAGCCAGGGGCTGCGTCCGAAGAGACTCATGCCTCCTCAAATCAAGAGGAGGAGCACGAGGCTGATGGGGGAGGCGATTCCCCCATCACAGGAAAGAGGGCGGCGTCATCGGACGCCTCGGAGGAGGTAGCTCCACCCGCCCAGAAGAAACCGCGCCGGACACAGGTGATCTCGTCCGACGACAGTTCGGACTCGAACACCGAGTCCGAGGACTTTGAGAGGGTTCCGTGAAGGAACCTCAGGGTCAAGCCCCCACCTCGAAGGTAAGGATCCGAAGACATACTGAGCCATCGGTGCTTAATTTAGAATGTTTATTAACATGTGAGCGCCTATCAATTTGCAGCCCACCACACGTTCTCCCCACCGATCAAGTTTCGGACGGGGAGACCCCGCCCGCCGAACTTGCGGAGAGCGGGTCTGCGTCGCGCCCTTCTCCTCCGGGCACTACGAAGGATGCCACGGAGGTGTCATCCCAGCAGGCTTCCCTGGAGCCGAATACTGGAGGTGAAGGCGACGACGTCATGGTCGAGGCTAATACCCCGGCCACCGAAGACCCGGGGGAAAAGACTCTCCCGGACACCGAGGAGGCCGGACATGGAAGTGCCCAGTCTCCTCCAAGGCCATCTCCGGAGCACACAGTGCCTCCGGAGGTACCAATTCAATCTCCGGCTGGAGATCGGGCTACCCGATCCCCACCGGCTCCGCCGACCACTAGGTGGCCGGCCTTGGGGGAGGCTCTGTCCAGCGCCTCCATCTCCAGGGAGCACCGCATCCTTATGGGTGCGGTATTGTGGAGCATTCAGTCCGTGGATTCCGGACTGAAGGAGGCCTTCAATGGTCTCCTGACGGGCTTTCTGGTAAGCCAAGTAATGCCCTACTTTGTGAAATATTGATTTATTTAAGTAATTGTTATACAGATAGCAGCCCCCGAGCCCTGGGTAAGTTTGAAAAACTTACCTGGGGGTCCAACAGAGCCTTATATCCGAGCTGAGCGCCGGACAATATGTGTTCGGATAGGTCTAACAGACCATTAGTGGTCCGAACACAGGGTCAATTTTAGTGACAGTTCGGAGTTTCTAAACCTCTTTAATGGTTATATAACTCTGTGATACAGGCTTCGTCGACAGCAGCGGCTACTAACGCCGCCGAGCTAGAGGAGCTGAATCGAAAGCTCAAGAGCTCCGAAGACGAGCTTGATGCTCTAAACAAGAGATTCGACGAGGCGCAAGGTAAGCCGAATTAGAGTATCGAAACTCTTTTGCACCGCTCTATCAACACGGTTTCTGAATATAAGTCGATACTTACGCAGCCTCGGCGAAAGAGATAGAGAAGCTCAAAGCCGAGCTTGAGAAAGCGAAGCAAGAAGCTTCAGTTGAGAAGGCGGCGGCCAAAGAAGCGGCCACCGCTCTATCCGCCCTGAGAGCCACCAGCGACAAGCATGAGGCTCGGGTAGAAGAGATTCAACAGGAGCTCAAGGACGCCAGCAAAAAGTGCGAGGTCCTTGAGCTGAAAGGGAAAGAGCAAGCCGCCGAACTATCCACCCTGAAAACCGATCTCCAAAAGGAGAGGGTGGATAGGCGGTCATTCGAAGAGGAGCTCCGCCAAGCCAAAGCTACCATGGATGGTAAGCCGTATTCATTGCAGTGTATCTTCGGGGACAGCAAGTTCAAATTGCTTACCCAAGTATGGCGTTCCTCAGGCGCCTGCTCGGACCTCCAGAAGGACTTAGCGGACGCGAAGCAGTTCTATGCTTCGCGTGGAGGAGATGAAGCTCGGCTATTCTAGGCGCAATTCGAAGCCCCCGAGCGTTCTCCTCTCCTTATAGAGCGGCTCAAGCAGCAGATGGAGCTACGCCAGATGGCGGAACCGGCCATGAAGGATCTCTGTACCCGGCTATGGCCCAATGAGCCACTGTCAGGCAGCTACTTTGGCCTGGTGCAGAAGCTGAGAGACGCCACTCCTCGGATCGACGCATTGAGGCGGTCTTCCTGCATCGAGGGAGCAAGGATGACCTTTGCGGGGGCCAAGGTGCACTGGCCGGGGCTGGATCCACTGAAGGTAGCCACGGCTCCTCCGCCTCCTGGAAAGGGTCATAGGCGCCCCGAGCTGTACTTCTCCGGAGTTATGAAGGGTGCTCGGGCCATAGAATCACAGTGTACGAGAGAGAACGAGTATGAGTAGAATGTTGTAATATGTCCGAAGACTTGTCAGCGTGTATAAATTTAAAATGCATGGTTTTTTATCATGTCTTGTATGCTTTGCATCCTTTATAACTCCTTTGTGGCCGTTAACCCTGAAAGCTGCGAGTCGTCGGCTTCAGCCCCCGTGTAGATACTACACAAGGTGTCTCTTCCAACCGCACTATAACCCTTAGCCGAACTATCGGCACCCGAAGGCAGTAGTATGGGGCGGACAAGGCAATCGGACCATAATGCTTTATTGCTTTCACTTAGCCATAGGGGCGCGAGAAAGGAGTGCGGGAGCTAACAACGAGCCCCCAGGTGTTTGTGATGTTCGGATGAGCCGTGGCCAAAGCCTATATCACCTGGTTTGTGCTAACACCAAACCCATAGTGTGACACGGAATAACCTCTGACGAGATTTAGTTAAGCTCGGATTCGCAGACCGGTTCTCGCATACCATGACAGTCAGTTTTCGGCTTTCTCCGCTGGGGCGCTTGACCAGGCTAGCCGGAAGCACAATCGCAGCGGTGCTCCCTTTGCCCTTTTAGCCGAACGAGCGGAACATAAAGGGGCAAGCATAGGAGCCGGGCAACCCAACTATTGACCCAAGACAGAGTTCGGAACTAATGCATATAAAGCGGAATTCCAAGATGCCGAACTCTTAAAGGAATTGTGAGTAGGGCGATTTTTAAGGTTGAGCCCCCGGTCTATTAGCCGGTTGCATCGCACAGTATACCAAACAGGTTCGCAAGAAGAGGGAGAAAACAGAAAGAGTTCCGAGAAGGGACATCAAAAAAAAGAAAATGCTATATCTGTATTTGACTCAACAGCTCTTATTATCCAATTTGCCGATGCAACTGTTTACAGGTATTTGATAAAGGAAATATAAATTTTACAGGAGAGTTGGTACCAAGGGCCTTCGATAGATGACCTGACGTCCTTGATGTGCCCTGCCGCTTATCTGCTCCTGCAACTCCTAAAGAGGTGTATGCCTTTATGGGCTTTGTTAGTTCGGCGAACGGACCTTGAAGAAAGGGTCTTCAGAAGTTGCCGAGGTATGGATGAGCTTGACGCCTTTGGCAAGCACTTTATGGTACCTGTAGAGTGTCCGGAGACGTGTTGACGGTAATAGTTCGGTCCAGCCGAACGCCTACCCTGTAATAGTTTGTCCCCACCGTTGCCCATGGAATTTTGAGCGCGAAGTTGTGCCTTCGTGGCACGTACATTGCCGGCTTTAGGGCCGTGCGATGGGGGGAGAGTCCCTATTTACAGGGAGTGGAAGGTTCTGGTACCTCGGATTGAGACCGAGCTCTTTTCCCAGCCTTGGGTGCCTTGACGGCAGATGTCGGCGATTGCCAATCATCGGTGTAATGGAATTCGGCTGCCAGGGCCAACGCATGTTCCTCAGTTCGGAGGGAGCGCTCTGTGTTGCCATTTACAGTAATGACCCCCCTAGGGCCAGGCATCTTGAGCTTGAGATATGCGTAGTGCGGGACGGCGTTAAAGCGAGCAAACGCTGTACGGCCGAGCAGGGCGTGATAGCCACTGCGGAAAGGTACGATGTCGAAGATCAAGTCCTCGCTTCGGAAGTTATCGGGCGAGCCGAACACAACCTCCAGGCTTACAGAGCCTGTGCACCGGGCTTCAACGCTTGGGATCACTCCTTTGAAGGTAGTGTTGCTGGGTTTGATCCTTGATGGATCTATGCCCATCTTTTTCACCGTATCTGAGTAAATCAGATTGAGGCTACTTCCACCGTCCATGAGGACTTTAGTGAGGTGGTACCTATCTATTATCGGGTCTAGGACGAGTGCGGCCGAACCCCCGTGACGGATACTGGTCGGATGATCGCGCCGATCGAAAGTGATCGGATATGCCGACCATGGGTTATACTTCGGGGCTACAGGCTCTATGGCGTAGACGTCTCGAAGGGCACGCTTCCTCTCCTTTTTGGGTATTGTTGGGGAACGTCGCATGGGAAACAAAAAATTTCCTACGCACACGCAAGATCTATCCATGGTGATGAGCATCTACGAGAGGGAGAGTGAATCTACATACCCTTGTAGATCGCTAAGCGGAAGCGTTAAGAAACGCGGTTGATGTAGTCGAACGTTTCCGCGATCCAAATCGCAAGTCGTCCCTCGATCCGATCACGAACTAGTGCCGAACGGACGGCACCTCCGCGTTCAACACACGTATGGCTTGATGACGCCTTCACCTCCTCGATCCAGCGAGCGATGATGAAGTAGTAGATGAGTTCCGGCAGCACGACGGCGTGGTGATGGTGGTGAGGAACAATCTCTGCAGGGCTTCGCCAAGCACTACGGAGATTATGATGGGAGGAACTAGAGGGTTAGGGTTGCCGGCACACGGCTTGGGAAATCTTGATGTGTCCCGTGTGCTAGCCCTTCCCCTCTATTTATATGTTGAGCCTTGGGGTCTAAACTTGGAGTAAAAGCCTCCTCCAGGTCAGTTTTGCCCGCACAAGGTCGATTTGGCCCGCAGGGAAAGAGTCCAACTCGGATCCCAGCAGTCCCGCGTACAAGCGGTAGTACCGCTTGAGCGGTAGTACTGCCTTACCAGCGGTAGTACCGCTTAAGGCAGCAGCAAAACTTCCTTTTGCACTTTCCAATACCTCGTGGGCTTTACCCCTTTGGCCTATATAAAGTGTTGCTGCACCCGAACACTTCGGTAAACATCCGGAACCCCTTCCGGTGAATTCCGGAACCCTTCCGGAGATCAAAACACTATTATCACATATATCAATCTTTACCTCCGGACTCTTCCGGAGACCCTCGTCATGTCCGGGATCTTATCCGGGACTCCGAACAACCTTCGGTCACCAACACAATAACTCAACTATACTAACCGTCACCAAACGTTAAGTGTGTAGACTCTGCGGGTTCGAGAACTATGTAGACATGACCGAGACACCTCTACGATCAATAACCAATAGCGGGACCTGGATGCCCATATTGGCTCCTACATATTCTACGAAGATCTTTATCGGTCGAACCTCTATGTCAAGGATTCAGTTAATCCCGTATGCTGTTCCCTTTGTTCTTCGGTATGTTACTTGCCCGAGATTCGATCGTCGGTATCTCTATACCTAGTTCAATCCCGTTACCGGCAAGTCTCTTTACTCGTTCCGTAATACAAGATCTCGTGGCTAACACTTTAGTCACATTGCTTGCAAGGCTCATTGTGATGTTGTATTACCGAGTGGGCCCTGAGATACCTCTCCGTCATACGGAGTAACAAATCCCAGTCTTGATCCATGCCAACCCAACAGACACCCTCGGAGATACCTGTAGAGCATCTTTATAGTCACCCAGTTATGTTGCGACGTTTGATACACACAAGGTATTCCTCCGGTGTCAGTGAGTTGCATGATCTCATGGTCATAGGAACAGATACTTGTCATGCAGAAAACAATAGCAATAAACTGACACGATCATATGCTACGTTTATAGTTTGGGTCTTGTCCATCACATCATTCTCCTAATGATGTGATCCCGTTATCAAATGACATCTCATGTCCATGGCTAGGAAACCTTCACCATCTTTTGATCAACGAGCTAGTTTAACTAGAGGCTTACTAGGGACACAGTGTTGTCTATGTACCCACACATGTATTTAAGTTTCCAATTAATACAATTATAGCATGGATAATAAACGATTATCATGAACAAGGAAATATAATAATAACCAATTTATTATTGCCTCTAGGGCATATTTCCAACAGGTATATGAGTGGCGTAGATCATGTTTACTGTTTTCACCTCTGGAGGGAATTTCTTTTGACCGCCACCGATCGGACCACGAGGCTCATCCTCGTCCTCGCTGCGTGGGCTCTTGCCATGGTCCTCAGTTGCGAGCTTGCCGGCCTGCTTGAAGACCCAACAGTTACGGTTGGTGTGATTGGCGGGCTTCTCCTGAGTGCCATGGATCTGGCAAGGTCTCTCTAGAATCTTGTCCAGCGGGGTGGGTCCGTCGTGTTTGCCTTTAGGAGGCTTCTTCCGCTGCCCAAGGCGGGAATTGCGGAAGCTGGCGTTGATGGCCGTGTCATCGGCATCACTATTATTGTGCCGGCGCTTGTTCTTGTTGCGCTTTGGTTTCCCGTTCCCATCCCGAACTTTAGAGGTTCCGGGGTCTTCGGGGTTATGGCTACGTCGAGCGAGCCAGTTATCCTCGCCCGCACAGAAGCGGGTCATGAGTGATGTGAGGGCGGACATTGTCCTTCGTTTGTCCTGGACGAGCTGTCGGGCCAGCCATTCATCCCGAATATTATGTCTGAAGGAGGCTATAGCTTCGGCCTCCGGTCAGTCTACGATCTGGTTCTTCTTGGTCAGGAAGCGGTTCCAGAATAGCCGTGCGGACTCTCCGGGCTTCTGAACGATGTTGCTTAGATCGGATGAGTCTGGTGGCCGAACATAAGTGCCCTGGAAGTTAGATCGGAATGCCTCTTCTCGGTCCTCCCAACATCCGATAGAGTTTTCGGGGAGGCTATTTAACCAGTGCCGAGCTGGCCCCTTGAGCTTCAGGGGTAAGTACTTGATGGCGTGGAGGTCATCTCCCCGTGCCATGTGGATGTGGAGGAGGAAATCCTCTATCCATACTGTTGGGTCAGTTGTCCCATCGTATTGCTCTATGTTTACGGGCTTAAACCTCTCCGGGAACTGATGCCGCATTACCTCATCTGTGAAGCACAGTGGGTGTGCAGCCCCTCTAACCCGAGCTATGGTGCGCCGATGATCGGCGTTTGCCCTAGTTCGGTGCTGTTCCCGATCTTGATTGTCGCGGTCGAGCCGAGGCCGGTACCCGTCCCGTCTATTGGGTGAGTATCCTCTGGATCCGTAAATGGATCGCGTGCGGCCTGCTCTATAGTCCAGGTCGTGTCGCAGGTCGAACCTGAAATCGGGCTCTAGTGGCTCCTTTCCCCGTTGACGGGGTATCGTCGGCCTGTAGCCGGTATCATCAGCCGTCCGGTCTCGCCCTCGAGGGGGCGGTCTGGCTTGTCGTATGGGGTATGCTTGGGGGACGGCGTATCAGTAAGTTCGTCGTCGAATTGTGGCAGCAACCGTCTGCGAGGATAGCTCTTAGGCTGGTCCGATAGACCGGCGCCGTATCCTTCCTCGGTTGATAGGACTCTCGTCCATCGGTCGTTGAGGTCATCCTGTTCGGCTCTGAGCTGTCGCTCTTTTGCTTTCAGGCTGCGAGCTGTGGATATGAGCTGCTGCCTGAACAAGTCCTGGTCTTCGGGATTGTCGGGAATAGCGAAGTCATCGGCATCCGAATTATCCTCCCCCTCGATAGAGCGGCGGTAGTCGTCGTCCGCCGGATCATCTGGATCGTCGGGGTTGTGACGGTCTTCGGGTCTCTCCTGACCCTCTAGCAGGTGTTCGGGGATTTCGGGGCCGCCGATGTCTTCCGGGGTATCTCCGTCCTCGTTGCCATCTGTAGACTTTCGCCCCTTTTTCCCTTTTGACCGTTTATGCGGCTTTCGGCGTCTTGATGGCGCCTCGTCCGACTTATCACCGTTGTTCTTCGGAGTGTCCACCATGTAGACGTCGTATGTAGAGGTGGCAGTCCACTGCCTGGTCTTAGCAGGGGTGAGGGCGTTTTCTTCCTCATCCATATATTCTGCTCCTTCGGAAGCATAGTCGAGCATGTCGGTTAAATCTTCGACAGTGGCTATGAAGTGGGTGGTGGGTGGGACGAAAAATTTGTCCTGACCCGTCTGAAATCCGGTCTGAGAACAGATCGGAGTTGGATCGTCGATGATCTTCATCGACGAGATCCGATCCAGAGCCTCATTGAGTATCGAGAGCTCGGTCGGGTTGGCCTGCCCAGGGCTTCCGGAGTGAGCCTCCGAAGCGTCCGTGCAAGGGGAGTGTTTGGCAAGAACTGGTGTCCGGACATCGGGCGCTATGACCTGATCCGGACTGAACGTCGGGTCCTCGTCGGGCTAGATTCCAGGGGAGGGGTCGAATAGTGGGCATGGGGTTAAAGCCTCCGAGCCTTCGGGCATAGCGGGCGAGACCGCGAGCCCGGAAAGTGATAGATCGCCTCGAGAGTCTACGGAGAACTCTAAGTTCCCGAATCTGACCTCTTGATCAAGGGCGAAGCTTCCGACGCGGCCTAGGTGGCCGGTTGAGTCGGCGTGCAGCACTATGCTGCCGAAAGCGAAGATCTGTCCGGGGACAAAAGTGCCCGTATTGCGGACCTCTTCGTTGACGACTAGGCGAGCTATCGATTCCTTCTGGCGACCACAGCGGAACTCTCAATGAAAGCACCAATGTCGGTGTCAAAACCGGCGGATCTCGGGTAGGGGGTCCCGAACTGTGATACTTAGATCGATGGTAACAGGAGACAAAGGGGGCAAGGTTTTACCCAGGTTTGGGCCCTCCTATGGAGGTAATACCCTACGTCCTGCTTGATTATATTGAGTGTATGGAGATTACAGAATTGATCTACCATGAGATCGTATGACTAAAACCCTAGATGAGTTCTCTTGTCCTACATCCTAAAACCTTCCGGCTTATATAGACGCCGGGGTCCCTAGGGTTTACACATGGTCGGTTACACGTCGAAGGGACAAACATGCCTATTCGCTACTCCAAACGTGGAGGACAATCCACGATTCCCGAAGCTTCCTTCTTGGAGATGAGATCTTCAATTCTTACAGTATTCGGCAAGTGGCCCATACAGTCCGGCCCATAAGACATAGGCCGGCCTGCCGAGGACCCCTTAGTCCAGGACTCCCTCACCGGGTGCGTTTAGAGATTTTACAGTGATAGGGTTGCTGGATAGGTTGCCGTCTCTCCCCTCTCAATTTTCTCCGTGTGTCCCTCTCTATGTGGATGTGGAAGGATCGCGAGAAATTCCGCGATTTCTCGATCTCCGCCGCCCACCGCTTCTCCACCGCTCCACATTCCGCCGCTCAACCGCCGTGCAGCCTATAAAAGGCCCTCCTCCCCATGGCTTCCCCATCTTTCGAGCATGCCCGTTGTCCGCCGCAACCGCACCGGGATGGGACTCCATTTCGTGCCTGCTTTCACGCGCGCGGACGAAGGACGCCCTTCTCTGTCTCCGATCGGCTCTGGGGTTCAGGAGCAGCAGCAGCCGGCCGCCGCCAGGGCGAGCAGCGATGCCAGCTGCGCAACAACGGCGGACCCGGCAGCGTGGAGTCATGTCCGGCGAGAAGCGGGCTCTGCAGGGCGCCGTGCTGTGCGGCCATGTCCGAAGATTCCGTGGACGGCCAAAGGGAAGGAGCCAGGAGGAGAGTATTCTTCAGATGGTGAGAGGGAGACGCTGGAGTGGTCTGACTCCACCATCACCTTCGATCGCTCCGATCACCCGGACTACATCCCTCACCTAGGGAAATTCGCTTTGTGCTAGATCCGATCATCGGCGGTTTCCGCCTCCCCAAAATCCTTATGGATGGGGGTAGCGGAATCAACGTCATCTTCTCCTCCAACACACTGGCAAAGATGGGGATCTCCCAATCCCGCTTATGCCCTTCGCCTACCTACTTCCACGGATTCGTGTCAGGGAAGAAGGTGCAACCATTGGGGCAAATATCTCTCGAGACCGTCTTCGGGGACGAGGACAATTTCCGCTCAGAAACACTATGCTTCGAGGTCAAATATGGTCCTGGTCTGCTACTATACCATGTTAGCATGTTTCTATACTGAAAAGAGCTTCTATGCTACAATACTAATCATACATAGCCAGTTTCATTTCTGAATAACATGATTACTAGCATCCACTTATGATTTGTATGATCTGTGTGTATAGATAAAGTTGATGGTTTGGTTGTGTCTTTCCTACCTCACTGTCTTGCTAGATGTAATGAGAAAAAACTGGACTTTTTTGCTGTATGTAATTGGGCAGTTGATTGGGATGTCTTGCCTCCTGCGTGTGCGTCCGCCGGCCGTGTAGGTTGTGCTCGGTCTCGTCGTCTTCATCCAAATCCCCACCATCACCGTGCGACGGCGGTGACTACAAACATTACAGGTGAGTCCTCCCACGTCTCTCTCCTTCCCCTTGCTCTGAGCATGTGGTTATCGAGCCATGGCTATGTGTATAGCTCTGGGTGCCATGACTACTTAGGTTTTGGATTTGGCCTCAATTGGATACACTACTAGAATCAGGCTCGTTGCCGACGGCCTAAACTATGCCGACGGCCCCCGTAGGCATATATCACCCTATGCCGACCACCTACGCCTAACCGTCGGCGTACAAAACACCGTCGGCGTATATCAATCTATGCCGACGGCAACCGTCGGCGTACAAAGGCCGTCGGCATATATTGATCTATGCCTACGGTGGCCGTCGGCATAGACGCCCCGTCGGCGTATCTGCGGGCCCGGCCACTCGACGGGTTACGCCCGTTTGACGCCGTCAAAGATATGCCGACGGTCCTGACGGACACCGTCGGCATAGCTGCGATGGTCCACGTCATCGATCCGCGGCATATGCCACGTCATCGATCCGAGGGAGCTGCCAATCCGGGGGCATACCTATGCCGACGGTTATGCCGTCGGCATATGCGGTAGGTGCCACATCATCGATCCGGGGGAGCTGCCGATCCGGGGCCATAGCTATGCCGACGGTTATACCGTCGGCGTACCTATTTTTATTTTTTATTTTGGCTATGCCGACGGTGTAACCGTCGGCATAGGTACATTTTTTTAAAATCTTTTCCCTATATTAAAATTTGATTTACTTAGGAAGTCTATAACCCATGTCCATGTTATATATAGTCTACACACAGTTTTTCCAATGCATCGTCTATTTAGGTGTGTATATAGGCGCTAAAATCATGTTATATATAGTACTCTACACACAGTCTTCACGGACGCCGCTGCCGCCGGCACCTGGAGGGGGGAAACGGTGTCGTCGGGTCGACACGGAGGGAATATTGCGATGGGTTGGGCCCTGACCTTGATCCGAAGTGTACCTATGAGCTGGCCTATCACAACCAGGTGGAAATTTCCCCCGGTCAAACCCCGTCCGGTGAAAGTCAAAGGGGTAGATTTGTTCGGTCAACAATGTCAGGGTTAGACGGGACGGGGTACTTGGGGGGTAGCGATGCCGCCAGGTCTTGCGCTGGGCCCTCTTACACGTCTGTAAATGTGGTGGAAGGTGCATGCACGCGGCACGCGGGTCCGTAGTGTGACCCCCCTCGCGGACGTCGTCGGTGCCATCACACGGAGGGGGGAAACGACAACGTTGGGGAGACACGAAGGAATGTAGTTTGTTTTTTAACACTCATACACATGTATATCATGTATGTATGTGTAATAAATAAACAAAGTATAATCCTAAAAAAAGTATCTGAAATAACCCTGAACAAAGTATAAAAAAGTAATTAAAATATGAAATATATATGCCGACGGTTAAACCGTCGGCGTAGCTCCACCTTATCCACTAACCTTATCCCCTCCCACGTGCTCTCCACCACTCATCTCTTTCTCCCTCCCAGCGCCCGACCCCCCTCAACCCCCGCGCCGCCGCCGTCGCCCGCCCCCACGCTGGCCAGCCCCGGCTTCGGCTGCCCCCGGCCCCTCCTCCCGGCCCGTCACCGCCCCCGGCCCCTCCTCCCGCCCCGCGTGCCGTCGCCCCGGCCCCCTCCTCCCGCCCCGCGCGCCCTCGCCCCCGACCCCCTCCTCCCGCCCCGCCGTCGCCCCCGACCGCCTCCTCCCGCCCCGCCGTCGCCCCCGGTCGACTCCTCCCGCCCCACCGCCGCCTCCGCCGTAGCCTCCGTCGTCGCCCCCGGCCCCCTCCTCCCGCCACACCGCCCCCTCTGCCGTCGCCCCCGCCCCACTCCTCCCGCCCCACCGCCGCCTCCGTCGTCGCCCCCGCCCCATCCTCCCGCCCCACCGTCGCCCCGGCCCCCTCCTCCCGCCCCACCACCGCCTCCGCCCCACCGCCGCCCTGTCCGCGCCGCCCGCCGGCCTGCTGCCTCCCCTCGGTGAGCTCCCCCACCACCTTGCTCACTTTTTTTGTTTAGTGCAATTTTAATAGATAGATATAATTTGTATTGTGTAGATAGATTGATAGATGGATATATGAATAGATTGATGATGAATGTATTGGTCTACATGATGAATATATATGACATGATGAATATATTGTTAGTGTTGTTAGTTTTTTTTGGTCTACATGATGGTGTTGCTACAAAATAATGATGAAACTTTAAATGGATGAATTTATTTTGTATTGCTCATCTAGTAAATAAATCTATGAAGGCATTGGTCCGTGATCTAAGTTTTTGACAGTGGATGATCTAAGTTTATTTGTCGGTAAAATTTACAGGCTTAGTGGTGTTGCATATCTTTGGAGTCATCGTCGTCAAAGGCATTGGTCCGTGACCTCGTCGATGTTTGACTACTTCCTCTACAGCCGAGGGTGAGCTAAGAATCCATCTTAATAATCATGTCACTAGATTTTCTTTTCGCATCAAGTCGCGTAACCTAGGCGTCTCCCGTCCGAAATGGTTGCATGGATAAATATGCATTCAATTGCATATTTATCACCGCAACTGTTTCGGATTGTCCAGCGTTTTCCACGGACAGCCCGAGGATGTGTACATTGGGTACGTTTTCCATGCTCTACCCCGTTCCGAGACAGGATTTCGGCGGCGCCTCCCCGTTGTTCTCCGGATGCACATTCTCTCGGATTTTTGCCGAGACGTGTATCTGGAGAACAACGGGGAGGTGCTACCGAAATTTTGTCTCGGAACGGGGTAGAGCATGGAGAACGTACTCAATCTACACATCCTCGGGTGGGATTAGGACCCTCTTTACCTATTAGAGATGTAGGTGGATTCAGTGCCGTCAATGCGGTAGAAAATAAATATTTGATGTGATTAATTCAAATGAAATCTTAATTTTGTTGTGTGGCTCCCAATAAAGCAGAGGATGGCAGATAATCAGTGGATGTATAATGGTTTTACCCGTGGGAATCGAGTAACATCAGAGTGGATTTCCAAAACCGATGTGTTTTTGAGGGAGACATTCCGTGGTCCAATGAGAATGATCCCACATTGCCCGTGTGCGAGATGTGGCAGACGTCACTCTAAAGGCAAGGACGAAATGACCTTGCACCTTCGCACGTACGGATATATGAAAAACTTTGACATGCCGATAAACTTTGCCGAGTGGGAACGTGGTAGAGAGGAGGTGATGCGGCAACGCATCGGTGGTTATGTGGACGACGGGGTCAGAGACATGCTAGATGATGTCATTGCTGCAGAGGCGACACATGCGACACCTTCAAAGAATGAACCAGAGGAGCCGGAGGAGCCGGAGGCAACCGCAAAGTCCTTCTTGGAGATCTTGGCTTCGTCAAAGAAGCCTCTTTATGCGGGTGCCAAACTCTCTCAGCTGGATGCCATCTCGCAACTGATGGCAGTTAAGGCTGAGTACGGCTGTAGCCAAGCTTGCATCAAAGCATTTCTGGGAGTATGGGCTAACAACCTTCCTGATGGTCATGAACTGCCGGAAAGCATGTACACCACGAACAAAATCATGAAGACACTCTCTATGGATTATGAGAAAATACATGTCTGTCCGAAGAATTGCCTTTTGTTTAGGCACGAGTATGCGGATGACAAGTACTGTAGGAAGTGCGGTTCCTCTCGGTACCTTGAGGTGGTCGGTAAGGATGGTCAAAATAGGCAGCTACGCATCCCCGCAAAGGTTCTTCGATATCTTCATTTCATAGAAAGACTGCAGCGCCTTTTCATCACGGAGGAGTCTGCCAAAATGATGAAGTGGCACAAGCAAGGGAAAAGGTACCATACAAATAAAATCGTACACCCATCGGGAGGTGAAGCATGGAAGTCATTCGATAAAGAATACCCCGAGGAAGCAGCCGAGGATGGGAATGTCAGAGTTGCAATAACAGGTGATGGGATCAATCCATATGGTATGTCGTCCAATTCATACAGCTGCTGGCCTGTGTTTGTTATTCCACTCAATCTCCCTCCCGGTGTCCTAATGCAACGCAACACCATGTTCTTGTCGCTGATCATTCTAGGGCCTGAATACCCGGGGAAGAATTTGGCAGTGTTTATGCAGCCGCTGGTGGATGATTTGCACCATTCTTGGTACTTCCCAAGGTTGACATACGACTGACATCTGCAGAAAAATTTCTTGATGAAAGTTTGGTTGATGTATTGCATGCATGACTTTCCCGGCTATGCCCTATTCTGCGGATGGTGTACAAGTGGTAAGATGCCATGCCCAGTGTGCATGCAGGCTCTACGTTTTATTTGGCTGCAGAAGGGTCGCAAGTATGTAGCCTTTGACCAGCACCGCCAGTTCCTCCCTCCAGACCATCCAGACAGGGAAGACAAGAAGAACTTCACGAAAGGTCGGGTTGTCCATGAAGTAAATGAGATTCCAACATTTTCGGGGGCAGATGTTCTTGCTCAGCTAAAAGCTCGCAAGCCTGAAGTCAAAGGGAAAGGCAAAGGCAAACGCTTCAAGGGATATGGTGAGACGCACAACTGGACTCACATTAGCCCCTTCACGAAGCTTCCCTATTTCAAGGACCTCAAACTTCCTTATAACATCGATGTGATGCACACCGAAAAGAATGTCGCAGAGTCCCTTTTTCGCATGATCCACAACATTCCTGATAAGACAAAGGATAACGTTCAAGCTATAGCCGATCAACAAAAATTTTGTGATAGACCACGTCTAAACATGCAACCTCCCACAGGCGGTCGAAAAAACTGGTTCAAGCCAGAGGCTGACTTCGTCCTTAAACCGCCAGAAAAGAAGGAGGTACTTATGTGGCTCAAACACATTGTGAAGTTCACTGATGGTTATGCATCGAATATAAGTAATGGAGTCAATCTTTCAACGGGCAAAGTCAATGGGCTCAAGAGTCATGACTATCATGTATGGATTGAGCGGTTAATGCCGGTGATGGTTCGAGGCTATGTCCCCGAGCGTGTCTGGCGAGTGCTTGCGGAGCTAAGCCATTTCTTCCGCACACTATGTGCTAAAGAAGTATGTCCCGAGGTGATTGGACAATTGCATAAGAAGGCACCGGAGTTGATATGCAAGCTAGAGAAGACCTTTCCGCCAGGCTTCTTTACTCCGATGGCACATCTCATTTTGCACCTCGCGAAAGAGGTATCGTTGGGGGGCCCTGTGCAGAATCATTGGCAGTACGGCCCTGAGAGACAGAACAAGCATCTCCGAAAGAAATGTGGAAACAAAGCTAAGATTGAAGCTTCCATAGCTGAGGCAGTTATCCTTGAGGAGGTGTCAGTCCTCAGGACATCGTACTATCCAGACCACGTTCCTAGTCTGCATAATAAGGTGCCTCGATACAATACGGAAGAGCCCAAGTATAAACCCAAGCTCGATCTATTCAGCGGGCAAGGTGGCAGGGATGGGTGCTCGAAATCTTATAACATGCCAGAACAAGAGTGGGAGGACATCATGTTCTATGTTTTGCACAACATCAAGGAAGTTGAGGAGGAGTGGATGAGGTAATACCACCACACCATTCCTTTATGTCTTGCACAACTTCATGCTCTATGTTCTCTTAATTAGTCTCAGCCTAAACACCGCTTTTCTTCTTTCAGTCAATTCATTTATGAGGAGTGGAAGGGAATGATTCTTCCTACTCAGGTGGAGGCACTTACTCTTCTTCGGCATGGAAACCCTGGAAGGCAAAAATATGTTGCTTGGTTCATGGCTAAAGTAATTTTTCACATTCCCCTATTAAATACCTAGTTGAACATTTATTAGTTAACCAAACTAATGCACCCAACATTTCAATTAAACTTGTAGGGAAAAGATCGGAACATATCTATGGATGACGAATTGAGATGGGTTTCCATGGGTTTTAACCCTTCGGTCATGACATGTGAAAAGTATGATGTGAATGGGTATCGCTTCCATACAGAGGAGCACCAGAACAACCGGCCTGATCCCAAAACTATAAATACTGGAGTGTACACCCCAGGTCAAAATGGAGTTCAGTATTACGGAAGGGTAGGAAAAATATACGAGCTTTCATTCAGTCGTGGCCGCAAAACCCTAAGTCTCCCTGTGTTCAAATGCCGATGGTTCGACCCAGTAAAGGGGCTGAGACATACGCCTTCCTATGGTTTGGTCGAAGTTAAACCATCAACCGTCTATGCTGGAGCCGATCTCTTTATTGCGGCTACCCAAGCCACACAAGTTTATTATCTGGCTTACCCATGCCAGAAAGAGTACCTAAAGGGTTGGGAAGTTGTGTTCAAGGTGTCGCCACATAGTAAGCTACCGGACCCAAACGATGACGATTATTACAACATTAACCCCATGATGTATGAGGGAGTGTTCTTTCAAGAGCAACCCGATGATGATGATGATGATGTGGTCAGAAGCGATTACGCTGACTCCTTGGGTGATGATGATGTGGATCCAAACGATGATGATGCACGGAATGATGGTGAGACCATTGTTAATGAAAAAGACATACTTATGCTAGAAAAGTTGTTAAATGAAGACGATGACGACGAGGAAGAGCCTCCACCTCCGTCCGACAATGAAGATGATATGTGTGATAGTGATAGTGACAGTGATGATTCGTATGGGTCCTAGCAGATGTACGTTTCATGTCTTTTTACTATGGTTTATTAATATGCTTATTTATCAATGTCTTTTTTCTATGGGTTTTTTCTTCATTATTATTATACTAATTGTTTATTCTCTTTTCAATGCAGGTTTGCTAAGCATGGGTAAGGGCAAGGCCGATGGCACGGGTTTACTAAGCAAACTCACATCGATTAGTAGTCGGAGTGGTCGAGCCCGTACTATTCCGTCTCGACTACTTGAGGATGATTCCTCACAGGGAGGTCAGGGGAGAGGTGCCCCTAGAGGTGGGGGTGCGGGGAGAGCCCCTTGAGGTGGAGGGGGTGCAGGGAGAGCCCCTAGAGGTGGAGGGGGTGCGGAGAGAGCCCCTAGAGGTGGAGGGGGTGCGGGGAGAGCCCCTAGGGGAGAGCCCCTAGGGCGGGGTCGGGGCCAGAAACAATGCTCCCTCACCGACTTAGGGGTGTCATTTACAAGGCCCTCCTGTAGTGAGGTACCCTCCTCTAGTGAGAGACCCTCCTCTAGTGAGGTACCCTCTACAGAGGAGGAGGAGTTTCGCGAGGAGGTTGAGGAGGAGGAGGAGGAGGAGGTTCGTGGGGAGTTTGAGGAGGAGGAGGAGGAGGAGGTTCATGGGGAGTTTGAGGAGGAGGAGGAGGAGGTGGAGATTGGTGGTGGCAGGGAGGGGGAGGAGGTTGGTGGTGGCAGGGAGGGGGAGGAGGTTGGTGGTGGCAGGGAGGGTGGTGACAACAAGGGATGGCTGCGTGGTCGTGCAAGACTCCCCCCCGAACCTGATACCGAGGAGCAGAAGTGGATCATTACGCCAGCGGGGAAAGAGTAAGTGCCCCTTAATCATATTTTAATTCTTTTGCTTGTAAACATGCTCATATTTTCTATCTTTTGTAGGGGCTGGCAAGTTGCTCCAAAAGTCCGTGTTCCAAATGGTACCCTCACTATCTTGCTGAAGGAATATTGGCCGGGGTTGTTCGCTCCGGACCCAGGCACCCGAAGCGCTTGGTTTTGGCCATGACCTGGGACCACTACGAAGCGGCTCCCCATGCGGACTATGTGACACATGCTAAGGCCGTGAAAACAAATTTTTGGATAAGTTCTCTTCTGAAGCATGAGTCTTGAGTTTCGTCCATAGTTTATCATCGAATGGTTTAACTCATGGCTTCTTCCATTCTGTTTTTATGAATAACTGTAGAAATACTATCGAGTTCTTGAGGAGAACAAGCCCATTGCCGACAAGTTGTTTCAGGGCGCTGCGAGGAAGCAGGCCCGCCAGATGCAATACGAGGTGCGCTGGGTGGCCATCTCGCAATATTATTACAACTATCGTAACATGAAGATGCCCAAGGAATTCGCGCAGGAGGAGCAGCTTACCTTGACTAGGAAGCAATACCTGTTGGTAAGTATAACAGACTTTTCATTCCGATGTTTGTGGTAAGTTTCATTGTTTCGTGTCGACATGCCATTATGCTTTCATTATGTAGGCGTGTCCTGGCGTGTCCTGTGTGGTGACTTGTATCTTTCATGCATCTATATTATGGACTTATGTCGTGTTGTTCGACTTATATTGTGTTGTTTCGACGTATGTTTTGTTGATTCCACTTATGTTGTGATGATAATACTTATGTTGTAGTGATAATGATGTGGATCTGTGTTATATATATGTTGTTTATTATCTGTGATATATTTGTGTTGTATATTATCTGCAAATAAACAACAAAAAAATAAACAGTACATATGCCGACGGTATAACCGTCGGCGTAGCCTTGCCCCAGGGAGAGCCAGGAGTTGACACGTGGCAGCGCTATGCTGACGGCTACACCGTCGGCGTAGTCCCTGATGTATGCCGACGGTATAACCGTCGGCGTAGCCTTGCCCTAGGGAGAGCCAGGAGTTGAGACGTGGCAGTGCTATGCCGACGGCTACACCGTCGGCGTAGTTCCAGATGTATGCCGACGGTGTAACCGTCGGCGTAGCCTTGCCCCAGGGAGCGCCAGGAGTTGACACGTGGCAGCGCTATGCCGACGGCTGCACCGTCGGCGTAGTTCCAGATGTATGCCGACGGTATAACCGTCGGCGTAGCACTCCCCCAGGGAGCGCCAGGAGCCGACACGTGGGTGCGTCTGGTTGGTTGACGTCCTCCGACGGCGCCGTCAGCCGCCGTCATGTGAAAAGGGCGCCGACGGTATCTACGCCGACAGACGGCCGTCGGCATAGGAAGATATGCCGACGGTTTCCCTATGCCGACGAAACTGACCGGGTACGCCGACGTTCACGATCCCGACGGCCCTACGCCGACGGTGGCCGTCGTCATAGCCCTACGCCGACGGTGTTCGAGCCTACGCCGACGGATTCCGGCCGTCGGCATATGAGGCGATTCTGGTAGTGATACGTAGATGATGCTCTAGTGGTTCCTGCTAGCTAGTCAATTTTCCTCTGACTACGGAAGGGCCCTGTTCTAGTATGTTCTAGTTTTACCAAAGGGCTCTCTCTGTTCTAGCATTATTGGTAAACATACTTGTGTACTTGTCAAGTAAATTACTTGCCCTGTTATTTTCTGAGTCGCCACCGGGTACTGTTCTTTTAGGAGCAGATTTCTCATTCTTCACTGGAGAAAAAACCTCAACTTCCTGCTTAATATCCTAATTCCGTGGACAGTTTTAATGTCATTTGGTGGATTTGCTTGCTTCTCATGAAATAGAATAAAATTCAACTCTGTGCTGCTGTCGATTGCTTAGTTTATTTATTTATCAAAGGTAAACTGTTTGCAACTTGCATGCATCGAGCCAATGCTGTTATTACTCGAAGCAATACTTGTACATGTCAATCGCTTCACTCAACTATTTCAGTCATTCAGGATGTCACCTTCTACCAGGAACTAGCAACGTAGCATCTCAAGTGCTCATCTCCCTTCCGCTTGGTTATTTGTCAATGACCAAACATATATGTGTGTTAAAGAGCTTTAAGTTTTCACAAGTGAAGCATGATCTGCACTGTTACCTCACCAAGATTGTCTGTATTTTAGTCGGGCGATGACCATTGCTTTAAGTTTCCTCGGCTGGACCACGCACACTCGCATAACAAACTCAATAAAAGTAAAGCATTGTGCTGCCACCATGCATAGATACACTCCGATCAATCAAAGTACTGAATTTTTTTAAGGCCATGCATCGGTGTTCAAGATGATATTGTTTCTCTTTTTCCCCTTTTTGGAGCAACTAAAAATCCATCCTGTTTCCTGCCATGGTCTGCTCATCCAATTGTTTTCGCTATATATGCAATTACAAACATCTTCAGATTCTTTTTTTGTGCTGTTCTTGACAGCGCACTAAGAAGATTTGTTTGCAGCCTCGCGAACTCGACGATTGTATGGAGTGGTAGACTATGCAGTAGCAAGGTTACTCAGGTCAGGTTTTTCTTCTGCTTGATTTGTTTGTTTTGTTCCATACAGAAGGTAGTTACTTGTGTTTTGTGTTTCTCTGTCTTTCATTTTTGTGCATGGGTTCGGTCAGATGAGATGATATCATCTATCTATTGTTTAACAATGTCAGTTACTGGCATGTTTGGCCCATGAAAAGTGGATATCATGGCTGTGAACATCTAAACTGCTACTTCTATTAGTCATTAGATTCAGGTTATACTTGTTGATGTAGAATGTCTTTTGTTCTAAGAAATGTTAGCCTACATTTACTTGGTTAGAGCAACTTGTGCATTTTTTTCCAAGTTTGCCTCTTCCAAGGTTAACCAGTCTCTTACATAGCCCAAGATAAAGTTATACGTTGTACAAAGTATGGTCAGGGTCCATTGCTGGTGCTGCCTTGTAGTCCTCAGCAGCCACGCGTAACTTACTCTTGGCAGCATTATCTTCTGCCTGCATGCACACCACTTTACTTTCTTATTACGGTGTCATAAACTCCGAGTTTAATCGACACAATGAAATTATCAAATAAAACTCACGCTCTTGGTCTTCTTCAGAAGTTTTTTCAACCCAAAATATGCCTTCTTCAATTCTGAATGTTCAGGGTCTAGACGTAGGCCTTTCTGATAGTGCCTAAACAGAAAGTTTTGTTATTGGTGTAGCAAGTACTTAATCTTAACGGCATTATGTGCCTGTACTGGCACCTTTTAAAACGAAAAGCACCAGACAGTACTTTACCTGTTGGCAAGGTAATAGTATGGTCGACCACGAAGTAACAGCGCATCCAAGTTATCTTCATCTTCCTTGAGAATAAAATCCTGTCTCCGAAATAACACTCGAATAGTCTTTCAGTGCCAGCAATGCTTTGGCCTTGAGAAGCTTTGCCTGAAAAACCAACCCTTGTCCTGTTACTGCAGCTTACTGAGTGATACAGGATGGCACGGAATATTACTGGTTGCACAGAATTACTAGATGGAGTATACATACTGCTTAAAGTGTACCTTCAAGCAACCTGGAGAAAAGACGAGTACTCCAGGACTTTTGAGAATTCTCCAGCATCAGACTGGCTATAAGCTGATTCTAATGCGTTTTGAGCCTGCAGCAGCTGAGCTAGTTCCTTTTCCACTGAAGCAGTCCCGGGCTTCAGCTCAAGGAATTTGATATAGTCACTCTCAGCTTCCTTGTGTCTAGAGTTCAGAAAAGCATGTTAGAGATGTGAGGAAGAAAGAACCGTGAAAATTTGAAATTAATGCCAACGAACTCAGCTACTTCTGACTTGTGAGGGCGCAAAGCCGCAAAGGAACAACTTGGAAGATGTGCACTACCTTCTTTCTAGCCATCGTTTTCAAATACAAGGATGGGCATGGTACCCCGAAGATAAAACAAAAAGAAAATAGATCATAAGTAAGTGTAAGTAGCAGGGACATAATTTACCTGCATCTGTAACGGAGCACCGACGCGCGCTGCCTGTAAGCTTCAGAATGGTTGGGGTCGAGCTCCAAGACCGCGTTTAGCAGACCGAGCGCTCCGTCGTATTTCCTGAGGCTCATCATCTCGGAAGCGCTTTTGAACAATTTGGAGGGATCATTGTCTTGGACTTCTGGAAAATGGAAAGGTAAAAGGACATAGATTATGATTCGGTCTTTTTTTTTTTTATTCGGTTCGCCAAGCTCTGTTGTGGAGTATGTTGGTACTATCCAGAAGGGTTTTCTCTTGTAAAAAAGGAAAGAAAAAAAATTGGTGTAGGTAACAAAACATGACGGTGAATGATGTACAGTTGTGATCTATTTTACAAAACTGCTCTCAGTTTCTCTTGTAAAAAAAATTGGTCAGTCAAAAATGAACACACATTGACTGGGGTTGAAACGAAGTTTGGTCTTGTATGTTGATAGCTGTGGAATCAGGAAGAGAAACACGAAAATGGTTGCGGTTGTTGTTAATTGGTCAAAGTCATGAAAGAGTAAGTAAACGAGGAGTTGAGTCAGAGGACGATTAGTTGGTTTTGAGGGATTTACTTGGAGTCTAGTAGGAGCAAGCATACGACGTACTCCCTCCGTTCCTAAATATAAGTCTTTTTAGGAATTTCACTAGAGAACTACATATGGAGCAAAATGAGTGAATCTACACTCTAAAATATGTCTACGTACATCCGTATGTAGTCTTCTAGTAGAACCTCTGGAAAGACTTATATTTAGGAACGGAGGGAGTAATTGGTTAGTAGAATCTACGAGTATGTAAAATGAGAGTCTAGTTCGTGTGCTACGAGACGTATAGGACTACCGCCTTGTATGTATTGCTTAGCTACTGCTACAAATTGCATCTACGAGACGTGTAGGACTACCGCCTTGTCAGATCCATAGTGGAACCTCAACTTTTCATCTAGTTCGTGTGCTTAGTTTATTATCCGCAATTTCAGATTGCAATTACCATTGTTCTTGCTGGTTCTTCGGTTGCTTGCAGGAACTCGAACCTCGTTGTTCAGGTTGATCGTGCCTACGACAAGGTCAATAACCATCGGAGATTGGTTTAGCGATTGTCGAGGCGTATCGTCGGGTACGGTATAGCCGGATCGTCAAGGTCAAAATCCACCAAATCGATAGTTATCCCCACTCTCATCGAAAGATCGGGCCGCCGTGATCCTCTCGATAGCATTGACACGTTATTTGGTACGTGGCTAAACGGAGTTGATATAAATATCGCTAGACATATACGCATAGGAGTATGTGCACTTCTCTGGGCTATATGGAACTGCAGGAATGACATGGTTTTTAACAGGCAAATACATATACGTTTTTTGCAGGTACTACACAGGGCGTCGGCGTTGATCCGTACGTGGTCGTTACTCACTCCTGCGGAAATCAGGGAGCCTTTGGTTACTGGGTGTGCCCGGTGGGAGATGGTAGCACGGGATATATTCAACCGGTTTGGATGGTGGTCCACTAATATGATAGATGGTTAGGCATCTAGGTCTATTTTCGCCGGTTGTGGCTTCTATTGATTTGTTTTACAAATTGTAATTTCGCTCCTTCAGAGCTTGATTGGGACCGCAGACTATTTGTTTTAGCACTTTCAATAAAGTGGCCGTATGCATCATGCTGATGCAGAGGCCGAAGGTCACACTCCTTTTCTAAAAAAAATATAAAATGAGAGTCTAGTTGCAGGAGAATAGAAAGAGTATCAATAGCAGGCAAGATCCCATCATCATTCATTCTTATGGGGGCGCTACCGCTAGTAGTCAGTCCCCTTGCATACTAAATACTGTATAACCTAACGTAACGCGGGTAAGGTATAATATAAAACCGAGTTGAGAGTATGAAACTGAGAGCAGAGCAAATCTATGCATGTATGATTACACACTTACACAGACAGACGGAGAGAGTATGAAACTGCTGCTGATTGAGTTGGCATGCAAATGGGGGGGAATGGATCGGAGGAGATTTACCCTGTGAGGAGGAGGAACAGAGGATGGGGGAGTAGAAGAGGAGCAGCGGCAGCGCCAGCCGCCACGCCATCCCCACGACTCCAACACCCGTTCGCTGATTGAGTTGACCTGAAGGAAGGAAGGAAGGAAGGTCGAGGCCGGCGGCGTCCGCCTCTTGCTCCTTCCTTCCTTTCTTGCTCACCCGTTGGATTCGATTCGATTTGATTTGTTTTGTTTTGGCTACCAATCAAATCCAATGAACGGAAGGAAGGAGGGAAGGAAGAAGAAGACGATACGAGGGAACACGTAGCCTGGCCAATGGCTTGGCGCCGCGTGGCCTTTGCTGCGTGTTACGCCCTCCGTCCGTAACAGCCCGGACACGGAAAGCAACATGATACGCCTCCTACCTTTGCTTGCGTAGATCCACCGGAAAACAAATAGAGACGTGCCACTGCCACTACTTGTTTCACCATCCACATGATTCTACAATACCATTCAACTCCTGATGCTCGCATTTATTACTGGATTTATTTCAGCATTTCTGTAATTTTGTTTTTAGAGACGTGCCACTACTTGTTTCACCATCCACATGTTTTTATATCTTGACTTGATGTTCTGCAATTTTGTTTCACGATGCACATACTTGCTAGCCAAATACGAGTAGTAGGTGCTTGTTCTCTATCTGGACGAAAACATACTTGCTACCCTCGACAATAACATTCATTCATTCGAGTTATAATATATAGGGTCAACTGTTAAGCATGCACCTATCTTTTTTTTCCTACGTTCAGTCAGCTCTCCACCGTCCGATCAAGATCCAAAGGCTGAGCTGCCTTCTTCTTCCTCCAGCTTTCTTCTCACCCCCATATACTAAATCTAAAATAAAAAAATAAAAATTAAAAAATAAAGTTTTCGGAAAAAATGAAATAGCGGTCTTGGTATTACCGTTATGGAAGAAATAAAATTTTTATAACAAATGATGGTGAAAACTGAAAGAACATGAAAAGTGATCGGTTACAATGTATTTAAATATACGACCCACAATCCCATGACATGGGTGCATTTTAAATTATTAATAGCCGTTGATCTTTCCTCGGATCGATCTTGGCCATTTACTCGCGCTGCTGAACTGAACTGAAATATTCCCTCCGTATCAAAATGTAAGACGCTTTTTGATACTATCATAATGTAAAAAACAGTCATACATTTTGCGGCTGAGGGAGTAGATTTTACTGTGCTTGTTGTGTGCCTGTGGACTGGCCGACGGTTATTCAACGTTAACCCAGTGTGAGCTGAGGGGCAGACGGCTGGACCCTATGGGGCGCCCCTATGCCTCGCATTCAGCAAGACAGAGGGAACCCTCGTTGAAGGAGCCCCACAAGCTGGGCCGGCCCAGGTGCACGAAAAACAACAGCTTTGTTTTCTATTTGTTCTTTTACGTTTTTTATTTTATTTTTTTCTTTCTTTTTTCACTTTTTTTATTCTTCCAAATATTCAAAATATATCAAACAATCAATCTGCATAAAACATTTGAAAAATATTGACAAAGTATTGGAAAAATGTTAAATGTATATAGAGAAAATGTTTATCACGTATACGAAAAATGTATACAAAAAATGTGTATGAAACAAATTGATCATATATATTAAGAAAGTTAATCAAGCATTTGAAAACAATGTTGAAAAGTGTTTGCAAAATGTTGAGCAAACATTTGGAAAATGTTAATTGTGTATAGAAAAGTTCTGAGTACTAAAAAAATGATGAACAAATTTGATCATGTATATAAAAATGTTAATCAAGCATTTGGAAAAAATGTTTGAAAAAGTATTTAGAAAATGTTAAATGTGCATAGGAAAAATGTTGATGATGTATTAAAAACATGATGAATTTTGTTTATCATGTATGTAAAAATGTTAATCGAGTATTTCAAAAAATGTTGAACAAGTATATGGAAAAATGTTAATCAAGCATATGAAAAATGTTAAATGTGTTTATAAAACATGTTGACCATGTTTTTAAAAAATGTAAATATTGCATTTAAAAATGTTAAACAAGTATTTGAAAAATGTTCAATACAAATACAAAACTGTTGACCATGTATTAGCAAAATGCTAATCTTGTATTTGAAAAATGCCAATCAAGCATTTGAAAAAGTTTAAAGTGTGTATAGGAAAAATATTGACCATGTATTAAAAACCCGTTAATCTTGTATTTCAAAAATGTTAATCAAGCATTTATTTATTTATTAAATGTGTATAGAAAAAATGTTGACTATGTATTAAAAATGTTAAATTTGTATTAGAAAAAGTTAAATGTGTATTCGAAAAATGTTGTTGACATAAAAAAATGTAGAATGAAAACCAAAAGAAACAAAGAAAACCAAAAAAAGTAAAATCAAATAAGAAACAGAATAAACCAAAGAAAAATGGAAATGGAAAATAAAACGGAAGAAACAAATGCAAAAAGAATTTAAAAACAAAGAAGAAGAAAGAAAAGAAAAAAAGAAAAAGAAACCAATGAAAACCGAATAAAGCAGAAGAAATGGAGAAAGAAAAGACACACATTGAAAACCAAGAAAGAAACAAAAATCGAGATGTATAAACACCGGTTCTTTTCCTTCTTGTAGGCTGCGCCCTAATAATTGTACAGGAACTCGATGTCAGCGTTAACTCCATTTTTCGGAAAATATAATCTAGTTGGTCGGCCCGATACTGTAGCCTCGACGCGAGAGGTGCTTCCGTCTCGCTTAATGCGAGATATGCAGGAGCCCTTGGGCCAGTCGGTATGCACCACGGCCTCATACATGCATGATCCAGATTTATGTACTAGACTAGAAGTTAGAAGTATATGTTGTTGGGAAACGTTGCATGGGAAACAAAAAAATTCCTACGAACACCCAAGATCTATCTATGAAGATGCATAGCTACGAGAGGGAGACTGTGTCTACATACCCTTGTAGACCGTTAAGCAGAAGCGTATATTACGCGGTTGATGTAGTCGTACTCTTCACGATCCAATCGCGATCCAATCCGATCCAGCGCCGAACGTACAGCACCTCCGCGTTCAGTACACGTGCGGCTCGATGACGTCTCCTCCTTCTTGGTCCAGCAAGCGATGGAGGAGAAATAGATGGGATCTTAACCAGCACGACGGCATGGTGGAGATGGTGGTGGAAAAATCCCAGCAGGGCTTCGCCAAGCGCTACCGCAGATGTCATCTGAGGAGAAAATGGAGTAACGGGAGAGGGAGGGCTGCCACCGGGGCGTGGGATTGTTGTGTGCAGCCCTCCCCCTCTCCTCTACTATATATAGGAGGCAAGGGGCAGGGTTGGGGCGCAGCCCTTGGCCCCTCCTCCAAGGAGGGCGGCGGCTAGGGTGGAGTCCTCCCTCCACAAGGAAGGGAGGAGTCCCCCTCCTCCAAGGCACCTCCGGGGTGCCTTGTCCCTTTGGGACTCTTGCCCCCAAGCCTCATGCGCCTCTAAGGGCTGGTGCACCTAGCCCATGATGGCTAGGGCGCACCCCCTATGGCCCATGTGGGCCCCCGGGGCAGGTGGACCCCCGGAACCCTTTTCGGCACCCCGGTACACTACCGGTAATGCCCGAAACTTTTCCGGTGACCAAAATAGGACTTCCCATATATAAATCTTTACCTCCAGACCATTCTGGAGCTCCTCGTGATGTCCAGAATCTCATCCGGGACTCCGAACAACATTCGGTCACCAACGTACATATCCCAATACTACTCTAACGTCAATCGAACGTTAAGCGTGGGGGTTCGAGAATCATGTAGACATGACTGAGACACCTCTCCGGTCAATAACCAATAGCGGGACCTGGATGCTCATATTGGTTCCTACATATTCCATGAAGATCTTTATCGGTCGAACCATGATGTCAAGGATTCAAACAATCCTGTATGCAGTTCCCTTTGTTCAGCGGTGTGTTACTTGCCCGAGATTCAATCGTCGGTATCTCCAAACCTAGTTCAATCTCGTTACCAACAAGTCTCTTTACTCGTTCCGTAATACAAGATCCCGTGACTAACTCCTTAGTCACATTGCTTGCAAGCTTCTTGTGATGTTGTATTACCGAGAGGGCCCAGAGATACCTCTCCGTCATACGGAGTGACAAATTCCAGTCTCGATCCATGCCAACCCAACAGACACCTTTGAAGATACCTGTAGAGCACCTTTATGATCACCCAGTTACGAAGTGACGTTTGATGCACACAAGGTATTCCTCCGGTGTCAGGGAGTTGCATGATCTCATGGTCTTAGGAACAGATACTTGACATGAAGAGAGCGGTAGCAATAAACTAAGTGATACGATCAAATGCTATGCTTACGGTTTGGGTCTTGTCCATCACATCATTCTCCTAATGATGTGATCCCATTATCAAATGACAACTCATGTCTATGGTTAGGAAACATTAACCATCTTTGATCAACGAGCTAGTCTAGTAGAGGCTCACTAGGGACATGGTGTTGTTTATATATCCACACATGTATTTAAGTTTTCGGTCAATACAATTCTAGCATGCATAATAAACGATTATCATGAACAGGGAAATATGATAATAACCAATTTATTATTGCCTCTAGGGCATATTTCCAACAGTTCCCACTTGCACTAGAGTCAATAATCTAGTTCACATCGCCATGTGATTCACACCCAATGAGTTCTGGGGTTTGATCATGTTTTGCTTGTGAGAGAGGTTTTAGTCAACGGGTCTGCAACATTCAGATCCATGTGTACTTTGCAAATCTATATGTCATACTGTAGATGATGCTACCACGCTCCACTTGGAGCTATTCCAAATGACTACTCCACTATACGCATCCGGTTTGCGACTCAGAGTCATCCGGATTGGTGTCAAAGCTTGCATCGACGTAACTCTTTACGATGAACTCTTTATCACCTCCATAACCGAGAAACATTTCCTTAGTCCTGTGTAGGTACCTAAGGATAATCTTGACCGTTGTCCAGTGATCCACTCCTGGATCACTCTTGTACCTCTTTGCCAGACTCACATCAAGGCACATCTGGTATGGTACACAGCATGGCATATGTAATAGAGCCTATGGCTGAGGCATAGGGGACGACATTCATCCTTTCTTTTTCTTCTGCCGTGGTCGAGCTTTGAGTCTTACGCAACTTTGCACCTTACAATACAGACAAGAACTCTTTCTTTGACTGATTCATTTTGAACTCCTTCAAAATCTTGTTAAGGTATGTGCTTTGTGAAACTCTTATCAGGCCTCTTGATCTATCTCTATAGATCTTGATGCCCAATATGTAAGCAGCTTTACCTAGGTCTTCCTTTGAAAAACTCCTTTCAAACAACTCTTTATGTTTTCTAGAAATTCTACATCATTTCCAATCAACAATATGTGATCCACATATACTTATCGGAAATGCTATAGTGCTCCCACTCACTTTCTTGTAAATACAAATTTCTTCACAAACTTTGTATAAACCCAAAAGCTTTGATCACCTCATCAAAGCATATATTCCAACTCCAAGACGCTTGCACCAGTCCATAGAAGCATCGTTGGAGCTTGCATACCTTTTAGCATCCTTAGGATCGACAAAACCTCCCGGTTGTATCACATACAACCTCACGGAAACCGTTAAGCAAACGTTGTTTTGACATCCATCTGCCAGATTTCATAATCGAAAAATGCAGCTACTACTAACATAATCCCAACAGACTTTAGCATCGCTACGGGTGAGAAAGTCTCATCGTAGTCAACTCCTTGAACTTGCCAGAAACCTCTTTGCGACAAGTCGAGCTTTATAAATGGTGACATTACCATCAGCGTCTGTCTTCTTCTTAAAGATCCATTTCTACTTAATGGCATGCCGGTCATCGGGCAAGTCCACCAAAGTCCATACTTGGTTTTTCATACATGGATCCTATCTCGGATTTCATGGCCTAGCCATTTGTCGGAATCCAAGCCCATCGTCGCTTCCTCATAGTTTGTAGGCTCATCGTTGTCTAACAACATGACTTTCAAGATAGTATTACCGTACTACTCAGGGGCAGTACGAGTCCTTGTCGACCTACGAAGTTCGGCGAGGGGCGTAGAAGAGGAGGCCGGGGAGGCTCGCCCGCGGCGTGCTTCGGCGAGGAGCAGAGATGAGGACGCTGGGGAGGTTCGGCCGCGGCGGGATCTGGCGATGGGCGACCGCGGCGGGATCCGGCGATGGGCGGCCGCGACGGAGCCGACTAGGCGCGGAGAGGCGGGATCCGACGAGGGGCGGAGAGGGAGCCGTTGGGGAAGTTCGGTCGCGGCTGCTGCGCTTCTGCGCTTGGGCAGAGAGGAGAGAAAGAGATCGAAGAGGTGGGGTCGGGCGTGGGAGAGAGAGTGGTGGGGTCGGGCATGGGAGAGAGAGAGTGGTGGGGTCGGGCGTGGGAGAGAGAGAGTGGATGGTCGGTGTGGGAGATCGTGATGGGTGGAACAGATCATGCCATGTCATCGATCCGTGGGATCGATCCGCGTGGTGTGTTTTCTCTTTGCCGTCTGTAAAAAAACGCAGGTCTGTAGAAAAATTGCAGACGGCAAAGAGCTCTTTGCCGTCTGCGTTTTTTTACAGACGGCAAAATATGTTTTTGCCGTCAGTATTTCTTTGTCGTCTGTCCCAATAGAAAGCTGACGGCAAAGTGGTCTTTGCCGTATGTCCCGATAGAAAGCTGACGGCAAAGATCTTCACAGACGGCAAATTACTTGATTCCTGTAATGATATGGAGTGACAAATCCCAGTCTCGATGCATGCCAACCCAAGAGGCACCTTCGGAGATACCTGTAGAGCACCTTTATTATCACCTAGTTACGAAGTGACGTTTGATGCATACAAGGTATTTCTCCGGTGTCAGGGAGTTGCATGATCTCATGGTCTTAGGAACAGATACTTGACATGAAGAAAGCAGTAGCAATAAACTAGGTGATACGATCAAATGCTATGCTTACGGTTTGGGTCTTGTCCATCACATCATTCTTCTAATGATGTGATCCCGTTATCAAATGACAACTCATGTCTATGGTTAGGAAACCTTAACCATCTTTGATCAACGAGCTAGTCTAGTAGAGGCTCACTAGGGACACGGTGTTGTTTATATATCCACACATGTATTTAAGTTTCCGGTCAATACAATTCTAGCATGGATAATAAACGATTATCATGAACAGGGAAATATAATAATAACCAATTTATTATTGCCTCTAGGGCATATTTCCAACATATGTTGCCTAAAAAAAAGAAGTATATGTGTAGTTTACTTGCTCTGCTTTTTTGTATGTGGATTTTGAAATGGTTGATACATGCATGATCCAGATCCGTTATGTGGTTTCTGTTGTTTATTTTCCGACGACCCAATTGTGTTTTTGTTTCACCATTCTTCACTTTGATGTACCTGAAGATCAACGGTTAGCTCATATGCGTGGTTCTTTAATTCTGCATGCTTGCTCAAAGTTCTATTTTATAGATGGTATACTATTGAGGTAAAGTGCTGATTAGTTCAATTTGTTGGCTGGAATGTACCGAAAACAGATTATTTTCAAAATGCATCATACCGTGCTAATTTATTGTTATTGTTGTCATATGCGGTGAAGGTATATGCTTCATCAAGTTTTGGCGTACACTTTTCAGTTTTATATTTATTATTACTGCAGGACGCTCGTTCTGCTGTCTGCTAGTTTGAAATGAAAGGTGCATAAAGGCCCAAAAGCAAGCAAATGATTTGGGACTCGTAGTGCTATTCTAGGACTAGAAATAGTAAGACATGATAGTTATTGGCAAAGCACTGGCCTGCAAGCTTAACATCATAATTTGAGCGGGAATTTCACAAAGCACAATAACTAGAAAAATCAATCATCCATTATTATTATTACCAGTACAAGAAACTCGTGACAACAATATATAAACTCAATGGAGATAGAGAGTCACATTATACTCGATGATATCTCCCTTGGACGGGTTCACGGAGTTGATACAGTCAATGCATACGGTCCTGAGCAAGCCGTACCCTTGGGCCATTCGGAACGCACCACGACCTCCAATAATGGGGAGCTCCCTGCTTGGATTACTGAATTGGTTTCTTGAGAACATCACAAACGAGCTGCCTTTGAACGGACCATCTGTCATCTCACAATCAATAGTTTCCAAGATCGTGTACCCATCTTTCCCCGTTTCAACATACATGCCCTGTGCATTCCCAACCACCTTAGATGTACTTGCGGGCCCCTCGGTGAGCACGTCGTCAAACACGTAGACGGAGCTAAAGGGCACTAAGCCACGAGCATGAGCTGTGGCATTCTTGTTTTCAGCAACGAGGACCGAGGATGGATCATTCACGCTATGGGTGTTGTGGAGGTAGAAGCGGATGTTCGTCACCTTCCCGCTTCCACTAACCGGGGAAGTATTGCATTGGAGAGATAGAAGGAGGATGGTGAGGAGCAAGAATGGAATTCTCATCTTGTGTTCTTGTGGCTTTTGGATTGTGAATTGAATATGATCGGTAAGAAGGTTTTGTATGTGTATTTATAGTTGGGGAGAGCATATCTTTTGGTATTCGTTATACGGAAGAAAATTAATGAATATAGATGGGAGGATATCTTTTGGTAGTCGATATGTACAAATAATTAATGATTATACTTAAGTACCGCCTATATTTGGAAAGAAATTAATATGATCCATCTATAGAATATTTGGTGAAATATAGCCTACTTGAAGCGAGGACATTGCAAGCCGGTGGGCATCACCTTGGTTGGTCGTATGTGGCTCGACCACGGGACGGATATGGGCCCCAAGCAGGTTGTGGCATCCAGGTGGCACATCTTGTGGCGGAGACTACTAGGTGTTGCCATGGTGCGCACGACAACCATCGACGAGACAATGATGTGATAGATCAACGTGATGACGTCTTCTGTTTTGGTCAGATCTCCTTTGACCGGCTTTGTTTCGTCAGACAGTGTGAGCATGCTAGTAGAGACGTGGATGATGACATTTGTGGTTGACCTTGATTATGTGTGTTCTCTGGGTGAAAACCCATGATTTTACTGTTGGCTAGATCACTTAGCGTTGATGTTCCCACGTTGTTTTCTATTGAAGGTATTGACTCAAAGTTCTTCTTCGGTGTTGACGACCCTAATGTCGCCTTTTGTTTGACCAACAAATATCAACATGTGGGAGACAATTCCTCTTAAAGGCATTGTCTTGAGTTTGTGCTCTTTCTTTTCCCTTGATCGGTGGATTATGGTCCACAATAATATGGATTGTGGTAGGATTTAAGGAGATGATGCCGCGAGAAGGTCCAATATGGATGACCTCATATTTTACTTTCATTTCTATAAGCCGATTTGTCCGACATCAAGAATGGTCACGTCATAGGCTCATGATGTGACCTCCTTTTGTGCTACCTCTCACATGTGGTCGATGTCATCCCCCTGCCCCTCCCTCTCTCTTTCTTCCGTTCCCCTATCCTTCTTCTTTGTGCCTTGTGGGGGCGTCAAGTTGGAGCGCTTTCATCCCTCGGCCAGGCATGCCTTTAAATCTGACTCTACCTAGTGTTCATAGTTCCATGCGTCGGTTGCCATTGACCTCGTCTCACGGACCAATTACTCTTTCTCCCCCTCCCACTTCGCCTTCCCCGCCCCATTCGTCTGTTGACCGTGACTAGCGTTCACGTTAGTTCTTGAGTTTGGCAGAAGCAAACACTTTTGCTAGATCTAGATCTTATGGGAATAATATATACATAAGAGAGCGATCTCCACTACTATTTATCTCCATACACTACTATGTCACCTCAACATGCAATGTAAAAGAGCCACCTCAACATGGTAAGATGCATGGTGAAAGATCCACCAAACCATTCAACCATGCATGTGAAAACTATGACAATACTTATATTCCATAAATATCTTACATATATTCAATAATCAAATATCCATGTTTTAACTTCATCAAAATATATAACAAACAATTTTGACAACAACATGCGGATTATCATCTAGTTCGCGTTGTGTCTAAGTCGTTTGTTGTCTTCGTGTTGAGGTGGCAAAAAATTGAGATTAAATGACAATTATCAGACATAAGTAAATCCAAGACATCTTAAAAAACTAAACCAATTCAGAGTAACTATAACCCTCCCTTAAAAACCTTTATATGCTCAATTTATTTTTGAGAAGTTAACCTAGAACTAGCTTTCTTCTTAAAGTTTTAGTCCCTCAAAATTTAAGGAGTTAGTCCATAGATATAGCTCAACCAGCTCAATTTTGAGGAGCGCCTCACACTATAACTTCTCAAAACGCCGCGACTTCTTCGGCCACACCCACCCCTCAGCCCACGTCCCTAACCATTCCTGGCCGCACCACGCTGCCGCCAAGTTTCGTTGCCTCACGTGCTCTGCTGGCCAGTGCGACCTCTGGCCGCCGACACATGCGAGGTTTTCGACGAAATGGGCAAAACATTTTTCTTTTCTTTTTCTTTATAGTAATTTGGAAATGTATTTGAGATGAGTTTTGTAACACCTTAATTATTTTTATTTAGGAGTTAAACTTTAGGATAGTAGCTAGAGATGCTATCAGGCGATGCAAGGGAGAAGGAAGCACGGTAGCCGACAAAAGAAGCTAACAAACAAAGAGCAAGGTTTGCTCTGCTCGTCATCAGTTCTCCACTAGTGTAATAAAAAAAGGTTGCCCCTTTCCCTGCTCTGCTCTGCTTCGTCTAGATCCATCAACTCCACCCATCCATGGAGCAGCTGCCGGACGAGTGCGAGCTTGAGGAGCTGGAGCTGCCCACTGTAGACCTCGAGGCGGAGGACTTGAGCCTGACGGAGCAGCTGGCGGCGGCGTGCCGTGACCCGGGCGTGTTCCGGCTGGTCAACCATGGCGTCCCCAGCAACCTCACCGCCCGGCTGTTCGGGCTGGCGCGCGGCCTTCTGGAGCTGGACGCGGCCAACAAGTCCCGGCTGCCCGGCTACTTCTGCGGCACGCCGGCGCTGGCGGCGCTCCCCGTCAAGGAGCTCAACTGGCTCGAGGGGCTGCACGTCGACGCCACCGACAGCTATCATTCTTGTCCTGATGATGCTGACGGTGAAGCAGACGGCACTGCCTTGGCGGAGTTCATGGAGGCGGTGAGCGGGGAGTACGTGGCGCACATGGCGCGCATCGCTCGGAAGCTGTTCGACACCCTGGCCAGCGGCGAGCTGGGGCTCGACTCAGAGCAGCGGGCGTCGTACCTGACGGAGCGCGGCAGCATCTTCCGCGCGTACCGGTACCCGGCTGCTGCTGCGTCGGGCGCGGGGCGGCGGCAGTTGGGGATGGAGGCGCACACGGACAGCTCGGTGCTGTCGATCCTGAACCAGGACATGGTGGGCGGCCTGCAGGTTGTCTATGGCGGTAGGTGGCGCACGGTGCGGCCGGTGGAGGGCGCGCTGGTGGTGAACGTGGGGGACATGCTGCAGGCGATGAGCGGGGGCGCGTACCGGAGCCCGGAGCACCGGGTGGTGGCGCCGGCCTGGCCGGAGGTGGACAGGATGTCGCTCTGCTACTTCGCGTTCCCGGAGGAGGACGCCGTCATCGTCGGCCCGCCGTCCTGTCGTCAGAGAGAGTTGTACCGGGGGTTCAGTTACCGTGAGTTCCGGGAGCAGGTGCAGGCGGACGTGAAGGCCACCGGCTCCAAGGTCGGCCTCGCCAGATTCCGCGTCGCCGTCACCCAATCATAATCATTGGACTTGGAAGAAGCCTGATCATGTGGACGGAGCGGTTTGTAGCATGTGGACGGAGCGGTTCATGATGGTGTATTGTTTGTTCGAACCGCCTGAAATTTTGGACGTAGCTATAATTTTGGTGGGCTACAAACCGCCTGAAATTTTGGTCGGCCTCGCCTGTTCATGATGGTGTATTGTTTGTTCGATTTGTAAATGAAACGATACTCATCTATGGCGAGAGATGATTTTCATATTAAATTCCCCTGGATTACCACAAAACAAAAAACATTGAGACATTAATTAAAGAAATGTATATTACCCGACGCAAGGCACTTACCAGTTCCAAATATGTCACGGAATACGTGTGCTCCCATGTGATCAGACCCTTCACTATTTGGCGTCAATACGGCTCCTCTACGTTGGGCATACCATTCTTCCTTTGACGAGCGCTAATTAGAATAATTGTTGATCAAAATAGTCATTATTGTATAAGTGTGTTTCCATCTAAGCTGGAAGAACAGACCTCACACATTTCCTGGCAAAAAATAAAAACAATTTAAAGCTTCCCAGTTTAGTAAGAATAAACAACCTCAATAAAGGACAACTTAGAAATGTGATCATTTTCTAACATAAAAAATATCACGATCATACAATATACTATGGGATGTTCACTATTTTTCTCTTTAAGGATCGCCCCATTCCGGGAATGTTTTTTTTTTGGAAACTGGCCAGGGGAAACCTTTTTTATTTTATTTTTAATTAAAAAATAGATAATGGCATAGGACCCGCCAGTCAAGGACACGTGTGACGGCTACTGGCAAAGGCTGGTGAGCAGTGGCGAAGCCAGCCGGAAAAATCTGTGGGGTCAATGCTATTTTTTGGACTATTTTCTTCATATTGTACAGTAAATGTACAGTGATTTTAGCCTAGTTTCTCAGCTGACCCCACAGCTTACATGTAGAAACGCCATTGCTGGTGAGGGCACGGCGACGCTCCGCCAGGGCGCACGGTGAAATTTCAGGCGGTTTGTAGCCCACCAAAATTATACCGGAAGATCATTTTCCCCTAAACCCGAGGGAAGAAGGGACCTAGTTTACAAGATCCCCCAAAGTTGTCGATGCTTTATGGGAATTATTTGAGAGGGTCTTTTGCCCTAGATTCCCGTAAACGACAGGATTTTTATGAATAAGAGAGTTGTTGGAGTTGCTATAATTTAATCACTCACTTCTTTTGTACTCATGCTCACCAGATAACAATGTAACTAATTTATTTTTGTTTCTTTCATGTCGAAGGAACATTCTTCAAGTTACAAGAAACATAGTAAGAGTGTCAACTAATTGTTTGGGTTTATCTTGGCATGCATTATACTCCCTCCATTTTTATTTACTTCGCATATTCGTTTTCACCTAAGCCAAACTTTATATAGTTTGACCAAGTTAATCGAAAACACTCTAAACTTTCACAATAAACAAATATATGGCATGAAACTCTATTGAATGATGATTCTAATGGTATTGACTTGGTATTGTGGATGTTATTGTTTTTTATAAAATTGATCAAAGTTTAGAAAGTTTGACCCGAGACAAAGCTACTATGCGAAGTAAGAAGGGAGTACATAGGCTAGTGTGGAATTAATGCAGAAAAATATCGGGGCGGGGCGGGTCAGTATAATGCAACATGTTGCATTATATTATACTACAAGATAGAAGATACGTATAGTCTAATTAATCAATCCAATTGTGAAGATAAATTTGGTTCCTAGTGAACTCACACGGATGTACGTCCTTCTATAAGCTGCTGGTGTTTATCATCACATCAGGCAAATATGTTTTTTTGCACAGAAATCAGAGTGACGATCCAGCGGATGGAATGCTGATGGTCTGAGAGGGCTGAAAAAGTGCTCAGTTATAATGTATAAATACGTGCAATCTAATTAATCAATGCAATTGTGAAGATAAATTTGGTTCCAAGTGAACTCACACGATTGTACGTCCTTCTATAAGCTGCTGGTGTTTATCATCACATCACGCAAATATGTTTTTTTTGCATAGATCACATGGGCCACGAGGTGAGAAAGATTATCTTCTTTTCCGTGTCGGTCACATACTCCTCTCACAGCGCATGCCGGAAGCCACACCTACCAAACGCGTGAGCTTGCATTTTGCAAAATCCCATTGACCTTCGTGCATGTAACCAATCAACATGCATACGTCAATTTTTACACTGTTTTTTCCAATCAGGCCTCGCTCAGCCCGACTCGTTTTCCTCGTACCGCCTGGCCCAATGGATACAGGCAACCAAACACGTCCTACTGTATGTTTGCAGTGGGCCGAGAAAGCTTTTATTACATAGTGGGCTGGGCTCTTTGTTAGGATCAAGTCGTCGTTTAGGCTTGGCTCCGTGTACGTACGACTTGCTTGCGGCAGAGTCGAGTCGAGTCCAGTTGAGTTGAGTTGGGGCACGCACGGCACGATCGGATCCACAGCGAGCGGAGCGGAGCGATGGCCGGCGGCGGCGGCAGCAGTCAGGAGAGCGGCGGCCATATGGAGCTAGACGGCTGCTTTCGGTGCACGGTACTCGTCGCCGTGGGTTTGCTGACCCTGCCGATCGCGGCCGTATCCATCTGGCTGCCGGGCCCTGACGCACCGCCACGACCCATGTTGGTCTTGTTGGCCAGGATCCAGTGCGTCCTCTCCCCCTGCATCCTCTTCATCGTCCTCGCCACAGTCACCCTGGATCAGAGCAAAAGTCGACCACCTTCCCCACCACGGACACGACCCATGTTAGTCTTGTTCATGAGGATCCTAATCGTATGCATCGCCGCCGCCTGCAGCTTCTTCATGCTCATGCTCGCCCTAGTCGTCACGGAGCAGGGCCAAAGTCGACCACCTTCCCATCCACGGACGGATGTTTAGCAATTAGCATGCTTCTTCTTCTTCTTCTTATTTGATTTTATTGATTCATTCATTTCAGTATTTTATACTAGATAGATTTTCTGGCCCCTCCGTATGCACATCATGAGATATTTTATTCCTGAATCTTACTCCAAAAAAATTAGTATGCACACTGTTGTAAGATTAAGTAACTATTTCTACATTCCCGGCCGGCTAGCTAAAAATCATCCCATCCTAATTTTGAAATCAATGTAAATAAAAAAATTAATAGCCATCGTTTGAGTATATAAGTTGAGGCAGTTTTATGTGGTATGTTTACAAAGCACAACAAGTCAATAACTAGAAAACTCAAGCATCCATTATTCTACCATTGCGCCACAAACAACCCAGGACGACCCAAAATACATAAACTCTGTTAATGGTGCCAGAGCATCACATTGTACTCTATCACATCTCCGCTGGGAGGGTTCACAGAGTTGAGACAGTGAACGCACACCATCCGGAGCATGCCGTACCCTTGGGCCATCCGGAATGCACCACGACCTCCAATAACGGGGAGCTCCCTGGTTGATCTCAACGGGTTTCTTGAGAACAATACAAATGAGCTGCCATTGAATGGGCCATCCGTGATCTCAACGTCGATGGCCATCAAAATCGTGTACCCATCTTTTGATGTTCCGATGTACATGCCCTGTGCATTCCCAAGCACCTTAGACGTAAATTCGGGCCCCTCAGTGATCACATCGTCAAACACGTAAACAGAGCTAAATGGCACGAAGCCACGAGGATGGGCCGTGGCATTGGTATTTTGTGCGACAAGGACCGAGGATGAATCCTTCTCGGCATGGATGTTGTGGAGGTAGAAGAGGATGTTGGTCTCCTTCTCTCTTACAAACGGGGAGGCACCAGAAGCATTGCATTGGAGAGAGAGAACCAGGATGGTGAGGACCAAGAATGGAGTTCTCATCTTGTGTTCTTGTGGCTTTTGGAAATGTATTCGTGAATTCTGATATGATCGATAAGAAGGTTTGATACGTGTATTTATAGCTGGAGATGAGGATATGTTTTGGTACTCTATATATGGAAATAAATTACGCCGTGTATTTATAGCTGGAGATGAGGATATCCTTTTAGTACTCTATGTATGGAAATAAATAATGGCGTGTATTTATAGCTGGAAGGAGGATACTTTTGGTATTATATATACGGAAATAAATGACTGCTTGTAATGTTAATTTATAGCTGAATAGGAGAATATCTTGGAGGCCAATATCTGGCAATCGATCGTCAGGGAGGGAGGCTGCAACGACCGATTCATTCGCTGAGGGGCTCGCGATCGAGCGAACCAGTGGCCCTTTTAGCTTCTCACTTTGGCTACCGGGCCTCCAGGCTTCGGCTATGCAAACAGAAGTAAACAGAAGAAAAAGGAATGATTTAAAAAAAATGTAAAATGCCATGCTGTAATAATTAGAGATTATAATCCTCAAAAATTTTTAGAGATTATTTTAATATAACAAAAAAAATGTCATGATCGAAAAATGCCACCCCCTAGGAAATAGAATATGCCATCTCTTAATAATAAAAAATGCCATCTCCTAAAATAAAAATACCATCTCTTAATAAAATAAATGTCATTTCTTAACATAAAAATGCCATCTCTTACAAATGATAAATAATGTCATCTCTTAATAATAAAACATTCCATCTCACAATAAAATGCCATCTCTATTATACTGTGTGTAGTAGTTTGCTATGGTTGTGGGTTCCCTAGACATCCGTTTTGGTTGCCTGGTGTGGTATTGCGGGGAGTTATAGGCAACTATGCCTGGATATGCTTATGTTTCTCTGTTGCTGCTTCATCAATAAAATGGGGCGGGGGGAAACACCTTTTTTCAAAAAAAAAAAAATACCATCTCTTATAAATAAAATTCTCTAGTACTTTGAAACATGGTTCGCTGATGTTTCCCTTATAGTGAATGGGTTTGGGGATTCCACGTGGCATGGACCCTGCGTCAGGATTCGTGCAAACGAATCTGATGTGAGATGGGGATCACTGCGAAATCCCTCATAGCCGAGGGTCGCCAGTTATGATTTCTGAATATCTTTTTGTATTCCACGTACGGAAATTAGTATCAGGTGTCATCGCCATGGGGGGCCTCCTACTAAGCGCTGGTTCGCGCAGCTAGCGCTCACACGCGACGCGCAGCGGGCCGTCGGTTGGGGTGTGAGTCGAACTCCCGACGTGAGACTAAATGCCACATACGTTAACCACTTGACCAAGCACATTTTATTGATTACTAGAGGAAACAGAGCTATTTGACCCTTCTGTCAGCACAAACATTAAACATATAGTACTATTATATACCCGCTATAAATTATTTGAATAAAAAAATATAAATTTGAAAATGCATTAAAAACACGAATTGAAAGAATTCAAAATTTGAAAATGTTTGCAACAATTAAAAATTTTTGTAAAAATGGAAAAAGTTCATGAATTCAAAAAAAATTCATCGAATTTGAAATAGTTCACCAAATTTGGAAAAAATCATCGAATTTTACAAAGGTTCATCAAATTTTAAGATTACCATAAAATTTGAAAAAGTTTAACTAATCTGAAAAAGTGCATTATTTTTTAAAATAGCCATTGAATTTGAGAAATGTTCATCGAATTTGGAAAACGTAATAATAAAATTTGGAAAAAGTTCATCGAATATGAAAAATAAATTATGCAATTGTAAAAAAGTTCGTAGATTTTTAAAAAAGTTCATCGATATTTAAAACAAGTTCATTGATCTTGAAGAAAAGTTCATCTATTTTGAAACAAAATTTCATGAATTTGAATAATTTTTTGGATGCATTTCACAAAAATAAAAATAGATAAGAAACTGAACAAAATCGTTCCACAAGAAAATGAAAAAAGAAAAGAAAAATAAAAAGATAAATTTCCACGAAATGAAGAGGATAAAAGTGGAAAAAGGAGTGAAGTGTTTACTAGGCTACGCTGTGAGCCTTGAGGTCTCTAGTTGCCTCGCCATGGTGGTTGACACTTTGTTTTTTTGAGACAATGGTGGCTCGATCACGGGCCGAATCCGTTTCTTATCTATCAGCCCTGGTATGGGCCCGGCAGCCCGTACGTGGTGGACAGCTGGGCCGGCTCAACTAACTACTTGGTCGTCCGACGGGGCCCAATGGGATTCCATCACGTACGTATCTCCGACTCTCCGTACTACTAGTATAAAATACTTCCTCCGGCATCGAACGGTTCTACTAGATCCAAAAGCACAGACGATGGAGACGCCGTCGTCCAAGGAGGACCTGACGCAGCGGCTACCCATCGACCTGCTCGCCGACGTGCTGCGCCGCCTCCAGACGTCGTCGCCTCGCAGCCTCGCCGTGTCCCGGTGCGTCTGCAAAGCGTGGCGTGACGTCGTCGACAGCCGCCGGTTGCTGGTGGACCTCCTGCCGCGCTCGCTGAGCGGCATATTCGTCCACATCGGCAACGACAGTCGTGCTCGTGGGCGTGAACTGCTCACACGATACTTCTCGCCCGCAATGGTGGCCATGCCGTCCGCCAACAACGTCGCGGCCGCGTCCTTCGACTACGCGGACGCAGAGTGCTCGACGATCAAGCAGCACTGCAACGGCCTCCTCCTGCTCGACAACGAGTGGCCACGCCGCCGAGGGCCTATCGAGGAGAAGGCATGGGTGCTTAACCATGGCACGCGACGGTGGACGCGGCTGCCCCCACCGCCGTCCATGTGCACGCCGGGCATGGAGATGGAGGACCTCTTCATTGACGATGAAAGATTGATGCGCTGCCATGACCAGCACCTCGTGTTTGATCCCGCCGTGTCACCACACTACCAGGTGTTTCTGGTGAAGCACGTTCCCCTTATTCCGTCGCCTGATAACCTACATTACATGGACGATCACGTAAGAGATCGAGAATGGCCGCCGTCCACCTTTGTGTTGCTCGTCTTTTCGTCGAGGACACAGCGGTGGGAGGAGAGGCCTTTCATCCGCCAAGGGGACGCCGCAGGGACCATTGGCCGTATGTTAGAAATTTCTACATCCTCAAACTATTATGGTGCATACTGCCGGGGGACACTCTACGTTCATCAGCATAATTTCATCCTCAGGTACTCACATCTTAAATATGTTGGTTACATTTCAATTCAATGTGGCCCCTTGTTTGTTTGTCTAGCTTTGACGGTGGTTGGTTTATCTTCTGCATGCAGAATAAACATGTCAAATGACACGTATCAAGTAATTAAGCTGCCGAAAGGTTTCCCTACACAAACATGTCAAACATGTCAAACATGAAAGGTATATTGGAGACCATTATTTAGGAAAATCAGAGAATGGCGTGTATTGTGCGCTACTTAGCGGTCAAGATGGGCTTGGACTTCGGATCTGGCACCTGGACGATACGTATACGTGTGATGAGATAAACTGGAGGTTGAAGTGTGACATCAACCTTGGCCCTCTTCTAGCGGATTTGTCTTGCCAACAGCAACATGATGACAGTACTATTCGCTCGGAACACAAGATATGTCATAACAGATGTACCCTACTTGGATTTCATCCTAACGAAGAGATTGTCTTGTTACATACACCACTGAATAGAGTAATGTCGTATCGTTTCGATAGCTCCAAGATGGAAGATTTGGGGTGCTTACCCATGGAACCTCGAGACAGCATATATTTTTCATTCCCATACACGTCATGTGCGATGGGGGAGTTTTTGAGCAAGGACTGAGTAGCTCAAGTAAAATGGATGTTGGATTAGCGGCATGTTCTTGAGGAACAAGTGTGACCTATTTGTGTAGGGAAATGATGATCGTGTAAGTAACTTTATTTTCCTTTCATTATTCCTTTTACGGTACATCCGAGTAAATATTAGCCATTCATTCAGCCGATTCAAAGGCGTGGATTTATCAATACTACCAGAGAATCGGGGTAGTATTTTCTACTGTAGTAAAGTGGACAGAGGTTTTTTTTGTTTTTTGAACACATAAAGGGACAGAGGTGGGAAACAAATCCCGCACATACGAGGGTATGTTCGGGTATTCAGGAGATGTAACGAAAAATTCCTAGTTCTCTGTCGCTCTCTCCCGCACGCCGCGCCTGCGCTATGGTTGGCCCCGCCGCCGTAAATCGCCGTAGAGCGACCGCCCTGTGGCCTCCCACGCGAGCTTCCTGGTTGCCTGCCGCTGGGTCAGGGGGAAGTTGCGGAGGAGAGAGAGTTGCGCACCGGTTCTTGGGGATAAACAGCTACGGCCGACGGCGGCGGCGGCCATGGGGTTATAATTCATATTACTTGTTGTATACATGGAATCTGGCTTCTAGATCACTCCGAAAGTCCGAAAGGATATCAACCGCATCACTTTAGTAATATTATAAGGTTCTCCTATTTGGTTCATACATACAGACCCCGATTCTGCATGTGCACTCGATGTTTCTCTTGGCCTTTATCTCCAATAACCAGGCTGGTATTTTTGCCCCTGAGGAAGCTAAGGCAGCCAACAGCCATGGTCCAGAAATTCAGTATTGTGCCTCGACTATGTCAAGCGGAGTACAAATATTCAATCATCTCTCATCTCTAATCCAATATCTCACACGTTCTCGTCTGGACGGGGGAATATAGAGAGAGGATGGAGACCAAGGGGGAACGGGACGGCGTGGGCGGAACGCCAAGAGGGAAAGGTCGCCGGCGGCGGCGGAAGAGAAGAATGAGGCAAGACCGCAAGACAGCGCGAAAGAAAAACCGGATACCTGAGTGATTATTCACGATCACGACTCATACTGCTAAGTGGACCATATTACCCTTGAGTAAGTAAAAATAAAATCAAAATTTGCTAGTCACAATACCCAAAAGGCCCATGGAATCAACGGCTGATCTTGTACTTGTGATGTATGAATGAAATGGGTTCAAGCAAACTTGTGTTCATTCCTTATCAGCTATAATAACAGATTATAATAATAGAAGATAAAAATATGAAACTTGGCAAGAGAAGAGACAAGTCAGACAAGTAGGAGGAAAACAAACAAGGTGCAGCTGCCTTGCACTTGAAGTTTTGATTTTTCTTTTTCCAAAAAGAAACGTGCATATGTAGAGGAGGTACAGTAGTCAGTGAGAGGTGTTGAACAAGGAAGGAAGGAAGGAAGCAAGGAAGAAGACTCAAGTATGAGGATGGAATGCATACTATCTATGTATCTAAGGTGTGAGCATATAGTCTTCCGAGTTTACATCTTCATACTTGAGTTAGTAATACTGCCTCCTATAACTGAATTAATTGTCATATACGAATATTTGTCTTCATACTGATATACTCCCTCCGTCCGAGAAAAATTGTCCCCGCGGACATTTTGTGAAAACCCCCTTCCCTTTCCTCCGACAAACACAAAGCTCCCTGTGCCAGAACAGAGCTCCCCTGCTCGTTCTCCCCCTCGCCGGAGCTCCTTGCTCGGCTCCCCCGCGCCAGAGCTCCCTTCCTCTGCTCCCCCGCACCAGAGCTCTCGCCCCCCACTTGCCAAGGTGCGGCTCCCCCCTGTTCTCGCCCCCCACTCCAAAATGCTTCTTTTGAGTACTTGAAGCTTGGGAGTTTCTTTAGCAAGTTCACTGTAAAATTGAGTATAAGATCACTGAAAATTTTCTGGAGTGTATGTTCTGCAGTCACTGAATTTTCTGGAGTGTATGTTTACTGAATTTTCTGAAATTTCTGGAGTGTATGCATTGGGGTGCGTCTGGGAGAGAAGATTCATGGCCATCCTAGCTAGCTGCTGGGTGGAAAACATGTTAGGTTCACAGTATTCATCAAACCCGAGTTGATTTATCCACACTTAAGTACTCCTGTATAGACATACGGGTTCAGTTATGTTCATAGCAGAAGCACCAAGATTGGATTGATATGGCTCCTCTTTTCTTGTGACATGTACTCTAGAGGTTTTATTTATTTAAAATCTTTTACTTGCATGAACAGTCTGAATTGGTTATTACCTTGATGTGCAGATGTTGACGCAGTCTGAACATTTTACTTTTCATGAACTGTCTGAATCTTACGGCATCCCGCTTGGGCTACCGCCTAATGAGCTTCACGCCTATCTGCCCATAAACATCACTGCCATGGGAGCACTACACGTTCAGATGGGTCCTGCGTCTAGTGGTATGTCCTGAAGTGCTAATCCTTATGGTTAATACGGCTAGGTATGTCCTGATGTTCAAGTCATAATCTTAGATATTCTAATACGGCTAGATGATCCTTATGGTTAATCCTTCAGTAATTATGCTAACAGGATTAGGTGTAGTTCATGGAGATTTTAGAGCGATTAGCTAGAGAATACTCTGAATCTGACACTTACTCTGAATTCAGACTGATGAGCAGAGAGGCATCTTCTAGTAAGAAAAAGATGAAGACAAGGTTTGTAGACCTACCTTTCAGTGCAGTTGCAGCAGTTGCATCATCGACTGTGCAGGGTAGGGGGTAATCTGCACAGGTATCATGTGGTCATCACTAAAAAATGGTTCTTTCGATTCGGTTGCAGCTTGAGACACACAGTTCCTCGTCAGGAAGTGGCGCCCGGGGGACTCCAGTGCGAGACGAGCGTCGCCACTTCCGACCGCCACCACGTCGCTGCGGGAGCGCCGGCACCGATCTCCAAGGATGATGCTTGTCCCGGTAAGATTCTGGATGCTGCAAGACCAGCGGTCTTCAAAGTGCTTGTGTGAAGACTTCCACTGTCTGTGAATGTAATTGTGGTTCTCTGAAGGCGTATGAGAAAAACTAGCTGGGTTACTTTTGCTTAACTGGCAGCAAGTTTTGCACTACCATGACTGGTAAAATGCTTCTTTTGCTGTGATGATCCAAAATGCTTCATTTCAGTACAGTAGCTGTCAAATTTAGTCTATCTTGAGCTTGTCAAGTTTTGCACTATCTTGACTGGTAAAATTCTGTTTTGTCTTGAAGACAATTAACTGAAACTGTCTGGAACAGTTTAATGATTTGCAATATGGGTTACTCAAATCTTCTTCTTCTTGTAATCAAATTACTGAATCTTCTTGTAATATGCATATTACATCATGGCAGCAGTCCTTCTACTTATCTTGAAGAAGAAGAAGAAGAAGATGAAGAAGAAGATGAAGAAGAAGATGAAGAAGATGAAGAAGGAGAAGAAGGGGATGGCAGCAGTCCAAGGCTAGTTTGACATTTTACAATAACTAGTGGGTAGAGCAAGTTACAGTAGTGTTAATGTCTGAAGACGAAACATTGACTGTATTTTAATGGTTGAGTTTACAATCACTACTTGGAGTACACACTGACTGAATTTAACTTGGAGTACAGTCACTACACTGCTTCTATGCTTACAAAATTCAGACTGAATTTAACTCCCAAAAGAAAAGAATTCGAAATGGCTCCTCATTGTTCACTGTCAACTTGGAGTACATGCCATGCCTTCACAAATACTGATAGATGTGGTGCAGTCGCTGCATAATGGCACCATGGCAAAAAAAAACTCTATACAACATTTAGAGCAATTAATCATGGATGGATATTTATGCTCTTTTTATGTTATTAAATCACTATTTTTATGTACAGTACCAACACTTTTCTGAAACTGCAGCAAGTACTCCAAGAGTATGTAGGGAACTCTGAATATCTGAATAACTGCAACAGCACAACAGTAACAACACAAGTCTGAATGGGATGATTTTGTTCAGAATTTCACAACCAAAGATGGGCCACACACACGTTCTAGACCTCAAGCATATCCATAGGGGCACACGCACAAAGAGAGTTGGCATATCCAAAGAAGAAGCAAGATTAGGCTCTAACTGAATTTGCTCTAAGAGGACTTTTGCAAGCAGTGGTTCTAACTGAACTTTCTTGCTCCAACTCTTTGCTGATCACAAGTGAATTTGCTCTAACAGGAGTTGGAAAATGATCTGAGGCCACTGAGAACAGTGATACTCCGGCTGATCATTACTGATATCAAATCAAACTGATCACTATTTGTTATCAAATCAAGCTGATCAATACTGAATTTTATGTACACTGTCAACAATTTAAACAGGAAACTCCACATTAGTGAGCACGAGCAGGACTTGCTTCTTCTTCCCGATGAACACGGAGCAGCAGAAGGAGTTCGAGCTTGAGGTCCAGGCTGGCCGGGAGACCCATGCGCGCGCAGGTCCTGGACGGCAGCGGCGGCGCAGCCCTGGGCGGCAGGAGGGATAACAGCAGCAGGGGATAGAGGAGGCGCAGCGCCCTTCAGCCGTCGAGGTGGTCGCGGCGGAGGAGCAGGTGGGCAGGGGCGGCGAAGGTTCGCAGCGATGGCGCAGGTTGGCCGTCGTCGCACGCTGGGACCGACGGTGGCTGGAGCGAGCACGGTGCGGGTGGGCGACGGAGGAAGAAGGAAGAAGCAGAGGCGGGGCTAATTAGCACGAGTTTAAATGGTGGAAGGTCTTTTTTGCAAAATTACAAATGAACTAACGCCAGGACAAGTTTTATCGGACGGAGGGAGTATCTCTGATTCTCAAGGAAGGATTCAAGGCCGTCCGATAGTCCCTTCTCTGATTCTCAAGTCAATCAATCATCTGAAGGAAGGAAGGAAGGAAGGAAGGAAGCAAGCAAGCAAGCAAGGAAGGTGGGTTTTAGTTGGTTGAATTTTCTAGTCCAACTCTCTCCTCTGAAGGGATGACCTTTTCTTTGATTTGATTTTTGTGTGACCTTGCATTGCACTTGTCTTGACGAAGACAACTACTAGAACTTTTCTTTCTTGTTCCTTGTCTCTCTTGTACTAGTCTCTTCTGGTTGTCTCCTCCCCTCCTCTGCATAATCTAATCATAACAGTAAGTATAAAAAACAGAATTTAATAATACTCCAGAATAGAAGAGAAGAGAAGAGAAGAGGATCCTCTTTGGCGGCGAGACGAGAGGAGAGGAGAGGAGAGGAGAGGCCAAATCCACCAACCAAATCTCCGCCGGCCCAGCCTTTCTCCTTGCTTTGTTTCTTCTTCTTCTTCTTCTTGTTTCATTCGTCAGTTGGTTCTAATTCTATTGAGCTGCTGCTGCTGCTTTACTTTCTTCCCTTGCTGTTGCTCCTCAATCAAATCTCTTAATCCTAGCTTCCTGGCAAAAAGAAGAATTCAACTCCATCCATGCATCTATCCTCCTCACCTATCATATTCATACTAGCAAGGAGGATCTCTCTGCTCTCTCTCCCTCTGTGAGTTAACAAGGTGTTGCCGCACCAAGCAGGGAAGAGCAGGCCTCCTATCCTATCCTATCCTAGCTAACAAGGTATATCTGCTGCCTTTAATTTGTTCTTGCTTTCTTTACAAAACTAACCAGTACGTATTATCTACTGATTGGTTGATGCATGCGCCGGTGGTCTAATTATGAATTATTTTTCCCCTCTACTTAATATCGATCCATAGGTCATATGCAATTGTTAATTGTAAAGGGGCCTTTTCCTTTCTTTCTTTCTTTTTTAGAATATAGTTATAAACTGGGCTGTCTGCAACACACTAAATACTGAGTAACGTACTAGCAGCTACCTTGCAAAACTAAACTTACTAGCGTGCAGGCACCCAATTTTGCTTCAGGCTCAACATTTTTTTTTTCTCAAGTAGATTTCCAATAATCTAGTCCCTTTTTTATAGGCTTCTTCCTTCCTTCACACTGTTGCACAAATTAAGGGGCATCCTTGTGCAACTAATTAAATCCCTTGCCTTTTTTTTTTCTCTCCATCTAGTTTAACAATGTAGTATTCACACTGTCCAAGGTTATTATTAAGTGGCAATTTGATAACTTTTTTTTTTTGGCAGAAAATCCAACCAGATGCGAAGAACCGATCGAGACCCTAGCTACTACAAGGGGATCATCATCTTCTTAGCTCCGTCAAATCAAATCCTTCCTTATGTGAAGATCTAGCTCTTCAGAATAGGCTTACTAGTAGATCAATCAAGGAGAAAACATACTGCAAACGGAACATCCTACGGATTGCTTCTACTAGATCAATCAAGTTGTTGAAATATGGTTGCAGTTGCAGGTGGTGGTAATCACAAGACGATGATACCTGCTGTTGGCGAAGAGGTTGCAGGAGGGACTGGAAACACCAATGCAAAAGACGATCATCACATTGCCATCTATTTCATCGACTCACCCCAACAAACAGACGACAGGTTGATCCTCAGCGACAAAACCAATGGCCAGGATTACTCCTTTCAGCAACACCTGCAAACACCAACCTCACCGCCCTGCTACTCCACCGACCACATGCTCGGTGGTGACCAAAGACACTACTACAACAACAATGGCTCCTCTTCTTCTTCTTCCCACCAGCAGCAGCAGCATGAACACTCTTCTCGCCCACCACGAAGAAAACAGTCTAGAACACGGCGACGCTTGGCAGCGGCGGTGCCCTTCGTGAGCAAGATCAAGTGGGGACCATTGTGGGACAGGTCCAAGGAGTGGATCAAGAACCCCATCAACATGGCCCTCTTCGTGTGGATCGTCGCCGTGGGCATCTCCGGCGCCATCCTCTTCATGGTGATGACCGGGATGCTCAACGCCGTGCTGCGGAGCAAGGCGCAGAAGGACACGTGGTTCGAGGTCAACAACCAGATACTCAACGCGCTTTTCACCCTCATGTGCCTCTTCAACCATCCGAGAAGGTTCTACCACCTGGCGCTGCTGTGCCGGTGGCGGGCCGGCGACATGGCCGCGCTCCGGGAGATCTACTGCAAGGGCGGCACCGTCAAGCCGAACGAGAGGAGGCACATGATGGTTGTGATCTTGCTGCTCCACCTCAACTGCTTGGCGCAGTACGCGCTCTGCGGCCTCAACCTCGGGCTCTCCAGGACCCGGCGGCCTCCGGTGGGCGTCGGACTCACCGTGTCGGTCGCCATCTGTGCGCCCGCCGTCGCCAGCCTGTACAACAACCTCAGCCCCCTGGGGAAAGACTACGAGGTCCAGGCCGCCGCCGACGAGGAGTCCTCTTCTTCCTCTGGTTCGCGGCAGCGGCTCCAGCAGAAGACCGTCGAGAGGAGGTACTCCTTCTCCCCCTCTCTGCAGCGACAGGGAGAAATGGGAGCTGTTGTCGTCGCCGTCGCCGCCGAAGAAGATGGTATTGGTATGTCGCCGGAGTGGTCGGGCGGGCTGGTGGCGGACCTGTGGGAGGACATCTCGCTGGCGTACCTGTCGCTCTTCTGCAGCTGCTGCGTGTTCGGGTGGAACGCCGGGCGCCTCGGGTTCGGCAACGCGTACGTGCACGCGGCGACCTTCATCCTGCTGTGCCTGGCGCCATTCTTCATCTTCACGCTGGCGGCCATCAACATCGACGACGAGGCGGCCAGGCTGGCGCTGAGCCTCGGCGGCACCCTGCTCTGCGTCCTGGGCCTGCTATACGGCGGGTTCTGGAGGATCCAGATGCGCCGGAGGTTCGGGCTTCCTGGTAACGGCTTCTGTTGTGGGAAGCCGGACGTGACGGACTGCTTCCAGTGGCTGTGCTGCTGCCCCTGCTCCCTCGCCCAGGAGGTCAGGACCGCTGACGCCTATGACATTGTGCACCACAGGATGGTGTCTCGCCGCGACAGCCGCCGACCCGGAGAAGAAGAAGAAGAAGATGCCAGCAGAAGCAGCGGCTCCCGGGTGCAGATGCAGCAGCCACTGAGGTTTGCAGGTGTTTTTGCTTCAGAATCAAATGGTGGGATGACCAACAGCAACAGCAACAGCAATAGCAGTACGAGTAGAATACCCCCTGCTGTGCCTGTTGGCATACAGAGACAGTAGGTAAGATGAATGGTTTATGGTTAGATGAGTAGCAGGCTTAACTGTACATCTTTTTCACAGCAATCCATTGTAAGTACATAGCAGAGGATACACGCAAGTACAATACGTTACTATTACTATTAATTAGAGTATAATATATGAAAATTTACCCTTGTTTTTGCATTGTTAGCAGAGCATCAGAAAAAGGGCATTTTGTTAGGCAACAGATACTAGGGCATAGTTTTGTTAGCATGCACAGTAAATAAAGGTCCAAAAATAATTACAAACCAAAGGTAATGTAAAAAAAGCGCCCACCGTGGGGCTCGAACCCACGACCACAAGGTTAAGAGCCTTGCGCTCTACCAACTGAGCTAGACGGGCTTGCTTTGTGAGTTGGTGATTCCACAGCTAACTACAGCAACTTTTTCTTTATGAACTCACAGACACAAAAAGAAGAGGAGAGCACCTGCAGAAAAATGTGGAAAAAACAGAGACTATGATGGATCAGAAGCACGGTGCTTGAATGAAAAGAAATGAAAGCCGTGATGAAATCAAAGGTGCAACAAATAAGAGAGAGGACCTGCAGGAGCTTGGAAATGATGGAACAGTAAAGTGCTTCAGTAAAATTAAAGCCACCATGGCAGACTCTGAAGATAGATAGTCAGACTCGGCCAGGCCAACTGACATTGTGTACTATGAGATGAGAGAGATCTGTCACTCAAAGAAAGAACACAAGTTGTGCTCCATCACTAACGGCCATATATGGGAATGGCACCATTTAATTAAATCTACTTGAGGAAATGTGACAGAAACATTTGACAACCAAAGGAAACACTCCCCCGCGTCGTCCCGTCCGTGGCGACTCGGGGGCTCCAGATCCGGCTGCCGCCGGCCCTCCCCTCCCATCCTGCTACCCCTGCCGCGGTGGCGGCGGGCCCCGTTCTCCTAAGGGGAGGGGGGATCCCGGCCGGTGCATCTCGCGCGGCGGGCTGCGGGCACCGGGGCGGCGGCCCCGGATTCGGCTGGCTGGTGCGGCTTCGGCGGCCGCTAGGGCGGCGTGGGGGCTGGCATGGGCGCGGTGCGGCTGCTGCCTGCTGCCTGGGGGCACTCGAGTTCAAGCTCTCCGCAGCGCGTGGGCGATGTGGATCTGGCTTTGGGCGTCTTCGGCGGTCTTCGGGCGTCTTCAAGCACCATTTGTTTCATGATTTTTCACAATTATTCAACATTTTGTTTATGTTGTTTGAAAATTTATTTTATCACCATAATTCCTAGGACATTTGCAATGAAATTTTGAATTGGGATTTGAATCCATCTTGATCAAACTTCACTTAGCAAAATGATTAGGCACTGTTCATGATCATTACTGTAGCTTAATTACATTGATCACTGTTGCTTAAAACCCAGGGTGTCACAGGTCCGGACTCCCGCAACCCCCCCTCCCCCCCCACGTTTGTCTCCGGTTTGCGGGAGAAAGTCCGTCTGGACCGCGCCGCGGACCGATACAGGTCCGGACGCATGCCGGAGGTTTGTGGGTCGGCGTTGGAGATGCCCTTAGCTGCAATTTCCTCTTTCCAATCAGGGATTTCGTGGATTCATTTTCGTGCCTGTAAACTAGGGAGGTATTCAAACGCGCATCTTCCTTCACCGGCGGCCCCAAGCCCCAATATCCCCTCTCTTTCGGCCGATTGGGGCTGCTGAGTTTATATGTTTTATGTGCACTTAAATTTCAGAAGCGTCGTCCATGGTGCCCGACCCCCCCCCCCCCCCCACACACACACCACACTCTGCAAATGCCCCCCACCCACCACTCTTGCATTTGGGCCGGGTGCAAGTAATTTTCAAAAACTATCTTTAGTCAGCTGCGTGTGGAAGACTATCACCGGCGCACCCAAGCCCAAACAAATGGTGATGCGGGTACTAAGAGCAACTCCAACGTGCCGACCCAAATTTTCCGCGCGTGTCCGTTTGGGTCGAAATGAACACAAAAGTCGGCCCAACGCGGCGACCCAAACGGACGAGTGTCCGTTTTTTGACCGCGCGCGACCCATTTCGGGCCCAAATTTGGGCCGCGTTTGCGTCGGCGCGGACACGAAACAGACGCGCGCGATGCCCGCCCTTGTCCTCCCCTGGCCCGCCAGTCGGTGGCACATTGGCCATCCCATCTGCCTTCCATCGACAGCCAGCACACCCGGCCGCCCCACCCGTCGCCGCCGCCGCCCAGTTCCGGTGCCCAGGCCAGCCGTCCGCACCCACGTACGTCCCCCCGCAGCATGCCACCGTCCACCGCCGCCGCCACCGCCGCCGCAACACCCCGACATTGTCGCCACCACCCCCTGCTTGCAGCACCCAAGCGCGGCGACCTCGCTCGCCGGATGCCGCCACGCTCGCCGGACGCCTATAGGCCTGCTACCTGGTCCAGGGGAGGCGCGAGGCTCTTCACCGGCCAGCTTCTTCCACGACACCCGCAAGCTGTTCGACGGTTTGCCCGCAAGGTACAAATGGACTCCGCGACAAGTTCTTTTTCTACAACTTCATTTGTGACTCAGATGATTCTTCATCCGACGATGAGGAGGTTGTGGCTGCTATGTTGGTCGTCCATGACCACCTTAGTAGGCAGCGGCCGATGTTCAGGGGCTCGATCCCGGGGCACACTCCGACGTTGAATCGCAACCGAGAGAGCGTCCATTTCCTACTTTGGAAGGACTACTTCAACTCCCCCAACCCGCTCTTCAAACACCACCTATTCCGGCGCCGTTTCCGTATGGCTAGACATGTGTTCAACCGTATCCGGGAGGGGGTGGTGGCATACGATAAGTATTTCGAGTGCAAAAAGGATGCCATGGGAAAGATTGGCTTCACCTCTTACCAGAAATGCACTGCAGCTATTCGGATGCTTGCATACGGAGTTCCCGGTGATCTCATTGATGAGTATGTCCAAATGAGCGAGTCCACGTGCCTAGACTCCATGTATAGGTTCTGCAAGGCTGTGATAGCAGTGTTTGGCCCGGAGTACTTGAGAGAGCCAAATGCTGCAGATACAACCCGATTGTTGGCGACCAATGCCAGCAGGGGCTTTCCGGGAATGCTTGGTAGCATAGATTGTATGCACTGGGAGTGGAAGAACTGCCCTTCTGCTTGGCAGGGGTAGTATAGGGGCCATGTCAAAGCTTGCATTGTCATACTCGAGGCCGTGGCTTCACAAGATCTCTGGATTTGGCACTTTTTCTTTGGCATGGCCGGATCTCACAACGATATCAACGCGCTTCAACGCTCTCCGGTGTTTGTAAGGCTTGCAGAAGGCAACTGCCCGGAGGTCAATGTTGAGATTAATGGCCACCACTACAACAAAGGATACTACCTAGCTGACGGTATCTATCCTCAGTGTACTACTCTTGTGAAGACAATCCCCAACCCCGTAGGAGAGAAGAGGAAGAGATTTGCCCAAGAGCAAGAGAGTGCTAAGAAGGATGTGGAGCGTGCCTTTGGTGTTCTTCAATCTCGATGGGGCATCGTTCGGTATCCTGCTAGAACTTGGAGCACCAAGAAGTTGTGGAAGGTGATGACTGCTTGCGTGATCATGCACAATATGATCGTAGAGGATGAGCGCCCGAAACGTATCTATGACCAAGGGTTTCAGTTTCAGGGTCAAAATGTTGTGCGTGAGCATGGAGGAGCGGCAACGTTTGCATAGTTCACCGAATTTCGTCATCAAATGCGTGATTGAGAAACTCACATTCAACTGCAAGATGATTTGGTTAAGCATATGTGGGCTCACATTGGCAACAAATAGATGTATCGGCTATCTTTTTTTTAAATGTATTTGAGACAATTTAATTTTTATTTGGCTTTGTAAACTATGAGATATTTATTTGGTTGTGAAACTATGACATGTTTGTATTTTGTTTCAATTATGTGAACTAGGGCCAAATTTTCATATGTTTGCGAAAAGAGCTTACAAAAAATGGACGCAGGCCCGCCACAAGGGTGAAAATGCATCCGCGCGTTGCGCGCACGGCCGACCCAAACGCAGAAGGGGGCGGACGAGTCGACCCAAACGGACAAAAAGCAAACAAAACGCGCGTCCATTTGGGTCGGCGCGTTGAAGTTGCTCTAAGGCCAACTTCAACCGGCCAACCCAAATTTTATCTTTTTTTGTTCGTTTGGATCGGCAAAACGGCCAGCGGACAGAAGGACACATCTAGACATGTTCTTTGTACCCAACGGTGCCACCTCATTTGGGGATGTGTCCTCCTCGGGTATTTCATCATACACCTACCAGACGAGGGCTTCGCGAGCTCGTAGCCGACGCTGGTCCGGCCGCGCTCGTGCTGCTTGGGCGCACCCTGTCCAGCCGAGGAATGGCGCCAGTCCGGCCGTACTCGTGTTTGCTTGGGCGCACACTGTCCAGCCGAGGAATGGCGCCGGTCTGGCCGTACTCGTGTCTGCTTGGGCGACCCTGTCCAGCCAAGGAATGGCGCCGGTCCGGCCGCACTCGTGTCTGCTTGGGCGCACCCTGTCCAGCCGAGGAATGGCGCCGGTCCAACCGCGCTCGTGCTGCTTGGGCGCACACTGTCCAGCCGAGGAATGACGCCAGTCCAGCCGCGCTCGTGCTTCTTGGGCGCACCCTGTCCAGCCGCGGAATGGCGCCGGTCCAGCCGCGCTCGTGCTGCTTGGGCGCACACTGTCCAGCTAAGGAATGGCGTCGGTCCGGCCGCGCTCGCAGCCGAGGAATGTCCTCCTCCGCGACCGACATTTGGGAGGAGAGAGAGAGGTGGGAGGTGGGTGGGTGGGTGATAGGTGGGCAGGCTCGGACACATAAGGACGAGGAGGACGCAGAGAATGTCTGGTTTTTGTCCACTTCAGACTCAAATCTGACACAACTTTGGGATACAAATGGGTCCGACGGACACAAAACATACGGAAAACGAGGACCCTGTGTGGCACGAACACATGGCAACTCCGAACGTTTTTGATGACAAGTCTAGTGACGCGAGGATGGCAAATTTAGTTGTCAAACATGGCAACTTCTTTTTGAATGACAAGTTTCATTTTTTTTGGGTTTGTTTTTCTCTTTTCAAATGGCAACTTTAGTTGTAAAAAACGTCAGGACCGGAATGCTTCGTGCCACACGTGTAACACCTATCATTTGGGAAACGAAATGAGTCTCTACATTGTGCCGTGTTTTTTATTCGCATGAACCCAAACAGACACGAGCGGACCAAATGGATCCGTGCGTGCGTTGAATCTATAATATAGTACCTAAATAGTTCATCCCCACTATCTTATTTCTTTTGACATGCACACTATCCACATCAGCAATGAGCCACATCAGCCATACTCCACCTCATACACCCACTGAATGTGACATGTCAGCAATTTAGATGGTGTAGCAGTCATTTAATTTGAGGCTTTCATCAATAGCATAACGCACCACTAACCCTTCCCCTTCCTCTTGAATACGCCTCCCTCTTCATTTTCCGTCTTTCTTTCTTCTAATTATTAAACTGGTAACCGAAGAGCACCACAAGGCGACCACTATTTCTCGCATGCCATCGTGTCCACTCGTGGCCTGATCATCTTCTGCGCAGATGCTCTCAGTTTTCCCCTCTGCATCTCTTCTGAGAGAAGGACCTGACCCACACCATCTCCCGCCACGAATAATGCATATTAAACGGACAGTTGCCATTCGAGCGACCATTAATCTTCGTCATGATGGACACAATTGAGACGCTGAAGAAATATATGGCATCGTACAGTCGCCTTTTCCCGGTGCCAATATCCGATCAGATAGATGTATGCTCACCATTGCTAGCCTCCTCTATTTTCCCTACGCCTGATGGAGCTTATTTCTGTATTTTGGAAGGCCCCCCTCCTGCTGCAAAGGTGCTAGACGTCCTGTTGGCAAAGGCTATTAGTTTATTGTTCACTTTTGCTACAAAGTTGGTGATTCTTCCTTCTACATGGGATTCTTGCTGCTCGCATTGGTACACAAGCTCCCATATCTCAATTTTATTTTTTAACAGTGAGGTTCTGTTAGTCCATGCTTATTCAGAGAACATAGGATTCCGATGGATTGTATTTGTTGTTACTGTCAAAAACTACAACAGCGTCATTGTGCTATAGATGTCAAGTTTATTTCCTGATTTGGTCAGATTCCAATTGCCTCGATGATTTTCTGCTGGCGGCAAGGATATTTTTTTTTTTTTGAAAAGGAGGTTAAACCTCCGGCCTCTGCATCAATTGATGCATGCAGCCATCTTTATTAATTATTTCACTAAGGTCTGACAAGAACATACATCAATCCACCCGAAGCCTCCACTCACACCTACAAACTTGATAATGTGGAGTGCTCTCACTCCCCATATCTATAACCGATGTCGTCGCCGATCCATCCATATAACGTATCGGAACGTACAACCGGTGCAGCAGACCTAAAGCGTACACCACATGCACACGTTTTAGAAGCCGCCATCATCATCGAACCGCTGTCCCATCTTCAAGAGAGAAATCCGCATCATCCTTGCCAGTCCGGCCATCCGTCGACGCCACCACGGCGCCCAACGACTCCACCGCCCTGCGCTCGTCCATCCCGACGCGGAGACTCTGAAAGATCTGTCGTGCGTAGCACCTGCCGACCAGGCATGACACAGCGTAGCACCTGTCGGCCAGGCATGACTTGACATCTCCACCGAAGTTCCGTTCAAGACGAAGCCGCTCCGCCTCTTGCCTCTGTCTTCCAGCGCTGCTCCACAAACGATGCTCCCAAGAGAGAAACGACACCGTAGTGCCGCCATCGTCCGATCTGGAACACCAGATCCTAGGGTTTACCCCGGGGCAGCACGAGTGGGTCGACAGAAGTTACACGACGATGCCTTCATCAAGGTAACGGCGCAGAACGCCGCCATCGCCTGCCGTCGGCTCGATGTTCACCGGCAACTCTATCTCCCCAACTCGCAGCCGGAACTAGATGACGGATCTCGAGATCCGACCACCCAGCCTCTGGCCGGCCACCTCCGACGAAGAAGATGACCACCACCGCCGGCTGCACCAGCCAGAACAGATCTGCCCGGAGATGCCGCCGAGCAGTCCACCAGGCCCTCGACGCCGCCGCCGATCCAGAGCCAGATGACGCGCCTCGCAGCATAGATCGCATGGCGCCGCCGCCAGAACCAGGACATCTGCCGCATGCAGCCGCCCGTGACCGGGCAACCCAACGTGCCTGCATCCGCCGCCACCCGAGGCAGGGTCGGCAACCGCCGCTGCCATCGCCGCCGCTCCGCTAGATCGGCCGTGCCTCCACGCGCGTAGGGGCCCCGCCACCTCTGAGACGCGGGAGAGAGGAGGACCCCCGCCACCGCCGTCGGCCACCGGGCGCAGGCCGGCGGCGTCCTCCGGCGGCGGCGGGAGGAGGGGAGGGAGGTGGTTTTGGGCCCGACGGCGGCTAGGGTTGGGGTACCACCCGAGTCGCCCGAGCGGGGGGCGACGCGGGGGCCGAACAGCGTTGTGTCCTTTTTTGCCTATGATGGCAAGGATATTCATCTAGGATGATTTGGTGTTTCTGCTGAGCACTATATTTTCTGCTCCCGTTAATTGATATGTACCCGGCAAAATATTCCCCCAGGATGCCTCAAACGCGGCTGCTGGATTCGCCCTGCTCCATCGTCCGGCCAGGTATGTTTCTCCTTTGTTTCGCTTTATTTAAAGATTAGTTCACTGAGCTCGGGATTTTTTTTACCATATAAGCATAGATGAGTTGATTGGCTCAGTTTACTTATGAAGTGGCTTGACGCATGCTTTCCGCAACAACAAAATAATGGCTTTACGCATGCTTCCCGTTGCCTGGGCACTTGGTGAGAGGCTTCTGTACGACATTATTTTTTCAGGTGACCTTCAAATATTGAGGTTGCTACTAATGTCATAGTATCTATAGTACAGAGTTAAATCACCATGAAAGGCAATGGTGTCGCCCTTTTGCTCAGAGTCAACATATCAAGACTTTCCCTACTTCCTAATCTTTTACAGATTCAGCGACCTGTGTTCACGGATACTTTGAGCAGTGCAAGGGAGTTTCAACAATGTCCATCTTTGAAAATGTAAATTTATTGGTTTTCCTGGCAAACAATTAGTTTATCATTTTTATTAGTACTCTATCATTATCTCATTTGCTTCTACTGCAGATCTCAACTCCGGATGCATTATCACAGTTTCCGTCTGCTATCACTCATAGCTCACACATTGGCCGGATGCTGAATGGAAAAGTTATTTGCTACTCTTTGCATACCCCCCCCCCCCCCCCCCCCCCTCTTTGATCTTTAACCATTCACCTGCAATGTGAATTCGCATGGTTTACTTGATTGGTTCATTTTAATCAAAAGTACTACCTACTTTTATAACATTCCACCATTGGCTTTCTTCATAGTATTACATCTAAACTCTTTAATTTCAAGCCTTAGTTATGGTAATAATTAGCTACTTATTTAGCTGAATACAAGGTGTAGACAACTATATTAGAAAAATGGATAGAATGTGGTAATAACAAATTTGGTTTTTCGGAACGGGCTGATAATAACCTAAGCCCATTAATTGTCAGTTGTTTCATGTTGTTAGATTTTTTAAAAATTATATGAAAATGTAAATTTATTCTTTCCTTTTAATTTGCAGGGCACATTTCTTCTTCCTTTTTAGGTTGCATATCTATACCAGCAATTGATTCTTACAAAATATTCCACAGCAACGTGCGGGGCATCATCTAGTTTGGCCTAAAGAGCTTCCCAGAGACGCCCCTAGCAGCTCGGATGGTCAAAAAACTGTCGCGCAAACGACTTGTCCATCTTCCTTCACCGGCGTCCGCTGCCCCAGAGCGCCGGACGTGTCCGGGCGTCCCATAGCGGCCATCGTTTAGGGTTGCCGGACACTTATCGATGGAGATGCTCTAAAGGGAAAAAAAGCGGTTCACAAATCACAAGTGATATTTGCGGAGAAATTCTGGACAATCCCCTTTCGCGTCGCCATGGCCGCCGCCGCCGCCGTCCGGCTCCCTCCTCTCCCCCGGCCGCGACATCTCCTCCGTTGGCCAAGCACTCTTCCGACGCCGCCGTCCCAAGCCACGCCCGCCGGCAGCACCACCGCTTCAGCCTGTGGCTGGGTAGGGGCGGGTGAAGGAGGCAGTGGAGCAGCTCGCCCCCGTCGCCTTCTCCTCGTGCCTTCGCCAAACCCCGCGCCTCGAGCGGTTCCCAAACAGGCCCTAAGTAAATTAGCTCCTGACCACATTGATATTTTTTCTTCTTTCGTGGTGAATCTCAATTTATACATTACATAGATACATATATGTGTGTACCCATGATCAAAGTGATATTTTTTTTGAATAAATAAATGGGTCTCATAGAGTGATTTATTTTCACAAAAGATGGATCTTGTAAAAGTGCATTTTTCCTGCCCCGGCCAACAAAAGCATTTGTTTTCCTGGTGAATAATATGTGCACTTGTAATTTTTAAGAAAAAAACATGACTTTGTATCTTGTGCAAATTAAACATATCAGGTGCAGAAATCAATTAATTTACCTTTATTTAACTGCCCACGGAGGAACATATGTATTCTTAAAATTTTAAATATCATGCACTCCCACATGTAAACTTGCACAAAGTTTTTGAATGTCTTAAACTTCAATACATACTTTTTGAATTTTGAAAATCTATGAAAGTTTTGTTCTAGAGCCAAAAGCCTAGGTTCTGCGTGGATTTAGACAAGACTAACCCTTTTTCCAAAGTTTAGCACAGAATAATCGTATCTCGAAAATAATTTTGAAACCAACCCTTTTCATGATGCCGTGCACCAGGGCGTCATGCTCTATAGGATGGCTTCGTGGTCCAGGGGTCATGCTCTATAGCATAGCTCCGTGGTCGAGGGCATCATGATCTCTCTTTCCGTCATGGTCACCACAAGTGTGAGATCCTAGACCATGACTCCTTTGGCCAGGCGCCATGCTATTGAGTATGAATCCTTTGACAAGGGCATCATGCTAGCATGACTCCTTGGGGGCAGTCATCATGCAAAAGAGTTATTTTCGAGATAGGGTTACTTTGTGCTGAATTTTCAAGAAAAGTTTATTTTTGTCAATTTTCATAGGCTCAGATCCTCTGAAACTTTGGCTCGTACAAGAGATAAAAACTTAATAAAAGTAGATCATCCGCAAGCTTATTATGAGTAAAAACCCAATAAGCAAGCTCTTGTGTTCGAAATGTAAAACTCAGTTCTGGTGGAATGCAGCTATCAGCAGTCAGTGGCACTGCCTCGCAAGTTGTTTTGTTTACTGAACTCTCTCTCATGTAAAAAAATGTTTGTTTCCATGTTGAGAAATTTTGAGAAGCATTTGCATTAACTAATTGTCTCGCTATGATCTGACATGTTGATGTGCGCATTTGAGACAACAATAGCAATGGCGACAGGACTGGTAGTACACCTGTGGAAAGAATGGGGAGTCCAGATATTGGTTGTCACTAGCTTCATGCTGCAAGTCATCCTCCTCATCTTCGCGGGGACCCGTCGGCGCAGCGCCTCTGCTGCGCTGAGAATCTTCCTCTGGCTGGTGTGTGCCTGCTGGCCGACAACGTCGCGTTGTACGCCCTGGGCCACATGTCCCTCAACAGCAGGCCTGAGGAGGACCGGCTTGTGGCGTTCTGGGCGCCACTGTTCCTGCTGCATCTCACTAGTAGAAAACGGCCCTTTGTCCCGGTTCCAGAGGCCCATTTGTCCCGGTTCTGGAACCGGGACTAAAGCCCAAAACCTTTAGTCCCGGTTCGCTTACGAACCGGGACCAAAGGGGCTCCACGTGGCCGCTGCGGGAGCCCAGGCAGGAGGACCTTTAGTCCCGGTTGGTAACACCAACCGGGACCAAAAGGTGGCCACGCGTCAGCAGCTCGCAGGCGCTGGGTTTTTTTTTTTTTTTTTGGAAGGGAGGGTTTTGGGGTTTTGGAGGGTTAATTTAGGGGTTTCATATTGTGTTAGCGAGCTAATAGAGAGAAGTGACCTCTCTTTTTCCGTGCTTGGTCGACGCTAGCTACTACACATATAGAGAGAACTCGACGCTAGCTAGTAAGCAAATAAAGGAAACCATTAATTACACAAGCGTCATGAACATATATAGAGAGAAGTGACATCTCTTTCTTCGTGCTTGGTCGAACAATAAGTTTTCGTATATCTATCCGACGCTGCTACATATGTACAATATATAACATCCCTTACAACCATTTCAATTTCAGATGGTATTCTCCGTGTTCAGGTATGACGTGGTCAAGAAAGAATCCCGCCAATTCCTCTTGAATTGCTCGTATGCGATCATGTGGTAGGAGTTCATCCCGCATCTGCCAGATCTAATTTAAAGAAGGGGGTCAATACATATATATGAATGAAACTCAACACAATTGATGGTAATATATAAAATAAAATTGTGAATATTGTTTACGTACTTCAAATTGTTTCTCAGAGGAGGCCCGTTCAGAGGTATAGTAGTGAATGAACTCGCATACGTAGTATCCACATAAATGAGTGTTGGGTGCCTGCAACAAGCACTTTACGAGAATATAGTTCAATCAAACTGTAAGCAAGCATGATAATGGTATTGATGAAACTAGAATCAATGAGAGATGCGCGGAACTAGCTAGTACTACTTACTTTGGGGTGTGTAAATCGCAGCTCCTTCTTCAGACCCGGAACCATAGCGGTGAACGTTTTCCAAACCCTGGCAGGCAAAGAAAATGATTACTTGATATCAGGAAATGTACGAAAGTTGCCGATATGGTCCCGGTATTGATTGAACTTACTTCTGGAGCATTGCAGTCATGCCCGCATAATACTTGGGATCTTTACGGAGCGAGTCTAAGACAGTTACTAATGCCCCGTCAAGATTAATGGATAGCAGAATATAGTGGAAGCTACGCACTCATAACTCATCAATTACATTACTTAACCACGAGTAAGCGAAACCGAATATGCAGAAGACAGTAACACTCACTTGAAGTTGTAAGGAAAGAGTATTTCCCTTTTGTTTTGATGTCTAAGGAACGTTTCTAGCTAGCAAGTTGTTCTCGGTAGCTTCAGCCTCCTTTCGTACCGACCATTCATTTACGGTATTTGGGCTAATGAACCCAACGTCGAAGATTCCTGTTTTTTTTCCATTCGACCATCTTCAATCTGCATAATATAGTGAGGATAATTATATATACATGCAATGAACGAGCTGAGCTAGAGACTTAATTATAGAAGTAATACTTACAGACAGTAGCAAGTCATGAGTTGTTTGTCGAGGGCCTTTTGATTGTATAATTGAAATAACTCCACAAATTCAATAGGCAACAGGTCGACTCCAGGGAAGTCATGCTCTTTTTTAATTCCGACAAACAAACTGTCTTTCCCAGACTTCTTGCAGGTTTCCATGTACCAGTCATGCAATTTTTGCATCATCGTTGTTAGATGAGGATGATCAGGTTTGACGAGAGGCTTCCCGTGCTCGTAGCTAAAGACGTCTACTACCTCAGCCGTTTCAAACTGTACATCATCGGGCAGGTAATCATCAAGAGTGGTACCGGGCAGTAGCACCAGATGATTAGCAATATTGCTACACACCTTGAGCGGGGGGCACGATTACTTCTCCTGTTCACCGAGCTGGGGAATTGTTTTCCCACTTCTTCGTTTTTTCGCTCTTGCAGCACTGGAAGTACTTCCCGACTGCTGCGCTTCAGCATGTGTCTTAGTAATTATGCGGTCATAGTTGGAATCCGGCGGAGGCGGTGGTGGTCGCTTCAGGGCATCGATAGTGCGCTTCGCTTTCACCGGATCTAGCTTCTCCTTCAGAGGTGGAGTTTTCTTTGAAAAATGGGCCCTCAATTGGGCCTGACATATCTCCTCGTTTTCAGACTCGGTCCTTTCATAAGGTAACTTTTCCAGAGGTTTGAGAGATGGACCGTATCTGTATTCCCTCCCGCCTCTGCTTGTACTGCTAGCCGCCGGAGCGGTGGCGTCTCTCTTCCGTCGTTGCTTACGAGGCGGAGAAGGAGGCGGAGTGCTCCGACGCGCCGGAGGAGCCGGAGCGGCGGCGTCTGTCTTTCGCCGTTGCCGACGAGGCGGAGGAGGAGGCGGACTGCTCCGACACGCCGGAGTAGGCGAAGGAGGAGGCGGAGTGCCCTCACACGTCGGAGGAGCCGGAGAAGGAGGCGGGGTGCCCTGATCACTCGCGCGGAGGAGGAGGAGGAGGAGGAGGAGGCGGAGTGCCCTGACTCGCCGGAGGAGAAGGAGGAGGCGGAGGCGTCCAGTTTGGAAGCTTGATGTACTCCTTCTGCCATAGACATGTACTCCTCAGGGCACGAACCAGCCGATTCTCCCCTTCACCTGTAGAGTGGTCAAGCTCGAGCTCCTCAAATCCCTCCATTACTTCATCCACCATCACAACAGCATAGCCATGTGGAATCGGACGGCAGTGAAAAGTTCCGTTGGGTTGAGGAGGTGCAACAGAGCCGACAGCCGCCAATAAAGTGAGGTTCCGGCATTTTGTCATAAGCTCGCAATGTTGAGCCTCCGTGATAGTATCCACGGGGTAGCTAGGAGACGTGAAGTCAGGCTGAACGGGCTCCGTGGAAGCGACGCTGCTTCTCCGCTGAGATGGCGGGGTAGCTTCGTGCCGCTGAGATGGTTGGCCGGCAGTTCGCTGGCTCTCAGCTTCCTCTAGCTTTTGTAGTCTTGCATTGAGCTTCTGCATTTCGCTCAGCTCCGCTTTCCTCTTTCTCTCCCGGCTTCTGTAACCGCCTGCGTCGGGAAACCCAACCTTCCACGGAACGGAGCCTGATGTGCCTCGTGTTCGTCCAGGGTGCTCAGCATTCCCTAGGGCCTTAGTCAGTTCGTCCTTCTCTCTGTCAGGAATGAACTTCCCTTCCTGCGCTGCGGTGATATACTCCTGAAGCTTCGTGACGGGTATTGCAAGTTGGTCGTCCGTCCAACGGCACTTCCCTGTTTCAGGGTCCAAAGTTCCCGTTGGGTTGAGGAGGTGCAACAGAGCCGACAGCCGCCAATAAAGTGAGGTTCCGGCATTTCGTCATAAGCTCGCAATGTTGAGCCTCCGTGATAGTATCCACCGGGTAGCTAGGAGACGTGAAGTCAGGCTGAACGGGATCCGTGGAAGCGATGCTGCTTCTCCCATGAGATGGCGGGGTAGCTTCTGGGGTAGCTTCGTGCCGCTGAGATGGTTGGCCGGCAGCTCGCTGGCTCTCAGCTTCCTCTAGCTTTTGTAGTCTTGCATTGAGCTTCTGCATTTCGCTCAGCTCCGCTTTCCTCTTTCTCTCCCGGCTTCTGTAACCGCCTGCGTCGGGAAACCCAACCTTCCACGGAACGGAGCCTGATGTGCCTCGTGTTCGTCCAGGGTGCTCAACATTCCCTATGGCCTCAGTCAGCTCGTCCTTCTCTCTGTCGGGAATGAACGTCCCTTCCTGCGCTGCGGTGATATACTCCTGAAGCTTCATGACGGGTATTGCAAGTTGCTCGTCCGTCCAACGGCACTTCCCTGTTTCAAGGTCCAAAGTTCCCGTTGGGTTGAGGATGTGCAACAGAGCCGACAGCCGCCAATAAAGTGAGGTTCCGGCATTTCGTCATAAGCTCGCAATGTTGAGCCTCCGTGATAGTATCCACGGGGTAGCTAGGAGACGTGAAGTCAGGCTGAACGGGCTCCGTGGAAGCGACGCTGCTTCTCCGCTGAGATGGCGGGGTAGCTTCTGGGGTAGCTTCGTGCCACTGAGATGGTTGGCCGGCAACTCGCTGGCTCTCAGCTTCCTCTAGCTTTTGTAGTCTTGCATTGAGCTTTTGCATTTCGCTCAGCTCGGCTTTCCTCTTTCTCTCCCGGCTTCTGTAACCGCCTGCGTCGGGAAACCCAACCTTCCACGGAACGGAGCCTGATGTGCCTCGTGTTCGTCCAGGGTGCTCAGCATTCCCTAGGGCCTCAGTCAGCTCGTCCTTCTCTCTGTCGGGAATGAACGTCCCTTCCTGCGCTGCAGTGATATACTCCTGAAGCTTCGTGACGGGTATTGCAAGTTGGTCGTCCGTCCAACGGCACTTCCCTGTTTCAGGGTCCAAAGTTCCCGTTGGGTTGAGGAGGTGCAACAGAGCCGACAGCCGCCAATAAAGTGAGGTTCCGGCATTTCGTCATAAGCTCGCAATATTGAGCCTCCGTGATAGTATCCACGGGGTAGCTAGGAGACGTGAAGTCAGGCTGAACGGGCTCCGTGGAAGCGACGCTGCTTCTCCGCTGAGATGGCGGGGTAGCTTCTGGGGTAGCTTCGTTCCGCTGAGATGGTTGGCCGGCAGCTCGCTGGCTCTGAGCTTCCTCTAGCTTTTGTAGTCTTGCATTGAGCTTCTGCATTTCGCTCAGCTCCGCTTTCCTCTTTCTCTCCCGGCTTCTGTAACCGCCTGCGTCGGGAAACCCAACCTTCCACAGAACGGAGCCTGATGTGCCTCGTGTTCGTCCAGGGTGCTCAGCATTCCCTAGGGCCTCAGTCAGCTCGTCCTTCTCTCTGTCGGGAATGAACGTCCCTTCCTGCGCTGCGGTGATATACTCCTGAAGCTCCGTGACGGGTATTGCAAGTTGCTCGTCCGTCCAACGGCACTTCCCTGTTTCAGGGTCCAAAGTTCCCGTTGGGTTGAGGAGGTGCAACAGAGCCGACAGCCGCCAATAAAGTGAGGTTTCGGCATTTCGTCATAATCTCGCAATGTTGAGCCTCCGTGATAGTATCCACGGGGTAGCTAGGAGACGTGAAGTCAGGCTGAACGGGCTCCGTGGAAGCGACGCTGCTTCTCCGCTGAGATGGCGGGGTAGCTTCTGGGGTAGCTTCGTGCCGCTGAGATGGTTGGCCGGCAGCTCGCTGGCTCTCAGCTTCCTCTAGCTTTTGTAGTCTTGCATTGAGTTTTTGCATTTCGCTCAGCTCCGCTTTCCTCTTTCTCTCCCGGCTTCTGTAACCGCCTGCGTCGGGAAACCCAACCTTCCACGGAACGGAGCCTGATGTGCCTCGTGTTCGTCCAGGGTGCTCAGCATTCCCTAGGGCCTCAGTCAGCTCGTCCTTCTCTCTGTCGGGAATGAACGCCCCTTCCTGCGCTGCGGTGATATACTCCTGAAGCTTCGTGACGGGTATTGCAAGTTGCTCGTCCGTCCAACGGCACTTCCCTGTTTCAGGGTCCAAAGTTCCCGTTGGCTTGAGGAGGTGCAACAGAGCCGACAGCCGCCAATAAAGTGAGGTTCCGGCATTTCGTCATAAGCTCGCAATGTTGAGCCTCCGTGATAGTATCCACGGGGTAGCTAGGAGACGTGAAGTCAGGCTGAACGGGCTCCGTGGAAGCGATGCTGCTTCTCCGCTGAGATGGCGGGGTAGCTTCTGGGGTAGCTTCGTGCCGCTGAGATGGTTGGCCGGCAGCTCGCTGGCTCTCAGCTTCCTCTAGCTTTTGTAGTCTTGCATTGAGCTTCTGCATTTCGCTCAGCTCCGCTTTCCTCTTTCTCTCCCGGCTTCTGTAACCGCCTGCGTCGGGAAACCCAACCTTCCACGGAACGGAGCCTGATGTGCCTCGTGTTCGTCCAGGGTGCTCAGCATTCCCTATGGCCTCAGTCAGCTCGTCCTTCTCTCTGTCGGGAATGAACGTCCCTTCCTGCGCTGCGGTGATATACTCTTGAAGCTTCATGACGGGTATTGCAAGTTGCTCGTCCGTCCAACGGCACTTCCCTGTTTCAAGGTCCAAAGTTCCCGTTGGGTTCAGGATGTGCAACAGAGCCGATAGCCGCCAATAAAGTGAGGTTCCGGCATTTCGTCATAAGCTCGCAATGTTGAGCCTCCGTGATAGTATCCACGGGGTAGCTAGGAGACGTGAAGTCAGGCTGAACGGGCTCCGTGGAAGCGACGCTGCTTCTCCGCTGAGATGGCGGGGTAGCTTCTGGGGTAGCTTCGTGCCGCTGAGATGGTTGGCCGGCAGCTCGCTGGCTCTCAGCTTCCTCTAGCTTTTGTAGTCTTGCATTGAGCTTTTGCATTTCGCTCAGCTCGGCTTTCCTCTTTCTCTCCCGGCTTCTGTAACCGCCTGCGTCGGGAAACCCAACCTTCCACGGAACGGAGCCTGATGTGCCTCGTGTTCGTCCAGGGTGCTCAGCATTCCCTAGGGCCTCAGTCAGCTCGTCCTTCTCTCTGTCGGGAATGAACGTCCCTTCCTGCGCTGCAGTGATATACTCCTGAAGCTTCGTGACGGGTATTGCAAGTTGGTCGTCCGTCCAACGGCACTTCCCTGTTTCAGGGTCCAAAGTTCCCGTTGGGTTGAGGAGGTGCAACAGAGCCGACAGCCGCCAATAAAGTGAGGTTCCGGCATTTCGTCATAAGCTCGCAATATTGAGCCTCCGTGATAGTATCCACGGGGTAGCTAGGAGACGTGAAGTCAGGCTGAACGGGCTCCGTGGAAGCGACGCTGCTTCTCCGCTGAGATGGCGGGGTAGCTTCTGGGGTAGCTTCGTGCCGCTGAGATGGTTGGCCGGCAGCTCGCTGGCTCTGAGCTTCCTCTAGCTTTTGTAGTCTTGCATTGAGCTTCTGCATTTCGCTCAGCTCCGCTTTCCTCTTTCTCTCCCGGCTTCTGTAACCGCCTGCGTCGGGAAACCCAACCTTCCACAGAACGGAGCCTGATGTGCCTCGTGTTCGTCCAGGGTGCTCAGCATTCCCTAGGGCCTCAGTCAGCTCGTCCTTCTCTCTGTCGGGAATGAACGTCCCTTCCCGCGCTGCGGTGATATACTCCTGAAGCTCCGTGACGGGTATTGCAAGTTGCTCGTCCGTCCAACGGCACTTCCCTGTTTCAGGGTCCAAAGTTCCCGTTGGGTTGAGGAGGTGCAACAGAGCCGACAGCCGCCAATAAAGTGAGGTTTCGGCATTTCGTCATAAGCTCGCAATGTTGAGCCTCCGTGATAGTATCCACGGGGTAGCTAGGAGACGTGAAGTCAGGCTGAACGGGCTCCGTGGAAGCGACGCTGCTTCTCCGCTGAGATGGCGGGGTAGCTTCTGGGGTAGCTTCGTGCCGCTGAGATGGTTGGCCGGCAGCTCGCTGGCTCTTAGCTTCCTCTAGCTTTTGTAGTCTTGCATTGAGTTTTTGCATTTCGCTCAGCTCCGCTTTCCTCTTTCTCTCCCGGCTTCTGTAACTGCCTGCGTCGGGAAACCCAACCTTCCACGGAACGGAGCCTGATGTGCCTCGTGTTCGTCCAGGGTGCTCAGCATTCCCTAGGGCCTCAGTCAGCTCGTCCTTCTCTCTGTCGGGAATGAACGCCCCTTCCTGCGCTGCGGTGATATACTCCTGAAGCTTCGTGACGGGTATTGCAAGTTGCTCGTCCGTCCAACGGCACTTCCCTGTTTCAGGGTCCAAAGTTCCCGTTGGCTTGAGGAGGTGCAACAGAGCCGACAGCCGCCAATAAAGTGAGGTTCCGGCATTTCGTCATAAGCTCGCAATGTTGAGCCTCCGTGATAGTATCCACGGGGTAGCTAGGAGACGTGAAGTCAGGCTGAACGGGCTCCGTGGAAGCGATGCTGCTTCTCCGCTGAGATGGCGGGGTAGCTTCTGGGGTAGCTTCGTGCCGCTGAGATGGTTGGCCGGCAGCTCGCTGGCTCTCAGCTTCCTCTAGCTTTTGAAGTCTTGCATTGAGCTTCTGCATTTCGCTCAGCTCCGCTTTCCTCTTTCTCTCCCGACTTCTGTAACCGCCTGCGTCAGGAAACCCAACCTTCCACGGAACGGAGCCTGATGTGCCTCGTGTTCGTCCAGGGTGCTCAGCATTCCCTAGGGCCTCAGTCAGCTCGTCCTTCTCTCTGTCGGGAATGAACGTCCCTTCCTGCGCTGCGGTAATATACTCCTGAAGCTTCGTGACGGGTATTGCAAGTTGCTCGTCCGTCCAACGGCACTTCCCTGTTTCAGGGTCCAAAGTTCCCGTTGGGTTGAGGAGGTGCAACAGAGCCGCCAGCCGCCAATAAAGTGAGGTTCCGGCATTTCGTCATAAGCTCGCAATGTTGAGCCTCCGTGATAGTATCCACGGGGTAGCTAGGAGACGTGAAGTCAGGCTGAACGGGATCCGTGGAAGCGATGCTGCTTCTCCCATGAGATGGCGGGGTAGCTTCTGGGGTAGCTTCGTGCCGCTGAGATGGTTGGCCGGCAGCTCGCTGGCTCTCAGCTTCCTCTAGCTTTTGTAGTCTTGCATTGAGCTTCTGCATTTCGCTCAGCTCCGCTTTCCTCTTTCTCTCCCGGCTTCTGTAACCGCCTGCGTCGGGAAACCCAACCTTCCACGGAACGGAGCCTGATGTGCCTCGTGTTCGTCCAGGGTGCTCAGCATTCCCTAGGGCCTCAGTCAGCTCGTCCTTCTCTCTGTCAGGAATGAACTTCCCTTCCTGCGCTGCGGTGACATACTCCTGAAGCTTCGTGACGGGTATTGCAAGTTGCTCGTCCGTCCAACGGCACTTCCCTGTTTCAGGGTCCAAAGTTCCCGTTGGGTTGAGGAGGTGCAACAGAGCCGACAGCCGCCAATAAAGTGAGGTTCCGGCATTTCGTCATAAGCTCGCAATGTTGAGCCTCCGTGATAGTATCCACGGGGTAGCTAGGAGACGTGAAGTCAGGCTGAACGGGCTCCGTGGAAGCGACGCTGCTTCTCCGCTGAGATGGCGGGGTAGCTTCTGGGGTAGCTTCGTGCCGCTGAGATGGTTGGCCGGCAGCTAGCTGGCTCTCAGCTTCCTCTAGCTTTTGTAGTCTTGCATTGAGCTTCTGCATTTCGCTCAGCTCCGCTTTCCTCTTTCTCTCCCGGCTTCTGTAACCGCCTGCGTCGGGAAACCCAACCTTCCACGGAACGGAGCCTGATGTGCCTCGTGTTCGTCCAGGGTGCTCAGCATTCCCTAGGGCCTCAGTCAGCTCGTCCTTCTCTCTGTCGGGAATGAACGTCCCTTCCTGCGCTGCAGTGATATACTCCTGAAGCTTCGTGACGGGTATTGCAAGTTGCTCGTCCGTCCAACGGCACTTCCCTGTTTCAAGGTCCAAAGTTCCCGTTCGGTTGAGGATGTGCAACAGAGCCGACAGCCGCCAATAAAGTAAGGTTCCGGCATTTCGTCATAAGCTCGCAATGTTGAGCCTCCGTGATAGTATCCACGGGGTAGCTAGGAGACGTGAAGTCAGGCTGAACGGGCTCCGTGGAAGCGACGCTGCTTCTCCGCTGAGATGGCGGGGTAGCTTCTGGGGTAGCTTCGTGCCGCTGAGATGGTTGGCCGGCAGCTAGCTGGCTCTCAGCTTCCTCTAGCTTTTGTAGTCTTGCATTGAGCTTTTGCATTTCGCTCAGCTCGGCTTTCCTCTTTCTCTCCCGGCTTCTGTAACCGCCTGCGTCGGGAAACCCAACCTTCCACGGAACGGAGCCTGATGTGCCTCGTGTTCGTCCAGGGTGCTCAGCATTCCCTAGGGCCTCAGTCAGCTCGTCCTTCTCTATGTCGGGAATGAACGTCCCTTCCTGCGCTGCAGTGATATACTCTTGAAGCTTCGTGACGGGTATTGCAAGTTGCTCGTCCGTCCAACGGCACTTCCCTGTTTCAGGGTCCAAAGTTCCCGTTGGGTTGAGGAGGTGCAACAGAGCCGACAGCCGCCAATAAAGTGAGGTTTCGGCTTTTCGTCATAAGCTCGCAATGTTGAGCCTCCGTGATAGTATCCACGGGGTAGCTAGGAGACGTGAAGTCAGGCTGAACGGGCTCCGTGGAAGCGACGCTGCTTCTCCGCTGAGATGGCGGGGTAGCTTCTGGGGTAGCTTCGTGCCGCTGAGATGGTTGGCCGGCAGCTCGCTGGCTCTCAGCTTCCTCTAGCTTTTGTAGTCTTGCATTGAGCTTCTGCATTTCGCTCAGCTCCGCTTTCCTCTTTCTCTCCCGGCTTCTGTAACCGCCTGCGTCGGGAAACCCAACCTTCCACGGAACGGAGCCTGATGTGCCTCGTGTTCGTCCAGGGTGCTCAGCATTCCCTAGGGCCTCAGTCAGCTCGTCCTTCTCTCTGTCGGGAATGAACGCCCCTTCCTGCGCTGCGGTGATATACTCCTGAAGCTCCGTGACGGGTATTGCAAGTTGCTCGTCCGTCCAACGGCACTTCCCTGTTTCAGGGTCCAAAGTTCCCGTTGGCTTGAGGAGGTGCAACAGAGCCGACAGCCGCCAATAAAGTGAGGTTCCGGCATTTCTTCATAAGCTCGCAATGTTGAGCCTCCGTGATAGTATCCACGGGGTAGCTAGGAGACGTGAAGTCAGGCTGAACGGGCTCCGTGGAAGCGATGCTGCTTCTCCGCTGAGATGGCGGGGTAGCTTCTGGGGTAGCTTCGTGCCGCTGAGATGGTTGGCCGGCAGCTCGCTGGCTCTCAGCTTACTCTAGCTTTTGAAGTCTTGCATTGAGCTTCTGCATTTCGCTCAGCTCCGCTTTCCTCTTTCTCTCCCGGCTTCTGTAACCGCCTGCGTCGGGAAACCCAACCTTCCACGGAACGGAGCCTGATGTGCCTCGTGTTCGTCCAGGGTGATCAGCATTCCCTAGGGCCTCAGTCAGCACGTCCTTCTCTCTGTCGGGAATGAACGTCCCTTCCTGCGCTGCGGTGATATACTCCTGAAGCTTCGTGACGGGTATTGCAAGTTGCTCGTCCGTCCAACGGCACTTCCCTGTTTCAGGGTCCAAAGTTCCCGTTGGGTTGAGGAGGTGCAACAGAGCCGACAGCCGCAAATAAAGTGAGGTTCCGGCATTTCATCATAAGCTCGCAATGTTGAGCCTCCGTGATAGTATCCACGGGGTAGCTAGGAGACGTGAAGTCAGGCTGAACGGGCTCCGTGGAAGCGACGCTGCTTCTCCGCTGAGATGGCGGGGTAGCTTCTGGGGTAGCTTCGTGCCGCTGAGATGGTTGGCCGGCAGCTCGCTGGCTCTCAGCTTACTCTAGCTTTTGAAGTCTTGCATTGAGCTTCTGCATTTCGCTCAGCTCCGCTTTCCTCTTTCTCTCCCGGCTTCTGTAACCGCCTGCGTCGGGAAACCCAACCTTCCACGGAACGGAGCCTGATGTCCCTCGTGTTCATCCAGGGTGATCAGCATTCCCTAGGGCCTCAGTCAGCTTGTCCTTCTCTCTGTCGGGAATGAACGTCCCTTCCTGCGCTGCGCTGATATACTCCTGAAGCTCCGTGACGGGTATTGCAAGTTGCTCGTCCGTCCAACGACACTTCCCTGTTTCAGGGTCCAAAGTTCCCGTTGGGTTGAGGAGGTGCAACAGAGCCGACAGCCGCAAATAAAGTGAGGTTCCGGCATTTCGTCATAAGCTCGCAATGTTGAGCCTCCGTGATAGTATCCACGGGGTAGCTAGGAGACGTGAAGTCAGGCTGAACGGGCTCCGTGGAAGCGACGCTGCTTCTCCGCTGAGATGGCGGGGTAGCTTCTGGGGTAGCTTCGTGCCGCTGAGATGGTTGGCCGGCAGCTCGCTGGCTCTGAGCTTCCTCTAGCTTTTGTAGTCTTGCATTGAGCTTCTGCATTTCGCTCAGCTCCGCTTTCCTCTTTCTCTCCCGGCTTCTGTAACCGCCTGCGTCGGGAAACCCAACCTTCCACGGAACGGAGCCTGATGTGCCTCGTGTTCGTCCAGGGTGCTCAGCATTCCCTAGGGCCTCAGTCAGCTCGTCCTTCTCTCTGTCGGGAATGAACGTCCCTTCCTGCGCTACGGTGGTATACTCCTGAAGCTTCGTGACGGGTATTGCAAGTTGCTCGTCCGTCCAACGGCACTTCCCTATTTCAGGGTCCAAAGTTCCCCCAACCCCGAGGAACCAAGTCCTTGAATGGTCTGGCCAGTTCAATGTCTGTGGTTCGACCCCTTTAGCAATCAGGTCATTCTCAGCTTTGTCCCACAACGGCCGGGCTTTGAGGTAGCCACCTGACCCCGTGTGATGGTGATACTGCTTCTTTGCAGCGTTTTTTTGTTTGTCTCTGACATTTTCTTACTCTTGTCCGATGTCTTGTAGGCCACAAATGCGGGCCAGTGATCTCTTATCTTCTCAAATCGGCCGGTGAATTCTGGAGTCTACCCTTTGTCGACAAACTTTGAATTTAACTCATTCTTCCACCTCCTGAATAGATCTGCCATTTTCTTAAGAGCACACGCCCTGACCAGTGGCTCTATAACTGGCTTATTCGGATCCTCCTCTAGCGGTAGGGTGAAATTTGCCTTCAGCAAGGTCCAAAGATCATCTTTCTGTCTATCGGTGACATAATCACCTTCAAGGGCACCGTCCTTACGCTTATTCCATTGCTTGATGCTGATCGGGATGTTGTCCCTAACAATAGCTCCGCACTGAGCAGAAAATGCGTCCTTGGTCCGCTTGGGTTCAATCGGATGGCCATCATGCGCGAGTGCTGTGATCGTGAACCTTTCATCCTTGCGCAACCTCTTCTTCGGGCCTCGTCTCGTTACCGAAGTTTGGCTCGATCCGGAGGGCTATAAAAGAAGAAAGAAGAGTTAATTAATATATGTACATACCAAAACAATTAATGCGTCAATTAGCTAGTCAGCACAGGCTTAATTAATATATATACCTCGCCGGACTTTGCAACAGCTCCCTCCTCCGTTCGGTCACCGGAGCCGTCATCATGGTCTCCTTCTTCCTCCAGCATTCGGTCACCGGAGCCATCATGATCATGTCCTTCCTCCTCCATTGTTCGATCACCGGAGCCGTCATCCTCTCCTTCCAGACCATTTGTGTCGTTGAGAAACGACAAGATATCACGTCCGCCGTGGATTATGTCCCCCAACAACTGTTCTTGTTCCAAGTCTCTTGGATCCATAGTTTCTGCAAATATTACAACATGGCAATTAATATACAAACATGAATGTCCGACGTCCGGACCGCCTCTCTCATGAATGTCCGACGTCCGGTTTGGGGTGTCCTCGACAACACTTCTAGGGTTTGGGTGGCCTCGAGAGTTTATCGGGTAGGGACGGGAGGGGGTAGGAGATCGACAATGCTCTTTCTTCTAGGGTTTGGGTGGCCTCGAGAGTTTATCGGGTAGGGCGAGAGGGCCGGGATTCTCTTAACCTTTTAGGGATTTAACAAAATGGCGCCATTCTGGATGTGCAGAAAATGGTCCATATTTTTCCTGATCTCATCTACCCTTCTATATGTCACGTTGTCTAGTGTCAAAGGACTCAAGAAAACCACGGCTTCATCATTAGCCGGAAGTAACAGGCGCATAATGGTACGAAGCTCTCCAAAATTGTTTTGGAACGGAGTCCCGGATAGGATAATTAGCTTTTTGGTACGGAGTTTTCTATATGAACATTTTACCTTAGTAACTTAGAAAAAAAATGTTATCGGGGAGGGGGTATATCGACAACGCTTTTTTTCTAGGGTTTGGGTGGCCTCGAGAGTTGGTCGCCCGGTATATCGAGAGTTGGGTGGCCTCGAGAAGTTGCGAAACAATGTACCGAGAACTTACTCGATGTACGGCCGCACTTCTGTTAGGTTGTTGAAGATATACAACGAAATGGTCCGCCATTCTTCGACATCCAACGCTATTGCTTTCGAAGCACCGGGTGGTGCGAGCTTCCCTTTGAATAGGCTGAGGTTGGATCGACCTTTTTCACGGTCGCCATCATTGTACCGAGGCTTCGGATTATGCAAATGACGATTCTTGGCTTTGTAGTGTGCTGTCACGAAGTTTGCGGCCTCCTCAGTAATGAATGCCTCGGCCATCGATGCTTCAATTCTACGTTTATTTTTACATTTTGCTCGAAGCTTTGTAGTGTTCTTCAATTCTGCATCCTCTCAGTTGCGAAGCACCAACGATTTTGCACGGGCCCCCTCAATCTTGCCTCGGTCGGGAGATGCAAAATCAAATGCTGCATTGGATTAAAGAATCCCGGTGGAAAGATCTTTTCTAACTTGCAGATCAACTCCGGTGCCAACTCTTCCAGTTCGTCTAGCACGTCAGGCGATAGTTCTTTCGCACAAAGAGCACGGAAGAAATAGCTCAGCTCTGCCAGTACTAGCCATTCATCCTCAGGGATAAAGCCACGCAACATCACTGGCATTACCCGCTCAAGCCATATGTGCCAATCATGACTCTTCATACCAAATATTTTCAATTTGTCAAGACTCGCTCCCGTCTTTAGATTCGTTGCATACCCATCGGGGAACATCAACTGCATTTTCACCCACAAGATCATTTCCCTCATAGCTGGCCTTCCAAGATTGAACCATGCCTTTGGCTTCCTCCAGTTCTTCTTTCCTTTCGGTTGTCGCATGTTTTGTAACGGTCTATCACATAGAGCCTCTTGATCGACTCTAGCCTTAGGGTTATCCTTTGACTTCCCCTCTATGCCGAACAATGTACCAAAAAGGGCCTCGGCGATATTCTTTTCAGTGTGCATCACGTCGATGTTGTGTGGGCAAATGAGGTCTTTAAAGTAAGGCAGATCCCACAAGCATATCTTGTGAGTCCAGGCGTGTTCCGAATTATACCCTTTGAAATATCCTAGACGCTCTGGATTAGGCTCGAGAGCGTTTAACTGATCCAGGGCCTGTTGGCCTGTCAATGCAGGTGGTGCAGAGTTTTTGACAACTCTACCTTTCATGAAATTTTTCTTGTCTTTTCTGAACTTATGGCCAGGATCCAGGAACTGTCTATGCAAGTCGAAGCAAGAATACTTGCGACCCGCCTGCAGCCAACGGAACTGAAGAGCTGCCTTGCATGTGGGGCACGGGAACCTTCCATGCACACACCGGCCAACGAATAGCGCATACGCCGGCAAGTCATGCGTCGAGTACATGTACCAAACATGCATTTTGAAGTTTTGTTTTGTAGCGGCGTCATATGTCTTGATCCAATTATCCCAAGCTTCTTGCAATTCATCCTTAAGCGGCTGCATGTACACATTCATATTCTTCCCCGGATAGTTGGGCCCTGGAATTATCAACGTCAAGAAAATGTTCTTTCTTTTCATAATCTCTCCGGGGGGGGGGGGAGATTGAGTGGAATGATAAATACAGGCAAGCAACTGTATTGGGTTGCCATCATACCAAACACTTGGAACCCATCCGTGCTGATGGCGACTCGAGGATGCCTTGGATCTGCCGCTTTGTCCTTATGTAAAGCATCGAAGTGCTTCCACGCAAAAGCGTCTGAAGTGTGTCCCAACATCGGATTCCCATCTGCATCTACTTCGGTTCTTTTGCCCAATTTATGCCACGTCATCTGTCTGGCCGTCTCTTCGACCATGAAAAGACGTTGAAGTCTTGGTATGATTGGCATATACCGAAGAACATTAACTGGGATTTTGGTCTGACTCTTCTCACCCATACCGTTGTCTACCACAACATACCTGGAAGACTTGCAAATGGGACAATAGTTGAAGCCCGCATACTCAAGCCTAAATAAGGCACATCCATTCTCACAGGCATCTATCTTCTCATAGGGCATCTTAAGCGCACGTAGGATTTTGTCTGACTGGTACAGGTTTGCTGGCAATACATGGCCTTTGGGTAGAAAGCGTCCAAATATCGTCATCATCGCGTCGTAGCATTCTCTGCCCAGGTTGAACTGAGCCTTGAGAGCCATTACTTGCGCGATGGCATCCAGCTGACAAAGCTCAGTGTGCTCGTGGAGAGGACGTTTTGAAGACTCCAACATTTCATAGAAGGCCTTTGCAGATTCCTCCATCTCATCGTCCGAATCCCGAGCATCATCAAAGTCTTGCACCATGTCTTCGATTCCGGTACCATGCTCGTCGGTGCGACGACGAACCACCTCAGCTCTGGCATGTTGGGCAGACTCACCATGAAATCTCCACACCGTATAATCAGGCGTAAAACCCCACTTCTGCAAGTGTTTACCCATTTCATCCCGTGTCCACTTTTTATGGTTGTTGCACCGGACACAGGGGCACCAGGTTATTTCCTGGCCATTTGCAAATGCGGCGCTCAGAAACCCCTTGGTTTTTGTTAACCATTCAAGGGTCATGTCTTTCTGACTAGTGTGACCGGTGTACATCCACGCACGATCACTCATCTTGCCTAGCTACTGGACACACAAGAAATATATACATAATTCAGCAAACCATATTCATCAGTTAATAGAGTTTGTCAGTTTTATTACGTCCATGCAACCTAGACGCTAGTAGGTAAAGATAGGTCCTAATCCCACCCGAGTATGTGTAGATTGGGTTCGTTTTCCCATGCTCTGCTCCGGATCCGACACAAAATTTCGGCAGCACCTCCCCGCTGTTCTCCTGATACACGTCTCGGGAATAAGCAGAGAGGATGTGTACCCGGAGAACAACAGGGAGGCACTGACAAAATTCTGCATCGGATCCGGAGCAGAGCATATGGGAAAACGAACCCAATCTACACATACTCGGGCTGTCCATGGATAACGTTGGACAATTCGAAAGAATCACGGTTATAAATATGCTAATGCATGCATATTTATAGATGTAACCCTTTCGAACGGGAGACGCATAGTGGTCACGCATACTGATGATTGAAGACACCTATAGCTAGCAAGTTTCATCGGCACAAAGACCGGAACAGAGCAAATGAAGGGGGGAGGAGATGTCATTTGTGCTCACCCACGAACGCAGGGGCGGAGCTCGTCGACCGCACGGGGAGGTCGTCGAACACCAGACCCTCGCAGCGATGAAACAACTGCACATTTAAATCCACCAGATCAACATAAATATGATGTTTTTTATTAGAAAATCGAAAAATATATGACCTAACTCATAATTCACAAATATATGACCCCGTCGGTCTCTGGAAGGCCGAAGAGCACTTTTTTCGGGATCGGGGTGTCGGGGGTGTCGTGTCGGGGTTGGGGTGTCGGGGGTGTCATGTCGGGGTAGGGGTGCTGTGTCGGGGTCGGGGGTGCCGTGTCGGGGTGTCGGGGTGTCGTGTGGGGGGTCGGGGTGTCGGTGGTGTCGTGTCCTCGGCGACCCTCGACTCCTTTTCCCCTCGATCCTCGGGGGTCGGGGGTCTTCTTCTTCTTCTTCTTCTTCTAGCCTCGACCCCTCGATCCTCGACCCCTCGGCGACCCTCGACCCCTCGATCCTCCTCCTCCTCCTCCTCTTCTTTCTCTTCTTCTTTTCTTCTCCTCCCCCTTTTCTTCTTCTCCTCCTCCTCCTCCTCCTCTTCTTCTTCTTCTTCTTCTTCTTCTTCTTCTTCTTCTTCTCCTTCTTCTTTTCTTCTCCTCCCCCTTTTCTTCTTCTCCTCCTCCTCCTCTTCTTCATCTTATTCTTCTTATTCTTCTTCTTTTCTTCTCCTAACAATTTTTTTCAAGAACTAACCTAACTAACGTAGAAACTAACCTACCTAACCTAGAACTAACCTAACTAACCTAGAACTAATCTAACTAACCTAACTAACAGTAGTAACTAACCTAACTAACAGCAAAAAAAGGGAAAAAAACAGGGGGGAGAGCTCACCGGAGTGGGGCGGCGGGGCACCGGGGCGGCGGGGCGGCGAGGGCGTCGGGGCGGCGGGGCGCCTGGTTGTCGGGGCGGCGGGGCCGCGGGGCGGCGGGGCGCTGGGCTGCAGGGGCCGCGGGGCGCCGGGGCGGCTGGGCGTCGGGGGGGCGTCGGTGGCGGCGCGCGGCGGGAGGCGGGCCGGGGCGGCGTGGGGTCGGGGCGTCGGCGGGGTGCGGTCGGGGGCGGCGGCGGGTGCGGCGGGGGGGGGGAGCGGCGGGGCGTCGGTGGCGGCGGGCGGCGGGCGGCGGGCCAGGGCGGCGTGGGGTCGGGGCGGCGGCGGGGTGCGGTCGGGGGCGGCGGCGGGGTGCGGCGGGATGCGGTCGGGGAGAGAGAGAGAGACAGAGAGAGAGAGAAGAGAGAGAGGAGGGGGTGGGCCGTTAGGGCCGTTAGGCAGTGGCTTCTTTGCCGTCTGCTAGCGGACAGCAAAGAATCTTTGCCGTCAGCTAGCAGATGGCAAAGAGGTGGGGGTCTCCGTTGCAATAATCTGGCGTCCACTGGACCTCACCCCACCTCTTTGCCGTCTGCTGACGGACGGCAAAGTTTCTTTGCCGTCCGTCAGCAGACGGTAAAGAAGTGGCTGATGGCAAAGAGCTTCGTTGCCGTCAGCTAGTTCTTTGCCGTCTGTTTTCTGGAAACGGATGGCAAAGAGCTTCTTCGCCGTCCGCCAGCTGACGGCAAAGAACTGGCAGACGACAAATTTGCTGATTCCAGTAGTGAATGCATAAAACCATTCTGCTTGTTTGCCTCAGCCACTTCGAGAAAATTATGCAGGTCCTTAATATACTCGGAGGTGCGTCGGTCACCGTGCATCCATTGCCGGTTCATCTACGTGCATATCATGAATAGAGAAGTGACCAAATTAATAGAAATTCAGCATCACATTAAAGCCAAAGTACAGTAGTGACCAAAATAAATACATAACGTTCATACATAGTTCTCATTATTGAACAACATATAGCTCTCTAGAGCATCTAATTAAAACATACATTGAAACTATAAAATTTAAATGCAACAACAAATACGATCATAACCGCAACTAAGGTACCAATTGATCCAACGGCATAATGATACCAAGCCTCAGTATGAATGGCATATTTTCTAATCTTTCTAATCTTCAAGCGCATTGCATCCATCTTGATCTTGTGATCGTCGACGACATCGGCAACATGCAACTCCAACTTCATCTTCTCCTCTTCAACTCTTTGTAATTTTTCTTTCAAGTAATTGTTTTCTTTTTTAACCAAATTTAACTTCTCGACAAGAATTTCTATGTCGGTTGGAATTTCCGGTTCACATACATCCTAGATTAAAAAATCTATGTCACGTTGGTCGGCATAATTGTCATAAACACTAAATAAAACAAATAGTTATAAAAGATAATATATACCACATCCGAATCATAGACCGGACGAGGGCCGACGTGGGCGGATACCATGACCATGGCACTATATAATAACAAACAATAATAAAAGTAAGAAAATTACACAAGTATCTATCTAAATGATACAGGTAAGAACTTTTTTCTTTTAGAAAGAAGATAAGAAGAAGAGGCTAACCACGGTGGTGCCGGCGCCGAGATGGGCGCGGGCGATCGACGGCGGTGAGGACCGGGACGGGACAGGACGGACCGCCAAACCTAAACAAATCTTGAGGAAAATGGAGCTTGGACAAGGAGCTTTGAGAGAAGAAAGCTTAAGTGTGGTTCGGGCATTTCATCGAACACCACATGTGCATAGGAGGTGAGCTAGAGCACCACAAAGCTCTCCCACGGCCGGCCAAAAAAAGTGAGCAGTGCATTGCTCTGCTTGCGGGCAGGGGGTATATATAGGCCGACCATTGGTCCCGGTTTGTGGCTGGAACCGGGACTAAAGGACACCCTTTTGTCCCGGTTCCATCCACAAACCGGGACCAATGCTTGTGGGCCAGGAGCAAGGCCCATTGGTCCCGGTTCGTGTCTGGAACCGGGACCAAAGAGGTCAGACGAACCGGGACCAATGACCCACGAGGCCCGACCGGCGCCCTGGCCTCACGAACCGGGACCGATGCCCCCATGGGTCCCGGTTCGTGAGTGAATCGGGATTAATGGGCTTCTCAGGGCTGGACCAAAGCCCTGTTATGTACTAGTCTGGGTGGCCAGGACACCATCACCGCCTACTCATTAGAGGACAACCAGCTCTGGAAGCGACACCTGCTGACTCTGCTAGTGCAGGTTTCGGGAGCCGGTTATGTCCTCTATCTTTATATCGGCAATAGTACGCCGACCTTTGTCTCAGCCACCATATTGACGTTCACCGCGGGGCTCCTCAAGTATGGGGAGAGGGTGTTGGCGCTGAAGCTGGCCGACATTGAAAGTCTCGGCACCTCTCTCGATATTCCAGACGGTGCATATGGCGTAATGGAGGTATGAAGAGGAGATATGGATGCAGAGCAGGAGGTTCTGCTTGGAGCTCATTACATGTTTAGTTTATGCAGGACTTCGTTCTTGGGTCTTAAGCCGATTGATGGGGCATATGGTTCTTCCAGAGCAATTAGGCGGAGCAAGCATTATAATGGGGCCATGTACCTGTATGGGCTGGTCGAGGTGGAGCTCTCCCTTATGTACGACTTGTTTTACACCAAGGCACCTGTGATCCACACTTGGTATGGCTGCTGCATTCGTGTCATCCTGCCGCTCGCCACTGTGGCCGCCAGGGGCGGATCTGGAGCTAATGTTACCCTGATGCATCACTTAACCATGACGTAAAATTTTCAAGCAACAATGCACTAATAAAGATGTGTTTCACAACAATATACTTTCTTTTCTTGTACAAAGAACCAGTCTAGTGGAGATGGTATTCAGACATCTACTACTGGAGAAGAGGAAGACCCGATGCTCCCATCAACCGAGATCCTCGCTAGGTATCTGCTTCACATGTACAGCGACGACACATCTTCTGGCAATGCTTACTACAAGGGTACTCATCTTGCCAGTATGCTACTTCGCAACACGTGGAACCTGCCAGACATGCCGCAAGTCATCTTCGCATTGTGGGTGGAGTTGCTATGCCATGCAGCCAGCCAAAGCCCAGATGTTGCCCATGCCAGGCAGCTCGGCAAAGGCGGTGACTTCCTCACTCTTATCTACATCCTTAGAGCATCTCCAACAGGCACGCTATATAAGCGCCGTGCCGCAAATGTCACCATTATACCGCGCGCGCAATCGCTTTTGGCGCTCCAGCGGGCGCGCAATAAACGCGCGCGCGGCATAAAGAGTTGGGCGCGCCCGGAGAATCGGCATCGCGCGCTGTTAATTTGGGGCGCCCGCTTCCGCGCGCCGCACTCGAGCGCTCGCGCCTCGCACGCCTTCCGCCGCGCTACCTTCGCCCGCCCGCGCCGCCGCCGCCGCCGCCGACCCGATGGATGCCTCCGCCGTCGACCCCCTCACCCCCTCCTACTCCCGCGACCCCTCGGCCGCCGCCGCCGCCGCCGCAAACCCTAGCGCGGGGAGCTTTGGCAATGCCTCCGCCGGAGCTCCTCCAAGCACCCTCGTCGCGCGCGGCCTTTTCATGCCGCCACGTATGACCTCGGCGGCCGGTGGCGGCGCGCCGGCGCCCGCCATGAAGCCACGTGACCATCTCCCAAATGCGGCGCGGCCAAAGAAGATTTCGGCGAAGAAGAAGAAGGCGGCGGACGGCTCCGGCTCCTCGAAGCCGTCGAGGAAGAAGCTTGCAGGGCGTTCGACGGGCGCGGCGGCTACCGAAGCGCCGGCGAGCTCACTTGTGCGGCACGCGGCAATGAAGAGGAGGAAGGAACGTCTACGAATGAAGATGATGAAACCGATGACGAGCAAGATGAAGATGAAGACGAGGACGAGGCTTGAATGTTGATGGGCAATTCGTTGGTGTGAACTATTGTGTCATGAACTTGTGGGCATGAATTTGAACTTGTGGGCATGTACTTTTGTGTCATGAACTTGTTTGTGTGATTTGCCATGTCTTTGTTTTGATTTTTGAAATTCATTTCGTGTCAAAATTGAAACATATGGCAAGTGCCGGCTGCTCGCGCGCGCTGCATTTTTGGGCGCCTGCTGGAGCGGCTCGCGCGCGCTAAAATTTGCCGCGGCTGCTGGAGCAAGCGCGCCGCGCCGCGCTAAAACAGGCAAACCGCGCGCTGTAACTGGGTTTTTAGCGCGCCGCGAGTTGGGCGCCTGTTGGAGATGCTCTTATGTCTCACATCCAGTTGTTTACATATGAATGACCTGTAAATACCGACCAAGTTTAGGCATGGCATGTTTGTTCTCTTCCATCCCATTCCTTGTGTATTTGTTTGTTTACCTGATTAATTATGAGATGTACCCAATCTGGGGCATATGTATATGAAAGTGGGGAATTAAGTACATTTGCTAATTATGGCCATTACAAACCGATTTTTTTTTCTCACGAGATCTGGAAAATTCCGCACAGCTTGTGTTCAGTATTGCATTCGTTGAGGGACAAGCGCAATATCAAAGTGTATACCTAGCTGATTCTATCAACAAATTTTGTTCAGTCTGTTGGTACACAACTACATCCATGTCAAGTAAGTATACTAGTAATATTCTGATATGGACAAGCTGGTTTCTAATGCAGTCGAGGCATCCAGTCTTCACCTTAGGATTACAGGACGTGTGCAAGGTGGTATTTTTTGGTTTCTGTAAACAAGACCAACTCACCTAAAAAGCGCAGTGAATGGGCTGGTAGGAAGGATTGGGTCGGTTTTGTTTCTGTTTTTTTTTATCGTAGAAACAGTTTTCGCACCAGGGTTAATCCGTTTTTTCTGTGTGTTTCCTCTACACGTTTTTTTCTTTCATTTTTTCTTTTTTCTGTTTTTGTTTTGAAAAAAAAAATCTTCATTTTTCAAATACATGTTGACTTTTTTCAAATGCACACTTAACATTTTGCATATAGAGGTTGACATTTTGGCACATAAACGTTGAACATTTATCTAAATACATGTTTTAACATTTGTAAAATGCACAGTCAATAATTTTTCAATACATAGTGAACATGCTTAAGTACACGTTTGAACATTTTTAAAAATTGGGGTGAACTTTCTAAAACCCTTGCCAACATTTTTGAAGTATTAGATTTTTTAAAATGGAACAAATATATTTTCTATTCTATGAACATTTTATAAAATTGCGTGAACATTTGTTTTACGTTTAATGAATATTTCTTAAAGTGGAATATAACATATTTTGAAACGCACAGACATTTTCTAAATGTCATGAATATTTTTTGAATGATACATACTTTTTTTTATGCATTACACGAAATTTTTGTACATTTTGATGAATAATTTTTAAAATGTCATGCACATATTTTTAAACGTGTGTGCTTTTTTAAAATCTAGGGAACATTATTTTGAATGATATTAACTATTTTTAAAATTGTGCAAAGAAATTTTGACATTCCATGAATGTTTTTAAAAATTGAGTAAAGTATTTTTTGGAAAATGCATGCTAATGTACGCTATCAATTGCAAATAATGTTTTATGAAAATAATAAATAATATTATTAAATAAAAAAGAAATGAAACTAACGCACGCTATCAATCGAAGAAAAAAACAAACAAATAACATGCGCGCTATCGATCGAAAGAAGCAAGCTGGACCACCCCACTTGAGCTACCTTTGAGGCAAGGTGTCCTTCTGTCTTTCTACAAGCAAGACAGACCCTTCTGGAGTTTAGCCAAACCCTGTTCAACGCTTTTGTAAGCTCCAAGTATTTTTCTCTACCCAGTCCGGTTTTGGAAACCTTTCGGAAGTTTCCGGCAGGTTCTTTCTCTGTGTTTATTGCACTGCTTTTACTCAGTTTTTTTTTAATTTTTTGTTTTTTGTTTTGTCTTTTAAATTTTGGTTTATTTTTTGAATTTGCAAACTTTATTTTTTCAAATTCATGATTTTTTCAATTCACAAACTTTTTGAAATTAGTGAATTTTCTATCAAATTTTTGAACTTGTTTTCGAATCCATGAGCTTTTTTAAAATATGTTAACTTCTTTTTCAAATTCATGTACTTTTTTCATATCTATGAACTTTAAAAAAATCTTGATCTTTTGAAATTGTCAAACTTTTTAAAATTGGTGAACTTATTTTTAAAATTCCTGAACTTTTTTCATATCTGTGCTTTTTTTTTAAATTTGTAAACTCTTTTTTGAAATTGTCAAACTTTTTCCAAATTCGTGATTTGTTTGATATTCAAGTACTTTTTCCAATTATGCAAAACTATTTGAAATTCATGGAAAATTTTCAAATCTATAAACTGTTGCAAATTCACATTATTATTATTTTTGAATATATGAATATTTCATATATTTTTTAGAGGAATATTTTAATATATGAAAACAGGGTATGTTTTTACCGCATGAACCAGTACATTTGGGAGAGATCTGTGCGAGCGAGGGATTAATGGGTGGCAGCCTGCCAAGGGAGTGCACGAGCACTTGCCATGCTTCGGGCGCTTTATGCGTTTAGGAGGCGCTCTCCGGAGTTTAGGTACCCAACATTCTCCAAAAACCAAAGGTGCAGGCCAACTGGATCTGGGCTTATGGTGTGACGTGAAACGCTCGTTTTACCCAGCCCAACGAAAGCACGTTCGGTGGACTGGATCAGCTACGGGAAGCAGGCTCTCTCAACATAGTTGCTGCCCATGGCTTTTGTCTTGGTTACCCACCCTGATCTTGGGGCGCCCCTATATTCTAAATATATATATTGAAAAAACACTCGACAAAAAAACATTTGAAATATGTTGACCAAACATTTGAAAAATGTTAGATGCGTATAGAGAAACTGTTTTTCACATATACGAAAAATGTATACAAAAAACAATGTGTATGAAAAAAATTGACTATGTATTTAAAACATTGTAATCAAGCGTTTGAAAGAATGTTGAAAAAGTATTTGGAAAATGTTAATGTGTATAATAAAAATGTTGACCATGTATTAAGAAAATGATGAAAAATTTGATTATGTATATAAAAATACTAATCAAGCATTTGAAAAATGATGAACAATATTTCAAAAATGTTAATCAAGCATTTGTAAAATGTTAAATGTGCATAAAAAAATGTTGACCATGTAGTAAAAAAATGATGAAAAGATTTGATCATGTACATAAAAATGTTAATCAAGCATTTGAAATAATGTTGAAAAATATGTAAAAAATGTTAATCAAGCATTTGGAATATGTTAAATGTGTATACAAAATGTTGACATTGTATTGAAAAATGTTCATCTTTTATCTGAAAAATGTTAATCAAGAATATTTTTTTAAAATGTATAAAAAAATGTTGACTATATATTAAAAAAATGCTAATCTTGCATTTGAAAAATGTTAATGAATCATTTGAAAAAATGCGTATGGAAAAAATGTTGATTATGTATTCAAAAAATGTTAAATTTGTATTGAGAAAATGTTAAACATGTATTAGAAATTTTTTTTTGACATATACAAAAAATGTAGAATGAAAATCAAAAGAAACAAAGAAAAACAAAAAAAAACCAATAAAAATAATGAAAGATACAAAGAAAAACGAAATCAAAAAACAAAAAACAAAAAAAAGGAGAAGAAAAAAGAAAACAAAACAAAACGGAAAAAAGAGAGAAAACTGAATAAAATAGAAGAAAAGGAGAGAAAAGAAAAAATAGTGAAAACAAAGGAAGAAACGAAGAAAAAAAAAAGGTAAAAAAAAGACAAAAAAAATGAAAAAACCGGGAAAAAACAATGCAAAACTGGTTCTATTACCCTCAACTGGCCTAGCAGGGAGTTTATTTGAAGCTGAAGCTGAAGCTGAAGCTCAGATAGGAGACCTGGGTTCGAATCCCTTTCTTTCTTTTAAACGTTCGCTAACAGGCCAGCCAAATAGCTACAACACTCGTGTAAGGCGAGATATAGCCGCCGCGCTGATCTTGTACCACACAATTTTCAGTGTGGCCGGCCAGTCATGTAGCTTAGCTTAATCATTTACTACATCATCGAACAATTTTCCGTTCCTTGCCAAGCAGATGGTCCAGTTGATGCCAACCATTACAAGCTCCTGAGTTTTTTGTTTGCTCTGCACAATCTGGGATTTGCCATCGGCAAAAATGATAGCAGGACCATTAATCCAATTGAACAGAATTCTGAGAAGGAGAAGGACCTCGAGCATTGGAGTGCCATTTGAGGTACAGTTTCTCTCTCTGCACATCCGACGGGTGCTGAAGTGTGTACTACCTGCATGACGATAATTCTGAAAAAATTAGCAGTCTGTAGTGCTAACTGACCAGTTGATGATAATTCTAGCTCGGTGCAGTTGAGGAGCTCTTTTCTATCAGCGTCATATATCTTCCATGGAAATACCAACATCATATACGTATTCCAAAAAAATATCAGCATCATATGGAGAAAATGTATGTGGACTACATTCTTTTGTTCTGTATGCGAACACTTGATGCTTGGAAGTAGTGGAATTATTGGACGAGTCACTGGCAGTTCGTTGTCATCTCCTTGATTCATGCATGCATGGACGCAGCCATCCATATCATCCTTCGTGAATGGACGACCAAGCATTCAAATCATGTGTAATTTGTGGAGGCAAGCACACGGAGAAAGGTCTGAGATTCCATCTAGAGTACGACGGGAACACGGGACCAAATGGCAAAATCGCATTCACTCCCCACTAGAACCTTAAATTCGTATATTTTGTCATATTTCACGACTCTTCTCATTCCACCGCAGCATAGCAGCCGCACAACAGGCGTGGGCCTTATCTGACCTTATCTACATTCATAGGGTGTTGAAATGTGTAATATCTTCATGAAATGATTTCTCAAAATATAAGGGACTGTGTTGCAACCAGCTGATTGGCTGATAATAATTCTGGAAAGTTTGGGGTGTGGATGTGTAACCTTACAGATATGACAGTTGTCCAATACTTGACTGACGTGAACTCTTCTACCAGTACTACCGATTTAGTACTAGTCAAATTTTATTAGTACCAAATACTCACGGGATTATATTTATTTTGTACTTATCAAACACTAGCTCTAAGTTTATAATTTATTAGTCAAAACTTACACAATATTATACTGTATTAGTCGAATTATAGTCCAAACTAGTCTGTTTGAGAAGGGAAGAGAAGCAAGGACACTGGACGCGTCACGCCGGTGCTGTGCAGGTGGAGAGCAGAGGAGATGGACGCTGTGCGGTGGAGACATAGGGGTGAGGATAAGAAGATGAAGCCGACACGTAAGATCCAGATCCACCTTAGGGCATCTTCAAACGCTGACACGTAAATTTCATCCCGCATCCGTTTATGGATATGGGATCAGTCTGTGGACACGGATGCATAAGCCAACCATACAACGCTACCCGCGTACATTTCAAACCGGATTTAAACAGACCAGACAAAATTCGTGCAAACCGGCTGATTTTTATTAACGTTCGGAGATAATTTACATAAAACGGTCGGTATTTCAGACGTTCAACTAAAAAACTAGAAAAAAAACTAAACCCTGTACCGGAGGACCACCCCGTACGCATGGCCGCCCTGCCCTGCCGCACCGTCGTCCGTGCCGCCGTCGTCGTCGTCCCTTCAGCGGCACAACGGCGCCAGAGGGCTGCGGCAGCCTTGTCCAGCAGCTGCTTGCCGCTCCGCCTCGTGCTGCGCGTTGCGAAGGGCCATCACGGCCACTGCTGATGGCGCCGGTGGAGCCCTGATGGCGGCCTTGCCGCGGCCGGTGTTGGCGGAGCAGTCGCTAAGCGACCACAACTCGCCGATCTTGGCAAGCTCGCCGTCAAGGCGGCGGCGTCGCCTGGCAGCCATCTTCTCGGTGGTGACGGAGCGGTCGAGGGCCCACGCGACGGCAAGGTCTGGTCATTGAGGACACAATCCGGCGTCACGTCGGTTTTGGCAAACACCGAGCAGCGGCTGGCGTTGCAGCGGTCGTACCGCGCATGATGCCTCGCCGCACGCCCCTCCTCGGAGATGATGGCCCTCGAGCCTGAGGGACCGCCAACACCGTCGCCCCCGAGGTAGTGGCGGATGCGGCCCCGGGCCTTCGTGATCGCGGGCGAAAGCTCCTGCTTGATAGGGCGGCGGTTGTGGCGGGGCGGCGACGCGGGGCCGTACCGGCTATGCGCCGGAGGTGAGGGAGGACTCGTCCTTGACGCAACGTCCGATCTGGACGCCGTGGTTGTGCATGGGCGACGCCGGCTCCTCCTTGACGCGACGCCCAATCTGGACGCCGCGGTTGCACGGTGGCGACACGGGTTCCTCCTTGACCCGCTGGAGTGGGGACGCTAGCTCACGCTTCACGCGGTGGCATGGCGGGGACGGCGGCTGCTCCTTGACTCGCACTGGCGATGGTGGTGATCTGACGGACGAATTCATCGTCCGTCACAGCGCCTCTGAGAGGAGGCGGGGCGCTACCGCGGCTACTGCTACGGCGTCGGGTACTCCTCGGCGCCGAAGGAGCCGACCGTCGTGTATGTCGATGGGCCCGGAGAACGATGGCGGCGCCGCCAAGAACCGCCCGATGAAGAACTGCCACCGCCTGCCGGCGCGGAGAACCACGACTTCGGCATCGCCGCTAGAGTTGGAGGGGCCTAGAGAGAAGAGGGACTCAGAGAGGAGGACTGGCTCGAAGAGGAGGAGGTGTGGGCGTGCATCGCCGGCACACGGCTTAAATAGCCGCGGCCAGGCCATGCAAAGGGGCGGTCAGCCCGCTTCAATGCGGCACAGTGGCCAGAGTTGGTTTCTTGGGACGCGGCGTCGCATCGAAGCGGCGACGCCCGAAAGGTCGCCTCTGTTAGCACCGCCGTCACGTCCGGTCATGTCAAGCAGTATCAATGCCGGCCGCTGCATGCTCTGGGCCGACATGAATGCGATGCGGCCGTTTGATGGAAAGCATGGGAGAGGCAGGTGGGTTTTTTTGGTGGGCCAAGTTAGTCAGACGCGGGCGTGACAGCGGTCCGTACGGCCGCAAAGCCCTCCCCCATTCTGTCTCGGATTTGCAGGAAAAAATGCGTTCGGACCGGTCGATAGACTGATGCAGGCCCGCGTTGGATGGCAAAACACGTTCGGACCGTGTTGCACTGTCCCGACAGTTGCGGGCAGTTTGAGAGTCAGCGTTGGAGCTGCCCTTAGCGACTTTGTCCACATGTGCTGCCATGTCATCTTTGATATTTTGTTTTTTGAAAAGTATCGAATAAATTATAAAAGTTCATCGATAGCATCTTTAATACAATAAAAATTACACCAGGATTTCAAGACCACCGGACGACCACTACTGCCGCCAGAACAAGCCAGAACAAGCGGTCGACGCGTCGCTGTTGCCGCTTCTCTGCCAGAGCCGGCTTGACTTTGTTGATGATAGCCGAGAAGTCTTCGTGCACGTGTCACTAAGGATCAGCGCCGTGGAGCCGCAACCGTTGTCGTTGAAGTGGTTTATCTATTAATTAATCAACCTGGATCAAAGAAATCCAGTTCACATAGTTTTACAACCCTGTCCAGAACACAACCAGAATATACCTTCAATTGTGATAGTTTTGTGCAATCAACTATTATCTTCAACGAGAGTCCGTGGTTCATAGTAGAGCCCCCATCCCATCAGACGGATTTTTTCTTACTCTTCTGTCTTTTCCTGGATTCTGCTAATTCACTCTTCCGATTTTTTTTACGAGGATAGTTGCAGTCTTGGTAGAGAAAAGCCAGGGTGATGAAGTAGGAAGCTCTCCTCGTCCCCAAGCCTCCGATGATGCTTTTCTTTAGTACTCCCTACGCCCTATAATATAATAAGACGTTTTTGCAGGGTCTTACATTATGGGACAGAGGTGGAACTTTATATGGTTTAGAACAATATGATATAACATTGGCATGTTTTTGTTCCTGTTCACATATATGTATGCAGTATAGAATTTTTTTAAAATACGGATAAGCATGCATATTGTTGCATTAAAGAAGAAGCGACAAAGAAGCCGGTTACAACACTTTTCAGCCATTACAACGCTAATCACTAGGATTAGCAGCCACACACCTCTCGCGTACTACGATACATGCATCACCTAGATCAACCCATGCCAATGGTAATGTGGGAAATCACAGAGTTACCAAGCCGCGTCACAACCAACGCCGAAGACTTTAACCACATGACCAAGACCCGAGGACAACACAAACCAACATACTCCCACCAATTTGCACAAAGAGGAAGTCAACAGGTGGATTGCAGGGCCTGGGTAGACCTAGAGAAGGTGTCGTCGAGAGAGCGCCTGCGATGATGTACTACATTGTGCCTCGGAGGCTCACACCCAGAGCAATTGCCGACACCGACTCGAGCAGCACCATCGGGACTCCTCGAGCAACAAGACGATGCCTCCAAGGAGGGAACAACGCCATGGAGCTGCCATCGCCTGTCCGGAGGTCGGACCAAAGGTTTCCCCCGAGCACGAGGGAGAGAGTCGGATCGGGGTCAAGACAACGTCTTCAGGGAGGGGACGAAGCTGGCGGGCATCACCGTTGTCAGCCTAGGACATCGCGAAGCAGGGATTCCTCCCAACCCCAGACCACAAATCCCCAAATCCATCGGAGCTTCTCGAACGAGCCGACCACCGCAGTAGAAGGAGAGCTCATCTTGTAGCACAGCATCCACCACTACCACCACACGAACCAGATCAAGAACAGGGCAACACAACCTTGCCCGGATCAATCCTGCAACCACAGCCACCACCTCCACCGCGTCCATACACTAGTAGAAAACAGGGCTTTGAAACGGGCCAGAATATTGCATTAGTCCCGGTCGTGTTACGAACCGGGACTGATGGGTGCATCAGTCCCGGTTCGTGAGGCCAGGGCGCCGGCCGGGCCTCGGCGGGAACCAGTCCCGGTTCGTGTGACCCCTTTAGTCCCGGTTCCAGACACGAACCGGGACTAAAGGGCCTCGCTCCTGGCCGAGCCCCTTTAGTCCCGGTTGGTGGCTGGAACCGGGACTAAAGAGGCACCTTTAGTCCCGGTGCTAGCCACCAACCGGGACTTATATAACGCCTATATATATGCTCGCCCCTGCCCGCTCACTCCTCTGTTTTTTGGCCGGGCGGCGGTTGGGAGGTGTGTTGCTCTCTATTCTCACCTCCTATGCACATGAGGTGTTCGATGAAATGCCGCAGCCACACTTAAGTTTTCTCTTCTCCAAGCTCGACCTCCAAGCTACATTTTCCCTAAGATTTGTTTAGGTTTGGTGGTGCACCAACTACACAAGTGTTCTAAAAGGTTAACGACTTCATCGTTTTATCTCTCACCGCTAGTTTAGCTCATTTCAAATGCTCTAGAAGTATGAATTTTATGTATTTATTTTGGTCACTACTGTACTTTGGTTTTAATGTGATGATGAACTTCTATTAATTTGGTCACTTCTCTATTCATGATGTTTTGTAATTGTTTTTGATACACTTAATTATATAATGCACGCAGATGAACCAGCAATGGATGTACGGTGACCGACGGACCTCCGAGTACATTAAGGGCCTGCATAATTTTCTCGAAGTGGCTGAGGCAACCAACCAGAATGGTTTTATGTATTGTCCATGTACTATCTGTGGGAATACGAAGGATTACTCTAACTCGAAAACCCTTCACGTCCACCTGCTTGAGAAGGGTTTCATGCCACACTATAATGTTTGGACCAAGCACGGAGAAAGAGGGGTTATGATGGAAGACAACGAAGAAGAAGAGGATGATGACAACTATCTGCCCCCTGAATACGGTGATGCTGCAATGGGGGAAGCTGAAGATCAAGAGGAAGAACCAGACGATGTGCCCATTGATGATCTTCGCCGGGTCATTATTGATGCAAAGAGACAATGCCAAAGTGAAAGGGAGAAGTTGAAGTTCGATCGCATGTTAGAGGATCACAAAAAAGGGTTGTACCCAAATTGCAAAGATGACAACACAAAGCTCGGTACCACACTGGAATTGCTGCAATGGAAGGCAGAGAATGGTGTATCTGACAAGGCCTTTGAAAAGGTGCTGAAAATAATGAAGAATAAGCTTCCAAAGGACAACGAATTGCCCGAAAGTACATACGAAGCAAAGAAGGTTGTCTGCCCTCTAGGATTGGAAGTGCAGAAGATACATGCATGCCCTAATGACTGCATCCTCTACCGCGGTGCATACGAGGATTTGAACGCATGCCCGGTATGCTGTGCATTGCGGTATAAGATCAGACGAGATGACCTTGGTGATGTTGAGGGCCAGCGCACCGGGAAGAGGGTTCCTGCGAAGGTGATGTGGTATGCTCCTATAATACCACGGTTGAAACGTTTGTTCAGAAACAAAGAGCATGCCAAGTTGATGCGATGGCACAAGGAAAACCGTAAGAAAGACGGGAAGTTGAGAGCACCCGGTGATGGGTCGCAGTGGAGAAAGATCGAGAGAAAGTGGGGGGACTTTACAGGTGACCCAAGGAACGTATGGTTTGGTTTAAGTGCAGATGGCGTTAATCCTTTTGGGGATCAGAGTAGCAAGCATAGCACATGGCCTGTGACTCTATGTATGTATAACCTTCCTCCTTGGTTGTGCATGAAGCGGAAGTTCATTATGATGCCAGTGCTCATCCAAGGCCCTAAGCAACCCGGCAATGACATTGATGTGTACCTAAGGCCATTAGTTGATGAACTTTTACAACTGTGGAATGGAAAAGGTGTACGTGTGTGGGATGAGAACGAACAGGAGGAATTTGACCTATATGCGTTGCTGTTTGTAACCATCAATGATTGGCCTGCTCTCAGTAACCTTTCAGGACATACAAACAAGGGATACCACGCATGCACGCACTGTTTAGATGACACCGATAGTATATATTTGGACAAAAAACAGGAAGAATGTGTACCTGGGGCATCGTCGATTTCTTCCGACCAACCATCAATGTCGAAAGAAAGGAAATCATTTCAAAGGTGAGGCAGATCATCGGAAGAAGCCCGCCCTCCGTACTGGTGATCACATACTTGATATGGTCAATGATTTACAAGTAATATTTGGAAAGGGTCCTGGCGGACTATCTGTTCCGAATGACGCTGAGGGACGCGCACCCATGTGGAAGAAGAAATCAATATTTTGGGACCTACCCTATTGGAAAGACCTAGAGGTCCGCTCTGCAATCGACGTGATGCACGTGACGAAGAATCTTTGCGTGAACCTGCTAGGCTTCTTGGGAGTGTATGGGAAGACAAAAGATACACCGAAGGCACGGGAGGACCAGCAACGTGCGCATGAAAAAGACGGAGGCACGGGAGGACCAGCAACGTGCGCACGAAAAAGACGGCATGCATCCAAAGCAGTATGAAGGTCCTGCCGGCTACACCCTTACCAAAGAAGAGAAGGAAATCTTCTTTGAATGCCTGCTCAGTATGAAGGTCCCGTCTGGCTTCTCGTCGAATATAAAGGGAATAATAAATATGGCAGAGAAAAAGTTCCAGAACCTAAAGTCTCATGACTGCCACGTGATTATGACGCAACTGCTTCTGATTGCATTGAGGGGGCTTCTATCGGAAAACGTTCGATTAGCCATTGTGAAGCTATGTGCATTCCTCAATGCAATCTCTCAGAAGGTAATCGATCCAGAAATCCTACCAAGGTTAAAGAGTGATTTGGTGCAATGTCTTGTCAGTTTCGAGATGGTGTTCCCACCATCCTTCTTCAATATCATGACGCACGTCCTAGTTCATCTAGTCGACGAGATTGGCATTCTGGGCCCTGTATATCTACACAACATGTTCCCCTTTGAGAGGTTCATGGGAGTCTTAAAGAAATATGTTCGTAACCGTGCTAGGCCAGAAGGAAGCATCTCCATGGGCCATCAAACAGAGGAAAGCATTGGGTTTTGTGTTGACTTTATTCCTGACCTTAAGCCGATTGGTCTCCCTCAATCGCGGTATGAGGGGAGACTGACTGGAAAAGGCACGCTAGGAGCGAATTCAATAATATGTAGGGATGGGCATTCTTGGTCTCAAGCACACTACACTGTTCTACATAATTCTACCTTGGTGACCCCGTATGTCAATGAACACAAGAATATTCTGCGCTCCAAACACCCGGAGCAGTATGACGACTGGATTACATGTGAACACATCAGGACTTTCGGCAGTTGATTGCAAACACATCTCATGGGTAACACCACTATTGCAGATGAGCTGTACTCGTTGGCCAGGGGACCATCTTCGACTATATTCACTTACAAAGGGTACGAGATAAATGGGAATACATTTTACACGATCGCCCAAGATCAAAAGAGCACCAACCAAAACAGTGGTGTCCGCTTTGATGCAGCAACCAACAGGGGAAATGACACATATTATGGTTACATAGTGGACATATGGGAACTTGACTATGGACATGATTTTAAGACCCGCAGTACGGAATGACAACAGTGGATCTGAACAATCTTGGGTACATAGACGAACCATTCGTCCTAGCCAATGATGTGGCGCAGGTTTTCTATGTGAAGGACATGTCTACCAAACCGAGAAAAAGAAAAGATAAGGAAGCGAATACATCATACGATGAGCCAAAGCGCCACATAGTTCTTTGAGGGAAAAGAGACATCGTGGGAGTGGAGGGCAAGACAGACATGTCTGAAGATTATGAAAAGTTTCATGAAATTCCTCCCTTCAAAGTGAAGGCTGACCCAAGCACCCTGTTAAACGATGAAGATTATCCATGGTTACGGCGCAATAAGCAAGGGACACACGCGAAGAAAAAGTGAAGACTTTCTCTCCACAACAATTCTGATGATGGCTTTGATCTAGAATATCACTGCAGTTACATGTCAAGAAATGAAATGCCTTTTGTAACTGATGAGTTTTCGTCTGAAACCCTGATACTTCGAAAGAGATTGTTCATTTTGTACACGAAGTAGATCCAGTATTTGCCGTAACCCTCTCAACTTTTTAGCACATGCTATGTGGGTGAAATGATGATACCATGCTAACTTTCAACCATTTCAGAGTTCATTTGCAGTGCTTTTCAATTCAGGGTCATCTTAGCTCAAAATAAATCATGAAATGCATGAAAATTAGCAAATGATGTGAGAAAAGGTTTGAAAAGTGATGATGTGGCTTTGAATGGTGCATATTGAATGCATAAAAAGTGTTGAGTTGAAATATGTTTAAAAATTTGAAATCCTTTTGCAACTGATGAGTTTTCGTCCAAAACCCTGACACTTCGAAAGAGATTGTTCATTTTGTACACGAAGTGCATCCAGTTTTTGCCGTATCCCTCTCAACTTTTTAGCACATGCTATGTGGGTGAAATGATGATACCATGCAAACTTTCAACCATTTCAGAGTTCATTTGCAGTGCTTTTCAATTGAGGGTCATTTTAGCTCAAAATAAATCATGAAATGTGTGACGCCCCCAATTTCGACCGTACGCTAATCATACACACAATGCGTACGACCAAGATTAGGGACTCACTGATTGATATCACAACACAACACTAGACACAAATTAAAGTCATACAGCTTCATATTACAAGCCAGGGGCCTCGAGGGCTCGAATACAAAGCTCGACAAGCACGAGTCAGTGGAAGCAAATAATATCTGAGTACAGACATAAATTAGACAAGTTTTGCCTTAAGAAGGCTAGCACAAACTTAAGTAGCGGATCGAAAGAGGCGAGGCCTCCTGCCTGGGAACCTCCTAGCTACTCCCGAGTGTCGGCATTCTCCACGTAGTAGTAGGCTCCAGCGGTGGTGTAGTAGTCGTCTCCGGCGTACTCCATCTCCTGGGCTCCAACGTCTAAACGCGGTAATCGTATCGAGGGGGAAAGAGAAAGCAAAGCAGCGGTGAGTACTCATCCAAAGTACTCGCAAGACTGACATCAGAACTATGCTAAGTATGCATCATTATCAAGGAAAGGGGTGATATCTGGGCTGACTGCAGAGAATAGGGGGAAAACCTAGTCCTATCGAAGACTAGCATCTTCAGCATCTTGCAGCATTAGAAGAGAGTAGACCGGGACGAAAGGGCGGCATTAGTCCCGGTTGGAGACACCAACCGGGACCAAAGGTGTTCGCATATAAGGCGGGACTTGTCGAAATTTCCCTCAATCTCTCCCATTCGCCCCGATGCCGATGCCCTGCCCCGACGCCGCCAGGCTGCCAGAGCTCGCCGCCGCCCCCGAGCCCGTCCTCGTCGTCGCCGCCGTCCCCGAGCCCGTCCTCGTCGTCGCCGCCGCCCCCGAGCCCGTCCTCGTCGTCGCCGCCGGCCCGAGCCCGTCCTAACCGCCGCCCCCGAGCCCGTCGTCGCGGCCGCCCCCGAGCCTGACCTCGCCGCCGCCCCGAGCCCGTCCCCGCGTGCCTCCTCTCGCCACCGCCCCGAGCCCGTCCCTGCGCGCCTCCTCGTCCTCGTCGATGTCGTCGCCGCCCCCGACGCCGGACGCCGCCTGCGCCACCTCCCCGAGCCCCGTCGTCGCCGCCCGCGCCTCCTCCCCGAGCCCGTCGTCGCCGGTGAGCTCCTGCCCCCTCCTCCGCGGCCACCGCGGCCGCGTGCGCCGGCGCCGCTGGCCTGCCCCGGCCCTCGCACGCGTTTTATTTTTTTGTTTGTTTTACTATTTTTATTAGTTGTTTTAGTTTGTTTTATTAGTTGTTTTAGTTTGTTTTATTAATTTTTTGTTTTAGTTGTAAAAAAGTTTTAGTTGTTTTAGTCGGCGAACCCGAGGAGTCCCCGAGGATCGCCGGGGAGGAGTCCCCGACGATCGCTTAAGTAGAAAATGTGTCATTGTTGTTAAATATGTTATTATTGTCATAGTTGTCAAATGCAATCATCTTTATTAAAGTTTATTAAATAGTAGGAATTTAAATAGTTGTAGAATTTGTTCTCGACGTCGACAATGCCCGGCCCGCATCCTCGTCGTCGAATCGGCGCCGGCTGTTGGAAATATGCCCTAGAGGCAATAATAAATAGGTTATTATTATATTTCCTTGTTCATGATAATCGTTTATTATCCATGCTATAATTGTATTGATTGGAAACTCAAATACATGTGTGCGTACATAGACAACACTGTGTCCCTAGTAAGCCTCTAGTTGACTAGCTCGTTGATCAAAGATGGTTAAGGTTTCCTAGCCATTGACATGAGATGTCATTTGATAACGGGATCACATCATTAGGAGAATGATGTGATGGACAAGACCCAAACTAAGAACGTAGCATTTGATCGTGTCAGTTTATTGCTATTGTTTTCTGCATGTCAAGTATCTGTTCCTTTGACCATGAGATCATGCAACTCACTGACACCGGAGTAGTACCTTGTGTGTATCAAACGTCGCAACGTAACTGGGTGACTATAAAGGTGCTCTACAGGTATCTCCGAGGGTGTCTGTTGGGTTGGCATGGATCAAGACTGGGATTTGTTACTCCGTGTGACGGAGAGGTATCTCAGGGCCCACTCGGTAATACAACATCACATTGAGCCTTGCAAGCAAAGTGACTAAAGAGTTAGCCACATGATCTTGTAGTACGGAACGAGTAAAGAGACTTGCCGGTAACGAGATTGAACTAGGTATAGTGATACTGACGATCGAATCTCGGGCAAGTAACATACCGAAGAACAAAGGGAACAGCATTCGGGATTAACTGAATCCTTGACATAGAGGTTCGACCGATAAAGATCTTCGTAGAATATGTAGGAGCCAATATGGGCATCCAGGTCCCGCTATTGGTTATTGGCCGTAGAGGTGTCTCGGTCATGTCTACATAGTTCTCGAACCCGTAGGGTCTACACACTTAACGTTTGGTGACGATTAGTATAGTTGAGTTATTATGTTGGTGACCGAAGGTTGTTCGGAGTCCCGGATAAGATCCCGGACATGACGAGGATCTCCGGAATAGTCCGGAGGTAAAGATTGATATATGTGATAATAGTGTTTTGATCTCCGGAAGAGTTCCGGAGTTCACCGGAAGGGGTTCCGGATGTTTACCGAAGTGTTCGGGTACGAGAACACTTTATATGGGCCAAGGGATAAAAGCCCACGAGGTATTGGAAAGTGCAAAAGTAGTTTTGCTGCCGCGTAAGCGGTACTACCGCTTGGTGAAGCGGTACTACCGCCCGAGCGGTACTACCGCTTGTGTGAAGCGGTACTACCGCCCAAGCGGTACTACCGCTTGTGTGAAGCGGTACTACCGCTTGTGTGCGGCTGTGCACGGTTCGGCAGGGATCCGAGTTGGACTCTTTCCCTGCGGACCAAACCGACCTTGTGCGGGCAAAACCGACCTGGTGGAGGCTTTTACTCCAAGTTTAGACCCCAAGGCTCAACATATAAATAGAGGGGCAGGGCTAGCACACGAGACACATCAAGATTTCCCCAAGCCGTGTGCGGCAACCCTAACCCTCTAGTTCCTCCGTCATAATCTCCGTAGCGCTTGGCGAAGCCCTGCAGAGATTGTTCCTCACCACCATCACCACGCCGTCGTGCTGCTGGAACTCAACCACTACTTCACCATCGCTCGCTGGATCGAGGAGGTGAAGGCGTCATCAAGCCGTACATGTGTTGAACGCGGAGGTGCCGTCCGTTCGGCACTAGTTCGTGATCGGATCGAGGGACGACTTGCGATTTGGATCGCGGAGACGTTCGACTACATCAACCGCGTTTCTTAAACGCTTCCGCTTAGCGATCTACAAGGGTATGTAGATTCACTCTCCCTCTCGTAGATGCTCATCACCATGGATAGATCTTGTGTGTGCGTAGGAAAATTTTTGTTTCCCATGCAACGTTCCCCAACAGTGGCATCATGAGCCAGGTCTATGCGTAGATGAGATCTCGAGTAGAACACAAACGAGTTGTGGGTGTGGGTGTATACATATTGCTTGCCGTTACTAGTTGATATTTGATTCGGCGGTACTGTGAGATGAAGCGGCCCGGACCGACATTACGCGTACACTTACGCGAGACAGGTTCCTTCAACTGACATGTAACTCCGTTGCATAAAGATGGCTAGCGGGTGTCTGTCTCTCTCACTTTAGTTGAATCGATTTCAATGAAGAGGGTTCTTTTAGAAGATCAAAAAGCAATCACTACACCACGTTGTGGTTTTGCGTAGGTAAGAACGGTTCTTGCTAACCCGTAGCAGCCACGTAAAATTTGCAACAACAATTAGAGGACGTCTAACTTGTTTTTGCAGGGTATGTTGTGATGTGATATGGCCAATTACATGATGAGATATATGTGATGTATGAGATGATCATGTGTTGTATAGAATATCACGACTTGCATGTCGATGAATACGGCAACTGGCAGGAGCCATAGAGTTGTCTTTAATTATTGTATGACCTGCGTGTCAATCATTAAGCGCTATGTAATGCTTTACTTTATCGCTAAACGTTAGCAATAGTCGTGGAAGCAACAGTCGGCGCGACAACCTTATGGCGACACGTTGATGGAGATCAAGATGATGGAGATCATGGTGTCATGCCAGTGACGATGGAGATCATGCCGGTGCTTTGGAGATGGAGATCAAAAGCACAAGTTCATGGCCATATCATGTCACTTATGATTTGCATGTGATGTTAATCCTTTTATGCATCTTATTTTGCTTAGGACGATGGTAGCATTATAAGGTGATCCCTCACTTAAATTTCAAGATAAATTGTGTTCTCCCCAAGTGTGCACCGTTGCGAAAGTTCGTCGTTTCGAGACACGCCGTGATGATCGGGTGTGATAGACTCTACGTTCACATACAACGGGTGTAAGCCATGTTGCACATGCGGAAACACTCGGGTTAAACTTGATGAGCCTAGCATGTACAGACATGGCCTCGGAACACAAGAGACCGAAAGGTCGAACATGAGTCATATAGTAGATATGATCAACATGAAGATGTTCACCATTGAAACCACCTCAACTCACGTGATGATCGGACTTGAGTTGGTGGATTTGGATCATGTTACACTCGAATGACCGGAGGGATGTCAATTTGAGTGGGAGTTTTTTAAGTAATATGATTAACTAAAACTCATTATCTAGAACAATAGTCTAAGTTGTCTTTGCTATATTTATGTTGTAGATCATGGCTCGCGCAGTAGCACCCCTGAATTTTAATGTGTTCCTAGAGAAAGCTAAGTTGAAAGATGATGGAAGTAACTTTGTGGACTGGGCCCGTAATCTAAGGATTATCCTTACGGCTTCCCAGAAGGCTTATGTCCTTGATGCACCGCTTGGTGATCCACCCGCTCCAGTTGAGTCTCTAGACGTTGTGAACGCCTGGCAGGCTCGTTCTGATGATTACTCAATAGTTCAATGTGCAATGTTGTATGGCTTAGAACCGGGACTTCAAAGACGTTTTGAACGTCATGGAGCATATGAGATGTTTCAGGAGTTGAAGTTTATCTTTCAGAAGAATGCCCGGATCGAGAGATATGAGATCTCCGATAAGTTCTATGCTTGCAAGATGGAGAAGAACGGGTCTATCAGTGATCACGTGCTCAGAATGTCTGGGTACTCCACCCGTCTGGCTGAGTTAGGGATGCCCCTTCCGCCAGAGGCTATCACTGACAGAGTTCTTCAATCATTGCCACCTAGCTACAAGAGCTTCGTGTTGAACTATAACATGCACGGGATGAACAAGTCAGTCGCCGAGCTGTTTGCGATGCTGAAAGCCGCTGAGTCTGAAATTCAGAAGGAGCATCAAGTGTTGATGGTCAATAAAACCACTAGTTTCAAGAAAAATGGCAAGGGTAAGAAGGGTAACTCCAAGCAGAGTGGCAAAGCAGTTGCTCCTCTCGTGAAGAAACCCAAGGCTGGACCCAAACCAGAAACTGTGTGTTTTCATTGCAAGGGAACTGGACACTGGAAGCGGAATTGCCCCAAGTATTTGGCTGACAAGAAGGCGGCCAACAACAAACAAGGTATATATGATATACATGTTATTAATGTGTACCTTACCAACTCCCGTTGTAGTGCCTGGGTATTTGATACCGGTGCGGTTGCTCATATTTGCAACTCAAAACAGGAACTGCGGAATAGACGGAGGCTGGCAAAGGACGAAGTGACGATGCGCGTGGGAAATGGTTCCAAGGTTGATGTGATCGCCGTCGGCACGCTCTCTCTTCGATTACCGTCGGGATTAGTGATGAACCTAAATAAGTGTTATTTGGTGCCTGCGTTAAGCATGAACATTATATCTGGATCTTGTTTATTGCGAGACGGTTACTCATTTAAATCAGAGAATAATGGTTGTTCTATTTATATGAGTAATATCTTTTATGGTCATGCACCCAATGTGAGGGGTTTATTCTTATTGAATCTCGATAGTAATGATACACATGTTCATAACATTGATGCCAAAAGATGTAGAATTGATAATGATAATACCACTTTCTTGTGGCACTGCCGTTTAGGTCATATTGGCGTAAAACGCATGAGGAAGCTCCATGCTGATGGACTTTTGGAGTCACTTGATTTTGAATCACTTGACACATGTGAGCCATGCCTCATGGGCAAGATGACTAAAACGCCGTTCTCTGGAACAATGGAACGGGCAAGTGACTTATTGGAAATCATACATACTGATGTGTGCGGTCCGATGAGTATTGAGGCGCGCGGTGGTTATCGTTACTTTCTCACCTTCACTGATGACTTAAGTAGATATGGGTATATTTACTTAATGAAACACAAGTCTGAAACATTTGAAAAGTTCAAACAATTTCAGAGTGAAGTTGAGAATCATCGTAACAAGAAGATTAAATTCCTACGATCTGATCAAGGAGGAGAATATCTGAGTTATGAGTTTGGCAGTCACTTAAGACAATGTGGAATTGTTTCACAATTGACACCGCCTGGAACACCACAGCGTAATGGTGTGTCCGAACGTCGTAATCAAACTTTATTGGATATGGTGCGATCTATGATGTCTCTTGCCGATTTGCCACTATCGTTTTGGGGTTATGCATTAGAGACAGCTACATTCACTTTAAATAGGGCACCATCGAAATCCGTTGAGACGACGCCATATGAACTTTGGTTTGGCAAGAAGCCAAAGCTGTCGTTTCTTAAAGTTTGGGGATGTGATGCTTATGTCAAAAAGCTTCAGCCTGAAAAGCTGGAACCCAAAGCGGAGAAATGCGTCTTCATAGGATACCCAAAAGAGACAGTTGGGTATACCTTCTATCTCAGATCCGAAGGCAAAGTGTTTGTCGCTAAAAACGGAACATTTCTTGAGAAAGAGTTTCTCTCGAAAGAATTGAGTGGGAGGAAGATAGAACTTGATGAGGTTGTTGAACCTTTACTTCAACCTAAGAGTAGCGCAGCGCAGAAAGTTGTTTCTGTGGAACCTACATTAGCTGAAGAGGAAGTTAATGATGATGATCATGAAGCTTTGGAACAAGTTGCTATCGAACCTCGTAGGTCGACAAGGACGCGTACTACTCCCGAGTGGTACGGCAACCCTGTCTTAGAGGTCATGTTGTTAGACAACGATGAACCTACGAGCTATGGAGAAGCGATGATGGGCCCGGATTCCGAGAAGTGGTTAGAGGCCATGAAATCCGAGATGGGATCCATGTATGAAAACAAAGTATGGACTTTGGAAGTATTACCTGAAGGGCGTAAGGCCATTCAGAACAAATGGATCTTTAAGAGGAAGACAGACGCGGACGGTAATGTCACCGTCTATAAAGCTCGACTTGTGGCAAAGGGTTTTTCACAAGTTCAAGGAGTTGACTACGATGAGACCTTCTCACCCGTAGCGATGCTTAAGTCCGTCAGAATCATGTTAGCAATAGCTGCCTTTTTCGATTATGAAATTTGGCAGATGGATGTCAAAACAGCGTTCCTTAACGGTTACCTTAAGGAAGAGTTGTATATGATGCAACCAGAAGGTTTTGATCCAGAGAATGCTGACAAAGTTTGCAAACTCCAGCGATCCATTTATGGACTGGTGCAAGCATCTCGGAGTTGGAATCTTCGTTTTGATGAGGTGATCAAAGCGTTCGAGTTTATACAAGTTTACGGAGAAGCTTGTATTTACAAGAAAGTGAGTGGGAGCTCTATAGCGTTTCTAATATTATATGTGGATGACATATTACTGATTGGAAACAATATAGAAATGCTGGAATGCGTGAAGGAATATTTGAACAAGAGTTTTTCAATGAAGGACCTAGGAGAAGCTGTTTTCATATTAGGCATCAAGATCTATAGAGATAGATCGAGACGTTTGATAGGACTTTCACAAAGCACATACCTTGACAAAGTTTTGAAGAAGTTCGAAATGGATCAGTCCAAGAAGGGGTTCTTGCCTGTATTGCAAGGTGTGAAGTTGAGTAAGACTCAATGCCCAGTGACTGCAGAAGATAGAGAAAAGATGAGTGTCATCCCCTATGCTTCAGCCATAGGCTCTATCATGTATGCAATGCTGTGCACAAGACCCGATGTCAGCCTTGCCATAAGTATGGTCGGAAGGTTTCAAAGTGATCCAGGAATGGAACACTGGACGGCGGTCAAGAATATCCTGAAGTACCTGAAAAGGACTAAGGACATGTTTCTCGTTTATGGAGGTGATCAAGAGCTCGTCGTAAAGGGTTACGTCGATGCAAGCTTTGACACTGATCCGGATGACTCTAAGTCTCAAACCGGATACGTATTTATTCTTAATGGGGGTGCGGTTAGCTGGTGCAGTTCCAAGCAAAGCGTGGTAGCAGATTCTACATGCGAAGCGGAGTACATCGCTGCCTCGGAGGCGGCGAAGGAAGGTGTCTGGATGAAGGAGTTCATAACAGATCTTGGAGTAGTGCCTAGTGCACTTAACCCAATGACTCTGTTTTGTGATAATACTAGTGCCATTGCTCTAGCCAAGGAACCAGGATTTCACAAGAGGACCAGACACATAAAGCGACGTTTCAATTCCATCCGCGATTACATCAAGGAGGACGACATAAATATTTGCAAAGTACACACGGATCTAAATGTTGCAGATCCGATGACTAAACCTCTTCCAAGGGCTAAACATGAACAACACCAGAACTGCATGGGTGTTCGATTCATTACAATGTAAATCACATAGTGATGTGAACTAGATTATTGACTCTAGTGCAAGTGGGAGACTGTTGGAAATATGCCCTAGAGGCAATAATAAATAGGTTATTATTATATTTCCTTGTTCATGATAATCGTTTATTATCCATGCTATAATTGTATTGATTGGAAACTCAAATACATGTGTGGGTACATAGACAACACTGTGTCCCTAGTAAGCCTCTAGTTGACTAGCTCGTTGATCAAAGATGGTTAAGGTTTCCTAGCCATTGACATGAGATGTCATTTGATAACGGGGTCACATCATTAGGAGAATGATGTGATGGACAAGACCCAAACTAAGAACGTAGCATTTGATCGTGTCAGTTTATTGCTATTGTTTTCTGCATGTCAAGTATCTATTCCTTTGACCATGAGATCATGCAACTCACTGACACCGGAGGAGTACCTTGTGTGTATCAAACGTCGCAACGTAACTGGGTGACTATAAAGGTGCTCTACAGGTATCTCCGAGGGTGTCTGTTGGGTTGGCATGGATCAAGACTGGGATTTGTTACTCCGTGTGACGGAGAGGTATCTCAGGGCCCACTCGGTAATACAACATCACATTGAGCCTTGCAAGCAAAGTGACTAAAGAGTTAGCCACAGGATCTTGTATTACGGAACGAGTAAAGAGACTTGCCGGTAACGAGATTGAACTCGGTATAGTGATGCTGACGATCGAATCTCGGGCAAGTAACATACCGAAGAACAAAGGGAACAGCATACGGGATTAACTGAATCCTTGACATAGAGGTTCGACCGATAAAGATCTTCGTAGAATATGTAGGAGCCAATATGGGCATCCAGGTCCCGCTATTGGTTATTGGCCGTAGAGGTGTCTCGGTCATGTCTACATAGTTCTCGAACCCGCAGGGTCTACACACTTAACGTTTGGTGACGATTAGTATAGTTGAGTTATTATGTTGGTGACCGAAGGTTGTTCGGAGTCCCGGATAAGATCCCGGACATGACGAGGATCTCCGGAATAGTCCGGAGGTAAAGATTGATATATGTGATAATAGTGTTTTGATCTCCGGAAGAGTTCCGGAGTTCACCGGAAGGGGTTCCGGATGTTTACCGAAGTGTTCGGGTACGAGAACACTTTATATGGGCCAAGGGATAAAAGCCCACGAGGTATTGGAAAGTGCAAAAGTAGTTTTGCTGCCGCGTAAGCGGTACTACCGCTTGGTGAAGCGGTACTACCGCCCGCGGTACTACCGCTTGTGTGAAGCGGTACTACCGCTTGTGTGAAGCGGTACTACCGCTTGTGTGCGGCTGTGCACGGTTCGGCAGGGATCCGAGTTGGACTCTTTCCCTACGGACCAAACCGACCTTGTGCGGGCAAAACCGACCTGGAGGAGGCTTTTACTCCAAGTTTAGACCCCAAGGCTCAACATATAAATAGAGGGGCAGGGCTAGCACACGAGACACATCAAGATTTCCCCAAGCCGTGTGCGGCAACCCTAACCCTCTAGTTCCTCCGTCATAATCTCCGTAGCGCTTGGCGAAGCCCTGCAGAGATTGTTCCTCACCACCATCACCACGCCGTCGTGCTGCTGGAACTCAACCACTACTTCACCATCGCTCGCTGGATCGAGGAGGTGAAGGCGTCATCAAGCCGTACGTGTGTTGAACGCGGAGGTGCCGTCCGTTCGGCACTAGTTCGTGATCGGATCGAGGGACGACTTGCGATTTGGATCGCGGAGACGTTCGACTACATCAACCGCGTTTCTTAAACGCTTCCGCTTAGCGATCTACAAGGGTATGTAGATTCACTCTCCCTCTCGTAGATGCTCATCACCATGGATAGATCTTGTGTGTGCGTAGGAAAATTTTTGTTTCCCATGCAACGTTCCCCAACACCGGCGACCACCTGCTTGAGAGGCGCCATGTCTGGGACTGGGCTCCGCCTGGCTGGCACTGGGAGGTGCTACCTTCCGGGGCACCTAGCTTGGTGGGGAATGAGGGTCCCATCGTCGACCCGGAGGTTCTTTGGTGGCGGTCGCGTGGACCACTGTCGGTGCAGAGGGAGCCGCCCCCCGCGGAGGTGGTACGTCGCCGTGCCAGGGAGGAGGACGAGCACGTCCGACGCTACATGGTTGCGTTGGACGCCAGGTTCTCCAATACCTGGCAGGTTCTTCAGGGATCTCACCCGAGCTATGATCCTGTCATAGTTCCTTCTCTTTGGGTGTCCACCGCCTGCGCCACGAGACGTCAACTATATCTGTATTAGTGATATTATATAATAATATTCGAGATGTATTAATGATAATATTCGATGATGTATTAGCCTTGTATTGATTTGCATATCTAATGTTTGTATATTGCCATGTTTTATAATATTTGCCGAAACTATGGATCAAAGAGACTTAGAAAAAGAACAGTTGTTGGGGGATATAATCCGTGCCGGAGGTGATCCCTTGTCGTATCTCAACGACACCGATTATCAGGAAGGAGAGGATGATGGCTCCGGTGATCCAACAATGGAGGAGGAAGGAGATCATGACGGCTCCGGTGACCGAATGGCAGAGGAAGGAGATCATGATCACGGCTCCGGTGACCGAACGGAGGAGGGAGCCTCAACTGTTTCAAAGTCTGACGAGGTAAGGAGACGAGGCCCAAAGAAAAGGTTGCGCCCGGATGAAAGGTTCACGATCACAGAAGTCGCGAAAGATGGCCAACCGATTGCTCCCAAGTGGACCAAGGACGCATTTGTACATCAGTGTGGAGTTGTTGTTAGGGACTATGTCTCGATCAACACCCATCAATGGAATAAGAATAATAAGGACCCTGAAGTTTCTTATGTCCATGATCGACTGAAAGATGATCTTTGGACCGAGCTGATGGCAAATTTCAACTTACCGCGAGAGGAGGATCCGAATAACCCGGTTATAGAGCGAAAGGTCAAGGCATTTGCTCTTAAGAAGATGGCAGAACTATTCAGGAACTGGAAGAAAGAGTTGAACACAAAGTTTGTCGAGAAAGAGGAGACTCCAAAATTCGTCGGTCGATATGAGAAGATAAGAGATCAATGGCCCGAATTTGTGGCCTACAAGAAATCGGAGAAGGGTAAGAAATGGTCACTGACAAACAAGAAAAATGCTGCAAGGACGAAGTATCACCATCACACGGGGTCAGGTGGCTACTACAAAGCCCGACAATTGTGGGACAAAGCTGAGCAAGACCTGCTTGCTAAGAATGTCCAACCAGCGACATTGCACTGGCCAGATCGTTCAAGGACTTGGTTCTTCGGGGTTGGGGGAACTTTGGACCCAGAAACAGGGGAGTGTGTTTGGACTGACGAGCAACTTGCAATACCCTTCCGGAAGCTTCAGGCAGTAATGAAGGCAGCGCAGGAAGGGACGTTCATTCCCGACAGAGAGAAGGACAAGCTGACAGAGGCCCTCGGGAATCCTGAACACCCTGGACGAACACGAGGCACACCAGGCTCCGTTCCGTGGAAGCATGGGTTTCCCGACAGTGGTGGTTATAGAAGCCGAGAGAGAAAAAGGAAACAGGAAGCAAGCGAAATGCAGAAACTCAGTGCAAGATTAGCAAAACTAGAGGAACTTGAGAGCCAGCGAGCTACCGGCCAACCATCTGAGCGGTACGAAGATCCTTCCATCGACGCTACCCCACCATCCCAGCGGAGAAGCAGCGTGGCTTCCACGGAGCTCGTTCAGCCTAATTTCACGGCTCCTCGCTACCCCGTGGATAGTATCACGGCGGCTGAACATTGCGAGCTAATGACGAAATGCCAGAACCTGACCTTCAAGGCGGCGGTCGGCTCTGTTGTACCTCCTCGAGCTGAGGGAACTTTCCATTGCCGTCCGATTCCACATGGCTATGTTGTTGTGACGGTGGATGAAATAATGAATGGATTTGAGGGGCTGGAGCTTGACAACCCTACAGGTGAAGAGGATATTATTCTTTTGGAAAATGCTTTGAGGAGTACCTGTCTATGGAGAAAAGAGTACATCAAGCTTCCAAACTGGACGCCTCAGCAGACTCAGCCTCCTCCGGCGCGTTAGGGCACTCCGCCTCCTCCTCCTCCGGCGCGTCAGGGCACTCCGCCTCCTCCTCCTCCGGCGCGTCAGGGCACTCCGCCTCCTCCTTCTCCTCCTCCGGCGCATCAGGGCACTCCGCCTCCTCCGGCGCGTCAGGGCACTCCGCCTCCTCTGGCGCGTCAGGGCACTCCGCCTCCTCCTCCTCCTCCTCTGGCGCGTCAGGGCACTACGCCTCCTCCGGCGTGTCAGCAACAGCGAAAGAGAGTCGCCGCCGCCGCTCCGGCGGCTAGCAGTACAATAGGCGGGAAGAAATACAAATTTGGTCCAAGCCTCAAGCCTCTTCCGAAGTTACCATATGACAGGACCGAAGAGGAAAACGCTGGAATCAGTGCAGCCGAAGTGAAGGCCCATTTTGCATGGAAAGATCCACCTCCGAAGGAAACGGTAGATCCGGTGAAAGCGAAGTGCACTCTGCATGCCCTGAAGCGACCACCACGGACTCGGATATCCAACTATGACCGCATAATTACTAAGACACATGCTGAAGCGCAGCGGTCGGGAAGTACTTCTAGTGCTGCAAGAGACAAAAAACGAAGAAGTGGGAAAACAATTCCCCAGCTCGGCGAACAGGAGAAGCAATCGTGCCCCCCGCTCAAGGTGTCTAGCGATATCGCTAATCATCCGGTGCTATTGCCCGGTACCACTCTTGATGATTACCTGCCCGATGATGTACAGTTTGAAATGCCTGAGGTAGCAGAGGAATTTAGATACGAGCACGGGAAGCCTCTCGTCAAACCTGATCATCCTCATCTAACAACGATGATGCAAAAATTGCATGAGTGGTACATGGATACCTGCAGGAAGTCTGGGACCGACAGTTTGATGATCGGAATTAAAAAAGAGCACGACTTCCCTGGAGTCGACCTGCTGCCTGTTGAATTTGTGGAGTTATTTCAGTTATACAATCAAGAGGCCCTCGACAAACAACTCATGACTTGCTACTGTCTGTAAGTATTACTTCTATAATTAAGTCTCTAGCTCAGCTCGTTCATTGCATGTATATATAATTATCCTCACTATATTATGCAGATTGAAGATGGTCGAATGCAAAAAAGAACAAATCTATGACATTGGGTTCATTAGCCCAAATACCGTAAATGAATGGTTGGTACAAAACGAGACGGAAGATACCGAGGACAACTTGCTAGAAGCGTTCCTTAGACATCAAAACAAAAGGGAAATATTCTTTCCTTACAACTTCAAGTGAGTGTTACTGTCTTGTGCATATTTGGTTTCGCTTACTCGAGGTTAAGTAATGTAATTGATGAGTTATGCATGCGCAGCTTCCACTATATTTTGCTATCCATTAACCTTGATGGGGCATTAGTAACTGTCTTAGACTCGCTTCGTAAAGATCCCAAGTATTATGCGGACATGACTGCAATGCTCCAGAAGTAAGTTCAATCAATACCGGGACCATATCGGCAACTTTCGTTCATTTCCTGATATCAAGTAATCATTTTCTTTGCCTGCCAGGGTTTGGAAAAAGTTCACCACTATGGTTCCGGGTCTGAAGAAGGAGCTGCGATTTACACACCCCAAAGTAAGTAGTACTAGCTAGTTCCGCGCATCTCTCATTGATTCTAGTTTTATCAATACCATTATCATGTTTCCTTATCAGTTTGATTGAACTCTATTCTCGTAAAGTGCTTGTACCAGGCACCCAGGACTCATTTATGTGGATACTACGTATGCGAGTTCATTCGCCACTATACCTACGTAAACAATATTCACAATTTTATTTTATATATTACCATCAATTGTGTTGAGTTTCATTCATATATATGTATTGACCCCCTTCTTTAAATTAGATCTGGCAGATGCGGGGTGAACTCCTACCACATGATCGCATACGAGCAACTCAAGAGGAATTGGCGGGATTCTTTCTTGACCACGTCATACCTGAACACGGAGAATACCATGTGAAATTGCAATGGTTGTAAGGGATGTTATATTGTACATATGTAGTAGCGTCGGATAGATATACGAAAACTTGTTGTTCGACCAAGCGCGGAGAAAGAGATGTCACTTCTCTCTATATATGTTCATGACGATCTTGTGTAATTAATGGTTTCCTTCATTTGCTTACTAGCTAGCGTCGAGTTCTCTCTATATGTATAGTAGCTAGCGTCGACCAAGCACGGAGAAAGAGAGGTCACTTCTCTCTATTAGCTAACTAACACAATATGAAACCCCTAAATTAACCCTCCAAAACCCCTAACCCCCCCCCCCCTTCAAAAAAAAAACCCCAGCGCCTGCGAGCTGCTGACGCGTGGCTGCCTTTTGGTCCCGGTTGGTGTTACCAACCGGGACTAAAGGTCCTCCAGCCTGGGCGCCCCGCAGCGGCCACGTGGAGCCCCTTTGGTCCCGGTTCGTAAGCAAACCGGGACTAAAGGTTTTGGGCATTAGTCCCGATCGTTTTGTCCCGGTTCCAGAACCGGGACTAAAGGCCCTCTGGAACCGGGACTAGTGCCCTGTTTTCTACTAGTGATAGGACGCCACCACCACCGCACGAGTTGTCACGGAGACCAAGCCCGGGACGGATCCTCGGTCACCGCCTCGTGCCGCCACACCCAGCCACGCCGGTTCTCGGACAGAGCCGACCCCGGATACCGCTGGCACCTGATCTGGGCCATGCCCAGACCCACCATGCTCCCGCACCTCCGGTCTTCCCCCAACCACGTAGGTGGAGAGAGCCACTGTGGTCCAGGCCGCCGGCCGGCGCCCGAGCCACCACCACCCGCAGCAAATGGATCTGGGCACGGAGAACCCCGGATCCGTCGCCACCGGTTGCCACGGCCAACCCCCATGCTGCCCTCGCAGCCGTGATGGCACAACCCACCGAGATCCTTTGGGGCCGCCGCCTCAGCACCCACACTCCGCGCGCGCTATTCAACCTCCAGCGTGCAAGGCCGCGCCTCCCCGCCTCCAGCGCGCAAAACCGCGCACGCGTCCAGTGCGCCCTGTATCCGCGCCGCCGAGCGCCCCCTCAACCCAGTTGAGCAGCCCCGCGCAGCTCTTGCTCCAGGCTTGAGGGAAGAAAAGGCCCGCCAACCCCGACGCTGCACGGGCTTTGCCTGGCGACGCTTGCCAGCAGAGGCGATGGCGGTGGCGGGGGAGGGGTGGTGGTGTTCCGCGCCCGGGCCGCCCCGTGGGCGATCGACACGGGGCTGGGAAAGTGTCCTGTCTACCAATAGACTCTGCTAGAGTTGCTCTACGCAGTATAGGATGAATTGGATTGGAAACTGAATTAGTACAAAGATTTAGTAGTTGTGATAAAATCGAAACCAAAATGGCACTAACAAGCGGCGGAGCTACCCCTCCTCCCCACAGGCCCACACTTTGGAGGAAGTGCGATGGAATTTTTTTTGTAGGGCCACCTTTTGCCCGTCCTAAGTTTTTTTCTAGCTCCACCGGTGTGGCATTAAGGCCCCTCCCAATGCTCCACCTTGTAAAGGTGCTAAGGTTGCCATGTAGGCAAAAAATCTGATGTGGCAAGGTATTTAATAGGAGAGAGATGGGTGTGGTGACCTCAGGAAGAAACGGTGCCAAGCGCTTGAACCTAGGCAAAATACTTAAATACAAGAAAGCCCACCAATGCATGAAAAATTTTAGTAGCTAAACCATTAAATGAAGTATGCTTAGCTACAACAAGTTAAGCATCTATGCATTGGGGGCTTTGGTTGCTAAACTTTTAAATGTGCTTAGCACCTCATCTTAGCACCAATGCATTGGAAGTAGCCTAATGGATGTACTGTATGCACCAATTAATGGCAGTACTCTAATTGATGATACTCCAGAACTAATTAATCAAGTTAGTCTAGCTACTCCACCGGGCGTGTGATTATATTGTTCACGGTCATAGCAAGTAGTACTTGTCAAGAATTCAAGATGTTCTTAGTACTATTGAGCTGCAGGTGCGTGTGGCGCCCAGAAGTGCATCTACTCCGGCCGTGTGTTCCTCCCCACACACTTAGAAAACTTGGAAGTTTCTTAAGAAATCACAAAAAGCTCTGTTGAAAAGCGCTATAGGATAGCAAGGCGAGCAGATCCTCCCCACACGCTTAGAAAACTTGCAAGTTTCTTAAGAAGCCACGAAAAGCTCTGTCGAAAAGCGGTATAGGATAGCAAGGCGAGCAGATCCTCCCCACACACTTGGAAGACTTGCAAGTTTTATTGTAGGCAACAGCTAGCCTTACTTTCAGTTGGCAACTATGGGACGCTTGGATCGCTGCTGCACGCTCGCCGTTCAAAAATTTCTTAAGCGCTGGTTTCTCTACTCCATCATCATCTTGTGTGTAGGCATCACCATCACAGGTATCATCATGCTCGTCTTACGCTTGGCCTTCAAACCCCATGTTGAGGCCAGCATCGAGGACGCCCGTCTTACCACCTTCGCCTTGGCCACCACGCCGACTGTCGAGGAGGCGACGGTGCCGTCGTCTTTCTTGGCGTACAACATCTCTGTCGCCATCAGCATCCACAACCCAACCTGGGGGATCGTCAAGAACACCAAGCCTCTGGTGGCCGCCCTCACCTTCCACGACAACAGCTTGCTGAACGTCTCGATTGCCGGCGAGGGCCATAAGTACCGGCCAGGCAAGAAAAAGGTGTATCTCCTGCAGGAAAACGGCAAGGTTCTTCGGGATGTGCTCGGCTGGGCGGCCTTGGAGGACTTCAAGGAGGAGAACAAGACGGGCGTGTTCATGGTCGAGGTGCGCCTCTCCGGAGAGATCACCAACCTTGGGCTTGATAATGTTGTTATTGGAAACAAGCGTAACCTTGGCTTCAGCTGCCCGCTCAGTCTGCAGCTCGCGCCGCCTGGCCATGGAGTCATCCTCTTCCATGAGGTCAATTGCAAGCCTGAGCCCCAAAATATCTATTTTGCCAATTGATCCATAAATGTACACTTCCCAAAAATAATTACTAATTGTTTTCTAGTAGCGAAGTTCCATTATTGTATTGGGCATGGACTACAGCCAGGCGTCTGAGTTCGGGCGCGACCCATCGTAACAAGTGCGATGGGTAGCAGCACGACGCAATCAGGGCACGATCTGAGTCCATCGTCTCTTTCTTTTGATGACTACCCAATAGTGGTTGGCGGACGCTGTGCTCGAGCACATCAAGCGGTAGCAACATGTGACCCGTTTGTGTGGCATTGCACAATACACAAAAAAAGTGGTTGGCCGACACTAGGCGCCGGACGACATGCACAATGTAGAAGGGAAAGAATAGGCTGTGCAACACAATACATTGATCGGTGCACCAGGCAAGTATATATGAGTACAGAGGGGGGCCACAACCTCAACTATACAGATGAACTAGGAGGTGGGCCCAAGACACAATATACACGTACACATATATTCAACACCCCCCGCAGTCGAAGCGACGCCGGAGACGCCGAGACTGAAACGAAACTCCTCAAAGGTGGAAGTCGGCAGTCCCTTAGTCATCACATCGGCGAACTGTTGTGCGGTCGGAACATGGAGGACCTGAATGCGTCCAAGGGCCACCTGCTCACGCACAAAGTGAATGTTCAGCTCAATGTGCTTAGTCCGGCGATGATGAACGGGGTTGGCGGAAAGGTACACCGCAGAGATGTTGTCACAGTAGACAACCGTAGCCTGGGAGGCGTCATGATGCAACTCCTGAAGTAGCTGTCGTAGCCAGGTGCACTCGGCGACGGCGTTAGCCACAGCTCGGTACTCGGCCTCCGCACTAGAGCGCGAAACCGTGGGTTGTCGCTTGGACGACCACGAGACGAGGGAAGGACCGAGGTAGACGCAGTAGCCAGAGGTGGACCGACGGGTGTCAGGGCAGCCAGCCTAGTCCGCGTCGGAGTAGGCCACCATCTCCAAAGAAGGGGACGCCGTGAGGGTGAGCCCAAGAGCCATCGTGCCGCGGATGTATCGGAGAATCCGCTTCACGAGGGTCCAATGGGAGTCATGAGGGGCGTGCATATGGAGACACACCTGCTAAACAACATACTGAAGATCCGGCCGGGTGAGAGTCAGATACTGAAGAGCACCAACAATGGACCAGTAGAACGGAGCATCCGACGCGGGCGAGCCCTAGAGAGCAGAAACCTTGGGCTTCGTGTCAACAGGAGTAGCGACAGGATGGCAGTTGAGCATGCCGGCACGCCCAAGTAGCTCGTGTGCATACTTCTGCTGATGAAGAAAGAAGCCGTCGCGTCGCCGAACAACCTCAATGCCAAGGAAATAATGTAGAGCGCCCAGGTCCTTGATGGCAAACTCATCACGCAGCCGGAGAGTAATCTACTGAAGAAGGGCTGCGGAGGAGGCCGTCAGGATGATGTCGTCGACGTAGAGGAGCAAATATGCAGTCGTGTCGCCGCGGTGATAGACAACCAACGAGGCATCCGAGCGAGTAACGCTGAAGCCCAGTGTCTGAAGGAACCCGGCGATACGCTGGTACCAGGCGCGAGGTGCTTGCTTGAGCCTGTAGAGAGACCGGGACAGCAAACACACATGCCCAGGAAGAGATGCGTCGACGAAACCGGTGGGCTGCTCACAATAAACCTGCTCCTCAAGATGGCCGTGAAGGAAGGCGTTGGAGACGTCCATCTGATGAACCGGCCAGCCTCGGGAAACCGCTAGCTGGAGAACGGTGCGGATCGTGCCCGGTTTGACAACCGGTGCAAACGTCTCAGTGAAGTCGACGCCAGCGCGTTGCCGAAAGCCACGGACCACCCAGCGAGCCTTGTAGCGCTCAAGTGTACCATCCGAGCGGGTCTTATGGCGAAAGACCCACTTGCCGCTGATGACATCGGCGCGAGAAGGCCGAGGAACCAGTGTCCAGGTACGGTTCCGCTGAAGAGCGTCGAACTCTTCCTGCATCGCAGCAAGCCAGTGAGGATCACGAAGGGCTGCTCTGGCGGACGCAGGGATTGGCACTAGTAGGAAAACCCCCATTTGTCCCGGTTCGTAAGGGCCTTTAGTCCCGGTTCTGGAACCAGGACTAAAGGGTCGGGACTAAAGCCCAAAACCTTTAGTCCCGGTTCGCTTACCAACCGGGACAGAAGGGGCTCCACGTGGCCGGTGCTGGGAGCCCAGGCAGGAGGACCTTTAGTCCCGGTTGGTAACACCAACCGGGACCAAAAGGCAGGACCTTTAGTCCCGGTTGGCAACACCAACCGGGACCAGAAGGCACCGGGGTTTTTGTTTTTTTTTTGAAAGGGGGGGGGGGGGTTTAGGGGGGTTTGTAGGGTTAATTGAGGTGTTTCATATTGTGTTAGCTAGCTAATAGAGAGAAGTGTCCTCTCTTTCTCCGTGCTTGGTCGACGCTAGCTACTATAGAGAGAACTCGACACGCTAGCTAGTAAGCAAATGAAGGAAGATCGTCATGAACATATACACAGAGAAGTGATCGACCTCTCTTTCTCCGAGAGATTGGTCGAACAACAAGTTTTCGTATATCTATCCGACGCTACTAGCTACATATATACAATATAAGATCTCTTACAATCCCTAACATTTAATGTCAAATTCCACATGGTATTCTCCGGCTTTATTTATGACGTGGTCCAGAAATAATCCCGCCAATTCCTCTTGAATTGCTCGTATGCGATCATGTGGTAGGAGTTCATCCCACATCTGCCACGTCTAATTTGAAGAAGGGGGTCAATACATATATATGAATGAAACTCAACACAAATAATGGTAATAAAATAAAATTGTGAATATTATTGCTTACGCACTTGAAATTGTTTTTCAGAGTAGCCCCGCTTAGGGGTCGTCGCGTTGTAGATGAACTCGCAAACGTAGTATCCACAAAAATTATTCCCTTTTTCCTGCCACAAGCACTTTATGAGAAATAGAGTTCAATCAAACTGATAATCAAGCATGATAAATGGTATTGATGGAACTAGAATCAATGGGAGATGCGCGGAACTAGCTAGTAGTACTTACTTTCGGGTGTGTAAATCACAGCTCCCTCGGCAGTGCCGGAACAATTGCGGTGAACTCTTTCCAAACCCTGCCAGACAAAGAAAATAATTACTTGATATCAGGAAATGAACAAAGTTGCCGATATGATGCGATAATGATCGATTGAACTTACTTCTGGAGCATTTCAGTCATGCCCGCATATTCCTGGGGATCTTTTCGTTTCGAGTCTAAGACGATTACTACTCCCCGCTCAAGCTTAATCTCTAGCAGAATAAAGTGGAAGCTGCGCACGCATGCATAAGTCATCAATTACATTACTATAACGTCCGGACCACCTCTCTCATGAATGTCCGACGTCCTGACTGCCTCTCTCATGAATGTCAAACAAGGGATTCTCTTAACCTTTAAGGGATTTAACAAAATGGCGCGATTCTGAATGTGCAGAAAATGGTCCATATTTTTCCTGATCTCATCTACCCTTCTATATGTCACGTTGTCTAGTGTCAAAGGATTCAAGAAAACCAAGGCTTCATCATTAGCCGGAAGTAACAGGCGCATAATGGTACGAAGCTCTCCAAAATTGTTTTGGAACGGAGTCCCGGATAGGATAATTAATTAGCTTTTTGGTACGAAGTTCAGCAAGAGCCTTTCGAGTATCGCTATTTGGAAGGCCTTTGCTGAAATTCGTACCAAAAAATGAATTATTCTATCCGGAACTCCGTTCCAAAACAACTTTGAAGAGCTTCGTAGCATCATACGCATGTTACTTCCGGCTAATGATGAAGCCATGGATTTCCTCAATACTTTGACAGACAACGTGACATATAGAAGAATATATATATAGATGAGATCAGAAAAAAATTGGATCAACTTGTGTACATCCATAATGGGGGCATTCTTCATAAATCTATGTCCCCCCTCATGTCGAAGTTATCGGGGAGGGGGTAGATCGACAACGACGCTCTTTCTTCTAGGGTTTGGGTGGCCTCGATAGTTGGTCGGGCGAGCGGACCGCCTCTCTCACTCATGCATGTCCGACGTCCCCCCTCATGTCGAAGTTATCGGGAAGGGGGTAGATCGACAATGACGCTCTTTCTTTTAGGGTTTGGGTGTCCTCAATAGTTGGTCGGGTGAGCGGACCGCCTCTCTCACTCATGCATGTCCGACGTCCCCCCTCATGTCGAAGTTATCGGGGAGGGGGTAGATCAACAACGACGCTCTTTCTTCTAGGGTTTGGGTGGCCTCGATAGTTGGTCGGGTGAGCGGACCGCCTCTCTCTCATGCATGTCCGACGTCCCCCCTCATGTCGAAGTTATCGGTGAGGGGGCAGATCGACAACCACGCTCTTTCTTCTAGGGTTTGGGTGGCCTCGATAGTTGGTCGGGCGAGCGGACAGCCTCTCTCTCATGCACGTCCGATGTCCCCCCTCATGTCGAAGTTATCGGGGAGGGGTAAATTTTAACTTAGAGTTACATGCATCCATATAGTTACATCCATCCATTCATCCATCCATACATACACATACATATATACATGGACCAAAAACTGCTATGAACAAAAAAAAATTCTATGAACAAAAAAAACATCAAATGAACATGACTAAAAAATTCATCATATCAAAAATAAGTATAGCATTTTGGTGTGACAATGATCACATTTATTTATTTTGACCAAAAATGCTATGAACAATTTTTTTTGACACACACATACATTACATAGAAACATATACATAAACATAAACATAAACATTATAAAAAAAAGGCCGGGGCGGCGCGGCGGCTCACAGCGGGGCTCGGGCGACGACGGGGCAGGGGCGCGGGGTCGGGGGCGAGGACGCCGACGGCGACGACGGGGCAGGGGCGCGGATGGCGACGACGGGGCAGGGGCGCGGCCGGCGACGGCGGGGACGGGCCGGGGCAGGGGCGCGGCCGGGCTGATCGGGGGCGGGGCAGGTGCGACGACGACGGCGGGGGTGGGCCGGGGGCAGGGGCGCGGGCGACGGTGACGACGGCGACGGCGACGGCGGGGGCGGCCCGGGGGCAGGGGCGCGGGCGACAGTGACGACGGCGGGGGCGGCCCGGGGGCAGGGGCGCGGGCGACGGTGACGACGGCGACGGCGACGGCGGGGGCGGCGGACGGCGTTGGGGCAGCCTGGCGGCGTCGATGTGCTCGGCGTCGTCGGGGGCAAATGGTAGATGAAATCTGAAATTTTTCACAAGTGCTGCTTATATACACACAGCATTGGTCCCGGTTGGTGTCTCCAACCGGGACTAATGCACCTCTTTAGTCCCGGTTGGTGCCACCAACCGGGACCAAAGGTCTCTTTTCAGCAGCCCGAAGGGCGGGAAGCAGAGACCTTTGGTCCCGGTTGGTGGCACCAACCGGGACCAAAGGTAGGCATTGGTCCCGGTTGGTGCCACCAACCGAAACGATAGGTACGCATTGGTTCCGGTTGGCGGCACTAACCGGGACCAATAGCCTGGCACAGCGGTGTGGTGGAAGTTTAGTCCCACCTCGCTAGTTGAGAGGCGCCGAGAGTGGTTTATAAGCGCTGCTGCGCCAACCCTCTCGAGCTCCTCTCTTTAGCAGGCCTACGGGCCTAAACGCAATCTCTACATGTGGGCCTACTGAGCCTTATGCGGGCCTGCATCCTGGCCCAGGTAGCCATATGCAGGCCTGTTGGCCCAGTAGGCGGTATTTTTTTTTAAAAAAATCCAGTATTTTTGTTTTGTTTTTTGCTTTATTTATTTTCTTTTTAGTTCATTCTTTTTACTATTAAAGTTTTTAACAAATAAATACTTTGATAATTTTAGTTAATATTATTTTGATTCTTTTTAGTTGATTCTTTTTGCTATTGAAAAATATTATATTTAATGGATTCTTTTTAGTTCATTCTTTTTACAATTAAAGTTTTTAACAAATAAATACTTTGATAATTTTAGTTAATATTATTTTGATTCTTTTTAGTTGATTCTTTTTGCTATTGAAAATAATTATATTTAATTGATTCTTTTTAGTTCATTCTTTTTACTATTAAAGTTTTTAACAAATAAATACTTTGATAATTTTAGTTAATATTATTTTGATTCTTTTTAGTTATTTCTTTTTGCTATTGACAAATATTATATTTAATTGATTCTTGTTAGTTCATTCTTTTTGCTATTAAAGTTTTTAACAAATAAATACTTTGATAAGTTTAGTTAATATTATTTTGATTCTTTTTAATTCTTTCTTTTTGCATGGTTGAAAGTTGCCATGGTATCATCATTTCACCCACATAGCATGTTCTAAAAAGTTGAGAGGGTTACGGCAAAAACTGGATGCACTTCGTGTACAAAATGGACAATCACTTTCGAAGTATAAGGGTTTCGGACGAAAACTCATATGTTACAAATGCATTCTATTTTTTTAAGTTATTTCAACTCCAGACTTTTTGTGTGTTCAACATGCACCATTCAAAGCCACATCATCAATTTTCAACCCTTTCTGACTTCATTTGGTATTTTTCATGCATTTACTGATTTTTTTGAGATAAATGACCCTGAAATTGAAAAGCACTACAAATGAACTCTGAAAAGGTTGAAAGTTGACATGGTATCATCATTTCACCCACATAGCATGTTATAAAAAGTTGAGAGGTTACGGCAAAAACTGGATGCTCTTCGTGTACAAAATGGACAATCTCTTTCGAAGTATTAGGGTTTCGGACGGAAACTCGTCTGTTACAAAAGGCATTTCATTTTTTTGAAGTTATTTGAACTCCAGAATTTTTGTGTGTTCAAAATACACCATTCAAAGCCACATCATCAATTTTCAACCCTTTCTGACTTCATTTGGTATTTTTCATGCATTTACTGATTTTTTTGAGATAAATGACCCTGAAATCGAAAAGCACTACAAATGAACTCTGAAAAGGTTGAAAGTTGGCATGGTATCATCATTTCACCCACATAGCATGTTATAAAAAGTTGAGAGGGTTACGGCAAAAACTGGATGCACTTCGTGTACAAAACGGACAATTGAGCATCATCCTTTCTATTTGTCTTTTGTTTGTTTCTAAGTGTGTCTGTAAAAATGGAGTTGGAAAAATGAAATATACCGTCGGAAAATGAAAGGATTTCTAGATAGATCAAGAAAACACACGGTTTCCCCTGCATACGGCCCGACGGTGGCTCATGAGTGCCTGCATATGAAATGCACCGTCGGACCGTATGCAGGGAATCCGAATGATTTGTATTCGGTCGATGAACTAAAGGATTTCTAGATAGATCAACAAAACACACGGTTTCTCCTGCATACAGCCCGACGGTGGCTCGTGAGTGCCCGCATATGAAATGCACCGTCGGACCGTATGCAGGGAATCCGAATGATTTGTATTCGGTCGATGAACTAAAGGATTTCTAGATAGATCAACAAAACACACGGTTTCCCCTACATACAGCCCGACGGTGGCTCGTGAGTGCCCGCATATGAAATGCACCGTCGGACCGTATGCAGGGAATCCGAATGATTTGTATTCGGTCGATGAACTAAAGGATTTCTAGATAGATCAACAAAACACACGGTTTCCCCTGCATACAGCCCAACGGTGGAAATATGAAATGCACCGTTGGACCGTATGCAGGGAATCCGAATGATTTGAATCCGAATGAGTACACACACTAAGTGCCGAACATGTCCGAGAGGTGGGTTATATATAGGGTCGTGTGCCTCTTTAGTCCCGGTTGCTAGCACGAACCGGGACTAGTCATTATAGTGCTGATCCAACAGCTCACAAGCGCTTGAAAGAAACACACGATCCGTGTGCTTCTTCCTGATTGGTACGACCTTCACCGCCCAAGGTTATAAAGAGTTGAGAGGGTTACGGCAAAAACTGGATGCACTTCGTGTACAAAACGGACAATCTCTTTCGAAGTATTAGGGTTTCATACGAAAACTCATCTGTTACAAAAGGCATTTCATTTCTTCACATGTAACTGCAATGATATAGTTGTGGAGAGAAAGTCTTCACTTTTTCTTCGCTTGTGTCCTTTGCTTATTGCGCCGTAACCATGGATAATCTTCATCGTTTAAGAGGGTGCTTGGGTCAGCCTTGACTTTGAAGGGAGGAATTTCATGAAACTTTTCATAATCTTCAGACATGTCTGTCTTGCCCTCCAATCCCACGATGTCTCTTTTTCCTGAAAGAACTATGTGGCGCTTTGGCTCATCGTATGATGTATTCGCTTCCTTATCTTTTCTTTTTCTCGGTTTGGTAGACATGTCCTTCACATAGAAAACCTGCGCCACATCATTGGCTAGGGCGAATGGTTCGTCTGTGTACCCAAGATTGTTCAGATCCACTGTTGTCATTCCGTACTGTGGGTCTTCCTGTACCCCGCCTCCTGACAGATTGACCCATTTGCATTGAAACAAAGGGACATTGAAATCATGTCCATAGTCAAGTTCCCATATGTCCACTATGTAACCATAATATGTGTCATTTCCCCTATTGGTTGCTGCATCAAAGCGGACACCGCTGTTTTGGTTGGTGCTCTTTTGATCTTGGGCGATCGTGTAAAATGTATTCCCATTTATCTCGTACCCTTTGTAAGTCAATACAGTCGAAGATGGTCCCCTGGCCAACGAGTACAACTCATCAGAAACAGTGTTGTCACCCATGAGACGTGTTTGCAACCAACTGCCGAAAGTCCTGATGTGTTCATATGTAATCCAGTCATCACACTGCTCCGGGTGTTTGGAGCGCAGAATATTCTTGTGTTCATCGACATACGGGGTCACCAAGGTAGAATTCTGTAGAACTGTGTAGTGTGCTTGAGACCAAGAATGCCCGTCCCTACATATTATTGAGTCCGCTCCTAGCGTGCCTTTTCCAGTCAGTCTCCCCTCATACCGTGATTGAGGGACACCAATCTTCTTAAGGTCAGGAATGAAGTCAACACAAAACCCAATGACATCCTCTGTTTGATGGCCCATGGAGATGCTTGCTTCTGGCCTAGCGTGGTTACGAACATATTTCTTTAAGACTCCCATGAACCTCTCAAAGGGGAACATATTGTGTAGAAATACAGGGCCCAGAATGACAATCTCGTCGACTAGATGAACTAGGACGTGCGTCATGATATTGAAGAAGGACGGTGGGAACACCAACTCGAAACTAACAAGACATTGCACCAAATCACTCCTTAACCTTGGCAGGATTTCTGGATCGATCACCTTCTGAGAGATTGCATTGAGGAATGCACATAGCTTCACAATGGCTAATCGAACGTTTTCAGGTAGAAGCCCCCTCAATGCAACCGGAAGCAGTTGCGTCATAATCACGTGGCAGTCATGAGACTTTAGGTTCTGGAACTTTTTCTCTGCCATATTTATTATTCCCTTTATATTCGACGAGAAGCCAGACGGGACCTTCATACTGAGCAGGCATTCAAAGAAGATTTCCTTCTCTTCTTTGGTAAGAGCGTAGCTGGCAGGACCTTCATACTGCTTTGGATGCATGCCGTCTTTTTCATGCACACGTTGCTGTTCCTCCCGTGCCTCCGGTGTATCTTTTGTCTTCCCATACACTCCCAAGAAGCCTAGCAGGTTCACGCAAAGATTCTTCGTCACGCGCATCACGTCGATTGCAGAGCGGACCTCTAGGTCTTTCCAATAGGGTAGGTCCCAAAATATAGATTTCTTCTTCCACATGGGTGCGCGTCCCGCATCGTCAGTCGGAACAGATAGTCCGCCAGGACCCTTTCCAAATATTACTTGTAAATCATTGACCATATCAAGTATGTGATCACCAGTACGGAGGGCGGGCTTCTTCCGGTGATCTGCCTCACCTTTGAAATGCTTTCCTTTCTTTCGACATTGATGGTTGGTCGGAAGAAATCGATGATGCCCTAGGTACACATTCTTCCTGCATTTGTCCAAATATATACTGTCGGTGTCATCTAAACAGTGTGTGCATGCGTGGTATCCCTTGTTTGTCTGTCCTGAAAGGTTACTGAGAGCAGGCCAATCGTTGATGGTTACAAACAGCAACGCTCGTAGGTCAAATTCCTCTTGTGCATGCTCATCCCACACACGTACACCTCTTCCATGCCATAGCTGTAAAAGTTCATCAACTAATGGCCTTAGGTACACATCAATGTCATTGCCGGGTTGCTTAGGGCCTTGGATGAGCACTGGCATCATAATGAACTTACGCTTCATGCACAACCAAGGAGGAAGGTTATACATACATAGAGTCCCAGGCCATGTGATATGCTTGCTGCTCTGCTCCCCAAAAGGATTAACGCCATCTGCACTTAAACCAAACCATACGTTCCTCGGGTCACCTGTAAAGTCGTTCCACTTTCTCTCGATCTTTCTCCACTGCGACCCGTCAGCGGGTGCTCTCAACTTCCCGTCTTTCTTACGGTCTTTTTTGTGCCATTGCATCAACTCGGCATGCTTTTTGTTTCTGAACAGACGTTTCAACCATGGTATTATAGGAGCATACCACATCACCTTGGCAGGAACCCTCTTCCCGGTGCGCTGGCCCTCAACATCACCAGGGTCATCTCTTCTGATCTTATACCGCAAGGCACCGCATACCGAGCATGCGTTCAAATCCTCGTACGCACCGCGGTAGAGGATGCAGTCATTAGGGCATGCATGTATCTTCTGCACCTCCAATCCTAGAGGGCATAGAACCTTCTTTGCTTCGTACGTACTGCCGGGCAATTAGTTATCCTTTGGAAGCTTATTCTTCATTATTTTCAGAAGCGAACTAAATCCCTTGTCAGATACACCATTGGCTGCCTTCCATTGCAGCAATTCCAGTATGGTACCGAGCTTTCTGTTGTCATCTTCGCAATTTGGATACAACCCTTTTTTGTGATCCTCTAACATGCGATCGAACTTCAACTTCTCCCTTTCACTTTCGCATTCTCTCTGTGCATCAACAATGACCCGGCGAAGATCATCATCGGGCACATCGTCTGGTTCCTCTTGATCTTCAGCTTCCCCCATTGCAGCATCACCGTATTCAGGGGGCGGGTAGTTGTCGTCATCCTCTTCTTCTTCGTTGTCTTCCATCATAACCCCTCTTTCTCCGTGCTTGGTCCAAACATTATAGTGTGGCATAAAACCCTTCTGAAGCAGGTGGAAGTGAAGGGTTTTATAGTTGGAGAAAGCCTTCGTATTCTCATAGACAGTACATGGACAATGCATAAAACCAGTCTGCTTGTTTGCCTCAGCCGCTTCGAGAAAATTATGCAGGCCCTCAATATACTCGGAGGTGCGCTGGTCACCGTACATCCATTGCCGGTTCATCTGCGTGCATATCATGAATAGAGAAGTGTCCAAATTAATAGAAATTCATCATCACATTAAAGCCAAAGTACAGTAGTGACCAAAATAAATACATAACGTTCATACATAGTTCTCATTATTGAACAACATATAGCTCTCTAGAGCATCTAATTAAAACATACATTGAAACTAGAAAATTTAAATGTAACAACAAATGCGATCATAACCGCAACTAAGGTACCAATTGATCCAACGGCATAATGATACCAAGCCTCAGTATGAATGGCATATTTTCTAATCTTTCTAATCTTCAAGCGCATTGCATCCATCTTGATCTTGTGATCGTCGATGACATCGGCAACATGCAACTCCAACTTCATCTTCTCCTCTTCAACTCTTTGTAATTTTTCTTTCAAGTAATTGTTTTCTTTTTCAACCAAATTTAACTTCTCGACAAGAATTTCTATGTCGGTTGGAATTTCCGGTTCACATACCTCCTAGATTAAAAAATCTATGTCACGTTGGTCGGCATAATTGTCATAAACACTAAATAAAATAAATAGTTATAAAAGACAATATATACCACATCCGAATCATAGACCGGACGAGGGCAAATGAATAGAGAAGTGAATAGAGAAGTGATCAAATGTTATTATTGAAAAAATAAATACATAAAGTTCACACATAGTTCTCATAGAACAACATACAGCTCTCTAGAGCATCTAATTAAAACATAAATTGAAACTAACATACAACTATGTAAAACATTTAAATGCAACAACAAATGCGATCATAATGGCAACTAAGGTAACAATTGATCCAACAGCATAATGATACCAAGCCTCATTATCAATGTCATATTTTCTTATCTTTCTAATTTTCAAGCGCATTGCATCCATCTTGATCTTGTGGTCATCGACGACATCGGCAACATGCAACTCCAATTTCATCTTCTCCTCCTCAATTCTTTTCAATTTTTCTTTCAAATCCTCGTTTTCTTTTTCAACTAAATTTAACCTCTCGACAAGAGGGTCGGTTGGAATTTCCGGTTCACATACCTCCTAGATAAACACATCTATGTCACGTTGGTCGACATAATTGTCATAAACACTAAATAAAACAAATAGTTATAAAAGATAATATATACCACATCCGAATCATAGACCGGACGAGGGCCGACGTGGGCGGATACCATGACCATGGCACTATATAATAACAAACAATAATAAAAGTAAGAAAATTACACAAGTATCTATCTAAATGATACAAGTAAGAACTTTTTTCTTTTAGAAAGAAGATAAGAAGAAGAGGCTAACCACGGTGGTGCCGGCGCCGAGATGGACGCGGGCGATCGACGGCGGTGAGGACGGGGACGGGACAGGACGGACCGCCAAACCTAAACAAATCTTGAGAAAAATGGAGCTTGGACAAGGAGCTTCGAGAGCAGAAAGCTTAAGTGTGGCTCGGACATTTCATCGAACACCTCATGTGCATAGGAGGTGAGCTAGAGCACCACAAAGCTCTCCCCTCGCCGGCCAGAAAAACAGAGCAGTGTGAAGTGCTCTGCTCGCTGGCGTGGGGGTATATATAGGCATCTCATTGGTCCCGGTTCGTGGATGGAACCGGGACTAAAGGACCCCATTTGGTCCCGGTTCCAGCCACGAACCGGGACCAATGGTTGTGGGCCAGGAGCGACCCCCATTGGTCCCGGTTAGTGTCTGGAACCGGGACCAAAGGGTCCAAACGAACCGGGACCAATGCCCCACGAGGCCCGGCCGGCCCCCTGGCCTCACGAACCGGGACCGTTGCCCCCATTGGTCCCGGTTCGTGACTGAACCGGGACTAATGGGCTGGCCCGGCCTGGACCAATGCCCTGTTATGTACTAGTGTGGTGACGGCTCGGCAGTGGAGGCAGCGAGGAGATACTCGTCGCTGGAGTACCGCAGACTCGGGCGGTGGACGCCAGCGTGGGCCCGAGTGAGAGGGCGAGACGGCAACTCCGGGACGAGGCCCGAGGAGGCGGCCGACGAGGCAGCCGGCGAAACAGCCGGCGAGACGGCCGGCGAGGCAGCCGGCGAGGCGACCACCGAAGCAGCCGGGGAGGCCGCCACCGAAGCGGCCGGGGAGGCCGCGGCACCCGAGGCGCCCGAGGTGCCCGCGGTACCCGAGGCGGTGGAGGCGGGCGAGGCGCCCGAGGCAGCGGGGCCGGCCGAGGCGGCAGGAGAAGGCGCCAGCGGCGACGCCGGCGGAGACGGCGAGGGCGGCGTGGGGGCGTGCGTCCCCCCCCCCCCCCAGCACCTCGGTGCTTGCCATCGTAGCACCGACGACGCACACCCTCCCGTCGTTGGCCGCTTCACCACAGCTCGCCCCGCACCACCCACCAAGGTTCTTGTGGTGGAACCAGCCCATCAAGGTTCAAGTCTTAGACTTGGCACCGGTACTCTCATTTTTCTGCATTTATTTCAGGCTTCTCGGCGATATTTGTTAGTCGGAGGAGACGTGCTCATAGGGGTAGGGTGTGCGTCCGTCCTTTATAGGGGTGAGTGTATGTGCATGTATGTGGGCATCTGCGATTGTACTGTGTTAAAAAAATTGTCTATGTACGATGTAACGTAAAAAATCCCATTGCTGGGTCTGCCTGCGTACGTACGGTGACCTCTGTCCTTGGGCTGGCTGAGTTCTAATTGATTACTACACAAAATACCCCTAACGTCTTAATATAGTACTCAAATCGTGTTGTAGTATTGGTAAATCTGGTGCGTTCGTCCACTGAAATGGCTGGCCGGCCCATATATCTTAGATGTACTGTAAAAGCTCTCAAAGAAAAATCATCTCTCGGAGATTAGAACAACCAAAAGAAAATACATTCCTCTTATAATACAGTGGTTCTTCAGAAGAAACATATGATTTGTGTCATGAACTGATGCAGAGGGAGTGTTATCTCCAATGGTTCTTCCAAAGAGTCGTCTCCAATAGTGGACAAACACAGATGGCTCTTGATGGATATTGTTGGCGATAATAACACATGCAATATAATAAACATACAACTAGAACAAGCATACTTCCACAATATAATAAAGATACAACAATAGCAAGCATCTTCCATGATATAATAAAGATACAACAATAGCCATCATATGTTTCTCTCTCGAATTAAACAAAGGGATACAATAACAACAAGAACTCGATTAGTTTGTGCAAGATAAAGTGAACAACATGGTAAACTTGATTATAAAAGACAAGAGGGCAAGCCTCCACCAATGCTACCCGGATCTGTGCAGCAAAGCAAGAAGTGGCTCCACTCTGATGATTAGTAGTACAATGCTTTGCACTGCACAGAAGTATGATTTAATAACATAGGATACAAGAGTATGATTTAGGAAGCAGCAGGAAGTAGGGTAAACTAGACTGACCGTGCTTATGCCTTCTGAATGAAGAAAACTTCGGGCCTGTTAGGATGGACCTTTGCAGCTTTTTTCCAGGCTTCTTTTATTTCCGGTGTCACTCCAGAGTGGAGTGCGATTTCCCTTAGACGTTCGAGACTTCCGTCCAAAAGATGGACTCTCCCATCTATAACTTCACAGATGAGATGAAGTGAGACAAGCCGGGGCAGAGCTCCAGGTCTGATTGCTACGCCGTAAAGGCTTTTGTTGCCCACGAGGCATAACCCCGTCAGCTTTTGGAAAGTTCCTGGTTCTATCGTGAGGGACCCTAGCTCTTGTTCATCCAGCTTGAGATATTCCAATGCAATCAAACCAGTCAGACCGGCAAGGACTTTATTCCCACTCAGGTGCGTGCGTGAAAGACACAACTTGGTAATACCAGATATCTTTGTAAAATCTGGAATGGCATGCAGAAATGGTCTCCAATCGCCGCGCAATTTGAGCGAGGAAAGACTGCCGGGACCTTGTAGACATTCCCGAACAATCGACATGCATTTATAGAAGTCTATTGATAGGGAATGACTATGCCCACCATTAACATTATCCGTGCCTCTATGAATGAATTTCTTGATCGCCGTTGTAAGAACTTCCTTGTCAGTGTCATCTGCTTCGTAAGTGCAAAATATTTTCACCTTCCTCAACTGACTCATATGAAGCATCGGCTCCGGAAATCCTTTGGCGGTTTGGCTGACAAATGCTATAATCGTCTCTAGGACACTCTTTTTCTCCAAGAAATTATATAGGTCATTATGTGGCTTGGTTCTAAGCATAAACTTTCCAATGAGGTGTTTTAAGTTGGGTAGCTGGAAGACTTCTCTATACACCTGCACTGTTTCGGTTGTCCTCATCTCGAGCGTCTCTAATAGCTTCAGCTGCCCAATGTCCCTTGATATCTTCCCTATAGTCTTCCCGAGGCTCAAATATTTCAGCAGCAACAGCTTGCATATATCTTCGACATGATTATCATCCAGATTTTCACATTCTTTCAGATCCAAAACTGCCAGTAGCTCATACTTTTCAAAATTCAAAATAGCTTCCGATCCAATTCCTGAAATTACCAGAGTCAGGACTATACTTAAATCCATGCCCGAAATTATTCTCTCATCTTCAGCACTGTTAGCATCGAAACAAAGCCGGCGGATGCGATTGTTCCGCGTCTCTACTAGATCAGACACCAAAGCGGCGAAATTCTCAGACATGGAAATCTGGGATATGTACTCGGCCATCATTCCAGGAGGTCGGCATCTCTTTGTGGTTCCATTTGTGTTCACTTCCATGGACTGGATGATGTTGCGGTTGATGAGGGTCTTCAAATACTTGCATCCAGTTTTTCCATCAACGAACCCTTCAGCTTGCCATCGCCTTATCAGAGAATTCCTCCTGGGGAGTGCAGCCATGTTTTGCTTGTACATGCAAAAATATAGCAAGCAGGATCTGATAGCATGACCAGGCAGACTGGTATATTTATTCATAAGCACCCATTGCATTCCTGGCAACTTGCACTCATCCTCTTGCACCAGAAGGGCACCAAGTTCCCTGCAAGCAGCTTTACACCCCTCGCTTGTCCAACCTCCCTCACTCTGCAAATAATTGGCCACGCTAACTATAGCAAGCGGTAGACCATCACATTTCTTCAATACATCTGCTGCATAATCAGGATCCCCCGAAAAACATTCTTTCTTGAACAGGTTTACAGACTCATACCATTTAAGGGGTGACAGCTTGTACACATAACCATTAATGCATTGGCTGCAATTATTAGCTACTTCCTGAATGGTGGTCGTCACAAGCACCGTGCCTTTCACATTCTCGAAGACATATTTTATTTTGTTCCACAGCTCCCCGCTCTTCATGTCATCAATTACAATTAAGTACCTACGTGACAAATTAATAGACAAAATAAAGTTAACGTGTGTTATCTCCATGTCAACATACTAGGCGACTTCCTAAATAACGTGGAATCAATCTTATGTAAGTTGACTGACGGTACACTAAAAGCAAGAAGGTTTGCCAAATGTAAGTTGCCAAATGGAAATAACAACAATCTGGTAGGCTAGAACAAACCACTAGGTTACTGGATCCTATAGGGGTTGAGAAGATTTCAACTGTTGTTGACCAAGATTTCCTAAATTCAAGGCCTGCCATGGAGAAGTGTAAGGAAGCAGGGGCTCTCTTCAAAACCCTTCGCCCTGCCCCCTCCCGCTGTTGTTGACCAAGATTTCCTAAATGCAGCAGGGTGACCCCTAAGCGTCGCTGGCTCCCATCCGTGTCCCTACTCCCCTCTCCCTCGCCGTTGTCGGAAGGAGCGGCCGGGCAAAGCCTAGTCTGCGTCGGCGGTGGCGGGGCCCTTCCTTCCACCTCGATTGGCGACGTGCGGCACGGTACGCGGTGGTTCAGCGAGGCCACGACACTCGGTGCGAGGTGTGGCGGTGGCGACGCGTGTGTCTGTGTCGGCGGTGTGGATGGGTGGCTGAGCTGCGATGGCTGCGCGTGCCTCGCCCGCTTTCTCATGCCTTGGCGGCGCGTGGAGCGGTGGATCTTGTGGCGGCGCTCGTCGTTTGGCGGTGGGGTGTTGGGGATGGAGGGTGTGGTCAGCGGTGTCCTCCGGTATAGCGTCGGCCGCCGCGCCCTAGTGGTGCAGGGTGTGCTTGGGCGACGACGACCCTCCAGATCTGGGCCGGCGGGCCTGGGCGGCGCGAGATGGGCTCCTCGCAGGCGCGGGGTGTGGATCTATTTCGGCTTAACAAGGCTAGATTGGCGGCATCCTGGTGGAGGCATGCAGGACCTGGCGAACACTCGGTCAGACGGAAGGGGAGGGTTTGACGGCGGCGTGCCTTGGGGTTTGACCAGGCGAACACTTGGTCAGACGGAAGGGGAGGGTTTGACGGCGGCATGCCGAATGGACGGATCTGGCCCATGGAGGCCCACTACCCCGGTGCCACATGGAGGCTAGTTGGCCCGTGTCGCGGTGCTGGTTGTCGCCAGTGCTCCATGTCCCCAGTCCTCCGATGACTGGGGTCTCCCCTACGTGTGGTCTGACATCGGGGATGTCTGCTCCTGACCGACGGTGATTCCGATCCATCGTTGTTCGTGTCTAGGTGTCTAGTTCTCGGACGACCTGTTATTCCAATGGTGGTGGTGTCTCGGTCTGGGATGCACAGGCGGCGGCCCTGGATAGTGAGGTTGTGCACCTGGCTCTATAGCGAGCAGGGCGACAACGGTGGTGCTTCTCCTTTTTGGCTATGTGGGTAGCAAGGTAAGGGGTGTTGGGTGGTCCTGTTGTCTTCATGGCTCCTGTGGATCAGGATCTAGAGGTCTCGTGTTGGTCCGTTGTTACCTCAGGCATCTATGGTGAGGATCCGAGCGAAACCTTCGCGCTTCGGTACCGGCGACGGTGATGCATGTGGGTGTCACATACCTCTTGGGTGCGTCTTTGTGGGTCTCCTCCACGTACCACGGTTCCGGGGGAAAACCCTAGCCCGTTGTTTCAGGCTTGGCGGTGACACTATGCATCGTTACCATCTTGGTGGCGTCGTTGGGGAACTCAGGTACCATCCGGACTCAACACGTCGGCGCCTTCGGGCTTGCTTTGTTCCTGACGTGAAGCTTCTTTGGCTATGGCATGGAATGGATTTTTTTAGTCTCCTATCATTTGCACGTGTCCCCATTGTCACTATCCTATGTCCTCTGTAACCGCTGTCAGGATTGGAACTCCAGGGCCCGGACCGAGAGGACAGACGCTTGCCCTCTCCGACGATAGCTTGGTGTGTTTGCTGCCTAGAAGAAGAAACGACCGACGCCCAGGAGTCACGTCGGATCGCCTTGGAGGGAAGCGTGGCATCAGACTGGGCCTGACATGAAGCTGGATTAAGATGATGGATGGTGTCGAGGCGGGACAATGGCGAAGCAGTAGGGTTATCGAGCAAGCTGAGCAGATGCCAAGCGTTCCGACACTCACGTTCTCCAAGCAACGACATCACCTCAAAGGATCCCTGCACTCCACCGCACGATGTCCAGTGATAAGGCACCTGCAGCATCGACCATGGAGCGATGCGGGGATGGGACGAGGGGACAAAGTCAGGGTTGGTGACGCCAGATGAAGCGGACCACGCTACGGCCGCACCTCCTGTCAACCCTCGCACGCAGGCACCTCATGCCTCGCGCTCACCCCGCTGGAGCACTTTGTAGCCAGTGGCGTTTGCGGGGCCAGCTCTACGACATCCTCATCATCTTCATCATCGCCATCATCAAGGGAGCTCCACGAAGACCGCACCACGCCCGTAGCCAAAAGAGCTAGATCATGAGAAACAACAGAGGCAGCCAGCAGCTTCCCAGCCCATAGGTCAGAAGAGGGCCCAATGACGTGACCGTCGTCTCCAGCAGCAACGACGGGCGGTGTGGTAGGCATTGGCGTCGCCAGGACTAGATTGGTGCTTGCCGGTGACTCGGGCACGGTCGGGTCAGCCTTGCGGGAGACAAGGGAGGCCGCAGCGAGGCCATGCGCAGATGGCGGTGGCAGGCGGGCGGGGGCGGCGCCGGCAGTAGGAGAAGCCGAGGGGCCAGGGCGGCCTCCGTCATCGGAGCCACAGGAGGGCGAGGCGTGCCCGGAAGCCACCACGGATCGGCCGCTGGCGAAGAGACAGGTGGGGGAGGAGGCGTCGGAGCTCGGTGGCCACACGCAGAGTGAACGAAGGACGAGGTGGAGCAGCAGTAGCCAGATGAGGCCACAACACCGGAGGACGGTCGAGGAAGAAGCGAAAGGCGGAGCAGCAATAGTCAGATGAGGCCACAACACTGGAGGACGGTCGAGGAAGAAGCGGGCGGCGGAGCTGCGTGCCCACCCGCAGGTGCGAACGGGAGACGCCCATCTCCTCACATGAGGCGTGCAACAGAGCAGGGGCACTGGCTCTGGCCCCGGCGGCCGCCGGGGGGGGGGGGGGGGGGGGGGGGAGGCCAGATGGGAAGGATCTGGCGGTGCCCGCACCTTCTGACTGTAGCTCAAGCCAGTACAAGTGCAGTGTGAGGTGTGATTAAACAAGACAGTTAGAGAATGCTGCCTGTTGCTGTCCACGCCATGTGGTATGAATATTGCGTTGTTATCACAGGGATCGTTAGGGGTGTTCCTTTTTCTGTACTAACCTTATTAACAATTATATAAAAATCCACTGTGGGAAGAAATTCCTACAGCTTCGCTCAATAAAGAAGAGCTGAGAGTCATGGACTCATGGTCTCCAAGGTTGACTGGCTGAACTAAAAACTGTTGAAGACGCTGGCGGAGCATGATAATGAAACTGGACTTGCAGATGCTTGGATGTTTTTCTGCACCTTTTCTCACTGGCTGGTGTTTTGCTTGGATACTCTATGAGCGGGTTTACTTTTTATGCATGGTTCTGTTTGGGATTGTTAACTCAGCGGTGGTTTGTTTTTGGTCGGAACACTACAAGCTTGGTTTCTATCAATGTTTTAAATAGCGGGCTATGCCATTTAGCGGCGGCTCGACCAGAAGCTATGAAAGGCTATAGCGGAGCTAAGCTTCATTTAGCGTTTCTCTTAAATCATGAAAAATTGAAACAATAAGTATATAATCAGACATCATATATGATATATTGCATATACTTTACATATACACATGTTCACACATCAAAATGCGAGTACCAAGAGGCATCCTAATTCAATAACCAAACTTCACATCAATGCATCATATATATCATAAACATGAACAAAAGATAATGCAAAATTATGGTTTTGTATAGCGGCTTAGCGGGCTAAATGAATCCAAATTTAGCGCTATAGCGGGAAATAGCGGGCTATTAGCCTCATTTCCAATTTAGCACTAAAAGTGCATAGCTTTAGCAGGAGAGCTCTCAAAGGCTATAGCGGGGCTATAGCGGAGCTATAGCCGGCTATTTAAAACATTGGTTTCTATTAATATTAATCAGGGAGAAAATCTTTTTAAAAAATCGTGGGAATTATTTCATAATTAATATCATATGCATTTAGAAATAATAATGGCCAGGACGATGATGTCCATATCTAAACTGGCATAGTTGAAAGAACTTTGATCTCATTAGTAAAAATCGATGAGCAATCTTTTTTCTCTCAACAAAAAAAAAAGCCTATTGAAGAAGGACGAATGCTTACTCTTTGCCAGTTAAGAAATCCCGGAGGCTGTCGCAGAGGCGCCGGAATTCCTCACCATGGTTGCCTTTAGGGTCAATTTGCTCGAGTATGTTCTTGACAATCTCCTCATTGGTGCCAGCCGCAGTAACCCAGGCCCGATGATGAAATTTCTCTCGGGCCTCGGTGCTATTGTAGAATTCATTGGCAAGAAGAGTCTTACCTAGGCCACCGAAGCCAACGATGGAGATCTCCTTGGGCTCTTCTTCTCTGCCGGGTAGGTGTACAAGCTCCTCCAGCTCAGAGAGGCGTTCAAGCCTGCCCACCACCTTGTCGGGGGTAACATACCGAGCACAAGGTTGAGCTGAGGCACACCCTTTTACTTTTAATGAAGCGATGCGGTCTTGGGCTTCATCGTGTAGCCTGTGTATATTGTCGTTGAATCCTTGGATCTTGGCTGCAAACTCCGTGCAGCTCTCCATGGATCCCCTTCGGAGGAACCTGTGTATGCAGTCATGCATATCTTGACACAAGACTTTGAGTCGCCGGTCGATCCCCATCAGCTTGGCTTTGTCTCTGCCGGTGCCGGGACCTTCATGCCGGGTATAGCCATCTTCAAGTTGGGATTGCACGGCTTCAGCCTCAATCGTGAAATGGGAACAAAAATTTCCTCTAGTTTCTGTGATGGCAATGCCTAGAGGGGTTTCTGATCACACACCGCTTCTTGTAGACTCAGATGAGGCAAGTCACTTGGGTAACAAGAGTGTCTTCTCGTTTGAAACTGCATGGTTTGAGCGAGAGGATTTCATGGAATTGATTCAGAGGGAGTGGGAGGTTGTGCAACGAGGCTCTTCTAATATTGATAGATGGCAACACAAAATTAGGCATCTTAGACAGTTCTTGAGAGGCTGGGCTAAGAATATTAGTGGAGTTTATAGTCTTGAGAAGGAAAGACTACTCAAGTTGATTGATGATCTAGACATTAAGGCAGAAACTATGATTCTAGACATCAATGATCGGGTAGCTAAGAGAGAAGCTGAGGTCAGTCTGGCAAAGCTTCTTAGAGAGGAAGAAATGAAATGGGCTCTTAGAGCAAAAGTGCGTAGCGTTGTGCAAGGGGACAACAATACGTAATTTTTTCATATGATTGCCAATGGAAAACATAGGAAAAAGAAGATTATTCAACTTGAACAGGATGAGGGTACTATTGTAGGCCATGAGAACCTAAAATTGTACATCACCAACTACTATAAACAATTGTTCGGAGATCCAGTTGAGAATTTTCTCAGCCTGGATGAGGCAAGGGTTGATGATATTCCACAACTGCGGAATGATGAGAATGAGATCCTCACGGCCCCTTTCACGGAGAAGGAGGTTTTTGAGGCGATTACTCAAATGAAAAACAACAAAGCACCTGGTCCGGATGGTTTTCCAGCTGAATTCTATAAGAAGTGTTGGAGTATCATTAAAGGAGATTTGATGCCTATGTTCCATGATCTCTTCAATGGACACTTACAACTCTTCAAATTAAATTTTGGGACTATCACTTTATTGCCTAAGAAGGAGGAAGCAGTCCGCATTGAGCAATTTAGACCGATATGTCTGCTCAATGTGAGTTTTAAAATCTTCACGAAAGTGGGCACGAACCGTCTTACTCAGATTGCGTATAAGGTGGTTCAACCAACACAAACTGCTTTCATGCCAGGACGACATATTCTAGAAGGAGTGGTTGTCCTACATGAGACCCTTCATGAAATCCACTCGAAGAAACTTGATGGAGTGATTTTCAAGGTGGATTTTGAAAAGGCTTACGATAAAGTCAAATGGCCTTTTCTACAACAGGCTTTGCGCATGAAAGGGTTTGATGAAGCCTGGAGAAACCAGGTTGAATCCTTTGTGCAGGGAGGCAGCGTCGGTATTAAAGTAAATGATGATATTGGCAATTACTTTCAGACGCTTAAGGGATTAAGACAAGGTGATCCCATGTCTCCAATCATGTTCAATGTTGTTGTAGACATGCTGACTGTTCTTGTTAATAGGGCGAAACAAGAAGGTCAAGTAGGGGGCTTAATCCCACATCTGGTGGATGGTGGGGTTTCCATCCTACAATATGCGGATGACACAATTATATTTATGGAGCATGACATTGCGAAAGCAAGGAACATGAAGTTAGTGTTATGCTTATTCGAACAACTGTCCGGTCTTAAGATTAATTTTAATAAGAGCAAATTGTTTTGCTTTGGACGCGCCAAGGAGGAACAAGAAAGTTATAAACAGTTGTTCGGATGTGAATTAGGTGCGCTTCCCTTTACGTATCTAGGGATACCAATTCACCATCGCAAACTAACAAACAAAGAATGGAAATGTATTGAGGATCGGTTTGAGAAGAAACTAAGTTGCTGGAAGGGCAAACTTTTATCTTATGGAGGAAGATTGATTCTTATCAACTCGGTTCTGACTAGTATGCCGATGTTCCTCCTGTCCTTCTTTGAAGTACCCGTAGGAGTACGGAAAAGATTGGACTTTTACCGATCCAGATTCTTTTGGCAAATAGATGAGAATAAAGTTAAATATAGGCTTGCCAGATGGGATATAATTTGTAGACCGAAGGACCAGGGTGGCTTGGGTGTTGAGAATTTAGAGGTTAAGAACAGGTGCTTGCTGAGCAAATGGTTACATCGTATTTCTGTAGAGAATGAGGGTGTATGGTTGCAGCTATTACGTAACAAATACTTATATGCGAAGTCTTTGGCTCACGTAACGGCGCAACCTAACGACTCACCGTTTTGGAAAGGACTCATGCGGACGAAAGTTGCTTTCTTTAACAGAGTAAAATTTCGAGTAGGGAATGGGCAAGGGACTAGATTCTGGGAGGATACCTGGTTAGGGGACACTCCATTAGCGTTGCAGTATCCGAGTCTATATAACATTGCACAACGGAAGGATGTTTCGGTTGCTTCAGTGTTACAGTCCATTCCGCTAAATATTCAGTTTAGACGGGCACTTGTGGGTCCACGTTGGGATACATGGTTGCATCTCGTGCGTAGATTAATGGATATTAATCTGTCAGATGCCACTGACAAGATAGTCTGGAAGTTAACGGTGTCACGCGTATTCACGGTTAAATCTATGTATACGGAGTTAATCAATACCGGAGACGTACCAAGGACGGGCCACATTTGGAGAATTAAAGTGCCATTGAAAATAAAAGTATTTATGTGGTTTGTTCACAAAGGTGTCATCTTAACCAAAGATAATCTAGCCAAACATAATTGGGTAAGGAGTTCAAGATGTTGCTTCTGTGATCAAAACGAAACAATTGAACATTTGTTCATTAAATGTCCGCTCGCCAGGTTACTATGGAGAACTATACATGTGGCTTTTAATGTCAGTCCGCCAATTTCAATATCACAATTCTTTCACAATTGGCTGAATGGGGTGCCACCTCAGACAGCAGCACAAATAAGAGTCGGGGCATGTGCGTTGCTTTGGGCTATATGGAATTGTCGGAATGACATGGCTTTTAACAGACAACATGTGACTAATTTCTTGCAGGTCATCTTCAGAGTGTCTACTTGGATCCGTACGTGGTCCTTGCTGAGCCATACGGACCACAGGGCGCATATGGCTATTGGGTGCAACCGATGGGAAACGGTTGCACGGGATACATACAACCGATATGGATGGCGGTCCAGTAATAGGTTAGATGTGTAGGCATCTTCATCTATTATAGCCGGTTGTGGCTTTTTTTCATTTTTGGCCGCGTGTGGCATTGGTTCTTTATGTTATTTTCGAGAATGTTTGAGGAGACTTTTGGACCTCTTGGATTATTAATAAAATGGCTGTGTGCATCATGATGATGCAGAGGCCGGGGGTACGCCTCCTTTTCTAAAAAAAAGCCTCAATCGTGAAATCCTGAATGTTAGCATTGATGGCAATCTTGTCTCGCTTCGAGTCTTTAATCTTTTGCAGAAGCTTGGGCAAGATGGTATTGAAGAAGGCACCAAACGCGACGGCCTCCATCTCTGTGTCTCTCTCGCTCTTAATGAAGATAGATAGAGCTAGCTTGCTTGGATCAATCAATCGCTTAGCTTCCTGGCTGGTTGGCTGGCTGGTGGTCTGACTGACCTCACCTCAATGGATCTAATTTAAGTGGTAACTCTCATAGTCGACCTCAATGCTCATGGCAACTTAAAAGGTATGTTTGTTTGTGATAGGAGGACCACGCACGGGGTGTGGAGGGACTGATTTGTGATGATGAGTTGTTAAGAGTGTAATTTGCAAGAACAGACGGGGATGCTGCTGCAATTCCCCGAGGCGATGCGGTGGGCCGGGCGCTCGAGGCGCAGCTATCCGTCCCGGTGCACTCGCTGCGCGTCACGGCCCACCACCCGGAGCACTACTTCGTCATCTTCAGCCAGCCGGCGCACCAAGTCAATGCTGTGCGGCGCGGATCCATCCGGGTAGACGGCGCCGCCTTCAACATTGCGCCATGGCACGAGCACGACCACGCCTCCTTCGACACACTACTGCTGCACGTACGCGTGGTCATCGAGAAGGTACCTATGCAGTACTGGTCGGTGGAGGGGGCGGAGGAGATCCTGGGGAAGAAGGTGCGCGTCGACCGTCTCGATAGCAGGACGCACGAGCGCGGCCACACCAAAACTTTCGCCTGCTGGGTCTGGACCAACGACGTTGCCAACATCCCCACCAAGCACACTCTGGGGGTGCTGCCGCGCGGTGCGGGACGGGTCGAGGAGATGGAGGGGTTCTCGCCGCCCGACAGGCGCGTCGCCCCGCCGCCGGCCACAGCGGACTACACCATGCTCATCCACGTCGACCGTGTGGAAGACTGGACGCCGCCGTCCCCCCGCTCCTCCCACTCCGGCCAGAGCGGGCTGCCGTCGTCCGACTTTGACACCGACGACAGGTCGTTCCCTGCGGTCGCCCCTCCGCCTCGTGGACGATGGAGATTGAAGACGGCCAGCGTGGCGAGCGCCACCAGCGCATGGCCAGGGCCCCGGTGGCCGACCTAGGCTGCCGCGGCATGCCACGAGGAGGCCATGGACGAGACCAAGACGGAGAGGGCGGCGCCCGCGGCGGTGGCCGCCGCTCCTGGACGGATGCTCTGCTCCGCCGGGGACGCACACCGGCCCAGCCAACGCCGGCGCCTGCCCCGCGCCGGCGCAGCCGCTCCCCGCCCGCTCGGCGTCACTCCAAGGATGCAACAGTTCGCCGCCACGGCGAAAGAAGGACCTCGGCAGGAGTGCCTTGGCCCCTCCAGCGCCGGCGGTCGAGGCCGCTCCCGCCACCCCCGGCCCCGCAGGCAGCAACGGAGGCTGACGGCGACAAAAACAACGGCAAGGACCCCATGGAGGAATTCTTCAGGGCGGCGAGGAGGCCTGCGATCCCCTCTGTGATCGTGGACAACATGGCGGCGGATGTGCAGGCCGCCGCTGATGCCGTGGTGGCAGCCCCACTTGAGTTCGACAAGGGGCCACAGCAGGATACCGTGGGGGCGGCAGTGCAACCGGACGTGTTTAGCCCCCCGCTCTCTGCAGCCCCAACGGCCAACGGACAGTTCAACCGCGCCACCCCCTCGTCTGCATGCACGCTTGAGGTGCAGCTGGGCGCGGTGACCAGCCGCGTCTGCCAGCTGGAGATCGCCGGCACTGAAGATCGACTCGAGTCACGCCGCCTTTTCCGCAACAACATGCCTCCGCTCGTCGCCTCTTCGCCCGTCCGCCGGTCGTCTGCCCCTCCGAAGAGCCGTGCGCCCTCTGCGCCATCACGACAGAGCGCTCGTCAGGCGGCCAACACATCCACCGTTCCGGTGGCACAACGCGCGTCCCTCCGCATCGTCAAGGAGCTGGGCCTGCTTGGCCCACAGGAGAAGATGACCACGGAGGTTGCCAAAGCTCTCCTGCGTCGTTTCGACGTGCCATTGACTGATAGCGACATTGCGGTCATTGCGAAGCTCACGCGCCTCGACAACGAGGCCCTGCGGATCATGACACGCATGGCCGGACCCGATGGAGATGCCGAGGAGGCCGTAGTTTAGTCATGTTAGCTATTCTCCGTTTTCCCCTCCGGTGGCGGCCGACGATGAGTCGGTCTGAGTTAGGTTTGTTTCCAATGTGTCGTAGTAGGTTGTGTTTAGCTAGACGCCGGCGTGTCTTGGGGCCTGTTGGTGGACGCCGGCGTGCCCCTGTTAAGATGGAGGTGTACCTCATGGGCCTGAGGCCAATTAGTATTTTCAGTCACCGGAGCTACATTTGTTTTCCCCATGTGTGACAAACTGCCTCCAATCATGTGTTGGAACGTCCGTGGCCTCAACCACCCTGCCAAACGAGCCTCTGTCTGCGAGATAGCCACAACGCACCGTGTGGCTGTCCTGTGCCTGCAGGAGACGAAAATTGATGATTGGTCTCCTAGCCTAGTTCGTGAGATTGGGGGCGCGTCCCTCACTGACTGCATTGCACTGCCGGCGATCGGCGCCAGTGGCGGGGCGGCGATCCTCTGGAACAGAAACCTCGCCACTGTTGCCTCCCATGCCGTCGGCGTTTTCGCAATCACGGCAAGGGTCACCCTGCTTGGACAGCCCCAAAGTTTCTGGCTCTCCTCTATTTACAGGCCTGCAGACGACGCCAGAAAGGAAAATTTCCTCCTGGAACTGTCTCGCACGGCTCCGCCTACAACAGAACCATGGTTAATCAACGGAGACTTCAACCTCATCTACGAAGCGCGCGACAAAAACAACCTCAACCTAAACCATAGGCTTATGGGTAGGTTTAGAACAGCCATCGACGCGGCTGGCTTGAAGGAGATTAAATGCAAAAACCGCCGATACACTTGGAGCAACGAGCGACAAGATCCCACCCTAGTCAGCATAGATAAATTCTTCTGTAACCAAGCCTGGGAATCCATCTTCCCCTCTGCTTCGCTGATGGCGGCCTCCACGGCTACGTCCGATCACTGCCCGCTGGTCCTTGTCGACACCAGCGCCCCACCTCGCCCTGCACTCTTCAAGTTCGAGAGCTTCTGGCCTAGCTTCCCTCGCTTCCACGACACAGTAGCAAATGCCTGGAACAGACCGGTGCAATCCACGTGCGCCTTTCAACGTCTCCATACAAAAATGACGCGCACGGCGCGAGACCTGAAAATTTGGAGCAAATCCATTTTCAGCGATGCAAAGCTCCAATTTCATATAGCTGCTGAAATTGTGCTTCGCCTAGATGTAGCGCAAGAGACCCGCCGGCTGACTGATGCAGAATACAGCCTCAGGAAACTGCTAAAGCTCCGCCTTCTGGGCCTCGCGGCGGTCGAGCGTGCCCGCAGGCCCCAAGCTTCTCGCCTCACCTGGCTACGAGTAGGAGATGCGGGAACAAAATTCTTCCATGCAAAAATGAGATCGCGTAGGCGAAAGAACTACATCCACAGCCTCCAGGTGGGCAATGCGATCGCCACGGCACACGAGGAAAAAGAAGCGGCCATCTATCAGCATTTCAACGACAGTTTGGGGTGCAAGGCTGTTCGACCGCTAGGCATCAACTGGCGACTCTTGGACATGCCCTCGGTTCAAGGAGGAGGCCTCGACAACCCTTTCTCTGAAGATGAAATCTGGGAGGCGATCAAGGCTTCCCCATCAGAGAAGGCCCCTGGCCCCGACGGCTTCACTGGGACTTTCTTCAGAAGCTGCTGGCCGCTGATCAAGACCGATGTACTACAAGCTTTCAACAAGTTCTACCACATGGCAGGAGGTGACTTCAGCAAACTAAACACTGCCATGGTGGTTCTCCTTCCCAAAAAAGATGGCGCCACAAAGGTCCAAGACTTCAGGCCAATCAGCCTGATACACTCATTTGCAAAGCTTATAGCCAAGGTGCTCTCCATGCGGCTAACTACGGTGATCCACAGCATCATCTCGCCTGCGCAATCGGCCTTCTTGCGCTCCAAGTGTACGCAGGATAGTTTCCTGTATGTACAAAATGCGGTCAGATCTCTCCACCGAAAAAAGACACCCGCACTGCTGTTTAAGTTAGACATCGCCCGAGCTTTCGACAACGTCTCTTGGGAATACCTACTGGAGCTTCTACAAGTGCTTGGTTTTCCGGCACGCTGGCGAGATTGGATTGCGCTGCTTCTCAGCACGGCATCGTCATCCTTTCTGCTAAATGGGACTGTAGGACAGCAGATTCGCCACCGTAAGGGCCTGCAACAGGGAGACCCGCTCTCCCCCCTCCTCTTCATCATCGCCATCGACCCCCTCCACAGGCTGCTACAGAAAGCGACAGAATTAGACATGCTTGACCCCCTGCCTGGCAGAGACATCTCTCTTCGAGTTAGCCTTTATGCTGATGACGCGGTAATTTTTGCCAAGCCTGATAGAGCGGAGGTCGACGCCCTGCTCGACATCCTCCGCGACTTTGGACAGGCAACTAGACTGCAGGTGAACCCCTCAAAATCAACTGTCTCCGTTATCCGCTGCGAGGAGATCAACCTGCAGGAGGTTCTACTCAATTTTGGTGGGGAGACAGTGGGTTTTCCGCTGAAATATCTGGGCCTCCCGCTAACCCTATCCAGATTGCGCCTCGTCCACATCCAGTTCATACTGGACCGGATCAGGGCAAGACTTGCGGGATGGAAGGGCAAACTCATGACTATCGCTGGCAGACGGGTTTTGGTCCGCAGTGTACTAACCGCGCTGCCGACCTTTGCCTTATCTGTGCTCCGAGCGCCGAAGAAGTTTTTAGCTGAAGTAGACAAGGTTAGACGGCGTTTTCTATGGGCACAAGAAGAGGAACTCAATGGAGGAAAGTGCAAAGTCAGCTGGCCTGTAGTCTGCTCCCCAATTGAAAATGGAGGCCTGGGAATATTGGACATGAACCGCTTCAGTAGAGCACTCCGGCTACGCTGGCTTTGGCTGTCCTGGACAAGTCCGGACAGGCCATGGAATGGCATGCAACTGCCATGCGACGACGACGACAGGGCCTTGTTCAGCGCCTCCACCTTGGTCACACTGGGCAATGGTGCAACGGCCTCCTTCTGGCACTGCTCGTGGACCGGCTCGGGAAACCTGAAGACAGCTTTCCCAACGCTTTTTAGGCACTCTCGAAGAAAGAACAGATCAGTCAGAGAAGCACTAGCAAACAATACTTGGATAAAAGATCTCGCTCACGGGGACACACAACATTTGTGGGCTGAGGCGATCAGACTGCACAGGTGGATTCAAACAAGAAATATTCAGCTGCAAGACCAAGCAAGAGACACCATCAAGTGGACACACGAGGCATCAGGAGTGTACACAGCCAGTTCTGCATACAAGGCCCAGTTTCAGGGCTTCATGAAATCAGATTTCAAGAAGCTAATTTGGAGCACTTGGGCACCTGCTAGGCTAAAGATTTTCACATGGTTGCTTCTCAAGAACAGATTATGGTGCAACGACCGTCTGCAAAGAAGGGGATGGCCGAACGGATACTTCTGCCAGTTATGCCTCCGAAATCTGGAATCCTCTGTACATTTGTTTTGGCAGTGCCCGGTATCACTGGCAGTGTGGACTAACGCTGCAGCAGGCAACGGTTGTAGTTCCCTCCACCCAAGCAAGTGGCAAAGCAAGACCAAGCCGGCAGCCATCATAGCTGAAATGATAAGTACTGCAAGACCTGAACACAAAAAGGCCATCAAAACCATGATCATCCTGATTCTATCCGAGCTTTGGAGGGAGAGAAATGAATGTACTTTCAGAAACAAGGTAGCGGCACTGACAAACATCAACACATCCATCAAAAGAACTCTTGAGTTTTGGCGCCAAGCAGGAGCAGCATTTCTGGAGCACCCCTTTGGGACCCTCCGTGAAAATATTACTTAGCAAGGATGTTGTATCTCCTTTTTATTCTTCTCTTTAATTCCTTGATCCTCTGATCAAAAACCACCTTTTGTATTCCCATTTGCTATCTGCTAAAAATCAATACAAGCCAGCCAGCAGCTGGATCTTTCAAAAAAAATTATAAGAATAAAGTAATATCAGAAAGTTGTAGTGCTTTTATGCATATTTCTTGTGATTTCGTTGAAATTCAGTGGTTGAAATGTAAACCCATCGTCGTGCCAACCCAAGCATTCTAGTCTATCTAGGAACAGAAAAGGATCAATTAATTACTCCTAGGCCGGGTAAGGTGAGGCGATAACTCTCAACCAACCTATTCGTCTTCACAAGGTTCCCGTCGCCGTGCGCGCTTATTGAGAGCTAGCTGATCTCTGGCTCAGCCGGGTAATACTCTATCTGTCTCTCTCTCTGTTCTCTCAACCTTTGTTCGCATCGATGACACTGATTCGCCTATCATCTTTCAGGAGGCAGCTGATTCTGCTCGGTTTCAGTTCAGGCCATCAGAGGAGAATGAATTGAAGATGGAAGCTCCGGATTCCGACCTCGACATGGAGATGGAGGATCCTCATCTTCGGGCGGCCATGGGTTTTCCAGTTACTGCTTCGCTGGGCCCTGCTGGTCCCCTCCTCCGGCAACTCCGATCGCTGACCACTGTACATAACGTGGTTAGCGAGGATGAGATTCAGGGGCTCAAAGAGCATCTCCATGGATTATGCGTCTCCCTCATGCATCACTCAGAGGCTGAGGAACCTCTGAGCTCCACAGCCAAGTGCTGGATGAGAGAGGTCCGCGAACTATGTTATTACACCAAGAACTACTTGGACGATGCCCCGTTTATTTCCAAGCAAGACGATGATCATGGCCTCACTCCACAAGAGAAGCAAGAAAATGCCCAGTTCGAATTCGAGATGCTCGTGGCCCGAGCCAAGAATGCGAGCAAAAGGCGTCAGAGGTACGAAATCGATCACAAGAGCTTCAGCAAGCCCACTAAACTTCCACCCACGGGTCGAGGGCTTCCAGTTCTCCATCCGGAACTGATTGATCGTGACCAAATGGACGAGCTTGCCGGCATGCTGCGTAAGGACGAGGAGAAGCAGCTCAAGGTTGTATCTCTGGTTGGACTTGAAGGTGTCGGTAAGACCACGCTTGCCAAGAGGATATACCACAAGATCGGTGGGGAATTCCAGTGCGGGGCTTTTGTGAGGGTGTCTCCCAACCCGGACATGAGGAGGCTTCTAACCAACATATTCACGCAGATTCAATTGCCGGCCTCTTCTTCTTCTTCTTCTTCTTCTTCTTCTTCTTCTTCTGAGGGTATCTCTCAGCCTCCTTGCTGCTTGGATGCGCAGGGCCTCATCACAAATATCCAAGATTATCTGCGAGACAGAAGGTACATATTCTTCCTCGCAAACTATTACTCCCTCCGACTCCAAAAGAAGGCCGATATAAATTTTCTCTAAAGTCAAACTGTGCATAGCTTGATCATATTTATAGAAAAAACTATCAACAGCTATAATAACAAATAGGTATAATACGAAATTACATTTTTTTTTTATAATTTGCTCGAAGGCCTGCTTCTCCTTGTTGAGGCGGGCGAGGCTCTGCTCAAGAGAAAAATACAAATCGTCAGAAATCAGAACATATCTGCTACAACTCTCAGGAGTCTCTACCTGACTCGTGTGCACCATCCGGATCTCTAACACATGCGTTACCCCAGATGAGTATTGTCGGGAAAATATCATGACAGTTGGCACGCCAGGTAGGGGTTGCGCGTGTTGGAAATATGGTTCAGATGCCTTCCGATCTACTCTCCGTCGAGTTCATTCAGGGGCAGATCTTTCGCTTTGGCTCCCTGTATTTCTTTGCTGACGCGGCCCGACACCTCGCCTGCACCGCTGCTCTGATCGAAGGTTGCGCCTTCTCGTTCGGAGCTTTCGCCGACGGGCTCGGTGCCATGCACCTCTGCAACACGGCCTTCGACCTGTCTTCAGGACCGTCTCCTGGGCAGCCCCTAGGATCGACATCGTCTCCTGGGCAACCCATTGGATCGATATCCGATCTCGGTGATGTACCTGCTTCGCAGTTAGTTGCCGTGATCGTCTCGGTTTCACCCCTCTTTGACTATAGCCAGTCAGAATGGGAAGAGATCGAGGATATCGCTAGCTGCGGTTCCACGGACAAGGCACATCCCGTCCAAGAGGTCGAAGTCTCTACTTCGTGGCAACTCCAGTACTTCAAGTACCCGTCAGGCACCCTGCCACAATCCCAATCGGAACATATCTCCTTCGAGCACTGATGCGCGGGACACCATCCAACGCCTTCGGGAAGAGCGTGATTTGCAAGAGCAGGTCACCGCTCGCCTCCAAGATGCACGGGGCCTTCTCAACAGGCATCAAAGAAAGCATGAGCGCGATGGTCATCGCGAGGTCTCTAGCCGCACTCAGTCTACCGTTGGTGGACCCAGATGCTTCAGTAAACACATCTGTACACATCGCTTCTAGGAGAAGTCCTGCGTTCACAACATCGACAAGTACAACGGCGACACCAAGCCCGAAACTTGGCTTGCCAACTATATGACCGCGGGAGGAGACGAGTTCCATGTCGTCTTTTACCTTCCATTGGTGCTCACAGATTTAACCAGGGCATGGCTACCCCCCCCCCCCCCCCCCGCGCGCAAAGATAGCGTCTACGACATGGCTGATTTCGAGAAATTCTTTTTCAAGAACTTCTCTAGCACCTATAAGAGGTATGGCACTTCTTGGGATCTTGACAATGTCGTCCAGGAGCTGGGCGAATCTATCAGAGACTTCATCAAGAAGAGGAACTCTATGAAAGATGTCTCGTGCGCGCCATCCATGCCTTCTACATAGGCGTGACTCATAAAGATCTCAAGGCCAAGCTCTTCCGGAAAGAGCCCAAATCTATGAGCGAGCTCATGGAGATAGCAAACAAATATGCATTTGGCAAAGACACCCTCCTCAAGGATGCAAAGAAGGATTCTGCCAAGGGCAAAGGCAACCCCAATGATCCAAGCAGAAAAACGACCCAGGGAACTCCTGTCGCAACAACAATAACTGCAAGCACAAGAACCGCGAGGGCAGCACTAGCGGCGAGCTCATTGCAATAGCCGAGCGTGGTAACCAGCGCAACACATGGGGCCCTAGGCAAAAGTTGAATCGTACATGGCAACAGAAGTCATTCGGCAAAGTTGTGTACGAATATCATGGATCAGCCATGCAAGTATCACAACAGGGATAAGCGTCCAGCTGAGCACAGCAATCGTCAGTGCAACTTCTTCAATCATTGGGCCAAGGAGGTGAAGAGGTCTAAACCTGGCACATATGATGATCAGAACCCTGATAAAGGTGCTGACAGGAAGGCATACCCCAAACACATCACCAGGGTAAACATGCTCTTCAAGAGGGGCGAGTCCAAAGGGCTCAGAAGCTCGCCCTCCGTGAAGTTGTGGCAGAGTTCCCAGCCATACCACAATGGCTGAACTGGTCTGAAACTCCCATTTCTTTTGACCAACCCTATCATCTTGATCGCGTCCCAGATCCCGGCAAGTCTGCACTGGCTGTGGATCCTGTTGTCGCTGGGTACCAGCTCACCAATGTTTGATGAACGGCGGTAGCTGTATTAACATTCTGTACGTTGACACATTGAAAAAAATGAATACTTTGTTGTCAGAGCTCAGACCCAGCAGCACTGCCTTCCACGGCATCGTGCCTACGAAGCAGGCCAGGCCTTTGGGCCAGATCTCTCTAGACGTGGTCTTCGGCAACCCCGATAACTTCCACATGGAGAAGTTCTGCTTTGAAGTCTTCGACTTCTGAGGGGCGTATCACGCCATCTTAGGCCGTCCCGCCTACACCAAATTCATGGCCCGGCCTGCTATATTTACCTTAAGCTAAAGATGCCTGGTCCTAATGGTGTCATCATGGTGTGTGGAGACTTTGAGCGCTCCCTTAAGTGCGAGGTTGCCAACATCGCCATAGCCGAATCCCAGATTACTATTGCGGAGCTGGACGTCGTCAAGCAGGTTGTTGACCCCAATGAACCTCCTCTGAGCAAGAAGAGTTCTTTGTCATCGACGTTCAAGTCTGGCGAGGACACCAAGAAGGTCCAAGTCCATCCTGAGGATGCGTCCAAGACGGCGCTGATCGGGGCCGACATGGATCCGAAATAAGAAAGCGCGCTCGTCGATTTTCTCCATGAGAATTGAGACATCTTCTCATGGGAGCCTTCTGACATGCCTGGTGTTTCAAGAGAGGTCACCAAGCATGAACTCAATATTCTTCCTGGAGCAAACCCGGTCAAATAGACTTTATGCCGCTTTGCAGAGGACCGCCACAGAGCTATCGGAGAGGAAATTGCCAAACTCCTGGCTGCCAACTACATCAAAGAAGTCTTCCACCCTGACTGGCTAGCAAACCCAGTCTTGGTCAGGAAGAACAATGGCTATTGGCGCATGTGTATCGACTACACGAGCCTTACCAAGGCATGCCCCAAGGATCATTTCACTCTGCTGTGCATAGATCAAGTTGTGGATTCCACGGTTGGCTGTGAGCGCCTTTGCTTCCTGGATGCTTATTCAGGCTATCACCAGATCAAATTGAAGGAGTTTGACCAAATCAAGTTCTCTTTCATCACTCCCTACGGAGCATACTGCTATATCTTCATGCCCTCCGGGTTAAAGAACATTGGCGCCATGTCAGCGATGCATCCAGAAGTGTCTGCATCATCAAATAGGCATCAACTTTCAGTCCTATGTTGACGATGTTGTTGTCAATACTAGGTACAAGACATACCTCTTGAAGGTTCAGGCGTAGACATTTGCCAACGTCAGGCGGTTTAATATGAAGCTGAACCTGGAGAAGTGCATCCTCGGCGTTCTATCAGGCAAACTGCTCGGCCTCATCATCTCTAAACAAGGGATAGAGGCTAATCCCGACAACATCGAAGCCATCTCCAAGACCGGCAATCCCAAGTTTCTGAAGGATGTACAGAAGTTGACTGGCTGCATCGCTGCCCTTGGCAAATTCATCTCTAGGCTTGGCAAGAAAGTAATCCCTCTGTATCGGCACCTGAAGAAATCTTCCAACTTCGTTTGGTCCGATGAGGCCCAACAGGCCCTCTCTAATCTCAAATGCGTGTTATCGACATCTCCTATCCTAGTAGCTCCCGCTGACCATGAAACTATTCTGCTTTACATCGCTGCTTCTACATAGGTTGTGAGCGTAGTTCTGGTGGTCGAGCATGCGGAAGAAGGCCGCGCACAGAAGGTTCAGCATCTAATCTACTACGTCAGCGAGATTCTGTCAGATTCCAAGACATGTTATCCACACTACCAGAAGATCACGTACAGAGTATTCATGGTAGCGTGAAAGCTCGTCCATTACTTCCAAGCCCATCCGGTTATTGTGGTCAGCACTGCCCCTTTGTCAAACATCTACGACAACAGGGATGCCATAGAAAGGGTGGCCAAGTGGGCTATCGAGCTTCTCGCTTTCGACATCACCTTCGAGCCTCGGAAGGCCATCAAATCCCAAACGCTCGCCGACTTCGTTGCTGAGTGGACACAAGTCCAGTCACTTCCTATGCAAATTCCCTATGAGCATTGGACACTTTATTTCGATGGCTCCATGATGATTACGGGCACAAGGGCTGGCGTCGTGATGATATATATCTTCCTGCGGAGACAAAATGAGATATGTACTGTAGATTCACTTTCCAGCGTCTAACCACACTACTACAGAAATGGGCATTGGAGGTCCTTTTGGTGCATGGGCTGGAGGCGGTTTCCCATTGCGCCTCTAAGCCATCGCCTCTAATACTAAAGTCAGCACAGGCGGTTTTCACCCAACATGGGTGGTCAGGGAGGTTTTCACCCCAACATGGATGGCAGCATAATCTCCGGATTGGTCCACCACCTCCTTAGACATAGGCATGGTGTTGGTCTTCTACGACTTTACTGGTGCCAATATGTTGGCTTTTTTTCTTTTGTCAGACTGTCCGTCATTGGCTGTGTGCATCCTAACTATGCAGAGGCCGGGTGTTACTCATTATGCTTTGTATCCGCTTGATGCTACATTTTGAGTTAATAAAAGCACCCTTTATCGAAAAAAAAGCACAGGCGGTTTTAAAACCACCTCAAATACTCCATATGCCGGAGGCGGTTCTCAACACACAACCGCCTCCAATACTCACATACCACAAGCGGTTATCCACACACAACCGCTTCCAATACTGGTAAAAAAGTTAAAAAAAATGCACCCCTGCCCCATGGCAGGGAAACCTTCAACGTTATGTACTTCAGACATTTACAAGCACATATTACATATGCCCTTTTTTCACAATAAATACATTGATTGATACATATCCTCGTGAATTCTTCGATTGGCTGGTGATTACATATGAACTTTGCAAAATAATAGCTAAAGTAGTACTGGTAGGAGTATAATTATGAGAAATTATCTCTTCTAGTCCTCAAGGTAAATGTACATGCAGATTCTTCTTAATTATTCAATTCGTCTGAAACTACTGAAAATAAGAATAAAATTATTAAGATTAGCAAGCAACCAACATATTTACAAAGATTGCTCGGTTACTTGGTAGTATTCATCTAGAGTGTGGCATCGATGAAATTCATCAAAGACCGTCACCTCGTTGGGACGCGGAAGGCCACCACTGTGTCCCGCGTACTTGTAGACGGGATCACGGCCACCGACGCCTCACCATCAAAGACCGTCGCCCAGACCGAAAACGCCATCGCCACCACTACACAGTCATACCCTCTACCTCAAGCCGCCGCCCGTAGGTCACATCTCACCACCGAAGGCTACCGGAGCGGAGACCTCCCCGCCGCCACCTTCATCAACCAGTGTCGGGGCATAACCCAAACACTATTCTCTTGCAGCGGCATGGGGAAGGGAGGACGGAGAGGTAGGAGGCGGCGACTTAGGGTTTGGATGGCGGCGGCTATTTCAGAGTAGGTGGATTAGGTCCCCTGCAATAGGTAGCAGTAGATGATGGAGTATGTAGCTATTGTGAGGTCAATCTATCTTTTTCTTTTCTAATCTGATGTGTTTTCTCTTGATGCTTGGCATATTTTTAATTATAAGATGTTCACAGTGTGCATCCAAGGATGTAGGGGCCGGGAGGCTGTCTTCATTTCAGAAGAAAAAAGAAGTAGTAGAAACTACGAGATCCCTTGTGTCCTATAATCTCTTTTTTTTCTGTTGCTAATTTTTGGGGCGTATAAAAATGTCATAAAAAAAATACACCATATGGTATTTTAAAGTTTCCGAGACGACTGATTTTATCTGTAATGCTATAGCCATAGAATTTTGAAGTTGGAGGTGAGATAAATATGTCAAGACTTGTGTCGGAGGATGTAATCTTGTGTAATTTAATATTGAAAAATTACCACAGTTGTAGTAATGAAGAATGATATGTTTTTTAATAGTAAGTAACTATTATTAAGTGCAGTGTCTTTTTTTTATGAAATTTAGCATATGGTCCCAAATCACTACTTATTTGAAGTATTTGCTTTCTATCGAATAAGATGTATATTTTTTCCGAAAGGAAGGATAACCCCCGGCCTATACATGCATACATCCATCATAATTGAATAAGATGTATATTTACTAGTATTGTCTTTGTCTCATGGGGATTCTCTAAATTTGTGCAGGTACTTAATCATAATTGATGATCTATGGAGTACTTCAGTATGGGATATTATTAGGCGTGCTTTTCCTGATGGTGGTTATCACAGCAGAATAATAACAACCACCCAATTTGAGGATGTAGCATCGGCATGCTACAGTTATCAGTCAAAGTACAAATTTGAGATGGAACCTCTCAAATATGATCAATCACGAAAATTATTTTTCGGTATGGTGTTTGGCTCTGAAGATAAAGTCAGTTTTCCTGAGGGCTTTGGAGAAGTTTCATCTGAGATTATCAAGAAATGTGGTGGTTTACCGTTATCAATGGTAAATATAGCCAGCTTGTTGGCAACAGAAGATAGCGAAATAAACCTCCAACAATGGAAGGATATCCGAGATTCTTTACCACCCACTCTCAAGAAAAATCCTACTTCGGAAGGGATGGAAAAAGTTATAAACCTTGTATACAATAATCTTTCCCCTGAATTGAAGACATGCTTGTTGTATCTTGCTGTGTATCCAGAGGGCTACACGAGCAATAAGGATGACTTGGTGAAGCAATGGGTAACTGAAGGTTTTACAGGGGAAGGACAAAATAAAGAGGAAATTGCGCGAAAGTATTTTGATGAGCTTGTCAGTAGAGGAATGATCCAACCTGCAGACATCAATTACCGTGTGGTGCTGTCATGTACACTTCACCACATGGTGCACGATCTTATTGTGAAGAAATCCATGGAGGGAAACTTCATCGTTGGTGTGGACAATTTTCAGTCAGCTACGTGGCTTCCTAACAAGGTTCGTCGTCTGTCTGTCCAATTCGGTGGTGCAAGGAGCGCACGGATACCCGCGGGAATCACACTGTCTGAAGTTCGATCACTTGCATTTTTTGGATTCTATGGATGTGCAGATTTCATTGAGGAGTGTAAGCTTCTTCGAGTTCTAATTCTCCATGTGTGGACTGATGAAGATAAGGTGCCTTTTGACCTCTCTGGAATTAGTAAACTTCTTCCTCTGAGATATGTGAAGATTGCATGTAATATCGCCGTCAAACTTCCAGACAAGATTCAAGACCTGCAATACCTGGAGACACTGGAAGTGGACACACTAGTAGTTGCTATCCCATTGGGTATTGGAAAACTCAGCAGACTCTCCAGTCTAAAGATTGCAGTTAGAGTGCTGTCGAGGGGAGATATTTGTATCCTCCGAGCATTGCCAGCCCTCTCGGCTCTCTCGCTGCATGTGTGGACCACTCCAGTCGAAATGATCGTCTTTGACAAGGGGGAATTTCTAGTTCTCAAGTCCTTTGAATTCAGGTGCCATGTGCCTTGGCTGAAATTTGAAGCAGGTTCAATGCCAGACCTCCGAAATCTCAACCTATGTTTCAACGCCCGCGAAGCAGATCAGCACGGTATTGTGCCTATCGGCATGGAGCACCTGTCAGGCCTCAAAGAAATCACTGCACATATTTGGGGTTCAGATACCGATGTAGGATCTACATTCAGAACCGCAATTAGCAATCATCCGAGCAATCCAAGAATCGATGTGCAGTTGGTCGATCCTATTTTTCATGGTGACACAACCACAAGTGTGGGGACAATCAAAGTGGAAGATGAGAAGAAACAAGCTGCTGATATCAGGTACCTTCTACAAATTCACCATTCTGAAAACTCTTTCTCCTCCGATACTTTGACTCCCAAACTGTCTTCTGTGTGCTCCGCCTCCTACTCTTGTATTACAATTGGTTTTTCTAACTACCCTACATGATTGTCATAATCAGGATTAACCCGGTCAAAAAGGACGGTTAATTTACTGGGATCTTCTTTGCGTGTGCCTGTGCAAGGTAATCAAACTTCATTCTGTAGTTCATTCCCTCCAACCCTCTTGAGCCAACTTTAATTTAGTTCTTCCTATTTATCATGCTATCGTAATTCAGTTGACTAATACTGTGTTTTTTAAGCGCGATTAATACATTGTCAGATAAAGTGTACTGTTTCCTTGATTCTGAGTGCTGAATTGATGATGCAGGCGCTGTAAAAAAGCTTAAAGTGAAGACAGAAACTGACGGTATTGAAGTTAAGGTAGAGACATTCGCCTACGGTCGTGAAGAAATGGCCCATGGGATGTCGAAACTGAAAATAAAAAACGAAAATATTGATGATAAGATAGAGACAAAGTTTGATATTCCACAAGATATGGACATTGAACACTGGACGTCAGCATCTCCTATGAAGACGGAAAGTATCGATGATAAGTTGCAGACAAAGTTTGATATCCTAGAAGATAAGGACATCGAACACTGGATGCCATCATCTCCTATGAAGAACCGGACTGACAGGAACTGGCAGCCTGCTGAATGTGAAGATGAGAAAAAACTAGCTGATATCAGGTACAAGCCACTCGTTCCAAAAAATAGATCTGGGGCCCCCTCATCATCCTTCTCCTCGTTTACTTCCACGTTTCAGTTTCCAACCTGTCTTCCTATATGCTCCTGCTCGTGCAACCAATGTTTTTTTTAACTTGTTTAATGAAGTTAAATGATTGTTGTTATCAGGATGTGTGCCACACCAGGGTCCTCTTTGCGCGTGCCTGATTCAGGTAACCATATTTCATTTTGTAGACCATTTCCCGTTTCTCCCAACTGAATTATTTTTCCAGCCAAAATGGTTTGCCATTGTGCACAAAGTATTGCATCAGTCTACTTCTTCCTATTTTTTGGCAATGTATCAGGTGAAAACCATTATTTAGTTCAGATCTGAATACTTCTATACATAGCCTTCAGATCTGGAATGGACGATTCAGATAATAGGTGTGGTATCTCCTCTAGTATCCTCTAGTAGGGATGCTGGCGGACGAGTCTGCAAAGTCCACGACCGTCCGCGTAGATCATTTTTGCATTAGCATGATTATTAAATCAACAGTGATTAGTTTATTTTTGGCTTCGTGGACGCGTCCGCTTGCATCCCTATCCTCTAGCCACTTAAACTTTTGCTCAATGATTTGTATGTGTTGGGAGTTTAAGCATAGTAGAGGGGTTCGATTATCTAGTTATGGCCTTAGATCGTATGAGTTGAAAGTTCTGAATTCTTAGTTCGTATTTATGACTTGAAAGTTCCCCCATGAGTTGGCTAGGGCTTTGGCATATTTAACATCCATGTCCCTTCTATTGTGAGTTCTTTGTTGAGGTATATTATGATGATAGCTTGCTGAATTGACGTTGCAGGTGCTGACAAGACATCGAAATTGAAGATAGAAACTGACTATATTGAGATTAAGGCAGATTGTGTTGATGACAAGGTTGTTGAGCCCCGGATGACAACCTATGGCATCTGTGAGTTTGAGTTTGTCAAATTATTTCAGTGGACCAGATCTGCTATTTCCTCTCAATATTCTGGATTGAGTGGCCCAAGAGAGCAAGAACTTCAGGGTGAAGTATCGAAGTTGGATGAACGTCTACATGGTCTTAGGGGCACTCTGCCCAAAATGTACAACCTCATTGATGCAGCAGAGTGGAGGAGCTACGAACACTCTATTGCTGAAATCCTTCCAAATTTGAAGGATGCAGTGTATGATGCCGAAGTCCTTCTTGGTGAGTTCAAATGGTATGAGCTGAAGGTGACAGTGGAGGGCAATGCAAACCAATGTCCTTTCAGTGATTTCTTTAACGATGTCATCAGAGGCAGCTTCAACGAGAAAGTGCAATGTATCCAGGATAGGCTGGACGACCTTTTGAATCAGCTGGAGAAGATGGGCTTGCATGAAGATAGTTATGAATCAGTCAGGCGGTTTGACAAATCAGTTAGGCCAGAGACCACCTATTTACTAAATGAGTCAGAAATATTTGGTCGTGACATGGAGCTGAAGGAGGTGATTGGATTTCTTACAGAACCTGAAAAAAGTAGCGGTGCCCGGTCCAAATGCAAGTCGGCAAACAAGGATAATGATGAACCAAAAATACCAGGTCTTCATGTTTTGCCAATAGTTGGTATTGGGGGTGTTGGTAAGACCTGTTTGGCCCAACATGTTTGCAATCATCCAGATATAAGGTCTCACTTCAACCTAATAATTTGGATCTGCATGTCGGATGACTTTGATGTTATGAGGTTGACTAAGCAGGCCTTAGAATCCTGCTCGGGAGAAAGGCCAACATCAGATGACTTGGCTATTCTTCAGCATGCTCTTTCTGAACACGCGAGGGACAAAAATGTCTTGATTATCCTTGATGACCTGTGGAGTGATGCTTTCAAGGAATACAATAAATATTGGAATATATTTTGTGCTCCTTTAAAAACCATTGGACGGAAACGTTTGATGTTAGTCACTACCAGATCTCCAAGGGTTGCTGATAGAGTCCGCACAATGAGGTCCTTTACATTGCAAAGTTTGAAGGGTGTTGCCTTCTGGAATTTCTTCAAACTATGCATATTTGGGTCCGAGAGTTCTAACAATGATCCCAATTTAGAACGCATTGGTAGAGGCATACTTCCTAAGTTGAAGGGTTCTCCTTTAGCTGCCAAAAGCGTTGGACTCCTCTTAGGAATGGACCTCCGTGCATCACATTGGAATGATGTATTGGGGAGTGAACTGTGGGAGTTGAAACAAGAGAAGACTGACATTTTGCCTTCTCTTCAGCTGAGCTACATGCATTTACCACTCCATTTGAAGAGATGTTTTGCATTCTGTGCTGTGTACCCCAGGGATTACAGATTTCAAAAGGAAAGCTTAGCTGAAGTTTGGGTGGCCGAAGGGTTTGTGGAACCTGAAGGTGACACTCCAGCTACAGATATTGGTTGTCGATACTTTGAAGAACTTGTGAATGAGTCATTCTTTCACAAAGAACTTGTGTTTGGGTCCTTCTTTCGAAAAGACTCTGGCTCATACATAATACCTCATTTGCTGCATGACATGGCAAAACTAGTTTCAAAGAATGACTGCTTCATCTTAAGAAAAAATGCTGACTTTGAAAAAGTTCCGCGGGATGTTTGTCATCTGTCAATACTCTCTGGGGAAGACTTTGACCATGCCAACTTGTTGAGCCTATGCAAGCACACAAAGCTGCGTACCCTACTTGTTGATGAAGTTGATATATCTGCTGTAATTGACCATTGGTGCAGGGGCCTTCACGGTTTGCGTGTGATGTGTTGTGCCTCTACAAATGAGTTACCAGATAGCATTGGCAACTTGAAGCATCTTCGGTACCTTGAAATCTCCGGAGCTTGTCCTTTGAACAGCCTTCCTTCGGCATTCTGTTACCTCTATAGTCTGCAGACTGTATATGCCCGGGAATGCAAGCTTGAAACCATGTGTGGTGACTTCAGTAAATTGATCAGTTTAAGGAGATTTAAATCACACGGATTTGACTATTCTCCAGGGTGTGTCCTAAAGATTGATTTGGTTGATTGGCAAGGACTAGGACTTGGATTGATAAAGAATGTGTTAAAGGATGTTAAAGATTTGCGCTTACTTAATCTTGACAAGATGAGCAAGAATCAGGCAGCAGAGCTGGAAATGAAGAATAAGCAACGTCTCAACAGCCTGGAACTTAGCTGGGTTAGGTACCGAGGTGAGAAAGACAATGATGATAGAGAAGTGCTTCAAGTTTTACAACCTCCCACTAGTCTCAAGTCTCTGCTCATCCGGGAATATAGAGGTGTGTCTCTTCCAAGCTGGTTTGGGCCACAAAACTTGCCAAGCTTGACATCACTTACACTTGATAGGTGTGATGGACTAGAGAGCATGTTCTTACCAGAGGGCACATCATTATCAAGGGTCTCACAGCGGATAGATCTAAACGAGATGCTGCTAGTTGACAGCAACAAAGACACCACTGGTATTTTCCCGTCCATGACAGAGCTCAATATAACTTTCTGCCGAAAGTTATCTAGCCTCGAACAACTCATACAGCCAGCTTATATTCCAGCCATCAAGAAGATAACAATAAAGGATTGCGGAAGGTTAGTATCGGCTGGAAGTTTTGTGGGTTTCCGTTGCCTCGAGGAATTGGTGGTTGATAGGTGTCCACACATTAACTCCCAATGTTTGGTCGCCCCCTCTCTCAGGAGGCTCGTGCTCGGTAGTTTCTCAACAGGTATATTGTCACCTAGCTGCTTTGGGAATCTCGCCGACAATATAGATTGCTGCTCTCTCGCCAGTTTTGAGTTAACATGTCCTGCTCTCACATCCATCCAACAACAAAACTGGACTCTTCTAGCTCTGCGGGAGTTGAGAATTTCATGGTGTCGATCTCTTACAAGTATTGGGCAATCTGGACCGACCATGCTCAACCCTTTTGTTTGCGTGGTCGTGGGAACTGGCAGCAGCATTAGAGGACGATTCTCATCCCTTACTTCCCTAAGTATTTTCTCATGTGAAGAGCTGTCGGCCATTGATAACCTCCTCCTATCAGAAGAATATCTACCTGTCATTCAGAAGATAAAGGTTGAATGGTGCAACAAGTTAGTGTCGCTGCCTGTTGAAATTGGGAGTTTATCCTCTCTGCGTACACTACCAGAATCAGGGTCGTTGCCGACGGCCTAAACTATGCCGACGGCCCCCGTCGGCATACGTCACCCTACGCCGACCACGAGTGCCTCACGGTCGGCGTACTAAAAACCGTCGGCGTAGATCAACCTAAGCCGACGGCCACCGTCGGCGTACAAATGCCGTCGGCGTAGATTCACCTATGCCTACGGTGGCCGTCGGCGTAGACACCCCGTCGGCGTATCAGCGGGCCCGGCCACTCGATGAGTAACGCCCGTTTGACGCCGTCAAAGATATGCCGACGGCCCTGACGGACACCGTCGGCATAGCTTCGATGGTCCACGTCATCGATCCGCGGCAGGTGCCACGTCATCGATCCGAGGGAGGTGCGGATCCGGGGGCGTAACTACGCCGACGGTTATGCCGTCGGCATACCTTTCGGGCTATTTTTTTTTATTTCACCTACGCCGACGGTGTAACCGTCGGCATAGGTGCAATTTTGTGTTTTCTGTTTTGAATTGCGTATATCTTTTAGGATATTTGATATTTTTGAGTGATTGTTTTTGCATTAAATTCAAATTTTTGTCTAGTTTGTGTTTGTGCAATTAGTTTTCAAATTTGAATGGTTTAAATTTGAATTTGTTCAAATTTCCTTCAAATCCTAGATTGTGAATAACTTGAGTTTAAAAATTGTTTTTAATTTAATTTTTTCTGCTCATAGGCACATGTTAGATGGTGCATGTTGAACACACAAAAAGTCTGGAGTTGAAATAAGTTTAAAAAAATGAAATGCCTTTGTAACAGATGAGTTTTCGTCCGAAACCCTCATACTTCGAAAGAGATTGTCCAGTTTGTACATAAAGTGCATCCAGCTTTTGTCATAACCCTCTCAACTTTTTAGCACATGGTATGTGGGTGAAATGATGATACCATGCCAAGTTTCAACCTTATCAGAGTTCATTTGTAGTGATTTTCAATTTCGGGGTCATTTAGCTCAAAAAATCAATAAATGCATGAAAAATGGGGAATGAAGTGGGAAGGGTTGAAAATTGATGATGTGACTTTGAATAGTGCATGTTGAACGCACAAAAAGTCTGGAGTTGAAACAAGTTTTAAAAAGTGTTATGAAAAAGTAAAATGGCTATAACTTTTGCATAAGATGTCGAACAAAAGTGTTATGAAAAATTAATTTTATTTAAAATAAATAAATGATGTCATATTTGGATTCCTCATATCTTTCTGATAATAATGGATATATTATTTGTCGAATTTCGATTTACGGATTTAAAGATATTAATTATGCCATATTAAAAAAAACAGCACCTATGCCGACGGTGTAACCGTCGGCGTAGCCCTGCCACGTGGCAGCTCCTGGTGCATCTGAAGGCAGGGCTACGCCGACGGTGTAACCGTCGGCATAGGCCAGGAGCCACGTCATCGATCCGAGGCAGGTGCCACGTCATCGATCCGAGGGAGGTGCGGATCCGGGGGCGTAACTACGCCGACGGTTATGCCGTCGGCATACCTTTCGGGCTACGCCGACGGTGGGCACAATTTTTTTTATTTCACCTACGCCGACGGTGTAACCGTCGGCATAGGTGCAATTTTGTGTTTTCTGTTTTGAATTGCTTATATCTTTTAGGATATTTGATGTTTTTGAGTGATTCTTTTTGCATTAAATTCAAAATTTTGTCTAGTTTGTGTTTGTGCAATTAGTTTTCAAATTTGAATGGTTTAAATTTGAATTTGTTCAAATTTCCTTCAAACCCTAGATTGTGAATAACTTGAGTTTAAAATTTGTTTTTAATTTAATTTTTTCTGCTCGTAGGCACATGTTAGATGGTTCATGTTGAACACACAAAAAGTCTGGAGTTGAAATAAGTTAAAAAAAATGAAATGCCTTTGTAACAGATGATTTTTCGTTCGAAACCCTGATACTTCGAAATAGATTGTCCAGTTTGTACACAAAGTGCATCCAGCTTTTGTCGTAACTCTCTCAACTTTTTAGCACATGCTAAATGATGATACCATGCCAAGTTTCAACCTTTTCAGAGTTCATTTGTAGTGCTTTTCAATTTCGGGGTCATTTAGCTAAAAAAAATCAATAAATGCATGAAAAATAGGGAATAAAGTGGAAAAGGGTTAAAATTGATGATGTGGCTTTGAATAATGCATGTTGAACACACAAAAAGTCTGGAGTTGAAATAAGTTTTAAAAAGTGTTATGAAAAAGTAAGATGGCTATAATTTTTGCATAAGATGTCGAAAAAAAGTGTTATGAAAAATTAATTTTATTTAAAATAAATAAATGATGTCATATTTGGATTCCTCATGTTTTTCTGATAATAATGAATATATTATTTGTCGAATTTCGATTTACAAATTTAAAGATATTAATTATGCCATATTAAATGAATAAATGGCAAAAAATGAATAAAATAATATTATTACTAATTTTATTTTAATTAAAATTCAATATTATTATTAATCATTTATTGTTGTTTATTTTAATAATTATTTGGAATTTAGAAAATAAAATCATGTGACATCAAGACCTAAGGGTTAATAGGATTGACAGCTTACTATTGTCAAGAAAACAACAAGTGCAGACTTGGAAACTAAGGGTGATAGAACTCGAAAGTTAAGCGTGCTGGGGTTGGAGCAGTGAGAGGATGGGTGACCTGTCGGGAAGTTAGACGATTTGGAATTAATTAAATTGTCAAATAATTCAAGAGCAGTGAGCAGGGGTGATTACAGATTAAATTGTCAAATAATTCAAAGATTTGAAAATCAGAAAAAAAAATAGAAAAAAATAAAATAAAATTGGAAAAAATTAAAAAATTATTAAAAAAACAGCACCTATGCCGACGGTGTAACCGTCGGCGTAGCCCTGCCTTCAAGTGCGCCAGGAGCTGCCGCCTGGCAGGGCTACGCCGACGGTGTAACCGTCGGCGTAGCTCCTTCAGATGCACCAGGAGCTGCCACGTGGCAGGGCTACGCCGACGGTTACACCGTCGGCGTAGCTCCTCGCTTATGCCGACGGTTACACCGTCGGCATAGCCCCTGTCACGTGGCAGCTTCCGGTTGGTGCACGAACTCCGACGTCGCCGTCAGCCGCCGTCACGTGAAAAAGGACGCCGACGGCCCATCTACGCCGACGGTCGTACGACCGGATGTCGGCATAGGGACCTACGCCGACGGTTTTCCTATGCCGACGAAAATGCCCGGGTACGCCGACGTTCACGATCCCGACGGGCCTACGCCGACGGCCCCCGTCGGCGTAGCCCTACGCCGACGGTATTCTGGCCTACGCCGACGGGGTCTGGCCGTCGGCGTAGGGGGCGATTCTGGTAGTGGTAGTTTGGAGATTAGTGGATGCCCCAGCATCAGATGGCCAAGCGGATTTGTGTTCCCATCTTCCCTCGAGTGGCTCGAGTTATGGGACAGTGGGGATATGTCTGCATGTGTTCCCAGCTGCCTAGACAACCTCACATCCCTTGTCTCACTGAGGCTGTGGGAATGTCCGGGTATAACAGTCATTCCAGAAAAGGTATGGAGCAGTATTCGCATATCACTCCAGCAACTACATATTGCGTATTGTCCAGACCTTGTGTCAATCGGTGGAGCAAGGGCAATCCGAAAACTGAGGGCGGTGACTATTGAGAGATGTCCAAAGATGGAAGACATAAAGCAGCCTAAGAAGAGAGGCCGCTTTAACTACTTATGGGAAGGAAAATCGATATGGTAACTGATATTCAGCAGAATTTGTCATTTTTGTATCTTGAGCAATGTTTCGAATTTTGATTTGAATTTTTGTGACAACAAACATTGATGTTCCGTCAATTCACTAAATTTTTCGTGGAATTTTTCGAACATTTTACGGGGTCGGGTGCACCGGTAGCACCAATGCTCCCGGTGCACCAGATACATCCCCCATGGCCGGGTAGCAAAGACCTGAATAAATATACAACGTTGCCGTGTTTGGCGATATTTGTTTTCTTTGAGGGGAGTGTTTTCTAATCCATAGCAAACAAGTGAGGATAAAAACACTGTATGATATTGTATCTTTTAGTGTGCCATTTGACATTTGTTTTGGCTCAAATTATTGTATTGCAATTGCAATTTTAATCTGAATATCCTGGTGCAGCCTGAAATATATCCCTGCTGTCTCCTGGTGCAGCCTCATTTGTGAATGACTTTTTGTTTTCATCAATAGTGCATCTTCGAACTGAAATAGTACTGCCGTACAACTCATCATCAAATCTTTACCTATTAATAAAGCACGCATTGCTTCCGTCGGGTTCACCGTCATGTAAATTACCTTTGAAGTTGACAAGAATTACCCACCAATGCCACCCGTAATAAGCGGCAAATACGATTCGCTTTTCCAAAACTTTTGGCCGTAATAATTTTGTGTTTCGTCCGTGAGAGGCATACCTGAGTTGGAGTCAAACTCCACCTTGCTGTTTCGCTTGCCGGGTAGTAATGTACGTGTGCCGCCGGTGGTGTGTCCCGGGCCACTTCATCCAGCACTACCCCACAAACAGCGACCCCAGATTTGTCTTTGGAAGGACTCCAACGCTTGCCCCTGCGACGGCGGTGGCCGAGAGCATCGACGACAGCGTCCCAATGCATCAGGGCTCATATCGTCGTGAACTCCAAGTGTGTGTGTGTGTGGGGGGGGGGGGGGGACACGCGAGGCGGACAACCTGATCCCAATCCAACGCTGCGTACCACCATCTCGAACATCCTCACCGCCAGGGCTGGCAGCGCTCCGAGTGGAACAGAGAAGCAGACGAGCTCCGTCGCAAGCAATGCGGGCAGTCTGGGCACGCCTGAGGCTCAAAGTCCGGCCACCGTGGAGGAGAGCGACAGCAGCAACATACGTCTCTTCCAAGAAGGGCACGACCTGGGAGTAGCAGAGCGACAGAAAAGTCGACGCCGGCTCCAGCGGTGCACGAGCCAGGAAAGGGGCAGGAGACGAAGGACACGGCGGAAGAGCGCGCTAGACATGCGGATCATCAATACGGCTATAACGCTGCATTTGCCTCAGGATGCTACGATCCTTTACTTGGTGGGATGCAGTGGTCGGCCGACCCTTCCATGTACTGTGGCTACCGTGGCATGGCTTACGCTTCCGACGGTGTCTCGAAGTGGACGACAGTGGCGCATACAGCATGGGCATCATACGATAGCAAGTGGACGCCCACAGATCATGAGGTTCAGAGCTTCAAGAGGAGGTGCAGCGAAGGCAGATTGCAGGTTGCGTTAGTTTTGACGTAGGGTACAAACTAACTTGTGCTCAAATACCCAATGCAGAGTTCTGCATGCGTATGAGGGAATCTGTACGTAGATCTGCCTCTCTTTTTTCCAATTAATGTTGAAACTTCTAGCCTTCTAGAACAAGCATGGTAGCTTCTTTAATTTTGTTCTAATAAATACTGTATATTGTCAGTCTAGGATGGAAGTATATTTATCAACTTGGTTAATCTGGTTGCAGTCAATCTAAGGGGTGTTTCGTTCACTTTAATATTTGTCATTAATATTGGTAGTTATTTATAGTACTATGTTTGTATTACTTTTATCTTTTTTCCCTCCATGATTGAGCACTTGCATTGTTTTTCCTTCTGACTCTATTGCTATGCTGCATACGACAGTGTCTCGAAGTCGACTTTTCAACCATTTGATTGATGTTGTGGAACTTGTGACCATTACTCTTAGTGGATTTTAAGTTTATACCATCAGCCACACTGTATGCCATCTGACAGTTAAGCTTTCTGACCTTGCATTTGCACGCAACTGCTACCATTTTTGCTTAGAAGGGGCAGCTTAGTGATACAACCTCTAACTATAAGGCAGCTTAGTGATTGCCATGTTTGTTTCGCTCAAATCAAAATAAAATTGTTTGCAAATTGAAACTGTTTGAGTGGTAAATTACTTTTAAGGTTTTAGAGCATAAATTTATTTATTTGTACCCGTTGCAACGCACGGGCTTTTTGCTAGTAGTAAATAATAAGCCAAAGGCCAAGAGAGTACAGAGTGCCTAGTAGTACGTATGACGCAGTGGCCGGCGATGAAGCTGAGTAGTACGCCGGGGGCTCTAGATGTCGACCAGTTCATGGCTATCAATCTTTCCTCCGGCTGAAAGATTGATGGCCGGCGACGAAGGTAGTTGATGGCGGCTGGCGGCGCTGCTCGCTTGAGCCTTGAGGGCTGCGTTTTTTGTTTTTGTTTTTTTTTAGTGGTGCCTTGAGGGCTGCGTGAGGGGCACGGGGAAGGACTTTGAGCTGGGCTGGGCTGGCCAACGAGCGGAACAAAAACACAATGATCCAACTCATAGTTTTAAATAGCCCGCTATAGCCTTGCTCTAGCCTTTTCAGCAGGGTGCCGCTAAATGATTTCATGTACAAATGGCCCGCTATAGCTTATTTGGACGTCCGCCGCTATTTGTCATAACCCGCTATTTAAAACATTGATCCAACTTGGCCCATCCATTTCGGGCGGCCCTATATCTCGCCTTCAGCGCGAGTATGTAACTTCCGACTACGACTCGCCCAAGGGGCGAGCTAGATGGCCACAACCCCTTTTTCCTGTCTTTTTACGTTCTCTGTTTTAATTTTTTTGCTTTATTTTTATTCATGGTTTAAAATATTATAAAAAACTTTCTAATTGTTTCTTGGAAAATATTGAACAACTTTTTGGTTAAATGTTGAATGTGTATAGAAACTTTGTTGATTATGTATTAAAAAAATTACGAAATATTTTGATCATGTATATAAAACTATTCATCAAGCATTTTCAAAAATAATGTTGAACAAGTATTTGAATTTTTTTATCAAACATTTGGGAAATGTTAAATTTGTATAGAAAAAATGTTGCCCATGTATTAAAAAAGTTTCTGTTTTTTATTTGAAAAATATTAATCAAACATATGGGAAATCTTAAATTTCTATAGAAAACAATGTTGCCCATTTATTAAAAAAATGTTAAAATTTTATTTGAAAAATATTAATCAAACATTTGCGAAATGTTAAATTTGTACAGAAAAAATGTTAAAAATCTTAATATTTTTATAAAATATTAATTAAACATTTGAGAAATGTTAAATTTCTAGTGAAAACATGTAGCCCATGTATTAAAAAATGTTAATCTTTTTATTGGAAAAATGTTAATCAAGCAATTTAAAAAATTGTAAATATGTACAGAGAAAATGATGATCATGTATTGAAAAAATGTTAATTTTATACTCCCTCCGTCCCAAAATAAGTGACTCAATTTTATACTAACTTTAGTACAAAGTTAGTAGAAAGTTGAGTCACTTAATTTGGGACGAAGGGAGTATTTGAGAAATGTGAATCAAGGATTTTAAAAATGTGAAAACATGTTTATAAGAAAAGGTTAAACATGTATTATAAAAAAAGTAATTTTGTTTTGTAAAAATGTTAGATGCGTATTAGAAAAATATTGTTGACTTATCTAAAAAATATAGAATAATAACCAAAATAAGAAAGAAATTAAAAAATAAACAAAAGAAAAAGAAATGAAGAAACAAAGAAACAAAGTGCAACAACGAATGAAATAATGAAGATACAAAAGATAAGAAACAAAAGAAAACAAACAAGAAATAAAGAAAAAAAAACTCAAAGAAAACTGGCTCGACTTGCCTCAAATACGGCGCGCTCCTACTACTTATCTCGAACGTGACATGAGTGGAGGGGGTTGCATCACCCGTTGTCGCCCTGGATATCAGGGATTGATCCTTACTTCTCCCTTTTCCATAGCTCTTTACTACTAGCGTAGTGTCCGTGCTTTGCTACGGAACCATGAAAAAAATAAAAAACATAACTCATCCGTACTTTACTGGGACAACGAAAAAAACATAACTTCCAATTAACCTTGTTTTGTATCGATCATAACTTCCAATTAACTTCCTTGTTCCTTGTATGTAGCCGGGTCGGGCCGGGGTTTTTATGGCTTCCAATTAACTTCCTTGAATGTAGCCGGGTCGGGCCAGGCCGACCGGGCCGGGTTTTTTATGGCCAGATATACATGGGAGGTTAACCTTCCGAAAACCGGAGAAGGGAGTTGGGCCGGCCCAACAGTGCGTAATTGTATGAGAGGATACGTGGTAGGCCGTTATACCCAGTTACCCACAAAATACAGACACTGGACTAATATAATCCGTAGCCTTTTCTTAAAAGAAAAACAATCCATCCCTAAAAAAAAACAATCGATAGCCAAGACCCTATAATTTGCGTAAAAAACAAACTAGACCCTAATCCCTAATCGACTATCAGAGCATGACGCCGTCGCTGCGGCTCAACAGCAACACACTTTTCGTTTCTATGCGTGGAATGTCAAGCAGCATACTGTGCTCTTGGAACTTGGATTGAGCCGCGGTGCAGGGGATCCTAATCAACGACCTCAATGATTCTACTCTGGCTAAGAAGAAGTTCCTGGGGCCGCGGTGCAGGGGATCCTAAGTTCCAAGTGTCATCAGGCTTGGATTGAGCCGCAGTTCGTGGGGCCGCAGATCAACAATGGACAATGGCAACATCATCAACATCGTCTTCAACAACCTGCATCATGCCACCGTCCTCCTCTCCTGGTAATTTATTTTCCCTCTCAAAACGGAGAGGAACTATGAAAACGGAAACGGAAATTTACAAAACGGATATGGAAATGGAATTTTTTATGCGGAAATGGGAACAAAAATGAAACGGTATTTTCCGGTGGAACAGACGTGGAAATGAAACTTTCCGTTTCCGTGAATATGGAATTTCCGTTTCTACTATAGGTCCATGGCTGCTTTGTAGCCCAACTACCAAACAACACACGATGACACAATGAGCAGAATGGATCATTTGAGGACCAACTTTTACTACAACACACGTACTCAACTAGACCCTATACGGAATTGTCATGTACTACTACAATACTACCCTATGTTGCTTTCGTAACCATATTATTTTGTAGCCCTGTTAACAATTCCTTAAATTTGTTTGTATTTCTCTATGATTCAAGGGGGTTTTAAGTTTCGGTCAACACACAGTTTTGTTTCCGTGTCTGCTCTATATTCGCTCCGTGTCTGTTTTCGGTAGTATTTGCTTCCGTATTCATTTCCGGGGTTTCTGTATACGTTTCCGCTTCTGCAAAAAAAAATGAAAACAAATGTGGTAGCACCCAGTTCCGTCCGTTTCCGGTCCGTTTTCATCCCTACCCAAAAGCATCTCACGATTTGCAAAGGTCAGGGAGGAGGTGATCTCTTGCCACGCTGGGAAACAACCACACAATAACGAACTCATGACACGCCACGTGCACGCCAGGTACCTCTGTGGCTATTAGGAATAGTAGTTGAGGTGAAGGGATCTCGTTGATAGATAGTTTAGGGATCCAATTACTAGGTAGTTCAATATGGGATCCCTTTAATTAAGTATCTAATGAAACAAGTTTGGAATCCTTCCTCAGTTATGTATATTGCTTTACGTCCTAGTACTACTTATTGGATCCAAATTATTCTTGAACAATTTGCTAAGTTGGCATCAAGCGAATTTGCACATAAAACTAGTTCAGAGATAGATAATGGCACGATACAGACAGAAACTACCAAAAGTTCAAAACTACTAGGGAAAATAACAAGACATTTACCCCTTTTGTTTTAGAATTTTTAAAGTTCAATTTTTGTCAAAAAAAATGGAAAATGATGAAAGAGTAGAGAAGCTTTGTGTGTCAATGAATGCATGGAATTTGGAGAAGGACGAGAATGGCCCAATGGATTTGGAGGATGCATGTAGGTGAATGACAGTGGGGCTCCTCGTCGGACGGGGTTACAAGGATGCGGATATGTTGGCTACCGAGAGTACGGTCCGACAGAAGTAGATGGGAAAAGCTACCCCTAGCCCTGCCTTATATAAGTGGCGAGGACTAGGGTTTAGGGAAAACTTTGTTTTTGCCACTCTAGTTTTTGCCCACATCACTTATGCCACTCTAGAATTCGACATCTCACTTTTGCCACTCTTAGAATTTGACAATATATCACAAATGTCATTCTGTTAGGTCAATGGACGTTTTGACCAAACGGAGCAGGAACAAGACCATATTGCCCTCGGTTATTTGTTTTGCTTTTGCCACTCCCGTTTTTGCCAAATATTACTTTTGCCATTAGAGTAACGTCTAAATTCAATAAGCTGATGTGTTACAAATTTTGGCATGGCCTATTTGAAAATATAACAATACACATAAATACACTATTTTGACCAGAAGTAAGCACAATAATAACATCATGACCAGTAGCATAGTAAAGAGGTTAAGAAATTCTAAATATCAACAAATTACTTCATAGGAGTACAAATCCATCATCTAAATCTAAACAGCAAGATTCTCATGCATATGGACCACCCAAAAGGCAAGCTCCACACAAGTTGAACATAGTACAGTAAGGTCTAGCCACATGACAAGTTGAACATAGTACCCAGCAAGGCATGGTGCTCCACAAAATAGCATGTAGTTGCATCTATACAGCAAGGTTCACATATGCATGGTGCTCCACAAAATAACATGCAGTTGCATCAGCTACACAATTACACAGCAAGGTTCCATATACATAGTGCTCCACAAAATAACATGTAATTGCACAGGAAGGTTCACAACTTCTTTTTGCTTCTTGTCCTCTTCGACGGAGGACATTGTTTGCTTCTTGTGTTTTTTGTTGGACTATCATGTGTAGCAGAAGTCTTCTTAGATGCTTCAGAAACTGGGCTAGGCTTTGCCCTTTTACCACCTCCTTTGCTCTTGTTTGTAGCACCATTTTTACACTGGGAATGAATGAAAATAAGAGTGTTCAAATGCATATTTGCAATAGGAAAAATTAGACCATTATGGATTGTTTGAAGAAAAACAACAATGTTTACCTGCTGGTGCCCATAGTTTCAGCATCTAAGGCATTGGCTTCTATGTCTTCTATGTCTTGTGGCTCAACATTTTTTTCTTTTCCTAACAGTTTTCAGATAGAGAATTAAGTTAGACTATACATTTCTTTGCATTTAAATTTCGAATGTACAATTCTTTGCTAGCAATTAGCTGTTTCGCTTGCGTTCAGGATGAAGTATTGGACATGTCTTCAGCATATGCCCAAATTCTTTGCATTCTTTGCACTTGTGTCTTCTCTTGGATATGTTCTCAAAGGCCGATTTTATCCTTTGTGTCCTAGGTCTACCAGCAGCATTTTTCAATACAGGAGGGTGCAATTTGAACCCAACATCAGCCACTGGCCATTGTTTCTTATCGGTCATGGTGGGCACATTTTTCGCATATGCATCAGCCACTGGCCTAGTGAGTGGACAGACATAGATGGCTCTTGGTGGATACCATGGCAATAATAAAAGATGCATACAACAACATCATCATTCTTCCACAATATAATAAAGATACAACAATTGCAATCATTCTTCCATGAAATAATAAAGATACAACAATAGGAAGCATATTTCCATAATATAATTTAAAGATACAACTAATGCAATCATTCTTCAAAAAAAAAAGATACAATATTAGGAAGATTTTCCCAATATAATTAAAATAGAATAGAAAATCAAAAGGATACAATAAAAGCAACAAGCGGTCGAGTAGTTTGTGAATGGTAAAGTGACCAACATGGTAAATTTGATCATACAGCAAGCAAGCACACACGACGCAAGTGGCCGCACGTATATCCAAACTGAAGCATCCATTGGTGCTGCCCGGATCCGTGCAGCAAAGCTAGAAGTGGCTTCACTCTGGTGATTACAACGCTTTGTACTGCACAGAATATCAAAGAGTATGATTTAACAAATAATATAAATGAAGAATTCAAGAGTGCTATGATTTAGGAAGCAGCAGGAGGTAGGGTAAACGAAACTGACCGGCCGTGCTTATGCCTTGTGAATGAACAAAACTTCGGGCCTGTTAGGATGGAGCTTTGCAGCTTTTTTCCAGGCTTCTTTTATTTCTGGTGCGACTCCAGAGTGGAGTGCGATTTCCCGTAGACGTTCGAGGCTTCCGTTCAAAAGCTGAACTGTCTCATCTATAACTTGACAGATGAGATGGAGTGAGATCAGACGGGGCAGAGCTCCAGATTGGATTGTTATGCGGCGAAGGCTTCTATCACCCACGAGGCATAACCCCATCAGCCTTTGGAAAGTTCCTGGTTGTATTGTGAGAGACTCCAGCTTTTGTTCATACAGCTTGAGATATTCCAGTGCAATCAAATCAGTCAGACCGGCAAGGATTTCATTCCCACTCAGATAAGTGTGTGAAAGACACAGCTTCGTAATACCAGATATATTTGTAAAATCTGGATTGGTACCCCGAAATGGTCTCCAGTCGCCGCGCAATTTGAGCGAGGTAAGACTGCCAGGACCTGCTAGAATTTCCTCAACGATGGACGTGCATCCATAAAAGTCTATCGATAGGGAAGGACTCTGGCCGCGATTAACATTATCTGTACCTCTGTGAATGAATTTTTTGATCGCCTTTGTAAGAACTTCCTTGTCCATCTCAACTGCTCCTCCAGTGCAAAATATTTTCACCTTCCTCAACTGACTCATATGAAGCATTGCCTCCGGAAATCCTTTGGCAGTTTGGCTGACGTATGCTGTAACCGTCTCTAGGACACTCTTATTTGACAAGAATTTCTTCAGTCGCTCATCCTTGGAAATTTTGACCTCAATCGGTGGGGTGTATTTGAGCTCAAACTTTCCAATCAGGTGTTTCAAGTTGGGTAGCTGGAGGACTTCTCTATACACCTCCACTGTTTCTGTTGTCCTCATCTCGAGCGTCTCTAATAGCTTCAACTGCCCAATGTCCCTTGGTATCTTCCCTATAGTCTTCCCGAGGCTCAAATATTTCAGCAACAACAGCTTGCATATATATTTGACATGATTATCACCCAGATTTGTACATTCTTTCAGATCCAAAACTGCCAATAGCGCATATTTTTCAAAATTCAAAATAGCTTCGGATCCAATTCCTGAAATTACCAGAGTCAGGACTATACTTAAATCCATGCCCGAAGTTATTCTCTCGACTTCAGCATTGTTGGCATCGAAACAAAGACGGCGGATGCGATTCTTCCGCTTCTCTACTTGATCAGACACCAAAGCAGCAAAATTCTCGGACATGGAAATCTGGGAAATGTATTCGGCCATCATTCCAGGGGGTCGGCATCTCTTCGTAGTTCCGTCTGCGTTTACTTCCATGGACTGAATGATGCTGCGGTTGATGAGAGTATTCAAATACTCGTATCCAGTTTTCCCATCAACAAACCCTTCAGCTTGCCATCGCCTTACCAAGGAATTCCTCCTGGGGAGTGCACCAATGTTTTTCTTGTACATGCAAAAATATAGCAAGCAGGATCTGATAGCATGACCAGGCAGACCGGTATATTTATTCATAAGCACCCATTGCATTTCTGGTAACTTGCACTCGTCCTCTTGCACCAGAAGGGCCCCAAGTTCCCTGCAAGCAGCTTTATATCCCTCGCTTGTCACCACTCCCCCACTCTGCAAATAATTGGCCACGTTGACTATAGCAAGTGGTAGACCATCACATTTCTTCAATATGTCTGCTGCATAATCAGAATCCCCCCAATAACATTCTTTGTTGAACAGGTTTACAGACTCATTCCCATCAAGGGGTGACAGCTTGTACGCATAACCGTTAATGCATTGCCTGCAATTATTAGATACTTCCTGAATGGTCGTCGTCACAATCACCGTGCCATTCACATTCTCGAAGACATATTTTATTTTGTTCCAGAACTCCCTGCTCTTCAGGTCATCAATTACAATTAAGTACCTATGTGACAAATTAATAGGCAAAATAAGTTAGTGTGTTATTATCTCCATTTTAAAATACTAGGGAGACTTCCTACATAGCATGCAATCAACCTTATCGAACTTAGACTATCTTTCTATTGAAAGTAAGAAGGTTTGTCAAATGAAAAAAACAACAATTTCGAAGCCTAGGACAAACAATTGTGTTATCAATTGTGTCCTATAGGGATTGAGATGATTTCATCTGCTGGCAAGGATTTCCTAATCCAAATTCACCATGGAGAAATTGAAGGAAACAGTGTTTGGAATAGTGGCCATATTTTTGAAATTTTTGCTCTAACCGGCCCTCTCAACATCCACATTACATATTCCTACCTCCGCCACTGGTTTGGAATGGAAGCTAACAAGCAAGTAGGCATAAACTGGGTCCATGTTACTTCTATCAGGAGGTTTGGCATGTTGATCATGATCTGTTCAGGCTGCTATGTGAGTTTCATGATAATAACTTAGGAATTGAGAGACTAAACTTGTATGTTATTACCCTGACACCTAAAGGAAAAGATGGTGACATAATTCAAAAGAACTTTCACATTTGTATTTTGAAGGTTGTCTTGAAAATTATTACCAAAGTATTGGTTAATAGGTTGATTATGATTGTCTGGAGTGTTATTATGGTTTATTTTCTTAAAGGCGGGTATATTCTGGAGATAGCAGTGTTAATGACCTGCACAAAAGAAAATGTTATGGAGTGTTCTTCAAAATTGATTTTGAGAAATCTTTTGACAAAATGAAATGTCCTTTCCTCTTGCAGGTGCTATAGATGAAATTATTTCTCGGCAAATGGAATGGCTGGATCATGATTTTTTTTATAAAATAAGGTGGGAATTAAGATAAATGGAGAAATTGGACAGCTTGTTTTTCACTCATCTGGGCCTTAGACATGGAGGACCCTGTCTTATATGGGATCCTGTCTAGTAAATGATAAAACTGGATTTACTTGTTATGGTTTTGTGTGGAATCGTTAACTCTAGCCATGGTGTGTTTTGGTTTCTATTACTAGTGGAGATCGGGGGAAAACCCTTTCTTTAAAAAAATCATGAGATAATTAGTGAGAATTATTTTATAATTTAATATCATATCCATTTAGAGATAATGACCAAATTAATCTACATATTCCAAGACGTTGTCCACATCTAAAATGGCATAGTTGAAACAAGGACTTTTGATTTGATTTTTCACCCGCAAAAATGAAAGTACTTTTGATTTCAGTAAGTAATATTAAATCGGTGAGCAATGGTTTTTCCAACAAGAGAAAAACACAAAGGAAATTAATTAGTCTACTGATGAAGTATAGGAGTGCTTACTCTTTGCCCCTTAGGAAATTCTGCAGGCTGACGCAGAGGACCTGGAGGTCCATGGCATCCTCAGCATGGTTACCTTCAGGATCAATTTGCATGAGTATGTTCTTGACAACCTCCTCATGTGTTCCAGCCGCAGTGACCCAGGCCCGATGATGGAATTTCTTGCCGTCTTCACTATAATAGAATTGGTTGGCAAGAAGGGTCTTGCCTAGGCCACCGAAGCCAACGATGGAGATCACCTTGGGCGCCTCTTGCCTGCCGGGTAGCTGTACAAGCTCCTGCAGCTCAGCGAGGTGCTCCACCATGCCCACAGCCTTGTCGGGAGGAACATGCCGCTCAGAAGGTTTCCCTGGCCCTTTTTGTGAAGAGATGCATATCTTGACTTCATCGTGTAGCTTTTGGACGTTGTCGTTGAATCGTTGGATCTTGGTTGCGAACTCGGTGAAGCTCTCCATAGACCCCTTTTGCTTTTGCAGGAACTGGTGTATGCAGTCCTGCGTATCTTGACACAAGAGTTTGAGTCGCCGGTCGATCCTCATCAGCCTGGCTTTGTCACCTTCTTGCCGGGAGTAGCCATCTTCAAGTTGTGATTGCACCGCTTCAGCCTCACTCTTGAAATCCTGAATGTTTGCGCAGATGGCGATCTTGTCTCGCTTGGAGTCTTTTAGCTTTTGCAGAAGCTTGGGCAAGATGGTATTGAAGAAGGCACCCAACGCAATGACCTCCATCTCTCTCAATTTGCTTATTGGATCGCAAAGCTTAGCTCCGTGGCTGCAGGTGGTGGTGTGAGTGGAAAGTGGTGAACTCTCATATCATGCATAGTGGACCTCAATGCTCAAGGACAACTTAAGCGTGCGTACTCATGTTGTTTGTGGCTTCAGATCTAAAAGGGACCAGTAAAGAGTTAAGAGTGTAATTTGCAAGAACAAACGAGGGTTCTTAATTATAACTAAACAGTAATTTCATAGAAGTAGCAGTGCTTTTATGCATTTCTCTCTTGTGATTCCATAGAAGTTGAGTGGTTAGAGTGTAAACCGGCCTGGTGGGTATGCTGCCCACCCACTCATGAGGCCTAGCCTAGCCTAGACCCTAGAGTGCTGCAACTTCCATCTTGGATTGAGTGCTGATTGCTGATACCCTCAAAAACCAATTCGTTCACTCTCAAACCGGTGATTTCTCTCGGCCGTCGACGTAATGAGAGCTAGCTGACTTCTCTCGGCCGGGTAACACTCTCTTGGCTTTCAAGGTATTTAATTACGACTCTTCATCCGCTCGCAATCGAATCGATGATTGGCACTAACTGCACGGAGTTCCATCTTTCAGGGTTTGACTTGAGACCATCCAAGATGGATGATCCTGGCACGGAGATGGAGGAGGACCTTGGTCCTTCTTGTGCTTGGCTCGAGGGTTTTCCTGTTACGGCATCGTTGGGCCCTGCTGGCCCCCTCATCCAGCAACTCCGCTCGCTGACCACTGTAGCCAACGTGGTTAGCAAGGATGAGATTCAGATGCTCGCAAACAATCTGGAGGTTTTATGCATCTCCCTCATGCATCAGTCGGAGGCGGCGGAACCTCTGAGCTTCACGGCCAGGTGCTGGATGAGCGAGGTCCGGGAGCTTTGTTATGACACCAAGAACTACTTGGATGATGCCCCGTTTATTATTTCCAAGCAAGACCAAGACGAAGACGATGACCATGGCCTCACTCCACAAGAGAAGCAAGAAAATGCCCAGTTTCAATTCGAGATGCTTGAGGCTCGGGTGAAGCATGCCAACAAGAGAAGGGAAAGGTATGGATTTGACCAGCAGCAGTGCATCAACAAGCCCAAACTTCTTCCGTCCGCAGGACGTCGGCTTCTATTTCCTTTCCCGGAAATGATTGACGGCGACCGCTTGGATAATCTTGCCGCTTTGATTTGGCGCAAGGACGAGGGGGAGCAGCTCAAGGTTGTATCTCTGGTTGGGCTTGAGGGCGTCGGCAAGACCACACTCGCCAACAGGATATACCACCATGTCCAGACCTGTGGGCAATTCCAGTGCCGGGCTTTTGCCAAGGTGTCTCGGAACCCGGACATGAGGAGGCTTCTAACCACCATTTTCAAGCAGATACAGATTCAATCGCCGCCCGACTTTTCTTCTTCTTCTTCTTCTTCTTCTTCTTTTTCTCCTCCTCCTCCTCAGCCTCCTGCTCCTGCTGGATCCTTGGATGCGCAGGACCTTATCGCAAATATCCAACACCATCTGCGACACAAAAGGTATGTACGACCTATATAATATATTTCCTCACAAACTATCTTTAAATTTAGGTTTTCAAGAAAGAAAAACATCTCACTACCGTAGCCATGCCATGAGCTAGTCAGTCCCGTTTGCACGTCACACAAAAAACTACAGAATTAGAGTAAACTAGAAGAGTTTGTGTTATTGGGTTTTCATAATTTCTTTTACTCCCTTTGTTTCAAAATATTAGATGCATTAGTTTCTGAAAGCCAAACCTCTTTAAGTTTAATTAAATTTGTAGAGAAATATATCAATATCGATAATATCAAATTGGTGTCATTCGATTCAATGAAATGAATTTTAGTATGTATTTTATTTATTTAATATTGTGTATATCGATGTGTTTTGCTCTGAACTTTGTCACTATTAAAGAAATTTGACTTTTCAAAAAAACTAATACACCTTATATTTTAAAACCGATGTAGTATTTCGTTTGGCGAGTTGGAGAAATGATGGAGTGTATTTTTATTTTTATTTATAATGCGCTGTTTTCGGTGGGCCTTTTGCGGTGTGATTCTAGGTTATCTGTTAATCAACCTATACTGTCGATGGCTGCGTGTACTATATTTGTGTCACAGCATCACATGTTTGCGCTTTTTTTTCTAGGTGGTGAAAAGGTGAGTGGGGTTGTTATGTTTTTATATGCCGGTTATTGTCGATTGATTTGAAAAAACCATTGACCCGGTCAAAATGTGGACTAAATCCAAAATTGAATACCTCAATCAAATGGGAGAGTATCAAAATTAGGGAGTGTAGCGAATTAAAAAAAATAGAATGAGAGAGCTCATTAAAAAATTGTTGACCCGATCAAAATCGAGTGGCCCAAGTTTAAATTGAAGACCTAAATTGATTACGAGGCCTCTAAACTTAGGGAGCATAGTGTATTAGATAGATTACATAAAACCGATAGAATTGATGACTGTTTGTGAATACAGCGAAACCGGCAGGTTGGGCCCACCTGCTGGGTCAACGTGGCATTGTCTACATGTACAATTTACCGAGGTGGACATGGGTCCCACCTGTCATCGATCCACCTCCTTCCTTCTCACCTCGGCCACACAAGGACGTCGAGGTCGTCCAGCTAGTGTTAGCGCAAACTAAAGTGCTAGGGGTGCACTGTGAGTGCTAGGGGCCGGGCCGGCAAAATCCGGGACCCGTGCGAAGCTAAAAAATGGGGCCCTATCTCATTAGAAAAATATGTTAACCAGCAATTATATGAACCAGACAAATGTTTATCATGATGACTCAAATCTGCATTATTAGAACACAAGATAAAAAAGATTAATAAAATAAAATTAAAGTTACAAAGTAGCATATATCAATTGGAGATCATGCGTCAATGTTTGGATATTAGACAAACCGTCTAACTCATCTAATTTTGGGTCTTGTCTGGTAGAACTGCTACACTATGAACCGAGGAGGTATAAACCGATCTCTAACGAAGTAGCGATCCCTGTCAAAAGTTAACTAGGAAATTCGGAATTAGGAGTTGGAACCGCAGTTAACCAAAAAGGAGGACTCGCTAAGCACCCGGAGGCTAGAGTCGGTCACGGATCGATCCGACGATGCGACGACTCGGAAATTTGGGAGAGGTAACTACGAAGGCAACAACGGCAGTGGATTGAATCCGATCGATCTGATGAGGCGAAGTTGACGAGACGATCATGTTTCTTATAGTGAAGTTGATGCGACTGCTGTTGCGGTCTCCAGATCGAGAGACGAGACGATCCCGATGGACTTCTATAGCAATCCCTTTTTTTAGACCAACGATAGCGTTTTCATATTATCGATCGAGTGGTTTCTTTTTTTTGTGAAATATCGATCGAGCACCAGCGCTCCTGTGCTCGATGGCCTCAACTCAGGCCCAACTCCAGCGTGTAGTATATTTTTTATGAGAAATACTACAAGGCCTATATATAAAATTTCGGGCCCCCCAAAATTGTGGGCCCTGTGTGGGCCGCACATTTTGTACCATTGCTGGCCCGGGCCTGCACTGACCAGGTAAATTCGCTCACATACACACAAGTAAGCTTGCACAAGTAGTACTAAGCTTTGAAACTAAATGTTTTCTCTCTCAAGAAATGGCTTACTTACAACAAAGGGATTACAAGTACTTTTATAGGACAATCAACCAACTACAGGCTCCACATAACATGCACTACAAACTAGTACTAAAATTCAGAGGAAAACACAACTTTTTAGTCCGGCCGCATAACATGCACTACAGGCTCCACATAACATGCACTACAAACTAGTACTAAAATTCAGAGCAAAACACAACTTTTTAGTCCGCATAACATGCACTACAGGCTCCACATAACATGCACTACAAACTTTAAATCGCTTGATTTTGATCAAATCTTATATGCAGACTAAAAAGAAAAGGAGGGAATACTACTTGAGTGAACATGGACATTAAAGTCCAAGCCGCACTGCTCTGTACAACTATCCTGACATGCATTGAATGCATGTCATCTTGTTTTGCCACATGCAGCAGGCTATCCTTGACTTGCCATCCCTTTTGACTTGACTGCTCTTCGCTTGGAGACGGGTTTTACTCAACAATCTCCCCTCAACCATGTCGAAGAGTTTGGATGTTTACAATCCTAGCCTTGTCGCGCAACTCCAGAAACCAGACGCAACCAAGATCCTTTGTTAGGATGTCCTCCTTCTGCTCATCAGTCGTGGACATGCCGCCTGCCACGATGTATTCCGCCTCGCACGAAGAAGTTGCAACAACATTCTGCCTCACTGATTCCAGCTGACGGAACTGCTCTGGAGGAAGAACAGCACGCCAGAGGTGCTCTTCCTAGAGTCCACGTCACCATCGTGGTCGGAGTCACTATAGCCCACCAGGTTCTCGCCGTCGCCACGATGATACACACATTCGTTCGCGTGCCTACAATCTACCGAAGCAGGTGTTTGATGGCAGCGAGGTGGTCGCTTGTCGGGGCTTCCATGAGCCTGCTCATGAAACCGACAACGAACGAGATGTCTGATTGGGTATGCACAAGATACCCGAGGCTACCGATAACGCTTTGGTAGGACGCGGCGTCCATCAGCTTCTCAAGGCTCTCCTTTCTGAGCTTGCACCGTGCCTCCGGCAGGGAATGCACGGCGTGGCATTCTGCCATGCTTGCTTGTTCGAGCATCTTGGAGGTGTAGGCCGCCCGCGTTATCGTCGTATGACCACAATCCTGGTTTACCTCCAGCCCGAGGTAATACCGGAGCAGCCCGAGGTCTCTCATACTGAAGAGACGATGCATCTCTCCCTCGGAGCGTTGAACCTCATCGGGCTCAGCCCTGCGATCACCACGTCGTTGACGTAGATGCCGACGATGAGCAGGGTGTCCGTGGTTCCTCGCGAGTACACACCATGCTCAAAAGCGCTGCGGGAGAACCCAAGTGATGTGAGACTCACATCCAGATTGGCATTCCACGCTTTCGAGGCTTGCTGGAGTCCGTACAGAGCCTTGTCTAGCATGTACGCACCCTGTTCGTGCTTGCTGGTGACGAAACCCAGTGGCTGGGTGACGTACACCTCCTCTTCGAGGTCGCCGTTGAGGAAATCCAACTTGACGTCCATGTGGTGCACCTCCCAGCCATGGTGAGCCGCCAGGGCAAGGATGAGTCCCACGGACTCGAGCCTTACCACCGGAGCGAAGACTTTCTTGAAGTCTACCCACACGCATTGCTCGTAGCCTTTTGCCACGAGGCACGCCTTGTGCTTGACAAGGGCCGTGTTCGTGCTTCTTTACCTTGAACACCCACTTGAGTCCGATGGCTCGATGCCCTACACGCATCATGGTGAGTGTCCAAGTTATGTTTTCGTCGATCAACGATAGTTCGTCCAGCATCGCCCAGGCCAACAATCCTCTTGCTTGGTCTCCGCGAACGTGGCTGGCTCCTTGCCGGCCATCAGATGTAGGATGTCTTCGTCATCGTCCCCACTCCCGGGCAGCTGCAGTGGTCTCGCAGGCTCGCCAAGAAGGTCCTTGAGGATGCAATACCTGTGTGGGGCGCCAGCACTATCATTGGCATCGAACATGTCCGACTGCACCGTTGCCCGGGACATGAGCTTCCCCAGACCCGCCGTGCTGGTAGCCGAAATGCTTGGGAAGTTGTGCCCGGGGTCAGTGTTGCATGGGTTGTCGTTCCCGGGACCACACTACCCGGGGTCTCAACTGATCCCGGGGATGACATTCCTGGGGATGCTGAGTCGCTCGTCGCACTGCCTAGGATCGTGCTTCCTCGAGTTGTGGTGCCTGATGTCGTACTACTCGTAGACAGACTTCCTGGCGTAGCGCTTCCCGCGGACGTCCTTCCCGGGGTCCTGGAGTACCTTGGGTACTCCACGACGAAGGAGCTGCTTGCCGGGACCTTCCAACTCCAGCGCGTGTCTTTGTCGAGGATGACGTCGCGGGAGATGTGTACACGCTTTGTGACTGGGACGTACATCTTGTACGCCTTGGAGCCCGTGTCGTAACCCATGAACACCATCAGGGTGCTCATGCCGTCGAGCTTCTTCAACTGTGGATGCGCTGTCTTGACGTGCCCGACGCAGCCAAAGATTCAGAGGAATTGTACGTCGGGCTTCCTTCCATACGACGGTTCGTAAGGCATCTGCAGTGTGCCATCCCGAGTACCGTCTGGTTCCTTCGCTCGGCGACGCCATTCTACTGCGGTGAGTAAGGGGCCATGAGGTGACACTGCACCCTTTTCTCGGCGCAGTGCTTCTAGAACATGGCCGACATGAAATCGCCGCCACGGTTTGTATGTAGCACGTGCAACTTGTGGCCACACTCCACATCTGCAGCAGCCTGGTGCTTGACGATGTCCTGCTCCGCCTCGTCCATGGAGGTGAGCAGCATCGTCCACATGAACCTGCTGTAGTTGTCGACGAGTCGCAGGATGTAGCAACGCCCGCCTGGCGTTGCCGGGGTGATCGGGCCACAGAGGTCCCCATAGACCAGCTCCATGGGCTTCTTTGCCCGGTATCGTGCCTTCTCAGGAAATGGCAGACGTCTCTGCTTCCTGGCAAGACACTCATCGCTCAACTCATCCGCGTGCTCGATGTGTCGCAGCCGTGAACGAGATCATCGCGCACCATCTTTCGCAGCCTGTCGAAATGCTGGGGATTGGTTTCGGGGAGTAGTACTCGCCTTCAGACACGACTGCGGTGAGAAGGAAGGGGCCCCCTCCTCCTTCCTCGTCCTTGGCTTCTCACTTTCCTGGAGATATGTTTTCTCCTCTATAGATGGCAGCTATGCGGCTGCAACTTTCGCACCAAAGGGTGTCCCCTAAGAAAATAGGGTTTCCCATCAATTTATACGTGGATACCTCTAATCTCGTCCATCCAACCCATAGGGCTTTGATCGAATCCATAGGTGTGAATTGGTGGCTTTGGTTTGTTTGATGTATCTTTTTTTTAGACCTTTGTTGAATAATTTAATAAATATGGTTGTGTGCATTTTCGATGCAAAGGCCGGAGTTTCAACCTCCAATGACACTACTTATTTGTAGTCTATGTAGTCTCTTGAATAAGATGTCTATTTACTATTTTTGTTTTATTCTTATGGGATTTCGCTAAATTTGTGCAGGTACTTAATCATAATTGATGATCTATGGAGTGCTTCAGTATGGGATATTATTAGGCGTGCTTTTCCAGATAATGGTCGTCACAGTAGAATAATAACAACCACCCAATTTGAAGATGTAGCCTCAGCATGCTGTAGCTATCAGTCAAAGTACATGTCTGAGATAAAACCTCTCAAACATGGTCAATCACAAAAATTATTTTTCAGTATGTTTGGCTCCGAATCTGAAGTCGGTCTTCCTAAGGACTTCGGAGAAGCTTCATATGAAATTATTCAGAAATGTGGTGGTTTACCATTATCAATTGTAAATATAGCCAGCATGTTGCCAACACCAAGCAAACAAAACCTCCAGGAATGGATGGACATTCGAGATTCTTTGCCTTCCACTCTGAGGGCAAATCCTACTCCCGAAGGGATAAAACAAGTTCTAAACCTTATATACAATAATCTTACCCCTCAACTGAAGACATGCTTGTTGTATCTTGTTCTATATCCAGAGGGCTGCACGATCATTAAGGATGACTTGGCCCAGCAGTGGGTTGTTGAAGGTATTATAGAGGAAGGACAAAACAAAGAGGAAGTTGCAGGGGGGTATTTTGATGAGCTTGTCAGTAGAGGAATGATCCAAGTGGTAGACAATTACCTCGGGGTGTTGTCATGTACACTTCACCACATGGTATACGATCTTATTGTGAAGAAATCAGTTGAGGAGAACTTCATCATTGTTGTGGACTATTCTCAACCAGCTATAGGTCTTCCTCCCAAGGTTCGTCGTCTGTCTGTACAATTCGGAGGTGCAAGGAGCGCACGTATACCGGCGGGAATCATGGTATCTGAAGTTCGATCCCTTGCATTTTTTGGATTCTGTGGATGCACAGATTTCATTGAGGAGTATAATCTTCTTCGAGTTTTAGTTCTCCATGTTTGGGATGATCAAGGTGATGCCACATTTGAGCTCTCTGGAATTAGTAAGTTACTTGCACTGAGATATCTGAAGATTGAATGTAATACCGCCGTCAAACTGCCAGTTCCAGCCCAGTTTGGAGATCTGCAACACCTGGAAGTGGATACACCTGTACTTGTTATCCCATCGGATATTGGTGGACTTGGCAGACTCTCCAGTCTAAAGATTGCAGTTAGAGCGATATCCATGGAAGATATTCATATCCTCCAAAAATTGGAGGCCCTCTCGGCTCTCTCGCTACATGTGTGGACCACTCCGGTCGAAATGATCGTCTTCGACAAGGGGGGTTTTCTAGTTCTCAAGTCCTTTGAATTCAGGTGCCCTGTGCCTTGGCTGAAATTTGAAGCGGGTTCAATGCATTGCCTCCGGAATCTCAACCTGTGTTTCAACGCCAACGAAGCAGATCGGCACGGTACTGCGACTATCAGCATCGAGCACCTGCCAGGCTTAAAAGAGATCACTGCACATATTTGGGTTTCAGATACCGATGTAGGATCTACATTCAGAACCGTAATTAGCAATCATTCCAGCAATCCTATAATCGACATGCAGTTGGTCCACCCTATCTTTCATGGTGACACAACCACAAGCGCGGGGACAATCAAGGTGAAAGATGAGAAGAAACAAGCTGCTGATAACAGGTACTAAAATTTTACCATTCTGTAAACTCTTTCTCCTCCGATACTTTGACTCCCAAACTGTGCTCCTCCTCCTGCTCTTGTACTACAAAATTATATTTTTGTAACGACCCTACATGGTTGTCATGATCAGGATGTCCACATTACCCCAGTTAAAAAGGACGGTTAATTTACTAGGATCCTCTTCGTGTGTGCCTGTGCAAGGTAACCATACTTCATTTTGTAGTTCATTCCCTCCAACCCTTTTGAGCCAACTTTGCATTTCTTTACTTTTAGCCTTTTTTCTGCTTTCCTATTCATAAAACCTTGTGTTTATTTTTTGTCATGCTCTCATGATTCTGGTTACGAAAACTGTACTGTGTTTTTAAGCGTGTGTGTACATTGTGAGACCAATGTTTTAAATAGCCGGCTATAGCGGAGCTATAGCCCCGCTATAGCCTTTGAGAGCTCTCCCGCTAAAGCTATGCACTTTTAGTGCTAAATTGAAAATGAGGCTAATAGCCCGCTATTTCCCGCTATAGCACTAAATTTGGAGTCATTTAGCCCGCTAAGCCGCTATACAAAACCATACTTCTGCATTATCTTTTGTTCTTGTTTATGATATATATTATGCATTGATGTGAAGCTTGGTTATTGAATTAGGATGCCTCTTGGTACTCGCATTTTGATGTGCGAACATGTGTATATATAAAGTATATGCAATATATCATATGTGATGCCTGATTATATACTTATTGTTTCAATTTTTCATGATTTAAGAGAAACGTTAAATGAGTCTTAGCTCGCTATAGCTCCGCTATAGCCTTTTATAGCTTCTGGTTGAGCCGCCGCTAAATGGCATAGCCCGCTATTTAAAACATTGTGTGAGACACAGTGTACTGTTTCCGTGATTCTGACTGAAAGACTTTGCTGAACTGATGATGCAGGTGCTGACAAAAAGCCCAAACTGGAGAAAGACATCGCCCAGAGTATGTCGGAACTGGAAGTAGGATCTGAAAGTGAAGATATGCCATCATCTCCTACAAATAACTGGGAGCCTGGATGCGAAGATGAGAAAAAACAGGCTGATATGAGGTACAAATTACACATCCCGAAAATAAATCTGGCTAGCTAGTAGCCAGATTCATGAATGGCCCTGTGTTTCTTTAGTCGGATTGATGATTGCAAGTGCTCGTTCCTGGCTTTATGTAGAGGCGGATGATTGATGGGTTATATCTGTATGTATGGAATTGGTTTTTAGAGGGAACGAAGGGGGTGAGAGGGGTCATCATCATGGCGCCGAGGAGGATGATCATCGGCCGCTGGTGATGCCGGAGGACGGGTACCAGTGGACGAAGTACGGGCAGAAGTTCATCAAGAACATCCAGAAAATCAGGTACGCACGTGCTGCTACGTAGGTAGAAAATTCTTGCTCGTGGTTAGATTTGAACGAGGTAACGAAGACGAAGGCATTGTTCACGCAGGAGCTACTTCCGGTGCCGCGACAGGCGGTGCGGCGCCAAGAAGAAGGTGGAGTGGCAGCCGGGCGACCCCAGCCTCCGCGTCGTCTACGACGGCGCGCACCAGCACGGCTCCCCGTCGACGTCGTCAAACGGCCAGGACGGCGACGGCAACCGGTACGAGCTTAGCGCCCAGTACTTCGGCGGCGGGGCCCCCACGCCGCAGGCGCAGTGACCAGACCAGAACACCGGCGACGGACGCATGGCCGGCGGTGGGAGTGCCGGCGCAACGCGGTCGATGGATGGTTACTTTAGGTGACAGATTAGCATCCGTGGTCAACGTGATGACAACGCATCAATTCCAGTAGCTGGTCGCACTGCTGTGAGACTAGTAGTTCATGTAGTAGTACGATTGGTTCAACTCCGTTTCCTGAGGCCGCGAGTGCATCACCATTAATTATCTTCCTATTTGTTGTTGTCTTTCTTCTTCGGTAAACCACTATTCAGTACAAAGCTGAATACTTCTTCTCAGGTGCTGACAAGACGTCGAAAGCAGAGACACGCTTCGATTATGTTGAAGACATGGTTGTTGAGCCCCAGATGACAACGAGTGGCATCTGTGAGTTTGTCAAATTATTTCAGTGGACCAAATTTGCTATTTCCTCTCAATATTCTGGATTGATTGGTCCAACGGAGCAAGAACTTCAGGGTGAAGTATTGGAGTTAGAGGAACGCCTACAAGGTCTTAGTGACACTCTGCCCAAAATGTACATCCTCCTTGATCGAGCAGAGTGGAGTAGCCACCAACATTATGTGGTTGAGCTCCTTCCAAATCTCAAGGATGCCGTGTATGAAGCCGAAGTCCTTCTTGATGAGTTCAAGTGGTACGAGCTGAAGGTGGCAGTGGAGGGCAATGCAAACCAATCTCCTTTCAGTGATTTCTTTAACGATGTCATTACAGGCAGCTTCAACGAGAAAGTGCAATGTATCCAGGATACGATGGACAATCTTTCGAATCAGCTGACAAAGATGGGTTTGCATCAAGTTAAACAGCGGTTTGACAAATCAGTTGGGCCAGAGACCACCTATTTGCTAAATGAGTCAGAAATATTTGGCCGTGACATGGAGCTGAAGAAGGTGATTGGATTTCTTACTGAACCTAAAAGCATTAGCGGTGCCCGTTCCAAAGATAAAATAGCAGGTCTCCATGTTTTGCCAATAATTGGTATTGGGGGTGTTGGTAAGACCTGTTTGGCCCAACATGCTTGCAATCATCCAGATATAAGGTCTCACTTCAACCTAATAATTTGGCTTTGTGTGTCGGATGATTTTGATGTTATGAGGTTGACTAAGCAGGCCTTAGAATCCTGCCCAGGAGAAAGGCCAACATCAGACGACTTGTGTATTCTTCAGGTTGCTCTTTCTGAAAACGTGAGGGACAAAAAGGTCTTGATTATCCTTGATGACCTGTGGGGTGATGCTTTCAAGGAAAACAGGAAATATTGGAATATATTTTTTGCACCTTTAGTAAACATTGGACAGAAAAGTTTGATGTTGGTCACTACTAGATCTCCAATGGTTGCTGATAGAGTCCGCACAATGAGGTCCTTTACACTGGATGGTTTGAAGGATAATGCCATTCAGAATTTCTTCAAACAATGCATATTTGGTTCCGAGAGTTCTAACGGTGAACCCAATTTGGAACCTATTGGTAAGACAATACTTGCTAAGTTGAACGGTTCTCCATTAGCTGCCAAAACTGTTGGACTCCTGTTAAGAATGGTATTGGAAAATACATGTATCTCAGATGAAGACAAAGCATCACACTGGAATTATGTATTGAAGAGTGAACTGTGGGAGTTGAAACAAGAGAAGACTGACATTTTGCCTTCTCTTCAGCTCAGCTACATGTATTTACCACTCCATTTGAAGAGATGTTTCACATTCTGTGCTGTGTACCCCAAGGATTACAAATTTAAAAAGCGTTGCTTAGCTGAAATTTGGGTGGCTGAAGGATTTGTGGAACTTGAAGGTGACATTCCAGCTACAAATATTGGTTGTCGGTACTTTGAAGAACTTGTGAATGAGTCATTCTTTCAAGAAGTCTCTGGCTGATACATAATACCTCATTTGCTGCATGATATGGCACAACTAGTTTCAAGGAATGACTGCTTCATCATAAGAGAAAAGGCTGACTTTGGGAAAGTTCCTCCGGATGTTCGTCATCTGTCAATACTCTCTGGGGAAGACTTTGACCATGCCGACTTGTTGAGCCTATGCAAGCACACAAAGCTGCATACCCTAATTGTTGATGAAGTTGATATATCTGCTGTAATTGACCAGTGGTGCAGGGGCCTTCACCGTTTGCGTGTGATGTGTTGTGCCTCTACAAAGGAGTTGCCAGATACATTGGCAACTTGAAGCATCTTCGGTACCTTGAAATCTCTGGAGCTTGTCCTTTCAACAGCCTTCCTTCAGCGTTCTGTTACCTCTATAGTCTGCAGACTGTATATGCCAGGGAATGCAAGCTTGAAAACATGTGCGGTGACTTCAGTAAGCTGATCAGTTTAAGGAGATTTATATCGCACGGATTTGACTATTCTCCAGGGTGTGTCCTAGAGATTGATTTGGCCTATTGGCAAGGACTAGGACTTGGGTTGATAAAGAATGTGTCGGATGTTAAAGGTTTGTGCTTTCGTAATCTTTGCAAGATAAGCAAGAATCAGGCAGCAGAGCTGGAATTGAAGAATAAGCAACGTCTCAACAGCCTGGAACTGTGCTGGGGTCGGTACCGAGATGATAGAGAAGTGCGTCAAGTTTTAGAACCTCCCACTAGTCTCAAGTCTCTGCACCTCCAGGGCTACGGAGGTGTGTCTCTTCCAACCTGGTTTGGGCCACAAAACTTGCCAAGCTTGACATCACTTACACTTGATAGGTGTCATGTACTAGAGAGCATGTTCTTGGCAGAGGGCACATCATTATCAAGGGTCTCACAGCGGATAGACCTAAACGAGATGCCTGTGGAGCTGCTAGTTGACAGCAACAAAGACACCACTGGTATTTTCCCGTCCATGACAGAGCTCACTATAACTTTGTGCCCAAAGTTATCTAGCCTTGAACAACTCATACAGCCAGATTATATTCCAGCCATCAAGAAAATAAAAATATTGGGTTGCAAAAGCTTGGCATCGGCTGGAAGTTTTGTGGGTTTCCGTTGCCTTGAGGAATTGGTGGTTGATGAGTGTCCAAAGATTAACTCCCAATGTTTGGTCGCCCCTTCTCTCAAGAGGCTCGTGCTGGGTCGTTTTACTGCTGAACCATTCAGAGGAAATAGCTTCAGCTTTGGGAATCTCGGCGACAATATAGAGTGCTGTTCTCTCGCCAATTTTGAGTTAAGATGTGATAGCCTCACTTCCATCCAACTAGAAAACTGGACTCTTCCAGCTCTGCGGGAGTTGAGAATTTCATATTGTGCAGCTCTTAGAAGTATTGGGCAATCTGTTTGTGGGGGAACTGGCAGCAGCATTAGAGGACGATTCTCATCCCTTACTTCCCTAATTATTTTCGAATGTGAACAGCTGTCAGCCATTGATAACCTCCTATCAGAAGAATATCTACCTGTCATTCAGAAGATAAAGGTTGAATGGTGCAACAAGTTAGTGTCGCTGCCTGTTGAAATGGGGAGTTTATCCTCTCTGCGTCATTTGAAGATTACTGGATGCCGCAGTATCAGATGGCCAAGCGGATTGATGTTCCCATCTTCCCTCGAGTGCCTCGAGTTATGTGACAGTGGGGATATGTCTGCATGTGTTCCCAGCTGCCTAGAGAACCTCACATCCCTCGTCTCACTGACGCTGGAGAGATGTCCGGGTATAACAGTCATTCCAGAAAAGGTATGGAGCACTATTCGCAAATCACTCCAGCAACTATATATTAATGATTGTCCAGACCTTGTGTCAATCGGTGGAGCAAGGGCAATCGCAAAACTGAGGGCGGTGATCATTCAATACTGTCCAAAGATGAAGGACATAAAGCAGCCTCGGAAGAGAGGCAGCTTTAACTACTCCTGGGAAGGAAAATCGATATGGTAACTGCTATTCCCATAGGTGTATAGGTATCATAGTCTACTTTTAGCTACGCCGGATGTGGCAGTTTTTAATCTTTTCTTCCTTGTTTTTGTTAAGAGCTTGAGAGCTTTGTGGATCTAAGACTTTGTTTTGAACTCATTTTAATAAGATGGCTGCATGCATCGATTGATGCAGAGGCCGGGGGCTCGGTTCCTCCTTTTCAAAAAAAAAAAAAAACTGCTATTCCCAAATTATTATTTTTGATAATGTGGATTTCCAGATTGTTTTTACTCGTATTTTCATGCGCTCTTCTGAAACTTTGGTAAAGCACGTCTGCAGGACGACATGTTGATGATAACTGATTGTGTACACTGTTTACTAAAATTAAGCCATCCTGTACCTGTTACCCGCTAACCAGTGCTTTCCTCCTCCTCCTCTTTATATGTAGATCGATCGTCTAACGGGAACAAATGGAGGAGAAAAGGCTGAATCAATTTCACTGCATGGCCGATTCTTCGTGTTAATCAGTCCAGTTTTACTCCATCCAACCTCCATCGTACCCTTTTTTTTTATGATAAGTATCAGTTGCTACACAAGGTAGGTAACCTGTCGTGTCAAAATGCTTAGCTTCAGCGCACGGCCGGGTAGCAAGACCTGAAGAAATAATGTTGCCGTGTTTGGCGATATATTTTTTTTCTTTGAAGGGAGTGTTTTTCTATTCTATAGCAAATAAGTGAGGATAAAAACGCTGTATGCCATTTGACATTTGTTTTCGCTCAAATGATTGTATTGCAATTGCAATTTTAATCTGAATATCCTCCTGCGGGAGTCTACATTTCTCCTGGTGCAGCATAATTTGTGAATGACTTGTTTACATAGCAAAAATAGCATGGCATGTCAATTGTAGCTATCGCATCTTCTAACTGAAATAATAATAGAAGTGTAGAACTCATAATAATAATAAAAGTACGTATGAGCAGTGGCGGATCTAGTGGCCGGTGGCGGAGCAGAGGCCCCACTATCAAGCTTTCCTCCGGCGGATGTCGAGCAATTCATGGCGGCTGGCGGCGCTGCTCGAGGGCTGCGTGAGGGACACGGGGATGGAGTTTGAGCTGGGCTGGGCTGGGCAACAAGCGAAAAAAAAAAAACAATGGTCGAACTGGGGCCGAATCCGTTTATTATCTACCAAGCTGGTATGGGCCTGGCAACCAGCCCTTCCCTACTGACTTGCGGTCCAGCTCAGTTCAGTTCAGTTCGCAAACGGACCGATAGCAAGGAGTCACCGGCCGGCATACGTCCGTCGATCCAGGCTAGTTTACCACTCAAAAAAGAAAAAGAAAAAGGGACTACTAGTTTGACCAGCAACACAATCGATATACTCCCTCCATCTCAGTTTACAAGTCTTGCACGTGTACCTAGGTCGTTAATTTGACCAACTGAACAATAGGCATATATTACAAAAAATATATCATTACAAACTTTAGATGTTCTAGTTTCTAATGATATAAATTTTATGTTAAAAAAATTATTTTACATAAATCAAATTGATGACCTAGATACACATGCAAGACTTATAAACTGAGATGGAGGGAGTACTACAATTCAATAATTACTTCCTCTGTAAAGAAATATAAGAGCTGTCGTGGTTTTGTCACGGCAGATGTCCTCGTGAAAAGACTTAGGTTCAAGGCCATCGCTAGGCTGGGCTCGAAGGGGTTGATCGGAATCGAGAGACAAGAGTTACCCAGGTTCGGCCCCTCGGAAAGAGGTAAAAGCCCACGTCCTGCTTTGTGTTGTATTGATTGGGTATTGATCACAAGGGAGCGAGTTCGCTTGACCTAGCTATCGATGAGTTGTTTCGTGGCCTCAGCCGCCCAGGTAACCCGCCCTTATATACACGGGTCAAGGTCCTGGGCTTACAAGAGTCCGGGCCGGGTTATACTTGACAACCGACCTCACCTCTAACTATACATGCCTTATCTGACAAGTCGCCCCCGGCGGCTCAAGCCCGCCGGGTTACATCCTGTCTTCCGGCTCTGGGCCTCCTGGCCCATTGGACAGGCTTACTCCTAATCTTGTCGTAAGCCGCCAACCGCATGACCCGGCCCCACCTGGGCGGGTCTCACCCTGGGGTTATATCCCCAACATTAGGCCCCAGATTGATTTGAACCGGTTCATGTCAATCTTCAAGTCTTTTGGTTGGCGAGTCTTACTTTCCTTTATAATCTTCATGAGCTGTCGAAAGCGGGTAATCGTCGCGCCTGATAAGCTTTCATGACCCGCCGTGATGTCATCAGAAAAATCAAAAAAGATTCCTCTGACGTCAGAGCGGATCTTTCGTCATTAATATGACCAGCCCAAAAATCGAGGCGTCTTCTTAGTTTAATCATCAGCGTGCTCCCTCGATTCCCGCACCGGACCGTTCGAAAGACCATTACGCCCTCATAAATAAGCACGGGGGGTTATCGTTTTCATTTTCCCCCGCCTCCAGCTTCTTCTTCTTCCTCCGAACGCCCGCGCCACCGAAGCCAGTCGCGCCGCCCGGTCCTCGTCATCTTCACCGACATTGGCCGCTGCATCAACCTGAAACGAACCAGAGTTCCCGCGCTGCCGCCGCACCCTTAAGGTTCCAATCCTGCCCCCTGCAGATCTGCACTAGGGTTTCTTTGAATCCATGGAGTTCGTCGATGTGCTTCATCATTCACGGGAACGCTCTTCATCGATTGGTGGAAAACACCTTCTTCGAAGCCCCGCGATGCTGCCGGAATCCCACGGCCGCCTGCTCCGCACTTATGCCGCACTCATTGTAGATCTTCAACTTATTTGAATCGGAGTAACAACCCCCTGTTCTTCCGCTAGTTTTTTTAGGGTTAAAATATTTTTCTTTTTTCCTCGTCCGTAGATCTTGGATCCATAGCTGTAGTTGCGGAAGTTGTTTGTCAACACTTAGTCATTTTCTCAATCTGCGTGGATAAACTTGACCCGCCAAAAATGCTGCCGGCTCACTTTCTCTTGTCACAAGTAGCTTCGGCGGCTCACAATTTTTATTGACCCGCCCCATGTTATCACCATTTATAGCTGTAGCAATCTTGGTCAAAATGTAATTGTAAGCCGCCAAATATTCATGCCTTCCCGCAGCTTCCTAAGTCGCCACCATGTCGAAGACTCCATCTACTTGCAATTGGGTAAAATCTGGAGTGACAGAGGAATCTCTCAAGGAGTTCGTCACCATGGGGGTTCTGCCGGCTCAAGATGTCATCCATTGGCGGGTTCCAGGAAGTGAAACCACCCCTAAACCCAAAGACGGGGAGGTCGTTATCTTTACTGATCACCTTCTTCGGGGGTTTTCCCCGCCCGGGTCAAAGTTCTTCCGGGACGTCTTCGGAGCTACTGTGCTCATTGAGATGGCTGCAGGTGCGCTGCTTGACTTGATTTTCAGCACTGGAACCACGAGCAAGGTGGGGATCACAGACGGGCTTACTGTTTGCCGTGTCGCTCCTATGCCCGATGGTCTCAAACTCGCTCGTCTAGTTAAGCACAATTACCCGGACCTGTAAACTGGTTATATATGCTACTACCATATATATGCTATGCTGTGCTATCTTCTTCTGCTGCTGATAGCTACCTACTACTACTACTACTATATTATTGTTGTATTGAAGGGATATACTTACTACTTTGTGTAAGTCCATAAGTGGTTAGTGTGCAGTCCTTAAATAATAGCCCCGCCCCCGCGAGGTAAGGTACCTGTTGTATTCCGTGATGCCATCATCTTATATACTTGATGAATGAATGTACTACTTAAGCTTTCTTATGGTATTATCAAGCTCATATATATATACTTGTATGCATCACATAATATACAAGTCAATTTTGTACCTTGATTAATACCTACAAGAATATATTTCTTATGGTATTATCAAGCTCATATATTTCTCATGAACGAATTTGCAAAAAAAAAAAAAAAAAAGCCACTTGATCACCAAAGATAGAAAAATAAAACCGACTTGGTTGTATTTTAAGGATAATCTGAGCTGACAAGCAAAGTATATATGTGCATTGCGTTAAGACAGCAGATATATAACTGATGGTTAAGCAAGCAATTAATGAGAAAGTGTTTTTGGTTGTGTTACAAAATGGCAAGCCTAGTTAGTTCCATGAAGAAGATATCTGAAAAGAGCTCAAGACTGCAACACAACACAAGAATTTGCACCCCATACTCGGTACAAAAGACGGAAGCAACAATTGCCTGAACCGATCATTGTGTCCATCTTGAGGAACTCATCACAGAGGAGGAAGTGCTCGCGATCATAAAAGGATATAGACTTTTGCGTTGCTGCTTGATCAATATCTGAATTGTATCTTATCTGAGGGTCACCAAAATTAAACACAAAAGACGATGTTCCGGAACCTGAATCGCGGTTGGTTCAGAAACTGAAGCCACAAAGACGATCATGTTCCTATTTTCAAACACAATGCAAGATTGTAAAAGTACTAGTTAAACACCAAGCTCCTACCTGTACTAGTTAAACGACTGCACATGAACAATCACAAATTTCAACCAAATGAAGCTCACAAATTACCAAAGAGCGAGCACAAATGACAGATAAGACTCACAAATTCCTAACAGCTTCCAGCAATACATACATCAATGGGATACACCAGCAACCATATACATACGCAGTGCAGGCTCCTCCACACAAACAAACAAACAATTGATCCTCATCTTTCTCAGCGAGGTTTGATGCTGGGCACCACCCCACTCAGCAGGTTGCTGCCGGACACGTCCGATGACGACATGTCGTACTGCTCGTTGCCCCCGGACACCATCCGAGACCCCCCGTATGCTGTCGACGACGACGCCCCCGGCGTGCCCGTGGTCGGGTCCATGGCCACCGACTCCGAGGGGACGCCGTCCATGTCGGGCATCATCTGCCAGATGGTCTCCAGCTCCCTGACCACCTCTGCCATGGACGGCCGCGCGTCCGTCTCGTCCCGGCAGCACCGCAGCCCCAGCGCCGCGAACCGCTCCACGCACTCCCCCGGCACCGCCCCCATCCGTAGGTCCACCACCGACAGGATCATCCCCGACTGGTTCGCCGCCACCACCTCTCTCACTAAGTTTTTTCCATGAGAAATAGGCTGCATCCCCGTCAGCAGCTCCAAGAACACCACGCCCAGGCTGTACACGTCGCTCTTGTCCGTCAGCTTGTGCGTCAGGAAATACTCCGGGTCAAGATAACCCTGCAAACAGACGCAGATCAATCACAAAATGTTTGACGCCAGAATATGCGATAATATTTGGTAAAACCTACTTACCGGGGTACCCTTTACGACGGTGGACACATGACCAGGAGCGCTCCCCTCTGTTTCCGGCAGCGGAGCAAGCCGCGAGAGGCCGAAATCGGCGACCTTGGCTACAAACTTGGAGTCCAGTAAAATGTTGCTGGCCTTGATGTCACGATGGAATATCGGAGGGTCCGCTTCCGTGTGCAGATACAGGATGCCTCGTGATGATCCCAGCGCAATCCGTAGCCTCATGGGGAAACTTAGAGCCTCTTTAGCTTTAGCTGTTATTACGTAAATAAAGCATTGGTTAGAGGAACTTTAGATTCAGGACAGGCAACACACCAGAAAGCAAGGTACAGGAACACCAGTGAACAATCACTCTTAGCACACGTACAATAAAGCAAAAGTAATTCGCAAGCAACCAAAATTCATATGTTTTTCTTGATATCATTTCTTAGCTGGCTACAGAATGGCTACAGAAATGAAGCTCTAACCTGAAAGATGATCACGTAGAGTACCATTTGGCATAAACTCATACACCAGCATCTGCAATTCATGATTCACAGTTTGAGTTTCTATCATCATAACGTTGGACCAAACATAAAGTACAACTAGCTAGGCAAAAACAGCAACATTTGTATTTTTGATTAGTTTATAGAAAAACAACCTGCTCATCCTCTTCATCGCAATAGCCGAGCAAAGAAACCAGGTTTCGGTGATGCAGCCTGGACAACAATTCTATCTCTGTGAAGAACTCCCTTGAACCCTGAAGTGACCCCTCCTGCGCACGTTTTATTGCTGCTACTTTTCCATCAGCCAACACCCCCCTGTATACTTTTCCATACCCTCCTTGACCAATTAGTGCCGAGTCACTGAAATCATCTGTACAGTTTGATAATTCTTCAAAAGTGAAGTCTTTCACGCCATCAATTTTCATCGGAATCCTTTTCGCTGCAAAGTCAGTAGAATATTATCATCAAATAGCCATAACCATTTCTCCCCAACAAGCTGAGATGAATAGCAACTCATATAAAAAAGCCAAGATAATCAGAAGCAAAACAAGTGACTTAAATAATAATAAAAAGTGGATAACTGAAACATTACACTTTATTTGAAAACGAGATTGAATCATCTAACAGTTTTAGACCATAGAAAGTAGAAATGGAGGGCTTACCAGTGCGTTTCTTTGAAAACTGTCTTGAACGCCTTCTCAATATGATGAGAGTAATGAGTGATGAAAGAACTGCCGCTGCAGCAAAAGCTGCGATGACAATACCAACAATGCCACCTGTACTGAGACTTTTCTTTGTACGACGCGGCAGTACTGAAAAGAGAGCATGGGGAAATGTGACTTCTCTCTTGAATAATTGCTACAAGTGCTGTATACCAAGACAAAAGATTGCAACAAAACGAAATATGGAGTGGAGTGAAGATAAAATAGCATACCGTTCTCATACCACCCTGGTTTGAAGTCGATAAGCTCATAGGGCCCAAATATATCCGAGTCCGCGATGAGCCACCCTGTGAACATGTATCTCAGTCTCTGCACTTCACCCGAGTTAAACAAAATAGTGTTGTTTGGGAACAGCTTCAGACTCATCTTCAGCCTTGGGCCTTCTTCCCACATGAAAGTGGTAACTTCCAGCTGGTACGAGTTCAGAAAGAGCCCTGACGATAGGTACTCTTGAAACTGCGCTTCATAGGGAACAAAATCCCAGAATCCTGGACTCTTCAGCCGGTAATTGATGTAGAGTGGAACGGCACAAAAACATGGATTTGGTGCCTTGAGTACGCTTTCTAAAGGAAAGTCGGTTGCGCATGGCTCACAAAGCGTGCTGTTATCGATGGAACCTCCTCTGGCGATAACTTCTGGAGTTGATTCACAATACTGAGCTATGTTCAGTTGGTTCTGGGATGCACATACGGGGTTTCCAGATAACCTAAACATGCCATGTTAATAAACGAAATATATATTCTTGAAAAAGTTCAAATAAATGCCAAATAAATGGGTCTGAAAAAGTTTAACAACATTGTTTCTCCTCTTCCTTAATTTTCTGAATGACATTCTTTTTTCAAATAGTAAGTTTGAGGAATTTCACACAGAAACAAAAAACTAGGTTGAATATTCAGTATGTATTCTGAGATGAAAAAACTAGGTTGAATATTCTTGACTACTGTTCAAGCTATAGTACCAGTCAACATCAGGTTTTTTCTTTTATTAGACAAAGATTGTCTGACCAATTCCTGGGTACAAAATTAATAAAGAAACTGTTGGATAGAAATGCGTACAGGATGGTAACATTAGCAGGGGGTGTAAGAGGATTTGACAGATTCGTGAGGAAGTTGTTGTGGAAATCCCTGCAAAATATTCAACGGAGAATATTAGACTATCAGTCCCAGAGAAATACTATTGTCCAAAATCAGGCTTGAAACGAAAGGTTCAACTTGTGATGGCCTTACAATATCAGGCTTCTGTTTCCACTGAAATCGATGTTTTGCCAGACATCAGATGGAACAGAACCATCCAAGTTATTATTGTCCAATGACCTGAACCAAGACCAAAAAAGAAAAAAGATCAGCTCATTCATGAACAGTACTTTCATGCAGACTGTTTAAAATTATGTTTGTTGAAAACTAAAGTTGTTGTCATTGGCAGCAATCATTGTCCATTTGAGAATGACCCTAATAAAGTAAGAGCATCCCCCTTTCTAGATATCTATCCCTATCAAACATTAAAGGACATTAAAGCATGGAGAACGTAATGTCAGACTTACAATCTTTGGAGATTAGGCAGGCCAGAGAAACTTCCAGGAATAGAACCGTTAAGACGATTGTGGGAAAAATCTCTGCACAACTTGCAAAAGTGAGTGTAAACTTAAAATAGGAGTTCCCTTGGGGAAAAAAGGGATCAATAAATGATACACCCTCTGTTCACAAATGTAAGACGTTTTGGTAGTTTAATTTAAACTGCCAAAACGTCTTACATTTGTGAACAGAGGGAGTACTTAAGAAACAAAATGGTTGTGAGGGCTTTATTTGTATACATTGTAGTTATGTTGCTCGCTAGTTGGCCAGATGGTATGGGACCCGTCAACTGATTCCAACTAACATCCCTGAAACACCAACACAAGAAAGAAATAACAAAGATCAGAGCAAGTATCATGTATAAGATTGTTCCATATAAGGTAATATTCAGTTCAGAATTCGATGCATACAAGTAGCCAAGTTGCGGTATTCCGCTGACATCAGGAGCAGGACCTTCCAAGCTGCAGTTCCTCAAACTCCTGATGGAGAGACCATATCAATTAGATTAATCTGAAACTGCCATAAACGCTTTAAAAGAAAAGCAGAGCACAAGCCTCAACTGGCAGAAGTACAAATCTACAAGTCAAGATTCCTTATTTATTTTACAGAACTCAACCAAATTAAGGGCCATTCTCATTGCAATAATGATGACCAATGTGAAAATCGCCATTATTGATATTATAATTCATTTGAGCAGAGAGCTAAAAAAAGCAGACAGATGTAGAACATACTTACAATTTCAGAAGTGTGGTGATATTGCCATAAGATGGAGGAATCGAACTTCCCGAGAAGTTGTTATTGTCTAGCTGGCTGGAATCATTTTGAAAAGATGTAATTAGACGGAAGTGAATGTATATATCTTGAAAATGTGATATCTCAAACATGTGTAAAAAAACTATGAAAAAGAAATGGAAGTTACTCGAATTGCTATAGGTCTTCTGTACATTTAATTCTGAATTACTCATGGTATATAAATAACAGAAAAATGCCCAAAAGACTAGCAGTTATATTGTTCCAGCAGCATATTAGCTTCCAGTGTGGTTTACTGATGGCAGGAAATAAAGCCATAAAGGTCAGGGTAAAATCATAAGTAATCCCAAACAACTAACTGAGGTAATGCCAGTTAAAGCAACTTCCCAGTATTACTATTGAGCAAGTTATCATAAAGAACACTAGTCCGATTAGTAACTATTCATTTAAGCTACAGAAAAATAAATACAGACGAACTACTTCTCATGAGCTTCATCTAACACCAAAAAATTTAGTCCGATTCATGATCAAAGATTGAATAATATTCGAACTACTGCACAGTAGTAGGCTTCGTACATGATGAGCAGTTTCGGTAGCAGGGCTAATTCTGGAGGAAGATAGCCGGATAGATTATTGTTATCCAACAACCTGCAAACGAATTATATTGTCAGTAGAGTATAAATGAAAAACAATTATTATGGTGGGCGCAGAGGTCAGGTACTTACATGTGAACAAGTGAAGGTAATCTGGACAATTCAGGTGGAATTTGACCACTCAAGGAATTATTGTTCATGTGACTGGACAGAAGTTGTAAATCCATTAGGGTAAGGATAACAATCACTCGCTCGTTAACAGAGAGGCAAAAACATATTCTACTTACAAGTGCTTGGTCTTGTTCAGGTTAGCGAATGATTTAGGTATGGGTCCGGATATATGGTTCTGATCAATCTGGATCCTATTCAAATTAGGAAGGAAGCCAATTTCCTCTGGTAAAGAACCAGTCAACTGGTTGCCATTTACGAGCCTGCAGATATAAACAATGGACATATTGTTACATGAGCAAAAAACAAATGTCAAATCATCTCATAGAAACAACTATTTATTGAAAATAAGTAGGCAATAACTAAGTTAAGATATACAGTAAAATGATAGCATCCGTGTCCAACAGGAAGGACATGAAGAAACTGATTCAGGCAGACCATGTCTGTAAGCAGTGGTGTAGATTTGGACTTACAGTAGTTCCAGAGAAGTAATGTTGCCAACCTCCTTAGGAATGCTTCCAGTGATATTGTTCCACATAAAATCCCTTGAAAGGAAATTAAAAGAAGTAGTCAGTCCTCCCTTCCTTGTGCATGCAGTGCAATCCACAAGATAGATAATTAGCCAATTAGCCCACTCCACTTACATAATTTTCATGCGGGAAAGCTGGCCAAGCTCAGGAGCTAAAGTCCCAGATAAACCCAACCGTAGAAGCTGCCTGTAATCACATAATAAGAAGATATCACCACAGGAATTAGATTGGTCTGGAAACAAAATAAGCATGAGACTTTTCAGAGAAAAAATGCTCCCTACTCCATGTAAACACATTTTGCATCCTTTTAAAATGGTTTATTTTGCAAGAAGGTAATGGAACATTTTTCTGGTTTTTTCTTGAAGGAAGCTGTCAACAGATCAAGACAGAATAAAGGGTGCAAAAATGATCTAGTATTAACAAAGTCAACAAAACTGTATATGCATACGACCAAGCCCAAGTTTTCAATTCATAACCAAAAGCAAGCTAATTAAGGAGAAGGGTGGTTGTATAAATAAATATTTGACAAGTACGTAGATGAGCTATGCACATACAGTTCTTGCACATGAAGGTATCCATCGTCGCGTGCTGTTACGTTGTAACAGATAACACGGGTCCAATTTGCGACGCATGGATCTCCACGGTTCCAGTTGTTGAGAAGTCCCTGTGGATCACTCAAGCTGCCTCTTATAGCTCTCAAAGCATTGACTGCAGTCCAGTTGAACCAACCAAATGTACAGCAACTAGTTAGTTTCATCATGCAAGAAGGATATAGAAATATATAAATATATGGTAGCAGCATCCGTGACTTGTGTTCTCCTTTGCATCTCTCCTCAGGTGAGGGTCATGTTATGAGCAACAAGTAAAATGAACAAGGATATAAAGGTACCAAACTAAATAAAAGATGTATATATGGTGGGTTAAGATGGATGGATTTTACCTTCCCATGGTGCGGTGATCTGTGCAGTCGTCAGTTGCTGCACATGTGCGAAATACAATGTGAAGATAATGGAGCAGATATAGAACGGCCGGGACCGCAGCATGATGGCGTTGCAGGGTAGAAAATTCCCCCAACTTGTTGGCAGTAATATTCGGAGTTGAGCAATGCAGGCTCTATCTGATTCTGATGGCGGAGTTCATTTTCTGAAAAAAGGAGCAAATTAAGGAGAAACAGTTACTTGTCGTGATCCAGAGATACAGAAAGGATGATGATGCCATTGCCAGCAGCAAAGTAAGGCCGGTGTGCTGATCTTATAGTAGTATTTTGGACTCTTTTTGTTGTGAAAAGGCCGAGGAGCAAAAATCATACAGCCAAGGAAAAAGCAGTTGGCGGCCAGTAACAGCAGTAAGCACTCGCAGACATAAACTAGATACTATATGACTGACATGAGAGATTTGGTGAAAGGAACACGTATCCAGAAATCGGAAATCCTTTTGGTGATGCCAGCAAGTGTATCCATCAAGAGCATGAAGGAAGGTAAGAAGCAAGCAGGGTACCATAGCATAGATAGCATGAAGCTAGGAAGCTAGCAATCATGGCAGCATGGATAGATAGCATGAAGGAAGGAATAAATTGTGGATGCACTGCAAGCATATATAAAAACTAATGAAGAGCAAGCTAACAAGGAAAACGAGGAAGCTGGACTCACTGACCTGGTAGGAAGGAATAGGATAGGAAGCACCAGCAAACTGACGACCGATGGAGTGGAGAGGGGGTATCACATCAGTAGGCCGCCGCCGGCGAGGATGCAGCAGCAGCAGCAGCAGCAGCAGTGGAAAGGACAAGCAAGCAAAGCAAAGCAGGGGTGGAAGAAGGAAGGAGAAGCTAGAGGCAGGGATGGTGGCCGGCCGGGGATGGATGGACTAATAAGGAGAAGAGAATTATCAAATCGGAGTAGTAAGCAACAAATTAAACACGGAGGGAGGGAGGGAGTCGAGTAGAGAATTGCTAGGTACTTGGTGTGATAGAGAGAGAGAGAGGTTGGATTGGGATTGGGGAGGAGGCGATTAATGGGGCTGAAAGGGACGCCAAGCTGAATCCTTCCTTCCTTCCTTCCTTCCATGTTCTTTCTTTCTTTCTTTCTTTCTTTCTTTCTTTCTCGAATCCAATCCAATCCGGGCGAAGTGAAGACCCATTCATTGATGCATCAAAAAGTTGGTTGAACAAATCAATCCCTGCCGTTGGCGAAGTGAAGAATTGAAAAGGCAGGCGTCTCGTGGGCAATTGTTGACTATTAGTGATTGGGGTTGGGGTTGGTGGCACCCGCCCCTTTGCTCCCCTGACCTCAGCACCGACCGCATACTACTCTACTACTACGACATTTCTCCATTGAATTTGATGTCAACCAAAGTAGGTAGCTAGCTGCTTCCTTCCCCCTTCACCCGCACCAGATAGATTGGAGTTTATTAATCTACTGGGACTGGGAGGGCCAGCAAAAACAACCTTCTCTTTTGACTAGTAGGGCTGACTGACAGCACCAGCAAGAAGAAGAAGAAGGAGTCAACAAGACGAAGGAGTCAATACCTTCCCATCCTGCCGTTGCAGCCTCCACCTCCGCCTCCGCCTCCGCCGCCGCCGCCTCCTCCTCCGCCGCCGCCGGTCTGGCCATGCTAGCTTTTTGCCGTTGCAGCCTCCGCCTCCGCCGCCGCCGCCGCTGGTCTGGCCATGCTTTTTGCCGTTGCCGCGCCGCCGCAATGGGTTCCCAGTGAATCGAATCCGCCCAACCACTCAGCCTCCTCCTCCGTGGGTTGGGTGGACTGAGTCTGAGTGGAAAAGGATACTGGCACTAACAGCTGGGTCCCGCACGCACCACATGGATGCAACCAAACCTGGCCAACTGGGCCGGTCTTCGCGTGCCGGCACGTGGGCCCGCGTGTCTGGCCCGTCATGGGCCGGCCCGGCACGTGGCTTATCGGGCCGTGCCTGGGCTGCCTAGTCCGGCACGCGTGCCAGCCCGGCACGGCACGCCTAGCGAGAGTAGCGACTAGCTAGCGAGAGCGGGCGAGCGCCGATCGAGGAGAGGCTTCGAGCCGTTGGCTCACTCGTGTCAGGGGAGGAGCGGGACTAAAAAACTAGTGTACTACTGCTAGTGCTACGTGCTAGTTGAATTAAAAAAAGTGCTAGTGTGCTACTGCTAGTGCTACGTATACGTAGCAGTGAGCCATGGAGACATGCGTGCATGCAATGCCTCGGCTCGATGTGCCTCCTCCGACCAGTCTGGCACGAGGCGACGACTCGACGAGCGCCACGACACGAGCGTCAGTGCGTCACGAGTGCACGAACGACTGCGGCGCCTGCGCTGCGGCTGCGCCCGTGCCTCCTCGCACGCGAACGTGCTACTCGGGCCAGCTGTGCCGGCGTGCCAAACGGGCCGCCGTGCCAGCCCATTTAGTGAGGGGCCGTGCCTGGGCCTGGGAGGGCAGCACGCGTGTCGGCCCGGCACGGCCCGAGTAGTTAGCGTGCCTGGTCAGGCCGTGCCGTGCCTGGCCCGTTTAACCCAGGCCGGGCCGTGCCGGACCGGGCCGGGCCGTGCCGGACCGGGCTGGCCCATTTGGCCAGCTATGGATGCAACGAGTAGTACTAGTATTTTCCACGCGCGCTCTCTCTCTCTCAGTATAATAAATAATAAATGGATAAATGCGTGACAAGACAATGCCACCTAAAATGCAGTTTTTAGCTTTTCATTTGGGAAATTTAATTAAACCTTACTTAATTCCACTTCGCCGTCGATCTACCTTGTCTCCTGTGGTCTTAGGGCCATGGAGGCGCGGTGGATCCCGGCCCTTGCCGGCGGGAGGGCTCCGTTTTTTCATGTTTTTCTTTTACTTTTGTTAGGGTTTGTGTCCTGTTCAGAGAGGCGAGGCGGCGGCGACTCTCTGAAGATGGAATAAGGTTCTTCCCACCTAGTCCCCGTCCCGGTGGTGTTTCTAGCATCGTCGGAGGGCGCGTGAAGGTTTGTCTCTAGCGGATCTCGCGGGATTCAGTCGGCGTTTGTCTTCGGTGGATCAAGTCTTCGTTCGTCTGTGTTCGTGTGTCTACAGGTTGGATCCTTCCGATCTACGCTTCTCTCCATCGGCGGAGGTTGCTGTTCTGGTATGCTGGTCCTATGGAGCCTTAGCACGACGATTTCCCGACTGTCTACTACAACAAGGTTTGCCCGGCTCCGATGAGGGAGGGGCGAAGACGGTGGCGCGCCTTCGGCTCGCTCCAGTGCTTGTAGTCGTCGCTAGGTGGTCTACGGACCTATATGTATTTTTTTTTATTTCTGGTGTTCTTTGTACTACCTTGACAGTTGATGAATAGATCGGAAGTTTTTCTCGCAAAAAAAAAAAAAAGACTCGAACATGCACAAAACGACAAAACGTGTGCTTATATCAGTACTACTGGTCAGATGTCCGTGTGTCGTTGCAACCAAACAACAAGTAGACACACGGAAGCATTGGTAAAAGAGAACAAATATAATAATGCGACATCGTGAAGGTGACGGCGTGCTCGCTTTCCTCTCAAGCAACCTCCCTCTTTTATCCCTACATGCTGCATAAGTAGAAATAAAGGTATATGCATGTGTTGATAGAAAAATAAATGTGCACACGCACTCAAAATACTATACGTTGCAAAAATATCAAGTTGTACGCGGAGAAGACAATTGCCGTGAAACTCGACTTCGATAGCAAGACAACTTTGCTTTGCTTCCCTTTTTTTAGTGGAAGCAAAAACAACTTTAATAAGTTTGTTGCATGTTAATTAGTTCACATCGACCGTCACTACTCCCTCCTTCACGGTTTAGAGGGCGCACATCAGGAATCGCTGGGACCAAGGTGAATCCCGATTGGTCCTGCTTTTCTTTGGGCGTGACTGAAAAAAAATCCATGCAGTAACCCCCCGGCGCCTAATTAGTTGAGATTTTAATGCGTAGTAAACCCCAGAGCCACTAAACGAGGAGTCCTCCCGCATGCACTGGTGGAGACCGATTCCAGCGGATCGATCTCTCCTTCCTTCTTCTTCGTGCTCTCCTTCCTTTTCTTCCCGCGCTCTCCTTCCTTCTTCTTCGCGCTCTCCTTCCTTTTCTCCCCGCGCAGTTTCCATCCAAAGCAAATTTAGCCGCGCCAATTCAGCTCCAAAAATCTCGCGCCAATGATCCCCGCTCCCAAATCCAAAACGAACAGCCACGAAAATTCAGCTCGTATTTATACCTAAGCCGATGGAGGCACTGCGTCCGGCACTCATTCTCTTATCCTCCTCCTTCTCGATCCAATGGCGCCGCCGCAGCAAGGTGAAGAAGGTCGCCGGCCTCCTCCTCTTGGCCTTCGTGGCCTTTCGCGACTCGCCTTCCAATCCAGATCGCCGCCGCCTGGAGGACTTCCACCTCTTGGTCTTGCCGGACGCGCACCACTGCCTTCTTTCTCCATCGGCACGGCTGGCTTCGAGCCGGTTCCTCCTCCATCTGTCTTGCCCCGACGACGCGTCGGACTGTCACGCCCATCTCGCCCTCCTGCACCTAATGAGGCCGGTTCATCGAATTGGAGTACCTCCGTCGGCGGTGACGGGATGGGCGGGGGCGGACGATCTTCCTTCGTGGGGTTCAGTCTCCTCAATGATGGCGGGGGAATCTCGTTCGGCGGCAGCGAGTCCATGGGCTTCAACTTCAGAAGCGGCGCTGGTGGCATACGAATTGGAGAGAGTTCATCCGGTGGTGCCATTGGTGGCAGCACAATAGGTAAACAGTGATGGCGATGGCGAGAGTGTGCCTGTACATTGCGACGTATAATCTCATTTATATTCTGTTTGCTTTTTTGTTCGCAAGGTATTGGTGGAGATGAAAGTACGAATAACATTGGCTACCGAGGCAAGGGATACAACCCCAATTTTGCTCATGCTGACGAGTACCCTCCTAGGCAAGAGCCTGTACAAATCCAGAAAGCATCTCTTGATTTGAGTAAGCACAACTACAGCATATTTCAGTAATATTCAATATATTTAGTGTTGCTTCTCTCATTTTTGTTCGAATGCATGTAGATGTTATGGCGAACAAGAAGATGAGAAGACACTACCGCACAAATGACAAGCGTCATATATACGCAATGATCCTCGCGCGTAATGGTGTGGGTAATAGATTGAAGCGTGGGGTTTCTAAAGAGGTTGCGGATATTTGTAAATATCCTAGGAGGGTAGTGCAAAGGGTATGGAAGGAGGCTAAAAAAGGTGGTGGTATTACTGCGGTGAAAAACAATAAAAAACTAAATTCGGGAAGGAAGAAGATTAAGTTAAACATAGATGCATTGGAAGCCATCCCACCTGGAGAGAGAACAACTTTAGAACAAGTTGCTGGACATTTGAACATGTCAAGAACCACTGTTTGGCGAAGGTGAGAGTTGTACTTTGATATTCTTGTAAATTTTGATCATAAGAATTTACATGAAATATTGTTGTTATTTTTGTAGGTTGAAGGAGAAGCAAATTAGACGAGTAACTAGCGAACTGAAGCCTGCTTTGACCGATGCAAACAATAGGGCTCGTGTTGAGTATTGCCTAAGGCATCTTGAGCCGTGTAGCATGCGCGACGATCCCACCTTTAGGGCTGATATGGATGTGGTTCATATCGATGAGAAATGGTTCTATCGCACGCGGAAGACCCAGAACATGTATTTGAGTCATAAAGAGGAGGCACCACACCGCGAATGTAAACACAAAAATCACATTCAAAAAATCATGTTCTTGTCGGCAATGGCGAGACCAAGGTATGATGCTCAAGGCAACTGTGTTTTTGATGGAAAGATCGGTGTTTGGGCTTATACAGAGTGGGTTCAAGCTAAGAAGAGAAGTCAAAATAGGTTGGTACTTGTTCATGTTACTAATTTCAGCTAAATTCGTTCATGTTCATTTGTATTAACTTTATATATTTCTATATCCATAGGTTGAGGGGGGCATGGGAGCTGAAGCCTGCCGATAGCGTGGATAGGAACAAAAGTCGGGAGTACTTAGTGAAATATGTACTCCCGGCTATAAAGGAAAAGTGGCCTGAGAGCGATAGAGGGAACACCATCTACGTACAACAGGACAACGCTAGGACTCATATTTTGCCAGATGATCCAATTTTTATGCAGGAAGCAGCTAGGGGTGGTTGGGATATTAAGATGATATATCAACCACCTAATTCACCTGACCTGAACATATTAGATCTTGGATGGTTTGCGTCCATTCAAGCAATGTTCCATAAGAAGATGCCCAGGACCCTCGCTGAGATTGTCCAAAAGGTTTAGCACAATTTTCCTTACAAATATATGCATAATTTGGTTTCCTAATGGTCTATGTACTGATTTGAGTATGTGTATATTGTGTGCAATAGGTTAATGAATCCCTTGCTGAGTACCCCCATCTAAAGCTCAATAGGATCTGGTTGAGTCATCAAGCGTGCATGAGGGAGATCATCAAGCACAAGGGGTCTATCCACTACGCAGTTCCTCACTTGAAGAAACAATCATTAGAGAGGCGAGGCGATCTTCCGGTTCGTTTGAATACCGACAAAGAGTATGTTGAGGCTGCAATTGACTATTTGAACTCAGCTTGAATTGTAATGGACTTGTATGAACTTGCATCATTTAACTTGCTTCTTTGCGCAATAGACTTACTTCATGGTATTGCAACAAAAAAATATACGTACATGCTCAAAACATGAAACATTTTATAGATGATCCAGTTGAACTCAACTTGAATTTTCCACCACAAATAAATTTTACGACAGGAACTGCAGCTTTCCACCCACGGGCCACGTTCTCACTGGCTTTTACACACACGTTCACACCATGCATGCAGAACTAGCTTTTACACACACGTTCACACCATGCATGCATCAATTACACCCCGACGTGAGCAGCGTAGGATTCACACGGTCGCATGCATACAGGTCGAGTAGAGCGGATTATTAATTAGCTAGGAGTAATTGCATTGGCGCCTTAAATCTTGTCTATTTTGGAAACGCACGCAAATCTAACTGTGCCTTCTAAACCGTGACGGAGGGAGTAAATAAATCAACCCAGGGAATGTCTTCCTGCCCGCCTGATCAAGGTGGAAAATGCCTGCCTGGCTGATCATTTACCACACATTGCCCCCTACTTTTTTTTTCAGAAAAACTGGGAGGAGCCCCCACCAACCCCCCCCCCCCCCCCCCCCGCGCCCCCGCCCCCGCCCCCGCGGCTCCATTGCATAGACGAAACCAAAGTCATACAACAGCATTTAGCTATTCAGGAACAAAAATTAAAAGCTAGGATAACAATTCAACAATGACTCTACTCAGCAACTAGGGGACAACAAATTACAAGAGAAACGCCAGCAACAAGAGTCAAGCCCTGGTGAACTTCCAAACCCATATTCGTCGTCAGTGTCTTCAAGCCTGCACTTCGAAGGATGCACGCCTTGCCTTCAGAAGGGGTGCCGCAACTGGCTGTGGCGACCATCAGATCTCCAGCTGGGATACAGGGCTCATGATCACGCTTTTACATTTGAAAGGTTTCTCAGGTGACCCAAATTGATCCGTATCGCCCTCGGAGATCATGATCGTGTCCCAAGCGCAGATGGCAGGAAGAGAGGAACTCAGCTCAGGAGACAGAATGTTCAGTCTGGACAGATCAACAGGGGCTTCCTCTGGAAATCTAACAGGAGAAGAGCTCAAGTTTCTGCCTACATTGATCTGATGAAAAAATCATCCAGAACCTGATGGTCCTCAGAACATTCCACCAAACCTGTTTGATAGAGAGCCATTGTGCATTGTTAAATATCATGGAATTTCTAAATTTCCAGATATTTCACATAACAGCAGAACAAACAGTGTTTAAAGAAGAATTATTCTTATTAGCTACCCAAAACCTAGCCAATAAGATGTAATCACACCCAACCTAAACTCCAAAATGCTCTCTGATGATGGACCAAATATTCTGGCCACCACACAGTCAAACAGGAGATGGTGCACAGATTCATCTTCATTGCAAAAAACACAGTTCAGAGGTTTAATAATGTGTCTTTTCCTAAGATTGTCCCTGGTCATGAGCTTATTATGTGAGAACAGCGAGAGAAAAATGTGTATCTTAGGGGGAACTTTAAGTTTCCAAACTGCAGGAATGTAAACAGGTTGACCCCCCCCCCCCCCCCCCCCCCCCTAAAGTTAATGACATGGTACATGGAACTGATTGAATAATGGCCACTGTTCTCTAGTTGCCAAATTAAAGAATCAGAATCATTAGTCAAGGTAATACTTTTGGCCCACGGGAGCGAATGATTCTATGATTCGGCCTATCAACACAAATTCAGGTGAGACGTGACATGGAATACGAAATTTCCTATAGCCCACTCGTTGCGGGAAATAGTTCGTAAACTGTATAAAACACACATCCCGGTGTTTGTTTTGGTAATGGGCCGGCCCATATAGGCGCACCTTTTTTTCTTTTTCTCGGTTTTGGGAAGCTTCCAGCTTTTTTTTCTTTTCTATGTTTTATGCCAGTTTTACACGTGTTTTTTTTTATTTTTATTTTTGTTTCTCTTTTGGTTTGTTTTTTCGTTTTATTTTTAAAAAAATCATGAATATTTTTTTAAATTTTAAAGATTTTACAAATTCAAGTATATTTTCTCAAATGGTGAATATTTTTTAAATATTTGATTAATTTTTCAAATTTGTGAATATTTTTAAATTTTTTGAACAATTTTATAAATTCGAGTACATTTTTTCAAATGCTGAGCATTTTTTAAATTCAGGAACATTTTTTAAATTTTGTATTTTTAAAATTCGCGAACACTTTTGAAAATATGTGAACATTTGTTTTTCAAATTATGAACATTTTTCAAATTCATGAACTTTTTTTAAATCTGTGAACATTTTTTTTATTTCACCAACTTTGTAAAAACAGAAAAAAGACTATGGTAGCCTTTTGTTTCTTGAGCCAGCAGCAGAGCTGGAGCGAGGCGAGCAACAGGCGAAGCCTAGGTGACGACCAGGAGCGAGCCAAGTGAGCGGGAGCTTCGTGGGCCGTGACCTAGTGCGCGGTTTAGCGGTAGTTCGCCGCTAAAGGCGCTAAATTGGAGCTCCCACGGAATGCTGCGGGCGTTGCTATATCTCCTCACCTACAGACGCGCCACCATGGGCTGGGCCCAGTTGGCGTGCACTTGCCGCCACCACCGATCGATCAATCAATCAGCCTGCCCCTCGCGAGAGACTAGAATTTTTTTTGTCTTTATTGTTTCACTAGCACCACGCCCGTGCTTCGCTACGGAGCAAACACCAGTTGCCATGGACCAGGCAACAAATGCAGTTAAATGAATTAAACAGATGATTAAGTGATATGTATATGGTCAATGGAACCTTTGAGAGGGGCAATTATGGTCTCGACGCACCGTGATGCTATGCGACTGACAAGGCGAGCGAGACATGGTTCCCGACAGTGGAGACGCCGGAGACGGCATTGCAGCGGGGCCACATCCGTCCATGATGCTGGCCTCCATCTCGATAGTGCTAACGCGGATGAGCGTGGAGCCATGGTGTAGACGCTGGAGATGACGTCGTGGCGGTGGCCATAGCCGTCCATGATGCTGACCTCCATCTCGACGGTGCCGGCACGGATAAGCCGGAGCCTCAGTCGAAGTTGAAAGTGTTACAAGACCAAACTATTGACCTCCTTTCATTAGGTCATTGGTCATTGTATATTGGTTGTGACCTTACAATACAAGCATCGAGAAGTTACGGCGAGGGTGCTCATGACGAAGCACCGCCTAGGCAGCGTACATGGCGATGGTCACCACAAGAGCAATCACATGTCGTGCATGGATGAGTACCGTCGGCACCATCGAAGAGCACCACGATACCGAAACCTTACAAATTTCCACAACGCCACCTCCATAATCGTTCGTTGTCACCGCAAAGCAATACTAGAGCAAACGTAAGTTAACAAGTGTCATTGACCGCAAACTCCGCCCTAGGGGCATGATACAAGAGCATTTTGCAAGGTTAGCTGGGCGTCATGTGCCATCAACTAGCAAGGATCTGCCGAGACCACACCATGCACAGGAAATTCACCGCAACAAAGCGGCCATCGATCGCGATGAGATGGACTTGAGGTTGCACATCAACACGAAGACGGCATCCCCTAACTGTGGTTTGAATTTGTGTCCAATTGTATAATAATACCGCGATCATTTCTCTCTCTCAGAAATACCAAGTACTCCCTCCGTTCCTAAATATTTGTCTTTTTAGAGATTCAACTATGGACTACATACGAAGCAAAATGAATAAATCTACACTCTAAATTATGTCTATATACATCCGTATGTAGTCCATAGTGAAATCTTTAAAAAGACAAATATTTAGGAACGGAGGGAGTACAATGTAGCGGTAGCAGCCCGTCCGGCGCGGTGGATGTAGCGGTGACTGTACTTGCGGCCGAGGCAGTTGAGCACTTGGCCCAGAGTTAATTGCATAGAAATACCACAATTGGGGCAGAACGTGCAGATTTGTACCTAGTTTGGTAATTTTCGCATGTCAGTACCAATTTTGGGGCGGGCCATTGCAAATCGATCTAAACGCTCTGTTTATACGTATTGACGCCGAAATTGACCGGTCGGGCCTACCTATCACGTGCAACGCTGTTCAAATCGGCGCGTGCCCGCGCGCTGACTAGGCTGAGCCCGAACCGGTCGAGCCGGTTCGTCCCCGTCGCTCTCTCCCCTCCCGTCGAACCCTAGGTTAGCAGAAATGTCGTCGGCGACTCCAGCAGGCGGCGGCGAGGGCGTCGACGACGGCGGAGACATGCCGCACTTACGTAGCGCCGCGGCTGGCGGAATCTACGGCGACGGCGGCGGCGATGACTCCAGCTCTGCCTACTCCTCCGAGGACGACGACTTTTCTTCCATGGAGCAAAGGGTGCGGCTGGCGAAGCTTTGGGTGGCTAACCCTAGGTTTAGCCATCAATGGACGCATGGGATCGGCGGCGTGCTGTAAGTTCTGGTCATCTTCCTCTCTTTCTCCTCTCCTCCTACTTCTCTGCTTTCTGCAATTAGGGTTCCTCCTCCGTTTTTTAGTAAACAGAGCACTGCACTGCACATTGTCTACTGTAATTGATGATTAGGGATTAGGGATTAGGGTTTCATTGACTACTGCATTGCACATTGTGCACATTTTGACTACTGCACTGTAATATAGAAAATTTGGACTACTTCACTGCACATTAGGGATTAGGGATTAGGGATTAGGGTTTCTCTTATGGTATGTTAATTTTGACTACTGCACTGCAAATTTGGACTACTGCACTGCAAATTTTGACTACTGTTCTGTTCTGTTATGTTAACTACAAGTCTTTAGTTTTATGTTTATAGAAAATTTTGACATAGGGTACTGAATACTTGTAATTTCCTTTGTTCTGTAGTTTCAATGAAGACATTTGGGAAGTTAGGATCCATTTTGATGCTCAAGAACCTTTGGAGAGGAAGCTATGCAGTTCAGATGTTACCTATTTGAATATAGTTGCACTGATGGAAACACAAGGATTTAGTGTGTATGATTGTCTATATCACATTGAGAATCCAGGTTTAGGAGAGCAAGGGCTGGAACTGGTAGTTAGTAATGTTGAATTACAAATGATAAAGAGGAAGAATAAGGATACTTTGGTGCTTAATTTGCTAGTTAGGGCTTGTCCACCCCCTGTTAGTGAATTTGAGATTCAACCAACTCATAAGCAAGATTTGTCCCCTATTGTGTATCAAGAGCCCGTTGTGTTTGATCCGAGTGAGCCTCTTATCTTAGCTGTTGATCAGCAAGGAGTAGTTTTTGAAAGTCAGTCTAGCAGCTCAACTACAGCTCATGCTCCTGCTGTTTGCACACAAGAAAGCGGGAATTTAAATTCCAAGTTGAAAGCTGTTTTAGAAGAAGAAGAAGAGGGGTATCAGGGATAAGATGTATATGAGGACAGTGATGCTTCTTCCTCTGATAATGAAGATCAAATTGGAACTGACCCTTATCCTATGTGTGATGATGAAGATGTAGAGATGGAAGAGGGAAGGAGACAGAGAGAGGAAGAAGTAGAAGATGAAGAAACATATGATGAACAATCAGAGGAGGAGGAACTGCTGCATTATGAGGGTGACACTGAAGTTGAGGAACTATTTGAGCTGGAGGAAGATCACACATTGGTTACAGAAGAAGAAGAAGAACATATAGCTGTACCTACAAAGAAGAAGCAGAAGCTGCCTGTTAGGAGAGGACCAACAACAAGGTCACATTCAAGTGTGTTAGAAGAGGTGGAACCAGATTTCAAACCTTCATCAGATGAAGAAGAGAAGGGTTTGCTGAAGGAGAATGATGATGATGGTTTTGAGCCACTGTCATTTGTGCTACCAAAGAAAAGGAAGAGTAGGGCAAAGAAGAGGCCTGCTAGGAAATGGTACAATGAGAGAATGGAGCAACCATATCAGCAACTCTGCCTACACTTTTGTTTTAGAGATCAGCATCAATTTAGAGAAGCTTTGTTGAATCTACACATAACTCAGGCTAGAAATTTCAAGTATCACAGGAATTCAGATCAGAGGATAATTGTTGAGTGTAGACATAAACATTGCAAGTTCTTTATGGTGGCAGCAGTTATAAATGGGGAGAAAACCTTTGTAATTAAGAAGATGAGACTAGAGCACACTTGCCCTAGTAGTATAGAGACCACCAGGGTGAGTGCTAAGTGGCTGGCACATAAATATGAGCCCCTCTTCAGATCTGATCCAACTACTGACATTCAGACTATCATTGATGCCTGCATGGAAAAATATGGTGTTGATGTTCCAAAGTCTATGGCATATAGGGCCAAAAACATAGCTATTGAAGCTGTGTTAGGAGATCACAAGAAGCAATATCCTAGGCTAAGAGACTATGCTCAGACTGTCATGGATACAAACCCTGGAGCATATGTTGATGATGATGTTGTTGTTGTTATGTTGATGATGCCCATGGAGCATATGTTGATGATGATGTTGTTGTTGTTATGTTGATGATGTTGTTTGTTGTTGTTGTTATGTTCATGATGCTGTTGTTGTTAGGGTTTAGGTTGTCTCGGGGTCGATGGAACCACCATAAGCCATCACTTAGGGTTTAGGCTGTCTCGGGGTCGACGGAACCACCATAAGCCATCACATAGGGTTTAGGGTGTCTCGGGGTCGACAGATCCACCATAAGCCATCACTTAGGGTTTAGGGTGTCTCGGGGTCGACGGAACCACCATAAGCCATCACATAGGGTTTAGGGTGTCTCGGGGTCGACGGAACCACCATAAGCCATCACTTAGGGTTTAGGGTGTCTCGGGGTCGACGGAACCACCATAAGCCATCACTTAGGGAGTCGACGGAACCACCATAAGCCATCACATAGGGTTTAGGGTGTCTCGGGGTCGACGGAACCACCATTAGCCATCACTTAGGGTTTAGGGTGTCTCGGGGTCGACGGAACCACCATAACCCATCACATAGGGTTTAGGGTGTCTCGGGGTCGACGGAACCACCATAACCCATCACATAGGGTTTAGGGTGTCTCGGGGTCGACGGAACCACCATCACCCATCACATAGGGTTTAGGGTGTCTCGGGGTGGACGGAACCACCATAACCCATCACATAGGGTTTAGGGTGTCTCGGGGTCGACGGAACCACCATAACCCATCACATAGGGTTTAGGGTGTCTTGGGGTCGACGGAACCACCATTAGCCATCACTTAGCTCACAAATCACTTAAACCTCACACAACTCATAAATCATACCAACTAAGCTCACAAATCACCTAAACATCAAAACTCATAAATCATACAAATTCAAAGCTCACAAATCACCTAAACATCACAACTCACAAATCATACCAAATCAGCTCACAAATCACCTAAACATCAGAACTCAAAAATCATACGATTTCAAAGCTCACAAATGACCTAAACATCACAACTAACAAATCATACCAAATCAGCTCACAAATCACCTAAACATCAAAACTAAAAAATCATACAAATTCAAAGCTTGCTGGATCACCTAAACATCACAACTCACAAATCATACCTAATCAGCTCAAATGCTTACTTAGTGGAGTTCAAATGCTTACTTAGTTCAACCTGGTTCACAAATACATAGTGGAGTTCAAATGCTTACATTCATCCTTTGCTCACAAAGGATGGAGAGCACCAAGAATAGATACATACACAGCCAGAGTCTAATGATTAGTGAGACCATACATTACACTAGCATAATTAACTAGGTCATTGCACAACCATCCTACCCAAAAGGGCTGCAATGCCCACTACTCTCATATTCATCATGTTCATTACTCTAAGATGCCCAAAATCCCCTTGAGCTTCAGCTTGAGCTTGTCCTCTCCCTTAAGGAGCTCAGCAATCTGCAGCTCAAGCAAGCCCTTCTCTTCACTATGATTCTCCTCTCCCTTCATGAGCTTAGCAATCTGAAGCTCCAGCTGGCCCTTCTCTTCACTATGCTTTTCCTTTCCCTTTAGCAGATCAGCAATCTGAAACTTCAACTCCAGCTTCTCTTGGGTAAGCTTGTCCTGAGACTTTGTGAGCTCTGCATTCTGAGACTCCAATTTCTTAATAGCTTCACTTTGCACTTGCTTCTCTTTCATATGCTTCAACTTCAAGTTCTGGATCACAGTTGCTTGAGCTGAAGTCAGGTTAACCAGGAGTTGATACTTGTCATTAAGATGCTGGTGAGCAAAATCTTTCTTTGCCATCTCTCATCTCATATCAGCCACCAGTTCACTCCTGCATTGCTGATGATATGTTATGTTAGACTCCAAATAACTGAAATCCAGCACCCTTTCCTCCTGGAAATTCATAAGTTCATGCACATCTTTAACTAACTTGTCATAGTTGGCCTCCAAAGTGTTCTTCTCTGCTGTTAGATGGTGAATACTTAAAGCACTTTCAAGATTATCAGTCACCCTAGCACTCTTGGCATCTTCAACCATTGCCCAAAGCTTCAACAATGCATTCTGCATTGTTATGGGCCACTGGTGATCAACCCATTCAACAAAACCACAATTTCCACCTTCCTGCAAAAAGAGCAAAAGAGCAAGTGAGTTCATACTCCATCATGTGCATCCCAACATTAAAACACTTGTGCTTTGTTGAACAGGAACATGATATGCACTTTATTTAACAGCAATTAGAGCTCAAAAATTCTGATGTGCTTTGTTCAACAGCAAGATGATATGCACTTTATTTAATAGTAAGTATAGCTCTAAAATTCTGATATTGTGCCTTATTTAACAGCTAGTTTAGCACTTTATTTAATAGCAATTACAGCTCTCAAATTCTGTAGCTCTGCTTTATTTAACAGCAAGTAGAGCAATTTATTTAATATCAGGTACCGCTCTAAAATTCAACACTTTTTTGGAGCATATACACTACATATAACACTAAAAAAAATTAAATCACTACAAGAGCAGATGCACTAAAATTAGCATATACACTACATATAACACTACAAACAAATTTAAATCACTACAAGAACAGATGCACTAAATTGAGCATATACACTACATATAACACTACATAAAAAATTAAATCACTACAAGAGAGCAGATGCACTAAATTGAGCATATACACTACATCTAGCCTCTGCCATCAAGGACATAATAATTATTTCACACTAAACTAAGTAGCCTCTGCCACTGTCAAGGACACAATCAACTAGGAATGAAACTTACAGGCTCTGCACATGCTAAGAACCTTCTTCCTGTGTCTGTTCCTTCAAATGCAACATGCCTCTTCGATGCCTTGCCGTGCTTCTCACAGAACACCATCAGATCGAGCTCAAGTCCCTGGTAATCCGGGTCCTCAACTGAAAATGGGACCTGCACAACCTATTCAATGTTTACTCCAGGTGCAGAGGACGAGGAAGAAAGGAAATCAAAGGAAATCCCCAAATCAAAGACCATATAAACAGAAAAATCGCCAAAATCAACCCTAACCCTAACCCTAGCTCGAATGAGCTCACCTGGTAAAGCCCATCGGTGGAGGAGTTGGAGGAGTGCATGTACGGGAGGCTGGACTGGTCGTCGCTGCTTTCATCCTCCAAAACCATGGCGGCGGCGGCGCGCTGCTGCGGGCGGCGGTCGGGAAAGCTGGCGGCGGCGACGGGGAATGGTTGGGTGGGGGAGGAGGGGAGAGAGCGATGGGGCTAAGACCGACCGGTTCGATCGGTTCGGGCTCAGCCGAGTCAGCGCGCGGGCACGCTCCGATTTGAACAGCGTGGCACCTGACAGGTAGGCCTGACCGGTCAGTTTCGGCGTCAATACGTATAAACAGCGCGTTTAGATCGATTTGCAACAGCCTGCCCCAAAGTTGGTACTGACATGCGAAAATTACCAAACTTGGTATGAATCTGCACATTCCGCCCCAATTGTGGTACTTCTATGCAATTAACTCCTCGGCCCATGGGGGCTTATCTGTAAATGAGTTTTTTTAAAGCTGAGAGGCTGATGTCATGGCCCTCGTGGGCACTTGAGACGAACGAAGGTTTTTTTTTTTTTGAGGGATCCCATACTTTATTAATTTGGAACAATAATCAAAGGGATACAAAGGGGTTTGTCATCATGTTGAGGCGAACAAAGGTGGACCAGTTTTGCCCAATATCTGCGCTGGGCTGCAGAAAGCAGCTTGCTTCGCAGCGGTAGGTGGGCCAAGCCAGCTAAATTTCTCAATGGGGTCATCTTCATGTATTATATGGGTTCAGCCCTAACTACACATTGATTAGCATCATTTCACTACAGGTTTTACATAATCCATTGGGGTCAACTGACCCCAACGCCATAGTGCTAGCTCCGCCTCTGCCAAGAAGTGGCGTCCTGTCTCCCGAGCCTGGTTGCGTCAGGAGCGAGCGAGCCTTGGGTCAGAATTGTGTGTGTGTTTTGTTTGAGAATAGAGCCTTGAGCGGATCTATATAGGACCAGTTTCATGTGTTATTCCATTTTGAGAATAGATTCTTCCCCTCATTTACTTGACTAGGAGTAGGAGACCTCACTTGCAAATGATACTCGATCTAGTGTTTAACTTGAATAATTTGCAAGCTATGGTACCAAATTAAAATGGTAAAGTTAAGCCTTGTTGAGTACTTTAAGTACTCACTCTTGACAATGTTGATGTTCATGCAGGAAGTGTAAGTGTGTGATCTTCAGGGTACTGGAAATCTACGATGACTAGTTCCAACCTCCGGCGGCTGTAGCCCAGTGGGTTGTTTATGGGCGAACTGCAAAGGTTCTCTTTTGGCCATCCTATGGCAGCATTGTGACCTTATCCAACTGTGTTCTTTTGAGTATTGAAATTGATTTGTATCATCTAAAGTGAAGATAAAATATGGACTTAGTCATGTATGTTTGTAGCAGCTTACATTCTTTTGTTTTTGCTTGAGTTGTGATATTGATCTGAATATGTTTTACATGCTTGCTGATCTTGGAAAAGCATGCATGAGTGACATATCACAGCTTTGATTACGATTGCATTAGGTTCATTGCTAAAATGATGTGCCGCTATGATCACTGGTTGAGGGCGAATATATGGACTGGAACATATAGAACGCATAGAAATGTCCGGTTTCATGCATAATGAATTAATGATAAACTTGCAACGTTCATAAGGACTTGTTGGGACTCAAAAAATAGTAATAAAACCCCGCGTTGTCCTCCCCCAGGGCTTCTCCTTCCCCCGCCGCCTACGGTGTCCTCGGGCAAAGCCCGCTCGGATCTGGCGACGGCGGGCCGTGGCACTCAGTGTGACGCCCCCATCGAGCAGGGGGCTCGTGTGGTGGCCGGCGGCGCCGCGTTCCTAATTCATTATGCGGTGGTGGCAGGCGTGGGCTGCGCAGCACCTTGTTCTGCGGGTGTCCGTCGCTTTTTCTCGGTCTAGGCTGCTCGCGTTCCAGATCTGCGGGTGTCCGTCGCTTTTTCTCGGTCTAGGCTGCTCGCGTTCCAGATCTGCGGGTGTCCGTCGCTTTTTCTCGGTCTAGGCTGCTCGCGTTCCAGATCTGCGGGTGTCCGTCGCTTTTTCTCGATCTAGGCTGCTCGCGTTCCAGATCTGCGGTTGTCCGTCGCTTTTTCTCGGTCTAGGCTGCTCGCGTTCCAGATCTATGGGTGTCCGTCGCTTTTTCTCGGTCTAGTCTGCTCGCGTTCCAGATCTGCGGGTGTTCTCGATCTGGCGTGCTTCGGTGGCGGGTGTGTGCTCCCTGTCCCTGGTTGAGCTCTGGTGTGCTGCTGGACAGGGGGCGCATCGGGTGGTACTGGTTGGTGCCTAGGTGTGGCCACACCTGGGCAGGTTCTCGGTGTGGTGCTTGCCGGCGTGGTGCCGGGTGGCATCCTTGGCCATCTCTTCTTCCGCCTTTCGACCTTCTGCGGCTCTCTTTCATAGTGGTCAGCGGTTCCTCGGCCTGTAGATGGCAGCCGTGGAGGCGGCTTGCTCCCTACGTGGGGGACAACCGTGGGCGGTGAGGGAGGCATCCCATGTCTTGATGTTAGTGGTGGTGAGCACTGTTCCGTCAAGTTGGCGTGCTCCATGGCTCTGCAGATGGCGGCCATGGATGCGGCATCCTCCCATCCGGGAGGGTCGTGGCTTGGGGCTGGCCGTTTCTTCCCTTCCGGCAAGTTGCCGCCACTGGTGTTGTCCCCTGCTCTAGATTTCTGGACGTTCCTAGTGTGGTCTCCCGGTGTGTCCTCAGCTACTGTTGCCCTTCGGTGGTGCCGGTGGACGGTGCGGCCTCGGCTATGATGTACCCTTCAGGTGCTCTCGTGGCTCTTCGCACAATGGTGAGTGTGCGTGTCTGCGAAGCTATCCAGGTGTGTACTCTGCTCTGTGATGCCCTTCGAATTTGCCGGCGACACCGCTGCTGTGTTGTAGCCTCGGCGGCAATTAGCTCTTCCTCTTCGCAGGTGGCGCGAACTCGGTTGCTTGTTGCCCTTCGGCTGCGCCAATAGCCTTGAGATGTCATTGCGAGGTCTTGGCTGATTGGGTCTCTTCGTATACGGTGGTGGTGCTTCTCCTGCAATGTTCCTCCGTTGGTTCTGTCCCGGTCTTGGCGGTGGTTGCCCTCGTGAGGTTGGTGCCTGCGGTGTAGTCTGGGCTTTTGTGTTGCCTTTCGATGGCGTTCTTGCGTCGTCTCGGCGGTGCGACTGTGCCATGATTCCCCTCGTGACATCTTATAGGGATGTCCTCATTGTCTCGTGTGTGTGTGTGTGTGCGCGCGCGCGCGTGCGTATGTGCGTGTGGTTGTATGCGCGAGTGTTTTCCGGTTGTGTCTCTCCACTTGTTTTCCCCGTGTGCTCTGGTTCACTTGAACCTATCTTGTATGGAGCAGCGAGTCTTCTAGGCAAAATCGAATGAAAAATATTCAGATGGGATGGGATTAACTCCCCAGGTGACCATTCAAAAAAAAAAAGGGACTTGTTGGAGCTGTACACGCAAATGGTTGTCGGTAAGAAGAAAATAATTATTCAGATGACCATACGGTAACCGTGCGGAGCAGCGCAGGATATCGGGGACTTGTGTAGACGTAGGGGGTTTTTTGCTCCAAGGAGGAACCCAGGTCTGCGGGTACAGTTAGGATTTGGTGGAGCGGTGTGCAACCAGTAGGTTCAGAGGGCATCTCTGTGGGCAAGGAGGAACCCAACTTGCAGTTGCAGGATTGCGGAGACAAGCTTGGTATCGAGCCATACCTTGGATGGAGGCAGAGAAGATGATGCAGAGACGAGTAGTGTGGGCGGAGCAGGGGGCTGTCGACGGGGCTGTTTATGTTCCTTGACGAGTTGTTCTTCGAAATCCAGGCCCATCTCGTCTCCGAAGCAGAGGAAACAGCGGATGGCGACTTGTGCAGATTGGACATAGCTAGGGTGGTCCATCGACCGGAGTGGAGAGGGTCGTCGGCGGTGAATGGTAGGCACTGGCGGAGCTAGGTGTTAAGAAAATGAGCCATGGCCCACCCAGCCCATACCAAATACAGTGTGAGATTGAGAGTAAACTAGGCCATGAGGAGGGGAGAGCCATCTCATCCGTGCGTACCCTACAACCGGAAGTAGTGATCACATGTGCTTCTCTCCTATGGTGTTGATGGAATCACAGGAACAAAATAAATGCGGCCAAATGGGTTTCCATAGGTTGGACGGGCAGTTAATTAACTGGAGCTAGCCGGATGGGGAGATGCTCAAACTGCACACCATACTGACGGGGCTTTTTACCTCAGCAACGAATCATGGTGGCCTGAGCTTTGTGATACGCGATAGCATACGGGGGTCAGACGCTGGAAGTTTGGCTAATGCTTCGAGTGCGTTACAAGCTGATCGAGGCGGAGGCATGCTTGGAGGGCATGGCGTACGTCCATACTACTGATTGGAAACTGATTGGAGGGCATGGCGTACGTCCATACTACATGCAATTAACTCACTGGAAACTGATTCCAAGATGTTTCTTACTGCCCAAGATATTGTACTAATAAGCTAGCCGACACCATTGCGGCGCTTGGTCGCTGTGGCCGGAGGCGGCCCCTGTTTCTGTAATGGTTCAGGTAGCCAGCGATTTAGCTGAGCACCGTACGTTATTAATGGAATCGCAGTGTTCCATCCATCTCAAAAAAAAAAAAAAAACTTTGTTATGCAATGATCTTCTGTTAGTTGTTCAAGAGAAATCCAAGGAGGAGGGCGAATATATGGACTCGAACATATAGAAATGTCCGGTTTCATTCATAATGATAAAAACTTGCACCGTTCATAAGGACTTGTTGGAGCTGTACACACAAATGGCTGCAGTCAGTAAGAAGAAAACAATTTGTCACGGATCTATCGACTGAGCTATATATACTCGATAGGGTTGTGACATACACGATGTTTCTATCCATCTTTCTGCTCCAAGTCCAAGTTGCTGCGGAGCTTGAGTGGCCGGTCGAGACCAAGACGTTGGCCATTGGGCCTTGAAGGCAGATCGTACCTGACAAGTTGAATGGGCACGCCTATGCTTGGTATTCTTCTTGTGGAAGTGCCTAATGTTGAAAGCAACTTCATTAGGACGTACAGAAGATGCATCATAGCGTGCTAGTCAAATAGCCCAATGAACTGAAGAAGCAAACCCCACAGCCACACTAATCAACATGGCCCAGTACGTGTTTCATATGCAACTGGAAGCTGTAAACCAAACAACTCCACCTTATTATGTTACCAAGTTTCCAAGAGTCCTGGAGACATATGTGGTACCACTGCAGCTTAGAGTATATATGTTGATGCAGCTGCACATCGGAGGTATAAACTTGACACAAGTCCCAACTATACGCAGTCATGCATATATAGGACCTCTGTCTGGCTAACAAGGGTTTTGTGACATAATTTATGTACGAATAATGAAGCGTCCTGATTACTACATTCATTAAGGAATCCAAAAATGGCAATTGCGTATTTTGATGCTTTAGTAGTGGAAGTACCTTTTGGTGTGGTGTGGCTTCGCGGAGAATGATCGAAGTTACGTTGTAAGTCGCAACCACCATTTGATCCGATACCTCAAGTAGGTCTTTAGGCAGACGCAAAAGTGCAGGTTCTTTTTTTTTTTTTTTTTTTTGAAATCTGAAAAAAAAGGGTCTTGCGTTCGTGACACAAGGAGATGAGCCTATGGGCGTCTCGAAAAGTCTCAAGCAGCTTCTTCAATACATCGCTGATCGCGGGGTCCTTTAGCTTCTCCACATTCGCCAACTCAAGGACATTACTGACCCTGTTCACACGCTCATCAATTGCAGTGCACTTCTCAACGTTCTGGCGAGCTGTCCCCACTGCCGCGTGGATTTGGAGTGCAACTTCGGATATTTGTTGCAGCAGGATGCGCAGTTGGTTGGCCCTCTGACCATCAGGGCTAGATGGCGGTGAAGGAAAGGGCTACATACATAATTTGACCCTTTAACATTAGTGAAGCAGGGGGTAAACTGTGTACATAAAAACATAATGCAAAACCATATGTAGTTGCAGTGGCATTAACATTAGTGAGCGGGTAAAATGTGTACATAAAAACATAAATAAACCACCAACATATTTGGGTCCGAGTCGGCCATGGACCGATCCGGTGGAGCGACGAAGGTGACGAGTCGCCTCCATTGGTCCGCCTTTCATGGTTGAAGACTGAGATGGAGTTGTCATTGACGTCGCGGTCGCGGATGCAGTTTCATGCGCTGGCAGCGAGATGATGGATGGAAGGTCGCCGGAGATTGAACCGTCGGAATAGGCTCAAATTTTGCAGGCATGTGCATGAAAATATGGCACACAGCTCCATCAAAAATCTCTTTTAATCAGAGGTGGTCTAATAGGTCGCCCAAGAGTAGAGAAGGACTTGGATCGAGTCGTTCCTTCACAGGAACTCGCCAAGATCTGAAATTTGACGTAGTAATCGGGCGTTTTCCGGAGATTGGACCGTCCGATCGAGCTAAAATTTAAGGAGTGGTAGGAATAACAAGCCCGCACAATCTGAACGATGTGATCTTTGAAACGATGTCGGACTCAGCCGTTATCCTTGTTTTTTCCGAGATAGCGTGGATTCCAGACTGGACCCGAACATCTCCTCGGTTGTTCGGAGCTAGCCGGAGATTCCGCCATCGGATCGCGACAAAATTTTGCAGGGTCGATGTAGAGACTATTCCTCATGATCCCACCAAAGGAATCGGCGAAACAATGCTCGAAAAGCGCGCGCGGGGGGGGGGGGGGGGGGGGGGGTGCAAACGAGGCAGTCGTTCGTGCTATCCTGCACGGTCGCGCGAGGGCAATGTTGATGTCAAGCCCCCGAGTTTCGTAGATGATCTAGGTTGCAAACTCACCGTCGTCCTCTGAAAGAACGGACTCCAGGGGTTGCCTAGGTGGTGTTTCAACCGACTGTCTGGGACCCGAGTCGCGCATACGGAGTTTGCCGAAGTTGTCGGCGACGAATTCCATACTCTTGAAGCGGAGAGTGACGGAACCAAATCCGGCAGATCTCGGGTAGGGGGTCCCGAACTAAGGGTGTAGAGACGATGGTAACAAGGACACGGATTTTTACCCAGGTTCGGGCTCTCCGGACAGATAAAACCCTACGTCATGCTTGTGTTTTATTGCTTTTGGATGGAGTACAAAGTACAATCGACCTACCCTGAGATTGTTGTGTATCGTCTACGTTCCCTACCCCTTGGTTTATATAGGTACCGGGGGGGGGGGGGGGGGGGGGGCTAGGGTTACATTCTAGTCGGCTACGTACAAAGAGATCGGGTTGTAGATGACTTGTAACATCTTGGGGTATACGACAAGTCTTCAGGTCCTTCCTTTCATACGCCATGGGCCGTCTTGACGTGGCCCAATGGTGAAGGTCCTTGGCCCGGCCCATCTGGCCAGGAGACGACGTGGTGAGTGACCCCCAGTCCGGGACACCGCCAGTAGCCCCTGAACCGGTCTTCAAGTCTGGACACTCCTTGGTTTTTCCGAACTGTTCTTCTTCTTCGGTCGTCGGTCTTGAAAACTGGTTCAATGAATCCTTCCCCTGTATCCAATTCCTTGATTGTTGGTCTGCATCCGAGGAGCTTCAAGCTCACCTCGGCTTTCCTACAAGTGCTTCATCCTTTCAGTGTCGCACCACAAGTCAGAAATCTTCCCGCGCAGTTGTTCCTTAGCTGCGAAGTATTCCCGTGTTCGGTTTTGTGATGATGGTCTGGCCTGGCTCTGACAGCATAGACCGATACCATCCGTTAGCCCACGTGGCCGCATGGTGCCTCCATCTTGCCGGTCAACATTACGTGCAGACGTGTGTCAAGACCCCACCGTCGTCATGTCCCATCAAAAAAGCGATCGTGCGCCTCGATACATATGGTAACGAATCAACCACCCCCTCGATTCCTGCGCATGATTAACGTACGATGCATGGGAAAATGGGTGAGTTATTGCCACGCGGCGTGGTAATCCAGCTATCATTTCGTGATTTACCTCGCCTATAAAAGGCTAGAGGCGAGGACGAGATGAGTTTACGCTCCCATTCCTCCCAATCCTCGTCTTCTTCCTCAAGCCCTTGCGCCCAAGTTCTTTCCTCGAGCCCAAGCCAAAGCTCCTCCCCTTTCGCCCCTCTTCTAACCATGGCTGGCCCATCGGTGAGGTCATCGAACGCCGGCAAGAAGCCGACGACAGAGCCTCAAGTCGTCTCCCAGACAAGGGGGAGGTGGAGATCTTCCATGGTGACGCAGGAGCAGCTGGGCCGGATACCTGCCGACACCGGCACTCGTCTCAGCCTGCTCCGCCTTGGTCGACGGGGAGGGCGGCCCCTACTCTGTGAGGGTGCATCAGCCCCGTAATGGCGAACGGGTATGTTTTATCTCCCATCTCCTGCGTGACCTAGGCTTTCCAATTCACTCTTTCCTCCGCGACCTCCTCCATTTTTACGGCCTCCAACTTCACCATCTAGCCCCGAACTCCATCCTCCACATCGCCTGCTTCATCACTTTTTGTGAAGCTTTCCTGTGCTGCGAGCCCAACTTCGGGCTCTGGTGCAAGTTCTTTACAGTGAAGCCTCAGAGCAACGGCCCAGAGGTGTGCGAATGCGGGGGCGCGTCGATCAGCAAGGTCTAGGGCGCCGGGTGGCTGGAGGGGGGCTTCATCAACACCATCAAGAACTGGCAGGAGGAGTGGTTTTACATCTCGGGTGTGCCACTGGCAAACCCTCCTTGGGCCGGGATAGTTACCCCCTTCACCCCGACCCCTCCAACCAAGCTTCACTCCTAGAACTCGAGGAATATCACCTCGGCTGTTTCCGAGGAGGTGGGCAAGCTTGTCAAGAAGGTGGCCTTCTGGGCCAGGAAGGAGCTAACTCTAGATTAGGTAATGCACGTGGCCCTCAACCACGGCATCTAGCCCCTTCAGGCCGTAGCACATCCGATGTGGATGTACAACGGGGAGGAGGACCCTACTCGGGTTATCCGAGGCAATCTCTACGGGGGCAAATCAATGAGGGAGATGCTCTCATTGCTTTTCAAAGGCAAAGGCCCGGCCTTCCCCGACCACAAAGACGACGTCAGATACAGCGTGGCCGACCCCCCAAACCAGGTACCACGTTGGTCCTTTCTTGATTTTAAGTGGGCCCAGGGTGTTTGATCTAATCGGTTTTACTTTTGTTGATGCAGAAATGGGGCGCCTGGTCGGCCACCCTCCGACATCCGGCACCTCAGCCCGAGGACCAGCTAAGTCCTGAACTGACTTGGCTGTTGTCTGAGGACAAGACCCCGGCGGTACCCCGCGCCAAGCGCGCGAGGGCGATCGCCCCAAGACCATCCGAGGCGGCAGCGTCGACACTGTCAGCCACGGTGGCCAGAGCTCCGACACCAGTTCCAGTAGCGAGGACCACCATGCAGACGTCAACAGCCACGTGCTGTAGTCGCGCACCGGCGAGGCAGGCACCTCCTCGGCCGGAGCCGCGATAGAAGACCTGCCCGAGGAGGGCAGGCAGGAAAAGTGCCAGAAGACACAATAGGACCCAGCAGCGAGCCAAGCTGAGGTGCCTGTTGTTCTTGCCCCTGCCCTGACACAGGAGCCTCTGGCAGCCTCCTGGCCCAAGGGCCGAATACCTCGGTGTAGGATCGAAAGTATGTCTAGAGGGGGGGTGATTAGACTACTTGACCAAATAAAACCTAACCTTTTCCCAGATTTTAGTTGTAGGCAGATTTTAGCAATAGTACATGTCAAGCATCACCCTACACATGCAATTCTAAGAGTATAGCAGCGGAATGTAAGCAATTGTATATGTATGTAAAGGAGGGATTGGAGATTTCAAACACAATGAAGACACGGTGGTTTTTGGCGTGGTTCCGATAGGTGGTGCTATCGTACGTCCACATTGATGGAGACTTCAACCCACGAAGGGTAACGGCTGCGCGAGTCCACGGAGGGCTCCACCCACGAAGGGTCTACGAAGAAGTAACCTTTTCTATTCCACCATAGCTTACGTCCACGAAGGACTAGCCTCACTTGGGGTAGATCTTCACGAAGTAGGCGATCTCCTTGCCCTTACAAACTTCTTGGTTCAACTCCACATCTGGTTGGATGCTCCCAAGTGACACCTAACCAATCTAGGAGACACCACTCTCCAAAAGGTAATAGACGGTGTGTTGTTGATGAACTCCTTGCTCTTGTGCTTCAAATGATAGTCTTCCCAGCACTCAAACACTCCTCACAGATTTGGCTATGGTGGAAGAAAGATTTGAGTGGAAAGCAACTTGGGAAAGGCTAGAGATCAAGGTTCAAATGGTAGGAATGGAATATCTTGATCTCAACACATGAGTAGGTGGTTCTCTCTCAGAAAATGAATGGTGGAAGTGTAGGCACGTTCTGATGGCTCTCCTTACTGAGAAGGATGTGGTGGAGGGGTATATATAGCCTCCACACAAAATCCAACCGTTACACACTTTTGACCCAACTCGGTGGCACCGAAACGATCATCTCGGTAGCACCGAACTGTGTAAAAGATATGAACTTTAGGAATCTCGGTGGGACCGATACGGACAACTCGGCTGTACTGAAGTGCAATGGCTTAGGGCAAACCTCATCTCGGTGGCACCGATTGCATCAACTCGGTTGGACCGAAGTGAAGCAATAAGGCAACAGAGACTTGGCAAGCCATCTCGGTGAGACCGATTTGCAAACTCGGTGAGACCGAAGTAAATGCAAACGATTACAGAGAGTTGGCAAGGCCATCTCGGTGGGACTGAGATCCATTTCGGTGGATCCGATTTGTTAGGGTTTGGCAGTGGCTAAGTCTTGGATGAACTCGGTGGGGCCGGATAGGAAAAATCGGTGGGGCCGAGTTGGACTTTAGGTTTAGGACATATTTGGGTAGAGAGAGTGGTTGAGGGTTTAGGAATACTATCACTAAGCACGTGAGCAAATAGACCATTAAGCAACACCTCATCCCCTTTTAATAGTATTGGCTTTCCTATGGAGTCAATGTGATCTTGGATCACTAAACCAAAAATGTAGAGTCTTGATCTTTTGCCAATCCTTGTCCTTAGCATTTTGAGGGGTCCACTTCTCTAGTCCATGCCATGCCAATCATTGAACATCCTGAAATCTTAATCTTGAATGGTAATTAGTTCAATGAGATATATGTTGTTATGAATTACCAAAACCACCAAGGGAGCAAATGTGCTTTCACTCGGCCTAGGCCTGAGCCGGAACTGTAAATCTTCTCGGTCGTTTGTAAGGTTCGACCATTTTTCAGGCCTGTCTCTAATATTTTGCCATTTGTAGAGTGCCTCGGTCCTTTGAATCCGACGTGGCCGGCTTGTCTTTGGACTCCACCCCTCGTACCGATACGGTGTCCTTATCGCCACTCCCGTGGCACACACTCCTCCACCTCCCGACAACTCGCAGTTGCGAGGGGACGACACGATCCTCCCACAGCCTGCATCCGACGCGGGTGATGGGAGCCACACCCGCATCGCCGAGGTAGATACTTCGGCGGTGGGAGACGAAGAAAGTGTCCGGAGAGAGTCACACTCTCCAGTTCATTAGGAGGAAGAGTAGGACGTCCTACCTGCCTCCTCCAATCCGGTGGCTCCTGAGATGACGGCCACCGGACCGGGCACCCAGGGCACCGCCCCTCCTCCGTCCTCGGCCACCGCAGCCAATCCCGGTCCGGTCATCATGCCGGAGCAGGCCACCAACATATCAGTGACGCCTTCTGAGGTCTAGTCAGTGCTGCGCCGCCGGGAGGTGGAGGCGGCCTTGAACAGTGCGGCGCTGACACCGGACCAGCGGACGCGCCTTTGCACCGTCCGGAACAGGTTCAAGTTCCTCGAGGAAGGAGTTTTGGACATGCTCGTCGGCTTCGTGGGAGGCATGGAAGTACGAAATCATGCTCTTTATGTACTTGAGTATGATAGCATAGCTAGTAGCCCTCAAGATGTGCCTCGGCCTCCAAGCCCGAGGTGTTCCTTAGACTAGCACTTTTGCCTTTCCATAGTCGGTTCCGAAGTGTAGTTTGGCGGAGGGTAGATGACAAGCTGCGGGTCAGATAAGCCAAGAAACTGCGGCATACAGTAGCCCTTGAGCCTTAAGCTGGTTTGCAAAAAACTAGCTTGAGGATCGATAATCACCTCAGATAATTGCTTAGCTTTGAAAGTATAAAAAATGCCACTGATCCCAGTAGCCCCCGAGACTCAGGTCGGTTACCAGAAGACCGGCGTGAGGATCGAATTGCTCTGTTGATGAGCTATCTTAGAAGAAGAGCGCGGGATACAGTAGCCCCCGAGACTCAGGTCGGTTTTGCGGTTCCTGAGCTGCTTTAGCTTCTTGGGCTTTGCGGATTTCCTCTTGAGCTAGTGCGGAAGTGGGATGCGAAGAATCCATCACTATAACGTTGTCCTCAAACTCTGGACGGAGTGGCAAATGCTCTCGATCAAGAAGATACGTGCTGGTTCCAACCTTGGAATTGATCAACAACTGAATATGTGGAGCATAACCACACGATCTCTTCTGATATGCTACTGTCCTCTTGATAGTCTCAACTATTAGGCTCATCACCTTGAATTTCTGAGGAGTATCAAATAAGTACAGCAAGTTGATGGAGTGGCCACGAATCATCTTATCATCGCCTGACTTGGGTAACAAGGTGTACCGCAAGATTGTGTTTGAGGTGGCCAGTCCTGGTAGCAAATGCTTCACTGATCCAAGCTTATGTGTTTCAAGGTCCTTCTGAGGAATTGCAGTGTACATGTTGGCCATTGAGTTGTGATCCATCTTGAGCTTGGCATATATGTCAATATCATCCTCCTCTTCCTTGGGTGCACCAAGAAGATTTGCCCACTCAGAGATGATAGACTGGTATCTTATACCCTCAGTCATCCACACTATTCTGCCATCTGGATAGAAATGAGCAGTAGAGTAAAATTGCATGATCATCTCGTCATTCCACTTGGTCAACTTCTTTCCAACAAACTCGTCAACACCTGCAATCCTGAAGCTTTCATGGACATGGGGAAAGTAATCCTCATTCTCATCGATGTATTCCCAGTCCACCCACTTCATGTCACTGACTATGGGCTTCTTGTCAAGCAAAACTGTCTCATAAAAATCCTGTTGCTCTCGAGTGTGAAAGCGATAATCACACGCTGTCCTTCTTCTGATAGCATAAGGATCTGACTGTCTCCACTGACGCAGTCCTTTATCCTTTCTCAACATCATGTTCTCCGCTACTAGGTGTGCATTGTCATGGTCTAGAATCTTTGGCTTCAACTTTCTGAGCACTAGAGGCTCTTCATCAACATTTGATTCAGGCACTGGGGCCTTGTTCTTCTCTGCAGCTGATATGTTTCTGGTTGATCTCTTGGGTGCTGGTGCCTTAGGCTTTGACTTGGGAGGTGCGGCAGTCTTGATTGCATTAGACATGAGCTTCTGTGCTTTTGCAGGGGGTGCAGCAGCTGGCTCATCCTCCTCCTCTTCTTCCTCCTCATCTATCATCATGGAGGGTCTGCCAATCACACGGGCGGTAGTTTTCCTTATCCTCTTCTTCTTAGCATCTGCAGCTGTCTCACTAGGCTCTTCAAGAGTGAATTGTATGGACTGTTTTGGCACTTTCCTTACAGATGTTCTCTCTTTGACAGATGTAGGCTTGGAGCTGTACTCTTTAGCTAGCACTACCCTCTTCTTCTTGGTTGCTGTCTCACTGACAACAAAATCGTCATCCTCACTGTCTGAGGTTTTCTTCTTCCTTGTTCTGGTTGCGGCTTTAGAAAGATCTGGAGAGCTTCTCTCTCCCTCATAGAAACTCTCATTATGGATTGATCCTTCACTCATCTCTACCTGCTGTTCAGACCTGTTCTGACTGTCACTGCCACTAGACATATTGCTGAGCTGACCCTGTGAATAGATAGGTATGGGTAGAGTAGATGAGTCATCACAAAAAGCAGATAGTTTTTCCTAAAAATTGAGTTCAAACTTTAGTCTTAGGTTTTCACAGAATGCAGTTCGGATGGACCGAGTTGATAATCTCAGTGACACCGAAGCACACTACAGAGACCTGGCACGCCACTTCGGTCAGACCGAGATGGGTTTCGGTGGCTCCGAGATGCTAGGGTTTCACTGAGACGTTACTTTCGGTCTCACCGGTTCGCACAACTCGGTGGCACCGAGATGTACTAGTGCTATGGCCAGAGACCAAATCAGTGGTACCGAAACTTTCGAATCGGTCGGTCCGAGATGCATTCGGCAGAAACCTAACCCTAATTTTTTTGCTCGAATCTTGTTCTTACGAACTAATCTGGTGGAAAGAGTATTGCATTCGTGGCAAGATACATGGCATTCCTATCGTGCATTGAATCGGAAATTTGAAGCACGAAAGGGATCGAATCTCACCCTAACTTGGTGGAGATCCTCTACGGCGGCAACGGCGGAGGAGATTGCCGTTGACGGCGACGGAGTCCTGCGGCGAGGGCACGCTGGAGACGACGGCGAAGTCCGAAGACAAAGGGCGACGGCAGCGACGGGGAGTGGGAACGAGTGGGGTCGAGAAATTTCAACCGTTCGGTCCGCGCGGTATATATACCCGTACGCTATCGGTGGCGCCGAGTTGAATAACTCGGTGGCACCGATATGTGTAACTGCACGCAGTATAGCACATCGGTGGCTCCGAAATGGTTCAATTCGGTAGCACCGAGATGAAAACCTAGATCAATCTAAGTGATTTCGGTTGGACCGAGTTGGAGTGAGTTGGTTCGGCCGAAATCAATTAGAAGGTTTTGGAGGTTCAGCCCTTTCAGATCGGTGGCTCCGAGTGCTCCTCACCCGGAGGGTCCGAAAATGACTTGTTCAATTTTTGTGATGCAGCAAGAATAGAATTTGAGACAAGAAAGCATAGATAGCTAGAGAAGGTTCTTAGGCATTCTTGTACATCCACTTGGCCAGAAAAAGCAAGACAATCAAAACAACAAATGGATGTCCTCGAATGATGAAAACATGCAAATCAACATGCTCACACAATAAGATAGCAAATGAAATATGTGTCAAACATGCACAACCAATTCTAGCATCTATCAAGCAATGGCGATGACTAGGTCATCTATATATGAGTATATTGACTTAGGAGCCAAATGAGAACATTTGATCATAGGTCATACTCATCGTTTAAGCACAAGTGGGGTTGCCACTTTTACATAAAGCATTAATGTGTTCACACCATTAGAGTTGCTTTAGCTCAATTTTTTAGAGCAAAGCTCCCCCTAGATGTGATATCCCCCCTAAGAGGGTTGAACTAACCTTGGGTTTTGTCGATGATGACTTCATGTAGATGTTGAAGATGTGGATGCTCAATGTTGATGTAGACCATCAAAAGTTGGGAGCAATCCTTTGGAGTTTTGTGCTTTCAATACCTACATGGGTTAGTCCCACACAAGGAACATACAAGGATATCCATAGACATAGAGTGAAATACACATATGATGATGTCCATGAATGCATTGATTACCTTGTCCCTTGCCTTACCAACAAGAGGGTTTGTGACTCCATGAACTAGTGCAAAATGTGGAAGTTGGTTGCACAAGTCCTTGCCATAAAGAATATGAGTGAAGTTTGTCGGCGGAGTCACCCTCAAGAACTCTCTAGCTCTTCTTCTTTTGGACCCACATCAACTTGATGGGAATCCTTGGAGTTGTAGTAGCACTTGATGAAGTAGAACTTGATGAAGTCTTGGGAACCCACTTGACCATGGCTTGAGGAACTTCTTCAAATGAATCAATCTCTTCTTGAAGCTTGTCCTTGCCTTTTAGCTTGTGGTCTTGTGGTGGAAGATCTTCTTGAGCTTGTGTTCCCTTGAAGAAAGTAGGATCATACTTCTCTTGTTGAGGAACAAACTTCGTCTTGGGGTATTGACCTTCTTCCCACTCAACTCCATCGGCATTGAACTTTCGTTCAAAACCAACACCTTGGTTCTTCCGATGCCTTCCTTGCTTGCGTACAATTTCCTCAAATTGTTTACTCCCGGCAAGACTCTTGTAGACACCTTTTTCTATAATTCCTTTCAATAGCATATTTTCTTGCTCAAGAGTAACTTGGCTAAGAGAATCATTAGTGGAATCAATAGAACTACTAGAAGCAACAACATTGGATTTAGCATTGTTATTGTTACTACTAGAGGTAGAACCATTTTTACCCTTGTTGCTAGTTTGCTTAGGTTTAACTTGTGGCATAAAGGTAGACAAGAGTAAACGTTTGGCAAGATATGAAGAACTCTTCTTTCGAAGATCGTCATTGATAGCTTTAAGAAACTCATGCTCTTGCTCGAAATTTAGCTTCTCGAAGCGTAGCTTCTCATGAGTTCTTAGAAGTTCTTTATGATCCTCTTGAGTTGTTTCATGAGCTAACTTAAGAGCATTTAGTTCTTTAGTTAGACGCTCAATCTCCTTCATAGCATTGTCACTCGTTTCCTCTTGACTATCATGATTACTAGCATTTTCATTATAGCTCACATCACTAGCCCTATCAACAAGTAAATCATCATCACCAAGCAAATCATCTTCATCACTATTAAAATCAAGATACTCGGGGTGTGATACCTTAGGGCCTTTTGCCATGAAGCATCTTCCAATTCCTTCATTTGGTGAGTCAAATAGATCGTAGGAGTTGGATGATACAAGTGCAAGTCTGGCAACACCTTCATCTTGACTATAGTCGGAGTTGGAGTGATAACTTCTCTCGGAGTGGTTGTCGGAGTCGGAGCCGGAAACCCATTCACCAACATGAGCTTGATGTCTTCTTCTTGTGTAGCTCCTTGATGACTTGTCCTTCCTCTCCGAATCCTTGCTTCTTCGAGAGTGTCTTCGTTCATAATGATCATCTCTACTCCTTCTCTCTTTATGAGGTGATTCATCTCTTCTATGTCTTCCTCTTGGTGATTCGTCTCTTTTCTTGTAGGGTGCCGTACATTCATTTGAGTAGTGTCCGGGCTTCCCACAATTGTAGCAATTACGGTCAAGACTTGATGATCTTCTCTCATAATGTCTTGAGCTAGAGCTTCTTTCTTTTCCTTTGTTCTTGTAGAACTTGTTGAACCTTTTCACCATTAGACTAATCTCTTCATTTGATACTAGGTTGTCACTTGGAGTTGTTGGAGCATCGGTTGAGGCTTTGTAAGCACCACTTGATTTGTTGTGTAGCTCCTCTTTGTCCTTGAGTGACATTTCATGAGCGACAATCCTTCCAATGACTTCCGTGGGCTTGAGATCTTTGTAATTTGGCATCATTTGGATCAATGTGCAGACGGTATCATATTTTCCATCCAAAGCTCTAAGTATCTTTTTGATGATGAATTTGTCGGTCATCTCTTCACTTCCTAAGCCGGCAATCTCATTTGTGATGAGAGCAAGCCTAGAGTACATCTCCGCGACTCCTTCACCATCCTTCATCTTGAACTTGTCAAGTTGGCTTTGAAGCACATCCAACTTAGATTCCTTGACGGACTCGGTACCCTCATGCATATCAACCAAAGTATCCCAAATTTCCTTTGCATTCTCGAGACGGCTGGTTTTGTTGAATTCCTCGGGACATAGACCGTTGAATAGAATGTCACAAGCTTGAGCATTGTATTGCAACATCTTCAATTCTTCCGGGGTTGCTTCATGATCCGGTTCCTTGCCATCCTCAAAGAAGTCACCTTGCAAGCCAACCCTAACAACAGCCCAAACGGCGGGGTTATGACCAAGAATATGCATTTTTCATCTTATGTTTCCAACTAACAAAGTTTGTACCATCAAAATATGGACCTCTACGGTGATAGTTACCCTCACTAGACGCCATACTCTCCTAGGTTGTGAAACCAAGGCTATGATCACCAAAGCTATGGAAATCAAGGCTTACGGAGACCAAAGCTCTGATACCACTTGTAGGATCGAAAGTATGTCTAGAGGGGGGTGATTAGACTACTTGACCAAATAAAACCTAACCTTTTCCCAGATTTTAGTTGTAGGCAGATTTTAACAATAGTACATGTCAAGCATAACCCTACACATGCAATTCTAAGAGTATAGCAGCGGAATGTAAGCAATTGCATATGTATGTAAAGGAGGGATTGGAGATTTCAAACGCAATGAAGACACGGTGGTTTTTGGCGTGGTTCCGATAGGTGGTGCTATCGTACGTCCACATTGATGGAGACTTCAACCCACGAAGGGTAACGGCTGCGCGAGTCCACGGAGGGCTCCACCCACGAAGGGTCCACGAAGAAGCAACCTTGTCTATTCCACCATGGCTTACGTCCACGAAGGACTAGCCTCACTTGGGGTAGATCTTCACGAAGTAGGCGATCTCCTTGCCCTTACAAACTTCTTGGTTCAACTCCACATCTGGTTGGATGCTCCCAAGTGACACCTAACCAATCTAGGAGACACCACTCTCCAAAAGGTAATAGACGGTGTGTTGTTGATGAACTCCTTGCTCTTGTGCTTCAAATGATAGTCTTCCCAGCACTCAAACACTCCTCACAGATTTGGCTATGGTGGAAGAAAGATTTGAGTGGAAAGCAACTTGGGAAAGGCTAGAGATCAAGGTTCAAATGGTAGGAATGGAATATCTTGATCTCAACACATGAGTAGGTGGTTCTCTCTTAGCAAATGAATGGTGGAAGTGTAGGCACGTTCTGATGGCTCTCCTTACTGAGAAGGATGTGGTGGAGGGGTATATATAGCCTCCACACAAAATTCAACCGTTACACACTTTTGACCCAACTCGGTGGCACCGAAACGATCATCTCGGTAGCACCGAACTGTGTAAAAGATATGAACTTTAGGAATCTCGGTGGGACCGATACGGACAACTCGGATGGACCGAAGTGCAATGGCTTAGGGCAAACCTCATCTCGGTGGCACCGATTGCATCAACTCGGTTGGACCGAAGTGAAGCAATAAGGCAACAGAGACTTGGCAAGCCATCTCGGTGAGGCCGATTTGCAAACTCGGTGAGACCGAAGTAAAGGCAAACGATTACAGAGAGTTGGCAAGGCCATCTCGGTGGGACCGAGATCCATTTCGGTGGATCCGATTTGTTAGGGTTTGGCAGTGGCTAAGTCTTGGATGAACTCGGTGGGGCCGGATAGGAAAAATCGGTGGGGCCGAGTTGGACTTTAGGTTTAGGACATATTTGGGTAGAGAGAGTGGTTGAGGGTTTAGGAATACTGTCACGAAGCACTTGAGCAAATAGACCATTAAGCAACACCTCATCCCCTTTTAATAGTATTGGCTTTCCTATGGACTCAATGTGATCTTGGATCACTAAACCAAAAATGTAGAGTCTTGATCTTTTGCCAATCCTTGTCCTTAGCATTTTGAGGGGTCCACTTCTCTAGTCCATGCCATGCCAATCATTGAACATCCTGAAATCTTAATCTTGAATGGTAATTAGTTCAATGAGATATATGTTGTTATGAATTACCAAAACCACCAAGGGAGCAAATGTGCTTTCACTCGGCCGAGGCCTGAGCCGGAACTGTAAATCTTCCCGGTCGTTTGTAAGGTTCGACCATTTTTCAGGCCTGTCTCTGATATTTTGCCATTTGCAGAGTGCCTCGGTCCTTTGAATCCGACGTGGCCGGCTTGTCTTTGGACTCCACCCCTCGTACCGATACGGGGTCCTTATCGCCACTCCCGTGGCACACACTCCTCCACCTCCCGACAACTCGCAGTTGCGAGGGGACGGCACGATCCTCCCACAGCCTGCATCCGACGCGGGTGATGGGAGCCACACCCGCATCGCCGAGGTAGATACTTCGGCGGTGGGAGACGAAGAAAGTGTCCGGAGAGAGTCACACTCTCCAGTTCATTAGGAGGAAGAGCAGGACGTCCTGCCTGCCTCCTCCAATCCGGTGGCTCCTGAGACGACGGCCACCGGACCGGGCACCCAGGGCACCGCCCCTCCTCCGTCCTCGGCCACCGCAGCCAATCCCGGTCCGTCATCATGCCGGAGCAGGCCACCAACATATCAGTGATGCCTTCTGAGGTCTAGTCAGTGCTGCGCCGCCGGGAGGTGGAGGCGGCGTTGAACAGTGCGGCGCTGACACCGGACCAGCGGACGCGCCTTTGCACCGTCCGGAACAGGTTCAAGTTCCTCGAGGAAGGAGTTTTGGACATGCTCGTCGGCTTCGTGGGAGGCATGGAAGTACGAAATCATGCTCTTTATGTACTTGAGTATGATAGCATAGCTAGTAGCCCTCAAGATGCGCCTCGGCCTCCAAGCCCGAGGTGTTCCTTAGACTAGCACTTTAGCCTTTCCATAGTCGGTTCCGAAGTGTAGTTTGGCGGAGGGTAGATGACAAGCTGCGGGTCAGATAAGCCAAGAAACTACGGCATACAGTAGCCCTTGAGCCTTAAGCTGGTTTGCAAAAAACTAGCTTGAGGATCGATAATCACCTCGGATAATTGCTTAGCTTTGAAAGTATAAAAAATGCCACTGATCCCAGTAGCCCCCGAGACTCAAGTCGGTTACCAGAAGACCGGCGTGAGGATTGAATTGCTCTGTTGATGAGCTATCTTAGAAGAAGAGCGCGGGATACAGTAGCCCCCGAGACTCAGGTCGGTTTACAGAAAACCGACCTGGGGATCGAAACCCTTGCTCGTTTAAGCTAACACTACTGAGAGTGACATGTTGCTTTTGTAGAAGGCCACATCCGAGCTCCAATTGACGACGATGGCGCTACTGGAGGCCAAGGAGCGGCTCGGTCAGGCTGAGCAGGAGATCCAGCGCCTGAAGAGCAGCGCGGGAGTGGCCACCGATACATCACCTTTGTCGCCGATATCTCTTGTGTTTTTATGAAGAACACGCCATGTTATTTGGCGTCGTTCCTTATCGTGTCCATTGGGTTGTAGTGCAACGCGTGGCCGAGCTGGAGGCTGAGCTCTAGACTGCTGGGCTGCGGCGCAGAGCTCCAAGGAGGAGGCGGAGAAGACTGCCGATTTACTCCAAAAGGAGCATGAGGCATGCCAAGCCGCCAAGTCTAGGGTGACCGTTGTCGAGGATGACCTCAGCAAGCGTGTTCAAGAATACGATCTGCAAAAGTCCGAGAAGGATGCCCTAGCCGCAGAAACCAAGCAGCTTGGACTGGATCTTGGGTACACCAAGATCCAGCTGTCGAACGCCAAGGAGGAGGTGAAGTAGGCGACGGAGATCGTATCCGGTAAGCCATATCTTTTGCAGTGCATCTTCGGAAATCGGGCCTTTCCTGAGCTGACCCAAGTATGGTGCTCGTCAGCTGCCTTCTCCGACCTGCCCGTCAGTGCCGCACAAGCCTGCCACTTTTATAGTGGCAGCCCTGAGCCTGAGCATGGGCAGGTCTGATAGTTCTGGCTGCAATTACAGGACTCTACGCAGAGCGTGGTCCTCGAGGAGTGATGGAACCAAATCCGGCAGATCTCGGGTAGGGGGTCCCGAACTAAGAGCCTTGACGCGATGGTAACGGGGGCACAGCTTTTTACCCAGGTTCGGGCTCTCCTTAGAGATAAACCCCTACGTCCTGCTTGTGTTTTATTGCTTTTGTGTGGAGTACAAAGTACAGATGATCTACCGCAAGATCGTTGTGTGTTGATCTGATGATCTAAGTTATGATCTATTGACTAGCCCAGCCTCGGCTTATATAAGAATACCGGAGGCCTAGGATTACAGGAGTCCTAGTCGGCTATGTCGGTGGAGAGGAGTCCTCTACGGATAAGGACTCCTTGTCTTGAACGGCAAGGCTTCTTGATTTTCCTTGTAGATCGCCATGGGACGCCCAAAGTGGCCTAGGACGGAACCGACAAGGGGGTACTCAGCCCAGCTCACCAGGCCGGAAGTCGACATGGTGAGAGGCCCCCTAGCCGGGACACTGTCAGGGAGAAGCTGAAGCAGCTCGAAGAGCTGCACAAGCTTGCCAGGCCGGCGATGGACGAGATCTTCAGGGTGCTGTGGCCCGAGGAGGAGACTCCCTCCAATTTCTTTGACCTCGCCCGCCGTCTCTAGGAAGCCCATGCTCAGATTGCGGTATGGAAGGCGTCGGCTGCTCGGGAGGGCGCTCGCCAGTCTTAGGGGATGCTTTAGACGCACTATCCTGGTTTGAACATCCGCCCAATTGCTGTCGTCGGCCCCAAAGGACATGACAGGAAGGAGATCCTTCCAAACGCCAATTTTGACCAGGTGATGGAGTATGCTCGGTTTTTCGAGCGTGACTGTCACCTCGACAAAATTATAGATTAAATTTGTTGGTAGCAAGCCCTTGGAATGCCAAGGAAGAACAAGTGTGTAAAACTGTTTAATGTCCTATCTGCTACTATATGCATTTTGACGTTTTCGACGGCCAGGTCGGTTTTCTTTTGTTTTAAGTGCTTTGATCTTGACCATAAATACTTGTGTTAACCAGCCTTCGGCTTCGACCTCCCTAACCATAAGGTGTTTTTGGAGTGTTTCTGAGGTCAACCCCCAGCCGATCTGGCGGCACTGTGGGGCAAGTCGACCGGAAACCAGGCAATCCGGCCTTGGGGCCAAAACACAAGTGTGTCAGAGAGCTTTATAGGGCAAGAAAAGAGCCCCCGGTATGGGTTCTTCGGGTCCGTAGACCTCCCATTCTCCGGTATGATTCGTGGCTGGCGTGGTCTAGCCGTCTTGTCATGGCCTCGGGAATTTCTGAAGACCCACGAGGTCTTGTTGATGGCTTATCTAAAGCCAAGTCCTGTAGGCAACATTGTTGGCTACATCTTGGTTCTTCCGACGTGCTGACCGATTTCGTGTGTTGTGACAGCTAGCTTTCGGCTTCACCCAAAAGAGATGCTTAACCAGATAACCTGGAAACACAATCGTATAGGTACTCCTGTGACACCCTTAGCCGAACTGCGGAGACGTAAGTGGCAAAATTTAGGAGCGAGGCAACCCAGCTTGACCAAAGACACAAGTCGAAATCAATGCATATGATGGCAAAAACGTTTGAGGAAGCGATCGCGCATTCCGTGGATCGTCACGATATTGGAGTTCGGGCTACACTATCCCCCGGATACCTCCTGTGGTACCTGTCGGTACTCTGCCAGGAATATGACCTCGGTTGACAAATTATTGAGCCAAGTTCATCGAAGTCAAATCAAACAAAAATGCAAAATAAGCTTATATAAGAGACCCCGGATTCGGGGTAGCTACCTTTATTTAATCTGAACTAAAAAAGAGTCTGATGATCGAGCTAAATAATTTAAACTAAAAAAAATAAAAAATGAGACTAAGTATGAGAGTGACGTAGCGGGGTGATCTTCAGGGGGGTTGGGCTCCAGCTCCTCGTCCAGTGTCGTCAAGTTATCCTGCTGTTCCCGCTCTGTCTCCCGCTCCTCATCCATCCGAGGAGTGTCATGCGTCCAAGCTCCCACGGTGTTTAATTTGAGCTCCCGGTTCCTATTCCATCCGAGGAGCATCGCGTATGGTGACCCGATATGCCATTATAGGTTTCCGCTGCGTTACGTAACCCAAAGGGCATGGCAGGGAAGCGAGGTCGGCCGTGGGAACCTGTGTTTGAGGCCAACCCACGACCAGGCTCCGTAATGTTGAGTTGGTGGTGTCCGGAATACATATCCAGAAAGCTGAGGAGATAGTGCCCGAGTGTCATATCGGGTATTTGTCCAATACGTTGTGAGGGAATTGATTCCTTCAGGCATGTGATGATAGCATCTTTGACGCAAAGGTACGAGGAGTTATACCTGTTATGTACCATGACTGGGTTTAACACCCTGTCTGAGATCTCAACATCTCGGGTCAAACCCAAAGCTTGGCGGTTGGGTTCCAAGGTCTGGCGTGACGCCTGCTTCTCCGGCCCATGGTCGGGTACCATGTTAAGGGTGTGCCCCGCTAACTCCCATGGGGTTTCTGGCACATTTGTCCGGTGCCGAGGAAAGATATCCCCATTCTCACGGCGGAGTGCGTGGAGCACGCCTCCCTATTTGGGGTCTAGGTCGGATCCCACCGAGGTAGCTGCTGATTGGTCCTCGGGTTGTGCCTGAGGAGCATCGGGGTCATCGATGGAATTACCCAAGGCCGACCTGAGGCGCTTTGCGAGGTTGAGGTTGCTTTGTCCGGCCTTGGGCCCGAACATCTCGTCGGCTGCTTGAGCCTCGGCAGCAAAGGCGGCAGTCTGCTCCTTGGTCTGAAGTGACCGTTCTGCATTCCCGCAAATTGTGATGACGCCCTTGGAATCTGGCATCTTCAGCTTCATATACGCATAATGAGGCACGGCCTGAAACAGTGTGAAGGCGGTGCGTCCCAGCAGCGCGTGATAGCCACTTCGGAATGGCACCACATCGAAGCTTAACTCCTTGATGCGATAGTTATCGGGAGTACCGAACAGCACATCCAGTGTAACCTTGCCCGTGCATTGGGCCTCCATGCCGGGGATGATTCCATTGAATTTGGTCTTACTGCGCTGGATACGAGATGAGTCGAACTGCATCTTTTTCAATGTGTCGGCGTATATCAGGTTGAGGCTACTACCGCCATCCATGAGGACCCTGGTCAGATGGAAACCGTCAACAATTGGGTCGAGGACCAATGCAGCGGTCCCACCATGGCGAACACTCGTTGGATGATCCTGGCGATCGAATGTGATCGGAATCTCCGACCAAGGGTTATATTTTGGCTCTGCGGGCTCTACGGCATATACTTCGCGGAGCGCACGCTTCCATTCCTTTTTGGTAAGGTGGGAGGCATAGATCATATTGACATCTTTTATCTCTGGAGGGAATTATTTTTGAACGGCATTGCCTGGGCCGGGCTGCTGTCCATCCCCGTTGTCGTCGTTGTGGGGCTGGCTTGTGCCACCATTGCCGTTTCCGAGTTTCGCGGCCTGCTTAATTACCCAGCAGTTCTGATTTGTATGGGTGGTAGTCTTGTTGGCGGTGCCGGGTTGAATTGCGCATGGCTGATCCAAGATCTTATCTAGCTAAGAATCGCCGCCCCTTCTCCCCTGGAAGGGTTTCTTCTTTGATCCGCCGCCTTGGCACTGGTTGCCAAATCCGGTGTTCACCTCGCCATCCTCGGCGTCGCTGTCGCTTCTGTTGCGACGCTTGTTTGTTTGGTTGCGCCGCGGTTTTCCGTTCTCGTCACGCACCTCGGATGTGCCGGGGCCTCCGTTTCGGACCCTCTTCTTGGCGAGCCAGTTGTCTTCTCCGGCACAAAATTTGGTCATCATGACCGTTAGCTTGGCCATGGTTCTCGGTTTGTAGTGGCCAAGTCTCTGGAAAGCCACTCGTCATTGATGTTGTTCCGGAATGCCGCAAGGGCCTCGGCGTCGCTGCAATCGATGATCTCCTTTTTATTTTTAAGAAAACGATTCCAGAACTTCCGTACTGATTCGCCTGGCTTTTGTACTATAAGGGACAAGTCATCGGCATCCGGGAGTTTAACATACCTGCCCTGGAAATTTGCCATGAATTCGGCTTCGAGTGCTTCCCAGGTGTCGATCGAACCTGGTGGCAAGGTGTGCAGCCAGTGCCGAGCTGAGCCTTTCAGCTTTAAGGGCAGATACTTTATGGCGTGAAGATCATCGCCATCTGCCACGTGTGCCATGAGGATGTAGTCCTCAATCCAGACCGACGGGTCGATCGAACTGTCGTATTTTTCGACGTTGACGAGCTTGAAGCCCGTCGGGAATTTGTGAGCCATTACCCGCTTAGAGAAACAGAGCGGATGTGTTGCACTTCAGGTACGAGCCATGTCGATTGCGTGATGTGCGTCGTAATTACCTGCATCTCCATATTTGGAATAGGTACGCTGGTCCCTGTATTTTGCCATCTAGGCCAGCCGCCCTGCTTGCTCAGAGGGTACGTGTGGCCGGCGCTTGGTTTGGTATATGGTTCGAGGTGCTCGGTCCTCTGGTGGGGGTCGGTGCCTGTCCTTGGTGCGTGAACCATCGCTCGGTTTTGGACCGCCTATGTCATCGGATGAGGTGAAATGGTTGCGCCGTTCCTCCGGCCCTTCGGGTGCTCGCAGACCGTTGTCATTCCGACGTGTTTCTCAGTGAGGAGGCCGATCCTTGGTGCCTTTGCGCAATTCCTTGGCCCACTGGCGCTTGGATATTGCGCTGTTATCGGTGGTGGCAGTAGGTTTTTGTAATAGCTAGGTGGCGTTCTGTTCGTCACCTGCTTCATCTTAGCCATAAGCATCACCCAGGTTTTCTTGCTCCTCGCGGAGTCATCGTTTCTCATTTGTTATTTTGTTGGCTGTGAAAGCAACCTTAGCCTCAATGCGTCGTGGTTGGGGCTGTTGAGCGATTCCTTCAAGATGTCCTGGTCGTCGGGACCGAGGCTGCTACCGGGCTCGTCAGCTTTGTCGTCGGAGTTAGCGTTATTGCCATTATTGGCGTTATTTTCGCCGTTATTGCCGTTACGGCCTCGCCCGCCATTGTTGTCATCGTGGCCTCCTCCGCCATTGTTATCATCATGGCCTTCCCCGCCATTGTTGCCATTGCCACCGTTGTTATGGCTGGGGGTGTCTACCATATAGATGTCGTGGGTGGAGGTTGCTGTCCACTTGCCCATGGGTGTGTTGGCTGTTGATAGGCTGCCCAAGGATTCGCCGACCTCCTCATCCATGTCATCGACCTCGTCCGAGGCGCTTGCGAGGACCTTGGTTAAGTCCTCAACGTTGGCGACGAGGTGGGTGGTGGGTGGGTCAAAAATTCTGACTTTCCTCGGTGATTCCCAGATCCGATCGCATGCCGAGGTTTGGTCGTCTGAAATTGTGAGCTTCTGAATCCGATCTAACATCTCGTTCAGGAGAGCTTTCTCATGTTCTTCTCGGGCCCGATCTAACATCGGGACCAATGGAAGTTTTCCCAAGATCCGATCTGACTATGGATCTCGGCTCTTTGTTTTTAGCCTGATCAGTCACCAGGTCTTCGGGGGGGGGGGGGGGGGGGTGCATTATCGGGTCCTGACTCGAGGTCGGGTCTGAGAAGTGGCTCTTGCACTCGTCTTGGGCCAGATTCAGCATCGGGGTCGGGGCGGGCGTCTCGTGCTGGTCCTCGATCTGGTTTGACACCTAGTTTGTGAAGACCAATTCCCCGCGGGAGTATGCGGTGTACTCTAGGCCACCAAATCTGACGATCTGGCCTGGAGCAAAAGTTTTGACCTAACCTATATGGCCGGTCGAGTTGGTGAAGAGCGCGATGCTGCCGAAAACAAAGAACTGGCCGGGCACAAAGGTCATGCCGGTCTCGACCTGCTCGCCGATCTTGATCCCCATCGAATCTTTGCGACTTCTTAGCGGGACCTGTATGGGCCACCAATGACGGAACCAAATCCGGCACATCTCGGGTAGGGGGTCCCGAACTAAGCGTCTAGAGACGATGGTAACAAGGACACGAGTTTTTACCCAGGTTCAGGCTCTCCAGAGAGATAAAATCCTACGTCCTTCTTGTGTTTTATTGCTTTTGGATGGAGTACAAAGTACAATCGATCTAGCCTGAGACTGTTGTGTGTCGTCTACGTGCCATACCCCTCGGTTTATATAGGTACCGGAGGGGCCTAGGGTTACATCCTAGTCGGTTACATACAAAGAGATCGGGTTGTAGACGACTTCTAACATCTTGGGATATACAGCAAGTCTTCGGGAGCCTTCCTTTCATATGCCATGGGTCGTCTTGACGTGGCCCAATGGTGAACCGACGTGGGGGTCCTTGGCCCGGCCCAACTGGCCGGGAGACGACGTGGTGAGTGACCCCCAGTCCGGGACACCGTCAGAGAGTCTGTCCTTCGATGAAGGTGGCGACGAGGGCGAGATGCCCGGCTGCATCGGCGACGAAGTCGAGCGAGGCGAAGGTGATGCCTTGTCCTGGAGCGAAGCCGCCGGAGTTGGATTTAGGTCCCATCTGGATCCGATCTGATCCGATATGCGCAGCCCCTACTTGGCGCACCAACTATCGGTGGATTTTACCGGCAATACTGAACATGGGGCTGTGCACGTATCGGGGAAACAGTGGGATGCACACGAGACAGAGATTTACCCAGGTCTAGGCCCTTGAGATGAGGTAATACCCTACTTCCTGCCTTTGTGGCTTTATTGTTCGTAGCCTCGCGTGAAGCTATGGTTTGGTGTATACAATTGCGTGTGATGCGGCAATGAATAGGTTATGATTCTGTACCGCTCGGGGTGTCCCGCCTCTCCTTATATGGGTGGATGAGGCTAGGGTAACAAAGAGTCTGAGTCAGTAAAGGAGGAGTAGTCCTAGCGGGATACAAGTAGTCCTACTTCTATACTTGGTGATATACATGTCTTGTACTCCAAGGCCATGATGCGCCCTGTATGGTAGGTGGACTCCGAGTCGGCGGCCTGGCCCACCCCGTGGTTGCTGGGCCGAGTTTGTCCTCCTTATCCATACCCAGGGGCCATGGCATCGTCACCAGCCCAAGTCTAGCCCATAATTTTTCTAGATGCGCTTGGGATCAGGTTACTAATGTGACCTGAACATTGCTACCCCGTATCTTATCTATCAACAATATCACAAACAAAAATATCACTTATATTAAATATGTTATGTAGCAAAGTAATCACACCTTTGGTAAGGCGGCGGGTCCGTGTTCAATTTGTTGTGCCATTCGGTAGAAAATGAAATATTAAGATGTAGAGTAGTATATTTCGTCTATATAGATACACCGTATGAGACGACCTAAAAATACTAACTATAAGATATGGTTTGTTGAAACTAACCATACCTCTTGCTGTGGGGGCAAAGGATAAGGACCGCCGTGAATTTGTTTTGGTCATTCAGGAATGATTCGCACATGGTAAGGCCCTGTTCGGAACACGGGGATGCAAACGTAGGAAAGTGAGAAAATGGAGGGACAGGAAAGGAATGCTGATGTAAAACAAAGGATTTGAGAAAACGTGGGAAAGCGTAGTAACTTTCGTTCGGATGATAAATGAGAAATGGAGGAATGTGTACTGTCACTTCTTCTGGCCACAACTGGCGGGGGGAGTTTTTTATTGCCATGCGCACCAGCCTTTGCCTCTGAACTCAGATAGACAGACGCCCATGATATTATTTTATTTGAATGTAGTGAGTAATAGCCACAGCACCACACGCTGAAACCAGCGCCACGCCTCGGTCTTCCGCCAAAAACAAGAGATCTGGGTGGATGTTTTGTTTCCAGAGGAAACGGCACTGTATGCGGAAAATTCCTATGGAACACTGTAGGCGTTTCCTCCGTTCAGAACGCTATGAAGGGAAAAAAATCCTACATGAATAGTATTCCTTTGAAATTCCTGCAGGATTCCTATGAACCGAACGGGGCCTAAACTTTCAGCTTCACAGTATGATACCAACCAAAAAAAAGTACTACTATTAATAAGATAAATTATGTGGGACAAACAATCATACCTCTGAGGGCGGAGGAAGAATACTGTCTTGGACTTGTTCCTGCATCTAGCAGACAATTAATGTATGATTCATGCGTACTAGTATTTCAAATAATAAAGAAACATGATTACTATTTTTTGTGTGGAAAAACATGATTACTAGTTACACATATTTAACTCTGCAGGTAAGCAGACCTGTAAGTATCGGAAAAAAAAAAGGTAAGCAGACATGTAGTATGGCCGGATGACCAACTTCAATAATTTTTTCCGATGGATAGGGTATCTGGTAGACAGTGAATCATTCAGGCATACTATCTTTTGTATATACATATCATATGATACGTACCATTCAAAAACATTAGTTCTAGAAAAATTACATGTACATCCTAGCTACGAAAAGAAACGTACCGGCGGTGATTGGGGCGGAGAGACGTACTCCGTTGGTTCCGATAGGGAAGCACACTGGTAGACAATCAACAATCCACGCATAATTCTTTCATCTATAAGTACCATATGATATGATCCAGAAAACATTGCTACAAGAAGAGATATGTACGTAGGAAAATAATAATATATAGCGTACCCCAACCATTATGTGTACCGCCTGCTGCTGTTGGTAGGCAGTGATGGCAACCATTACGTCCAAGTTTGTATTGGATATATTTTGATCCACCTTGCTTAACTGCTTCGATATGCTTCCAGCCTTGCAGTAAACGCACACGCTGCTCCTCTTTTCCTGGCAGTAGGTGATGAGCTTGAGGGCCCTTACAAGGATCTCATTCACCGCCTCAAGTGCCTGGCTCACTGCTTGGTTCTTCATTAACTCCTCCCTACCCTCGAACATTGAGAGAGTAAGACGTGTTCTCTCCACACGCTTTTTGATGTCCCCGCAATCTTCCTTGTTCCGGCGAACAGTATCCACCGCAGTATTGATCTTGAACGCAAGGTCTACAATTTGCGCAACAATGCCCACGGCATCGGCCATCCTTTTACACTGGACTAATATCTGATCGATCACCAGACGAACACGAACCAAATTAAACGAATAAACTGATAAAGAGAGAATTAAAACGCCATTTTGATCTTGGATCCCGGAACTATCAAACAAACAAGCTCACCAGTCAAGCTTCCTTGGCCACTCCAGGCAAATTAGCTGCCCTTATATCTCGCATAAATAATGTGTTTCTTTTAATGATAGTATATACCATGGAACACATGAGGTGTCACGTATCGATGCTTTGCCCACTGCAAAGAGAAAAAGAGGCCCAGTCAGAGTCAGGCATCGAATCGACTACTTGCCCAATAAACAAATTAATGGGAGAGCACCTGTTAATGGTCGCCGGTATACACTGTTAGAGATGCTTTCACACAAAATAGGGTAGGTATACACTGTTAGAGAGGACTGCTTTCACACAAAATAGGGTACTGTCAGTCAGTGTTCGGTGGAAGACACACACACACACACACGTTGCGACGGAATTGAGAATCGTCGACATGCGCTTCTTTGGCTTGTTGAATGCGAGAATGGAGGAAATTTGAATTCAGGATTAAGTTATGAAAAATGTTAATTCGAAATTACGGGCCAACAACACTAGGTCAACACATATTAAAAATATGTTCAAATAATATTTTTTAGTAATGTTATTTTTATTTTATGTCATATAATGAAATTCACTGCGGTGCATATACTTTGCTGGAGTAAATAGAAAAATAAAGTACAATAAACTAATATTTTGAATGCCATGGACAAAAAAATTAATATAAATCAATTAATCATTATAAGAAAATGTTACCATAAATAGAAAATATAGCAGTGATGAACAGAAAAAATAAGGTGATATGAATAACAGTTGGTATCACGAATATTTAATCGGTTTTGCTAAATCTCAACTGACTGAGATTTAACAATGTCTCAGCCAGGTCCGTGATCATTAGATTTAGGCACATCAAGATTCGTGCGCATGGGCAGGTTTGTGCGCGTGGGCAAATGTCACTCCTATCTCCACCGCATGTGCGCCACTTGTCGCAACCTGAGAGTTTTGGAGGAATTTCTCCCAATGGGTGAGAGGGATGGGTGGATTTATTTGTGCTTTTTTTTAGATCCGTTTTTAAAAAACGAAATATCTCTTAAATCGTGCGTCCAAATTAAGAACCGTTTTCACCGTTGCGTTTCTCGCATCGCGATCTTCGAAACTAGATCCCATGTTGATAGGTTTCGACGAATTTTTGTTTGGGCAAACCTGTGCTCCCAACTATTAGTAATTTGTGCTTCTAGTGTGAACTAAAATGTGCTCTCAACTAGCACTAACCTGTGCTCCCGCGGAGGAGAAGCACAACCATGCTCCCAAGTATACTAGATTGTACTCCCGCGGGGTGAAGCACAATTATGCTCCCAACGTAAACTAAACTATGCTCCCAATGCAAATTCTTCCCGCGGGGAAGCACACCAATGCTCCCCATAGGGATGAAGCACACATGTGCTCCCTGCGGGAGTTAAACTTGTGTTTCCTTGATGCTACAGTACCCACACCACTACAGTACCCTCACCGCGACAGGGATTCCTTACAATATTGCGCCGATTCAGTGCGCCGCGTGTCATACTCCTGCGCGTCCATCGCTCCACCAAAAGTGACCTCTGCGGGTGTTTCCTAGGGGTACCCCTTGATTTAGGCCCCGTTCGGATCCTCTCTAGTTCCTCCAAATCCCCAGCTCCCGCTCCTCCTGGTAAAATCCTGCTTCTCGTAAAAAAACTGGCTCGTGGAAACCGTTCGGGAGGTCAGCTCCACTCCCAATTGGTTAGTTGGGCTGATAGCCCAATAAGCTTGCTTTAGGCCCGTTCGAAGGAAAGGCAGGCCAGGTTTTAGGTGAAATAGTATGGGAGAGAGGACGTATCGGGAAGAAAGAACATATCGAGCGAGCCGGTACGCTGCCCCGAGGTCACTTGGCGGTGGCATATCGGGTAATAATGTCCAACTCCGCCTCCTTCGATTTTTGGAAGCGGGGTTCGTCCAGCTTCTTGTTTTTGCACTGCGAGGGTACTCTGCTCCACGAAGCCAACTTCGAGCTGCGGGGTTCGGGCCTGCTCCATGCGCTGAGCCGATGAAGCTGGGAGCCGGAGAGGATCCGAACGGGACCTTTGTTGCCGCAAGAGCAGCCCACCTCGGATGGGTGTGACGGGCTGTTTTATTTTTCTTTTGCGTTTGTTCGTCTGTGTGTGTAACAGGCCGGGCGTGCAGGGCCTTTTTCATTTTGTTTCCTGGCTTTTTTCCAGGTCGCATCTCCTCAATGCGTGTTTTTGGGCTGTTGTTATCTCATTCTTTGTCTTTTTTTTTCTTCACCTTTCTCCTCGTTTTGTTTTCATTTTATCTATCCTTTGTATGTCTTTGATTTTCCTTTTTTTTTCTTCCTTTTTTTTCTTCCATTTTTTATTTTTATTATTATTTGTGCTTGCCCCATTTTTTTTAGTTTTATTTTTCTCCTTTTTATTTTTCATTCATTTTTTTCGAACATACCACTTCCACACTTCTAACAACGCGATTGCACACAAAAAAATATGTGCAACTTGGTAACTCTTTTATCTTATTATTTTTCGTTTTTTACCGGTGTTCGCCATGACAGTTAGCGTGCTTATTTTTAAATTAAACCTTTTTATATGTGAGCATCAAAACTTTTGAATCTCGTTTTTTTTGGTCCATATTTTTTTTACGGGGTTGATCCATATTTTCAATATACCAATATGAAGAGATCAGAAGGACTGGAGTATCACCAAAGAACTAGCCATGGACATGGGTGCGTGGAAGCTTGCTATCCATGTGCCAGAACCATGAGTTGGTTGCGAAATCTTATGGGTTTCACTAAAGGCTTTGTTGTTGTTGTTATTGTTGTTGTTGTTGTTGTTGTTGTTGTTGTTGTTGTTGTTGTTGTTGTTGTTGTTGTTGTTGTTGTTGTTGTTGTTGATCCATATTTTCAATATACCAAACGCACAATATTTCCTTTGCTTCTTCATTCTTGTTTTCCATTTCTTTTTTCTTTTTTATGTGTTCACTTATTATTATTTACTTGCACTATCATTTTTCATGCGCAACGCGAATTGTATGAATTTGTAGTCGGTGAATTGAGTAGTTTTTTTTATTTTAATTTCATTTCAGTATATTTTTCCAATGTGCTAGTTGCAAATTTCTAGCAACTCGATTTTGCAAAAAATGCGCCTAGCAATATTGTATTTGATTTTTCAAAAATATCACTCCAGTTGTACATCCACCAGATGTTTTGTAACTAAGTGTTGGGGGCAACAGTTGAATTTTCCTTAATATCACTCCAGTTTGCACAAACGCCATCCACGTGGCTCCACGGGGTGAGGGTGATAGTTGCATTTTTGATTTTGTAGTATCACCCCAATTGCACATACCCCTCCCCCCCCCACTTTTTTCCTTTTTTCTAGCCTCCAATGAAAAAAATGCGACTACCAGTTGCATGTTCGTCCATCCATATTCAAATGCAAAGGGGTACAGTGTGCCTGCAACTAGAGAGGAGGGGAGGGAGCGTGTGTACTTGTTTGGGCACCGCCGATGGCCCGGGGGGGGGGGAGGGGACGGGGGGCGTTTGCATTTTCCCTTTTTTGTCTTTTTCTTCTCCACCGCGCGAAAGCAAGATCCTAAGTCGAGACCACCATAGGGGGGAATGTTTTTCACCGTAGGGTTTTTCTGCATAAAAAACTTGTGCGGCAATTGCATGTCCACCCCCGACCCGCAACTGCACATGTTGTGTGGCACTTGCATGTCCACCCCTGACCCGCAACTGCACACGTTGTAGCTCGACTGTAACTGCACTCTGTAACATGGCACGCAACCGCAAGGGGCACAACGTGCCTGCAACTAGAGAGGAGGGAGGGGAGCGAGTGTGTGTACTTGTGCGCCGCCAGTGCGGGGGGGGGGGGGAGGGGAGGGGGAACGAGGGGCGATGGAGGCCTTTTAAACTTTTTTTGTCTATTTTTTTACCGCGTAAAAGCAACATCCTAAGTCGAGACCCCCCCCAGGGGGAATGTTTTTCACCGTATTGTTTTTCCCGCATAAAAAACTTGTGTGGCAGTTGAATGTCCAACCCCGACCCGCAGCTGCACACGTTGTGCGGCAGTTGCATGTCCACCCCCGACCCATAACTGCACACATTGTAGCTCGACTGCAACTGTGCTCTATAACATGGCACGCAACTGCAAGGGGTACAGCATGCCTGCAGCTAGGGAGGAGGGAGGGGGGCGAGCGTGTGTACTTGTTGTGCGCCGCCGGTGCGGGGAGGTGGGGGGCGATGGGGGCGTTTTCATTTTTCCCTTTTTCCATCTTTTTTTTTCACCACGTGAAAGCAACATTTTAAGTCGAGACTCCCTTGGGGGGAATGTTTTTCACAGTAGGGGTTTTTCTGCATAAAAAAATTTGTGCGACAGTTGCATGTCCAACCCCGAACCACAACTGCACACGTTGTGCAGCAGTTGCATGCCCACCCTCGACCCACAACTGCACACGTTGTAGCTCGACTGCAACTACACTTTGTAACATGGCACACAACCGCAAGGGGCACAACGCTGCTGCAACTAGGGAAGAGATCCGCCTAGGGGGAATGCTTTTTCACCATAGGGGTTTTCCCAGAAAAAAAAACTTGTGCAGCAGTTGCATGTCCAACCCCAACCCATAACTGCACACATTGTAACTCGACTGCAACTGCAAACATCACACAAGGCACACAACTGCAAGGGGCACAATGCAACTGCAACTAGAAACGGGGAGGGGAGTGAGCGTGTGTTCTTGTTGTGCGCCGCCAGTGTGGCGCCGGGGGGGAGGGGGGCTGGGTGTGTGGGCGGCCTAGTAGGTGGGTTTATTATTAAAAAATTCCTTTTTCTATATTTTTATTTTCTATTTATTTTATTTTTGTGTTTAGGGTTTTGGTTTTTTCCTTTTCTAAGTAGGGGTGTTTTGGTTTTTTTTTGGCAACCGTGCCACCCAGTTCCACGTCCGCCCTCACATGCAACTGTATGCAGTGCACCACGCATGCAACTACAAGGGGCATAACACCCGCGCAACTAGGGGATGCGGTGGGCTAGGTGCATGGGCGGCCCGGTTGGTGGGTTTATTATTTTTTAAATTCCTTTTTTCTTTATTTTTTCAAACATGCCACCCAGTTGCACGCCCCCCCCCCCCCCCCGCGGCAACTGCATGTGCTGCATCCCGCATGCAACTTTAAGGGGGCACAACGCGCGTGCAACTAGGGGTTTCGGGGCTGGGTGCGTGGGTGGCCCGGTAGGTGGGTTTATTATTAAAAAAATTATCTTGTTTTTATTTTCTTTATTCATTTTGCACACCCGTCAGCTGCACGTAATTGCATATCCATTTTATGTGTGCAACTAAATTGGTTTTTTCAAAAATATCGCCTCCAGGTGCATACGAGCCGGACGCTTGCAGTTGCATGTCCGTTGCACGTATGCAACTAAATTGGTTTTTATTCATAAATGTCATCCACGGTTCCACACCTGCCGCCCAGGTGCAGTTGCATGTCCGTCGCCCATGTGTAACTTAATTTTTTTAAATTTTTGCCCCAAGTTGCACACCCGCTGGCCACATGCAGTTGCATGTCCGCGTCCATGTGCAACTTAAATATTGCCCCAAGTTGCACTCTCGTCGGACGTGTGCAGTTGCATGTTCGTCGCTCGTGTGCAACTAAATTGTTTTTTTTTTAAATTGTCATCCCCAGTTGCATACCGGCCAGCCACATGCAGTTGCATGTCTGCTGCACATGTGCAATTTAAAAAAAATCTTTAAAAATATCACCCCAACCCAGTTGCACACCCGTCAGACGCGTGCAGTTGCATTTCCAATTTTTTTATATTTTAATAATGCAAAATGATTTTTTAACAATGCAAAATGATTTTTTTAACAATGCAAAATGATTTTAAAAAGAAATGGTTGGGGAAAAAAGAGAAAGCAAGAGAGTCATCATGCATTTAAACTGATAAAAGAAAAGAAAAAAGAAAACTGACAAGAAAAAAGGAAAAAAAGTAGTTAAACAAAAAAAAGAATGAAACAACAAAAAGGGAGACTGGGCTAAAGCATATAAAATGTATTGAATACAATAGCTGGTCTAAAGCACATAGCTAATAACATCGAAATCACTAATTAAGGGGTACCCCTTGCAAAGGTCACTCACACCTTCTCTGGTGGTGACAAGTGGTGCACTGCATGTGCGACACATGTCGTAACCTGGGAGTTTTGGTGGGTTTTCCTTCCCACGCACGGGAGGCATGGGTGGGTTTGTTTGTGCTTATTTTTCGTAGATTCGTGTTTTTTAAACGTTTTATATCTTGAACCATGCATCCAAATTATGAACCATTTTCACCGTTGCATTTCTCGCGTCGAGATCTTCAAAACTAAATCCCATGTTGATAGGTTTTGATGAACTTTTTTTCGGGCAAACCTGTGCTTCCAACTAGTAGTAGCTTGTGCTTTTAAACTGTACTACCCTGTGCTTCCAAGTAAACTAACTTGTGCTTCACTTTTGGGGGAAGCACAAAAGCACACATGTGCTTCACTTTTTTTGGGAAGCAGAGAAGCACAGTTTGTGCTTCACGCGAAAACCGAAAAAAACCGAGAGAAAAAAGGTAAACCTAAAAAAATGGAAAAAAGGAAAAAAAACCCAGAAACCGGGAAGCACAATTTGTGCTTCACGCGGAGGCACAACTGTGCTGCATGCGGTGCACAACTTGTGTTTTTCACTTTTCGGGAAGCACAGGTTGTGCTTCACGCGGTGCACAACATGTGCTTTTCACTTTTCGGTAAGCACAGATTGTGCTTTACGCGATGCACAACGGTGTTTTTCACTTTTTGGGAAGCACAGTTTGTGCTTCACGCGGAAACACAACTATGCTCCATGCGGTGCACAATCTGTGCTTTTCACTTTTCGAGAAGCACAGGCTGTGCTTCACGCGGTGTACAACTGTGCTTTTTACTTTTCGGGAAGCACAGTTTGTTCTTCACGCGGAAAGCACAACTGTGCTTCACGCAGTGCACAACATGTGCATTTCACTTTTCAAGAAGCACAGGATGTGCTTCACGCGGAAGCACAATTGTGCTTTTCACACGGTGTGCTTCACGCGGGAAAAAAAACCGCAATTTTTTTTTTTGAAAAAACCTAGAAAAAACCAAGCAAAATCCAAAAAACCCAAAAAAAAAACCCGACAAAAAAAAACATAAACGCGTGCGGAAAAAAACTGTGCTCCCTAGGGTGTGCCAGCGCATGACACGTGGCGGCGGCTGGACGCACCACTTGGTAGCATCCCGTGCGCCTCGAGCGTCTGCTGGGTCTCTCCCGCAAGGGGTACCCTCTCGTTAGTTGCTCCCTAATAACATGCATTACAAGGGAGCAATCTATTCCTGGTACAGCCCAACAACAAGGGAGACAAAAAAACAATCCAGCTGAGCTTTTTTGTCGTGTTGATGGCTTTCCAAAAGAAAGGACAAAGCAAACAGGACAAACCTAGCAAAATGTCAAGCCAGCCAAAAAAAAAAAAGACGCAGTGCCATAAGCCTAGCCCAAAAAAGACAAACGAAAAAGATAGGAAGTGAGACAAGCCCAGCCCAAGACAGGAAATGAAACAACCCAGGCAACGTGCAGACAAACAAGCCCCATGCACGTGGATGGTGTCAGCCGACTGAGGCTTGGTTAAGTCTAAGTCGACTGAGCCTTAGCCACACCCATATTTAATCTATTACTCCCTTCGATCCACATTAATTGTCGCTGATTTTTTTTTTAGATGAACAGGGAGGCAACCTCCCCGGCTCCATTTCTCATAGAAAAACGAAACCAACCTGATACAAAGATCTCAGCCTAAGGCTGCCAAGTTTTACAAGCCTTAAAAGACAGAAAAAATAAAAGCTAGGATCTACATAGTGGTACTCAACCAGACTATTTTTCCACCAAACATCACAAGGAATGCATCCCTAAAGACATGGGAGCAAGACCTCCTTAGATTTCTTTGACAGTGTCGCCTCACGGGATGGAGACCAACAACAGTCTAGAGTTGAGGCCAGGCTTGTGAACGCCAGTTGTAGATCCTTCCATGCACGGTCAGGGGAATTCATACCAGATTGAGGCCTGAAGGTGGAATCACCCGAATGGATTCCAGCAGAGTTCCGCCAGAGTCCAGGAGCAGAGATAGCTAAAGGTAATGCAAGAGGGATCCGCTGAAAGAACCCAAGCTTCTCCATTGCATCATCTTGTCAGCAACGAGACCAAGCAAGGGGAACCGTCTGGCGACGGGAACACCACACACGAGCGAAAGACGGTGGCCACAGGATCTGTGCAGGGGGCACCTCGGGCAGCCTGCCTGTCCCGAGCAAGGCAGCCACCAGCGCCTGGCCATGACCACCTCGCTAGGTGGACGGCGTGCACAACCCAGACGGCTGCGACCATGAACCGGGCTGGAGGGCCCTGTCAGGCCCCATATCTGGGCCGAGGCTGGCTCTATGGCGGCGAGACCGTAGGCCAAGGCGAGGCGCAGCGCCGGACCTCCTGGCCACGAGCACCTCCGCCCGAGACGGCTGACCTTCGAGGCGCGACGAAAAGTACCACCGGCGGCGACCTATTTTCTAGGGTTATGGATTGGGGAGAGAGGGGAGAAACGGGAAGGAGTGGGAGCTGCGAGACCGCCCCGCCGCCGCCAACCCACGCGCGGACCTTTGCCCGGCAGGGACGACCGGCGGCGGCGAGGGGGGAGGGGCAAAAGGGATGTTCCGACGGCGGGAGGATTAGGAGCCGCCCGAATCGCCCCCTGAGGACGACGCGGGGGCGGGTTGTAAGAGAGAAGTTTCTGTTGTGGCCCTGAGGACGACGCGGGGGCGGGTTGTCGCTGATTTAGTACAAAGTTATACTAAATCAACGACAATTAATATGGATCTGAGGAAGTAAAAAAATTTAGTTATGATCAACAATAATTTGACAAGAATGAGTAAAAAAAAAATCAAAACTATGAGGAAAAAGAAGTGATTGGCCGACGTCATCAAATACGCACTCAATTGGCTGGCCCACCCAAAAACTTCTTAGCGTTGGAGGCCATCCGTGATGGGAGCGACAATGTCTCGCTTGCTGCGAGACCGAGGGTGCACTCGCCTGCAGCACCCCGTAGATGGGCCAGGCCCAACAGCGCGAGATGTGCATACTTCCAATGCACGAGCTGCATGTTAACGCTCGTTGTTTTCCAGAATTCCAGCGTTTTTCCTATTTTTCCAGCACGAGGCGTGCGTTTTTCCTTTTTGTTTTCTGTTTTCTTACTTTTATTTATAATCTGAAATGTTATATATATGGAAAAAATTACTTTACCTAGTTTTTAAAAATGTTCACCACGCATTACAAATATTCGTGGAATGTAAAAGTTTGTTCGCGCTGTTTAAAAAATATTCGTGACATTTAAAAAATGTTCACACGTTAAATGTTCATGGAAATGTAAAAATTTGTTCGCATAATTTTCAAAAAATATTCGTACCATTCAAAAAATTGTTGATGACATTTTAAAAACTGTTCACACATTTAAAAATATGTTCATAACATTTTTTTAAAAAAGTTCATGAAATGTAAAAATTTGTTTGCACATTTAAAAAAAATCTTAACATATAAAAAATCTTTGTGCCATTTAAAAAAGATGTTTATTACACTTAAAACATTTTCACAAGTTTTAAAAAATGTTTATGACATTTTTGAAAAAGAAATTCACAGTCTGCTTAAAAAATGTTGACCGTGTATTTAAAAAAATGTTCAATGTGTATTTGACAAATGTTCAACATGTATTCGGATAAATGTTGAACGTGTATCTGAACTTGCAAAAACAAGGATTTGAGTAGTAAGCGGCATCCCCTCTGAGTGTTAAAAAAAGTCAATATGTATTTGAAAAACGAAAAAACTAAAAACAAAAACAAAAAAGAACAAGAAATATAAGGAAAAAACCAAAAAATAAAAGAACAGAAAGAAAACCGATAAAAACCGGTAGTAAAAAAAGGAAAAAAACCGCGCGAAAGTTTTCCAAAACCGATATGTAAATACAATTGTTTTCTAAATAAAACTAAGTATTTAATTATCATTTTGTTGTGTTAAGGTAGAATTTAAAGCCAAGAGCTGTTTGTTCTGCTTCATAAAACTGAACGAAATGGAATTTCCATTGTGCCTATGAGAATTAATTCAACATTTTGGTTTCAAGTCGAGGCTCTGACATGACACGCTGGCCTTGAAGAGTCGGGCCTCTTGGCTTTGGCTAGACGGACCGACCTGCACTTCAAACAAAACATAGCACACGTGCAGGGCGAAATGCAAAATTGAGAAAGAAATATGACTTTGAGGCATGACAAGTTTATTGTCAAATCAGCATGTAAATCTCTACTCCTAATGTCTCAGTTGGTAGTCTCCGTTCCACGGTTAATTTTCGTCCCACCTACTATGGTTTTTTTTCGTCCCTCGTCCCACCTCACTGTTAGCCGCGTCAAACCAAAAAAACCACGTCGCGATGCCCCCCACGCAGTCCAGGGCCGCACCTCCCGTCGCACCCATCTACAAGCGAAGGAAAAAAAACCTACGAAAATTAACCAACGAAAAAAAACCATCGAAAGAAAACCAGCGAAAAAAAAACGTCTGGCAACGTGCGAACGAGCGAGCGAAGCCTTTGCCCTCGAGCGACGCCACACCAGATCCTTCGCCGTCGCCCTCGCACATCAAGCCGCCGCCCTCGCCCTCGCAGCCGCCGCCGATCCCCTCCCCCATCTCCCTCCCTCAAACGCCGCCGCCCGTCGCTGCCGCCCCCGACACCTCCCGTCGCGGGCAGGCGGGAGGAGCCCTGCCCGGCCATGGTGACACCGCCGGCGGCCTCCTCCTCCCCCTCACCTTCTCTCCCTCTCCCAAGGGAGGGAAGGGAATGGAAGGGATCCGGCGGCAAGGGGAGGCAGCGCCCAGATCCGCAGCCGCACCGGCGGGCCGCCGTCCCTCGAGATCGTCCATGGAGGTCCGACCCGGCTGCAGCCATGGACTGAGACGCCCGAAACCCTAGCTACCCGTGGAGGTCCGACGCCTCAACCTCCAAGGAAAGGACGCGCGCCGGCTGCAGGCCATCTCCGGCGACCTCCGACCATGGTGCGCGCGCCTCCTTCCCTTGTCTTGTCGGTTTCTTCATGCCCCTCCTTGTGATTCCTTTCCTTTCCTTTCCTTTGTTTTCTGTGCAGGTTGCTCGGATCTGGACCAGCTGCTGCTCCTACTGCTTCAGGTGGACGAGGACGAGCCCTCCCTCATGGCTGCTGCGGCTGCCTACTCCCTCCTCCTACCCCCTGGCCTGGTGTGGTGAGCTCCACCCCTTCCCTGCACATCTCATCTTTTGATTGCAAATGGTCTGGACACAACTTGGTGGTGTTTGCTAATGTGCACGTATCCGTCCAGTTTGAACGTGTGTGCAATCAAATTGCTGTATATTGTGTTGTTTGATTCTTGCTTGCTTGCTTGAGCAGAGGAAAATCGTGTATAGATAGACACAATCATTGTTCTTCATTTTTGACAGCCCAAAGTCATTATTCTGCACCACATAATTCTAATTGCTCGCTTGTATGGATTTCAAGTAATCTCTCTAGCATCCTTATTCTAACAGTGGTTTGGTGCATGTTATTTATTAATGAACTTGATCAAAACTTCTTTATTTTAAGTACATTTGTACTTCCAGTTTATTCATCCAATTAGATTTGCAAACAACTTGCTTTTCTAGCATGGTCATTTCTTGTTGGCATTAGAAGATGTCTCTGCTTCACATTATCACTTGCAATATGGATTGTTCTTCAAAGTGGGAAATGCCGCATCATTACTTACGGTTCTGCCGATTGTAAGAGAGCAGTATTCTTCCATCTCCAATCAGAAATAGCTGCTAACTAAGCGCATCAGTTAGAAGAGAAGTTAGAGCTGACGGGAGTGGTGCTAACAGTTTCCACAATAATCGTCTGACAGATAAATATATATCTTCTCATTTTTCAGATTTTGTTGTTCAATCCAGTTAAATCTATTAGCTTACTGTTTGTGGTATAACTATTTCTAGAATTTACAATGTGGTTTCCATGCCTATTGATTTAACTTGATGAGAAAAATTAAACCTATGTTATTCAAAATTTAGTGGGGACCGTTCTTGATTTTTGAATGCACTGCCTATAAGGTAGCTCTGAATAAATCTTCTATAAAATAAAAATATTTTATTGTTAAATTTTGTATTTTTAGAAGCAGATACCATTCATTGTTTTTTCATTTACAACTGCACATGTTCAGTTATGTGTCCATATATGCGGTACGGAGTTTTAGATATGAAGCAAACAGTTCAAGGTATTTCGTATTGGTAGAGCTTAATCCGTGATGTGTGATGCTTTCTAATGGCACTGTATATTGTATAATTTAACATATAACTCGTTATAATTCTGTTAAGTCGTACTTATACATCTTACAACCAACATGTGTAGTGATCTACTCAGCCACCTTCTTAAAAGTGAAATTTCTTGCCAATTATAGCTGCATGCAAGAATTGATTTTCTATCTGGTAGCTATTAGTATGTTTTAGAAGGGAGATTACTTTGCTTCAAGGTACAGGATGTTGTGATCTTTGTTTTTATTGCCTTCTTGTATTTCTGACATTGACTTCCTTCTTTTCCTTTCATTCTCAGTGAACAAAGGAAGCCTTGCGCCAAGGAGAAGCAGAACTCTCGTTGTTTCTTGTATTCACCGTACCGTAGGAAGAAATGTCCAAGGTAATCAAAATTTATTGGGGATACCCATGCCTGCAATTAGATTACAATACATATTTTTTATGACAGTTGAATGGCGCTCAAATCTGTGTGCTAAAAGTAGCTCAGTGGTGTTTACCTGAATGAGTGCCCACAATGTCCAGTAGAGGTGTGATGTTAATCTGAAGGTGCTTGTTTCAGTCTAAGGCAAGGAAGTTTTAGAGGCCGTCGATAGCTTTCCAAAGATACAATGTTTGTGCAATTCAGAATAGTGATGGTCAAGATATCCCCACATAGCAGTTCTGCTGTTCCAGGATTTTCAGTCCAAGCAGATTTATGTTTTGCAAGAAATAGTCTACTTATTACAGGCAGAACCAGTTTTTCGTCACAACATGAATTTCCTGCTGATATACTAAGTGTGCTCATCTGCTTGATTTGGTCAAGTAGAGCAAGCTTTACATATTTCAGAATTCAGTTAATGGCAGAAGTTACAATTCTGGTTCCTTTTCAGTTGGCAGTGGGCATCATATATTTTGCATTATGTTGTTGCAAAGTAGTACAGTTTAATGATATGGTCTTACCACTAGCTCTACAAGGATATCATCCATGGTCCCTGCTTGTATTGCATTGCATAGATAACACGATTTGTTTGATAGCTTGACTGAACTTTGGCCGCTGCTCCATCGATGGCCAAATCATAGGTTGCAGCTCGATCTGGGACTTGCAGTAGGAAAGCAAGCATTGATGTCTTCTTAGGTAAGTGAATTGTATCCTTGTTGAATTGTATCTGCTGTTGTTGTTGATTTATTATCTCTACTCCTAATGTCTCAGTTGGTAGTCTCCGTTCCACGGTTAATTTTCGTCCCACCTACTATGGTTTTTTTTCGTCCCTCGTCCCACCTCACTGTTAGCCGCGCCAAACCAAAAAAACCACGTCGCGATGCCCCCCACGCAGTCCAGGGCCGCACCTCCCGTCGCACCCATCTACAAGCGAAGGAAAAAAAACCTACGAAAATTAACCAACGAAAAAAAACCATCGAAAGAAAACCAGCGAAAAAAAAACGTCTGGCAACGTGCGAACGAGCGAGCGAAGCCTTTGCCCTCGAGCGACGCCACACCAGATCCTTCGCCGTCGCCCTCGCACATCAAGCCGCCGCCCTCGCCCTCGCAGCCGCCGCCGATCCCCTCCCCCATCTCCCTCCCTCAAACGCCGCCGCCCGTCGCTGCCGCCCCCGACACCTCCCGTCGCGGGCAGGCGGGAGGAGCCCTGCCCGGCCATGGCGACACCGCCGGCGGCCTCCTCCTCCCCCTCACCTTCTCTCCCTCTCCCAAGGGAGGGAAGGGAATGGAAGGGATCCGGCGGCAAGGGGAGGCAGCGCCCAGATCCGCAGCCGCACCGGCGGGCCGCCGTCCCTTGAGATCGTCCATGGAGGTCCGACCCGGCTGCAGCCATGGACTGAGACGCCCGAAACCCTAGCTACCCGTGGAGGTCCGACGCCTCAACCTCCAAGGAAAGGACGCGCGCCGGCTGCAGGCCATCTCCGGCGACCTCCGACCATGGTGCGCGCGCCTCCTTCCCTTGTCTTGTCGGTTTCTTCATGCCCCTCCTTGTGATTCCTTTCCTTTCCTTTCCTTTGTTTTCTGTGCAGGTTGCTCGGATCTGGACCAGCTGCTGCTCCTACTGCTTCAGGTGGACGAGGACGAGCCCTCCCTCATGGCTGCTGCGGCTGCCTACTCCCTCCTCCTACCCCCTGGCCTGGTGTGGTGAGCTCCACCCCTTCCCTGCACATCTCATCTTTTGATTGCAAATGGTCTGGACACAACTTGGTGGTGTTTGCTAATGTGCACGTATCCGTCCAGTTTGAACGTGTGTGCAATCAAATTGCTGTATATTGTGTTGTTTGATTCTTGCTTGCTTGCTTGAGCAGAGGAAAATCGTGTATAGATAGACACAATCATTGTTCTTCATTTTTGACAGCCCAAAGTCATTATTCTGCACCACATAATTCTAATTGCTCGCTTGTATGGATTTCAAGTAATCTCTCTAGCATCCTTATTCTAACAGTGGTTTGGTGCATGTTATTTATTAATGAACTTGATCAAAACTTCTTTATTTTAAGTACATTTGTACTTCCAGTTTATTCATCCAATTAGATTTGCAAACAACTTGCTTTTCTAGCATGGTCATTTCTTGTTGGCATTAGAAGATGTCTCTGCTTCACATTATCACTTGCAATATGGATTGTTCTTCAAAGTGGGAAATGCCGCATCATTACTTACGGTTCTGCCGATTGTAAGAGAGCAGTATTCTTCCATCTCCAATCAGAAATAGCTGCTAACTAAGCGCATCAGTTAGAAGAGAAGTTAGAGCTGACGGGAGTGGTGCTAACAGTTTCCACAATAATCGTCTGACAGATAAATATATATCTTCTCATTTTTCAGATTTTGTTGTTCAATCCAGTTAAATCTATTAGCTTACTGTTTGTGGTATAACTATTTCTAGAATTTACAATGTGGTTTCCATGCCTATTGATTTAACTTGATGAGAAAAATTAAACCTATGTTATTCAAAATTTAGTGGGGACCGTTCTTGATTTTTGAATGCACTGCCTATAAGGTAGCTCTGAATAAATCTTCTATAAAATAAAAATATTTTATTGTTAAATTTTGTATTTTTAGAAGCAGATACCATTCATTGTTTTTTCATTTACAACTGCACATGTTCAGTTATGTGTCCATATATGCGGTACGGAGTTTTAGATATGAAGCAAACAGTTCAAGGTATTTCGTATTGGTAGAGCTTAATCCGTGATGTGTGATGCTTTCTAATGGCACTGTATATTGTATAATTTAACATATAACTCGTTATAATTCTGTTAAGTCGTACTTATACATCTTACAACCAACATGTGTAGTGATCTACTCAGCCACCTTCTTAAAAGTGAAATTTCTTGCCAATTATAGCTGCATGCAAGAATTGATTTTCTATCTGGTAGCTATTAGTATGTTTTAGAAGGGAGATTACTTTGCTTCAAGGTACAGGATGTTGTGATCTTTGTTTTTATTGCCTTCTTGTATTTCTGACATTGACTTCCTTCTTTTCCTTTCATTCTCAGTGAACAAAGGAAGCCTTGCGCCAAGGAGAAGCAGAACTCTCGTTGTTTCTTGTATTCACCGTACCGTAGGAAGAAATGTCCAAGGTAATCAAAATTTATTGGGGATACCCATGCCTGCAATTAGATTACAATACATATTTTTTATGACAGTTGAATGGCGCTCAAATCTGTGTGCTAAAAGTAGCTCAGTGGTGTTTACCTGAATGAGTGCCCACAATGTCCAGTAGAGGTGTGATGTTAATCTGAAGGTGCTTGTTTCAGTCTAAGGCAAGGAAGTTTTAGAGGCCGTCGATAGCTTTCCAAAGATACAATGTTTGTGCAATTCAGAATAGTGATGGTCAAGATATCCCCACATAGCAGTTCTGCTGTTCCAGGATTTTCAGTCCAAGCAGATTTATGTTTTGCAAGAAATAGTCTACTTATTACAGGCAGAACCAGTTTTTCGTCACAACATGAATTTCCTGCTGATATACTAAGTGTGCTCATCTGCTTGATTTGGTCAAGTAGAGCAAGCTTTACATATTTCAGAATTCAGTTAATGGCAGAAGTTACAATTCTGGTTCCTTTTCAGTTGGCAGTGGGCATCATATATTTTGCATTATGTTGTTGCAAAGTAGTACAGTTTAATGATATGGTCTTACCACTAGCTCTACAAGGATATCATCCATGGTCCCTGCTTGTATTGCATTGCATAGATAACACGATTTGTTTGATAGCTTGACTGAACTTTGGCCGCTGCTCCATCGATGGCCAAATCATAGGTTGCAGCTCGATCTGGGACTTGCAGTAGGAAAGCAAGCATTGATGTCTTCTTAGGTAAGTGAATTGTATCCTTGTTGAATTGTATCTGCTGTTGTTGTTGATTTATTATCTCTACTCCTAATGTCTCAGTTGGTAGTCTCCGTTCCACGGTTAATTTTCGTCCCACCTACTATGGTTTTTTTTCGTCCCTCGTCCCACCTCACTGTTAGCCGCGTCAAACCAAAAAAACCACGTCGCGATGCCCCCCACGCAGTCCAGGGCCGCACCTCCCGTCGCACCCATCTACAAGCGAAGGAAAAAAAACCTACGAAAATTAACCAACGAAAAAAAACCATCGAAAGAAAACCAGCGAAAAAAAAACGTCTGGCAACGTGCGAACGAGCGAGCGAAGCCTTTGCCCTCGAGCGACGCCACACCAGATCCTTCGCCGTCGCCCTCGCACATCAAGCCGCCGCCCTCGCCCTCGCAGCCGCCGCCGATCCCCTCCCCCATCTCCCTCCCTCAAACGCCGCCGCCCGTCGCTGCCGCCCCCGACACCTCCCGTCGCGGGCAGGCGGGAGGAGCCCTGCCCGGCCATGGCGACACCGCCGGCGGCCTCCTCCTCCCCCTCACCTTCTCTCCCTCTCCCAAGGGAGGGAAGGGAATGGAAGGGATCCGGCGGCAAGGGGAGGCAGCGCCCAGATCCGCAGCCGCACCGGCGGGCCGCCGTCCCTCGAGATCGTCCATGGAGGTCCGACCCGGCTGCAGCCATGGACTGAGACGCCCGAAACCCTAGCTACCCGTGGAGGTCCGACGCCTCAACCTCCAAGGAAAGGACGCGCGCCGGCTGCAGGCCATCTCCGGCGACCTCCGACCATGGTGCGCGCGCCTCCTTCCCTTGTCTTGTCGGTTTCTTCATGCCCCTCCTTGTGATTCCTTTCCTTTCCTTTCCTTTGTTTTCTGTGCAGGTTGCTCGGATCTGGACCAGCTGCTGCTCCTACTGCTTCAGGTGGACGAGGACGAGCCCTCCCTCATGGCTGCTGCGGCTGCCTACTCCCTCCTCCTACCCCCTGGCCTGGTGTGGTGAGCTCCACCCCTTCCCTGCACATCTCATCTTTTGATTGCAAATGGTCTGGACACAACTTGGTGGTGTTTGCTAATGTGCACGTATCCGTCCAGTTTGAACGTGTGTGCAATCAAATTGCTGTATATTGTGTTGTTTGATTCTTGCTTGCTTGCTTGAGCAGAGGAAAATCGTGTATAGATAGACACAATCATTGTTCTTCATTTTTGACAGCCCAAAGTCATTATTCTGCACCACATAATTCTAATTGCTCGCTTGTATGGATTTCAAGTAATCTCTCTAGCATCCTTATTCTAACAGTGGTTTGGTGCATGTTATTTATTAATGAACTTGATCAAAACTTCTTTATTTTAAGTACATTTGTACTTCCAGTTTATTCATCCAATTAGATTTGCAAACAACTTGCTTTTCTAGCATGGTCATTTCTTGTTGGCATTAGAAGATGTCTCTGCTTCACATTATCACTTGCAATATGGATTGTTCTTCAAAGTGGGAAATGCCGCATCATTACTTACGGTTCTGCCGATTGTAAGAGAGCAGTATTCTTCCATCTCCAATCAGAAATAGCTGCTAACTAAGCGCATCAGTTAGAAGAGAAGTTAGAGCTGACGGGAGTGGTGCTAACAGTTTCCACAATAATCGTCTGACAGATAAATATATATCTTCTCATTTTTCAGATTTTGTTGTTCAATCCAGTTAAATCTATTAGCTTACTGTTTGTGGTATAACTATTTCTAGAATTTACAATGTGGTTTCCATGCCTATTGATTTAACTTGATGAGAAAAATTAAACCTATGTTATTCAAAATTTAGTGGGGACCGTTCTTGATTTTTGAATGCACTGCCTATAAGGTAGCTCTGAATAAATCTTCTATAAAATAAAAATATTTTATTGTTAAATTTTGTATTTTTAGAAGCAGATACCATTCATTGTTTTTTCATTTACAACTGCACATGTTCAGTTATGTGTCCATATATGCGGTACGGAGTTTTAGATATGAAGCAAACAGTTCAAGGTATTTCGTATTGGTAGAGCTTAATCCGTGATGTGTGATGCTTTCTAATGGCACTGTATATTGTATAATTTAACATATAACTCGTTATAATTCTGTTAAGTCGTACTTATACATCTTACAACCAACATGTGTAGTGATCTACTCAGCCACCTTCTTAAAAGTGAAATTTCTTGCCAATTATAGCTGCATGCAAGAATTGATTTTCTATCTGGTAGCTATTAGTATGTTTTAGAAGGGAGATTACTTTGCTTCAAGGTACAGGATGTTGTGATCTTTGTTTTTATTGCCTTCTTGTATTTCTGACATTGACTTCCTTCTTTTCCTTTCATTCTCAGTGAACAAAGGAAGCCTTGCGCCAAGGAGAAGCAGAACTCTCGTTGTTTCTTGTATTCACCGTACCGTAGGAAGAAATGTCCAAGGTAATCAAAATTTATTGGGGATACCCATGCCTGCAATTAGATTACAATACATATTTTTTATGACAGTTGAATGGCGCTCAAATCTGTGTGCTAAAAGTAGCTCAGTGGTGTTTACCTGAATGAGTGCCCACAATGTCCAGTAGAGGTGTGATGTTAATCTGAAGGTGCTTGTTTCAGTCTAAGGCAAGGAAGTTTTAGAGGCCGTCGATAGCTTTCCAAAGATACAATGTTTGTGCAATTCAGAATAGTGATGGTCAAGATATCCCCACATAGCAGTTCTGCTGTTCCAGGATTTTCAGTCCAAGCAGATTTATGTTTTGCAAGAAATAGTCTACTTATTACAGGCAGAACCAGTTTTTCGTCACAACATGAATTTCCTGCTGATATACTAAGTGTGCTCATCTGCTTGATTTGGTCAAGTAGAGCAAGCTTTACATATTTCAGAATTCAGTTAATGGCAGAAGTTACAATTCTGGTTCCTTTTCAGTTGGCAGTGGGCATCATATATTTTGCATTATGTTGTTGCAAAGTAGTACAGTTTAATGATATGGTCTTACCACTAGCTCTACAAGGATATCATCCATGGTCCCTGCTTGTATTGCATTGCATAGATAACACGATTTGTTTGATAGCTTGACTGAACTTTGGCCGCTGCTCCATCGATGGCCAAATCATAGGTTGCAGCTCGATCTGGGACTTGCAGTAGGAAAGCAAGCATTGATGTCTTCTTAGGTAAGTGAATTGTATCCTTGTTGAATTGTATCTGCTGTTGTTGTTGATTTATTATTATTACTGGTTTCTCATACATAGACAACAACAATTCTAGAATATCATCATCCAATTCTGAGCATATAGGTTTTAGTACAAGAACACCCAAATCAATGAAATAGCTGCTACCTCCCTTTGCCGGCGCCGAGGTCCTAGCTCTGCCTCCGATGGAGCTGCAGTGCAACCATGGTACTAGATGCTGGTTTGCCTCTTCTCTTCTAACTTAATAAGATCTGATGTGTTTGTGCTTAAATGATTCTTGATGATGAGCTGATATGATTAGTAGATATCTGAAACTAATGGATCATATATCAGGCGTCAAATCTGAATTTTCACGCATGTGCACTAATGGATCATATACCTGGAGGCGACGCTTGTCTGAATTGTTTTGTGGATATGCTGCACTTCACAGTTTTTCTTCTACCACAGTAACATCTCTTGACTATTACATGATCAATGTATTCGTGAGGAATTGCAGGTTTTCTTTGCCTCAAAGGTGCACACATACTGTAGTTAGCCATTGATGGTTTTGTGGCTTCAGCCATGATACTAAAACGGTTCTCAATTTTGTGCTTCATTGCAGTCAATAGGTACCACGTATTTGTTTCGATAGAAGGTGACATGTTTCTACTTTTTACACTACAATCGGCCCCGTAGATGGACATAAAGGATATTTGCCTGATGAAAATGTGCTTTTGAGTGCGGTGAATTTTGCCTGATATGTATTCTTGATGTATGGTGGATGGGGAAGAGCGACGCGGCCTTTCTGTTGATCCATCGCCAATTGCTCCTGATCTTTCCCTTCACATCAGCCCTCTGTCGCCGGTGGATGACAAAGGCAAGTAACTATAACAAAGACTTCTTTCCTACTATAACAAAGACTTCTTTCCTACTATTTTTTACCTACATCTTTTTCGCCGTAGTGGTTTGTTATTAGTTGATACCAAGTACCTATTCTCCTTTTTTGTCTTTAATCTTCTGCTCTAGATATATTTGTATTAACTTTGAAAAAAACAAATGACATGAATTAGATTAAGCTAATCAACTTCCCATTGTTTGTATTTTTTTACTTCTTTTCTTGCATGCACATGTACATAACATTGAAGGGCACAGACAAATCATGAGTTGCACATAAAACTCGTGGTGCCTAGATCCTGAACACCTTGTTACCTTTGAAATTAATTTCATGGCTTGAGTTATTTTATTCAAGGTCATGTCACACACACTGATGAATTATTGGCATGGGATAATCTCTAGCTAGCGAGCACCTAGCCTGTTTGCTCCATAAAGCACGTCTGCACATATATTTTGTACTGTAAGCAATTCCTTTATTCGCCTTGAAAATCTAAATAGTATGGAAATCAGGAAAATTATATAGCTATTTGGGTGTATCTCTACTCCTAATGTCAGGGTTATTTTATCAACTACTGGGTTGTTGATCTACATTACGGTTTAATTCTTACACGAATTAATGTTGACTCGATTCCCTGTAGTAGGTTGAGAGGCTTCTCCTCTCATGATTTACTCTGATTAGTTTGCTTGGCTCCATGCTCCTCATGATTTCTTTGAATTTTTCTGTAGGAGCTCGATCAAAAATCACCTAAGAAAAATATGTCGTTCTTCTCTACAATGGTTGCATGTGGAATTTGAGGAGAATCTGTGCACCAGCATCCGGCTCCTTGATGTTGCTCTGATCATATTGTGTAAATATATTTCTAATAAAGCAATCGCCCGATGGTGTACATGTTAGAAATAACAAGATGTAATCATCAAGTGTGAGAGATGGCAACATCATGATGGGATGGTATGTACTGTTGTGCTCATCAATAGGTTAGTCTTTCATTCTCTTGCAGCCAGTATGTTTTTTGTTATGCAAACAATTAGGAAATATCTAATTTCTATGTACGTCCAAATATATATAAGTGGTTGTTGTTAACACTGAATTTGGATTTGTTAACGGTCGCTGCATTTGGTCTATCCCGAGCCTCTGGCTGTGGATCATGTTCTTTTGATATCCGCTTGCCACGGTATGTTATCTCTGGTTGTGGTTGTGGCTGGACTTCTGGTATGTGTTACCTCTAAATTTGCAGCAAATAGCATTTCATTAGAGATGGCTTTGCAGCAAATTGCAAATCGCGCAAACCAAGCCATCGCCGCCTCGTCGCTCTCGCCGGGAGCGACAACAACCGCCGGTCTCTTCTTCGCCTTCTTAGCCGGCATCTCCTCCATCCGGATGCCCTGCGGCACGAGCCACTCCGCCACAGCCTGGGACTCGACCTCCGGGAAGTTTAGGTCCGTCTTCGGCCGTCCGGCATGCCACACCGCCACGCCGTAGGCACGCGCGGCCTCATCGGCGGTGGGATACGTGCCGAGCCACCAACGCTGCCCGGCGTCGGAGAACTCCAGTCCGAAGTTCCCGGAGGGCTTCGCCCTCATGCCGAAGAAACCGGACTTGCCCTTCTTCGTCTTCTTCGGCGCCATCGGGGAGCGGGCGGCGGCCGAGCGGGGAGCGGGGCGGCGACGTGCGGCGCGGGGCGGAGGCGGACGGAGCGGGGCGGTGGCGTGCGGCGCGGGGCGGAGGCGGACGGAGCGGGGCGGAGGCGGCGTGCGGCGTGGGGCGGCGGCGTGCGGTGCGGGGCGGAGGCGGATGGAGTGGGGCGGCGGACGGACCGGAGAGGAGGCGGACGGAGCGGGGCCGGGCGGAGGATGGACCGGAGGCGGAGGCAGCCGGAGAGGAGGCGGGCGGGGTCGGGGCGGGGCGGGGCGGAGGCGGCCGGAGCGGAGGCGAACGCGATGGGGCAGCGCGGCGGCAGGCGGCGGCCTAGGCGGGGTGGAATCAATGGCGGGGGTCTGGATCTACGGCGGGGCGAGCCCTTAGAAAGTTAACATGTAACTCTTGCAAACTATTTCAAGAGCCCGTGGCAACGCACGGGCACTCTACTAGTCAACTATTAGGAACCTGCAAGATGGTACGAACTACGAAGGCACCAGTTTATTAGCAAACTATTAGGCTTCTTAAGTTTAGTACTTGCCTTAAGAGATTATTGGATAATCCACCATTAAACCAGACATCAAGCGAGAGGAACTGTGATGACACTAAGGCACCAGATACTAACTAATTAGGTGCGCTCGAAATGTTGCTCCGCGCCGTACATCTGTTGACACCTTCTACTGGGATTTGTGTCTGGCGCTCATCACAACTTATGGCGGGAGTCACCGACTACCGTTTAACAGACTAGCGTTGCTAATAAAACCTACTGTTTGCTGATAGCCATAGGCAATAAAATAGGATCGTTGCATCGGTCGACACAATCGCTGTCTCCAACTCTCCATGCACGACTGGAGTGGCTCCACTCTATTATAGTTCTTCTGCTTACGATGATTTACCAATCGTTCTGGACAATATACACCCATACATATATGTGGAGTGTATGCTGTAAATAATCATTTAAATCTTTCTGAGAATACTGTGCTTTCCGATGTCACTAATTTGCACGCATACCGAGCATGTTTTGTAAAACATGTAAAAAAATCAGCTGAATCCTTATAGTTGTAGGTATGATTGCTTTAATCAATTTCATTCCTATTATATCGTGTGGACCAAGTTATTCTCTGATAAATAGTATAATGCCAATTCAAATAAGCTCTGCAACTTCTAGGGTCCAAATTAATTCGAATTTCTTTTGGGGGTAGTTTAAGAAACATGTTACGCTTGCACAAAGTAAATTGTTTGTTATCAGAGGATAAATTAAGATTGTAGCGAGCGCAACGAGGGAGTCGTGCGGGAGCATGCCGAACCGGTGGAGGTTGCCGATCGAGGCGGCGGGTTTCTTGGCCATAGCCGATCGTGCCTGCATTGGTTTACAACAGCCCGATCACAATAGTCTCTTAATTTCGTCGAAAAAAAAGTCTCTTAATTGTTCATCAGTAATACCAAAATCCACTTACTTACGGGCCTAAATGCACTTTTAACTGGGCTCTGGTGGAGCTTGGTGCAAGTATAAATGTAACGATCGGACAAGATGGCCATGTGCAGGCCACAACAGAGCAACACGTACGGAGCCGGGTTAGGAGATGCAAGGAGATGCAAATGGAGGAAGAAAATTGAAGGGTTCGTGGCTTCCACAGAGAGCAAGGAGGGAAGCTACACTTTGTTTTCTCGCATGATACTAGTATGAAATAGAGTACTCATAATTATTTCTTTTACAGCTTGAGAAAATGCAAAACTCAATGGAGCGCCTGATGAAACCTGGTAGTAAATAGAATTAACGACGACCTCTCCGGCGCCCAAGACTTGCTTGAACTAACATCATGAATGAATCGGCTACCATATATGTGTGTACATATCGTGCAAATACATCAAGCTAGATAGATTGAGGAGATATGCTTAGAGCATCTCCAATAGATGATGTAAAATGCATCACCAAAAAGTGTTAGATGTAAAATATACATCACCAAAAAGTGGGTTTTACATCACCAAAAAACACCCAACTCCAACAGATGATGTAAAATACATCAGCCGTGCGGCCGCCGCTCCAACAGGTGATGTAAAAATGGCCCACGGCCGCGCGGCAGCATCGCTACAGCCGCACTCCAGCAGCACTACAGCCGCACTCATTCGAATTAAAATCATCATATGGACATATAAAATCAACAATATTTCAAATTCAACATGAACTCAACTTTCATAGTAAACATAGTTCATAATCCAACAAACAAAAGTGCATCATATCAAATAAAGTTCATGATCCAACAAATAAAAGTGCACATAAACATAAGATAAAACATAGCATCTCAACTTTCATCCTCTCCGTTGTCACTTGTCACATTGTGGACATTGGCATCATCATCATCAATGGGTTCTTTCTCGACGGTCTCATGCATTGATGCATCGATGCCGCCACCTCCACCGGAAGAACCTCCCATGCCACTTGTGTTGCCACCGAAGCCATCTCCCGTGCCACTCATGTTTCCACTGAAGCCACCATCCATGTTGCCACTGAAGGCACCACCCATGTTGCCACCACCACCCATGTTGCCACCAAAGGCACCACCCATGTTGCCACCAGAGGCACCACTCATGGCACCTCCCATCATGTTCATGTAGCCACCCATTCCATCAATTTCACCACCCATGCCACCTCCCATTCCTCCTCCCATTCCACCCATGGCACCTCCCATTCCTCCTCCCATCATGTTTCTCATGAGCATGGTCTTCTTCATGATCATTTCGTCGCGACAAAGCTCGACATACGCTTTTTGCTTGGGGTCGAGGCCACTTGTGTCCATGAACATAAACTTGAGTGCCTTCTCCACCGTCTTAAGCTCATCGGCCGCCACCTTACTCTCCTCTAGTTCCACCTTCCTCTCCTCGGCCGCCGCCAACCTCTCCTCGGCCGCCGCCCTCCGCCGCTCGACTTCCCCCCTCTCCTTCATTTCTTTCAATTTCAACATTTTTTTTTCTTCGGCATACTCTTTGCTCGCAATGACAATGGCGTCAAATCCTTCTTTATGATCATTGTCTCCGGCCTTGAGCTCTTTGTTTTCTTGTTTCCATTCGGCCTATATGAGCTCCTTCTTCTCTCCTCACCACCATCATCATCATCATCTTCATGATCAACAACCAAACTCTTCTTCCTCGAAGCTTAATGAGCTTCCCGATGCTTCCACTTCTCCTCATCCTTGAGCTCTTTGTAGCTATGATAAAAAATGAAGGGTTTTCCTTTCTTCTTCTTCTTCTCCCCATTCTTGTTTCTTCCTCGGAACAACCTTGGGCAATCATTTTCTATAAATTCATGACCATGTGTGTCTCTCCCAAGATGTGTAACCAGGATATGATGATTGTTTAGCCCACGTGCGTTTAGACACCACACTGTGGTCTGCGGCAGTGTCCAAGTCCTTGATTAGGTTCCGGCCATGTTTGGTCGGTACCTATTTGGTTGCCCTCCGCTTGCTCTTGTTCTTTAGGTTCTCCTCGTACTGGAGGACCTGGTTCCAGCATTCCTCAACAATCTGGCCCGAGCAAGCAGCTCATCCTTATCCCTCAGGACTTTCTTGGCGGACCTGATTAGCCTCTCCTCACATCCGTCGTGGCGAGGACTGCCAAGCAATTCATTCAGGATATCTTCATCGTAGGGACCGAATTCGCTATTAGGCTCCCCCTCGTGCACCGACATGTCGGGCTGAGGGCCACTGCCGTTGCCATCGGCAACCTCGTCATCATAGCCGCCGTCATTGCCGGCGGCCGGCGTGTCCACCATATAGCAATCGTAGGTCAAGGTTTCCTTCCACTTGCCCGAGGACATCATGGTCAGTGGTTGGCTGTCCGCGGACTCGCCTACCTCCTCTTCTGTGTCTTCTGCCACTTCGGTGGCTCCTTCGAGGACATCGGTGAGATCTTCGACGTTAGCGACGAGATGGGTGGTGGGTGGGTCGAAAAAATCGACACTCGCGGGGAGCTCCACAATCCGATCTGACGCCCAGATCAGTAATTCTGATTTCATGATCTCCTGAATCCGATCTAACATCACATCCAGGAGGAACTTCTCACGCTCCTCCTTCGCCTGATCTGACACCAGTATCAGGGGAAGCGGCTTCAGAATCCGATCTGACATCGACTCCGGCACGGGTTTCTCACACACGTCCTGGTCCTGATCTGATATTGGCCCCAGGGGAAGCGGCTTTGGGACCTGGTCTGACACTGGCCCCGGCATGGATTTCGCATGCTCATCCGAGGTCGGATCAGAGATCGGGACCAGGGATAGTGGTGTTGGGACCCGAAACATCGATCTCGGAACAAGGTTCACACCCTCCTCGGAAGCTTGACCCGAAATCACGCCTAAGGAGAGTGGCTTCGGGATCCGATCTGACACTGATCCCGGTAAAGGCGTCTCACGCTCGACCTGGGCCTAATCTAATATCGGGCCCAAAGATAGCGGCTGGTGCTGCTCCTCGGACCGGCGTGAAACCAAACCTGAGAAGATCAGCTTTTCGCCGAGATCCGCGGTGTATTCTGTTGGAAATATGCCCTAGAGGCAATAATAAAATGGTTATTATTATATTTCCCTGTTCATGATAAATGTTTATTATCCATGCTATAATTGTATTGACCGAAAACTTAAATACATGTGCGGTTATATAAACAACACCGTGTCCCTAGTGAGCCTCTACTAGACTAGCTCGTTGATCAAAGATGGTTAAGGTTTCCAAACCATATACATGAGTTGTCATTTGACAACAGGATCGCATCATTAGGAGAATGATGTGATGGACAGACCCAACCATAAGCTTAGCATATGATCGTGTCACTGAGTTCACTTTGCCGTAGCTTTCGTAATGTCAAGTATCTGTTCCTTAGACCATGAGATCATGCCACTCCCGGATACCGGAGGAATACCTTGTGTGCTATCAAACGTCACTTCGTTACTGGGTGATCATAAAGGTGCTCTACAGGTATCTCCGAAGGTCTCTGTTGGGTTGCATGGATCGAGACTGGGATTTGTCACTCCGTGTGACGGAGAGATATCTCTGGGCCCTCTCGGTAATACAACATCACAAGAAGCTTCACTTGACTAATGAGTTTAGTCACGGGATCTTGTATTATGGAAACGAGTAAAGAGACTTGCCGGTAACGAGATTGAACTAGGTATGGAGATACCGACGATTGAATCTCGGGCAAGTAACATATCGCCGGACAAATTGAATTGCATATGGGATTAACTGAATCCTTGACATCGTGGTTCAACCGATAAAGATCTTCGTGGAATATGTAGGAACCAATATGGGCATCCAGGTCCCGCTATCGGTTATTGACCGGAGAGGTGTCTCGGTCATGTCTACATAGTTCCTGAACCCGTAGGGTCGCACGCTTAACGTTCGATGTCGCTAGGGTAGTATTGAGATATTAATAGTGGAATGTATGAAGGTTGTTCGGAGTCCCGGATGGGATCCGGGATATCACGAGGAGCTCCGGAATGGTCCGGAGGTAAAGATTTATATATAGGAAGTCATATTCAGGGTTCCGGAAAAGTTCGGTAATTTTCGGTAGAGTACCGGGAAGGTTCTAGAAGGTTCCAGGGGTTCCACCGTGGGGCCCAACGACCCGGGAAGGGCCCACATGGACCGAGGGGTCGGGCTACAGCCCACATAGGCTGGCCGCCCCATTCCCAAGGCACATGTCGTTTAAATCTAGAGATAAGGTCTTATCTCTAAATTTAAAGGGTTGAATCTAGAGATAAGATGTTATCTCCAAGTTTAAAGGGATTTCTCCCTTGTGGCAGGCCCTAGATGTGTTTTGGACGTCCTGCCCTGCCCCCTAGCCTATATATAGAGGGGGAGGCGCATGGGGGCAGCCACCCCTTCACCCTTGCCCGTTGCCTCTCCCAACTCCTCCCATCTGTCTCCGGTACGCACTTGGCGAAGCCCTGCCGTAATTCCGCTGCCACCACCACCACCTCGCCGTTGGGCTGGTTCCAATCTCATCTACCACCTCTCCCTTGCTTGCTGGATCAAGGAGGAGAGGACGTCATCGAGCCGCACGTGTGCTAATCTCGGAGATGCCGTCCGTTCGGCGCTAGATCGGATTGGATCGCGATTGGATCGTGAAGAGTACAACTACATCAACCGCGTTACGACGCTAACGCTTTTCGGTCTACGATGGTACGTAAGACACACTCCCCTCTCGTTGCTATACATCTCCTAGATTAGATCTTGGGTGTTTCGTAGGAATTTTTTTAATTTTCATGCTACGTTTCCCTTCAGTGGCCTTAGAGCTAGGTCTATGCGTAGATGTATATGCACGAGTAGAACACAAAGAAGTTGTGGGCGTTGATTTTCAGAAGTTGTGGGCGTTGATGTTCAGATCGCGATTCGGCGGTATTGTGGGATGAAGCGGCCCGGACCAACCTTACTTGTCCTCGCACAAGAGACCGGTTCCACTGACTGACATGCAACTTGTATTGCATAAAATGGCTGGCGGGTGTGTGTCCCTCTTACTTTAGTTGAATCTGATTTGACAACGGTGGTCCTTGTAGAAGGTTAAAAGGTAACTTGTATATCACCGTTGTGGCTTTGCGTAGGTAAGAACGGTTCTTATATGATGCCCATAGCAGCCACGTAAAATTTGCAAGAACAAAGTAGAGGACGTCTAACTTGTTTTTGCAGGGCATGTTGTGATGTGGTATGGCCAAAAACGTGATGTGATATATGTTGATGTATGAGATGATCATGTTTTGTAATAGGTTCACGACTTGCATGTCGATGAGTACGGCAACCGGCAGGAGCCATAGGGTTGTCTTTAATATATTGTATGACCTGCGTGTCAATCATTAAACGCCATGTAATTGCTTTACTTTATCGCTATGAGTTAGCAATAGTCGTAGAAGCAATAGTTGGCGGAGACAACCACGTGACGACACGATGATGGAGATCATGGTGTCATGCTGGTGATGATGGAGATCAAAAGCACGATATGATAATGGCCATATCATGTCACATATATTGATTGCATGTGATGTTTATCTTTTATGCATCTTATTTTGCTTAGGACGACGGTAGCATTATAAGATGATCCCTCACAAATAATTTCAAGATAAAAGTGTTCTCCCTAAGTATGCACCGTTGCGAAAGTTCGTCGTTTCGAAGCACCTCGTGATGATCGGGTGTGATAGACTCTACGTTCGCATACAACGGGTGTAAGCCAGTTTTACACGTGCGGAATACTTGGGTTAAACTTGACGAGCCTAGCATGTACAGACGTGGCCTCAGAACACGGAGGACCGAAAGGTCGAACATGAGTCATATAGTAGATATGATCAACATGGAGATGTTCACCATTGATGACTACCCCATCTCACGTGATGATCGGACATGGGTTAGTCGATGTGGATCATGTAAACACTTAGACAACTTGAGGGATGTTGATTTAAGTGGGAGTTCACTAGTAATTTGATTAACTAAACCACTTATCATGAACATAGTCTAAATATCTTTGCAATTTTATGTTGTAGATCAATGGCCCGCGCTGTAGCTCCCCTGAATTTTAATGCGTTCCTAGAGAAAGCTAAGTTGAAAGATGATGGAAGCAACTATGCGGACTGGGTCGTAATCTGAGGATTATCCTCACTGCTGCACAAAAGACTTATGTCCTTGATGCACCGCTCGGTGCGCCACCCCCTCCAGCGTCATCTTTGGATGTTGTGAACGTCTGGCAGGCACGTTTTGATGACTACTCGATAGTTCAGTGCGCCATGTTTTATGGCTTAGAACCGGGGCTCCAAAGACGGTTTGAGCACCACGGAGCATATGAGATGTTCCAGGAGCTGAAATTGGTATTTCAAGCTCATGCCCGGGTCGAGAGGTATGACGCCTCCGACAAGTTCTTTAGCTGCAAGATGGAGGAGAACATCTCCATTAGCGAGCACGTACTCAAAATGTCTGGGTACTTCAACCGCTTGAATCAGTTGGGAGTTAATCTTCTGGATGAAGTAGCGATTGACAGAGTTCTTCAGTCATTGCCACCAAGCTACAAGGGCTTCGTGATGAACTATAATATGCAAGGGATGGAGAAGACGATCCCTGAGCTTTTCGCGATGCTTAAGGCCGCGGAAGTAGAAATAAAAAAAGAGCATCAAGTGTTGATGGTCAAAAAGACCACTAGTTTCAAGAAAGGCAAGGGAAAAGTGTAGGAGATATGCCCTAGAGGCAATAATAAATGTTATTGATTATCTCCCTGTTCATAATTAGGTTTATGTTCCATGCTATAACTGCTATGGTTCTCGAGTCTGCAATAACCACGAGGCTCGGAGGAAGACTCATATGCACGTGTGGGATAATAAACGGTAAAATGTATTCCTAGTCAAGCCTCTAGGACTGGCTCAAGTATTGCATGATGATCCTGTTTTCCTGATCATGGGCATGGCTATGCCGGAAATTTTGAGGGCACAATTGTTGGTAGAACACTTGTGTTGAATCGACCCGATTGATGTTATGCTATGAGATACATTCGTCATAAGTTAATGGTTAATAACACAGAGAAGTTAACGTTTGCATAATTCCTTAGACCATGAGAGTGTCGAGTTTCTTCATGCTTGCTTCGTGAACTTTGGGGTTTGTTAAACGTCATCCGTAAATGGGTGGCTATTACGGCGGCTTACGGGTTCATGGAAAGGTATGTCATGTAACTTGATAGCTCAAGATTGGGATTTGCTCCTCCGACGATGGAGAGATATCTCTGGGCCCTCTCGGTGTTACGGTATCCATCATCGTCTGGCCAGACACTTTGTGATTTGATCACAGGGATGCCGGAACACGGGAATGAGAAAAGATAACAATACCGGTAACGAGGTAACTTGCATAGTGGACAAGATGTTGATCCACGGGGATGCAGTAAATCTCACCTCGGGTATTTGTAACATATCGCGAAGCAACAGGAATAGCACATGGCAACTGGAGGTTCACTCGAATATTTATTCGTGTGGGTATAGGGATAGATATGGGTGTCCACGGCTCCGATGTTGATCATTGATCGGAAGGGGTTCCGGGTCATGTCTATGCTTCACCGAACCTATAGGGTCACACGCTTAAGGGTCATCTATCTACTGAATACTAGACATGGAGTCTGAGAGAAAATCACCGAAAAAGTTTTCGGACACCGGAAAAGTTCCGCAGAGAGAACACCGGAACAGTTTCGGTAAAACTGAAAAGTTGTTTCAGGGGATACCATAAAGTCAAATTGGTTTTGGCACATGCCTGATAATTCTTGGAGGGTGCCAGAATCATTCTGGAAACTTTCTGGAATTTTCCGGGATGAAAACCGGAAATGTTCCGGAGCTGCCGAAACCGCTTCAGATGCTTTTCGCAGATGAAAATCACTAATCCGGAATTGTTCTGGATGGCATTGAAAATTATTTTGGTGGGTACTGGAAATGTTCTAAGGCCACATAACTATTTTCAGTTCGACCAGACGCTGAAAAATGTCGTCGTGAATAGTGAAAGTGCTTTTTGGGATATTTTTGGAAAGTCACCTTTTGGGATATTTTCCCAAAAGGCTTCTAGAAGGGATGGATGGATGAGGGCCACCTTGGGGAGGCCCCACAAGTGTTGTGGCCGGCCAAGAAGGGGGCTCCACCTTGGAGCCCCACTTGCCCACTTGCTTTCCCATTTTGCCCTTGGAAAGTGTTTCCTTCATGAGCAAGTTTTGGTATTTTGAATACCCATCCTACCCCTTGGCTTTCCTATAAATAGAGGTGGAGAGGGCTGCCATCTCTTGATCCATTCTCACATACAAGTGCCATTGCAATGATCTGGCTTCTTCTCTCCCTCCCAGCGAAATAGTTTCGTAGAGCCGAAAGGCTGTCTGGGTTCCGGCAGGAACTAGTTCTGGACGGCGAAGCCCTGCCGGATAGATGACACCGTATGTGTGCAACTCTGTAGAGAGATCGTAGTTTCGGTCTTAGTTCGAGAGTGCCTCCCGAAGGGCTGTCCGAGTGACAGTCCGAGTTTCGGAGGTCCTCCCGAAGGGCTGTCCGCGACACCGTCCGGGGGACTGTCCAACCGCCTCCTGGAGGGCTGTCCGCGGGGCAGATGAGGGTATACATCCTCGCAGTTGGGAGGTTGTAAAATCCTAGCTGCGGGGATCTGCACCGCCGATCGTCATCGACTCTACTTCCGCTGCGCTACGAGTCGGTAACGGAAATGATCAAACCTTGTATGCAGTCTCCATAGTGGTCCTGGGCTGGTGCGTAGGCCGAAATTTTTTGTTTTCTGCTGCGTTACCATACAAAAAGAAGGGAAACTTCAAGAAGAATGGCAAGCCAGTTGCCGCTCCAGTGAAGAAACCCAAGGCTGGACCCAAACCTGAGACTGAGTGCTTCTATTGCAAGGGAACTGGCCACTGGAAGCGGAACTGCCCCAAGTACTTGGCAGATAAGAAGGCTGGCAACGTCAACAAAGGTATATTTGATATACATGTTATTGATGTGTACGTTACTTGTGCTCGTAGTAGCGCCTGGGTATTTGATACTGGTTCGGTTGCTCATATTTGTAACTCGAAACATGAGCTGCGGAATAAATGGAGACTAGCTAAGGACGAGGTGACGATGCGCGTCGGAAATGGTTCCAAGGTTGATGTGATCGCCGTCGGCACGCTCCCTCTACGTCTACCTTCGGGATTAGTTTTAAACCTAAATAATTGTTATTTGGTACCTGCGTTAAGCATGAACATTATATCTGGATCTTGTTTATTGCGAGACGGTTATTCATTTAAGTCAGAGAATAATGGTTGTTCTATTTATATGATTAATATCTTTTATGGTCATGCACCCAATGTGAATGGTTTATTCTTGTTGAATCACGATCGTAGTGATACACATGTTTATAATATAGATGCCAAAAGATGCAAAGTTAATGATGATAGTACCACATACTTGTGGCACTGCCGCTTAGGTCATATCGGTGTAAAGTGCATGAAGAAACTCCATACTGATGGACTTTTGGAATCACTTGACTTTGAATCATTTGATACATGTGAACCGTGCCTCATGGGCAAGATGACTAAAACCCTGTTTTCCGGTACAATGGAGCGGGCAAGTGACTTGTTGGAAATAATACATACCGATGTATGCGGTCCAATGAGTGTTGAAGCACACGGTGGATATGGTTATTTTCTGACCTTCACAGATGATTTGAGTAGATATGGGTATATTTACTTAATGAAACACAAGTCTGAAACATTTGAAAAGTTCAAGAAGTTTCAGAGTGAAGTAAAAAATCATCGTAATAAGAAGATAAAATTTCTATGATCTGATCGTGGAGGTGAATATCTGAGTTACGAGTTTGGTACGCATTTAAGACAATGTGGAATTGTTTCACAACTCACGCCACCTGGAACACCACATCGTAATGGTGTGTCCGAACGTCGTATATGAAATGCATGGTGCTAATACAAAGCACAAGTGTGTATAAAGGATATAGTAGTGCACACCCTCTCTCTTTTTCTCTCATTTTTTCTGATGGGCTCTTTTTGGCCTCTTTTTTTTATTCCTCACAGGTAGGGGCACACTCTAAATAACATCACACTTTTATTTACTTACAACTCAGATAAATATGATGACTACAAATGAATGCCTCTGGCAGTGTACCAGGATGTGCAATGATCTAGCGTAACATGTAAAACAATAATGAACGGTGGCCTTGCCACAACTATCATGTCAGCTCTATATGATCATGCAAAGCAAAATGACAATGAAAATATAAGTCATGTAATGTAACAATGGAAGTTGCATGCCAATGTATCTCGGAATGGCTATGGAAATGCCATAAAAGGTAGGTATGGTGGCTGTTTTGAGGAGATACGTGTTTTACGTGTGGAAGAACAAGAGGAAGTCCTCCCACGGGATTTGGATGCACCGGCGAAGTATGCACCATGTCTCAATGTGAGAGTGGGCAATGAATGGTACCGAAGAGGCTAGCAAATATTTGGATAGGTGGAAGTGCATTTGAAGACCTTAACTCATAACCCAGAACATCTCACTAATACACCAGGTTACCATGAGACCGATCACTCCAAGGGGTGTGTTTGGCAAGCCGAAGTCCGTTGCGCATCCCGACCTATTCTACGTGAGTGGTTACTTACAATGCTCTACCCCTTAGAATCAGTTTCACTTCAGCGACGACAAGTATTGACGTGTATGACCATACAACACCTCTCCACTACTTTACTCAAGTTCTTCTATCGACACATCCACTAATTACTCACGCATTATCTCAAAATTATTGCAAGGAACCCAATTATCAAGTTCATTAATCTACAAGTTCATGCAAGTTTTTATTATACCACCGAGGAATACCTATTATTTTCAGGACCAACATACAATTCATGCAAATTACCATTTACTATTCAACACTCTAAAAAGATATAAGTTAAGCAAGAGAGTCCTAATCTTTTCTACAAAAGCATGTCATTCCACCGTGCTCTAACATGTAAAAGTGAAGCATAAGAACAATTCTATAAGTGCCTCTACTCAAAAGATATAAGTGAAGATCAAAGAGCATTCTAAAAATATATGACCAATGTGTGTCCCTCTCAAGGTGTCTGACCAGAACATAATGATTGCAATGATCAGCAAATAAAATCAAAAACAAAACAAAATAAATGACGCTCCAAGCATAGCACATAATATCTGAACAAATAAAAACATAGGTCCAACCGAGACAAACCAATAGTTATTGATAAAGGAAGAGGGGATGCCTTCCGGGGCATCCCCAAGCTTAGCCGATTGAGTCTCCTTAGATATTACCTTGGGGTGCCTTGGGCATCCCCAAGCTTGGATTCTTGCCGCTCCTTATTCCTCTCATATCGCTGTCTCTCATCGATCTTAAAAACTTCATTCACACAAAACTTGACAAAACTCATTAGCGAAGTTAGTACACATAAAAATAAATCACATGATCATGTACTGTCAAGACAAGTTGCATAATTATTTTAAAACATTAGCTACTGTATACTATCATTTCCACAATTTATATCCCCCAATATAAGCGATGAAAACTCTAGAACAAGCAGATAACAAAACTATAACAGCAATCTGTGAAAACCAGAACAGTCTGTAGTAATATAATTTATATACATACTTTTCTGACTAAGAAAATTCTGAAAAATTGGGATGTAGCAGAGAATTTGTAATGCAGAACTGTGTAAAAATTTCAGAATTTTATCATGATCCAGTACAGAATGACAATTCAAATACTGAAGACAAAAGTTTCTGTTTCTGCACAGAACTTAGCAAACTTGCAATTGCAGCATCCTAAAGGCACAACTTGGCACATTATTCAAAGTAAAGATACAAACATAATTACTACAGTATCAATAATCATGTTGACACACAAAAACAAAAATAATAATTAATTGGGTTGCCACCCAACAAGCGCTTTCTTTAATGTCTTTTAGCTAGGCATAATGCCAATATCAAGTTTTATCATCATTCAAAGATAAATCATAAGTAGCTCTCATAAGTGACTCATATGACAACTTAATTCTTTTTCTAGGAAAATGTTCCATACCTTTCTTCAATGGGAATTGGAACCTTATGTTACCCTCCTTCATGTCAATGACTGCACCTATAGTTCTTAAAAAGGGTCTTCCAAGTATAATAGGTCATGCAGGATTACATTCAATGTCCATAACAATAAAATCTATTGGAACATAATTTCTATTTGCAACAATAAGAACATCATTAATTCTTCCTAATGGTTTTTTCATTGTATAATCAGCAAGATGCAAATTAAAAGAGCATTCAGTCATAGAATAAAATCCAAGAACATTGTATAAGGCTTTTGGCATGGTGGAAACACTTGCATCCAAATCACATAAAGCATTGCATTAATAATTATCAATTTTAATTTTAATAGTAGGTTCCCAACCATCATCCAATTTTCTAGGAATAGACACTTCTAATTCTAATTTTTCTTCGTTAGCCTTAATGAGTGCTTCTACAATGTGTTTAGTAAAAACTTTTATTGTGATCATAAGCATTGGGTGAATTCATCATAGATTGCAAAAACGTAATACATTCAGTAATAGAACAATTATCATAGTTGAAGTCTTTAAAATCCAAAATAGTGGGTACAACACTAGCTAAAGTCTTGACCTCTCCAAGCCTACTTTTATTAATTTTAGCACAAAGATTTTCACCCTCCCAACTCATGGGACTCCTTTTAGCTAAAGTTGACTGTTCTCCAATCCCATTGTCATTATCATTTTTGACATTCTCAACTCTTTTAAATAAAGATTCTATAGGAGACACACCTATAGTTTTAAGATCATCATTACTAATGGAGTGTAACTGATCAGCTTCTCTTTCTTCCTTCTCTCGTCTAGCTTTTAACATAGCAATCATTCTAGCATTATAATCAATAGAGACTTGGATAGCTTTCAAGGATTCATGAATTTCATCTTTATTAGGTGGCAAAATTTTAATTTTAAGAAAGTCCACCTCATGAACAACACTATCCACAGTTCTAGCAATAGCATCAAGTTTACCAATTTTTTTTTCTATCTTTAAATTAAAAGTCTTTTGAGAATCAATAAAATCTTTAATAGTACTCTCAAGATCAATAGGTATTTTATTATTATTGTAATAATTTCCATAAGAATTACCGTAAGCATTTGCAGAATTGTTGGGGTACGGTCTAGGATTATTACCAAAGTTACCCCTGTAAGCATTTTTGCCAAAATTACTCCTAGAAATAAAATTAACGTCAACACTATCCTTACTTTGTTCAACTAAAGAGGATAATATAGCATCATTAGGATCCACAGGAGCTTGTTTAATAGTCAGCAATGACATAATCATATCAATCTTATCACTGAGCGAGGAAATTTCTTCGACATAATTTACCTTCTTAACAGTTGGTGCTCGCTCAGTGTGCCATTGAGAGTAATTTGTAGTCATGTTGTCCAGCAACTTGGTTGCCTCTCCAAGGGTTATCCCCATAAAGGTGCCACCTGCAACAGAATCTAGAAGATTCCTGGACACAGAGTTTAATCCTGCATAGAAAGCTTGAACTACCATCCAGAGATTTAATTCATGAGTAGGACAATTCTTAAGCATAATTTTCATCCTTTCCCAAGATTGGGAAACATGTTCTTGATCCAGTTGTTTAAAATTCATAATTTGGTTTCTCAAAGAAATATTTTTTGCAGGAGGATAATATTTTCCAATAAAAGCGTCTCTGCATTTTGTCCAAGAATCAATGCTATTTCTAGGCAAAGACAATAACCATTCCTTAGCTCTATCTCTCTAGGAAAAGGGAAATAATTTCAGTTTTATAATATCATTGTCCACATCTTTAGCTTTTTGCGTATTGCAGTGTTCAACGAAATTATTAAGATGAGCAGCAGCATCTTCATTGTAATTTCCAAAAAACTGAGCTTTCATAACAAGACTTACCAGAGCAGGTTTAATATCATAAGACTCCGCACTAGTGGCGGGAGGACCAATAGGAGTACTAATAAAATCATTATTATTGGTACTAGTAAAATCACAAAGCTTGATATTTTCAGCAGTAGACATGATTGCAACGAGAACAAAAATAGCAACGGAAAATATTTTTGTTAGTTTATTATTATTATTATGCAAAGATGCAAGCAAATAGAAAGATAAAAGTAACTAGGCAAGATAGATAACAAGAATATAGTGTGATTATGTGAAGGGACCTGTTTGTTCCTGAAAAAGCTCCCTGGCAACGGCGCCAGAAATCTTGCTTGCTCTCTCGTAACAGTGGTTGGGTAACCCCCAAGTGTAAGGGTGATATAGCCTAGAAGTAAGTATTTCCCTCTGTTAGAGAACCAAGGTTACCAATCCAGTAGGAGCTTCTCCCTAGGAACAAAGTAAGCAGTACCTGCACACAAACGCAAAACATGCTTGTCCCCAACACGGCAAGAGGGTTGTCAAGCCCCTTGTCTTGCTAGTCACAAGATTAAACGCGAGTGATAGAGATAATTGGTAATAAAGTAAATTAAAAAGCAACAGGGCAGCAGAGAATAATTCGGTATTCAGTAAAGGAAAATAGACCCAGGGGGCCATAGGTGGCATCTCTCTCATAGCAGTCAATCGGTGTGGTGAACAAATTACAGTTGGGCAGCGATTAAATTACAATATTTGTATTTATGCCTATGACCATTCATGGTATAATCTCATATAGGCATTACATCCATGATAAGTAGACCGTTAATCGAACTGCATCTACTACTAATACTCCACTCTAAGACCGCTATCCAGCATGCATCTCAAAGTATTAAGTTTACAAGAAACAGAGCATTGCAATAAGCATGATGACATAATGTAGAAAGTAAAACATCAATCAACATGATGAGACACCGTTGTTTTATCCTTAGTGTCAACAATACAATACGTGTCTTGTCCCTTTTTTCACTGGGATATAGATCACCGCAAGATTAGAACCCACTACAATGCACAACTCCCTCTGAAGAATTACCCATCAAACTTGGCCAGAGTAGACAAATAGATCGGAGAGCATACAAAGCAATTTAATTATACAGCAAGAAAAACTGAAAAGATTCAATTGAATGCAATGAACAATCTGATCATAAAGTGACAATTCATCATATCCCAACAAACACACCACAGAATTACATCAGATGGATCCCGATCATGTAAGGCATCTCACGGGATCATGGTATTGAAGATCAAAGAGAGAGAGAGAGTCATCTAGCTACTGCTATGGACCCTAAGGTCCTAAGGGAACTACTCAGACATGTTCATGGAGGCAGCAAGGTTGATGAAGAAGCCTCCCGAGATGAGTTCCCCGTCCGGCAGATCACCGGAACAGGCCTCCAGATTGGACCTTCACGAAACCGGAACTTGCGGCGGCGGAGAAAATCGTATAAAAATACCACGGAGGGTTTCTCTACTTATAGGAACTTATGGCGGTGGAAGGGACGTAAGGCGGTGCAAGAGGGCCCCACGTGGCCAGGTGGCGCGCCCTAGGCCCTAGGCCACGTGACTAGGCCATGTGGGCCCCCTGTGGCTCCTCTCGACCTCCCTCAAAGCTTCTAGGGTCTCTTCTGACTTGGAAAAAATCATAAAAAAATCCCCGGCCCTTTTTGACCTCCATAGATATTGATTTTCTGAAAAGTAAAAAACATGCAGAAAACAGGAACTGGCACTAGGCACTGAATTAATAGGTTAGTCCAGAAAAATAATATAAAATGCTATAAAAAGTATTTAAAAGTGATAATATAATAGCATAAAACAATAAAAAATTATAGCTATTTTTGAGACGTATCACCCCTCTAGGCTTGGCTCAAGGGGCTGCCCCCAATCGGCCACAAGGCCCAAAAGGGGGCGCTACCTAAGGATGGCAGGGGAAGGCCGGATTGGACTTTGGGGGAATCCCTTCCCCCCCTTGGTTCGGCCGAATTGGGGAGGGATTCCTCCCCAAGTCGGCTGCCCTTTGCCCCCCCTCCACCTATATATATGTGTGGAGAGACCCCCCAATGGCACATCAACTCCAAAGAGGATCTCTCCTAGATAGCTACGCTCTAATCCCGGTCTAATTGGTCTAATAGTTTAGACTCCTAATATTATTATTAAAATTTTTTACCCGCAAAAAAAAGACGGGAACGCCGCTAGGCTTCTCTCTCTCTCTAGTTTTCTCGGAGCTCTTCTTCCTGGACGTCGGAGTGTTGCCGGATTACTACTTCGGAACGCGTGGATACCTTGGAGGGGTCGTCTACTTCGACTCTTGATCGGCGGATCGTCTCAAAGAAATTCTTGAGGGCTGGGAGGTATAACCTAGCAGCGGGAATCGTCGCGCTTCATTGACAGAGTACACTGCTTCCGCTACTCTGCTCGTCGGTGAGTTTGATCGTTACACGCACCTTCATAGTGTTTCTGGATGTGATCGTGTAGCATAAATTTTTTGTTGCGTAACACGTTCCCCTACAGTGGTATCAGAGCAAATCTACGAGTAGATGCATGTACGATTAGAGCATATGGTGATATGCGGCATTGCACTTTTATGTGGAGTGATTGGAGAGTTCTAATTACTGGACGTTCATGTTGTAACCCTTAGTTGGAAGTCTGGATAAACGGCATCACGCCTGCTTATTTGATTTATTCATCTCTGCAACTCGTGGGCTCACCGACTGTGATTTGATCTAGGCTCGCAAAGTCGCAAGCCTTAGAGCAACTCTAACAGGTGATGTATAATAGGGCACCCAAAAAAGGTGATGTAAAAAATTATACATCACCAAAAAGGGTGTTTTACATCACCTGTGCAGTTTCTGGTTTTCCAGGTGATGTATTTTAGAGCACCTGTGCCATACTAGGTGATGTAAAATAGATCACCTACACCACAAATTCATTCATCTTCGACAATTCATACTTCAAATTCAACAACTCAAACTTAAATTCGAACACTTCTAATTCATTTCAACGGTTCGATACACTCAAACTCGACTCCAACGATAGATAAAACCTAAACTTCGACATTTTGACCCTAAACATTGACACTTTGACTCTAAAGTTCGACACATAGATAGAACTAAAATTCGAAAGAACTTAAACTTCGACACATAAAACCTAAAACTCATCGTCGTCGGAGCTGGTGAGGTCTTTCCAGAAATCCGAGTCCGACTCGGAGGAGGAGCCCGACGAGATGTCAATGGTGGAGGGGCCAGCCTCCGACGCCGCCGCAGCCGCAGCCTCGGCCTTCTTCTTCTTCGTGGCTTCTCTCGCCGCGAAGTACTCCCTCTCGAACTGCACCTGCTCCGGCTGATCACGGCGAATCTTCTCCATCGCCGCCTCGTCGAGGTCACGAGCCCGAATCTGCAAAAACGCGCGACGGTTCTCCTTCTCCTGCTCGCGGGTCACCATCCGCATAGATGGGGAGAGGAACTGGGCCTCCGCGAGGCTAGGCACGTCGGGGAAGTTCATCTCCGCGCGCGGCCGGCCGAACGTTCACGCGCCGTAGTCGCGTGCGTGCGCGGCGAGCTCCGGCGTGTCGAACGTCCCCATCCACCAGCGCATGCCGTCGACGGTGATCTCCGGGGCGTAGCGGCCTGAGTCCCGCAGCCGCACGCCGAGGAAGCCAGTCGACGATCTCGGGCGGTGGCGCGGCAGCATCTTGAAGCGGCGGCGCGCGATTCGGTGGCGATTCGCACAGAAACGGCGGGGGAACGGCGGGACGGGGCTCGGCGGCGGCGGATCTGGTGGATTTCGGGCGGGGCGGCTGCGGGGACGGCGGGAATCGGCGGCGGGGCGGCTGCGGGGGAAAACGTGCGAACGGCTTCAGCGTGGCGGTTGGGGTCTCGCGCGCGGCCGTTTTAGATATACATCACCTCCCCTGTTGATGTATATTTGCATCACTTGGCCCAAAATTATACAACACCTCCCCAAATTTTACATCACCGGATAAGTCTACATCACCTGTTGGAGAGGCATTTTTGGCCCCAGGTGATGTAAAAGTTAGTTTTTACATATTTTTACATCACCAAGCCTATTATAGGTCACCTGTTAGAGTTTTTTTTTTTTTTTTTTACACTCACCTGTTAGAGTTGCTCTTACAGCAGATCGCGCGGCGCAAGGAAAAAAAAGGAAAGCGAAACAACGATACGCCACGCACGGGCATCCGATTATTCATGCATGGACAAGTGGCTGCTGGCTCACATCACATGTCCGCGGCCGCGCCGTCGTCCATCTCGTCGCCGCTCTTCCCGAGCAGCGGCACGAACTTGAGCATGACTTCAACGGCGTTCTTCACGGCGATGTCGATGAAGGTGCTGGCCTCGTTCCCGAGCGCGGAGCCTCCCCCGGCCAGGTCGGAGAGCGAGCGGATGGTGAGGAACGGCACCCCCTGCGTGTGCGCCACGAGGGCTACGGCCGCGCTCTCCATCTCCACGGGGGTGCACCCGAACTGCTTGCGGAGGAACTGGCGGTACTCGGCGTTGTCCAGGAACACGTTGGCGCTGCAGCCCTTGCTGACCCGGGTGACCCGCGGCGCGCGGGGCAGGCACGTCGTGGCGTTCACGCACGCCGGCAGCTCCATGCCCTCCAGCTTCGCCGCCAGCGCGTAGTACCGCTTGCTGGCGGGCACCCAGAACGCGTGCAGCCGCTCCTCCGGCTCGCCGGACGCCGGGAAGATCTCCTCCGGCTGGTACCAGATGCTGTTGAGCTGGTTCGCGGATAGCTCCGGGTTGCTCTGCCCCACGGTGTAGTCGGAGAAGTTGAGGAAGCCGTACTCCCGGGTGTAGTCGCCGGCGGCCTCCAGCGGTAGCTCGTTATCCTTGCCGTCGCCGAACCGCTGGCCACCCAATCAATCATCCACAAATCAAATCTTGGTCGACCATGACACGTGAAATGTGCAAAAAACATTAATGCTGATAAATCTGTACTACCTGCCAGTTCCAGAGGGAGACGTGGGCCCAGTACTCGGGGATGGTGACGTCGCCGATCTGGAGGTCCTCGTTGGCGTTGCCAGCGATGCCCCAGTGGACGATGCCCTTCACCCGGAACAAGCTCAGCAGCATCTGGGTGGTCAGACCAGCGTTGAGCTGCATCCATTCCATGGTGCAACAGTACGTTAGGTTCTGAGTGTATTTGTAAGAAACATTGTTACACAAAATATAATGATGTATTAGTATTACCATGCTCAGTCCTGTCATGACCATGACGACGCTTTGGCCTCCGATGGTTCCGAAGCGAAACCTTCGCCCTTCAAGCAAAAATCATGCAATAATGTTAGTATTAATTATCAATGACGTTCATGCTGCTTGCATTCGTTAATCTTTACGGTGTAGTTACGACCGATTTTAACTTTTACTTCGATCGTACTTACAAAGGTTCACTGTGCTCGCACATGTGTGGCTTTCATGTGCTTCCATCAATAGGCATATCTCATGTGCTTTCATGCAAGTCGTCCATTAATAACGTCCGGTCTCGCGTTCGATCATCATGTGCTTTCATGCAAGTCGTCCATTAATAACGTCCGGTCTCGCGTTCGATCATCATGTGCTTTCATGCAAGTCGTCCGTTTTCAGGTCATGCATACACTCAAGCCTCAGTGTTTCAGCACGTCCGGTTACTTCTTTCGAGTACCATTCAAATCACAGTACATAATTCAGCCGGTTCTTATACATGAGCAGGCTTGTTAATCAATTCAACCATGTTCGTTCTGATTTTCTGACTCTCATAGTGATATTATGAATAGGCTTGTTTCTTATATTGCGTACGTTTATTTCTTTGACGCAACCAAACTGTAAACATTTCAAGCTTAAGAAAACAGCGTCGATCACGTAATATTAATGGTGCCATTTCATGTCAAGTTATTTTCGCACATGACGTACGTATATGCTTGATCTGATTAGACTGAAAGTACTATTTGAGTGCAGTATTTTACCTTGGATGTCCATGTTAGGGACGCTCTTGCTGGCCACGAAGCTGGGCGACTCAAGCACGGGGACCATCTCGTATGTGTTGGGCACCACGAGGCCGACGAACGGCCCGGCGCGGTTCGCCCGGCGGATGGCGCTCCACGTCTTCTGAGAGATGTACCCCTCCGCCGCCGTGGCCATCAGCGCCACCGCCACGAAGACGGCGGCGATGAGCTGCTGCCGAACACCACCCATGGTCGAGCTAGCTAGCTTCCCTAGCTCCGTTTCTCTATACCACGAGACTTTGTGTGCTGGGCCTGATTGGAGTGTGAGCGTCCCTGTGCAGAGCTGGTGCACGTATATATAGCAACTTAGGTAGCTAGGGTTGGAGTCGTGGGGGAGTTGCTACGGAGTAAATCAAAGGAGCGGGATCCGAACGATGCGGTGCACAATTTTTCACGTATATCTATAGCTAGCTGGTACTAAAAATGTCAACTAACAAATCCTAAAAATTTCCAGATCCCGAAATTAGTTGGTGGAGATCGATCGCGTAGAGATGCTGTTGTGGTCAAGGGACCATCGGAGGTGTATGTCATCCGCGTATAATAATTACAACATATATTAACACAACTCGCATCATATAAAATCTCTCCTAGAGCATTTTAGACCATGTACAGTTCAAGTGGTTGGATAAGCGCTAAGCAAAAATGAATCAGTTTTTTTGCTACAGGGAATAGCATTGGTCAGGCATCAATGTTTCTAAGAAGTGTTTAAGCATTTGACTGGTATAATAGTAGTAGTAGCTTTTAACTAATCACGATATACAAAACCATCTGCTAAATTGTTCTAGAGCATGTATCTACCAGTTAGAAATATGAGGCACACAATTTTTTTTTGCGAGTGGGCACACATTCATCTTTTACCAAAACTTTATTCAACAATACATGCATGGTTTTCATTATATTTTATAAAGTTTGATTTGTAAATTTAGCATTTTCTTTGAAAGGACAGCTGAAACTTTTTACATGAACGAAATCCAGAGAGAATCGGCGCCACGAGCCCATTTCCGTGGGGATTGCCGAAACTACCCCACGTACCCCGTTCCATATCCATCACTTTACATTAGTGTCGGTCCTTTTATTTCGCCAGTGAAAACCAGAGGTTTTTATTGGCTACCATGGGCCATTGGGCCATGTGATTTGGACGTGCGCGGGCCACTACAGGAAACAGCTAATATGCCGACGGCAAAAGGTATGCCGACGGCTTTTTATCGGGGCCGTCGGCATACCTCGGGCTACGCTGACAGCCAGCACAAAGCCGTCGGCATAGTTAGGCCGTCGGCAAAGCTCAGGATATGCCGACGGTCACCGTCGGCATAGTTAGGCAGTCGGCAAAGCTCAGGATAAGCCGATGGTGGCCGTCGGCAAAGCTCCAATATAGGCCGACGGTAGACGTCGGCATAGCCTGGGCCGTCGGCATCCGGCCCATGGACTGACGGAAGGCTGACACCGTTAGAGCTATGCCGACGGCTCTAACGCGGCCGTCGGCATAGATGTTTTTTCTTTTTTATTTTAATTTCTTTTCTGTTTTTTAAAAAGTTTGAATTTGAGAGTTTCAAATCTGAGTTAGGTAAACTTCAACATATACAAATTATATATCAATTTGGGGTAGAATTTTTCATAGAGTATGAATATACACTTTGTTTATGTTTTTGGAAATGTTTAACATGTGACCTCATGTACTTTTGCAAATAGGTCTTTATACTTTCTAAAAATCACAACTAATTCATACTTGCATCGATTTAGACAAACTTTATATGTTTTTGGATCAGAATCTGGAAAGGATTCTGTTGGTATACTATGTTTTAAAATTTGAACAAACTAAAATCATGTTTGTTTCAAAATTTCCAGAAAACACCCTCTTTTTGGGATTTGTTTGTATATTTTTCATTCCTTGTCCAAATGAGGCAAAGTTTATATCTATTTGCATTAGAAAGTTTCAAGGATTTCAAAAATAGGCAATACGCAGCTCTGGAGTGTGCCCCCTTCACGGACGGCACTACCGCCAGCACTTAGAGGGGGAAACTGCGACGGAGGGTCAACCCGGAGGGAATCTTGTGATAGGTTGGACACAAACTTTGTTTTAAAATGTTCCTATGGGCTAACCTACCAAAACCAGGTGGAAAAGTCCATTGGTCAAAGGCCGTCCGTCGAAATTCAAATGGTGTAGCTTTCCCGGTCAATCTGTCTAGGGTTAGGCCGCTCCGGGGTCTTCGGAGTGTAGAAATGCCACCAAAACTTGCATTGGGTCTCCATACATGTCTAAAACTGTGGTGGGAGGTTTAAACACCTAGTATACAGCTCCTGAGTGTGACCCCCTTCACGGACGGCACTACCGCCAGCACTTAGAGGGGGAAACTGCCACGGAGGTTCGACCCGGAGGGAATCTTGTGATAGGTTGGGCCCAAACTTTGTTTTAAAATGTTCCTATGGGCTAACCTACCACAACCAGGTGGAAAAGTCCATTGGTCAAAGGCCGTCTGGTGAAAGTCAAAGGGCTAGATGTCCCGGTCAAACTGGCCAGGGTTAGGCCGCTCGGGGGTCTTCGGAGGGTAGCAATGCCACCAAAACTTGCATTGGGTCCTCATACATGTCTAAAAGTGTGGTGGGAGGTTTAAACACCTAGCACACAGCTCCGGAGTGTCACCCTCTTCACGGACGGCACTACCGTGTGCACTTAGAGGAGGAAACTGCGACGGAGAGTCAACCCGGAGGGAATCCTGTGATAGGTTAGACTCAAACTTTGTTTTAGAATGTTCCTATGGGCTAACATAGCACAACCAAGTGGAAAAGTCCATTGTTCAAAGACCGTCCGGTGAAAGTCAAAGGGTGTAGCTTTCCCGGTCATACAGGGCTAGGGTTAGGCCGCTTCGGGGTCTTCGGTGTGTAGCAATGCCACCAAAACTTGCATTGGGTCCTCACACATGTCTAAAAGTGTGGTAGGAGGTTTAAACACCTAGTACACAGCTTTGGAGTGTGACCCCCTTCACGGACGGCACTACCATCTACGCTTAGAGGGGGAAACTGCGACAGAGGGTCAACTCGGAGGGAATCTTGTGATAGGTTGGACTCAAACTTTGTTTTAAAATGTTCCTATGGGCTAACATAGCACAACCAGGTGGAAAAGTCCATTGGTCAAAGGTCGTCCGGTGAAAGTTAAAGGGTGTAGCTTTCCTGGTCATACTGGCTAGGGTTAGGCCGCTCCGGCGTCTTCAGAGTGTAGCAATGCCACCAAAACTTGCGTTGTGTCCTCATACATGTCTAATAGTGTGGTGGGAGGTTTAAACACCTAGTACACAGCTCTGGAGTGTGCCCCCTTCACGGATGGCACTACCGCCAGCACTTAGAGGGGGAAACTACGACGGATGGTCAACCCGGAGGGAATCTTGTGATAGGTTGGGCCCAAACTTTGTCTTAAAATGTTCCTATGGGATAACCCACCAAAACTAGGTGGAAAAGTCCATTGGTCAAAGGCTGTCCGGTGAAAGTCAAAGGGCTAGATGTCCCGGTCAAACTAGCCAGGGTTAGGCCGCTCGAGGATCTTTGGGGGGTAGCAATGCCACCAAAACTAGCATTGGGTCCTCATACATGTCTAAAAGTGTGGTGGGAGGTTTAAATACCTAGTACAGAGCTCCGGAGTGTGACCCCCTTCACGGACGGCACTAGCGTTTGCACTTAGGGAAACTGCGACGGAGGGTCAACCGGGAGGGAATCTTGTGATAGGTTGGACTCAAACTTTGTTTTAGAATGTTCCTATGGGCTAACATAGCACAACCAGGTGGAAAAGTCCATTAGTCAAAGGGCGTCCGGTGAAAGTCAAAGGGTGTAGCTTTCCTGGTCATACAGGGCTCGGGTTAGGCCGCTCCGGGGTCTTCGGAGTGTAGCAATGCCACCAAAACTTGCATTGGGTCCTCATACATGTCTAAAAGTGTGGTGGGAGGTTTAAACGCCTAGTACACAGCTCTGGAGTGTGACCCCCTTCACGGATGGCACTACCGTCTGCACTTAGAGAGGGAAACTGCGACGGAGGGTCAACCCGGAGGGAATCTTGTGATATGTTGGACTCAAACTTTGTTTTAAAATGTTCCTACGGGCTAACATAGCACAACCAGGTGGAAAAGTCCATTGGTCAAAGGTCGTCCGGTGAAAGTCAAAGGGTGTAGCTTTCCTGGTCATACTGGCTAGGGTTAGGCCGCTCCGGGGTCTTCGGAGTGTAGCAATGACACCAAAACTTGCATTGTGTCCTCATACATGTCTAATAGTGTGGTGGGAGGTTTAAACACCTAGTACACAGCTATGGAGTGTGCCCCCTTCACGGACGGCACTACCGCCAGCACTTAGAGGGGGAAACTACGACGGAGGGTCGACCCGGAGGGAATCTTGTGATAGGTTGGGCCCACACTTTGTTTCAAAATGTTCCTATGGGCTAACCCACCACAACCAGGTGGAAAAGTCCATTGGTCAAAGGCCGTCCGGTGAAAGTCAAAGGGCTAGATGTCCCTGTCAAACTGTCCAGGGTTAGGCCGCTCGAGGGTCTTTGGGGGGTAGCAATGCCACCAAAACTTGCATTGGGTCCTCATACATGTCTAAAACTGTTGTGGGCGGTTTAAACACCTAGAACAGAGCTCCGGAGTGTGACCCCCTTCAAGGACGGCACTACCGTGTGCACTTGGGGGGGGGGGAACTGCGACGGAGGGTCAACCCGGAGGGAATCTTGTGATAGGTTGGACTCAAACTTTGTTTTAGAATGTTCCTATGGGCTAACATAGCACAACCAGGGGGAAAAGTCCATTGGTCAAAGGCCGTCCGGTGAAAGTCAAAGGGTGTAGCTTTCCCGGTCATACAGGGCTAGGGTTAGGCCGCTACGGGGTCTTCGGAGTGTAGCAATGCCACCAAAACTTGCATTGGGTCCTGATACATGTCTAAAAGTGTGGTGGGATGTTTAAACACCTAGTACACAGCTCTGGAGTGTGACCCCCTTCATGGACGGCACTACCGTCTGCACTTAGAGTGGGAAACTGCGACGGAGGGTCAACCCGGAGGGAAGTTTGTGATAGGTTGGACTCAAACTTTGTTTTAAATTGTTCCTATGGGCTAACATAGCACAACCAGGTGGAAAAGTCCATTGGTCAAAGGTCGTCTGATGAAAGTCAAAGGGTGTAGCTTTCCCGTTCATACTGGCTAGGGTTAGGCCGCTCCGGGGTCTTCGGGGTGCAGCAATGCCACCAAAACTTGTGTTGTGTCCTCATACATGTCTAATAGTGTGGTGGGAGGTTCAAACACCTTGTACACAGCTCTGGAGTGTGCCCCCCTTCACGGATGGCACTGCCGCTAGCACTTTGAGGGGGAAACTGCGACGGAGGGTCAACCCGGAGGGAATCTTGTGATAGGTTGGGCCCAAACTTTGTTTTAAAATATTCCTATGGGCTAACCTACCACAGCAGGTGGAAAAGTCCATTGGTCAAAGGCCGTCCGGTGAAAGTCAAAGGGCTAGATGTCCCGATCAAACTGGCAAGGGTTAGTCCGCTCGGGGGTCTTCGGAGGGTAGCAATGCCACCAAAACTTGCATTGGGTCCTCATACATGTCTAAAAGTGTGGTGGGAGGTTTAAACACCTAGTACACAGCTCCGGAGTGTGACCCCCTTCACGGACGGAACTATCGTGTGCACTTAGAGTGGGAAACTGCGACGGAGGGTCAACCCGGAGGGAATCTTCTGATAGGTTGGACTCAAACTTTGTTTTAGAATGTTCCTATGGGCTAACATAGCATAACCAGGTGGAAAATTCCATTGGTCAAAGGCCGTCCGGTGAAAGTCAAAGGGTGTAGCTTTCCCGGTCATACTGGCTAGGGTTAGGCCGCTCCGGGGTCTTCGGAGTGTAGCAATGCCACCAAAACTTGCATTGGGTCCTCATACATGTCTAAAAGTGTTGTGGGAGGTTTAAACACCTAGTACACAGCTCTGGAGTGTGACCCCCTTCACGGACGGCACTACCACCAGCACTTAGAGGGGGAAACTGCGATGGAGTGTCAACCTAGAGGGAATCTTGTGATAGGTTGGGCCCAAACTTTGTTTTAAAATGTTCCTATGGGCTAACCTACCACAACCAGGTGGAAAAGTCCATTGGTCAAAGGCCGTCCGGTGAAAGTCAAAGGGCTAGATGTCCCAGTCAAACTGGCCAGGGTTAGGCCGCTCGGGGGTCTTCGGAGGGTAGCAATGCCACCAAAACTTGCATTGGGTCCTCATACATGTCTAAAAGTGTGTTGGGAGGTTTAAACACCTAGTACACAGCTCCGGACTGTGACCCCCTTCACGGACGGCACTACCGTGTGCACTTAGAGGGGGAAACTGCGACAGAGGGTCAACCCGGAGGGAATCTTGTGATAGGTTGGACTCAAACTTTGTTTTAGAATGTTCCTATGGGATAACATAGCACAACCAGGTGGAAAAGTCCATTGGTCAAAGGCCGTCCAGTGAAAGTCAAAGGGTGTATTTTTCCCGGTCATACAGGGCTAGGGTTAGGCCGCTCCGTGGTCTTCGGAGTGTAGCAATGCCACCAAAACTTGCATTGGGTCCTCATACATTTCTAAAAGTGTGGTGGGAGGTTTAAACACCTAGTACACAGCTCTGGAGTGTGACCCCCCTTCACGGACAGTACTACCGTCTGCACTTAGAGGGGGAAACTGCGACGGAGGGTCAACCCGGAGGGAATCTTGTGATAGGTTGGACTCAAACTTTGTTTTAAAATGTTCCTATGGGCTAACATAGCACAACCAGGTGGAAAAGTCCATTGGTCAAAGGCCGTCCGGTGAAAGTCAAAGGGTGTAGCTTTCCCGGTCATACTGGCTAGGGTTAGGCCGCTCCGGGGTCTTCGGAGTGTAGCAATGCCACCAAGACTTGCGTTGTGTCCTCATACATGTCTGATAGTGTGGTGGGAGGTTTAAACACCTAGTACACAGCTCCCCACGAAAAGGGGGATCTTGTCCCCCTTGCGGGAACATGGTGTTATTCGCGCGCGTTCTCTCCGGAAAAATTCCGGAAGGTCCCAGAACATTTCCGGCACCCTCCAAAAAATTCCGGATGCGTTCCAAAACTTTTCCGGCTTGATGGTTTACTCCAAAACAATTTTTGGTTTCTCCGAAATGCTTCCGGTTTTCTCTTCGAAACATTTTCAGTGTCTTCAAAACTTTTTCGGTGACTTTCTCTCAAATTCCTTTCCTAGTACTCAGCAGATAGATGACCGTTAAGCGTGTGGCCCTATAGGTTCTGTGAAATATAAACATGACCGAAACTCTTTTCTATCAATGATCAATAGCGGAACCGTGGACATCCATACTGACCCCTATACCCACACGAATGAATATTCGAGTGAACCTTTAGTTACCGTGTGCTATTCTTGTTGCTTCGCTATATGTTACAAAAACCCGAGGTGAGATTTATTGGTATCCCCGTGAATCAACAACTTGTTCACTATGCCAGTTTCCTCGTTACCGGTTTTGTTCTCTTTTCTCGTTCCCATGTACCGGCATCCCCGTGATCAAATCACGCTGTGTCTGACCAGACGATGATGGATACCGTAACACCGAGAGGGCCCCAAGAATATCTCTCCATCGTCGGAGGAGCAAATCCCAATCTTGAGCTATCTAGTCCCTTGTCATACTTTTTTCGTGAACCCGTAAGCTGCCGTAATAGCCACCCTGTTACAGATGACGTTTAACAAAACCCAAAGTTCACGAAGCAAGTATGAAGGAACTCGATACTCTCATGGTCTAAGGAATTATGCAAACGTTTAACTTTCTCTGTGTTATAAACCATTAACTTGTGACAAATGGATCTCATAGCATAATAACAATTGGGTCTGTTCAACACAAGTGTTCTTCTAACATTGTGTCCTCTAAGTTGTCGGCATAGTCATGCCCATGATCAGGAAAACAGAACCATCATGCAACACTTGAGCTAGTCTTAGAGGCAAGACTAGGAATCTATTTTACCGTTTATTATTCCACACGTGCACATGAGTTTTCCTCCGAGCCTCGTGGTTATTGTAGACTCGAGAACCATTGCAGTTATAGCATGGAATATAAACATAATTACGAACATTGAGATAAATAATAACTATTATAATTGCCTCTAGGGCATATCTCCTACAGGTTGTTCATACGTATTCTTACCAACATTTTGAGCCACAAACCACCTCACCCAAACCCCTATCTCCCCTCTATGTGAAGGGGGATTTGTGTATGGATCTTGGAGCCATTTGTTGATCTCCTCCATTGTTTCATCTCTCTTCAATCTCCTACTTTCTTGAGTTGCATCTTGTGAGATTGAGAGAGTGAGTTGAGCATCCGTTGCTTGACCTTGCTTTGCATTTGTTGCATTAGTTTGAGCTCCCCACATCGAGTTCGAGTGAGAGTCCGTGAGTTTATTACTCTTGGAGGCCTCCCCGCCTAGACGGTTTGGTGGTGTTTACTTGGTGATCCCTTTGAGAAGTTTGTGAAGAGGACTAGGTGGTCAAGGTTCCTCCGGAAGCTTCCTTGCTTGTGGTGTGCTCCGGAGATGTATGTAAAGGTGTGGTGGTCGCCTTCAAGACCAAAACCGAGTGAATCGAGGATCATCCGTTCGGGGTGACTCAAAAGGGGAGAATACGGTGAGCCACTTGGTGGCGTTCCGAAGCTTTGGCTTCGGCACCGCTGATGGTGTCCTGGACTAGGGGGTGCTAACCACGTTGGCCTCCCAATCATTGGCTGGGCCGAGGACCCCAGACCACCGGTGAGTGGGCCAGTTCACCATGTCCCACGACGTACTCAAGATGGAAACCTCCGAAGACTTGGCGCACACTCCAAGACACGTTCAAATCATCGGCATGTTTATCCCTTAATGTAACCGACCTACATGTAACCCTAGGTACCCCCATGGTCTATATAAGCCGAGGGGCTTTAGACCATAGGGGAAGATTCATACGCATACGATCTCGAGGTAGATCATCCTGTACTTTGTACTCCATCACAATCAATATAATCAAAGCAGGACGTAGGGTTTTTCTTCTTCGAGAGGGCCTGAACCTGGGTAAAACAGGGTGTCCCACTTTGTCCTGTTACCATCTAGCTAAGATCATTAGCTCGGGACCCCCAACCCGAGATCCGCCAGATTCAACTCCGACAACCGCTCCAATAGAGATTATCGCTCTCACGAGTGTGAACTTGGGGATAAATCCGCATCCCCGACTCACTTGTGGTTATCTCATTCCCACACCCTTTACTTTCCGCAATTCATACTTGCTCATAGTGATATATCTTGTGCTAGTTAGAATTGCTTAGTTGTTCCTACATTTCCATATCTTGTGATATAGTTTGTGCTTGCTAGTTTCCTTAAGTGCCTATCTTGTTTAGCATAGGTTGTTGGTGCACTTAGTTGAGCCTAGTATTTAGGATTTGTGCTTGAAAAGTATCCGTTTAGTTTAATTCCGCATTAGGATAAAGCCAAATCTGTAAAAGTTTTAAAACGCCTATTCACCCCCCCCTCTAGTCGTCATCTAGGTCCTTTCAATTGGTATCTGAGCTTTGGTCTCTCCTTGGTAGGTTTCACCGCCTAGAGAGTAAAGATGTCGACTAGTGGTATAGTGCACGATGACACTTTTGTTTTAGTGGCACAAACTATCACTTGTGGAAAATTCGCATGCTTTGTCATTTTCGGGCCATGGGTCCGAATTTTGTGTCAATCGTTCTTGTAGGGGCTTCTCCTTGGAAGGATGAACTTTTTCCTACTATTGAGAAAAATGATGATATGCGCTATGGGTATGGTGCTAAGAATGTTATAATCTGATCTATATCCCTCGAGGTGTATGTGTCAATAATGACTTGTGTGACGGCTCATGGGATGTGGACCAAACTTGAAGAAATATATGGTGGGTCCACTCTTGATGAGGTAAATCATCTTTCGAAGGAGTCAATTGGGGAGTTCTCCACATCTTCATATCATGAAGAACTCCATATTGCTTCCTCCTCCATGTGCTTGGACATTTCATCTTCTTCCACCTCACCATCATATGGCATGTCCCAAGGTAAGGACATGGTGAGTGGAAATATCATATGTGATGATGATGTTGTTCTCAACTTTGATGATCTTTTATGTATAAATGGTGATGTTGTAGCTTCTATGAACTTGAGCATATGTAGCAAAAATGACCTACATTCTTGTGTTGATTGTCCATGCATATCATATAGAGATTCCTTGAATATATTTTGTGATGATATGCTTCATATTCCTTGTTTCCATGATCTATATGCTTCTATTTTCTCTAGTTGTTGTTTGACTAAAAATATAGTAGAAATAAGGAAAAATAGTGTGCACATCATTAATGGAGAAATTTCTAAAAGAGTAAAGAAGGAAATCACCATGTTGGAGAGGAAATGCTATGAGTGTCAAGAGGATGGACATGAATCTACTACTCTTGATGATGATGAATCATCCTCTCCAAAAGAATAATCATCAACCTCCAATGTTCACATCTGCCTCATGGCAAGAGGTATTACCGAGGTATCATCTACTCATAGTAATGATAATGATGAGAGTTACGATGAAACTAATAATGATATGAGTCAAGAAATTTATGAAATTGCGAAAGCTCTTCCTGGGGTTAATAAGAACACATATGTGATGTTTAGAGATCTTATTGCCCATTCTGGGAAGTGTAATGATTTACTTCATGAAGAGAACATAATGAAAAACTTGAACACAACCTTCTTAATGCTCTTGAAACTCTAAGAGACGTCAAATCTTCTAAAGAAGAGGTTGAAGTTTCTCATGATCAACTTAAAGAGGATTTTGAGCACCTTGACCTTAGCTACAAGAATGTCAAAGGGGAGCCCATCAAACTCAGTCATATGGGGAACTTAAAGCTACTCATGTGAAGTCTCTAGTTTCTTCTAGCTCTTCTCATACTAGATGACCCATTGCGCCAACTGGCGCAGAGACCAACTGCACCCCAGAAGCTAAGCGAGCTATTTGAAGGATTTTTTCCTCGACTGTCTGCAAATGATTATGTTCATACTCATTTCTATTTGCCTTGACAATGATCATTGCCCATCGCTTTCTTTGGCGATTGGCTTTTGATGACATGTGACTTTGTTCATGAATTTGAAGCATGCTTGGCTCACCCGAGCGATTGCCCGGGATTTCTGCGTGGACGACTGGTCATTTGCTCTGCCCGAGCGCGCCGTCTCACGCGATCGCACGCACACGCTGGGTTACGCCGGGTCGCATTACCGGTGTCCTTCGGCCCCTGCCAACCTACTTCAACCCCGCCGGGCCATTGGCGTAACTACAATCGAAAAGCTAACGAAACCACTGGCAGTAACCTGTATATCCGTGCCAAATTATACCAGCCCAATCACTCCATTGAACTGTCAAATTATACCAGCCCAATCACTCCAAATTATACAAGTAGGCTCTACCATCGCGGTATTAGGACCTGGGATATCATCGGCAGTCACCTAGCAACAGACCCCCCCCCCCCCCCCCCCTCCATAGGCCCGTTCATTGCGCCTTCCCCCACCCGCATTTCCACCGCAGCATCAAAGTCCACCCACGTGACGTCCACCAGTGCCACCAATCATCGCCTGCACGACCTCAGAGGAGCTGGGCCCCAGGGCGACACGGATAGCCAAGCATGCCGCTATCACTTCCTCGGCCGCAACAACGTGGAGAGCGGCCATTGGTAGAGTGCTCCAATATGACCGATAACAAGGAAAAATGGAAAGAGAGGGTGGACGTGATAACAAAAGCAAGCCGAGTAGGACCTTTTTAGCAAATCCAGGGTAGAAGGTTTTGCTTGGGACGGCAAAATGCCCGGCCACGGTTGTTCCAAGCCTTCTGCTCCTTGCGCCTGTTGATAAGTTTCTCTGGTGTTGCTTCATGACCGGTCAGCACGAACCAACTGTATTCGCTATCAGCGACAGCAAAATGACCGAGCAGGGGTGGCGTTACGTACGTTCGTGAATCCGCTGCCTATGCCCCACCTCATGGAGCCGGGGCAAATCGCCTCCGATGCGGCGCACTACCGAAGGAGAGAGGTTCCCAAATAGTTGCACTTGGACACTGGTCCGTCGAGCCGGTACCGTGCAGAGGTGCGAACGACCTGAGCGGCATCTGATGCGGGGTTGCATCCTGATCGACCAATCTGTTAAGGAGGCCCTTTCTATACGCTGAGCTGCAAGGGGACTGGTTGGTCGATGCCTGGTCGAACATCATGGCGCTGGGCTTGCCCAGGTGAGTTTCCTACCCAGAACAACACAGCCAAAATGAAACCGAACGAACCGACAAGAACTTCCAAAGGAAGCATCGCTGGGCATCAGCCCAACACCAACCCAGACCGACACACGCAAAAGAGGTGGATAGACTTCAATGCTCGTAGTATAACTGCCGAAGCTTTTCTCAAATCGTATAGGACCAATGATAAAACATCTCCTGTCTTGCATTTCTATACGCAACCTGTTTGGCCAATCATTACGTATGTCGAATGTTGCCGGCAAATACCCACGCGCCACAAAATACGTCGTCAGTCTTGTGACATCCCTTGTTGCTTTAAACGTGAATAGATGACACGCGTCGGTCATCGGGTACTGAAGCACCACCATCACCCATCGGACCCCAAGCGAGGAGCATAGACGGTTACCCACCATAACCACAATCAGTGACGACGGAATTAATGTGCGGCAGGCAACGATGCTATAGGCGCGAGTTTTAAGGTCCAGGCCAGTCGAATCGTGGTATCGTACTTTCTTAGTCCTCTTATTCCGCCTCCCCGCTGTAGGACCTGAAATGGATCTCCACTCGCCCACCTCCACCTCAAATCCCCCAATTGCCTGCCGCTAGGCAAGATGGCGAGCAACAGATCACGTCATAAAGCTGGCAACTCAAGGCGTGCCTCTGCCGTCCGTCGCACTAGCACAACCACGAGACCCTAACAAAGGACGGTGGATGCCGTCTGAAGTAACCGATGGGCAGCTCGAGCGGCTTGCCGACAGCGACATCTTTCTGACGCTCCAGCAGGTCGGTTGTCTAGCACCAGCCGAAGAGGGCATGTCGACCCAGAACACGACCTCGGCCCCTCTGACATAACAAAGAGTGCTTCTATTGTCGTTTTTGCTGCGGGGAATGTCGTTGCCGCTGCACAACTTTTTTCGAGGCCTGCTCTTCTGCTATGACATTCAGCTCCACCACCTTACACCTAATGGAGTGCTCCACATTTCCTGTTTCATAGCAATGTGCGAATGCTTCCTGGGGACCAATCCCCACTTTGGGCTGTGGAAGAAATACTTCCATGTGCGGTCACAGAGAAACGGAGACGAGCTCTCCGAGTGCGGTGGAGCTAACATTCAGTTGAAGCCAAATGCCAAGTACTTTAAGCTGGGATTATACAAGCCAAATCACTCCATTGAACTGCCAAATTATACCAGCCCAATCACTCCAAATTATACAAGTAGGCTCTACCATCGCGGTATTAGGACCTGGGATATCATCGGCAGTCAACTAGCAACAGACCCCCCCCTCCCCCTCCATAGGCCCGTTCATTGCGCCTTCCTCCACCCGCATTTCCACCGCAGCATCAAAGTCCACCCACGTGACGTCCACCAGTGCCACCAATCATCGCCTGCACGACCTCAGAGGAGCTGGGCCCCAGGGCGACACGGATAGCCAAGCATGCCGCTATCACTTCCTCGGCCGCAACAACGTGGAGAGCGGCCATTGGTAGAGTGCTCCAATATGACCGATAACAAGGATAAATGGAAAGAGAGGGTGGACGTGATAACAAAAGCAAGCCGGGTAGGCCCTTTATAGCAAATCCAGGGTAGAAGGTTTTGCTTGGGACGGCAAAATGCCCGGCCACGGTTGTTCCAAGCCTTCTGCTCCTTGCGCCTGTTGATAAGTTTCTCTGGTGTTGCTTCATGACCGGTCAGCACGAACCAACTGTATTCGCTATCAGCGACAGCAAAATGACCGAGCAGGGGTGGCGTTACGTACGTTCGTGAATCCGCTGCCTATGCCCCACCTCATGGAGCCGGGGCAAATCGCCTCCGATGCGGCGCACTACCGAAGGAGAGAGGTTCCCAAATAGTTGCACTTGGACACTGGTCCGTCGAGCCGGTACCGTGCAGAGGTGCGAACGACCTGAGCGGCATCTGATGCGGGGTTGCATCCTGATCGACCAATCTGTTAAGGAGGCCCTTTCTATACGCTGAGCTGCAAGGGGACTGGTTGGTCGATGCCTGGTCGAACATCATGGCGCTGGGCTTGCCCAGGTGAGTTTCCTACCCAGAACAACACAGCCAAAATGAAACCGAACGAACCGACAAGAACTTCCAAAGGAAGCATCGCTGGGCATCAGCCCAACACCAACCCAGACCGACACACGCAAAAGAGGTGGATAGACTTCAATGCTCGTAGTATAACTGCCGAAGCTTTTCTCAAATCGTATAGGACCAATGATAAAACATCTCCTGTCTTGCATTTCTATACGCAACCTGTTTGGCCAATCATTACGTATGTCGAATGTTGCCGGCAAATACCCACGCGCCACAAAATACGTCGTCAGTCTTGTGACATCCCTTGTTGCTTTAAACGTGAATAGATGACACGCGTCGGTCATCGGGTACTGAAGCACCACCATCACCCATCGGACCCCAAGCGAGGAGCATAGACGGTTACCCACCATAACCACAATCAGTGACGACGGAATTAATGTGCGGCAGGCAACGATGCTATAGGCGCGAGTTTTAAGGTCCAGGCCAGTCGAATCGTGGTATCGTACTTTCTTAGTCCTCTTATTCCGCCTCCCCGCTGTAGGACCTGAAATGGATCTCCACTCGCCCACCTCCACCTCAAATCCCCCAATTGCCTGCCGCTAGGCAAGATGGCGAGCAACAGATCACGTCATAAAGCTGGCAACTCAAGGCGTGCCTCTGCCGTCCGTCGCACTAGCACAACCACGAGACCCTAACAAAGGACGGTGGATGCCGTCTGAAGTAACCGATGGGCAGCTCGAGCGGCTTGCCGACAGCGACATCTTTCTGACGCTCCAGCAGGTCGGTTGTCTAGCACCAGCCGAAGAGGGCATGTCGACCCACAACACGACCTCGGCCCCTCTGACATAACAAAGAGTGCTTCTATTGTCGTTTTTGCTGCGGGGAATGTCGTTGCCGCTGCACAACTTTTTTCGAGGCCTGCTCTTCTGCTATGACATTCAGCTCCACCACCTTACACCTAATGGAGTGCTCCACATTTCCTGTTTCATAGCAATGTGCGAATGCTTCCTGGGGACCAATCCCCACTTTGGGCTGTGGAAGAAATACTTCCATGTGCGGTCATAGAGAAACGGAGACGAGCTCTCCGAGTGCGGTGGAGCTAACATTCAGTTGAAGCCAAATGCCAATCTATCAAGGAATGGCAACAAAGCTGGTTCTACTGCCTAGATGTCCCAACATACAACATGGTCGAGGGGCTTCCGCCATACTCATCTACCCAACCTCAACGGCGGTGTTCCTGGGGCATGAAACCATCCATTTCAGAGATGCAGGACGTCGAGCGGCTCCACTAGGAAGTTCAATGCCATATCGACGCCGGCCTCACAGGTATGGATATCTTAGTTACTTGGCTAGGCAGGGGGATACAACCCCTTTTGGATAGGCGTTACCCGATTTATGAATATGACGGGTCCTTAGAAGACACCGAGCAGCTTTCCATCAATTATGATGCGAAGACGCTACAAACGACGGCGGCCATGATAGTAAAAGCAACAATGGAGGACATGCCGATCAGGTCTACCCTCCGGCCATATTCGCTTTGAAATCCGCCGACGAATGTATGTATCTCTCTCAACCTGTCACCTGCCATCTCTTATTCGCGTAACTAAACAGCCTACACGTATGAACCACGCCATTTTAATGCCTCCCGCAAGCCCCCCTGATACAACCGTAGATGCTCATCCATTGCTACCATACAGTCCAGAAGGCCTTTGCTCCATTTCAAGTCTGTTAAGGGCCGACTCAAAACCCGGCTTTTCCGCAGGGCTTCAAGCATCTTATCTCCATGCCTCCACTCCCAGAGACCACACCTTCGCTGGACACACATGAGCTATACGATCGCATCGCCGACGCAGAGGACGACGATGCGGAGGATGCTCTGGCTGCGTCAGACGGTAGCTCCGATGGGAAGCCGGGGGCGGCGGAACAGAAAGAAGAGCACAATGGCAAGTACGACCTCCGAACGGCGACGCAGTGGCACACCCCACGAACAACAAGAAACGAGACCGCGAAGAGGAGACACTAGAATCCATTGCGCCGACGCCTGCACTTCTTCATTCAGGATGCACGGCGAAAAGAGCAGATAGACAAGCATCAATCAACATCGCTGCAAGGTCAGCCCCGGGTAGGAACCACACAGAAACGAACCCATCGTTGGCTCCTGCTGCTGACGTGGCGACCGGTAAAATCATGGAATCATCCGCCGACGATGGAACCGCACCCACCGCTCTAGACCCGATGCATAACCCATCTTCTGCCAAAGAGCACCTAGACACCGACTCGCTTCGCCAGGAAAAGTAGAGCACAGGCAAGGCGTTCGATGACGTGCTGCAGTGGGCAAGGATGAGCCTGAACGAAACAATGGCACCGAGCGAAGGAGCAGAAAACGTAGTCAGTAGCGAGTGAGGGTGTCCCGGACTAGGGGGTACTCGGGCTGCCGGCCTATCTCTCATGGGCCGGACTGGTGGGCCGCTCTCTACACGTCGATGGAAGGCTGGATTGGGGACGACCCCGTATGAAAGAAGGAAATCTCTGAAGTCTTGGCGTCTCCTCCAAGGAATAGATGGCGTAAGCAGCATGTTATCCCTGATGGTAACCGACCATATGTAACCCTAGGGCCCCCCTGGTGTCTATATAAACCAGGAGGTTTAGTCCGTAGGGAGGAGACTCATAATCTACGGTTTAGCCCATCTGATCTCGAGGTAGATCAACTCTGTAACCTTCATACAATCACATGAATACACTCAAGCAGGACGTAGGGTTTTACCTCCTCGAGAGGGCCCAAACCTGGGTAAATCGCTGTCTCTACGCTCTCTGTTACCATCGACTCCTTGACCCATAGTTCGGACCCCCTACCCGAGATCTGCCAGTTTTGGTACCGACATTGGTGCTTTCATTGAGAGTTCCGCCGTGGGACATCAAGGATCGATGGCTCGCCTAATCATCAGCAACAGCGCTAGCCGCAGGGACACTTTTGTTCCCGGCCAGCTCTTCGTGTTCGGAAGCGTCGTGCTACACGCCGATCCGGCCGGTCACCTTGGCCAGGTCGACAGCTTCACCCCCGATCAGGAGATCAGGTTTGGAAGCTTAGAATTCGTCGCGGACTCCCGGGGAGATCTTATCCTCACGGGGCCCTCAGCTTCGCCTGACGGACCCACGAATCTTGAAGCGCCGGCTTCGAATACGGCAAACCCCGCCGCCAAGACGGCGGCCGCTGCAGATTCAACCTTGAGCTCGGATTTGACCTCCGTGCTCGGTTGTCGAACTCCAGCCTCGGCAGAACGTAACTTCGGGACAAATTCTGACACCCCCGTCACGGCCATACTGCGGGTCGACCCCGCAGATTACCCGAACCTGGAATCAACCGATCTCTCGTCATTAAACGGGATACTAGATCGGATCCAAGCTCTGGGAATCGCCGATGGCCAGTCCTCGGTATACGATCTGATCGGGCTTAAAACCGACGACAGGGAAATTTATACCCCCGCCACTACTCACTTGGTCGCCACTATCGAAGGCCCCTCAGAGGCCTCACCCATTACCTCTGAACCAAAAACGCATGAGGTGCGGGTTTTCGACCAACAGGCTTCGCCTTCCAGCTCGGCAGCCGAATTCCGCTCCGGAGAGGGTTTAGAGCCGGAGTCCGGCTCAACATGCAAGTCCGGATGCGCTCACCCGCGCCTGGTCAATTATCCAGGTCTCGGCGAACCGGATTCCACCACAATCCAGGACGCGGCCCCCAAAACTCCGGACTCACACTCCGCTGGGATCAAGTTTTTTATCCCGCCCACCCCCCACATTGAGTATTGTCCAGATAACACAGGACGTCCCGACATATGGGACCTGATGTACGTTAAGCAGCAGCCTAGAGAGACAGTCCGGCACTTCTGGGCCAGATTCCTTATCATCAAAACTAAGACGACGGACGGCTGCGACAATTACATTCTAGAGATCTTCCGGCAAAACTGCAGAGACGAGGGCATCTTAAACGCCCTCGCCCGCCGCCACATCCAAAATTTCTCTGATTTATCGGATCTGGTGTCCAAATATTGCGCCATGGAGTACGCTTGGCAGGCCCAGCTTGAGCAAAGGGAGTCAACCTACACAGAGGAACTAAACCGAGCTTGGGCGAAACGCGCGCTCCCTCACCGGACACGCCACCATGAGCCGTCCGAGAAAAAGATGAAACCCCTGACGAGGTCCAGAACGGTCCTTGACGGAATACTGGATAAACCATGCCCCATACACTCTACAAATCCAACCCACAGCCTTCGAGCTTGCTGGGTGGTCAGGCAAGTCGCCAAGAGCGGCGAGGCCATTCCCGGAGGCCCGCACTCCACTAAAAGTCCAGTTATGCGCCTTGACGACGACGCCGAAATCTTAACAATCTACGAGACTTACTCCTCGAAGAATCAGAGGAAGAGAGCCCTTCGAGAGCTCGCCCAAATCCACCATGTGGCAGAGACAGACTCCTGGACAGATACGCCCATCACTTTTAGTGAACAAGACCAGCCAAGATCCTATCCTACTCGAGCCGCTGCCGCCCTTGTCCTTGACCCCATAGTGGATGGATTCTGACTACAAAAGGTGTTGATGGACGGCGGCAGCGGGCTCAACCTCATCTACGAGGATACCTTGGATAAAATGCAGTTCGACAGATCCCGCATAGAGCAAAGTCACCCCACCTTTCGAGGGATTATCCCCGGAAAGGAGGCGCGTGCCAGTGGCCGCGTGACTCTTGATGTGGTCTTCGGAACTCCCGAGAACTACCGGTCCGAAGAACTGCTTTTCCACATCGTGCCCTTCCACAGCGGGTATCATGCCTTACTAGGGCGCGATGCCTTCGCACGATTCCATGCAGTGCCACATTATGGGTACATGAAGCTTAAAATGCCAGGGCCAAACGGTATAATCATGGTAATAAGTGATCCGGACAGAGCCCTGCGAGCCGAGAATAAGACGGCATCGCTCGCCCTCGAAGCGTTGTCTGAAGCCCTCCCGGCCGAAGAATTAACCGCACTCCGCTCAACGGTGGACAAGGACGATGTCATCCTTGATAAAAGGCAAAAATCCACATCCTTTAAACCAGCAGATGAAATCATTAAATTCCAATTGCACCCAACGGATCCCAACAAGACGGCGTCCATCGGAGCCCAGCTGGACCCCGCGGTTGATGAAGAATTGCGCCAATTTCTGCGCGCAAACTGGGATATCTTCGCCTGGCACCCTTCAGACAGGCCAGGGATCCCGCGTAGATTAGCCGAGTACAGCCTGAACATAATCAAAGGTTTCAAGCCAATTAAACAGACTCTCCGTCGGTTTTCCGAACCCAAGCGGCAAGCCATGGGTGAGGAACTGGCCAAGTTGCTCGAAGCCGAATTCATCCGGGACATCAAACATCCTGAGTGGTTGGCCAACCTGGTCATGGTGCCGAAGAAGGAAAAGTCCTGGCGATTGTGCGTCAACTTCAAGGATTTGAACAAAGCCTGTCCTAAGGATCCTTTCCCCCTGCCCCGCATCGACCAGATCATTGATGCCACCGCCGGGCACGACTCGCTATGTTTCCCTGACGCTTACTCTAGATACCATCAAATCAAAATGAAGGAGTCCGACCAGGCGGCCACCGCATTCATCACTCCCTATGGACCATTCTGCTTCAACACAATGCCCTTCGGTTTAAAGAACGCAGGGGCCACATACCAGCGCATGATCCAAACGTGTCTGGAGAAACACATCGGCAAAACAGTCGAAGCTTATGTGGACGATGTGGTTATCAAAACCAAACACGTCAGCCAGTTGGTGGACGATCTCCGGCAAACCTTCGAAAGTCTTCGGACTTTCGATATACGGCTTAATCCGGAAAAGTGTGTCTTCGGAGTGCTGGACGGCAAGCTGCTCGGCTTCATAGTTTCTCATAGAGGAATAGAGGGCAACCCAGCGAAAATCCGGGCACTGTCCGAGTTGGCTATCCCCACTGAGCTCAAACACGTCCAGAAACTGGCCGGTACTGTGGCAGCCCTAAGCCGCTTCATCTCGCGCCTCGGCGAAAAGGCCCTGCCGCTATATAAATTGCTCAAACGGACGAAGAACTTTGAATGGACTAGCGAAGCGGTGGCGGCACTCGAAGAAATAAAAACTCTACTGGCCAGCAACCCGATTTTGACGGCACCCAGCCCGGCCGAGCCAATGCTGCTATATATCTCGGCGACAAATTAGGTGGTCAGTGCGGTTCTCGTTGTCGAACGAGAGGCCGAGGGTCACAAGTTCCAGGTACAGAAACCTGTGTACTATGTATCCGAAGTGCTTACCCCGTGTAAAACATGGTACCCGCATTACCAGAAGATCGCCTACGCAGTTTTCATGGCATCCCAAAAACTCCGCCATTACTTCCAGGAGTGCTCGGTTACGGTAGCATCCGAAGTACCATTGAATGACATAATCAACAATCGTGACGCCATAGGGCGCATAGCCAAATGGGCTATAGAACTTCTCCCCTTCGAAATCATCTATCGACCACGCCGAGCTATTAAATCTCAAGTTTTGGCTGAATGGACGGAAGCCGAACTCCCTAGGGAGTACGGCACATACTCACATTGGATGATGTACTTCGACGGCTCCAAAATGCTCGCAGGACTGGGGGCTGGAGTGGTCCTCACATCCCCCACTGGCGACAATATTCGGTATATACTCCAGATCATGTACACCGACTCCAACAACGCAGCCGAATACGAGGCTTTGCTGCACGGACTTCGGATGGCAGTGTCAATGGGCATACAGCGGCTCGAGGTACGGGGGGATTCCAATCTTGCCATCTCTCAAGTTAACGGCGAATTCGACGCAAAAGACCCAAAAATGATAGCATACCGCAACGCCATCCTGAAGATCTCCGCCCGCTTCGAAGGACTGGAGTTTCACCATATACCTCATGACAGCAATCAAGCTGCGGATATCCTGGCCCGAATGGGCGCTAAGCGCGACCCCGTCCCCGAGAACACCTTCTTGGAACGACTTTTCAAGCCGTCCGTGGTGTGGCAGGAGAACGCCCAAGGCTCGGACACCACTACCCCAGGAGGGTTCATCCCTCCACCTATTGAACCAGATAATGGAATTATCGGGGGCTCGGCCATCGCAATAACAACTTCGGCTCACGAAGTCATGGCGGTAATCGCGCCATGGACCGAGCCTTTCCTCGCCTACCTCCTCCGCCAAGAATTACCGGCTGACCAGACTGAGGCCAGGTGTATCCTTCGACGATCTAAAGCCTATAAAGTCCACGAGGGAGAGCTATATAAGAAAAGTACTACTGGCGTCCTCCAGAGATGTATCTCCGAAGAGGAGGGAAGGCAGCTTCTGGCCGAGATTCACGCTGGCCTGGGCGGTCACCACGCGGCAGCTTGGGCCCTGGTCAGCAAGGCTTTCCGAGCAGGGTTGTTTTGGACCACTGCCCGAAAAGACGCCCAGACATTGGTCCAACATTGCGTTGGATGCCAGCTCTTTGCAAATCAGAGTCATATGCCCCCCACGGCCCTTCGGACGATCCCAATTACTTGGCCGGTCACTTCAGCCAAGTCTAAGCCGGTCCTCGACTTTATATCCGGCGTCGTACACCGCTATGGTGTTCCCCACAGCATAATAACGGACAACGGATCCAACTTTACCGCCCAGGAAGTCAAAGATTGGTGCGCTAATTTAGGCATTAAGCTCGACTACGCCTCGGTGTATCACCCACAGTCTAATTGACAGGTCGAGAGAGCGAACGGCCTGATCTTGAGCGGCATTAAGCCTCGTTTGGTCCGATCTTTGCAAGACTGCGGCAATCATTGGGTTGAGGAGTTCGACTCCGTGCTGTGGGGCCTACGCACCACTCCTAATCGATCCACGGGCTACACACCATTCTTCATGGTATATGGGGCAGAAGCCGTCCTCCCCTGCGACCTTATTCACGACGCCCCTCGGGTGCGTATGTATGAAGAAAAGGAGGCCGAGCTGGATCGGCAAGATGACCTGGACGCCTTGGAAGACGAGCGCGACATAGCTCGGGCTCGTTCTGCTTTTTATCAGCAGCAGGCCAGACGTTATCAGAGCAGGGAAGTACGGGCAAAGGCCTACAACGTTGGCGATTTAGTCTTGCGCCTCCCGGAGAAGCAGAAGCATAAGCTGGCGCCCAAGTGGGAGGGGCCCTTCATAATTGACCAAGTACTCACGGGCGGGGCGTGCCGCCTCCGCGACCCGACGGACGATCGCCTCGAACCAAACCCATGGAATGCAGCTCGGCTGCGACGTTTCTACGGCTAGTCCCGCAAACTTACCTTGTTTGATTTATCCTTTTCGGATCTTCATCTTTCTAGTCAATAGTCTCTCCCGGGTTGTGTTCGGAAATGCCGAATTACATTAAGTTCTTCTTCGGCAAACATCTTTGAATGTACCACACTTTGTTACCTGGGGGCTTCTTTTACGAAGCTCGTCAAAATTTCATTTATGCAATCATTCGTTTTTTACGTGTTTGCAACCTTCCTGTATCGTTCTCAAGCCACTATATGCATCAACTTGACTTAAGATTTGGCCAAGCTGGGTTGCCTCGCTCCTGTGTTTACCCCCTACATTCCCGATTGTTCGGCTAGGGAGTAAAGGGAGCACCTCTGCGATTGTTACGTCCGGATTTCCCGGGTACGTACCTCAGACGGGTGAAGCCGAAAGCTAGCGTCTTAAGACAACAAGTTGGTCGGCCACGGGGGAAGTGAAAATCATTGATACCTATCACCAAGTTTCCGGGGTATTTTCCCGAAGTAACCGTCCCCGTCTACATTCGGGTACTCGGTTATTCATCCACGGATAACGTGGTCACCTGACGAAAGGAACCCATAGCGGAACTATTTTCGTCGGAAGATGTTTCTTACGTTAATCAGTAATATAACATAACTCCCCGAGCACGTTTTTGTCTGTTTGCACCAAATGGCCGGATTGCCTGGTTTTCCGAAGTATCTTTCCGATGTTCTCGGATTACACAGTAGGAAAACACTCCTAGGCTTCTGGTCGAGGAGGCGGAAGCCGATGGCCGGTTAAGACAACGTTTTATATGCATGGTTTGGAGACTATCCGATGTAAAGTAGATAGGTACATAGAATCGACCTATCAATCTTGATCTAGACCATCTATTATGGTCTCCAGAGCACAATCTGCTTGGGACAGCCGAGCTACGGGCATAACCTGGTCATATACCAGATGCACGGGCACTTCCTGCCCATCTGGCCCTACCGGCCCAACTCTCGCTAAATGCTCCGGTTCCAGCTTGGTGAATCGGGTCTTGATCATCGCCCACGCTTCCCGTGCTCCTTCACGACAAGATGACATCTTCCATAACTCAAAGCGGCGCCGAACTCCTTTGAAGCGACTTGCGAGTTCGGTCATCCCTTCCGGAGCCACTTCGTCAGGCCACAGTGCTTTGAACATGCTCTTCATGGCTCTTCGGGCCCGCTCATGTACATCGGATAGCTCCTTCAGCAGGTCCCGCTCGAAGGAACCGGCTTCCTCTTCGGGACGCCCGGCCAGCAGAACTACAATAAGACGGGGCGTTGTTCATCTTGCTGCCATATACGTTCTGTTATTGAACGGGCGAGTTAGATTGCACTTACCGAACATGCCTGCTTTCAGTCTTTGGTTCTCCTCTTGGGTTACAGCCAGTTGAGCTTGCAAGCTTTTGATTTCTTGGACCTGTTGTTCGCCTTCCACCTTCATCTTATCCCTCTCCTCATGACTTCGGGACAGCACCCGGTAGCCAGCCTCTTGCTGTGACTCCGCATATCTTTGGGCTTTCCTGGCCATATCCAGGTCCTTCTGCAGCTGATTTATCGTCTCGGCTGCTATGGAAACATTTTTTCATTAGTGGAGGTGTTTCACCCCATTTTCTCTTTAATGAACTTTAAATTCAGGCACTTACCATGTGCCTCTCTGGTGAACGTTTTCACCCCCTCTAGCTCGGTTTTCACAGACTTTAACTCTGTTTGAGCCAGCTTGAGGTCCTCGGACAGCTTTTTGTTCTGCTCCCGAACAGTCTGCACAAATAGCAGGGCAGCATGGATATCAGACCCTTAACTCGGCCGTCCCGCCCAACTTAAGGCTCGGGGGCTACTGGGTTAGGTACTAGTTTTCGAAACTATTACTATACCTGCATATTCGTAGACATGAGCCTCACTGCACCTTCAAGTCCCGTTCGGTCAGCGCCGAGGTATGCATCTACCGAGCTAAGAGCATTGACCTCCTGATTAGACAACGCGGTTTGCCGAAGTGATGCCTTGCGCCGCCGATGATTCATCACACTTTCAACTTCGGAATTAGTAACCGACACGTCTCCCGAGTCCTCGGGATTTTGGTCCTCGGCAGTGGCTCCCGGAGTAACTCCGGTTACAGCTGCCGACCTCGGATTTGAGTCACCCCTTGGCACCTTCTCAACATCCTCGGCCGCGCGCGGTTCCACACATCGTCTATCGAACACCATGGAACAAATTATTGACATATGCGGTGGATGTTGAAGATGGAGGCCATAACAGTATGGTGAATACATTACCTCTTCGGGCAGGGTGCCGATGATGTAGCTCCCGTTGGGGCCACGCGTGGGGTCACCCCATGACTACTTGTCGTCGGAACTGCTGGTGCCGCTTTTGCGGCTGTTCGGCGCGTCGTGCGACGGCCCTTGGGAGTAGATGTCAGTATGTTCGGGCCTGCAGCGGCTGAGCGTTTCTTTCTAGAGGAAGCCCGTTGGCCACTTACCACGGAGGAGGGAAGTGCCCAGGATGATCGGCCAACAGGGCCACCTTGGAGCCATCAAGGCTCTCCTGGTAGAAGACCCCGTCCTCGAAACTAATCGATGTTTCAGGGTCGTCATGAAACCCAGGATCGTCATCGCGAGAGTAATTCTCCGGTTGAGGAGCCGGGCAACTCACCGTTTCGATCCATCGCCTCCAACTCTGTTCGGACAAGATGAATATCCGATTGTGAAAAATCTGGGGTAATATCCGAACTATAAAGAGTGGTCGAACTCACCATTTCGATGGGCTCATACATCGAGAAGCCTTTCTTGAGCTGTAGTCGAGCGAACTCTTGCTCCTCCCCCTTGAACAAATCGGCTAGTATGGCGGCTAACGCCGCCTGGTTGGCAGGCCCCTTCTTGGTGTACCAGGCGGCGTCGTCCTCCCCATTGTAGTTCCATAGCGGATGAATTCTCTGTTGGAGAGGCTATTGCCATCACATCAACGATGGTTAGTCCGTTATGAGCTAACCACCTCACTTGAGCAGCCAGACGAGCTACTTCGGCACTTTCCTTTTGAGAAGGACTCTTCGGGCGCCAGTTGAACCGCTTCGTTGGAGAAGCCAATGAAAATTCCGGTAGACCCCTTCGAACTGGATCGAATAAAGGGACGTCTTCGATATAAAACCATTCCGAAGTCCACTCTTCGGCATCCTTCTTCGGAGTCCCAACGGGGTATCCGGTCCCGGCAATGCGCCATACTTTGGCTCCGCCGACCTCGTAGATGTCCCCTTCCCGGGTGCGGGGACTAGGCAGAAGAATTTCCTCCACAACTCAAAGTGCGCCTCGCAGCCCAGGAACATCTCGCATAAAGCGACGAAGCCCGAAATATGGAGGATCGATCCGGGGGTAAGGTGGTGGAGCTGAATCCCGTAGAATTCTAGTAAACCCCTCAAGATGGGATGAATGGGAAAACCCAGGCCTCGCAGCACGAAGGGCACGAAGCAAACTCTCTCCTCCCCATGAGGGAAAGTGAAATTCTCCGCAAGGGCCTTTCCGTCTGCGGAAGTTAATCCGGGGCGGGTGGATGCGAGATCTGAGGCAGGTAGATACCCCTGCGCCTCAAGCCTATGTAGTCGCATACAAGATACGGAGCATCCCGCCCAATCACCTTGACGGGGGCCATGAGGGCGTGAGGAAGAGCCTGGGGCGCTTGCCATTGTTTGTTGACTTTGGCTTTGCGAGGATGTGGAGAAGAATGGCAGGGGGTTTGGTGCGTTAACCTCCACGCCCTTGCCCTATTAAAGGGACATTTTTGTAAGAACCCATCGGGCCGCTCGCATTCCGTGGGCGCGCAGAAATCGAGGGTCGTCATTTAATTCTCTCTCTGAAGACACCTCGGTAACCGACTTATTGGTGGCCGAATTATTGTTAATCCAAATATAGGTAACGGGAGGAACTCGCCATCCAAGCCGAAGACTTCTGAAGCATGAAGCTGCCGAAGACCGTAGACCTTGGCATTGAAGGCTAGTTCGGGGGCTACTGAGGGTGTCCCGGACTAGGGGGTACTCGGGCTGCCGGCCTATCTCTCATGGGCCGGACTGGTGGGCCGCTCTCTACACGTCGATGGAAGGCTAGATTGGGGACGACCCTGTATGAAAGAAGGAAATCTCTGAAGTCTTGGCGTCTCCTCCAAGGAATAGATGGCGTAAGCAGCATGTTATCCCTGATGGTAACCGACCATATGTAACCCTAGGGTCCCCCTGGTGTCTATATAAACCAGGAGGTTTAGTCCGTAGGGAGGAGACTCATAATCTAGGGTTTAGCCCATCTGATCTTGAGGTAGATCAACTATGTAACCTTCATACAATCACATCAATACACTCAAGCAGGACGTAGGGTTTTACCTCCTCGAGAGGGCCCGAACCTGGGTAAATCGCTGTCTCTACGCTCTCTGTTACCATCGACTCCTTGACCCATAGTTCGGACCCCCTACCCGAGATCTGCCGGTTTTGGTACCGACAGCGAGGAAGTGGAGAATCTAAACGTGAGGTTCGCCGATTTCTAGAGGGAGACGAGGAACCTGGATCAGGCGGTCACCTTCTGTAACATCCCGATGTTTGGATTATTTATGGAAAGTTTTCTAAAAAGTAGGGCCAAAAAATTGGGTTGTTTTATTTGGTTAATAAAAGCTTAAATTGAGTTTTCATAAATTGATGGATTTAATTTGAATTAATGCCAACCAAATTTAAATTTTGTTTTTAATCTTCTCTTTAAGTTGTGTTTGTTTTTCTTGTCTTTGGCATATTAATTTATGCGCGTTGATTTTACTCATTCGTAGTATTTTATTTTGGTTCTCCTTGTCCATCTTGCTTTCATGTTTTTTCTCTGATTTTTCCGAAAGTCTTCTGGATTTTCTTTTGTTGTTAATACTTTTGGTAGTATTACTAGTTCAAAAATTCATTATTATATTATATTGAATTTCTCTCTTTCTAATTGCGAAGTTTTGATCTCGACGGCATGGAGGACCTTTGTTACAAAGGTCTGGCTTTCTGAGGTGCTTTTATGTTGCTCCAGAGTATGCTGATCGCCGACCGAAGTTATGCTTCAGATTCTTTTGGTTTCACGATAGTTGACAAAAATAAATTTTGCGATAAAGAGGGCTTGTAGATTTTGATCTACACGGGGGTCACACGTATTTATGAAGTTTAGTATGGGGCTCGAGATTTTTAATTAAGTCTCGTGTTTCATACACCCCGCATGTTAAAACAACAATGTGAAGTGTCGTGCTTAATGGTTTCATTGGAAATAAAATTTTGCCAGCTTAACCATAGCAGCCACGGTAATTAACAAAAATGATTATAGGCGTCTAACTTGTTTTTGGAGGAGGTTTGCATGTGATATGGTATAGCCTTCGTGATTCAATATGTTTGTATGAGATGCAATATGTTGTAATAAATTTTTATCTTGACCTGCGAGTCATGGTACGGCATGATGGCTGGAGCCATATGATTGTCTTTTCTTTTATTTGTTGACTTGCGTGTTAACCTCGGTGATATTAAAGATGACGATATTTACGATGAAGGACCTCGACGCAAAAGCCGTACGTGAAGGAGTTCTCCGGTGAAGAAAAGTTGAAGAAACAAGCCACGGTAGAAAAGTTCTGCCACAGCAGCAAAAAGTGTTGCCACGGCAGAGTTTTCAAAACTGCTGCCACGGCAGCGTTTTCTGCTGCCACGGCGGCGGTTTTTCTGCTGCCACGGCGGCGGTTTTTCTGCTGAAAAACTGCTGTCACGGTAGAGTTTCAGAAACTGCTGCCATGGCAGCGAAAACGGCTGCCACGGCAGAGTTTTTGCAAAAATTGCGCGAAGAAGACGCGGACTTCTCGAACGGAAGGGGCTATACCATATCACTAAATTATGAATTGCCTATGATGTTAATCCCTTTTTATGCACCTTGTTTGATCCGCAGTAGACGTATTGTAATAGGGTGATCTCTCACTTAAAATATCAAGTTGATAGTGTTCATCCAACTGTATCACCGTCTGTAATACACGTTCCTCGAAGTACGCCATGTCACATGGGTATGATAGATGTGTCGTGTATGAGGCGGGCATGAACGGTTGATGCAACAAGTAAACTTGGTTGTCTTGACGAGATAGCATGATCGTCTTGATCTCGGAACACGCCCATCGAAAGATGAAAAAGAATCATATGGAGATATGATTGGTCTGTTGACCTATCGGTCTCGTTACTACTCCATCAGTGATGTCACATCAATGGTGTAGTAAGTGAGTCGTGGATCTTGAATCACTAGTAATCAATTATGAGGGATATTGATTTTAGTCGGAGCATACTCTGATTAATTGTTAATTTGAGTTGCATTAATTATGAATAATGTCTAAGTATTTGCATTATCGTTGTACAATAATGGCACGCATTTCCACCTTCCTGTTGATTGAATTTTGATTAGTTGTGTTTAATCTGGTTAAAACTTTACGGATTGGTACCGTAATGTGAGGATTATCCTCAAAGAAGTGCCGAGAAGGACTATGTCCTATTGCATACTTTCGGTGCTCTCCCGCTGATGCTATGGATGATGTGACTCGCTTCCCTCAATCCAACAGCTAGAATTCCATCACAATTCATTGCATAATGCTAGCCTCCATGAGACCCGATCTTCAAAATGTTTGGGATAATTATGTGATATTCTTGGAGATGAAAAGATTGTTTTCAGAAACAAACAGTGGCTAAAAGATATAAGATATCCAAACCAATATTTGATTGCGAGTATAAGTGAAGTGTTCACTATATTGTAGACTGATAAGAGTGGGATCTAGAAGAACACCAGTCATGTGATGATGGTGAATAAAACGATAACTTAAACAGAAAGGGCAAAGGTTGTTAGTGAGACTAACACATCTAGGAAGTCCAAGGCTAGTGTCACTCTTGGAGTTGGGTGTTTCTTCTGTTAGTAGGAGGGACATTGGAAGTAAAACTACACGAAGAATATTGGTAGAAAAGAAAAGTCTGGAAAGTCTAGGTCAGGTATGAGTGTCATACATGTTATAAATGAATTCCGTGCTGGTTCACAATGTAATTCTGGAGTATTATGACTAATTGTTAGGCCCAAGGATACTGGATGGGTTGCTATTTTCCAACTCGATACAAGAACTATTAAGGCCTAAAAGACTAGCTAAGGATGAGGTTTTAATACGCGATGGAACAAAGTAAAAATTACTGTAATCACCATCAGCGTGTTACCTCTGCATTTATCTACATAAATCATATTAGAATGTAGTAGGTGTTACTATGCTCTAGCCTTATGCAAAAACATTGTTTCTGAATCATGTTTGTTGCAAGAAGGTTATTCATTTCAGTCAGAGAGCAATGGTTGTTCAATGTTATGAAAAACATAAGGGTCATACTTATATTATGAATGGGTTGTATGTTATGAATCTTGATGGTAATATTGACATCCATAACACTGATGCTAAACATCGCAAGACTAATAAGACAAATACCACATTTTTGTGGCACTGCCGTCTTGGTCATATTGGACAAAAACGCATGAAGATACTCCATAATGATGGACTTTTGGATTCATCTAATTTTGAATCATTTGAGAATTGCGAGTCTTGTCTAATGGGTAAATTGACTAGGACGCCTTTCACAAACCATAGGGAATGGCTGAATAACTTGTTGGAAATCATACATACAGATGTATGTTATCTGATGAGTATACCGGTGCACAATGGATTTCTCTACTTTGTTACCTCCATAGACGATTTAAGTAGATACGGTTGTATTTACTTAATGAGACAGAAGTCTGAAACCTTTGAAAAGTTCAAAGAATTTCAGAACGAAGTAGAAAATCATCGTAACAAGAAAATCAAATTCTATGATCGGATCATGGAGGAGAATATTTGAGTTATGAATTTAGCGAGCATCTGAAGAGTCATGGAATTGTTTCACAACTTACACCACACGGAACACCACAGAGGAATGGAGTGTCCGAGCGAAATAATCAAACCTTGTTGGACATGGTGAGATCGATGATGTCATTAACTGAACTGTCGTTATCTTTTTGGGGTTATGCTTTAGAAACTACGGCTTTTACACTGAATAGAGTGCTGTCAAAATCTATTGAAACGACGCCATATGAGATATGGAATGGGAAGAAACCCAATTTGTCTTTTTTTAAAGTTTGGGGATGCGATGCTTATGTAAAACATTTACAACCAAACAAGCTCAATCCCAAATCAGACAAATACTACTTTGTTGGTTATCCCAAGGATACAGTTGGGTATTACTTCTACCACCGAACCGAAGGCAAAGTGTTTGTCGCAAAGAACGGAGTATTTCTTGAGAAATAATTTCTCATGAAAGAGGTGAGTGGGAGGACAGTACAACTTGACGAGATTAGTGAATCTTCGGCGTCAGATCAAAGGACCGAGGCACCGAAAATTGTTTCAGAACTCACTCTTGCGACTGAACCGGAAGCATCTACATGTGATGTACATACTTGGGTCAAGTGTGTAGCTGAACCACGCAGGGCAGGAAGAATTCGTGCTTTACCACAGAGGTATGAGGATGAAATTTTCCTGCTAGATCAAGATGAACCAGTGAATTAGAAAGAGGCAATGGAGAGCCCTGACTTCGGGAAATGGCTCGATGCCATGAAATCCGAGATAGCATCCATGTACGAGAATCAAGTTTGGAACTTGGTAGACCCTCCGGAAGGTGTTAGACCTAACGAATGTAAATGGATCTATAAACAGACGCAGATGAAATTGTTTACATCCATAAAGCTCGACTTGTTGCAAAGTGTTTTAGACAAGTTCAAGGAGTTGACTACGACGAGATTGTCTTGACATAGTGATGCTTAAGTCAGTTTGGGTTATTCTAGGAATTGCTGCACATTTCGATTACGAGATGTGGCAGATGAATGTCAAAATGTATTTGCTCAACGGAAATTTAACCGAGGATGTATACATGATACAGCCCGAGGGTTTTTGACGGTCCTAAGGATACTAAAAGGGTGTGCAAACTTCATAGATCCAGTTGTGGACTGAAGCAAGCATTAAGGAGTTGGAGTCTTCGTTTCGATGAAGTGGTCAAAAGAGTTTGATTTCATCAAGAATGGCGAAGATGCTTGTGTTTACAAGAAAGTAAGTGTGAGCTCAATAACATTTCTAATACTTTATGTAGATGACATATTATTGATTGGAAATGATGTAAATTAGGACTTCATTGAAAATAGTTTTTCGATGAAGGACTTGGGCTAGGAGCAGACATATTGGGTTTAATGATCTATAAAGATAGATTTAGGAGCCTAATAATGCTGAGCCAAAATACATATTGACAAGATACTAAATGTTTTAGTATGAAACCGCCAAGTGTTCTTGCCGAGGTCACATGGAAAAGGTTTGAGCAAGACTCAGTATCGTTCCATATGCATCTGCATTTGGTTTTTTCATGTTAGCCATGGTACGTACACAACCAGATATGTCATGTGCTCTAAGTATTATGAGCAAGATACCAAAGTGATCATGGAGTTGTTCATAGGACAACAGTGAAAATATACTTGAAAACCTGCGAGGGACTAAGGACATGTTTTTCGTATATGGAGGTGATGAAGAGCTCGTTGTAAAGTGTTATACCAATGCATGCTCATTGTAAGTAGTTACACTGATGCAATCTTCAACATTGATCCGGACGATTTGTGATTTCAATCAGGGTTTTGTGAATACACAGAATGGTGGCACAGTAAATTGGAATTGTTCCAAGAAGGATACTGTGGCAGATTTTACAATAGAGGCTAAGTATATCGCCACCTTGGAAGCGGCAATGGAGGTTGTTTGGACCAAGAAGTTCGTCACCGAGCTTGGTATGGTTTGAAGTGCCCTGGAGCCAATGGAGCACTATTGAAGATAGTGGCGCCATGGCCCAGGCCTAGGAGCCGAGGTCCTGCCAGGAGTTCAAACATATACAAAGCTGATTCCACAAAATTTGTGAATTTTTGTGGAGTGTGGATACGCAAACATATGCAAGATACATATGGATCTGAAAGTGTCAGATCTATTGAAGAAGTCTATACCACGAGCAAAGCATGAGCAACACCGGAATGCCATTGGTGTTAGGGACTTATGTAACTAGATTATTGACTCTAGTGCAACTGGGAGACTGTTGGAAATATGCCATAGAGGCAATAATAAATGTATTATTATATTTCCATGTTCATAATTAATTTTATATTTCTGTGCTATAATTGCATTGTTTCTTGAATATGTGATCCGGAGGAAAACTCAATTTCATGTGTGGAAGCATAAACACCAACATGATCCCTAGTCATGCATCTAAGACTAGCTCATGTATTGATGATGATCTTGTTTTACTAATCATGACCATTGTTAAAGTAACAAGGATGCTATCAATAATGAGAACACATTGTTATTGGAACAATGGTGTTGGATAGACCCAACTTATGAATTACTACGAGATCACATCGTTACTATGTTGTCGCTATTTTCATATAAACTATTAACGTTTACTTAGTTCCTTAGACCATGATAATATCGTATGCCAACATACCGGATGGTTACTTTGGGGTTACCGAACGTCACACCGTAACTGGGTGATTATAAAAGTAACTTACGGGTATACCGGAAACGTATGTCTCGGTATCGATAGTTCAAGACTGGGATTTGTTCCTCTGACGATGGAGAGATACTCTCTGGGCCCATTCAGTATTACGGTATCATCATCGTATGGACAGACACATGTGATTGAGATCACAGGGATACCGGAATACGGATAAGAGTAAAGAGAACAAAACCGGTAACGAGGATAACCGGTATAGTGATCAAAGTGTTGATCACGGCGATACCAATAATATCTCGCCTCGGGTTTTATAACGTATCGCAAAGCAAAAGGAATGCTATTCCGTAACAAAAGGTTCGCTCGAGAACTTCGTAAATATGTGGGAGTTAACAAGGATGTCCAGATCCTGCTGTTAACTATTGACTGGAAAGTGTTCTGGGTCATGTCCACTTATTTCCGAACCTGCAGAGTCACGCGCTTAACGACCAGTAATATTTATGAGAACTAAAGAATGGGAGAATGAGCACCGAAAGTGTTTCGGATGGATCCGGAAGTGCTCCGGATGATCTCGGAAGCGTTTTGGTAATTCCAGAAAGGTATGATATGTGTCCGGAAAAGTTTCGGTCTATATATGGAAAGTTTCGGAAGGTTCTGGAAACTTCTGGAAAACTTCGGAATAATATTTAGGTGAAAAACCCCTCTAGGCTTGGCCCAAGGGGCTGCCCCCAATCGTGCACAAGGGCCCAAAAGGAGCGCCACCTAAGGATGGCAGGGGGAGGACGAATTGAACTTTTGGGGAATCCCTTCCCCCCTTGGTTCGGTAGAATTGGGGAGGGATTACTCCCCAAGTCGGCAGCCCTTTGGCCCCCCTCCACCTATATATATGTGTGGAGAGGCCCCCCCTCCCCAAGGGCACATCAACTCCAAGGAGGATCTCTCCCACACAGCTACGCTCTAATCCCGATCTAATTGGTCTAATAGTTTAGACTCTTACTTAGATGGGTTCTCCCGGTCTAATTGGTCTAATAGAATTAGACTCCTAATTAGACGGGAACGCCGCTAGGCTTCTCTCTCTCTCTCTAGTTTTCTCGCAGCTCTTCAGCCTGGACGTTGGAGTGCTGCCGGATTACTACTTCGGAACGCGTGGATACCTCGGAGGGGTCGTCTACTTCGACTCTTGATCGGCGGATCGTCTCAGAGAAATTTTCGCGGCTGGGAGGTATAACCTAGCTGCAGGAACCATCGTGCTTCATCGACAGACTACACTGCTTCCACTACTCTGCTCGTCGGTGAGTTTGATCGTTACCCGCACCTTCATACTGTTCCTGGGTGTGATCGTGTATCATAATTTTTTTGTTGCGTAACACGTTCCCCTACAGTATGCGCCTAGGAGTGGTCAGAGAGTTGCCATGTACACATGTGGACTTGACATGCTATGTGGACTTGACGTGCTTTGACATGGTCCCAGGATGCCACCACCGTTGGGCTACATGGGCCATATGTGTGGATGGCTCCGGTTTGTACATTGTTGGTCATGACTGGCTGGCGTCATCATGCCTACTGCTCTTCTTGTTGTTCCTTTTGCTATGTTTTTTGTAACCCTAGGTGTTGTCGTAGCATTAGGATTATCGAATGCACCTTGCCCACCATCACCGAGGCACGTGTCACCCATACGGTGTTCGCCCCATGAAAGCACATATGCTCCCTTGGTGGTTTTGGTAATTCATGTCAACATACATGTTGTTGGACTAATGTTTTCCTCAAGTACATTTCAGGAAAAGTTCAACCTTGGCAAGTGGATGGATGGAGATGTGGACCCCTCAAGCTACTAAAGGACTATGTTGGCAAAGCTCCAAGACTCTTCATTTTTGGTTTAGTGATCAAAGATCACATTGAGTCCAATAGGAAAGCCAATACTATTAAAAGGGGATGAGGTTTTGATCATGAGTCATTTGCTCAAGTGCTTGAAGATATTGCTCCAAAACCCTCAACTACATTCTCACAATCCAATCTGTCCAAAACCCTAAAGCCTATCTCGGTCCCACCGAAACCATATCCATCGGACCCATCGAGATACACAAGAGAGAGCCACTAACCAAACCCTAGAAACTCGGTTCCACCGATACGACATTCGGTCCCACCGAAGTGCAAGTGCCAAGTTTCTGTAAGCCATCGTTTTCATTTCGGAATCACCAAGTGAAACCGATCAGAATTACCGAGATTGGGTAACTTCTTTAGTCATTGCAAATCGGAGCCATCGAGTGGATTCATCCGGTCTCACCGAAACGTCTAACGTTCGAATCTTTTGCACTAGTCGGTGCCTCCGAGATTTACTTTCGGTGCCACCGAGTTATGCATAAAGCTGAGTAACGGTTAGATTTTTGGTGATGGCTATATATACCCCCACCCATTCGACCAACTCTCAGAGAGCAAACCAGAACGAAGCTACCCCTTCCCATATCCATTTTCTGAGAGAGAACCACCTACCCTTGTGTTGAGATCAAGAGGATTCCACTCCAACCTTTGAAACTTGATCTCTAGCCTCCCCAAGTTGCTTTCCACTCCAATCCTTCTCCTACCACCATGCCAAATCTGTGAGAGAGTGATTGAGTGTTGAGGAGACTATCTTTTGAAGCACAAGAGCAAGGAGGTCATCATCAACACACCATCTATTACCTTTTGGAGAGTGGTGTCTCCTAGATTGGTTAGGTGTCGCTTGGGAGCCTCGAAAATCATGTGGAGTTGAACCAAGAAGTTTGTAAGGGCAAGGAGATCGCCTACTTCGTGAAGATCTACCCCGAGTAAGGCTAGTCCTCCGTGGACGTAGGCCGATGGCATAGACAAGGTTGTTTCTTCGTGGACCCTTCGTGGGTGGAGCCCTCCGTGGACTCGCGCAGCCGTTACGCTCCATGGGTTGAAGTCTCCATCAACGTGGACGTACGATAGCACCACCTATCGGAACCACGCCAAAAATCACCGTGTCTTCATTGCGTTTGATCTTCCTATCTCTACCCCTCTACTTTCTTGCACTTGCATGTTGTTTATTATCCGCTGCCCATACTCTAGATATGCATGTGTAGATTGTATTGTTGGTCACTTAACTTGTGCTAAAATCTGTCCAAATTTCAAGAGAATTAAAAACTGCACCTGTGACCTTGTTAGTGTCTATTCACCCCCCCTCTAGACCTATCTTCTCGATCCCACAATTGGTATCAGAGCATTGGTCTCCATTGCTTTGGTTTAATCACCATTGGAGGAAGATGGACGAGTCTACGTTGGGGAGTGTTAGATGTAGAGTGCCTATTCTCAATGGAGAGTACTATAACTTTTGGAGAGATGAAATGCTTGATATATTTGATGAATTTAACTTGAGCAAGTATATTCATTGTCCCTATGTGCCTCCCATTGATCCCTTACACCCAACTCCCGACGAGGAACTTGACATGCTTCGTAATCTTAGAACTGTTAATCTTATTGTTAGAGGATTACCTAATCTTATTCTTAGATGCATGAAAAACTTTGAATGTGCCTATACTTTGTCGAAAGATTTGGAAAAACGATATCCCAATTTGTCTCTCAAGTGCCTTGATGAAATTCTTTGCAAAACTATCGCTTTTCATAAGATGAAGCCTAGTGATCCTAACTTTGATCAATGCTTTTTTGAGCTTAGAAATCTCGTTCGTTCCGAAGGAGATCCCGTCACTATTGCTAATATCATTGCCAATGTTATTCGAATTCATTCCCTAGAACAATGTCATGATCATGAAACTAACGAATTAAATGCCCTAGGTGATGATGACATTGATGAACATGACTACCATGATGAGAGTGACGAATTTGATGAAGAATATGAGAAGACTATGAGAAATCTTTGTCTCATGGCTAATCTTAGAGATTACGTATCCGGAGGAAAAGAGTGGATTCTTGATAGTGGTTGTACCGATCACATGACCGGTGACAAAGACATGTTCCGTGAGCTTGCTAAGAATGATGGTCCTCGCAAGTACGTGACTTTTGGAGACAACTCCAAGGGTAAGGTACTTGGTCTTGGTAAGGTGGCCACATCTCATGATAGCTCAATTCAAAATGTCATGCTTGGCGAATCTCTTGGTTACAATCTTCTTTCCGTATCTAGACGTGCCAACTTTGGTTTAAATGTTCTATTTACCGAAATAGATTGTCAAGTGTTTCGTTGAGATAATCATAATATGGTATTTACTGGTATTCGTAGAGGTGATCTATACATTGTTGATTTCACTAAAAGATCCCAACCTCGCACATGTTTTATTGTAAAATCTTCTAAAGGTTGGTTATGGCATAGAAGGCTAGGACATGTCGGTATGCGAAATCTTGATAAGCTTCTCAAAGGCAATCATAATCTTGGTGTTAAAGATGTTATATTTGACGAAGATAGACTTTGTAGTGCCTGTCAAGCAGGAAAACAAGTTGGAGGAAGTCATCCCGTAAAGAACATCATGACTACAAGGAGACCACTTGAGCTTCTTCATATGGATCTTTTTGGTCCCAATGCTTATAAAAGCCTTGGTGGTAACTCTTTCGGTTTGGTCATAGTTGATGATTATTCCAGATTTACGTGGGTATTCTTTCTTGATGACAAATCGCAGGTCCAAAAGATCTTCAAGACCTTCGCTAGAAAGGCCCAAAATCAGTTTGAAGTGAAGATCAAGAAGGCTTGGAGCGACAATGGAACGGAGTTCAAGAACACAGATGTGGATACCTTTCTTGATGAGGAGGGTATTTCACATGAGTTCTCGGCTACATACACGCCTCAACAAAATGGAGTTGTTGAGAGGAAGAACCGAACTCTTGTCGAGATGGCGAGAATGATGCTTGATGAATACAAGACGCCAAAACACTTTTGGGCGGAAGCGGTGGAAACAGCTTGCCATGCCACAAATCGGCTCTATCTACACAAGCTTCTTGGCAAAATGGCATATGAGCTACTCACCGGTAACAAACCCCAAGTTGGATACTTTCGAGTATTTGGCTCCAAGTGTTAAATTCTTGATAAGCATCGTCGTTCAAAATTTGCTCCTAAATCTCATGAAGGTTTTCTACTTGGTTACGGATCAAACTCTCACACTTACCGTGTCTACAACAAATTCACACGAAAAGTTGAAGAGACGGTAGATGTGAAGTTTGATGAGACTAACGGTTCGCAAGTCGAGCAATTGCCAAATGATATAGGTGATAAAGAATCTTCAGAAGTAATTCAAGACTTGTCTATTGGCAAGATCCGTCCCATGGAGGTGAAGGAGAGTACTTCATACATACAAGTGGAAGCTCCAACATCAAGTCAAGGTGAACCTCAAGTTGACTTGGAGGCATCCACAAGCGGAACACGTCAAGATGAAGATGAGGAAGTACAACAAGATCTACCACAACCTCCATCTCCACCACCTCAAGGGAACGATAACAACAACAATCAAGATGAAGAGGAAGAAGATGAAGAGGAAGGTCCACGATCCAAGCAAAAGCTAACCCGTGTTAGAGCAAGCGTGAAGAAGAATCATCCCGTTGATCAAATTCTTGATGATATCAACTCCGGGAGAATTACTCGCTCTAAAACTCGTTTAACTAACTTTTGTGAGCATTACTCATTCATCTCTAGTGTTGAACCTATGAAGGTTGAGGAAGCGCTTGAAGATGTTGATTGGGTGAACGCTATGCATGAAGAGCTTCACAACTTTGAAAGGAACCAAGTTTGGACCTTGGTTGAGAAGCCCGAGGATACTCAAAATGTCATTGGGACAAAATGGGTATTCCGGAACAATCAAAATGAGGATGGACAAGTTGTTCGCAACAAGGCTCGCCTAGTGGCTCAAGGCTACACTCAAGTAGAAGGTATGGAGTATGGTGAGACCTATGCCCCCGTTGCTAGACTTGAGTCCATTCGCATTCTTCTCGCTTATGCCAATCACCATAATATCACTCTTTATCAAATGGATATTAAAAGTGCTTTCTTGAATGGCGAAATTGAGGAGGAAGTTTATGTTAAGCAACCCCCCGGCTTTGTGAACCCTAAGAAACCTAATCATGTTTACAAACTTCATAAAGCTCTTTATGGTCTTAAACAAGCTCCTAGAGCTTGGTACAAAAACTTGACAAAGTTTCTCATTCAAAAAGGTTTTGAAATTGGTAAAATTGACTCAACTTTGTTCACTAAGAAGGTTAATGGTGAATTATTTGTGTGTTAAATTTATGTTGATGATATTATATTTGGTTCTACTAACCCCCATTTTAGTGAAAAGTTTGGAAGGTTGATGTCGGAGGAGTATGAGATGTCTATGATGTGTGAACTTAAATTCTTCCTTGGTTTGCAAATCAAGCAAACAAGCGAAGGTACCTTTGTTTCTCAAACAAAGTATACCAAGGACTTGTTCAAGAAGTTCAACATGCAAAATAGCAAAGGTATGAAAACACCCATGCCTACAAGTGGACATCTTGACCTCAGTAAGGAGGACAAACCGGTTGATCAGAAGGTTTATCGATCAATGATCGGTTCATTGCTATATCTTTGTGCCTCTCGTCCTGACATTATGCTAAGTGTGTGCATGTGTGCACGATACCAAGCGGCACCAAAAGAATGTCACTTATCGCCCGTGAAAAGAATTGTGAGATACTTGTTACATACACCGACCTTTGGCATTTGGTATCCCAAAGGATCCTCTTTTGAACTTGTTGGCTACTTCGATTCGGACTATGCCGGTGACAAGATTGATCGAAAATCCAGTTCGGGTACCTATCAATTTCTTGGGAGGTCCCTTGTGTCTTGGTCCTCCAAGAAAGAAAACTCGGTATCTCTATCTACCGCCGAAGCGGAATACATTACTGCCGAATCATGTTGTGCTCAATTACTATTGATGACACAAACTCTTAATGACTATGGGAAGCATGTGAAACATGTCCCATTGCTTTGTGACAATGAGAGTGCTATTAAGATTGCACACAATCCCGTTCAACATTCTCGAACTAAGCATATTGATGTCCGTCACCACTTTATTCGTGATCATGTGGCTAAAGGTGATATTAACCTTAAGCATGTTCATACCGACAAACAAGTGGCGGATATCTTGACAAAACCACTTGATGAGAAGACTTTTTGTCGACTGAGGAGTGAGTTGAACATTCTTGATGTTTCCAATGTGAACTAGAAACTCACTTGGATGCATGCAAGGACATGAGCTCTTATGACTAATCCTTGATATTTCTCCTATGATAACAATCTCACATCTTGGATACATTGCTCCCTTGTGTTGCATCTAACCCCATGTAGGTACTTGGACTAACTACATTATCAAGGATTGCACCAAATTCCCATCTTGAGTAATCCTACTTGAACCAAGTATCTAAGATTTCATTTGTTGTGTTCAAGGAACAAGACAACTTCAAACATATCCTTTGACAATATTTGATTCGAGTCTTCACTCATGTCAATTTGGATATACATGTTGTTCCTTGCGTGACTAACCCATGTAGGAAGATGAACTTCAAAATCCAATGGAATGCTCCCAACTCATGATGGTCGCATCATTCTTGAGCATCCACAACAAGTTCAACTACATGATCTCGTCAACAACAAAACCCAATGTAAGTCCTCACATCTTAGAGAAGCCTTACTCAAAGTCATGAGTCAAAGCACCTCAAGAAGATGTGGATACATTGCAATGCTTAAATGAAAAATGGCAACCCCATTTTGAGTTTAACGATGAGTATGACCTATGATCAACTGATCTCGCTTGACTCCTAAGTCAATATACTCAAATATAGGTGACCTAGTCGCCGCCCCTACCCTAGTTGAAGTTTTAGTTATTTGTTGTTTTCTTTGCGTTGTGTTTTGTTTGCACATATTTGTTCTTGTGCTTTTACAATCTTGTTTGGAAAACTCTTTATTTAAAAAAATCATCTAGTTGTCTTATTTTTCTTTCTTTTCTTGTCTTTGTATTTTCTTTCTCATGCCAATTCATTGCAAATCTTATCCAAATTCATTGCAAATCCTTGTGAAATCTTATTGCAAAGTGAGCTGAGTTTGACAAATTCCTCTTCTTCTCATGAACTCGGTCCTTCCGATCCGAATAGCACCGGTGTCACTGAGTCTGCAAGTCACACTCGACATGTCCATCGGTCCTACCGATATGAACTGACTCGGAACCACCGATGTGATCAGCCTGTGATTCCCAGTTACCTCGGACTCACCGATTGATCCTTCTCAGAGCTACCGAAGAGCACCAGAAAAAGACTTGTTTGCCAAAAATTATTTTCTGATCTTTTTCAAGCTCCACTCAATGATTCTTTCCCCTCTAGTGCATTTAGACTAACTGCTAAGCTAGATGTGCTCATTGAGGATCCTGCCTATTGCTCAACGACCAAGATGCTAACCCTTCTTGGAAATTGATGTCAAAGGGGGAGAGATACACATCAAAGCTTCTCGATATAATGAGAAATGCAACGTTATAAGAGGAGAGAGACCTATATATTTCCTTGTGGGGAGGAACATATGTATGTTTGATCTATGATCTTATCATTTGCTTCTACATGATTTACTGCTCTAACTTTACTCTGATCTTATCTGTCTGATTTTATTTATCTGGTCTAATTTTGTCTCACCCTACCTACTCCCAATATCTACAATCTCAGATTCAGGGGGAGAGGAAGTTCAAAGTTTAGGGGAGAAAAATCCTTAAGATCTTATTGCAAATCCTTATTGACTTCTTGGGAACATGTTAACTTTCAGAAAAGTATTCACCTAGTGATGCTATCTTCTTTACATGTCAGCCCAATCTTGGTGTTCTTGAGGTTCCTACATTTTCTTGAAGAGAAACTCTTGTGTTATCTAACCTTGTTTTCTCAAGTTTGTTTCTTCAGGTACAATGTTCAAGCATCTCAAGGTAAGTATATGCATCGTACTCATGTGCATGATGAATTCTTGCTCCTTGCACATATTGTTTGCAAGAAAGAGTCATGAACATGAATACACTTCATTCACATCTTTGCTCTGATGCATATAGCCAAGTTTCATGTGACATATTAAGCATTCCTATCCAATTGTGCATTTGCATTCCAAAAGCAATTGTCTTTAAAACAAAACTGCACAATTGTAGGGGGAGCTTTGTACCAGTCACATGTTTCTCAAAGCTTTCATATATTCTTAGTATACTCCTTATTTGAAGCTTTGATGTATGTTGTCATCAATTACCAAAAAGGGGGAGATTGAAAGCACATATGCTCCCTTGGTGGTTTTGGTAATCCATGTCAACATACATGTTGTTGGACTAATGTTTTCCTCAAGTACATTTCAGGAAAAGTTCAACCTTAGGCAAGTGGATGGATGGAGATGTGGACCCCTCAAGCTACTAAAGGACTATGTTGGCAAAGCTCCAAGACTCTTCATTTTTGGTTTAGTGATCAAAGATCACATTGAGTTCAATAGGAAAGCCAATACTATTAAAAGGGGATAAGGTTTTGATCATGAGTCATTTGCTCAAGTGCTTGAAGATATTGCTCCAAAACCCTCAACCACATTCTCACAATCCAATCTGTCCAAAACCCTAAAGCCTATCTCGGTCCCACCGAAACCATATCCATCGGACCCACCGAGATACACAAGACAGAGCCACTAGCCAAACCCTAGAAACTCGGTTCCACCGATACGACATTCGGTCCCACCGAAGTGCAAGTGCCAAGTTTCTGTAAGCCATCGTTTTCATTTCGGAATCACCGAGTGAAACCGATCGGAATTACCGAGATTGGGTAACTGCTTTAGTCATTGCACATCGGAGCCACCGAGTGGATTCATCCGGTCTCACCGAAACGTCTAACGTTCGAATCTTTTGCACTAGTCGGTGCCTCCGAGATTTACTTTCAGTGCCACCGAGTTATGCATAAAGCTGAGTAACGGTTAGATTTCTGGTGATGGCTATATATACCCCCATCCATTCCACCAACTCTCAGAGAGCAAACCAGAACGAAGCTAACACTTCCCATATCCATTTTCTGAGAGAGAACCACCTACCCTTGTGTTGAGATCAAGAGGATTCCATTCCAACCTTTGAATATTGATCTCTAGCCTCCCCAAGTTGCTTTCCACTCCAATCCTTCTCCTACCACCATGCCAAATCTGTGAGAGAGTGATTGAGTGTTGAGGAGACTATCTTTTGAAGCACGAGAGCAAGGAGTTCATCATCAACACACCATCTATTACCTTTTGGAGAGTGGTGTCTCCTAGATTGGTTAGGTGTCGCTTGGGAGCCTCCAAAATCATATGGAGTTGAACCAAGAAGTTTGTAAGGGCAAGGAGATCGCCTACTTCGTGAAGATCTACCCCGAGTAAGGCTAGTCTTCCGTGGACGTAGGCTGATGGCATAGACAAGGTTGCTTCTTCGTGGACCCTTCGTGGGTGGAGCCCTCCATGGACTCGCACAGCCGTTACCCTCCGTGGGTTGAAGTCTCCATCAACGTGGACGTACGATAGCACCACCTATCGAAACCACGCCAAAAATCACCGTGTCTTCATTGCGTTTGATCTTCCTATCTCTACCCCTTTACTTTCTTGCACTTGCATGTTGTTTATTATCCGCTGCCCATACTCTAGATATGCATGTGTAGATTGTATTGTTGGTCACTTAACTTGTGCTAAAATCTGTCCAAATTTCAAGAGAATTAAAAACTGCACCTTTGGCCTTGTTAGTGTCTATTCACCCCCCCTCTAGACCTATCTTCTCGATCCCACACCCCACCTCCAGCGGCCACCTATACCATGTTCATCAAGAGGGAGCACACTACCAAAGTTGGGGAAGTTAGGGAAAGGGTAGTTGATAGAGGCATAAGAGGGTGGCTACATTGTTGATCTTTGTGTTCAATCCCTTGAGGATGTCAAATACATGATTCTCTGCCGATGATGGAGAGACTGGCATCATCAAGGGCTCATCAATGGTCTTCTGCTGGTGCAACTGTAGTCTGAGATGGACCGATCCCCTAGCACAATGTTCTAGAATTTCTTGCCAAGATTGCGCATGCCTTTTGGTAATCATGGAAGAGCTTCTCCATGTGCATTGAAACATCTTCAGTAGTAGTGTTCTCCTTCGTAACCAGGTCTATTATGGTGGTGATGGATCTGTATATCTACTGGAGCATAATGGAGTTGAGACAAAGCCACTCCTTTGTTCCTCCTCGATGGGTCGAGGCACCACGTAGTTCTAGAATTTCTTGCCAAGTTACACCGCCCATGCCTTTTGGTTATCGTGGAAGAGCTTCTCCATGTGCATCAAAACAACTTCAGCAGTAGTGTTCTCCTTCGTAACCAGGTCTATTATGGTGGTGATGGATCTGTAGATCTACTGGAGCATAATGGAGTTGAGACAAAGCCACTCCTTTGTTCCTCATCGGTGGGTCGAGGCACCACGTAGCAGGGGTCAGTGAGGGCATACTTGGTGATATGTAGCAACAACAAAAAAGGTGCGCCACTTGGTGTAGTCCGAACCCTTGAAGTTGAGGGTGATGGGCACGAGGGGCCTTGGTGCTCTGGATTCTACTTCCTGAACCCAACAAGATGGTCGAGGGGGTTGGAGGACTCCCTCTCAAACATGGCGACTGGTTTTGTGGTGGGATGGGGTTATACGAGATGGGGAAGCGGAAGCGGTGATGTGGGGATCACGGTGACACTGCAGGTGGAGAGGGGAGCAAAAGTATTGCAGTGAAAATCAAGAGAGAAGTCCACGTTACAACCTCGAACTAACCACTCGGTTTAATTTGCAACCCTGAACTTCAAAACCGGTTATCGTACACCATAAACTTGTCACTTGGTTCAGGAATCAAGCCCCGCTAGATTTTGACTGGTTTTGACTGCGTGACTGGGTTTGAATGTGCTGACTGCTGACTGGGCAAAGCCACGTCAACTTTTGACCGGTCAAATACGGTGGTGTCTATCGCTCGGATGCTGGCGGCGGAATGGCCTGCTCGCCCGCAGCAGCACATCCCCAGCAGCGGCGGCGCCCACCTCTCCGTCCCTTCCCTCCTCCCCACGGCGAGCCGCGGCAGCGAAGGCCACCTTGCGACGCAGCGCGAGCGCGACAAGTCCGACGGCGCGACGAGACGAAGCTGTTGGTAGTTGTAGTTTGCGGCCGGCGGACGACCCCGACTTCCCACGGCAATACTACCCGGTGGAGGAAGACAATCGCTCGGTGGCGCGAACACAGCCCACGCGGAGGCGCCCCGCAAGGCGACGTAGCGGCGCACAGCCGGCGCGCAAACCACGGCGCGCGGTGCATCGGCGTCCTCCGGCGTGACGTCGACCTCCCGGCGTGGAGACGATTCAGGCGCGGTGCCTCCAGCCTCTTAGATGCTCCAGCATCAGCAACTGCGGGAGGTGCGCACATGGCCCAAAGCGTTGTAGCGGCGCGGCGGCGATGGCAGATCGCTACCAACCTGCACGCGCTGGCGGCAACCACGGCTAGCTCGCAGCAACCGGCGGTGCCCGCCTCCAGACGGCGGCGTGACCTCAGCCCAGCGGCGCACGCGACCGTGCCAGCTAGCGCACGGCATGGTTTCTTCGTGCACCAGCCCCGTCGCGCGGCGGATGTGCCCTCCAGGCTGGCGAGTGGCCGGCGAGCCCGTGACGAGCGGCGGCGGCGGTGTAAAAATCCCTCAAGGGATTTGTAACCGCAAAGGAAGAGATAAGGAATCTTATCTCATTGCCTTTTTCACGTGAAAGCCCTTAAGATTTTCTTAATTACGGACCAGTCAAAAGCTGCCGTGGCATTGCCCAATCACCAGTCAAAATCAAGCAGACGGTTGATTCCTGAACCGAGTGGCAAGTTTAGGGTGTAGGATAACCGGTTTTGAAGTTTAGGGTTGCAAATTAAACCGAGTGGTTAGTTCGAGATTGTAATGTGGACTTTTCTCGAAAATCAATGGCAATCTTATACCATGAAATTTGTTGGAATAGGCAACAATTATGCCTCCCCTTTGCACTTTTATTTGTAGGACAAATAAAAAACTACAGAGGATAATATCCCATTGGCTAATGGAAGATCACAGCTGTAGGATCTCATCAGTACATGGCCGGCCGGTGTAAAGTTGATGTTACACTTAAAAGTGCCTAACGCGAAATATACATTGCCTAACAAAAAGAAACTTGAAGATTTGAAATTCTTCAAACACTCAGGATATATTAATTAGAGCATGTAGAAATGAGACAAGGCACGCAGGAGTATATATAATGTACTTTGGCAATCGGCTGGAAATATTCGTTGCTTGTTGTCCCTAAGAATATTCGTTGCCTTTTGTCTCCATACTGGCTGAATCCCTTGCTTTTGTTTAAAAAAAGCATAGCGTACACACCGTGCAAGACACTTTGCCTTTTCCCTTGCAAAAAACAAAGACAATTTGATGCTTTGCTTTTTCCAAAGATGATTCCTGCGCACGGTAAATTAGAGGAATAAGCATTTTACGGTGAAAGAGTGGCAACAATAATCTGCTTTGTTTAAAAAAGAGTAGGCCACGATGTTTTGATCTTCATCGTCATGTCTTTTAAATAAAGAGTAATCAATGGAGCAAACTTTGGATGTCTTTTTCTATAGAGGTATGCCAGACCTACGACACGCTGCTGCCTAGATATAGATATGGTTTTTCTTCTTCTCCGCCACGTACAGGAGATGCATGCATGGCTTGTGGGTCAAAAGAAAAAGCTTCCAAATGCATGGCAGGCTCTGCTTATTGATTTTGTGAATCCAAAAATATTGCTCCACATACTTTCCTCCCCCGTGGCCGGGTTGCTCCCATATCAAACGATTGCAAAGCTAGTTCGCTCTCTAAGACTACCTAGCGAACGTTTGGTACATAGATTATTCGATTTATGTAAAGTGTATGTGTGTCTGCTTTCGATTGAGATGTATTGATGATACCGGTAACATTATATTCTTTCAAAACACAATTACCAGGGGAGGATCCCCACCTGATATATTTACTTCAAAAGCGTTACAAGACCAAACTCTAGACCTCCTTTCATGAGGCCATTGGTCATTATACATAGGTTGTGACCTTACAATACAAGCATCAAGAAGTTACAACATGGAGGGACAAGGGTGCCCATGACAAAGCACCGCCTGATGGTGTCCTGGACTAGGGGGTGCTAGCTACGTCGGATGCCGGCCAGGTGGGCCGGGCCGAGGACCCCCTGTATTACCAACCAAGTGGGCCACGATGGAGAGGCCCAGGAGCACTAAGGTGGTTCTACCCCGAAGACTTGGCACATAATTTAAGACTTAGAGTTTGTCTACAACACGTTTTACCCTTAGTTGGAACCGACCGTTGTAACCCTAGGCACCCCAGTATCTATATAAACCGTGGGGGTTAGGCCATAGACAGGGCAACTCAACTCACAACATACACACGATCTCGAGGTAGATCAACCCTGTACTCGATACTTCCCGATCAATACAATCAAAGCAGGACGTAGGGTTTTACCTCTTCGAGAGGGACCGAATCTGGGTAAACATCGTGTCCCCTGTGTCTCTGTTACCATCGTTCCAAGGCTACCAGATCGGGACCCCCTACCCGAGATCTGCTGGATTTAGCTCCATCATTGGTGGCCCATGCAGGTCCCTCTGAGTAGTCGAAGCGGTTCGATGGCACGCCTTCAGATCGACGATCAAGTCGGCGGCGGCATGCTCTTCTTGCCGGGACAACTCTTTGTCTTCGGCAGCGTGACTCTCTTCGCGGATTCGACCGGTCACCTCGGCCAAGTCGACAACTTCGCCCCAGGCCGGATCGTCAGATTCGGAAATCTGGAATACGCCGCAGACTCGCGTGGCGAACTCGCTTTCTCCAACTGGGTGTCAAACCAGATCGAGGAACTTGAAGATCCACCGGCTCAAACCTCGGAATTAGACCAGGCGCCGGAGGATTGCACCAACCCAACCTCGGATCCAGCCTCAAGCCGTGGTCCGAGCATGATCACTGCTGACCAGACATCTAGCTTGGTTCCCGATGAAGAACTTGGGCCGATGTCAGATTGGACCTCGGTAAAAATCCCTCTAGCCCCAGCCCTTGAGCCGGCCATGGAGGAAAAACATCAAGCACTCCTGAACGAGATGTTAGATCGGATTCAGAGCCTCGCAATCTCGGACGATCAGAACTCAATTTATGATCGGATCTGGGAGAAGCTGGGAGAGGTTAGAATTCACGGCCCACCACCACCCATCTGGTCACCAACATCGAAGACTTATCCGACGTCTTGGCGAGCGCCTCCGAAGAAGCAACCGACATGGATGACGACGTAGGAGAATCTTCAGAAACCGCGCCACCGGCTGTCAATAGCACGGGCCGCTGGACTGCGACATCTACATACGACATCTATATGGTAGATACCCGCAGAAGCGGGGAAGGGGACAGCCCTGGCAGGAACGTTGGCAATACCGGCAATGGCGGCCCCAGACGAGGGAACAATACCAACGATGACGTCGGAGGAGCCGATAACGTAGGATGCGGAAGCGACAACCAGGGTCATCACTCTGCCGAGGACGACGATTACAATCCCGACGATGACCCCGAAAAGTGCCCCGATCCCGTGGATGAACACCTCCTAGATATGCCCTTGGACAACGTCAATTACGACGCGGTACGCTCAAGGCTGAAAACCACAAGAAGACGCATAAAAAACAAGTCCACACGCCTTCGAGATGCTGAGGATCACCTCACCAGTAGGTGGAACGAGCTTTTTGAAGCTGAGGACGCACTCGAAGCTAGATTGTCAATAATAGAAGTGAATAATCGGCCTCCTTACCCCCGCAAGAACCTCATGGATGAGATGGACATGGTGGCCGACGACAGCGTCATATCAAGACGTGGATGGGCCGATAACTTCGAGCGGCCTCCTCGGAACCGACCACCCCGCATCGCTGACCGTCACGATGACACAGGTAGGCACACTCCCGAGGTCACCAGGCACCGAGAAGATCAGAGCCCGCGCCGAGATGATTATAGGCCGGACACACGGGGCAATATGCCGTTAAGGTCTGACGTCCCACCACGCTCAATTTACCAACCCAGACGGTACCTAACTACTGGACACGCGGGGCACCGCACCTGGCCAACAAAATATGGTGATGACCATGACTACAGAAGAAATCCATATGGACCCACGTCGGACGCGCGTCATGCCTCCGTACGTGACCGAGGACCCGCTCATCCCCCGTGTTTCACGGACGAGGTGATGCGGCATCAATTTCCGGAGGGGTTGAAACCTGCCACTATGGAGCAATATGACAACACCACCGACCCTAAGATCTGGATAGAGGACTTTCTCATGTCTGTCCACATAGCTGGTGGAAATGATTTCCACGCTATTAAGTACCTGCCTCTGAAGCTGAAGGGCCCTGCCCGTCATTGGCTGACTAGTCTCCCGCCTAATTCAATCGGCAATTGGGACGACCTCCAATATGAATTTATGTCCAACTTTTAGGGCACATATGTCAGGCCACCGGATGCCGATGATCTGGCCCATGTTGTGTAGAAGAAGGGGGAATCCGTATGTAAGTTATGGAATCGCTTTTTAACAAAGAAGAACACGATAGTGGACTGCCTTGATTTCGAGGCCATTGCCAATTTCCGACATAATGTCAAGGATGAATGGCTGGCATGAGAGTTCGGACATTACAAGCCGAAGACTATGGCAGAACTTACTCAGATGATGACCAAATTATGTGCCGGCGAGGATAGTTGGCTTGCCCACAAGCCTAATCGCGATGGTGATCCCGGCACGTCTCAGGTGTGGTACTAAAACGGAAAACCTTGGCGCAACCGATGAGGTAAGCGTCGCAATAGGAGCGACAGTGATGCCGAGGAAGGCGAGGTCAATGCAGGGTTCGGCAATCAGCGCCGGAATGATGGCAAGAAGAAACCCTTTGAAGGGGGGGGGGTAGATCACAGTTGGATAAAATCTTAGATCGACCCTGCGCCATCCACGGAAACCCTGAGAAACCGGCCACCCACACAAACCGGAATTGCTGGGTCTTCAAGCAAGCCGGAAAGGTAGTAGCCGGGAACCAGGGCAAAGTCCAACCCCGCGACAATAACAATAACGAAGATAGAAACCAGCCTGGGCCGAGCAATGCCGGTCAAAAGCAATTCCCTCCCAAGGTGAAAGACGTTAACATGATCTATGCTACACACATCACCAAAAAGGAGAGGAAGCGTGCGCTCCGCGAGGTATACACCATCGAGCCCGCAAAACCAAGGTATAGCCCTTGACCCAGCACGAATCCTCCCTAGCAGCACCAAATTCAAAGGCATCATACTAGGTGTTGAAGCAGAGTGCTCGGGACGTGTAGTCCTGGATGTAGTGTTCGGTACACCCGATAACTTCCGAATTGAAGACTTGAGCTTCGACATCGTACCCTTCCTAAGTGGCTATCACGAACTCCTCGGGAGGACGGCCTTCGCTCGTTTTCATGCTGTCCCGCACTACGTTTATTAAAGCTAAAGATACCGGGACCCAAATGCGTAATAACAGTGAACGGAAACACGGAGTGATCACTCCGAACTGAAGAGCAGACTGCGGCCTTCGCGGCCGAGGTACAACCAGCCGAGGAAGCGTCAAGGGCGAGGGCTGGATCAGGCAGCCCTGATTTGCCAAAGCGTCAGAGGTCAACTCACGGCGCATCCGACGACGACTTCAGCGTACATCAGACACCCCTTGAGGACCCGATGGACGCCACCTCGAAACCTGCCGACCAAGACCCTAAATAGGGATACGTGCTCTGCTTCCCCTAGTGTGCTCCCGAGGATCACGTTCCTCGGCACCACAATTTTGCGTTAAAAATTCCCTGGGGGCTGGCGGAGCATGATCATACAGGGCCTCATGCCAAAAAGTCGGGTAAATCGACAAAAACAACGTCCTCGGAGCCGCGCGTCAGGCGATGGCACTATACCGAGGAACGGTTAACCAACACTCGGTGTCAGACTGGGGGCTGGCTCAGGGCTTAAACCCTGGAAGCCGGCATCATGCCTGCTCAGTACCGCCTGGTACGCAAATCGCAGACGCGACCGTCACAGTCAAAACTAGGACCACGCTCCTCGGGCTCGGCCAAGACGCACCAGTGGCCCTACTCCGAAGGAATCGAACATCAGCGCCCTTGCTTGGACAAGAGCCGATGATAGGCGGAGGACACGAACCGACATTACGACGCTGGACATAGAGCCTGGAGCTCGGACCTCGGAACGATACCCCTGCCACGATAACTTGTAATAAGCCTTCAGCATGTACCCTTATTTTATGTTTAGCTCGATCACTGGTTTTGACCTCAGTAAATTGAATAAAGAGACGCCCATATAGCTTGGGCTGCGAATACACTCATGGTGCATCCTTTTTCTCTTTCAATATTTTGATCGCTATTCCACTATTCCCGGATAATTACATTGTCGGGCGCCTCCAGGTGGCACACAAGATTACCAGGGGCTGCATAAATAGCCTAATTCGACAGGTCAGAACGCTCTACGGAGCTGCCGACGACTTCCTCGGACCTTACGCCACTATATGCATCGATGTCGACTTATGACTTTTGCCAAGCTGGCTTGCCTGGCTCCCATGTGTACCCCTTACGTTTCCGCATGTTCGGACTAAGGGTGTAACGGGAGCACCTCTGCGTTTGTCGCTTCTAGGACCAGCCTAGTTAGAGCACCGCAGGTGGGTGAAGCCGTAAGCTAGCAGTTATAACACACGAATCGGTCGGCAGGCCATGAGTAGTTCAGCCGTTAGGGGTTGTTTGCATCAAGCATACGCTTTTCTCAGGAAGAGTGGGATTTGAACTCGGCTGGTCCGAGGTTGCACACCGGTTGCCGAGGTCACGGACTGAACCGGGGGCTATTCACTAGCCAGTCATATGCTCCTTGAGAAGCGTATGTTTTAGCCATATAGGACCGGATTGCCTGGTTTTTTCTAACATGGCCGCCTCCGGGCACCGCAACGTCGGCTAAGGGCTGTCATTAGAAAAAACACTCTAAGTAATTAACTTAGAGGCAGAAGCCAAGGTCCGGCCAACTACGCATTTAAAAGTCATGATCGAGTCAAAATAATTCAAAGAGATGGAAATTTAACTTTCCAAATATGCCTGCGCAGAAGGGTGCGATTAAACAGATAGTTGTCAAGACTTAAAGTTTTTACAACCTACAACTTGGCATTCCGAGGATACAAATTTTGCCATCATAGGTTATCTATGATGGATCCTAACTTACAAGCCGCCTCGGATAGCCGAGCAACTGGCATAACCCGCTCAAAGTAGGTCCTGGGTTGGATCTCACGGCCTTAGCTGTCGTGAGGTAACCTCTCGGCTATGGGTCCGAACTCCGTCGTCGGGTACCAGGTCTGCATCTGCGCCTAGGCCTGCCGAGCTCCCTCCCGACATGCTGACTGCTTCCATCTTCGGTGTTGGCTGCGCACTTCTTGAAGGCGGCGCGCCAGCTCAAAGTAGCTAGTCGGCACGGGTTCCTTGCGCCATAGTGATCGGAAAAGCTCCTCCATCGCGGGCCTGGCCATCTTCTGCAGCTCCTCAAGCTGCTCCAGCTTATCCCCGAGAACGACGTTGCACGCCGGGTCTTGGAACTGCTGCCAAAACAGCAGTTGTTGCTGGTCGGCTTCTTCCTGGCTCGCACCGTAGAAGCGGCAGGCGTCTTCGACGCTGTGAGGGAGATCGGGAAAGGCGGCTGGCAAGTGCCACACTTGCGTTAGCTTGGTGAACGCTTGACGCCCGAAGATACACTGCAAAAGATATGGCTTACCAGATACCGTCGCCAGGGCTTGCCGAAATTCTTCCTGGGCCGAGGAGGCACGCTGACCCGCCTCTTGCTTTTCATGGCTAAGACGTTGGATCTCGGCGGTGTCAGCTTCCTTACCAATCTTCAGCAATTCACATTCAGTGACACGCTTCTGGAGCTCGTCCTCGACGGCTGTAACCTTGCCCTGGGCGGCTTCTCAGAACTTCTGCTCCTCTTGAAGCAGGCCGGCGCCCTCTCGCATTTTCCCCTTCAGCTGCTCGGCCTCGGCGTGAGCCTTCTCGAGCTCGGCCTAGAGATTGGCCAGGCACTGATCCACGCCTACATGAAGACAAAAGACAGAGTCAGAAATCAACATATATGCGTGTGAGTTAAATCCACATGAAACGGACTCCTCGGACTTTACCTTGTGCTTCCTCGGCACGCTGTCTCAGCTGTCGGGCCTCCTCTTCGGCTTGAGCAAGCCGGAGCTTCACCTCTTCTAGCTCCGAGGAGCTTGTCGAAAGGTGGGAGGGGGAGCTCTGCACATCATCAAGATGAAAAATTACATAAGAATAGGGCCTGCATCCGATGAGATTCGATCCTCATACTGGTTCCTTTGAGAACCAACATGAGTCTCGGGGGCTACTGGATATTTGCGGTCAATAGCTACATACAGGGTCCAAAACACCGAGCAGATTCCATCCTCATGTCAGTTTCTTTGGGAACCTACATGAGTCTCGGGGGCTACTGGATATGCACGCAAATCTTGGATTCATGATATATTATTTAGCCTTTGAATTTTGGATGAATCGACGACCCTCAAGTCACTTGTTTCAAACTAACTTAAGGCTCGGGGGCTACTGTGAACATCGGTTTCTTTAAAAATTCTCGGTCACAGTACTTGTCCTCGGATAGTGAATACCTTGCTTTTTCTACTCCTACGGTGTCCTCGGATGTCTCTTCCGATGACTACCTTGAGGGCTACTGGGCATATTCAGGTGCTCAGCTCTAAAAACATGAAGCATAGAAGATATTTTACATACCTCCATGCCTTTTGCAAGGCTGACGAAGGCGTCCATTACCCCGGCCTCGGCTGACAGGAGTTGGCCTAGGGCGGCTCAAAGTCGGATGCGTTGCTCGGGGAGGAGAGCCGAGCTCGTTAAAGCTGCCTCCACCTCACGGCGGCGCTCCACCAGATCAGCCTCGGATGTTTCCGAGGCCCGCACCAGTGACCTTGAGATGCTCGTGTCGGCCGCGGGTGGCGGGGGAGGTGGCGGAGACTCATGGGAGGCCAGATCCGCGTGACCCGGGGAGGCTGGACTGTTGACCGTCCTCTCTCCGTGGACCCAAGGAGATCTGCCTGCACGGCCCAGAAGTTCATCTATCATGGCCGAGGTGTCAGCCTCGGCCATGATGTTATCGGTCCTACCCCCGACGTTAACCGTCGGGGAAGGGGGACTGATCTCACCCCCCTGCTCTTCGATGCGGATGAGGGTGGGGGCAATTTCCACCGCTGGGGTGGCAGGAGTAACCGCTGCACCAACGTGCGGAAGAGACTCCGGTGGAGCCGACGTCGTCTCCTCGTCGAAGGAGCGTGGCGGCCTGAAGACAGAGATAATTATCAATAAAAAAGATGCCTGCTTAAGTTGGAGCAGAGTCCGGGATGATAGGGGCCAAGGAGATGGCAGAAAACTTATGGCCTGGTTGGAGGACGTTCTCGTGGGGCCCGACCCGAGGACCACGATCCCTCAGAGTCAGACTGAGGTGGAGCAGAGTCCGGGATGATAGGGGCCGAGGAGGAATCCAGCGCCAGGATGTTGGAGGTCCTGGGGTACTTGGAGTCCCTGAGAGGAGTGGATGTGTCCGGCGCCGAGGTGTCCAAGATCCTGGGGTACTATTGGGTTCCCTGGGAGGGGACGCCTCCTCGTCGTCCGAAAGGATGACCTGTGCGCTCCTCTTCGTCTTGGTCACTGGAGGCGCGTCACTGGAATCGGATTCAACCTCGACCCCCGAGCTGGGAGCACTCCAAGGAGGAGGCTGGGAAGAAACATCACGGATGGACAGGCCCCTGGAGGCCCTGGTCTTCCTGGCCTTGATAGGAGCAACTGACCGATCCTCGGTCAGTAGCTCGGCCAGGACAACATCCATCTGATCCTCGGGCTGAGGGACGGGCGAGGTGACGCCGGCGATGTAGTCGGACCACTTCTGCGTTGGAACAAGATGAAGACCCGATTAGTTGGGCATTACAAAAACCTTGTAAAAGGAAGATGGATAGGATGTTAAACCTTTCTAGGGGCGTGCTTCGCCCAGTATCCCTCATCAGGCCCCGTGGATCGGAACTCCTGGTCCTTGGCGGTGAAGAGGGTGGATTGCATCCCCTCGATGGATCGTCCTCCGTACAAACTTCGGATGACCGAGGTCTCGTCCTTCTCTTGAAGGGACTTGCACAGCAGGTGGGTCTGAGCTTGGAGGGGCTGGATGCGGTGGTGGAGTGCGATGTACATCACGTCAGAGGTGGAGAGGCCCCTTTGGACGAAGAGGTCCACCCTTTCGAGGAATCCCGCTATCTCCACCTCCGACCCCCAGACGAGCTTCTTGGGATTCCAAGAATGGAGCTTTCTCAGAGGAGCTGCAGAGAAAGGGGTCGGAATCCCCTCTCGGTTACCAAATGCCACGTCGGCCATGTAAAACCACTCCTCCTGCCAGTTCTTCATCGTTTCAATGGACTTGCCCTTCAGCCATCTCACCCCGGGGATCTTGCTGATCATGGCTACCCCGCACTCAGTAGGCTCACTATCGTTTGTCTGCATCTTGATGCAGAACAGCTGGAGCCAGAGCCCGAAGTGGGGCTCGATGCAGAGGAAGGACTCACAAAAAGTAACGAAACAGGCGATGTGGAGGATGGCATTGGGGGTAAGATGATGGAATTGGATGCCGTAGAAATGGAGAAGACCTCGGAGAAAGGGGTGGATTGGAAACCCCAGACCTTGGAGAAGGTGGGAGACGAAGATGATGCGCTCACCAGCGCGGGGTTGAGGAACTCTGACGGAGGAGAGCCCCTCCGGTACTTGGATGAGCGGCGAGCGCGCCGGAGCGACCTCGGACGCCGGGAGATATCCGTCACTTTGAAGCGCCGTGATATGCCTTTGGGTGACGGTGGACGGGCGCCATAGCCCCCCGGTGCTGGGAGCTTTCTCACCCTCTTCGGTGGTCTTCTTGCTGCCCCTCGCGGGCTTCGCCGCTGCGGCGTGGGATCCTGCTCCGGCCATCGCTCGAAGGAAGGAAAGGAAGGAAGGAAGATTGGAAGCTTTGAAGTTTTTGGGCTCTTTTGCTCTCGGTGCGCAGGAGCTCGAGGAAGACGACGACTTGCGCAAGATTGGAAGCGTAAAAGTGCAATTTACCGCACCATTTGACTTTTAAAGGGCAGGTTGAAACGCAGATGAGGCACGCAATGTGGCAGTAATTTCGCCAGTTCCCCATACGACGTGCGGTAAGTGCGCGCGAGAATCAAGGGGACGGTTGATAATGCCGCTGCAAATCTGGAGCACGATCTCTGTATTAATTTGACACACCAATGGTAGTGGCCTCGAGCCGCGCTAGCACGTTATTGCGACATCTGAAACGACTGCACGATTCCACAGTACATGATGACAATTTGGGTTGGTCAAGGCTATCCAAGCTACATTGGATCGTCACCCTACCCTAGGCGCGAGAAGACTTCGTCGTTAAGACAGCACTGCGCGGGAAAAGTGGTCCTCGGGTCCGAGGATCAACTTGAAGTGATAGAGAACCTCCGACGATGTGCAAGCAGTGGAGACAATGAAGGACTCCTCGGAGGACCGAAATATGAAGACTCCTCGGATGAAGGAGGAGACTAACTGAACCCGCTTGCAAGTCCGATGATTAGGAACAGCTCGGAAGAACTGAGGAACATCCTCGGCTTGAAGACTAGTTTAGGGGCTACTGATGGTGTCCTGGACTAGGGGGTGGTGCTAGCCACGTCGGATCCCGGCCAGGTGGGCCGGGCCGAGGACCCCCTGTATTACCAACCAAGTGGGCCACGATGGAGAGGCCCAGGAGCGCTAAGGCGGTTCTACCCCGAAGACTTGGCTCATAATTCAAGACTTACAGTTTGTCTACAACATGTTCTACCCTTAGTTGGAACCGACCTTTGTAACCCTAGGCACCCTGGTATCTATATAAACCATGGGGGTTAGGCCGTACACAGGGCAACTCAACTCACAACATACACACGATCTCGAGGTAGATCAACCCTGTACTCGACACTCACCAATCAATACAATCAAAGCAAGACGTAGGGTTTTACCTCTTCGAGAGGGCCCGAACCTAGGTAAACATTGTGTCCCCTGTGTCTCTGTTACCATCGTTCCAAGGCTACTAGATCGGGACCCCCTACACGAGATCTGCTGGATTTAGCTCCATCACCGCCTAGATGGCGTACATGGCGACCATCACCACAAGAACAATCACATGCTGTCAGCACCTTGTCGATGCCCCTCTCTCTCTTCTCTCAGTTCGAGGCCAAGATTTTATAGTGTCAATTTTACTGGGGTCTGTACTAACACCAGCACAACTAATGACATGCCCTAAGTAAGCAACCTATCTTTGTGCAAATGCACAGTTGCTCATTTTGGCCTTCCACTGGTGAGATGACAACAATTGTAGTACTTGTTCAATGTGACACAAGTGCTCTTCCAAGGACTTACTATAAATAAGGATATCATCAAAAAACACCAAAGCACTTTTCCTCAAGATAGGAGATAGGGTTTCATTCATGGCACTTTGAAATGTACTGGAGCTCCAGCAAGACCAAATGCCATAACAATAACTTCATAATGGCCATTGTGTGTTTGAAAGGAAATTTTAAATTCCTCACCAGGGGCCAGCCTGATCTGATGATAACTAGCTTTAAGATCCAGCTTAGAAAACCAACTAGCACCAGATAATTCATCAAGCAACTCATCAATAACTGGAAGAGGATTTTTGCCCTTGATAGTCAGTGCATTTAAGTGTCTATAATCCACTACCATGCACCAATTGGTGTCTTTTTTTTAACAAGTAAAACTGGAAACGAAAACCACTATTACTCTGTTTGATCATTCCAGTTTGGAGTAGTTCAGATATTTGTGACTCTAGTTCATCCTTCATATGAGGAGTAATCCTATAGGGCCTAATGGATATAGGACAAGCACCAGGTGTGTAGGGGAACATAGTACAAAATAAAAAAATCGTACCTATGAACATGCCCAGGAACACTATGAAGATGCAAGAGTAGATCAAACTCACCAACAAATGCAGCGGAGATGAAGACGTTGGTGAAGATCTCCAGATTCCCGCAGCTAGGTATTACCTCCTAGCCGCGAGAATTTTTTCCCCCATCGAGAGTCGAACGTACGACCCGTCTGCAGTATCCACGCGTACCGAATCAGCGGTTCGGCAGTACTTCGTCGTCTAGGACAAAGGGATACCAGAGAACAAGAGAGAGGAGCAGCCTTCCGGCGTGGATGGGAGAGAGATGGCACAGGGGGGAGGGGCGCATCCTTTGAACGCGTGTCTGGGGGGACTTCACCCTCCCCTCTATTTATAGATGGACAAGGGGGGTGCGACTTGGGGAGGGAGGCAGCCCCTAGGGCTAGTCGCGCCATGGGGGGGAGGATCCCCTAAGGATCCCTCCCTTCCATGCGCACCAAGTGGGGAGATCCTCCGAGGATTCCTTCCTTCCCCACGCCCCAAGTTCCCCCACGCCCCAAGTTCCTTGCCCCCAAAGTTGGGGGAGGGGCGCACCACTATGCGCCCATGTGGCCCATGTTGATGTTGCCCCTTGGTCTAACCAAGGGAGCATCCCACTAGGACCACCTAGAACATTCCGAAAGGTTTTGGATCCTTTTGAAATCTTCCGTGACCTTCCAGGGCCTTCCGGGGCACCTGCGGAACATTTCGGACATCATCGGGACCTTCCCGAAACCTCCCGGAACTTTTTCGGAAACATCCGGAACATTTGCAATGCCTTTCTCGCATACTCCTATGATCTCTTAGTTCTCTATCAAACTGCTAACCGTTAAGTGTGTGACCCTGCAGGTTCAGTAATATGCGGACATGACCCCGAACACCTTCCGTTCAATAATTAACTGCGGGATCTGGACACCCATATTAATTTCCACATATACACGAAAATCTTTATCGAGTGAAACTTTTGTTTCCGTACACAGTTCCCTTTGCTACACGATGCATTACAAAACCCGAGGCGAGACTTTTATTAGTATCCTTGTGAAGCAACTCCTTGATCACAATACCAAGTTATCCTCGTTACCGTTTTGTTCTCTTTTCTCATGTCCGTATTCCGGTATCCCCGTGATCACTATCACATTGTGTCTGGCCAGATGATGATGGATTCCGCCATACTGAGTGGACCCGGAGAGTATCTCTCCATCACCGGAGGAGCAAATCCCAGTCTTGAACTATCGAGTCCCTTGACATACTTTTCCGATATACCCGAAAGTTACCTTTATGATCACCTTGTTATGGGTAATGTTTGGCAACCCCAAAGTAACCATCCGGTATGAAGGTCTACGACATTCTCATGGTCTAAGGATGTGAGTATACATTAACATATAATATGATAATACCGACAACAAGGTGACGATGGAATCTCGCAGTATATCATAAGTTGGGTCTGTCCAACACCATTGTTCTGTCAATAATGTGTTCTCACTATTGCTGGCATCCTTGTTACTTTAAGAATGCCCATGATCAGGAAAACAGGATCATCATGCAATACATGAGCTAGTCTTAGAGGCGAGACTAGGGATCTGCTTGGTGTTTATGTTTCCACACATGCAAATAAGTTTTCCTCCAAATCTCATATTCAGGAACCATTGAAATTATAGCACAGAAATATAAATATTAATTATGAACATGGAAATAAAATAATACTTTATTATTGCCTCTAAGGCATATTTCCAACAGTCTTCCACTTGCACTAGAGTCAATAATCTTGTTACATAAGTTCTCTAACACCAATGGCATTCCGGTGTTGCTCATGTTTTGCTCGTGGTAGAGGCTTCGTCATTGGATCTGACACATTTAGGTCCGTGTGAATCTTGCATACTTTTATGTCTCCACACTTCACAAAATCTCGGATTATGTGAAATCAGCGTTCAATATGTTTGGATTTCCGGTGGGACCTTGGCTCCTTTGCCTAGGCCACGACGCCACTATTATCACAATAGAACTCCATAGGATCCAGTGCACTTGGAATCACACCAAGCTCGGTGACGAACTTCTTAATCCAATAGCCCTCCTTCGCAACTTCTGGAGCAGTGATGTACTCTGCCTCCGTTGTAAAATATTCCACAGTGCCTTGCTTGGAATTTTTCCAGCTCATTGTGCCACCATTGAGTGTGAAAACAAAACCCAATTGAGATTTAAAGTCGTCTGGATCAATCATGAAGCTTGCATCAGTGTAACCCCTTACAATGAGCTCTTCATCACCTCCATACACTAGGAACATTTCCTTAGTCCTGTTAAGGTACTTTAAGATATTTTTAACTGTTGTCCAATGACCCTTTCCTAGATCACTTTGGTACCTGCTACAAACACTTAGAGCATAGGACACATCTGGTCATGTACAAATCATGGCATACATAATGGATCCAATTTTTGAAGCATATGGAACCATAGTCATCTCTACTAGCTCATCAGTGGTCTGCGGACACTGACTCTTGCTTAACGTAGTGCCATGTGACATTGGTAATAGCCCTTTCTTGGCATTTTCCATACTAAACCTTTTTAGTACTTTGTCAATGTACGTGGTCTGCCTTAGCACTATCAGGCGCCTTGATCTATCTCTATAAATTTTTATGCCCAATATATATGCCGCTTCGCCCAAGTCTTTCATTGAAAAACTATTCTTCAATGACTCTTTTATAGTGTTAAGAAAATTTACGTCATTCCCAATCAACAATATGCCATCCACATAAAGTATTAGAAATGCTATCGCGCTCCCACTTGCTTTCTTGTAAACACAAGCCTCTTCTTCATTCTAGATGAAGCCAAACTCTTTGACAACTTCATCAAAATGAACGTTCCAACTCCTTGATGCTTGCTTCAGTCCATAAATGGCCCTCTGAAATTTGCATACCTTTGTAGCATCCTTATGATTGACAAAACCCTAGGGCTGTATTATATACACGTCCTCGGTTGAATTTCCATTTAGGAAAGTCGTTTTGACATCCATCTGCCATATCTCATAATTGAAATATGCAGCAATTGCTAGCAAAATCTGTACAGACTTAAGCATCGCTACCGAGAGAAAGTCTCGTCGTAGGCAACTCCTTGAATTTGTCGGAAACCTTTTGCGACAAGTCAAGCTTTATGGATGGTGGCATTACCATCCGCGTCTGTTTTCCTTTTATAGATCCATTTACATTCAATTGGTTTCACACCCTCTGGAGGGTCTACCAAGTTCCAAACTTTATTTTGGTACATGGATTCCATTTCGGATTTCATTGCGTCAAGCCATTTCCCAGAGTTAGGGCCCGCCATTGCTTCTTTGTCGTTTATATGTTCATCATCTTCTAAGATGAATACTTCATTCTGGAACCACTGTGGTTCTGAATGAATTCTTCTTGTCCTGCGTGGTTCAGCTACAGTCTTGTTCGAAGTTTCTGCATCACATACAGGAGCTTCTGGTTCAGTCGCACAGGTGACCTACAGAACTACTTCCGGCGCCTCAGCCCTTTGACCCGATGCCGAGGATTCAATAATCTCGTCAAGTTGTACTGTCCTCCCACTCACCTCTTTCGAGAGAAACTCTTTCTCGAGAAATGCTCCGTTTTTTGCGACAAATACTTTGCCTTCGGTGTGGTGGTAGAATGAATACCCAACTGTATTGTTGGGATAACCAGCAAAGTAGCATTTGTCTGATTTGGGATCGAGTTTTTTTGGTTGTAAATGTTTTACATACGCATCACATCCCCAAATTTTTAGAAAGGACAAATTAGTTTTTTTTTCCCATTTCATATCTCATATGGCGTCATTTCAACAGACTTTGACGGCGCTATATTTAGAGTAAAGATAGCGATTTCTAAAGCATAACCCCAAAAAGATAATGGCAGTTCAGTTAATGACATCATAGATCTCACCATGTCCAACAAGGTTCGATTACGTCTCTCGGACACTCCATTCTTCTGTGGAGTACCGGGTGGCGCAAGTTGTGAAATAATTCCACGACTCTTAAGATGCTCGCTAAACTCGTAACTCAAATATTCTCCTCCATGATCTGATCGTAGGAATTTGATTTTCTTGTTACGATGATTTTCTACCTCGTTCTGAAATTCTTTGAACTTTTCAAAAGTTTCAGACTTCTGCCTCATTAAGTAAATATAACCATATCTACTTAAGTCGTCGGTAAAAGTTACAAAATAGAGATATCCACTTCGCACCGGTATAGTCATCGGACCGCATACATCTATATGTATAACTTCCAACAAGTCACTCGCCCGTTCCATATGGCCGTTGAATGGCGTCTTAGTCATTTTTTCCACCAGGCAAGACTCGCAATTGTCAAATGATTCCAAAGCAAAAGACTCCAAAATTCCATCATTATGGAGTTTCTTCATGCGTTTCTTTCTGATATGACCAAGACGGCAGTGCCACAAAAATGTGGTATTTGTTTTATCGGTCTTCTTAAGACGTTTAGCATCAGTGTTAAAGACATGATTACTACATTCAAGATCCATGATAAACAACCCAGTCACAATAGGTGCACAGCCATAAAACATATCCTTCAAATATATGGAACAACCATTGTTCTCTGATTTAAACGAATATCCACTTTGCAATATATATAATGTTTTTGCATAAGGATGGAACGTAATAACAATTATTAAGTTCTAAAATGAATCCCAAAGGCAGATGTAGAGGCATAACGCTGACGGCTTGAACTGCAACTTGAACACCGTTCCCGACGCGCATCTGCACTTCATTCTTTGCCAGACTTCGTGGGCTCTGTAGTCCCTGCATCGAGTTGCAAATGTGAGCAGCCGATCCGGTATCAAATACCCAAGAATTATAGTGAGGTCTAGCAAGGAAAACATTTATAACATGTATAACACTTATACCTGAACTGGACTTTCCAGTCTTCTTCATTTTTGCCAAGTACTTTTTGCAATTTCTCTTCCAATGACCCTTTTGCTTATAGAAGAAGCACTCAGTCTTTTTAGTCGGGCCACCTTTAGGCTTTTCCTGGGCGTCGGTCTTACCGGCACCTCTGCCCTTCTTGGCTTTTCCCTTTTTTTGAAACTGGTGGTTTTATTCGCCATCATCACATGACTGGCGTCTTTCTGCATTCCAGCATCCGCGGTCTTGAGCATGGCGAACAATTCGTTCACGCTCTTGTACATCCTGTTCATATTACAATTCACTATAAATCCATTATAACTTGGCGGGAGAGACGCAAGGAGAAGACTAGTGCTAAGCGTAGCGGGGATCGGAAAGCCCAGAGCTTCCAACCTCTGCCTGTGACCAACCATCTTGATTACGTGCTCACTGACGGAACTTCCTTCTGCCATCTTACAGTCCCATAAGGCCTTGGTTATCTCATAACGTTCGGCTCTTTCTTGCGTTAGGTACAAAGCATTCAGCTCCACCACAAAATGGTTGGCGCTAAAGTTCTCAAAACGTTTTTGAAGCTCTGGTTCCATGCAGGCAAGCATCAGGCACTGTACTGCAGTATAGTCCTCACTATGAGTGGTGTAGACATTCGCACCATCCACGGGGACATTCGGAAGTGGTGAATCACCGACAGATTTCTCTAGAACATATTCTTTCTTAGCACTCCTAAGGACAATCCTCAGGGTACGGACGCAGTCCGCATAGTTACTGCCAGATGCAGTTAGCTTCTCTTTCTCAAGGTGGTATTGTGTTCCATCTTATCTACAATGAAATATGCAAATTCACTTAGACATTGTTCATAATTAATTGCAACTCAAATTAATAGTTTAATTTAGAGTGTGCTCCCACTAAAACCAATATCCCTCATAATTGATTACTAGTGATTCAAGATCCGTATCTCAATTACTTCGCCATTTATGTGACATCACTGATGACGAAGAATTAGACCGGTAGGCCAACTTGCTGATCACATCTCCATGTTACTCTTGTTCATCTTTCGATGGGAGTGTTCTGAACTCAGACGATTGTGCCTGCTCGTCAAGACAACTGAGTGCACTTGATGCGCGAATCATTCGCACCCGCCTCATACACATCAAACCTATCGTACCCATGTGACATGGCGCACCTCAGAATGGCATGTACTCTAGACGGTGCTACACTTGGATGAGCACTAACAACTTGATATTTTTCAGTGAGGGATCACCCTATAAAATACGTCTACCACGCATCAAACAAGGTGCATAAATGGGATTAACATCACATGTAGTTAATATATATGATATGGCATATCCCCTTCACGCCGAAGAAAATATCGGACGCCGTGTCCCCTCTCTTCAATGTCTTTTGGCGGAGAACACCTTCTTCGCATACGGCATAGCGTCGAGGTCCATCGATGCAAGATCGTCATCTTCATGTCCTCGCAATTATAACTATTGCTATCTCTATAGCTAATAAAATAAATGCATTACATGAAGTTTGACACGCAGGTCAATTAAATAAATGACAATCATTTGGCTCCAGCCATCTTGCCGTACTCACGACACGCAGGTCATGACAAAAATATTACAATCATTTTGCATCTCATACAAATATATTACATCAACGAAGGCTATACTTCATCACTTGCAACCCTGCAAAAACAAGTTAGACACCTCTAATCGTTTTTGCAAACTACCGTGGCTGCTAGGGTTTCCGCTGCAAACCATTTGCTACGTACGTAACCATCAAGCATGATTACTCCATGTTGTTAGTTTAACGTTTGGGGTGTATGAAACATGAGACTTAATTAAAAATCTCGAGCCCCATACTAAATTTCGTTAAACGTGTGACCCCATGTAGATCAAATCTACAAGCCCTTTTCCTCACAAAATTTTTCATTCTCAACTATAGTAAAACCCAAAGAATCTGAAACATGACTTTGATCTGACAACCAGCATACTCAAGAGCAGCATAGAAGGACCGCGGAAAGTCAGACCTTTATAACAAAATTTTACTATACCGACAAGATCAAAATTTTGCAATTTTAAGGGAAACAACATGGCCATCAAGTATTAGATCCAATCTAAATACCCGCACAACACTTGTGCAATGCCCGCATATCTCCATATGCTTTACACTAGTAGGAAAACCCCTTATTGGATTTTCGTATCAGCAGCGTGTCCTAAAATGCAAACGCTGCTGGTAATTGGCCAAAATACCAGTAGCGTGCAGGCTGGCAGAGAATGCTGCTAGTAACAAATTACTAGCAGCGTTCTGACTAAAGGACACGCAGCTACGAAGGGAGACCCAGAAGCGGGACTGGCCAAAATTACTAGCAGCGTTCCCTTTAGCCAAAACGCTGCTAGTATATAGCTTACTAGCAGTGTTCCCTTCAGCCAGAATGCATCTAGTAACAGGACCATTCTGTTCAAAAAAGAAAAAAAAACTGGAACAGTTACCAGCAGCATGTGCATATTTTCAAACGCTGCTAGTAACAAGGATTACCAGCAGCGTTCATATACTCGCACACTCCGCTAGTAAAATCTACATCATTTAAAAATCAATAACTTTTGATTTATAAGTCCAAATTCGATGATTCTTTTTTCTAAAATTTTAAAATAAATAGGTGTATCCAATATAATATGTTTTACTTTTTGTTGACTATATTTATATTTTATAAAATAATAATTTTCAATAATATGCAAGTAATTAAATATTAGACTGGATTTTTTCTTCTTTAGTTTGCCTTGAAACTTTTTAAACACTTAACATACACTATTACATTTTCTATGTCCAAATTTGGCATCATTTCATCTTCGTTTGCTATATAAACCATTAAGTGTGTTTATAATCATTTAGCAGATATAATTCATATTTGAACTACAAGTACACGAAATAATGGACAAGAATGGGTTGAAAAATATTATTTATGTAATTAAATATATAAATATATTTAGGTCTAAAACTTATTCCAAACATCATGATGGCAAGAGTCGACCACCAAAATAATGCTTATTGGTTTTTAAATTTTAAAAAAATGCAAACGAAGTCTAAAAAACACGAAACTTGGCATCGTGTCATGATATGACAGCTAGAGACCGTGGTAAAAATTTGAGAATGTTTCAAAAATGTGATAATGCAAACTGCTTAGAAACCGCACCATCTCGAAGGAAGAATCATGGTTTCGAGAGGGAACGGGCCAGGTTTGAAAGCAAAATGATGGTCGTCTTTGCCGGTTGGCCTTGAAATTTTTTCTACTCATAATACACACCACTACATCTTTCATACCAAAATTTAGAACACTTTTGAATTAGTTTACTATATTTAAATTATTAAGGGTAGTAATATGTTATCAGCGGCGTGCTTATAGCGGCAAACGCTGCTAGTAATATGTTACTAGCAGGGTCCATGTACTTGCAAATGCTGCTAGTATGTTACCAGCAGTGTCCATGTACTTGCAAACGCTGCTAGTTACGAGCGGCGTCCGTATGGTGGCAAACGCTGCTTGTAACGCTGAAAAGGACGTCAAGAAAACGCGGGTATAAGGAAAAAAATTGGCGCGTAGAAGGAGAGAAAACGCGCGTACCGTTTTTAGTGTCTCTCTCCTAACCAAAGCTAAAAAAAGAAAAGAAAACCCCCGACCCGATCCAGCCCACTCCCCTCCCCTCCTCTATCTCTCTCAATCCCACCTCGCCGCCGCCGCCCAGTCGACCACTGCTGTCACCCCTGGGAGCCGCCACATCCGGCGACCTACGCTGTCTCCCTCTCTCTCGCGTCCCTTCCCAAGCCCCCCACCCACCCTTCTTTCTCTCTCCCGCGACCAACACCGCAGCCACCAACGGCGGCTGATTCCAGCGAGCTCTGATGCCCATGGCCGGCGCGCAGCACATCACGGAGCTCGCCTCCCTCCGCTACCTCATCTCCTCCGGCCAGATCCGAAGCTCCCGGCCTCCATCGCTCGTCCGCGTCCCCTACCCGGTGGCTAGGGTTTCGGCGCGGCTCCGGTGTGGCTCCAGCGCCTCCGACCACGACGCGCCCCTGCCGTTCCGCGTGACGAGAGGGATCGGCTGCTCCCACCCTGCTGCTAGTGCGGACGCCATGGAGGTCAGGTTCCTCTCCTCTCTTTCTATGTGCTGCAGTTTCTGATGCCGTTCGACTCGATTTGGCATGCTTGTTCCTCGTCGTGCCCTCGCTCTTTCCGGTCTTCGTCGATGCAGAGCTGCAGGTCGTCCTGGCCTAGGTCCACATGCGTATGTATTTTTGTTCAAGTCTTCATTTTTTTACAATCTGATGCGAGTCATGGATGCATGTGTGTGCCTATTCACTTGATTGCTCTTTCCTTGCTATTATAGAATGGTGTAGCGGGAGAGTCTATGTTTTGTTTTCCTCCCCAAAATATGGTTTGTATGACTGACCAAAGTATGCAACCTATACCCTATCATTTTTCTTTCTTCAGATTAACTATTAGTCAAACTGAACTAAGCCAATGTGATTTTCATATGCCAATCAATTTTACTTATCTGAAGAAAATGTTTTGACTACTGCATGCTGGCAAGTGCAACTTACCGCCAGTACCAGTGAATTTAAAGCCGAGAAATATCTAGTACGTAGGCATGGTTTCTGTAGAGAAGTAAGTGGCAGCAAGTTCGTTGGTAATGCAAGAAGTTGAGAGGAACAATCTGCCGTAGTTACTTCGGGGGTAGCTTTTAGGCTAGGAGCGAAGCTAGTTGTGCACGTTTTGTGCAGCTCCATATAGTCGGTTGTATGTGCATGCACTCTTTCTTTGTAACTCCAAGCAATCAGCTTCAAATTTGTAGTGTACGTGAGCTACTCCAGTGCTAGTGTGTGTGCGTGTGTTTGTAGATTGCACCGCATGTATATGCTGCAACTTCTTTTATCTTCCTCTGTTCGAGTTTATCTTCCTCTGTTCGAGACTTCGAGTATAGCAACCCACACACATAGCAGTTCTTCTGATCTTCTACTTTGGTTCTAGGGGAGCTAGCTACCCTGTAATTTAGCTAACAATATTCATGCCTGATAACACGTTTGACTGAATACACGCACCTGAAATTTCAAATCTCGTGGTTAGATGACTGAGCTTCCTTCCAAGCAACCGAAAAGACCACTCCAATCGTCCGGTTTTAGTGATGAATTTACCGGTTGATGAATGGAGCAGAAATCATTGTACCACCAATCCGCTGCTGTTCCTCGCCGGCTATCAGATTGGCTTGAGTCCAGCCAATAAACCCGATCCTCTGCTACATATACCATTGTGAGAATGATCCATTAATTGACCGAAAAATAGAAGCTCGATTGCTGCATGGTCAGAACCTGAAATCTGAGGCGATTAGAAGGTGTCGGAGTACAACGATCTATGGGGCCGGGGGGCCCCTTCTACGTTTGGCGAGGGCGCGCAGCACACGAAGAGCAGCAACAACCACGCAGCACACGATCGTTTTACCCAGGTTCGGGCCGCAAGGATGCGTAAAACCCTACTCCTGCTTTTGGTGGATTGATGATTATTGAGACCCTGTGTTACAGAGAGCGCGACTCTTGTCGACATGGCGACGTAAGAGCGCTGCTAGCTACTGCAAATGCGCAGGGGTCCGACCATTGTAAAGGTTGCCATGGGCCTCCTTTTATAGAGCAAAGGGGTCACCACAGTGGAAAATGGTAATTACAGGGTGAGGATAATGGCTATAGTGCTATCATACCTAACACTGACGGAATGGGACAAAAGCCATTAATGATCTGATAGGTGTCTTGATATACTGGATGCCGGGAAGGAGGTCCTGTTCCACCTGTTCCGTCGGTCCAGCTACCTTTTATTACCATGACATGTGCAAGGACGGGTGTCAATAAAGGTAATTTTCAAGCGGTTATCCTCCACATGGGCAGACAGCTTCTGCCTAACCACCTGCACGCCCGCCACCTGTCGGTAAGGTCTTGACAGGTAGGCACGGAGAAGCGGCGGAGGAGGGCTCGAGCTTGTCCGTCTGGAACTTGCCGGCCTTGAGCTTGCCGGCAACATGAAGGATACCTTGCCGGAGAGGTTGCTTCCCGGCAATCTGAGTCTTGATCTTTAGTACTTCTCGATGATCTGCCTGGAGGTCTTCTTCATGGTAATTGGCTACCATGTCTCGAGTTCTCTTGGAGTGGATTCATCCTCCGCCAAACCCTTCCCGGCGGGGGAGGCTGCAACTGTCTGTGCGTAGGCAGGGGTATGAACACCCAAAGTTCACTACACCGACAGGAGCCCCCGGGCCTGGGCCTGACGCGCGTCCGAAGCGTTTGTCTGGGCTAGGCCCATTAACACGCACAGACGTACGCGTGGTGAAGGATTAATGTGAGCATAACTGCTTTTTACGGCGCACCCACGATAGCGCAGCCCCGCATTAAATGCGGATTGTGGGAGTAGTGGAGCGAAACGGCAAGCGGGGGTCATGCGCCTAAAAAGGCGCGCTCACGCTGAGCGGTGAAGAACCAGCCCCCGCGCCTTCCCCATAAAAGGGAATCTGTGGGTGCTTTGCTTGATTCACTTGCTCTCCCCATCTCCCTTCTCCATTGCCGCAACCGCCTTCGTCTTCCTTGCGCCGAAACTGAGTTTCGCGCCGCTTCGCCTACGCCTCCTACTCAATCCTCCCCTCTCAGCCGCCATGCCTCCCAAGGCAGGAGCTACCAAGGAGGCGACCAAGGAGGCAGAGAAGAAAGCTGCCGTAGCGAAGATGCGGAGGGAGAACGTCGTCTTCGAGCCGACGTTGAAGGTCGGCGACCTCACCGAGAAGTACTCATATATGTGGGGGAAGAAGACCAAGGACCACGACGCCGTGGAGGTGCTGCCTGCGAGCTGTCCCGCCAGCGACGATAAGTTCCCATTCTTTGCCGCGTATTTGTATTGCGGATTAGTTCCCCCCTTCTCAGATTTCTTCGACGAAGTGATGCGGTCATACGGGTTTCGGCTCTTAGATTTTGCTCCAAATGCCATTACCTGCATGTCCGTTTTTGCCCATCTCTGCGAGAATTTTGTGGGGATAGTGCCCAATGTGCCTCTGTTTCGTCACTTCTATGCGCCGCGAATTGAGGGGGATGCCCTCTCCGGCAGTGTTACTTGGATCTCCAAGCCAGGCATGAAAGAGAGGTACCTTGAGGGCAAATTCCACATATAGTGGCATGAATGGAGAGCAGAGTGGTGCTGGGTCAAGCAGGAGAACTTCCCGGACTACTGCGTCCCCATGACCGAAAGGATCCAGAGAAACACTCGCTGGACCGATGTTGGGCCCCACGACGACAAGCTTGACCTCGCTCTAGACCGGATTTTCAATCTTCGAGCTGACGGCTTGACGGTCGAGATGGTTGGGGCCGATTTCCTTTGGCGCCGGATCGCCCCTCTGCAGCAGAGGGGCCGGCGAGCTTGGGAGTACAAGAACGCCGCCGACATGATGTGGTTCTATCCTGGCCTCCTCAATAACCTGACGGTACTTGAGCACAACTGGCTCATCTGCAGGCTCTTCAACAAGGGTTGCAACCGCACCTTGCCGGAAGCGGTGATCCCACTGTGCAACAACTGTAGGGTAACGCAGCAGAAAACAAATTTTTTCGACCTACGCACCAGCCCAGGACCACTATGGAGACTGCATACAAGGTTTGATCATTTTCGTTACCGACTCGTAGCGCAGCGGAAGTAGAGTCGATGACGAACGGCGGTGCAGATCCCCGCAGCTAGGATTTTACAACCTCCCAACCACGAGGATGTATACCCTCATCTGCCCCGCGGACAGCCCTCCGGGAGGCGGTCGCACAGTCCCCCGGACGGTGTCGCGGACAGCCCTTCGGGAGGACCTCCGAAACTCGGACTGTCACTTGGACAGCCCTTCGGGAGGACCTCCAAAACTCGGACGGTCACACGGACAGCCCTTCGGGAGGCACTCTCAAACTAAGACCGAAACTACGATCTCTCTACAGAGTTGCACACATACGGTGTCATCTATCCGGCAGGGCTTCGCCGTCCAGAACTAGTTCCTGCCGGAACCCAGACAGCCTTTCGGCTCTACGAAACTATTTCGCTGGCAGGGAGAGAGAATGCCAGATCATGCATGGCTTGTGTATGAGAGTAAGGATGTGTGAGATGGCAGCCCACTCACCTCCTATTTATAGGAAACCCAAGGGGTAGGGTGGTTTTACAAGAAAACCCAAAACCCACATGGAAAGGAGTCCTTCCCAAGGACCTAATGGTGAAACCAAGGAACAAGTGGGGGCTCCATGGAGGAGCCCCATTGTGGCCGGCCACCATCTCTTGGGGGGCCCCCAAGGGGGTTTCTTAGCCCCCAAGCCTTCTAGAAACCTTTTGGGAAAATATCCCAAAAGGCACTTTTCCAAAAATATCCAAAAAGCACTTTCACTATTCACGACGACATTTTTCAGCGTCTGATCGAACTGAAAATACTCATGTGGGATTAGAACAATTCCAGTACCCACCAAAATAAATTTCAACGCAAGCCGGAACAATTCAGGTTTAGTGATTTTCATCTGCGAAAAGCATCTGAAGCGGTTTCGGCAGCTCCGGAACATTTCCGGTTTTTATCCCGGAAAATTCCAAAAAGTTTCCAGAACGATTCTGGCATCTTCCAAGAATTATCAGGCATGTGCCAAAACCAATATGACTTTATGGTATCCTCTGAAACAACTTTTCAGTTTCACCGGAACTCATCCGGTGACCTCTCTCTTCGGAACTTTTCCGTTGACCGAAACTTTTCCGGCGTCCGAAACTTTTCGGTGATTTTCTCTCAGACTCCCTGTCTAGCATTCAACAGATAGATGACCCTTAAGCGTGTGACCCTATAGGTTCGGTGAAGTATAGACATGACCCGGAACCCCTTCCGATCAATGATCAACATCGGAGCCGTGGACACCCATATTGATCCCTATACCTACACGAATGAATATTCGAGTGAACCTTCAGTTTCCGTGTGCTATTCCTGTTGCTTCGCGATATGTTACAAATACCCGAGGTGAGACACGTTGGCATCCCCGTGGATCAACAACTTGTCCACTATGCCAGTTACCTCGTTGCCGGTATTGTTCTCGTTTCTCGTTCCCGTGTTCCGGCATCCCTGTGATCAAATCACCCTGTGTCTGGCCAGACGATGATGGATACCGTAACACCGAGAGGGCCCAGAGATATCTCTCCATCGTCGGAGGAGGAAATCGCAATCTTGAGCTATCAAGTTACTTGACATACTTTTCCATGAACCCGTAAGCCGCCGTAATAGCCACCCATTTACGGATGACGTTTAACAAACCCCAAAGTTCATGAAGCAAGCATGAAGAAACTCGATACTCTCATGGTCTAAGGAATTATGCAAACATTAACTTCTCTGTGTTATAAACCATTAAGTTATGACGAATGAATCTCATAGCATAACATCAATTCGGGTCGATTCAACACAAGTGTTCTACCAACATTGCGCCCTCAAAATTGCCGGCATAGCCATGCCCATGATCAGGAAAACAGGATCATCATGCAATACTTGAGCTAGTCTTAGAGGCCAGACTAGGAATACATTTTACCGTTTATTATTCCACACGTGCAAAAGAGTCTTCCTCCGAGCCTCGTTTTATTTGTAGACTCGAGAATCATTGCAGTTATAGCATGGAACATAAACATAATTATGAACAGGGAGATAATCAATAACATTTATTATTGCCTCTAGGGCATATCTCCTACAGACTCCCACTTGCACTAGAGTCAATAATCTAGTCAATGCTAGTGCACTTTACACCTATGGCATACTGGTGTAAAATATGCTTCGCTTGTGGTATAGCCTGATGTCCAACGGATCTGACGACTTCAGCTCCGTGTGTAACTTTGCATATCCTCGCGTTTTCACGCTTTCACAAAATTCATATTTTGTGTGGACTTGGCTTTGCATATGTGTGAATCATTGGTCGAAACCTGATTCCTCAGACTGAGCTATGGAGCAACTATCTGCAATAGTGTCCCATAGACCAAAGCCATCTTGGAACCATACTAAGTTCATGAATGAACTATATGATTCAACAACTTCTTTGTCGCTTCTCAAGCGTCAACATACTTAGCCTTTGTTATAGAATTCGCCACAGTATCTTGTTTGGAACAATTTCCAACTACTGTGCCACTATGTTCTGTATTATACAAAACCCTCAAATCAAATCGAAAATCGCATGGAGAAATGGTGAAGACTGTATCGATGTAACATATTACAACGAACTCTTCATGATTTCTGCTTGCGAGAAAACATGTCATCAGTACTACTCTAGTACTCAGTGACATCTTTCACTGTCGTCCCATGATCAGTGCTTTTGATCACTTTGGTATCTATACTCGCAACAACTTTGGAGTATTGGACACATCTGGTTGTTTTTACATACCATGGAATACATGATTAATCCAAACACAAGAGTGTGTGGAATCTCCATCATGTATTTTACTCATCAGTGTTTTGGGACACCGAGTCTTGCAAAAATTCTTTCCATGTGACTTCGGCAAGAATCACTCCTTGGCGTTTTAAATGCTAAAAAGTTTTAGCATCTTGTCAATATGTATTCATTGCTTAGCCCCATTAGGTAAATCTATCTCCATAGATCATCATGCCTAATATTGAGGCTATTTAGCCTAAGCACTTCATCGAAAAACTATTTTCTAATGAAGTCCTTATTCGTGTCAAGAAATTTATTTCCAATTTAACAATGTGTCAAGTACACACGGTTTTTAGAAATATTATTATGCTCCCACTTACTTTCTTGAATCACAAGCATCTTCGATACCCATTTGATGAAGTCAAACCCCTTTGACCATTCCATCAAAAACGAAGATTCCAACTCCACTTTGCTCTCTTCTGTCCATCGCTGGAACTCTGAAGTTTGCATACTTACTAGCATCCTCTGGATCGACAAATTACTTTGGACTGTATCACATACAAGTCCTAGGTTTCATTTCCATCAGATGGAAATCTTTTTGTCATCCATGTTTCATATCTCATGATTGAAATATGTATTAATTGCTAGTTCAACCCGAACCGACTTTAAGCATCGCTACGGTGAGACAATCTCATCGTAGTCAACTCCTTGAACTTGTTATTGCAACAAGTCGAGCTTTATGGATAAAACATTTTTATCCGTATCAGTTTTTAGTTCCATAAATATTCGTTAGACTCTAAGTCTTCCGAAAGGTGTATCAAGATTTTAATCTCGAATCACTTATATGGAAACTATCTCGAATTGTATTGGCATTTAGCCAATTCCGGAGTCAGGGCCCATCATCGCTACCTTATGTATCGTAGGTATACTGTTGTCCAACAACAATATCTCGTTTGTGCACCTGAGAGGTTTGCACGAGCCTTGCCTACGTGGTTCAGCTGCAAGTTCGACTGAAGTCCATACATTTTATTGTAGAGACTTCCGTATCAGTCGCAGTAGGAAACTCCGGAATCACTTCCAAGGTTTCTTTCCTTTGATCTGATGACGAAGATACTGGTTATCTCGTCGAGTTGCACTGTCCTCCCACTCGCCTTTTGTAAGAACTATTCTCTTTAAAAGCATACCGTTTTGCGGCAAAATCCTTTGCCTCGGTATAGTGCTGGGGAATACCCAATGACTTGGGATAACCTTACAAAGTAGCACTTGTTTGATTTGGAATAGGTTTGTAACCTTTTACACAAGCCCCATATTCCAAATGTTAAGAAAAGATATAACATGGTTGGGCGTACCATACCATGGCATCATTTCAACAGACCTGATGGAGCTCTTTTCAGTGTAAAAGCCGCAGTTTCTAAAGCATTACTTTAAAAGGGATAATGGCAATTTTATTTATGTCATCTTTGATCTTACCATGTCATAAATGGTTTGATTACATCTTCACGGACTTTCCACTTGCAGTGGTGTTCCAGGAGGTGCAAGTTATGAAACCCCTTTCATAACTCATCAGACATTCGCTAAAGTTGTAACTCAAATATTCCTTTCTGCAATCGAATTGTAGAAACATAATTTTCTTGTTACAATAACTTCTACTTCATTTTGAAAACCTTTCGAATGATTTCAAAAGATCCAGACTCACGTCTCATCAAGTAAATATCCATATATCTACTTGAGTCATTTCTGAAGATAGATAAATCCACTACTTGCAACAACATTTATTGGACTACACACATCATAATGTATGATCACCAATATGTTCTATGCTCGTTCCTTATGGCCTGTGAACGGTATTTCAGTCACTTCACTTTTCAGAGGAAAGTTGCAAGTGTCAGATGATTCAAAATCAAATGACTTCAAAATCCATCATAATGGAATTTTCCATGCGGGTTTCTCCAATGTGAACAAATGCAGTGCCACACTTGTGTGATATTCTTTTAGTCTTGCGACATTTAGCGTCAGTGTTATGGATGTATCATATTACCATCAATATTCATAGCATACATCCCATCCTGTGTGGAAGCATGGCCCTTCATGTTTTTCATAACACCGAACATCAAAAGTTCTCTTATGAATAACCTTCTTGCAAAATACCTTATGCAAAGGGCTAGAGTGTATGAAACTCTAAATGAATTATGAAAGTAAATACAGAGGCAATGTATTAATATCAATATTCATAACATACGTCTCATTCATAATGAAAGTATGGCCCTTATGTTATTCATAACACCGAACATCAAAAGTTCTCTTATGAACAACCTTCTTGCAAGATACCTTATGCAAAGGGCTAGAGTGTATGAAACTCTAAATGAATTTGAAAGTAAATACAGAGGCAATGTATTAACATCAATATTCATAACATACGTCTCATTCATAATAAAGTATGGCCCTTATGTTATTCATAACACCGAACATCAAAAGTTCTCTTATGAACAACCTTCTTGCAAGATACCTTATGCAAAGGGCTAGAGTGTGAAACTCTAAAATGAATTATGAAAGTAAATACAGAGGCAATGTATTAATATCAATATTCATAACATACATCTCATTCATAATGAAAGTATGGCCCTTATGTTATTCATAACACCGAACATCAAAAGTTCTTTTATGAACAACCTTCTTGCAAGATACCTTATGCAAAGGGCTAGAGTGTGAAACACTAAAATGAATTATGAAAGTAAATACATAGGGAATACACCGATGGAAGGCATAGTAACTTTTACTATGTTCCCTATGTGTATCTTAACCTCATTCCTGGCTAGTCTTTCAGGCCATAGTAGTTCTTACATCGAGTTGCAACAGAATGCAATCAAGCGGGTATCTTTGTGATTAACTCACAATACCCAAGAATTAGTGATTAACATGTTTAACCATAATTCCCAAGAACTATATCTTTGACCAGCCTTCTATACATCAAAAACTTGAATGACATTCATACATGAGCTGGATATTCCAGTCTTCTTTCTTATTTGCCATTATACTTCTAACAGTTTAACTTTTAGTATTTCTCCTACTCTCAGAAGAAGCACCCAACTTAAGAGTGGCAATAGCCCCGGACTTCCTAGGCGTGAAAGTTTCACTAACACCCTTCGGACACTTCCTTTCTCTTTAAGTTGTTGTTTTATTCACCTTTCATCATATGACAGGCGTTCTCCTGGATCCCTCTCTTATCAGTCAAATGCCCAGTAAACACTTTTACTAATAGTTTGTAAACAAACAATGCTTTGGATATCTCATATCTTTTAGCCTTTGTCTGTCTCTGAAAATGATTTTCAGATTCCATGAATATCACATAACTATCCAAACTTTCGAAGTTCGGGTCTCATGGAAGCAAACGTATTGCACTGGACTGAAACAGAATTCTAGCTTTTGGATCGACGGACGAGAGCCACATGATCCATAGCATTTAGCGGGAGAATACCGAAAGTATGCGATATGACAAAGTCCTTCTCGGCACTATTGAGGACAATCCTCACATTACGTTTACCAACCGTAACGTTTTAACCAGATATTTAACAGCTATTCAATTTTAATAGGGAAGGTGGAAACGCGAGCCATTATTCTACAACTATTATGCAAAACACACTTAGACAATGTTCAAAATTAATTGCACTGAGAATTAAAAGAATTCAATTCTACAGTGCGCTCCCACTCAAATCAATATCTCTCATAATTGATTGTGAGTGATTCAAGATCCATATTACAATTCAACGCCAAGGATGCATCCATCTCAAGTGACGAGAATTGTAATCGGTAGGCCAACTTGCCAATCACATCTCTATGTGACTCTTGTTCATCTTTCGATGCGTGTGTTCCGAGCTCATTACTTTCATGCCTGAACGTCAAGACAACCAAGTGATCACGCTGCGAGGTCTCAACTCACCCGCCTCACACCCGTACAATCGTTCGTACCCATGCATCCATGTGATACCCCGAAAGGAAAGATGCCGTGACGGTGCTACACTTGGGAGAACACTAACTACTTGATATTTTGTGAGAGATCACCCTAATAAAAGCGACTACCGCGCAATCAAAAGGGTGCATCATAAGGGATAAACATCTCAGGCAATTCATAATAGCATGATATGGTATAGCCCTTTCTGACGGAGAAGTCTTGTATTTCTTCGTCTTTGGCATTCGCGTCGGTGTTCACCTTCGCGAAGATTGCCACCACCTTGTCGATGCACCAGATAATATTGCTATCTCTATAGCTAATAAAATAAGTGCATTACATAAGGTTGACACGCAGGTCATTAGAGTGCAATCATATGGCTCCAGCCATCATGCCGAATCATGACACGCAGGTCATGTTAATCAAATTACATCATATAGCCATCTCATACATAATCAAATTAATATGAGCACTGCTATACCACATCATATGCACATGCAAACCATCCTGCAAAACCAAGTTAGACGCCTCTAATCGGTTCATGCAAAATTTTATTTTTCGTGGCTTCTAAGGTTTCGAAACAAACCGAAGCTACCAACGTCCATCATCAAGCATGATAATCCAAGTCGCTAGATTAACATTCCAGGGTGTATGAAACACGAGATAATAAAATCTCGAGCCCCATACTAAACTTCTTCATACGCGTGACCCCCATGCAGATCATATCTGCAATGCCCTTTCGTCTGCGAAACATCCATCTTTCTCAACTATGGTGGAACCCAAAGAACTGTTAGCACTTCGTTGATCTGTCAATCAGCATACTCAGGAGCAGCATGAAAGGATCGCGGATTGCCAGAACTTTGTGAGATTCCACCATGCCGTCAAGATCAGGACTACGCAAATTCAGGGGAAGCAACAGGAACATCGGGTAACAGATTTCATCTGCTACCCGCACAAATAATTTTCAGCAATAGATCTCATCTACTACCTAATTATATTGTGCAACACCCATACATCTCTATGTATTCTAGATCGCAACCTGCATCTACGCATAGCACGGCTCTTGATGCCACTGTAGGGTAACGCAGCAGAAAACAAAAAATTTCGACCTACGCACCAGCCCAGGACCACTATGGAGACTGCATACAAGGTTTGATCATTTTCGTTACCGACTCGTAGCGCAGCGGAAGTAGAGTCGATGACGAACGGCGGTGCAGATCCCTGCAGCTAGGATTTTACAACCTCCCAACCGCGAGGATGTATACCCTCATCTGCCCCGCGGACAGCCCTCCGGGAGGCGGTCGCACAGTCCCCCGGACGGTGTCGCGGACAGCCCTTCGGGAGGACCTCCGAAACTCGGACTGTCACTTGGACAGCCCTTCGGGAGGACCTCCAAAACTCGGACGGTCACACGGACAGCCCTTCGGGAGGCACTCTCAAACTAAGACCGAAACTACGATCTCTCTACAGAGTTGCACACATACGGTGTCATCTATCCGGCAGGGCTTCGCCGTCCAGAACTAGTTCCTGCCGGAACCCAGACAGCCTTTCGGCTCTACGAAACTATTTCGCTGGGAGGGAGAGAGAATGCCAGATCATGCATGGCTTGTGTATGAGAGTAAGGATGTGTGAGATGGCAGCCCACTCACCTCCTATTTATAGGAAACCCAAGGGGTAGGGTGGTTTTACAAGAAAACCCAAAACCCACATGGAAAGGAGTCCTTCCCAAGGACCTAATGGTGAAACCAAGGAACAAGTGGGGGCTCCATGGAGGAGCCCCATTGTGGCCGGCCACCATCTCTTGGGGGCCCCCAAGGGGGTTTCTTAGCCCCCAAGCCTTCTAGAAACCTTTTGGGAAAATATCCCAAAAGGCACTTTTCCAAAAATATCCAAAAAGCACTTTCACTATTCACGACGACATTTTTCAGCGTCTGATCGAACTGAAAATATTCATGTGGGCTTAGAACAATTCCCGTACCCACCAAAATAAATTTCAACGCGAGCCGGAACAATTCCGGTTTAGTGATTTTCATCTGCGAAAAGCATCTGAAGCGGTTTCGGCAGCTCCGGAACATTTCCGGTTTTTATCCCGGAAAATTCCAAAAAGTTTCCAGAACGATTCTGGCATCTTCCAAGAATTATCAGGCATATGCCAAAACCAATTTGACTTTATGGTATCCTCTGAAACAACTTTTCAGTTTCACCGGAACTCATCCGGTGACCTCTCTCTTCGGAACTTTTCCGTTGACCGAAACTTTTCCGGAGTCCGAAACTTTTCGGTGATTTTCTCTCAGACTCCCTGTCTAGCATTCAACAGATAGATGACCCTTAAGCGTGTGACCCTATAGGTTCGGTGAAGTATAGACATGACCCGGAACCCCTTCCGATCAATGATCAACATCGGAGCCGTGGACACCCATATTGATCCCTATACCTACACGAATGAATATTCGAGTGAACCTTCAGTTTCAGTGTGCTATTCCTGTTGCTTCGCGATATGTTACAAATACCCGAGGTGAGACACGTTGGCATCCCCGTGGATCAACAACTTGTCCACTATGCTAGTTACCTCGTTGCCGGTATTGTTCTCTTTTCTCGTTCCCGTGTTCCGGCATCCCTGTGATCAAATCACCCTGTGTCTGGCCAGACGATGATGGATACCGTAACACCGAGAGGGCCCAGAGATATCTCTCCATCGTCGGAGGAGCAAATCCCAATCTTGAGCTATCAAGTTACTTGACATACTTTTCCATGAACCCGTAAGCCGCCGTAATAGCCACCCATTTACGGATGACGTTTAACAAACCCCAAAGTTCATGAAGCAAGCATGAAGAAACTCGATACTCTCATGGTCTAAGGAATTATGCAAACATTAACTTCTCTGTGTTATAAACCATTAACTTATGACGAATGAATCTCATAGCATAACATCAATTCGGGTCGATTCAACACAAGTGTTCTACCAACATTGCGCCCTCAAAATTGCCGGCATAGCCATGCCCATGATCAAGAAAATAGGATCATCATGCAATACTTGAGCTAGTCTTAGAGGCCAGACTAGGAATACATTTTACCGTTTATTATTCCACACGTGCAAATGAGTCTTCCTCCAAGCCTCGTTTTATTTGTAGACTCGAGAATCATTGCAGTTATAGCATGGAACATAAACATAATTATGAACAGGGAGATAATCAATAACATTTATTATTACCTCTAGGGCATATCTCCTACAACAACACCGCCAGGGATTCCATTCTGGCGATGATGCCAGCATGCAATGCGCAGGGCATTGAAGCTACATGGCAGCAGCCTGAAGATGCCATTGTCGAAGAGTGGTTCATCAATCTGGTGGAGACGCCCAGGAGGACGGAAGATGACTTGGTTCACCCCACCAAGGATCATGAGCTGAAATTCATTGCCGAGAGGGCAGAAGCTGCAGGAGGTGTCGGAGGTTCCCGGACAGTGGGTGGCGACACCAAAGAGGAAGAAGAGGAGGCCGAAGAGGACGACGCCGGAGAGCGTGGGGTCGAGGAGCCCCCAGCTCCCCTTGCGATGAAAAGGGCTGCTGTAGCGCCTCGCACCTCGAAGAGGCCCGCTCCGAAGAAGCCGGCACGCTCCGAACCGGCAACAAGTGATCCTGCCGGCAAGGAGACCAGCGCCTAGGTCCCCCAGAATGGGTTCTCTGACAACAACCTTCTCGGCAGCAAGCTCCTCGGCGGCCAACTTCCCGGCAGCAGGCTCCGTCGGCCGCAAAAGAGATAGGGACCTCTCAGCCCCAAGTCCCTTCGGCAGCGAAGCGCGCCAGATCGCCTTCTCCTCCTACACGTGCCTTCGGCTCTGGGAGCCAAGTAGACTGGGATCTTTCCCGCTTAGACGAGGAGGAAGAAGAAGAGTGAGCCCCCAGCTTTTCCTCCACTCTTCAATTTTCTTCGATTGTTACCGCCACTGATTTGACGGCTTGTTTGTCTTGATTTTGCAGGGACGAGACACCTTTGATGCGCGAGTCCCGGAAGAGGGCGAGGACCACCGAAGCAAGCCAGCCGGTGGTGGGAGCCAGACAAAGCTCAGCCCCTCCCGATGTCATCGAGATCAGCCCCGACCGAGAAGAGACCGGCCAGATCCTGCCGGCAGGCACTTACGCCGGTGCTCCCAGCAGTGATGCCAACAAGGAGGCCGAAGATCCTTGCCAGGAGGAAGAGCGCCGGGAGGTGGACCCCCCGATAATAATTGTTCCGGAAAGCAGCTCACCTGGGAGGATTAGCCCCTCCCATGAAGAAGTTCGCGATGAGACCGTCCGCATCGAGGACGCACCGGCAACAACCGTTGCCGGAGACCAAGCGACGGCAACTAATGTTGCCGGAGGAGAAACAGTGCCTCCTCAACAGACTCATACAGGTAAACTTCCCACATGCAAGCGCTCTCTTTTTCATCCTTGCCAGCATTGTTTGTTCTTCCATCTTGGTTTCTTGATCTTGATCTTGAATTCTCCTTCTGCGTTTCTTTTTCTTTCGCAGAACCGACCCCTCTGGACGAAGAGGTGGTTGTTGACGCAGTGGAGGGGATCGCGAGGAATGCCGCGGAGGAAGCCGCCAGGATAGCCACGAAGGAGGCCGCCAAGGCGACCGCTGAGGCTACCGGCAGTGCTTCTGCTCCAGGAACGGCAAGGGTAGGTGTGGATGTGGAGATGGGAGCTGCCGGTGATGCTGTACCGGCTGCTGACGACCACTCCACTGCACCTGATGTCCCTCTGGCAAGCGACTCCTTAAGGCTCTCGAGCCCGCAGAGAGGGACAGATGGTCCCGGCACGTCTGATGCCGGGGAGCGTGCGCTTGGGGGTGCGGACGAAGAGCTCATCATCCCTCCAACCACAACCACAGAAGAAGAACGCGATGCTGATGATGATGCTGCTGACTATTACTTCCTGCAATCCATTAGTGGCGGTTTTAAGGACTTGCAAAAGCGCTACAGCAAGCGTTTGGAAAAACTTCAATGCCGCGCTCTCAATGTCGAAAAGTCGGAGCAGGAGTTTTTGCAGCGGGTTGATGAGGCGCAGGTCTGGTACGCCGAGAAGGTCCAGGACATCAAAGACCGCCAAATCTAGCTCGCCGCTGATAGAGATGGCACAGGTCGAGGCTGCCAAGAACACTGCGGCAATGAACAGCGAGCTGATCCAGCGCAAAGCCAGTCTTGATTCTCAAGAAGACGACCTAGCCAGCAGGGAAACAAACTTGGCCGCCACCCTTTGCACCAAGGATGATGAGATTCAGGCCCTCCTGACCAAGCGCACCGAGGAGCTCGACCGGAAACACCAAGAAGTCCTTCAAGCCCAAGCCGCGGAACACGCCGAGAAGCTCAAAGAGGCCCTTGATGCTGTCGATGCTGCTGACTCCGCTAAGGCAATCCTAGAATCCCAGGTGAAGGAGCTTGAGGGAGCACTCGCCGCCAAGGATAAGGAGGTCGCCGCTCTCAAGGACTCAGCACAAAAAGCCACTGAAGAGTCTACGGGGCTTCACACTTCCCTGGGGTCCAAGGATGGCGAAATCAAAACCCTTGCCGATGCCAAAGCTGATCTGCAGAGCAAACTTGCCGGCTTGGAGAGCACTCTTGAGTCCGCCGATGCCAAGTGTAGGCTCTTGACGATCGACTTTGAAGAGGCCAAGCGCTTGCGGAAAGCTGCTGAGGATAATATGGCTCAACTGGAAAAATCCATCGCTGATTGGACCGCCAAGCTTGTCGGTATCGCCGAGCGCCTCAGCGCACAGCTGGCGGTTATGAATGTAGGAACCTAGAGCTTCAACATGGACAGCAATCAAGCCGTGAGCACCACCTTGTCTCTCTTCTTCGAGGGACTCCTCGCGGCACTGGATGCCCATCACAAAGGGCGCGTGAAGAAATTTGCCGATGAAGCGAGGACCATGGTGCGCAACGTGCTCGTGAGGATGCTTTCCAACGTTGTACATTACAACCCTGGCGTTGACCTGTCGAATATCTTCAAGAAGCTCCCTGACGGTCCAGAACTTGAGGCAGCCTGGCAAGCTGTGATTCCTATTGCCGACAAGGTCGCCGAGAGATGCACCCGGGTAGAAGGCGCCCTTCGGAACTGAAACCTGATTTTGCATTTCTGCGGCTGACATGGCACATGTAAAGAAACAATTTATCTTTAATTAGGCCTGCCTTGTCGTATGTATGATACAATATTTTATGTTTAATGAATGCATGCTTCTTCCTTGTGTGTTTTGCCTTTGTATTTTTGTACCCTACGCTTGTCGGAAACACCCCGGTGCGCACATTCTAGCCGGCAGCGCTTGAGGAACGGATCATTAGCAGCTTGCCGGAGGTGCCGCCTTCCGGTAGTGTTGACCCTTCCCGGTCTTAAATGCAGCCGCCAGCGTTGTTGAGCGGGCTCGAAACAACCAGGAGCGCTATTAATCCCGACAAGGTTCCTCCGCATGCAGGTTTTTATACAAAGACATATATCGTCCAAGGAAAAAGTGGCAACAACAAGAAAACTTAAATGTTTCAAAGTTCTGCAACTTAGCTTTCCTTGCTGTTCTTCCTGTATTCGACAATTACCTGGATCGTTATTGGTGTGCCACACCGTTGCTCCCCCTCCGGGAAACTTGGACGCGGAGGTTTTTTGAAACGACCGGCTGAAACACTTGACGGTATGTTAATCATCTTATACAAGGATTGCATAGGTAACACAACACTGCACTTAATATACATAACTATAAATGCATATTAACAAAAGTTGTGAAACGTTTAGCTTTTATTTGACTACGCACGGGATCTGCGCCTGGCTTTGTACAAAGGTTTACATGCCATCAAGGCCAACCTGTACAAAAGTTGTTGCCGGACTGAGCCTGGCCTAGTAACTCAAACGACCTGGTAAGGGCCTTCCCACTTCGGCGTCAACTTGTTTGTTGCCTTCGAGGATTGAATCTTGCGAAGAACAAGGTCGCCTTCCTCAAGCCCCCGGGTTCGAACTTTGCGGCTATGGTAGCAACGCAAAGCTTGCTGGTATCGTGCAGCACGTACAGCAGCCCGGGAATGGTCTTCCTTCGAGAGCGTGGCATCATCGTGCCTTCTCTGTTCCTGATCTGCTTCATCAAAAGCTTGGACTCGAGGAGATCCGTATATCAGTTCTGTGGGGAGCACTGCTTCTGACCCATAGACAAGGGAGAAAGGCGTCTGGCCCGTCGCTCGATTTGGTGTCATCCTGAGGGACCAAAGAACGGCGGGCAATTCTTCAACCCAGCGTCTTCCACACCTGTGCAGCCTATCAAAAGTTCTGGTCTTGAGACCTTGCAGCAGTTCAGCGTTTGTCCTTTCTACTTGCCCGTTGCTTCTCGGGTGAGCAACAGATGTGAAGCATATTTTGCTGCCAAGCTCTTGACAGTATTGCTTGAACGCGCGACTGGTGAATTGGGTACCGTTGTCGGTGATGATCCTGTTGGGAACACCGAAGCGGGCAACCAATCCCTTGAAGAACTTGATGGCTGACTGCGCCGTCACCTTCCTTACTGGCTCCGCCTCAGGCCACTTCGTGAACTTGTCGATTGCGACATACAAGAACTCGAAGCCCCCGGTTGCACGGGGAAAAGGGCCGAGAATGTCAAGCACCCAGACCGCGAAGGGCCAAGAAAGAGGGATGGTTTGGAGAGCTTGCGCTGGTTGATGAATGCTCTTGGCATGGAACTGACATGCTGCGCATGTAGTCACCAATGCAATTGTATCTTGAAGTGCTGTCGGCCAATAGAATCCTTGCCGAAAAACCTTGCCGACAAGTGCGCGTGACCCAATGTGGGAGCCACACAACCCTTCATGTATTTCTGCCAACAGCTTCTGTCCATCTTCCCGGGAGATGCATTTCAATTTCACACTGTTTGGTCTTTTTCTGTACAGAACGTTGTCAACGAACTGGTACATACTTGACTGTCGGGCTACTTTTTCGGCTTCTTCTTGTTCGTCGGGAAGTACACCCATCTGAAGGTACTGGACTAGTTGTTGTGCCCAGGTCGGAGCCTGTGGCTCGACGACAAGGATCAATGGCTCTCCTATATCTGCCGGAGCGCATTTCTCGACAGTGGAAACAGATGATCCTGCCAGAGCTTGTAGCTCGACGGCAAGGGCCTCTGGTCTTGTCGGAGCGTGCTGCTCATCGGCAAGATGCTTGTTGCCGGCGTCATGTTCTCCGGCGGGTACTGGTAACTCTGCCGGGAAATATTTGCCGGTGTTAGCTTTCCTTCTCTTTGCTGACCGCGCTGATGGTGTTACTGAAGGTTGAGTGAGCTGTTGCACAAAAGTTCCCGGTTCCACAGGCATTCTTTTGGCGGCACGCGTTGACAGGTCATCAGCAATATCGTTTTGGGCACGTGGGACGTGCTCCAGTTGTAGACCGTCAAAATGTTGCTCCAGCTTTCTCACTTCATCAACATACGCTTCCATCAACGGGCTCTGGTAATTCTTGTTGATCTGCCTAACAACGAGCAGCGAGTCGCCTCGGATTATGAACTTCCTGATTCCAAGGTCAATTGCTATCCGGAGGCCGGCAAGCAATCCTTCGTACTCAGCAGTGTTGTTGGTAGCATCCTCCCGGGGAAAATGCATCTGAATAATGTACTTGAGGTGCTCTCCGATGGGTGCGATAAGCAGCACGCCGACACCGGCGCCCTGGAGCGTAAAAGCACCGTCAAAGTACATTATCCATTCGCCGGTATCTTCCTTGCCGGGGAGAGAAGTTTCCCGTACTTCTTCGTCTGGCGTTGGGGTCCATTCTGCAATGAACTCCGCCAAGGCTCTGCTTTGAATTGTTGAAGTGCTTTCAAACTCCAAATCAAAACTTGACAGTTCCAATGCCCACTCCACTATCCTGCCGGTGGCTTCTGGATTTCTCAAGATGCGCCTCAGTGGAAAGGAAGTGACAACGGTAACTGGGTGTGCTTGAAAGTAGTGGCGCAGCTTGCGGGAGGCCATCAGGAGACCGAAAAGCAACTTTTGCACTCCAGAGTACCTTGTTCTGGCTCCGTGTAATAGTGAACTGACAAAGTACACTGGGCACTACACCATCTTGTTCTTCGGCACATCTCGCTGCTGCTCCTGTTCATCTGCTAGCGTAGACTCGAACTTGTCGGCACCCATTGCCGCGGGAGAAGGTTCTGGCTTGTCGGCATCTGGTTCTGCTACCTCCGGAGTTCCCTCCTCCGCTTCCCTTTCGGCCACTAGTGCAGCACTTGCCACTTGATTGGTTGCTGCTAAATAAAGCAGTAACCGTTCTTGTGGTTTAGGCGCTACTAGCACCGGCGGAGAAGAGAGGTACTCCTTCAAGTCTTGGAGCGCAGCCTCTGCTTCCGGGGTCCATTTCATGGGACCGGCCGTTTTCAAGATCTTGAAAAATGGCAAGGCGCGCTCAGCTGACTTAGAAATAAATCGGCTCAAGGCAGCAACACAGCCGGCAAGATGTCGTACGTCCTTGACACGCTTGGGTGCTTGGATTTGCTCAATTGCCTTGATCTTGTCGGGGTTTGCTTCGATCCCGCGCTGAGATACAAAGAAGCCGAGAAGCTTGCCGGATGGAACACCAAATACGCACTTCTTGGGGTTGAGCTTCAAGTTGATTCTGCGCAGATTTGCAAATGTCTCTTCTAAATCTTGAATGAGTGTCGATTGGCACTTGGTCTTGACCACAATTTCATCCATGTAGGCTTCTACATTTCTGTGCAAGTGTGACTCAAAACCGATCTGTACCGCCCTCTGAAATGTGGCTCTGGCACTCTTCAACCCGAAGGGCATACGCACGAAGCAGTATGTACCACATGGAGTGATGAATGCAGTTTTCTCCTCATCTTCCCGAGCCATAAAAATCTGATGATATCCAGAATAGGCGTCAAGGAAAGAAAGGAGATCGCAGCCGGCAGTGGAGACCACGATTTGGTCAATTCGTGGTAACGGGAAAGGATCTTTTGGACAAGCTTTGTTGATATCAGTGAAATCAATACATAGCCTCCATTTCCCGTTAGCCTTACGAACTACCACCGGATTGGCCAACCACGTAGGGTGGAGTACTCCTCTTACCAGACCTGCAGCTTCTAGTTTTTGAATCTCTTGAGCTATGAATTCTTGTCGCTCCAAAACTTGTTTCCTGACCTTCTGCTTGACGGGTTTCGCGTTCGGGCAGACAACAAGGTGGTGCTCAATCACTTCCCTGGGAACACCGGGGATGTCAGATGGTTGCCATGCAAACACATCGACATTCGCCCACAGGAAAGTGACGAGCGCGCTTTCCTATTTGCTGGGAAGACTGGCACTTGTGACGAAGGTGCCGGCCCCATCCTCCTTCGCAGGAATCTGCTTGGTTGCAGGCGCAGCCTTGGCGGCTTTCTTGCTCTTGCCGGCAGAGGTTTCTGCTTCGGCCACGGGCATGCTGCACTCTGCAGTGCGCTTCCCAGATGCCTTGCCGGCTTCGACACATTTCTTCCGTGTCCGTCCTCCGGGAACCTTGTCGGCAGGAGCAGGTGCCTTGTCGGCAGATGCTGCCACTGCTTCCCGGTATAACTTGTCGGCACAGATCACTGCGTCCTTCTTGTTAGAAGGAACAGTAATGACCCCCATTGGCGCCGGCATCTTCAAAGTGTTGTAGGCATAGTGGGAGGCCGCCATGAACTTGGCCAGGGCGGGGCGACCCAGTATACCAATGTAAGGCAGTGGCAGCTTGACGACGTCGAAGACTATCTTCTCGGTTCTGTAGTTCAGTGAATCACCAAAGGTGACCGGCAAGGTGATCTGTCCCTTGGGCTTGGTCCTTCCCGGGTTCACTCCTTGAAACGTTCCCGTTTCTTGGAGGTCCTCGTCGGGGATTTGCATCCGGAGCTGCCGAAACTGCTTCAGATGCTTTTCTCAGATGAAAATCACTAAACCGGAATTGTTCCAGATGGCGTTGAAAATTATTTTGGTGGGCACTGGAAATGTTCTAAGCCCACATAAATATTTTCAGTTCGATCAGACGCTGAAAAATGTCGTCGTGAATAGTGAAAGTGCTTTTTGGACTACTTTATGGAAAGCCACCTTTTCGGGCTTTGGTCCAAAAGATCTTGGGGATGACAAGGATGGATTGTTGCCAATTTTGGGGCCCCACATGGGGGTGTGGCCGGCCACATGGTGGACTCCTTCATGGAGTCCCTCTTGTTCCTTGGTTTCGCTTTTATGCCCTTGTGGAAGGACTTCATTCATGTGCATTTTGGGTTTTATTGTAAAACCACCCTACCCCTTGGTTTTCCTATAAATAGGAGGTGAGTGGGCTGCCATCTCTCACATCCTTGCTCTCATACACAAGCCATGCATGATCTGGCATTCTCTCTCCCTCCCAGCGAAATAGTTTCGTAGAGCCGAAAGGCTGTCTGGGTTCCGGCAGGAACTAGTTCTGGACGGCGAAGCCCTGCGGGATAGATGACACCGTATGTGTGCAACTCTGTAGAGAGATCGTAGTTTCGGTCTTAGTTCGAGAGTGCCTCCCGAAGGGCTGTCCGTGTGACCGTCCGACTTTTGGAGGTCCTCCCGAAGGGCTGTCCGAGTGACAGTCCGAGTTTCGGAGGTCCTCCCGAAGGGCTGTCCGCGACACCGTCCGGGGGACTGTCCGACCGCCTCCAGGAGGGCTGTCCGTGGGGCAGATGAGGGTATACATCCTCGCAGTTGGGAGGTTGTAAAATCCTAGCTGCGGGGATCTGCACCGCCGTTCGTCATCGACTCTACTTTCGCTGCGCTACGAGTCGGTAACGAAAATGATCAAACCTTGTATGCAGTCTCCATAGTGGTCCTGGGCTGGTGCGTAGGTCGAAATTTTTTGTTTTCTGCTGCGTTACCCTACAAAAATATCAAGTAGTTAGTGTTCTCCCAAGTGTAGCACCGTCACGGCACCTATCTCTTCGGGGTATCACATGGATACATGGGTACGAACGATTAGAGAAGTGTGAGGCGGGTGAGTTGAGACCTCGCAGCGAGATCACTTGGTTGTCTTGACGTTCTAGCTTGAAAGTCATGAGCTCGGAACACGCCCATCGAAAGATGAACAAGAGGCACATAGAGATGTGATTGGCAAGTTGGCCTACCGATTGCAATTCTTGTCACTTGAGATGGATACATCCTTGGCGTTGAATTGTAATTTGGATCTTGAATCGCTCACAATCAATTATGAGAGATATTGATTTGAGTGGGAGCGCATTTTAGAATTAATTCTTTTAATTCTTAGTGCAATTAATTTTGAACACTGTCTAAGTGTGATTTGCATAATAGTTGTAGAATAATGGCTCGCGTTTCCACCTTCCCTATTAAAATTGAATAGCTGTTTAATATATGGTTAAAACTTTACGGTTGGTAACGTAATATGAGGATTGTCCTCAAGAGTGCCGAGAAGGACTTTGTCCTATCGCATGCTTTCGGTATTCTCCCGCTAATGCTATGGATCATGTGACTCTCGTCCTTCGATCCAAAAGCTAAAATTCCGTTATGGTCAAGTGAAATATGTTTGCTTCCATGAGACCCGAACTTCAAAAGTTTGGATAGTTATGTGATATTCATGAAATCTGAAAATCAGTTTCAGAGACAGACAAAGGCTAAAAGATATGAGATATCCAAAGCAATGTTTGTTTGCAAACTATTAGTAAAGGAGTTTACTATGCATTTGACTGATAAGAGAGGGATCCAGGAGAACGCCTGTTATATGATGAAAGGTGAATAAAACAACAACTTAAAGAGAAAGGAAGTGTCCGAAGGGTGTTAGTAAGACTTTCACGCCTAGGATGTCTGGGGCTAACGCCACTCTTAAGTTGGATGCTTCTTCTGAGAGTAGGAGAAATACTAAAAGTTAAACTGTTAGAAGTATAATGGCAAAAGGAAAGAAGACTGGAATATCCAGCTCATGTATGAATGGCATACAAGTTTTTGATGTATAGAAGGCTGGTCAAAGATATAGTTCTTGGGAATTATGGTTAAACATGTTAATCACTAATTCTTGGGTATTGTGAGTTAGTCACAAAGATACCCGCTCGATTGCATTCTGTTGCAACTCGATGTAAGAACTACTATGGCCTGAAAGACTAGCCAGGAATGAGGTTTAGATACACGCAGGGAACATACTAAATGTTACTATGCCTTCCATCGGTGTATTCCCTATGTATTTACTTTCATAATTCATTTTAGAGTTTCACACTCTAGCCCTTTGCATAAGGTATCTTGCAAGAAGGTTGTTCATAAGAGAACTTTTGATGTTCGGTGTTATGAATAACATAAGGGCCATACTTTCATTATGAATGAGACGTATGTCATGAATATTGATAATAATACATTACCTCTGGGTTTACTTTCATAATTCATTTTAGAGTTTCATACACTCTAGCCCATTGCACAATGATTGTTGCAAAAGAGTTGTTCATTAAACAACAATTGTTGTTCAGTATTATGAATGACATGAAGGGCCATGCTTCCATCCTAGATGGGATGTATGTTATGAATATTGATGGAAATATGATACATCCATAACACTGACGCTAAATGTCGCAAGACTAAAAGCATACCACCCAAGTGTGGCACTGCATTTGGTCACATTGGAGAAACCCGCATGGAAAATTCCATTATGATGGATTTTGAAGTCGTTTGATTTTGAATCATCTGACACTTGCAACTTTCCTCTGAAAAGTGAAGTGACTGAAATATCGTTCACAGGCCATAAGGAATGAGCAAAGAACATATTGGTGATCATACATTATGATGTGTGTAGTCCAATAAATGTTATTGCAAGTAGTGGATTTATCTATCTTCAGAAATGACTCAAGTAGATATATGGATATTTACTTGTTGAGACGTAAGTCTGGATCTTTTGAAACATTCGAAAGGTTTTCAAAATGAAGAAGAAAATATTGTAACAAGAAAATTATGTTTCTACAATTCGATTGCAGAAAGGAATATTTGAGTTACAAGTTTAGCGAATGTCTGATGAGTTGTGAAAGGGGTTTCATAACTTGCACCTCCCGGAACACCACTGCAAGTGGAGAGTCCGTGTAGATGTAATCGAACCATTCATGACATGGTAAGATCAAAGATGACATAAATAAATTTGCCATTATCCCTTTTTAAGGTGATGCTTTAGTGACTGCGGCTTTTACACTGAAAAGAGATCCATCAGGTCTGTTGAAATGACGCCATGGTATGGTACGCCCAACCATGTTATATCTTTTCTTAACATTTGGAATATGGGGCTTGTGTAAAAGGTTACAAACCTATTCCAAATCAGACAAGTGCTACTTTGTAAGGTTATCCCAAGTCATTGGGTATTCCCCCACCACTATACCGAGGCAAAGGGTTTTGCCGCAAAATGGTATGCTTTTAAAGAGAATAGTTCTTTCAAAAGGTGAGTGGGAGGACAGTGCAACTCAACGAGATAACCAGTATCTTCGTCATCAGGTCAAAGGAAAGGAACCTTGGAAGTGATTCCGGAGTTTCCTACTGCGACTGATACGGAAGCCTCTACATGAGATGTATGGACTTCGGTCGAACTTGCAGCTGAACCGCGTAGGAAAAACTCGTGCAAACCTCTCAGGTGCGCAAACGAGATATTGTTGTTAGACAACAGTATACCTACAATACACAAGGAAGCGTTGATGGGCCCTGACTCCGGAATTGGCTAAATGCCAATACAATCCGAGATAGTTTCCATATAAGTGATTCGTGATTAACATCTTGATACACCTTTCGGAAGACTTAGAGTCTGACGAATATTTATGGAACTAAAAACTGATACGGATAAAATGTTTTATCCATAAAGCTCGACTTGTTGCCATAACAAGTTCAAGGAGTTGACTACGATGAGATTGTCTCACCGTAGCGATGCTTGAAGTCAGTTCGGGTTGAACTAGCAATTAATACATATTTCAATCATGAGATATGAAACATGGATGACAAAAGGATTTCCATCTGATGGAAATTAAACCTAGGACTTGTATGTGATACAGTCCAAAGTAATTTGTCGATCCAGAGGATGCAAGTAAGTATGCAAACTTCAGAGTTCCAGCAATGGACAGAAGAGAGCAAAGTGGAGTTGGAATCTTCGTTTTTGATGGAATGGTCAAAAGGGTTTGACTTTATCAAATGGGTATCGAAGATGCTTGTGATTCAAGAAAGTAAGTGGGAGCATAATAATATTTGTAAAAAACCGTGTGTACTTGACACATTGTTGATTGGAAACAAATTTCTTGACACGAATTATTACTTCATTTGAAAATAGCTTTTCGATGAAATACTTAGGCTCAATAGCCTCAATATTAGGCATGATGATCTATGGAGATAGATTTACCTAATGGGGCTAAGCAATGAATACATATTGACAAGATGCTAAAACCTTTTAGCGTTTAAAACGCCAAGGAGTGATTCTTGCCGAAGTCACATGGAAAGAGTTTTTGCAAGACTCAGTGTCCCAAAACACTGATGAGTGAAATACATGATGGAGATTCCACACACTCTTGTGTGTGGATTAATCATGTATTCCATGGTATGTATAACAACCAGATATGTCCGATACTCCAAAGTTGTTGCGAGTATGGATACCAAAGTGATCAAAAGTACTGATCATGGGACAACAGTGAAAGATGTCATTAGGTACTAGAGTAGTACTGATGACATGTTTTCTCGCAAGCAGAGATTATGAAGTGCTCGTTGTAAGTAATTACATCGATACAGTCTTCATCAATCCTCCATGCGATTTTCAATTTAAGTTAAGGGTTTTGTGTAATACACAACATGGTGGCACGGTAGTTGGAAATTGTTCAAAACAAGATACTGTGGCGAATTCTATAACAAAGGCTAAGTATGTTGACGCTTTAGAAGCGACAAAGAAGTTGTTGAATCATATAGTTCATTCATGAACTTAGTATGGTTCGAAGATGGCTTTGGTCTATGGGACACTATTGCAGATAGTTGCTCCATAGCTGAGTCTGAGGAACCAGGTTTCGACCAATGATTCACACATATACAAAGCCAAATCCACACAAAATATGAATTTTGTGAAAGCGTGAAAACACGAGGATATGCAAAGTTACACACGGAGCTGAAGTTGTCAGATCCGTTGGACATCAGGCTATACCACATGCGAAGCATATTTTACACCAGTATGCCATAGGTGTAAAGTGCATTAGCATTGACTAGATTATTGACTCTAGTGCAACTGGGAGTCTGTAGGAGATATGCCCTAGAGGCAATAATAAATGTTATTGATTATCTCCCTGTTCATAATTATGTTTATGTTCCATGCTATAACTGCTATGGTTCTCGAGTCTACAATAACCACGAGGCTTGAAGGAAGACTCATATGCACGTGTGGAATAATAAACGGTAAAATGTATTCCTAGTCAAGCCTCTATGACTGGCTCAAGTATTGCATGATGATCCTGTTTTCCTGATCATGGGCATGGCTATGCCGGCAATTTTGAGGGCACAATGTTAGAAGAACATTTGTGTTGAATCGACCCGAATTGATGTTATGCTATGAGATACATTCGTCATAAGTTAATGGTTAATATCACAGAGATGGTTAACGTTTGCATGATTCCTTAGACCATGAGAGTATCGAGTTTCTTCATGCTTGCTTCATGAACTTTGGGGTTTGTTAAACGTCATCCGTAAATGGGTGGCTATTACGGCGGCTTACGGGTTCATGGAAAAGTGTGTCAAGTAACTAGATAGCTCAAGATTGGGATTTGCTCCTCCGACGATGGAGAGATATCTCTGGGCCCTCTCGGTGTTACGGTATCCATCATCGTCTGGCCAGACACTTTGTGATTTGATGACGGTGATGCCGGAACACGGGAACGAGAAAAGAGAACAATACCGGTAACGAGGTAACTGGCATAGTGGACAAGTTGTTGATCCACGGGGATGCCAACGTGTCTCACCTCGGGTAATTGTAACATATCGCGAAGCAACAGGAATAGCACACGGCAACTGGAGGTTCACTCGAATATTCATTCGTGTGGGTATAGGGGTCAATATGGGTGTCCACGGCTCCGATGTTGATCATTGATCGGAAGGGGTTCCGGGTCATGTCTATGCTTCACCGAACCTATAGGGTCACACGCTTAAGGGTCATCTATCTGCTGAATACTAGACAGGGAGTCTGAGAGAAAAACACCGAAAAAGTTTCGGACACCGGAAAAGTTCCGCAGAGAGAACACCGGAACAGTTTCGGTAAAACTGAAAAGTTGTTTCAGGAGATACCATAAAGTCAAATTGGTTTTGGCACATGCCTGATAATTCTTGGAGGGTGCGAGAATCATTCTGGAAACTTTCTGGAATTTTCCGGGATGAAAACCGGAAATGTTCCGGAGCTGCCGAAACCGCTTCAGATGCTTTTCGCAGATGAAAATCACTAATCCGGAATTGTTCCGGATGGCATTGAAAATTATTTTGGTGGGTACTGGAAATGTTCTAATCCCACATAAATATTTTCAGCTCGACCAGACGCTGAAAAATGTCGTCGTGAATAGTGAAAGTGCTTTTTGGGATATTTTTGGAAAAGTGACTTTTGGGATATTTTCCCAAAAGGCTTCTAGAAGGTATGGATGGATGGGGACCACCTTGGGGGGGCCCCACAAGGGTTGTGGCCGGCCAAGAAGGGGGCTCCACCTTGGAGCCCCACTTGCCCACTTGCTTTCCCATTTTGCCCTTGGAAAGTGTTTCCTTCATGGGCAAGTTTTGGTATTTTTGAAATGCCCATCCTACCCCTTGGTTTTCCTATAAATAGGAGGTGAGGGGGCTGCCCAAACCTCATTCCTTGCTCTCATACACAAGCCATGCATGATCTGGCATTCTCTCTCCCTCCCAGCGAAATAGTTTCGTAGAGCCGGAAGGCTGTCTGGGTTCCGGCAGGAACTAGTTCTGGACGGCGAAGCCCTGCCGGATAGATGACACCGTATGTGTGCAACTCTGTAGAGAGATCGTAGTTTCGGTCTTAGTTCGAGAGTGCCTCCCGAAGGGCTGTCCGAGTGACCGTGCGAGTTTTGGAGGTCCTCCCGAACGGCTGTCCGAGTGACAGTCCGAGTTTCGGAGGTCCTCCCGAAGGGCTGTCCGCGACACCGTCCGGGGGACTGTCCGACCGCCTCCCGGAGGGCTGTCCGCAGGGCAGATGAGGGTATACATCCTCGCGGTTGGGAGGTTGTAAAATCCTAGCTGCGGGGATCTGCACCGCCGTTCGTCATCGACTCTACTTCCGTTGCGCTACGAGTCGGTAACGAAAGAGATCAAACCTTGTATGCAGTCTCCATAGTGGTCCTGGGCTGGTGCGTAGGTCGGAAATTTTTTGTTTTCTGCTGCGTTACCCTACAGTTTGCCCCTAGAAGCATCATCACAAACACCTATCAAACAAAATCATTCCTTTCACATGTAAACTTGAAGAAAAATCATGCAGCAAGTAGTCATCAAGAGAAGAAGTAATCATCAATCATTATATTCTCACAATATGAAATCTACAGCACCAACATAAAAATCAGGAAAGAAAAAAAATTGAACAAACAGAGGATAGGATGCAAGAGGAAGGAGGCAGGGGGGATGCGGGAAGAGGGACGAAGGAGGGAGGAAGGAGTGGTGGCTACCTGCCTGCCTATGGGGCAGACTGGTCGCAGGCGGCTGCTCCAGGGAGGAGGGAGGAAGGCGCTGATGGGCTCCTGTACCGGCGGCGGGGCAGTGGAGGGGCGCGTCGCGGCGGAGAAGGACTCTGGTTTACAAGTAGTGGCGGCGGGCCGGCAGTAGTGGCGGCGGCTAGGAACCCTAGCTGTCACGCTCGGGAAGGACTGGTTCGCTACGGAGAAGGCGGTCATGATACATGTTGCCCGCGAGCGCTATATCTCGCATTAAGCGAGACGGAAGCGCCTCTCGCGTCGAGAGCTACAGTAACGAGCCGGTACTTTAGCGCTCGCGCGCTGCAGTAACGCTACAAACTTGGTTTCCTTCGTTTTTTTTTTCTTTTTTTCGTTTTGTTTTGTTTCTTTTCTTTTTTCTTCCCCTGTTTTTTTATTCTTTTTGCATTTGTTTCTTCAGTTTTATTTTTCATTTTCTTTTTGTTGCCGGCGTAGCTGCGGGCGGCGGCGGGGTTTACTGGGCTGTGGTTAATCGCCGACAGTCCATCTCAGACCGACGCCCCTGCCCCTGAAGTTGCGCGGCGACTATTTATCGCCTTAAGCGATACACGCAGCTTCTATCGCTGAAACTTTTTCCTCCCTTGCCTCATATTGGGCCGGCCCATAAACTCGCGTCTCCAGGGAAAACTCGCGCCGCGCTAACCACTCCACCCATGTTCCCTTCGAGGTAAGAACTAGGGGCGCGATCAACTTGAGGCTACTGCAGCCGTTTTCCTCGAGTTTTTTTTTTCTGTTTTTTCTTTTTGTTTTTTGACAGGGTTTTCTTCGTTTTTCCTTCATTTTTTCTTTGGTTTTCTATTTTTCTTCTCCATTTTTTGTTTGGTTTTCTTTTTCTTCTCCATTTTTTATTTGGTTTTCGTTTTTCTCCTCCATTTTTTTGTTTTTTCTTATGTTTGTTTTCGTTTTCACTCTACATTTTTTGTATATGTCAAAAACATATTTCTAATAAGTGATCAAAAAAATTTGTATACATGTTCAACATTGTCCGAACCCTTATTCAAAATTTTCAAATACTTGTTCAATATTTTAATACTTATTCAACATTTTTTAAATACTTGTTCAACATTTTTTAAATACTCGTTCAACATTTTTGAATACTTATTCAACATTTTTGAAATAATTGTTCAACATTTTTAATACTTATTAAACATTTTCAAATACTTGTTCAACATTTTTCGAATACTCGTTCAACATGTTTAAACCAGAACATACATTTGCTCATCTGGAAAGGAAAAAATAAATCAAACTAGAATAGAATTTGTAAACATTTGTTTGCCCCTAGAAGCACTATCACAAACACCTATCAAACAAAATCATTCCTTTCACATGTAAACTTGAAGAAAAATCATGCAGCAAGTACTCATCAAGAGAAGAAGTAATCATCAATCATTATATTCTCACAATATGAAATCTACAGCACCAACATAAAAATCAGGAAAGAAAAAAAATTGAACAAACAGAGGATAGGATGCAAGAGGAAGGACGCAGGGGGGATGCGGGAAGAGGGACGAAGGAGGGAGGAAGGAGTGGTGGCTACCTGCCTGCCTATGGGGCAGACTGGTCGCCGGCGTAGCTGCGGGCGGCGGCGGCTGCTCCAAGGAGGGAGGGAAGAAGGCGCTGATGGGCACCTGTACCGGCGAAGGGCCGGCGGTAGTGGCGGCGGCTAGGAATCCTAGTTGTCACGCTCGGGAAGGACTCTGGTTCGCTCGCTTATTGCGATGGAGAAGGTGGTCATGATACATGTTGCCCGTGAGCGCTATATCTCGCATTAAACGAGACGGAAGCGCCTCTCGCGTCGAGAGCTACAGTAATGGGGCAGCACTTTAGCGCTCGTGTGCTACAGTAATGCTACAGATTTGGTTTCCTTTGTTTTTTTCTTTTTTTTTGTTTTCTTTTGTTTCTTTTCTTTTTTCTTCTCCTGTTTTTTTATTCTTTTTGCATTTGCTTCTTCTGTTTTATTTTTCATTTTCTTTTTCTTTGGTTTATTTTGTTTCTTTTTCGGTTTTCATTTTTTTTGTTTTCTTTGTTTCTTTTGGTTTCATTCTACAGTTTTTTATATGTCAACAAGATTTTTCTAATACATGTTTAACGTTTTTCCAATACAAATTTAACATTTTTTTAATACATAGTCAACATTCTTTCTATACATATTTTTAACATTTTTCCAAATACAAGATTAACTATTTTTAAATACATGGTCGACATTTTTCCTATACACAGTTTAAACTTTTTCAAATGCTTGATTAACATTTTTCAAATACAAGATAAATATTTTTTAAATACATAGTCAACATTTATTCTATTCACATTTAACATTTTTTTAATGCTTTATCAACATTTTTCAAATGCATTAACATAATTAACATTGCCTTGTCATCATGATTATCATAATTAAATTTAAAACAGGAATTAATCCAACACTCAAATTCAAATTTAAATTACAAGTCAAAAATTATTCCTTCTAACTAGAAATCAAAAATGTTTACAATATGTCATAAAATTCCCAAGTATTGGTAAAAATAAAATGAACTCCAATTGAATTACCAAATTGATCCTAGCAATAATAAAACAGCATCCACTGAAATAAACTGGAACAATTAAATTCACATATAAATATATACAATTCTGAATATTCTGGAATTTATTATGGGACTTTGTAATGTTGCTATAGATTTATGCAAAAAGTTTCAACTCTAGCAAAAATCATTTGCTAGCTCAACTAAATGCAAACAGTAGTTGGGATTTAACACAGAAAATACTAAGAGGAAATCCAACTGTGCACTCTAGCCCAACTGGAACAGAAGCCAACCCAGCCCACCTCTCCACGGTCATCTTCTTCCTTCTCGGTGTCGGCACCTCCGCGGCAATGCACGTCCTTGCCGGCCAATGCACGACGCGTGCCCTCAACTGGAGCTGGGGAGAAGGATAAGGAGGCCATCACCGACGCCTTTGACGAACCCTAAACCACTTCCTCTCCCCCTCGCCTCGCCTTGCTCGAACCCGAGCACAGCCGTCACCGTGCCACCGTTGTTGACGCGCTCTGGAGCAGCCCCGAGCCGTGTGGAGGTGTCCAGGGGCTTCGTCATCACCGACTGCGTCGACCACAACCACTGGATCAACCTGGACCACGCTAACGCTACCGGATCGAACGAATTCCTCCGCTTCGGTCGCCGCCGTCGGCCGCCTCGATTCATCTCCTGCTTGCACTTCTAAGCCATGAAAAAGCCCCCATGAGCTCCCTGGTGAGTTTCTACGTGGATCCCCTCTTCCCCCTGCTCGATTTGGTCGCCTATCACTCATCGCCGCGAGCTCCGGCACGGCCGTACGCCACGGCCGACGAGATCATCGCTGTCGTGCCCCCTAGCTCCCTCTGTTGATGCATGCGTGCTCTAGGAGCTACCTAGAGGCCGCCTAACCCCTCTGTTCGTCGAACTCGTGCCCCTATGCTCGAGTTCGTCGGAGCCGAGCCACCGCCGTCACTGGACATCGACGTTACCGTCGTATTCGCTCACCTCCGCCTGTGCCACCACCACCGCTGTGCTTACCTCGCCGCCCGCGTTCGATAGAACCCGCTCCCGGGCCAAACGGTGGCCGGGAGCACCGTTTCCGAGGACCTCTGCTACGGCGTATTGTCGCCGGAGTGCCCAGCGCGCGCCGACATTCGAACGGCCATCTGGGCCACTGCCAGTGGGGCCGGTCCGAATTAGATTAGGTGACTAATTACATGTTAACACGAATCAGTACATATACTAAAGCGGGAAGAGTTTGATTTTTCTTTTTTTTTGACTTTTTTTGTGAAGGTACTGTTCAATTACGTGCACAGTATGAACAGTGCAGGTGAACAGTGACCACGAACGAACAGCACCCCAAACATGAACAGTGCCCGTGAATGTACAGTAACCAAACATGACCAATGCCCGCACACAAAGAGTGAACTGTTTTGATGCATGAACAGTGCCATACACAAAGAAGCGATCGTTTATGAACAGTACCCCCAATGAACATCCCCCGTGTGAAACAATATTCCCGAAGAAAAAAAAACCGCGTTATAAAAAAACTATGATATTTTTGCACATCATTTCTCTCCCCCACCTCCGCCCTCGCGTCCTCATTATTTCTCTCCCCCTCCTCCACCCTCAAGTCCTTATATAAAGGATTAAGATTTAGGATTTTCACATCATTTCTCTCCGCCGGCATACCGATGCAGAGACATCTCGATCATCTCCCAATCATTTCTAGTGATGGTGCTACGGAGGCACAAAACAGTAGACCGAAACAGTATATTTGCAGGAACAATACCCCGTGGGAAAAATAAGTTCTTCACCGATTACTGTCCACTTTTACACCATGACATCAGAGAACAGTGCAACAACAATTATCCAAACAAAAACTGGAACAGTATCCAAATAAATCCAGAACTGCTAACCGGAATAATAGCCCAAATAAATCGAAACAGCAAACCCGAATAACCCGAAACAGTAAAATCAATGCCAGAAAATAACACCTGAATAAACCGAAACATATTAACCCACCCGAATCATAAATCGAAATAGTTACCGAATTGTAACCCAAAGCAATACACCCGTATAAACCGGAACAATAAAAACAGTAAAACAACACTATGCATTCACGTGAACAGCAATCCAAAAGAAATACCCAAAAAAAAAAACCCAAAAAAACTGAGACTCCTCCCCCGTCGAGCCGGAACAATAAAATCAGCGACACGGAACAACATTTGAATAAACCAGAAACATTAACCCATCCGAACCATAAACCAAAACAATACCTGAATTGTAACCCAGAACAATACATCCGGATAAACCGGAACAATAAAAACAGTAAATCGGCACTATGCATTCATGTGAATAGTAATCCAGAAGAAATACCAAAAAAAACCTAAAAATAAACTGAGACTCCTTCTCCCTCGATGCGTTCACCTAAGGAAGGAGAATAGCCGATGTTGTTGCAGTCGTCTACCTCGATTTCTCCTCCCTGTGGCCAACCAGAACGAGGCTTCAACCACAATGCGGTCACTGAAGCCATTTCTACGACGCGCTCCATCATGCAAGTATATAAGCAGGCAAGAAGAGGCAATATGAAAATGAAAATTGTCACTCGACGAACCTCTTCACTCCACTCCCTATTCTATTTCTTTGACAGATTCAAAGAGAAAGAGAAAAATACAAGACAGTGGATCATCCGTGGAGAGCAATGTTTGCTCAAAAAACTATTGTAGAACCAATTATTACTCAGTCGCCAAAATTTACCGAAGTATGGATATACCACTTATCCTATATCGCAGTTTGAAAAGCGCATTGGGTTGAACGTCCTATTATCAGATTAGCCATTGACAGATACTGCGTTAAAATAAGATCTTTGCCAATTACTATTCATTTTCACACGACGCCAGTTTTGGGGTTTAAACTACTTACAAAATTTTAAACTGATTTTTTATTAAATAAATCCATGTTTGAGAGAGAATGAAAGAGTGACGAGTAGGAACTGGATATGAAATGGAGGTGAAAAAGATGCACAAACAGGACAAGAAATATTTACCTATTATAGGGTCTACGCATTGGTAACAATCCCATTCGATCTCACTGTTGATCAAATAGGCCATATGTGAATGAATCCAAATACATATTGCTACCGCGCCCATTACTTTTTTTTACTTGCTCACTGTTCAACGCGTTTTTGTCGCAATTTTGTACGTATCAAGTATAAAAATATGGCATTGATGCGTGTGCATGAGCTCATATATGGCATTGACAAAGTTGATTTTCTCTGAAAAAAGATCATACTCAGCCGGGTGGAGCATTATTCATGCCTGCACGTACGTGGTCTTAAAGAGCATCTCCAACAGCCTTTGTATATTGGATTGCTAAAAACTTGTTATAGCAAGAGGAGAGAGAAGGTTTACAAAGCCAACACTTTTTTTTGCTTTGCTAGCCTTTCTATAATAGCAATCCAAAACTAGAATTGCAAGTTTCTTGTCTATTCTTTCTATACTAGACAATTGCATATATGAACAAAATGAACTTCCAATTTATACGCATAATAATTAGAGCATTTCATCCATCACCCGAATTAACATCATAGGAACACCAATCCAAAATATTGTGAATTTAAAGTCAAACTTCAAGCATGGAACCGAGGGAATTGTGTAAGAACAACATAAAAGTTCATCATCGGTGCATGAACAACACCATAAACCAAAAGTGACATGTTTCTCTCAAATAGCACCGCCACAATGAAACAAAGTGAAGGGCCTCCCCGGCACAAGTTTGCCCTTTTTCTTCTTAGATTTGCCCATGAATAAATTTTGAGCAATGTTGAGCTAAAAAAAAAGATACAAGTAAGCATCAACTTGAGCCAAGCAACATCAAGGAAAAGGTACAAAAAAAACATACAAGTAAGCATCAACCTTATCTTCGGCATTAGTCCCACTTGGATTGAGACGATCAACTTGAGCCAAGCAACATGACCACTTGAAACAATCCGCATTAATGGTATGGAAACGACCTTCAAGAGAGCCGGCACTCCTAGCCATGTCACCCTTGAGGAGAAGTTTGTAGAGCTCATGGATACGGTCCCAATATGTGGAGGTTTTTTGTTCATTCCCAACAATTGCATCTAAGCCAATCCTTCTCCATGCATTGCACAAGGCTTCATCTTCCTTTTGAGAGAAATTACTTCCTCTCCCCCTTTTTGGAGTAGGTTCAACAAAACCCTCACCCTCTTCTTGTGTATACTCTTGTGATGGTATCTCCGGTGCATCCCCACAAGTGTAGTTCATGAAGGTTTCATTGTCCATGCTACAATTATCACAACATTTTTTAAGTTGCAAACATAAGTGTAAATTTCGGCCTACATTTCTACTCCAACAAGTTGCAATCATACAATTACATATAATTGTCCTATACATGCATTTACAATCAATAGAGAAGAAGAAAAAAATGAATTACCATCTAGGCATTTCGTCGAGCACCCCTAGTGCGCCACTGGCCATGGGGGCAGGCGAGCTCGCCTCGGGCTCCATGGAGGCTGCCGGTGCCGGGGAAGGCTCCACGCAGTCCAGAGGAGCCGTCCTCTTCGCCCTCCGTGCGGAGGGGTTGCACGGTGGCCTCCTCTGCTTCCGACTGGAGGCGGCAGCGGCGGTGGGGACGGCACCGGACGCAGAGGCATGGAGGGCGGTGGCGGGGGGGATGGAGATGGACGCGACGGAGGCAGGCCCGTTGGAGGCGCCGGGGACGGCGGCTGTGGCGGCGGCGGCGCCAACCCTAGGCACCGCTGGGCCTTGGGCTTGGCCGCGACAGCGCCGGGAGGTGGACTAGGAGGGTCGGCGCCGGCGTCGGGTGCGGGTAGGAGGTCGCCCGTGGCCTCCATGGCTGCGGCGGCGGCCGGCGCCGGCGTCTCGCGGGGTGAGCAGGAGGGTCGGAAAGCTCCGCGCGGGGCGGTTGGCTCTCCCGCGTGACGCCTGGGCGTTTTGCAAGCCGACTCTGGACTTTGCAAATATGCAAAGCGATGGTGCAGTTTTACCAAGCCGGCTAAATTTTTTGGTGTGGGGACCAGTTATACAAATGCTTCTGGAGCTGGTTTTTTGCCACAGTTTGTAAAAAAGCAGTTTTTAGCAAGTCAGGGGGATTATAGCAAGGCTGTTGGAGATGCTCTAAACTGGTTACTAGCTAGCCATACATGCAGCTATGCATGGCTCACGTGCAATGGAGAAGATGCCATGCATGCATGGGCTATCGCGCTAGGTCGATGCAGCCTGAAGAACTAGAGGACTGGTTGCACACGCATGCACGTGGTCGGGCCTGGTCCTACGCACCGGCCACAGCCACGTTGCAAACTTGGCCTCAACACTCGTATACAATATAAACTCACGGCGGCGTACTTATCTCTTCTCAATCTGCCCATAAGATTAGGAAGGCCGGCTCAACAACAACTCTGCCGCAACGTCCGTAGCTCGTATCCATCCATATTACCGTGGCGCTCGCGCAAAGCCGTAGTTATCCATTCCCACACCTCTGCCTATATATACACCCATGCATGCATCAGATCACATCGGGGAGAGAGAGAGGAGCCTGTAGAAGAGGCCCTAGCACATGGTTCACTCGCACGAAGGCGGCCGCGGATGACGCTTGCTGCGCCCCGGCGACGCGCCGACGAACCGGCGTCCAGAAAAGAAGCCCCGATGCCATCTACATGGCGTCGATGAGACGTTCGGTGGCAGCAGCATCAAGACTTGCATCAAGGCCGAATCCATGAGCGGTGCCTTCTTCCGTCTACACCAACACACTACATGCATCGACACCCATCCGGGAGCGGCGACGCAGAGAGCGCCCCAGACGTACGGAGCGTCCGCATGTGCCCAAGGTGGCCACGGATGGCGCGCCGGCGACCAGGGCGTACGTCCAACCGGTGAAGCAGCAGAGGCATCCATCATCAGGTGAAAAGGTGAAGCCGTGTATACGCGAGGAGGAGGAGGCCGACGTCCAAGACTTCATCACCATCTACCTCAACTACGTGAAGAGTGAAGTCACGGCGTCCATCTTCTTCGGTCGCATGCCCGCATAACTCATATTCCATCTATCTCTCTCTCTCTTTTTCCATCCCTCTCATTTCAGGGCATCAAGCGAGTGGACGATGCGAATCACGACGGAGGGAAGATTGGAGCTGGCCCACGTGCAATCGGTTGCTACCTCTGCCCCACACTGCGTCACCAAATATGAAGATCATACGACGGCGTTGCCGGCGAGCGATCTGGCCTCGCCGCGGACCTCGTAGAAGAAGACGGAGGAGGAGTTATCCGTGTACAACCTGCCCTGCATCGTCTTCACTTCATCATCAACCTCGCCGGTGCCGTCGTCACCAACCTCCGGCTCGACGAGGAAGGCTTCTACATCAACATGACTTCGCCATCTTCATCAACTTCTCTCCCGGCGAGGACGCCGACTGCCTCGACACCCTGCCCGACTACATCGACATGGCGTTGCCAACTTCCTCAACTCTTCATCCAGCGAGGAGGTCGTCTACATCGGCGCCAGTAGATGCCTCCATCGACATGATGTCGCCACCTTCATCGACTTATCGCCCGGCGAGGATGCCTACTACACCGGCATGCCACCATTCTTCTACATCAACCGTCTACATTGAGCGGAGGTCGTCCCCGTAACTGCGACACCCCGAGATCTACAACGGCGAGTTCGTATTGCCATCATCTTCAAGGGACTCAAGTCTACTCCGACTTCTACATCAACACCCTTCCCCAACATCGTCCAACACTAGTAGAAAACAGGGAATCAGTCCCGGTTTCAGAGGGCCTTTAGTCCCGGTTCTGGAACCGGGACTACGCATCCGGGACTAAAGGTCCTCACTTTTAGTCCCGGTTCTGTTACGAACCAGGACTAAAGTGCCTCCACGTGGCCGCTGTGGGGCGCCCAGGCAGGAGGAACTTTAGTCCAGGTTGGTAACACCAACCGGGACTAAAAGACTGCCACGCGTCAGCAGCTCGAGGCGCCCAGGCAGGAGGAACTTTAGTCCCGGTTGGTAACACCAACCGGGATTAAAAGACTGCCACGCGTCAGCAGCTCGAGGCGCTGGGGTAAATTTTTTTCTTTTTGAAAGGAGGGGTTTAGGGGTTTAGAGGTTTCATATTGTGTTTCCCCCTTTTCTTTTTTGTGTAGACGATTCAACTCGACGTTTGCTACTACATAAAGCAATGAAGAAACCATTACACAAATCGTCATGAATTAATATAGAGAGAAGTGACCTCTCTTTCTCCGTGCTTGGTCGAACAACATGTTTTCGTATATCTATTCGACGCTACGTACTATGTCTACTGCACGTTCATGCATATATACAATGAATAACATCTCTTACGATCTCTAATATCTAATTACCAACATTCATCCTAATTTCTTCATGGTATTCTCCATTTTTAGCTATGACGTGATCAAGGAGGAATCCCGCCAATTCCTCTTGAATTGCTCGTAGGCGATACTCTGGTAGGAGTCCATCCCTCTTCCGTTCGATCTAATTTAAAGAAGGGGGTCAATATATATATATATATATATATATATATATATATATATATATATATATATATATATATGAATGAAACTCAACACAGTTGATGGTAATAAAATAAATTTGTGAATATTGTTTACGTACATCAAGTTTTTCTAATATTCTGCCCTTGTCACAGGTCGTCTGGCGCATGAACTCGCAGACGTAGTATCCACAGAAGTTATTCCCGGATCCCTGTTGAGGGCACTTTACGAGAATAGAGTTCAATCAAAATAATAATCAAGCATGATAGTGGTATTGAAACTAGAATCAAAGAGATGCGCGGGCCTAGCTAGTACTACTTACAGGGAGCAATTCATATCGCAGCTCCTTTTTCCAGGGACCCCTAACCGCCTCGGTGAACCTTGTCCAAACCCTGTCCGGCAAACAAAATGAATTAAAGAGTTATTAATTACTTGATATCAGGAAATGAACGATAGTTGCCGATATAGTGCGATAATGATTGAAATTACTTCTGGAGAATTTTTTGCAAGGGCGCCCACTTCGAAAGGTCTTTACGTAACGAGTCCATGACTTGTATTCGACTTTGGTCAAACTGTATGATGAGCAGAATAAAGTGGAAGCTGCACACATGTAGCTCATCAATTACACTTAACATCGAGTAAGCGAAACAAAATGATGTGTATGTACAAGACAGTATATAACACTCACTCGAAGTTGTAAGGAAGTAGTATTTCTCTTTTGGTTTGTTGTTTGATAAACGCCCTTAGCAAGTAATCCTCTACATCCTTTTTGTTGTGTTGGACAGTAACTTCATGAACAATATTTGGGCTAACGAACCCAATGTCATAGATTTGGATTGGTCCTTTGTTGCATTCGAGGATCTTCTTTCTGCATAATATACATATGGTGAGGATAATTATATACATGCAATAATTATATACATGCAATAATGAACGAGCTGAGCTAGAGACTTAATTACAGAAATGATACTTACAAACAATAGCAAGTGATGATAGTTTTGTCGATCTCTTTTAGATTGTATAACTGGAATAATTCTGAAAATTCAATGTAAACCGACTCGTTTCCATTGAAGAAATGCTCATCTTTAACTCCTGCAGTGATATAGTTCTCCCCTCGCTCGCAGGCTTCCAAGTACCATTTATGCAATGCTCGCATCCTCGTTGGTAGATTCGGGAGCTCCTCAGGTCTGACGAGAGGCTTCCCGTGCTCGAATCTAAAGGCTACTACATCAGCCATTTCGGGTAACGGTATATGATCGGGTAAGTAATAACCAGGATTAGTACCGGGCGCTACCCCCTCCGGAACATCAGGGATATCGCTAGACACCATGAGCGGGGGGCACGATTGGTTCTCATGCTCGCCCAGTTGGGGAATTGTTTTTTTCCCTTGATATGCATTATGACCGCTGCTTCCCGACCGCTTCTGTGGATCCGCAAATGACTTTACAATCTCACGGTCATAGTCTGATAGCAACTTAGGCGGTGTTTTTTCAAGGTTTTTCAGCGTACGCCTCGCTATTTCCGGATCAATTCTCTCCTTTGGAGGTGGACGTTTCGGTGCAAAATGGGCCTTCACTTCGGCCATTGAGATTGCCTTGCTTTCCTCTTCAGACCTATCATATGGTCTCTGTGGAAGAGGCTTGAGGCTTGAACCATATTGAAACCTCTTCCCTCCTGTTGTTGTACTGCTAGCCGCCGGAGCGGCGTCGGCTCTCTTCCGCCGCTGTTGCTGAAGCGGCGGAGACGGCTGACGCGGCGGAGGAGGCGCAGTCCGCTGACGCGCCGGAGACTACTGAGGCAGCGGAGACGGCTGATGCCCCGGAGATGGCGGAGACGGCAGACGCGCCGGAGACGGCTGAGTCTGCTGATGAGGGGCCTCCTCCGGCTCATGAGTATGCTGAGGCGGCGTGAAGTAAGGAAGCTTGATGTGTGACTTTCTCCATAGATAGATAGTCCTTAAGGCATTTTCTAGAGAATAAACCTCGCCTTCACCTGTAGGATGATCAAGCTGCAGGCTCCCAAATCCGGGCGTTATTTCATCCACCATGACAACAGCATAGCCATCTGGAATCGGAGCGCAATGGAAAGTTGCATCAGGTCGAGGATGGTGGACAGAGCCTTTCGCCACCTCCAAGCTCAGGTTTCCGCAATCCGCCAATAGCACACAATGTTCATTCTCCGTGATACCATCCACGGGGTAGCGGCGAGCCGTGATATCAGGCTGAACGTGCTCCGTGGAAGCCACGCTGCTTCTCCGCTGAGATGGTGGAGTAGCTTCCAATGAAGGATCGTGCTGCTGAGATGGTGGGCCGAGGGCTCGCTGGCTAACTGATGCCGCCTCTAGTGCCGCTAATCTTTGTTCCAGCTGCTGTAGTTTGCTTGCTTCCTCTTTCTTCTTTCGCCCTCGGCTTCTATAAGTGTCTCTGCTGTCGCGAAACCCATGCACCCACGGAACGGAGCCTGGTGTGCCTCGTGTTCGTCCTGGGTGTTCAGGATTCCCGAGGGCCTTTGTCAGCACGTCCTTCTCTCTGTCGGGATGGAACCTCCCTTCCTCCACTTCCTTGATTGCTTCCTCAATCTTTTTCATGGGTATTGCATGTTTAGGATCCGCGTAAACAACCTCCCCTGTTTCTGGGTCCAAAGCTCCCCCATTCCCGAATACCCAAGTCCTTACCCCATCTGGCCAGTTTCGTGACACTGGTTCGACCCCTTTAGCAAGTAGGTCGTTCTCCATTTTTTCCCACTTAGGCTCGGCTTGGCTGTAGCCACCTGACCCCGTAACATGGTGATACTGCTTCTTTGCAGCATTCAGCTTATTTTGCTGTGACGTTTTCCGCGCCTTCTCGGATTTCTTGTAGGCCACAAATGCGGGCCACTGATCTCTTATCTTCTCATATATACCGGTGAAATCTGGAGTCTTGTTTTTCTCGACAAACTGTGTGTTCAAATTCTTCTTCCAGTTCTTGAACAGTTCTGCCATCTTCTTTAGAGCGTACGCCTTGACCTTTGGCTCTATAACTGGTGGGGTTGTCGGATCCTCCTCTGGCGGTAGGATGAAATTTGTCAGCAGCAAGCTCCAAAGATCTTCTTTTTGTCTATCCTGGACAAAAGTAACTAAAGGGTTGTCCTTCTTCTTATTCCATTGCTCGATGGTGATCGGGATGATATCCCTAACCAGTACTCCGCACTGATATGTAAAGGCGTGTTTGGTCCGCTTGGGAAGAATCGGTTGGCCAGCTGGAGAGATTACGTCGATCTTGTACCTTTCCTCCATGTCCAACCTTTTCTTCGCGCCTCGTCTCCTTGTTGACGAAGTTTGGCTCGTTCCGGAAGACTAAAAGAAGAAAGCAGCATTAATATATGTACATACAAAACAATTAATGCATCTAGTCAGCCGAGGCTTAATTAATATATATATATATATATATATATATATATATATATATATATACCTCGCCGGACTCTGCATTAGTTAAGGCTCCCTTCTCCATATCACCGGAGCCGTCATGATCTTGTTCCTCCTCCATTCTTCCATCATCGGAGCCGTGATGATCTCCTTCCTCCTCCATTCCACCATCGTTGTCGTTAAGAAACGACAAGGTGTCCTCCTCCATTGGATTTTCTCCGGCGCGGATTATATTCTCCAACGCCTCTTCTTTTTCTAAGTCTCTGTGATCCATAGTTTCTGCAAATATTACAACATGGCAAAATACAAACCATGATAGATGGATAGTGGCAAACATAGACCTAACCAGAAAAAGGAATCATATGCATATGAGCAATGGATTAGTGGCAAACATCATGCAAAGTTCACAAGTTATATATATAGGGGCAAAAATTTAGATTAAGAATACAAGATATCTCTTGCGTCCGTACATCGTCGAATATTATCACTAATACATCTCGAATAGTATCATATATATAACATCACTAATACAGCTAGAACCCTAGCGAATGACGGGTATCGGCGCGGGCGGTGGACACCCAAAGAGAAGGAACCATCACAGGATCATAGCTCCAGTGAGATCCCTGAAGAACCTGCCAGGTATTGTCGGACCTGGCCTCCAACGCAACCATGTAGCGACGGACGTGCTTGTCCTCCTCCCTAACACGGTGACGTACCACCTCCGCGGGGGACTCAAGCCTCCGCACGGTCACTGGCCCACGCGACCGCCACCAAAGAAGCTCCGGGTCGACGACGGGCTGCCTCCTCACCAAGCTGTGCGCCCCGGAAGGTAGCACCTCCCAGTCCCAGCCCGGCGGAGCCCAGTCCCGGACATGGCCCCTCTGATCAAGCAGGCCTCCTCCGCCGAGTCGACGACTAGGATGCATGCCAGGCATCGTCGACGTCGAGAACAAATGCATAATTATGAAAACAAATTTAATAAACACTTAGTAAAATTAGCGTATACACTTAGCATCTATCCATCTCTACACTTAGCAAAATTAGCATCTACACTTAGCAAAGTTATATACGTAAGAGATATCTTGTATTCTGAATCTAAATTGTTGCCCTATGTTTCTCCATCACTGGAAGGATCCTCTTCTGGCTAGTAACAGGATTCAGAATCATAACAGATTCTCTTAACCTTTAAAGGATTTAACAAAATGGCGCCATTCTGGATGTGCAGAAAATGGTCCATTTTTTTCCTGATCTACCATTTTATATGTCACATTGTCTAGTGTCAAAGGATTCAAGAAATACATGGCTTCATCATTAGCCGGAAGTAACAGGCGCATGATGGTACGAAGCTCTTCAAAGTTGTTTTGGAACGGAGTCCCGGATAGGATAATTAGCTTTTTGGTACGAAGTTCAGCAACTTCGGAAGGCCTTTGCTGAACTTCGTACCAAAAAGCTAATTATCCTATCCGGGACTCCGTTCCAAAACAACTTTGAAGAGCTTCGTACCATCATGCGCCTGTTACTTCCGGCTAATGATGAAGCCATGTATTTCTTCAACCCTTTGACACTAGACAACGTGACATATAGAAGGGTAGATGAGATTAGAAAAAAATTGAATCAACTTGTGCACATCCATAATGGGGGCATATTCTTGATAAATCCCTTAAAGGACTAAGAGAATCAGTTGTGATTCTGAATCCTGTTCCTAGCCAGAAGAGGGTCCCTGCAGTGATGGAGACTCGTCCGGCGATCGTCGGGGACTCGCCCGGCGATCGTCGGGGACTCGTCCGGCTATCGTCGGGGCAAAGCCAAACATTTTTTTTAATCTATTTCTACTAAATTCATCTAAACTACACTTAGCAAAATTAACGTGCTTCTTCATGCAATTTTCATTTAACCATACTACACTTAGCAAAATACAAGATTTATACACAAGATGAATACACAACTCAAAAAATGAACCATATTAACCATACTACACTTAGCAACAATATGTGCTCCTAATCCTCCATTTCTCAAACAAAATTAGCAAGATTTAGATGATTTGGCCCCTGTCTAACTACAACATATCCATACAATCTATCCATACATTCATCAACACACCTCTATTAATTTCTGCCATACATTCATCACCACATATCCACACAATTTATTCATCCATACAAAATTTCAAACAAAGTGATGAACTAGGGTTCCTGCCATGAATCCATCCGTCCATCCATCCATGAATCCATCCATCCATCCATTTGGAGAAGAGGGGGAGGAGGGGGGGTGCTACCGTGGGGCGGCGACGACGAGGAGGGCTCGATCGGGGGCGCGCGGCGACGAGGAGCGGGCTCGGGGGCGGCGATGCTCGGGGAGGACGGCGAGGAGGTCCGGCGACGGTCAGCGGGCTAGGGGACGGCTCGGGCCAGGGCGTCGCGGCAGCCTGGCGGCGGCGTGCGGTGGTTCGGCGTCGGGGCAGAGGAGCGAGAGAGAAATAAGATTGGTTCGGCGTGCGGTGGTTCGGCGTCGTGCTTATATACTAGCCCCTTTAGTCCCGGTTGGTGGAACCAACTGGGACTAAAGGCCACCCTTTAGTCCCGGTTGGAGCCACCAACCGGGACTAAAGCCCTTTGCTTCCCGCCCTTTCGGCTGCTGAAAAGGAGCTTTAGTCCCGGTTGGTGTATCCAACCGGGACTAAAGGGGGGACTTTAGTCCCGGTTGGAGCCACCAACCGGGACTAAATGTCTGGTGGCGCGGTGCAGGACAAGTTTAGTCCCACCTCGCTTGGCGAGAGGTGCGAACACCAGTTTATAAGCCCCGCCGCGGCAACTGCTTCGAGCTCCTCTCTTTAGCAGGCCTATTGGGCCTATCAAACCTGTCCTGCCCTGTGGTCCCTACTGGGCCGTGCGGGCCTGCATCCTGGCCCAACTAGTTGTTGGGTTTCTAGTCGTATGCAGGCCGTGTCGGCCCAGTAGGGGGGCTTTTTTTAAATTTATTTATTTTCCATTTTTTTGTTTTCTGCTTTATGTTTTTTTGTTTCTAAGTTGTTTTTTGCTTTATTAGAGTTTTTGAGTGAATCTTTTTTGCTTTAGGTCACAGAAATTCTAAACTTTCTGTTAGTGCCAGTAGTTTTCAAATTTCAATAGTTTAAATTTGAATTATTTGAAATTTGTGTGAATCACTAGTTTGTGAATTACTTTACTTTAAAAATAGATTTTTGAGTGATTCTTTTTCCTGTTGTTTAATATTAGTGTGTTTTATCATTATATTCAATTTGGTTATTTTTAGGTTATTTTAAATGGGTGTTTTATATAATTTTTTGTTGCATAAATTTTATATAATTTTAAGTTTATAAAAGCTTTTTAGATGATTCTTTTTGCTATTGAAGAATATTATAGTTTTGTTTTAGTTGATCATAACAAAATATTTTAATTGAGCCACCAACCGGGACTAAAGGCCTTGTCCTGGCGGTGGCTAAAATTTAGTCCCACCTCACCAAGCGAGAGGGACTCGCAGCGGTTTATAAGCCCTGAGTGCAGAGACGAAGAACGATGAAGGAGAGGCGCAATGCTCACCTGCACGTTGCTTAGCTTCAGGCCTTGAGGAAATGGTGTAGACTGCACGGAGCTATCTGCAGTTTCTCAAGGCCTGAAGCTAAGCAACGTGCAGGTGAGCATTGCGCCTCTCCTTCATTTTTAATAACTTGTTTTAACTCCGGACATTTTGTGTGTTCATTATGCACCATTCAAAGGCACATCATCAATGTTCAACCCTTTTCTGCCTTCATTTGCTATTTTTCATGCATTTAATGATGCCTTTTGAGCTAAATGACCCTGAAATTGAAAAGCACTACAAATGAAGTCTGAAAAGGTTGAAACTTGGCATGGTATCATAATTTCACCCACATAGCAAGTGCTAAAAAGTTGAGAGGGTTACGGCAAAAACTGGATGCACTTCGTGTACAAACTGGACAATCTCTTTCGAAGTATCAGGGTTTCGGACGAAAACTCATCTATTACAAAAGGGATTTCATTTGCAGTGATATTCTAGATCAAAGCCATCATCAGAATAGGTGTGGAGAGAAAGTCTTCACTTTTTCTTCGCGTGTGTCCCTTCCTTATTGTGCCGTAACCATGGATAATCTTCATTGTTTAACAGGATGCTTGGGTCAACCTTCACTTTGAAGGGAGGAATTTCATGAAACTTTTCATAATCTGCAGACATGTCTGTCTTGTCGTCCACTCCCACGATGTTTCTTTTCCCTGAAAGAACTATGTTGCGCTTTGGCTCATCGTATGATGTATTCGCTTCCTTATCTTTTCTTTTTCTCGGTTTGGTAGACATGTCCTTCACATAGAAAACCTGCGCCACATCATTGGCTAGGACGAATGGTTCGTCTGTGTACCCAAGATTGTTCAGATCCACTGTTGTCATTCCGTACTGTGGGTCTACCTGTACCCCGCCTCCTGACCGATTGACCCATTTGCACCGAAACAAAGGGACCTTAAAATCATGTCCATAGTCAAGTTCCCATATGTCCACTATGTAACCATAATATGTGTCCTTTCCCCGTTGGTTGCTGCATCAAAGCGGACACCACTGTTTTGGTTGGTGCTCTTTTGATCTTGGGCGATTGTGTAAAATGTATTCCCATTTATTTCGTACCCTTGGTAAGTCAATACAGTCGAAGATGGTGTCCTGGCCAACGAGTACAGCTCATCTCCAACAATGTTGTCACCCATGAGATGTGTTTGCAACCAGCTGCCGAAAGTCCTGATGTGTTCACATGTAATCCAATCATCACACTGCTCCGGGTGTTTGGAGCGCAGAATATTCTTGTGTTCATTGACATACGGGGTCACCAAGGTAGAATTCTATAGAACTGTGTAGTGTGCTTGAGCCCAAGAATGCCCGTCCCTACATATTATTGAATCCGCTCCTAGCGTGCCTTTTCCAGTCAGTCTCCCCTCATACCGCGATTGAGGGAGACCAATCGGCTTAAGGTCAGGAATGAAGTCAACACAAAACCCAATGACCTCCTCTGTTTGCCGGCCCATGGAGATGCTTCCTTCTGGCCTAGCACGGTTACGAACATATTTCTTTAAGACTCCCATGAACCTCTCAAAGGGAAACATATTGTGTAGAAATACAGGACCCAGAATGGCAATCTCGTCGACTACATGAACTAGGACGTGCGTCATGATATTGAAGAAGGATGGTGGGAACACCAGCTCAAAACTGACAAGACATTGCACCAAATCATTCTTTAACCTTGGTAGGATTTCTGGATCGATTACCTTCTGAGAGATTGCATTGAGGAATGCACATAGCTTCACAATGGCTAATCGAACGTTTTCCGGTAGAAGCCCCCTCAATGCAACCGGAAGCAGTTGCGTCATAACACTAGTAGAAAACAGACCTTTCGTCCCGAGCATTAGTCCCGGTCTGGTCACGAGCCGGTACTAAAGATGGTATTAGTCCCGGTTCGTGCCGGCTCCAACGGCTAGGAGCAGGGCGACCTTTAGTACCGGTTCGTGAGCGATCTTTAGTACCGGTTCGTGTCACGAGCCGGTACTAAAGGGGGCGTGGCAGGCTGTTGGTCAAACTTGGGCCCCGCTTGCACCTTTAGTGCCGGCTGGTGACACCAACCGGTACTAAAGGGAAACCTTTAGTACCGTTGCTGTCACCAGCCGGTACTAAAGACTTCCTACATATACGCTTCGTCCGCAGCCATATCGAAGGGGCTCTCATTTCTCTGTTTTCTCCCCTGTTCTTCTTCTTGCTCGAAGCTCATCCTCCATTTTGCCAAGGATTTGTCAAGATTTAAAGGCACCCCATCAATCCAAGTGTTCATAAAGGTTAGCAACTTTGCTCCTTCATCTCTCATTGCTAGATTAGCTTGTGGTATGCTCAAAGATATGTGATTTGTGGGTTTTAGCTAGGTTTTGGAGGAGTGGTCATTATGTGGGAGTTTATTTGATTTATATGCAATTTGAGCTCAAATTAACTTGTTAGGTTGCATATGTGTAGGTGTGGTTTATTTGGTGCCTTCCCATCCCCGTCCTAACCACCGTCGATCGTCCGCACCGTCTCGTCGCGGCACCGGCCACCTTGGTGAGCCTCTTGTTCTTCTTAAAACCTTTTTGTTAAAAAAAATTACTTGTATGATTTAGATAGCTGGGTGTACGATTTACTTACTTGTATTATTGTTAGTTATTCTATAGTGTCATGGTTATGGTATCAGCCCACGTCGGCCCTCGTCCAGTCTATGATTCAGATGTGGTATGTCGTTATCTTTTATAACTATTTCACACTTCATCTAATGTCTATGACAATTAATTATGCCACCAAATTGACGTAGATGTTTTTATCTATAGGAAGTAGTTGAACCAGAAATTCCAACCGACTATGCAATTCTGCTCGAGAAATTAACACAAGCTGAAAAAGAAATTGATCATTTAAAAGAAAAATTGAAAAGAACTGAAGATGAGAAGATGGGATTGGAGTTGCATGTTGCCGATATCGTCGATGATCACAAGAACAAGATGGCTGGAATGCGCTTGAAGCTTAGAAGATTAGAAAATATGCCATTGATAAAGAGGCTTGGTATCATTATGCCGTTGGCTCAATTGTTACTTTAGTTGCGATTATGATCGCATTTGTTGTTGCATTTACATGTTTTAGATAGTTGTATGTTGTTTTATGAGATGTATGTATGAACTATAAGTATCTATTATTTGCAGTAACATTTGGTCACTGCTAGCTCTACTTTTGGTTGTAATGTGATGATGAAGTTGTATTAATTTGGTCACTTCGATGTTGTGTAGTGAACATGAGCCGGCAATGGATGTACGATGACCGACTACGTCCAGGGTTTCTTAATGGCATGCATGATTTTCTTCGTGTGGCTGAGGCAAACAAGCAGAATGGTTTCATGTGTTGTCCATGTCTTGACTGTAAGAATGATAGGAATTACTCTAACTCAAAAACCCTTCACGTCCACCTGCTTGAGAAGGGTTTCATGCCACACTATAATGTTTGGACCAAGCACGGAGAAAGAGGGGTTATAATGGAAGACAATGAAGAAGAACATGATGATGACAACTATCCTTTCGCCGATACAACAATGGGGGAAGCTAAAGAAGAGGCATCAATGGGGGAAGCTGAAGAAGAGGCATCAGATGTGCCCGCTGATGATTTGGGTCGGGTCATTGCTGATGCAAAGAGAAACTGCGAAAGTGACAAGGAGAGGTTGAAGTTGAAACGCATGTTAGAGGATCAGAAGAAATTATTGTATCCAAATTGTGAAGATGACCAGAAAAAGCTGGGTACCACGCTGGAATTGCTGCAATGGAAGGCGAAGAATGGTGTAACTGACAAGGGATTTCAAGAATTGCTGATAATGATAAAGAAGATGCTTCCAAAGGATAACGAATTGCCTGAAAGTACATACGAAGCAAAGAAGGTTGTCTGCCCTCTAGGATTAGAGGTGCAGAAGATACATGCATGCCCTAATGACTGCATCCTCTATCGCGGTGAGGAGTACGAGAATTTGGATGCATGCCCGGTATGCGGTGCACTGCGCTATAAGATCCCCCGCGATGACCCTGGTGATGTGGAGGGCGAACGCCACAGGAAGAGGGTTCCTGCCAAGGTGATGTGGTATGCTCCTATAATACCACGATTGAAACGTTTGATCCAAAACAAAGAGCATGCCAAGTTGTTGCGATGGCACAAAGAAGAACGTAAGAAAGACGGGATGTTGAGAGCACCCGCTGATGGGTCGCAGTGGAGAAAAATTGAGATGGAGTTCGAGGACTTTGCAGCTGACGCAACGAACTTATGGTTTGGTCTTAGTACAGATGGCATGAATCCTTTTGGGGAGCAGAGCTCCAGTCACAGCACCTGGCCCGTGACTCTATGTATCTACAACCTTCCTCCTTGGTTGTGCATGAAGCGGAAGTTCATTATGATGCCCGTGCTCATCCAAGGCCCTAAGCAACCCGGCAACGACATTGATGTATACCTAAGGCCACTAGTTGATGAACTTCTACAGTTGTGGAAAAAACCAGGTGTACGTGTGTGGGATGCGCACACACAGAAGGAAATTGACCTACGAGCGTTGCTGTTTGTAACCATCAATGATTGGCCTGCTCTTAGTAACCTTTCAGGACATACAAACAAGGGATACAATGCATGCACGCACTGTTTAGATGATACTGAAAGTATATATTTGGATAAATGTAAGAAGAATGTGTACCTGGGACATCGTCGATTTCTACCGATCAAGCATATCTTAAGAAAGGCAGGCAACCATTTCAAAGGTGAGCCAGATAACCGGAAGAAGCCTGGCCTCCGTACTGGTGAATATATATTTGATATGGTCAAGGATTTACAGGTAATCTTTGGAAAGGGTCCTGGCGGACAATCTGTTCCGAATGACGCCAATGGACACGCACCCATGTGGAAGAAGAAATCTATATTTTGGGAACTTGAATATTGGAAAGTCCTAGAGGTCCGCAATGCAATCGACGTGATGCACGTGACGAAGAATCTTTGTGTGAACCTGCTAGGCTTCTTGGGCGTGTATGGAAAGACAAAAGATACACCGGAGGCATGGGAGGACAAGCAAAGAATTAACGAAAAAGACGGCATGCCTCCAAAGCAGTATCAAGGTCCTGCCAGCTACGCTCTTATGAAAGAAGAGAAGGAAATCTTTTTTGAATGCCTGCTCAGTATCAAGGTCCCGTCTGGCTTCTCGTCGAATATAAAGGGAATAATAAATATGGCAGAGAAAAAATTTCAAAATCTAAAGTCTCATGACTGCCACGTGATTATGACGCAATTACTTCCGGTTGCACTTAGGGGGCTTCTACCGGAAAATGTTCGATTAGCCATTGTGAAGCTATGCGCATTCCTCAATGCAATTTCTCAGAAGGTAATCGATCCAGAAATCCTACCAAGGGTACAGAATGACCTGGTCCAATGTCTTGTCAGTTTCGAGTTGGTGTTCCCTCCATCCTTCTTCAATATTATGACGCACGTTCTAGTTCACCTAGTCGAAGAGATTAACATTCTGGGTCCTGTATTTTTACACAATATGTTCCCCTTCGAGAGGTTCATGGGAGTCTTAAAGAAATATGTTCATAACCGTGCTAGGCCAGAAGGAAGCATCGCCAAGGGATATGGAACAGAGGAGGTTATTGAGTTTTGTGTTGACTTTGTTCCTGACATTAAGCCGATTGGTCTTCCTGAATCGCGGCATGAGGGGAGACTGGGTGGAAAAGGCACATTAGGAAAGAAAGAAGCAATAAATATGGATGGGCATTCTTTCACTCAAGCACACTACACGGTTCTACAAAATTCCACCTTGGTGACTCCATATATGGAGGAACACAAGGATATTGTACGGTCCAAGAACCCGGAGCAGTCTGACCCCTGGATTGAACGTAAACACATGGAGACTTTTGCCGGTTGGTTGCAAACAAAGCTCATCAATGACAACGATGTTCCAGATGAACTGTACAGGTTGGCCAAGACACCAAGTTCGACTGTAACGACTTTCAAAGGGTACGAGATAAATGGGAATACATTTTACACGATCGCCCAAGATAAAAAGAGCACCAACCAAAACAGTGGTGTCCGCTATGATGCAACCAACTTTCAAGAAGAACAAGAAGGAGAGGAGGAGGAGGCCCCCCCGCTAGATTTTGTTTAGGTTTATTTAGATTGTCGGGGGTCGAGGATCGAGGGGACACCCCGACACGGCACCCCCGACACCCCGACCCCGACACGACACCCCCCGACACCCCGACCCCGACACGACACCCCGACACGACACCCCCGACCACGACACAGCAGCCCGACCCCGACACGACACCCCCGACACCCCGACCCCGACACGACACCCCGACACCCCGACACGGCACCCCCGACCACGACACAGCACCCCGACCCCGACACGACACCCCCGACACCCCGACCCCGACACGACACCCCGACACCCTGACACGGCACCCCCGACCACGACACAGCACCCCTACCCCGACACGACACCCCCGACACCCCGACACGACACCCCCGACACCCCGACCCCGACCACGACACAACACCCCTATTTAGTTGGTTAGTTAGTTAGTTTAGTTAGTTAGGTTAGTTTAGTTAGATAGGTTAGTTTAGTTAGTTAGTTAGTTAGGTTCTTAGGTTATTAGGGTATGTGTTAATTTTGTTAATTTTGTTAGATGCTAAGTGTTATTTAATTTGTTAGATGCTAAGTGTTAATTTTGCTAAGTTTTATTTAATTTGTTTTCATAATTAAGTGTTTCTTCTCGACGTCGACGATGCCGATCCCGCATCCTCGTCGTCGAGTCGCCGGAGGAGGTCACTTGCTTGAGCCAAGGGGCCCTGTCAGGGACTGGGCTCCGCCGGGCTGGTACTGGGAGGTGCTGCCTTCCGGGCGGCGCAGCTTGGTGAGGAGCCAGAACGGCGTCGACCCGGAGGTTCTGTGGTGGCGGCCGCATGGGCCACGGACGATTCGAAGGCTTGAGTCCCCCGCGGAGGTGGTACAGTACCATGTCAGCAAGGAGAACGAGCACGTCCGTCGCTACATGGCAGCTTTGGAGGCCAGGTCCGACAATACCTGGTAGATTCTTCAGGGATCTCACTGGAGCTATGTTCCTGTGATGGTTCCTTCTCTTTGGGTGTCCACCGCCCGCCCCGATATCCGCCGGGCGCTAGGGTTCTAGCTAGATCGATATATTAGCTACTATATATGTATTATTATGATGTATTAGCTAGATCGATGGATTAGCCGATGTATTAACAATTATCCGAGATTATGAGATGAGATCTTTTCTAAGAACTACTATATATGTATTCGATGATGCATTATTAATTAACTATCAGTTATTTTGCTTCTTGAATGCATGCTAATTTGAATACTAATTTGTTTTATCTATATTATTATGGATTAGTTATTAAGCTATGGACAATACCGGTAGAGCTCATGAAGAGGACATCTTCGACATGATACGCTGCTCCGAAAACCCAACGGACCTTCAGGGTGAATCACATGATGATGACGGCTCACAATATCTGAACGATTACGGTGATGGATGTGAGGCCGAGGAAGAACAACTTATGTTCCAAAATCCGGAACAACTAACAATGTCCGGCGAGGTATATACACATATTAGCCTCTGGTGATCATTACATGTGTATTAATTGATTTATATATATATATATATATATATATATATATATATATATATTAACAAATCCTTTTTCTTTTAATTATCAGCCCTCCGGATCGAGCCAATCTAGTAGAAAGGTACGAGGCGGTGCCAAAATATTGGACGGCAACGTAAAGCTCAATCTTGATGCTTTCAAACCTAATGGCGCACCGACTCACCCTGATGCCAATGCCAGGACATTTGTGCGTCAATGCGGAGTGGTTGTTAGGGATGGAGTCCCGATCACAATGCAAGAATGGATTCAACCAAACAACCCAAAACCAGGAGTGAATTATGTCGATACAAGAATTAAAGATGCCCTTTGGCGAGATCTCATGGAGCATTTCATCCTACCAGATTCTCTCTCGGAGCGCCAAAGGAACAAAGTCAAGGAGTTTGCTCTCCATAAGATGGCCGACGCGTTCCAGACTTGGAAGAAAAGATTATGGACCGAGTACAACGCTAGAGGCCAGAAGGCGCCCAAATTCATAGGAATATACGAGAAGGTAAGGAATCACTATGACGCATTTATCGAGTACAAGACATCGGAAGCTGCTATGGAGAAGTCGGCAAAGAATCAGATAAATGCGAAGAAAAAAAAGTATCACCATAAACTAGGGACAGGTGGATACAACTCAGCCATTCCTAAGTGGGATGCATTAGAGAATAAGATGCTTGCTGAAGGGATCACTCCAGTAACCTTCAAGTGGCCCAAGAGGTGCAGGAATTGGTTTTTTGCGCATGGGGGAAAGTTGGACCCAGCAACAGGGAAGATTATTGCACTGGCCAGTCTGAAGCATGCATCAGATGAGTTGATTGAAGCAATAAAAGCTGCCCAAGAAAGACGGTTTCACCCCGATAGAGAGAACGACGAGCTTACACTCGCCCTCGGGAATGCCGAACACGGAGGACGAACACGAGGCGTGGGCGTTGTTCCGTGGTACGAGGGGTTTGCGGGATGGAAGGACAGTTATAAAAGCCGTTCGAGAAAAAAGAAGGTGGAAGCAGACCGACTTTCAAAGTTGGAACAGAAGTACGAGCAGCAGCAGAGGCAGATACAGTTACTGACCCAGCAAAGGGAAACTCCGCAGCAGGTGGCAGGGGAACCCGTCCCATCTACACTGCCGAAAAGCAGCGTGGGTTCCACGGGGGCACCGCTGGGTCACACCCCCGTGGATGATATCACCGAGAAGACATCTTGTGAGCTAATCCAGAAAATGAAGAACATACCCGTGCGGGTCGCGACGGGCTATGCTTTACCAAATACACCTGGTGTTCTCTGGCATTGCAATCCGGTTCCAGCTGGGTATGCTCGTGTCGCGGTGGACGCAATAGAGCCAGGATATGATGAACTATTGCTTGACATCCCTGGAGGTGAGGGGGAGTCCACACTGGAAGAAGCCGGCCGTGGTCTCATTCTATGGAGTAAGGACTGCATCGTCTTTCCACAAACGGCGCTAAGGCCACCGGCTCCTCCGAGTATCGATGTCGAGCGCGAGGGATCTCAGCCAGAGGCATCGCAGCGCCAGCAGTCCTCCCCACCTCGCCAGCAGTCCTCCCCACCTCGCCAGCAGTCCTCCCCACCTCGAGAGGCGTCCCACCTCGCCAGCAGTCCTCCCCACCTCGCCAGCAGTCCTCCCAACCTCGGGACGGAGCACGACGCGAGTCCATATCATCGATATCGATCTCCACCGCGTGAGCCGACTCCACCCTGGCAGCGGTCCCGCCAGCAGGGCTCCCAAAAGAGGAAGGCCACCAGCAGTCCTCTTCGGAGGAAAGCAAAGAAGAAACTCGAGCCTCCGGCCAAAAGGAAGCTGCCTTACGACATGACAGCAGAGGAAAACGAAATTGAATGCGACCGCCAATTGAAAGACTTTTTTGCAAAGAAGACCGTGACGCCAAAGGAGGTAATACCCAAGGAAGTCCAAGAGCACTTTATGGAACACTTTATTGATCGACCCCCGGCATATGTCGAGCGTATGCCGACACACTATGAGCGACAGATTCAGAAGGCAAGTGAGCAGAGAAGTCGGCCCAGCCCAAGGAAGAAGTCGGGAAGTACGGCATCAACGACAGGTGGTACTACTACCGGGAAAACAGTTCCCCAGCTCGGAGAACAATCCAAGCAATCGATCTCTCCGCTCAAGGTGAGTACCAATCCAAGCAAGCAATCGATCCAACCAGTCGACGTGCAAGGCAACCCAATCGACCTCGAAGAAGTAGAGGCTGCAGGTCTCACTCTTGGCCAAATCCTTGGCACCGAGGAATTCCGCCGGTACGGTGCAACTGAGTACGCAATGCAATATGCCAAAGGAAAACCACTTGTCACACCCGAGGAGTACAAGGAACTACCAACTGCGATGCGACGGTTGCATGATTGGTACCTGCGTGAAGTAGAACGAGGGGAGACGGCGGTCATGGTCAAAGTAAGGAAAGAGCATTACGTCAATGCATGTGACATATGTCTTGAATTCTCAGAACTTTTCCAGTTATACCACATGGACTCTATCGACAAAACTCTCATCAGTTGCTATTGTCTGTAAGTGATTTATATCTTTAATAATTTAAGTCTCTAGCTAAGATATCGTTCATTGGCTTATCCTCACTATATATGTTCTTTTCTACGCTATTATGCAGATTGAAGATGTGGGAATTGAAACAAGAGGGAATCGATGACATTGGGTTCATCGACCCAAATACCGTTAATGGTCATGTGGTAAAACATTATGCCAAGGACACAGAAGATCTCTTGGAAAATTTTCTAGAGGCACTAATGAATACCAAATCTACTATAATATTTCCTTACAACATGGGGTGAGTGTTTACTCTCTTGTATACTACAAATTCTATTTTTGCTTACTAGCTCGCTGTCAAGTGTAGTTGATGAGTTATATGCATGCCTGCTTAATTATATAAACTTCTGCGCAGAGACCACTATATCCTCCTAAATATTATCCTCGCGGATGGACTTGTTCAAGTGTACGACTCACTAGATACACGAGAACAATCATACGTGGACTTGTATTTTATGATAGAACGGTAATTTCAATCTTTATCGAGCTCGCTTTCTTTCATTATTTCCTGATATCAAAAGTAATTATAATAACTCTTTCGTTCTTTTTCTTTGCCGCGTAGTGTTTGGAAAAAGATGATAGAAAAAAACCATCACGGTCGTCAATGGAAACCGAAGCTAAAGTGGAAAAAGATGCAGGTAATTAAGTAGTACTACTAGGTCCGCTCATCTCTTTAATTCTAGTTTCAATACCATTATCATGCTTGATTATTAATTATCTTATTGAATTCTATTCTTTTGCAAAGTGCGCGAAGCAAGATCAGGGGACAAATTTATGTGGATACTTCCTCTGCGAGAACATTCGCCTCCAGACCGAAGGCCGTATACATCGCAGAGGAGCACGTGAAAGACAACTCCAGGTTTGGCAGATGATGTCGAAGCTCTCACCCGAGCAACGCTTTGTAGCACTTCAAGAGGAATTTGCGGCATTTCTTCTTCAACATGTCATTGATGTAAACGGAGAGCACTATTACTTACCGCCGCCTCAATAATGCCAGCAAATCAGTAGTAGAAAACTGAGATTTCATCCGGAGCACTAGCTAGCTAGTCCCGGCCGGGTTTTGGGCCTTAAGTTATAAGTCCAGAATATATATGGATGTGTAATTCCATTTGTATATATACTGTGTATGAGATATTGTATATTATATTACATATATATATATATATGCATCAACTTGTGTAATTAATGTTTACAGTATGTAGCACCGTAAAATAAATTTGAAATGAATGGAAAACACAATAAATAGAGAGGAAAACTAAAACCTAATTAAAAGCGAAAGCAAAAAAAAATAGAACACTTAGTACCGGTTGGTATCACCAACCGGTACTAAAGGTCTTCCACCACCAGCCCGCGCAGGGAGCCACGTGGTGGGCCTTTAGTACCGGTCCGTGGTCCAACCGGTACTAAAGGTCTGGACCTTTAGTCCCGACCCTTTAGTACCGGTTGGGGAACCGGTACTAAAGGCACATCCCGACCGGGACTACTGATCGACATTCTACTAGTGTAATCACGTGGCAGTCATGAGACTTTAGGTTCTGGAACTTTTTCTCTGCCATATTTATTATTCCCTTTATATTCGACGAGAAGCCAGACGGGTCCTTCATACTGAGCAGGCATTCAAAGAAGATTTCCTTCTCTTCTTTGGTAAGAGCGTAGCTGGCAGGACCTTCATACTGCTTTGGATGCATGCCGTCTTTTTCGTGCACACGTTGCTGGTCCTCCCGTGCCTCCGGTGTATCTTTTGTCTTCCCATACACGCCCAAGAAGCCTAGCAGGTTCACGCAAAGATTCTTCGTCACGTGCATCACGTCGATTGCAGAGCGGAACTCTAGGTCTTTCCAATAGGGTAGGTCCCAAAATATAGATTTCTTCTTCCACATGGGTGCGCGTCCCTCAGCGTCATTCGGAACAGATTGTCCGCCATGACCCTTTCCATAGATTACTTGTAAATCCTTGACCATATTAAGTATGGCATCACCAGTACGGAGGGCGGGCTTCTTCCGGTGATCTGCCTCACCTTTGAAATGCTTGCCTTTCTTTCTTAAGAGATGGTTGGTCGAAAGAAATCGACGATGTCCTAGGTACACATTCTTCCTGCATTTGTCCAAATATATACTTTCGGTATCATCTAAACAGTGCGTGCATGCGTGGTATCCCTTCTTTGTCTGTCCTGAAAGGTTACTAAGAGCAGGCCAATCATTGATGGTTACAAACAGCAACGCATGTAGGTCAAATTCCTCCTGTTTGTGCTCATCCCACACACGTACACCTTTTCCATTCCACAGCTGTAAAAGTTCTTCAACTAATGGCCTTAGGTACACATCAATGTCGTTGCCGGGTTGCTTAGGGCCATGGATGAGCACTGGCATCATAATGAACTTCCGCTTCATGCACAACCAAGGAGGAAGGTTATAGATACATAGAGTCACGGGCCAGGTGCTATGATTGCTGCTCAGCTCCCCAAAAGGATTAATGCCATCTGCACTTAAACCAAACCATACATTCCATGCGTCACCTGCAAAGTCCCCCCACCTTCTCTCGATTTTTCTCCACTGCGACCCGTCAGCGGGTGCTCTCAACTTCCCGTCTTTCTTACGGTCTTCCTTGTGCCATCGCATTAACTTGGCATGCTCTTTGTTTCTGAACAGACGTTTCAGCCGTGGTATTATAGGAGCATACCACATCACCTTGGCAGGAACCCTCTTCCTGGGGCGCTCGCCCTCAACATCACCAGGGTCATCTCGTCTGATCTTATACCGCAATGCATCGCATACCGGGCATGCGTTCAAATCCTCGTACTCACCGCGGTAGAGGATGCAGTCATTAGGACATGCATGTATCTTCTGCACCTCCAATCCTAGAGGGCAGAGAACCTTCTTTGCTTCGTACGTACTGTCGGACAATTCGTTATCCTTTGGAAGCTTCTTCTTCATTATTTTCAGTAGCGTTCCAAATCCCTTGTCAGATACACCATTGTCTGCCTTCCATTGCAGCAATTCCAGTGTGGTACCGAGCTTTGTGTTGTCATCTTCGCAATTTGGGTACAACCCTTTTTTATGATCCTCTAACATGCGCTCGAACTTCAACTTCTCCCTTTCACTTTCGCATCCTCTCTGTGCATCAACAATGACCCGACGAAGATCATCATCGGGCACATCGTCTGGTGCCTCTTGATCTTCAGCTTCCCCCGTTGCAGTATCACCGTATTCAGGGGGATAGTTGTCATCATCCTCTTCTTCTTCGTTGTCTTCCATCATAACCCCTCTTTCTCCGTGCTTGGTCCAAACATTATAGTGTGGCATGAAACCCTTCTCAATCAGGTGGATGTGAAGCGTTCTCGAGTCAGAGTGAGACTTCGTATTCCCACAGACAGTACATGGACAATACATAAAACCATTCTGCTTGTTTGCCTCAGCCACTTCGAGAAAATTATGCATGCCATAAATGTACTCGGAGGTGCGTCGGTCACCGTACATCCATTGCCGGTTCATCTGCGTGCATTATATAATTAAGTGTATCAAAAACCATTACAGAACATCATGAATAGAGAAGTGACCAAATTAATGCAAGTTCATCATCACATTAAAACCAAAGTACAGTAGTGATCAAATGTTATTACTGAAAAAATAAATACATAAAGTTCATACATATATAGTTCTCTTAGAACAACATATAGCTCTCTAGAGCATCTAATTAAAACATACATTGAAACTATGAAAAACAACAACAAATGCGATCATAATCGCAACTAAGGTAACAATTGATCCAACGGCATAATGATACCAAGCCTCATTATGAATGGCATATTTTCTAATCTTTCTAATCTTCAAGCGCATTGCATCCATCTTGATCTTGTGATCATCGACGACATCGGCAACATGCAACTCCAATTCCATCTTCTCCTCCTCAATTCTTTTCAATTTTTTCTTCAAGTAATTGTTTTCTTTTTCAACTAAATTTAACCTCTCGACAAGAGGGTCGGTTGGAATTTCCGGTTCACATACCTCCTAGATAAAAACATCTATGTCACGTTGGTCGGCATAATTGTCATAAACACTAAATGAAACAAATCATAATAAAAGATAATATACCACATCCGAATCATAGACAGGACGAGGGCCAACGGGGGCGGATACCAAAGTCATGGCACTATATAATAACAAACAATAATAAAAGTAAGAAAATTATACAAGTATCTATCTAAATCATACAAGTAAGAATTTTTTATTTTAAAAAGAAGATAAGAACAAGAGGCTCACCACGGTGGTGCCGGCGACGAGATCGGCGCGGGCGATCGACGGCGGTGAGGACGGGGACGGGGACGGCACCCTACACATGTGCAGACTCTAAGAAGTTAATTTCAGCTCAAATTGTGCATCTAAATCAAAAGAACTCCCACATACACTCCTCCACTAAAACCCACAAACCACTCTACTTCTACAGCATTTGAAATGAGCTAAACTAGCAGTGAGAGATGAAACGATGAAGTTGCTAACCTTTTAGAACACTTGTGTAGTTGGTGCACCGCCAAACCTAGACAGATCTTGGGGAAAATGTAGCTTGGAGGTCGAGCTTGGAGAGGAGAAAACTTAAGTGTGGCTCGGGCATTTCATCAAACATCTCATGTGCATAGGAGGTGAGAACAGAGTAGCACAAACCTCCCACCCTTCCACGGCCAAAAATCAGAGGAGATGGGGCGGGGGGGGGGGGTGGATATATATAGGCAAAACTTTAGCCCCGGTTTGTGTCTAAAACCGGGACTAAAGGCCAACCTTTAGTCCCGGTTCCAGCCACCAACCGGGACTAAAGGGGCTGCGCCAGGAGCGAGGCCCTTTAGTCCCGGTTCGTGTCTGGAACCGGGACTAAAGGTCCCTTTTGAACAGGGACTGATGCCTGCCGAGCCCCGACCGGCGCCCTAGCCGCTCGAACCGGGACTAATGCTCACATTAGTCCCGGTTCGTAATGCAACCGGGACTATTGTGTAGATCGGGCTGGGATCAAAGCCCTGTTTTCTACTAGTGCAAGCTCCGACGAGGCTAATCCACTTCAGTGACATGTCTTTTTTCTGATGAAGCTGCCCATATCTTGCCGGGCACCGACGAGGAGAAGGCAAGCCACCATGTCCGATACCGACGAGGCGGACACCACCAGGCCGAGCACCGACGAGGTGAAGGCCGCCCATCCGTCTGGGCCGACGAGGCCAGGCATCTTCATCATCGGACATCGACAAGCAGGAGGGATACGGCCAAGCATCGCCGGAGCGACGGACGTACCGCTCCACCCCGCTATTCCGCCACATCATCACCATCGTCTACACCGAGCACTTGGAGAAGACGAGACTTAAAGACGATGACCATTGCAGCAGCTTAATCGGAGGTGGTCGGCGACTCCGACTCGTGTACGTAATTAACCGGGAGCTTTCCGAGGCCCCGTGAACCAGAATTTCACAATCGCCCAAGTCATATCGGCCGTGCTAGCAGGCCACGGAGCGCTTATGTAAAGGGATCATGTAATTTGTTTCTCCGATGTGAGACTAATAAAATACAAGTTTCCCTATATTTTATTTGTGTACTTAGTACACTGTCACACCCGCAATGTTTATTCATTGTTTTTATTATTTCTCGTGTCAAACAGGTAGTAATGCACTAGAGCACATGATCATCCCATTTTGCCATGCCATGCATTGTGTTGCATTTTGTTTGCTCCGTTATTTATTTGTTTCCTCCTCCTTCCTTCTTCCCAGTAGACCCCGAGACCGCTGTAGCTCCTGAAGACGGCTACGTTCCCGATGATCAGTTCTCTTCAGCAGAGCTTCTAGGCAAGCAACCCACCCTTGATCATTTCGATATTGCCCATTCTTTCTCTCTATTTCTTGCATTAGAGTAGTGATTCAGTTGTTGTTGCCGATAGATCCTATTCTGATGCATAGCCTATTTTTGTAAACTGATATTGATACTTTACCTGCTATCCTATTATGCCTAGTTTAGATATGCTGGTGTCCTATCAGTGGCCCTACACCCTTGTCTGTTTGCCATGCTATACTATCGGGGCGTGATCCCTTTGGGCGATGATCACGGATATACTTTATACTAATACACTATACATGTTCATATTAAAGTCGGGTCGGCTCGGAGAGCACCCGCGAGAGATTCTTTGAGTCGGATCGACAAGGCAGGCGGAGACCATCCAGAGAGTGGTGGGCCTTGGCCCTGGTCGTCTTCCGCGAGTACTTAACAATAACACACTAACGAGTTCAGGGTATTTGATCCGAGACTGCCACTGGCATATACGCACTAACCGCCGCGCGGGATAATGGTTTATGGGGCCCTCGGTTTTAGGAGATATGCCCTAGAGGCAATAATAACTGTTGTTAAATATCTTCAAGTTTGTAATTGATGTTTATGTTTCATGCTATAACTGCAAAGATTCTCGTGTCTACAATAACCACGAGGCTCAGAGATAAACTCATGTGCATGTGTGGAATAATACAGTGAAATGTATTCCTAGTCATGCCTCTAAGACTAGCATGGGCATGCCTATGCCGGCAATTTTGAGGACACAATGTTAGAAGAACACTTGTGTTGAATCGACCCAAATTGATGTTATGATATGAGATACATTCATCACAAGTTAATGGTTAATAACACAGAGAAAGTTAGCGTTTGCATAATTCCTTAGACCATGAGAGTATCGAGTTCCTTCGTACTTGCTTCGTGAACTTTGAGGTTTGTTAAACGTCATCTGTAACAGGGTGGCTATTACGGCGGCTTACGGGTTCACGAAAAAGTATGACAAGGAACTAGGTAGCTCAAGATTGGGATTTGCTCCTCCGTCGATGGAGAGATATTCTTAGGGCCCTCTCGGTGTTACGGTATCCATCATCGTCTAGCCAGACACAATGTGATTTGATCACAGGGATGCCGGAACATGGGAACGAGAAGACAGAATAAAAACCGGTAACGAGGTAATTGGCATAGTGAACAAGTGTTGATTCACGGGGATGCCATTAGGTCTCACCTTGGGCATTTGTAACATATCGCGAAGCAACAGGAACAGCATTCGGTAACTGCAGGTTCGCTCGAATAATTATTCGTGTGGGTATAGGGATCAATATGGATGTCCACGGTTCCGCTATTGATCATTGATCGGAAAATGTTCCGGTCATGTCTATACTTCACCGAACCTACATGGTCACACACTTAAGGGTCATCTATCTGCTGAATACTAGTCAGGAGTCAGAGAAAAAGTCACCGGAAAAGTTTCAGAGACACTGGAATAGTTCCAGAGAGAAAGTCAATGAAAAAGTTTCGGAGACGACGAAAAAGTTTCAGAGAGAAAACCGGAAGTGTTTCGGAGTAACCGGAAATGATTCGGAGAAAAATCATCCTACCGGAAATGTTTCGGAATGCGTCTAGAATTATTTTAGGGGGTGCCGGAAATGTTCTGGAGCTTCGGGAATTTTTTAGGATAAAATGGTCACAGAAAAATATTTCATGAATAGTGGCAACACTATTATGAATAGTGGCAACACTATTATGAATAGTGGGATGAATAGAGAAAACACTATTAGGGGATGATATGATGCAGGCCCCCCAAGAAAGCCCGAGTCGATCCAAATCCGGGAAAAACAAAAGGCGCCGACTCCTTCCAAGTCAAAAGTGCCTGTCAAGAAGACTACTAGCAAACCCCAGAAATCAACAGCACTGCCAAAACTGAAGAAGACCATGCCCATCGCTAGTCAAAAGTAAGCGAATCCAACTAAAAAATTCAATTCTAGAATGCCGAGCAAACTCTTATCCTCTTTTTCTCAAATTTGTAGAGCCGCTCCTGCCATGAGCTTTGCAAGCCATACAACAGAAAGTGTGGTTCCGAAATCCGGGCGGGCACTTGACTCGGACGCGGTGTCCTCTAGAGGTACGTGGCTTCCTGATGTTTTATCCCGAGTGAAAGGATAAATCATTATCTTTGCTGATAAGACAATTGTTGTTGTAGCCAAGGAGATTTCTGCTGTCCCTGAAGAGAATGTGCAGACCGAGCCATCTATACCGGATCCGAGTGTTGATGTAGTTCGTGATGTTGAGGCCAATCCCTCAAGTCCTGGGCAAATCCCCACTGCCGTGGATGTTCCACCATAAACTGCTCCCATCCTATCTGAGATCAACCCAAGTGGTCAGGAGCCGGCGCCGACTGAGCATGAGCAAGCTGGTCCAAGCACCTTGGTCGTGGTGCCAGCCGACCAGAACCAAACACCTCCTGGGCCGTCAACGTTGTTTCCGGTGGCTAGAACGCCAGAGCAAGAAGTGACCGACAACAAAGAGGCGATGCTGCAAGTTGAACTGATGGAGTCGCAGCTAGGAGAGCCGAACAAGACCGCTGGAGTCCTCAAATCAAACATCTGCGTAAGTACTAGAGTAAGTGTCATGCATTTTCATTTGGATGATTGGCTCATTTTTCTCGGTCGGATTGCCAAAACCGACCGGAACGATTTAGGTTTTTCTTCCAGTGGGGGCACGAACAGTGCACCCACTGGGTGTAGCCCCCGAGACTCTAAGTGACTGCTTGCAAACAGTTGGAGTCTCAAATAATCTGTGCTGATCTTTACTTTTATCTTTGCTTGTGCAGAAAACCTGTAAATTGGGCTCCAAATACCAAGAACTGCAGAAAGAGATGGAAAAGATGCGCCGGGAGCTTGAAAAGGAGCTGAAGCTGGTCAAGTAGCGAAGCAGCTATCCGCCAAAGTTGCTGAAGCAGCTATCCGGCTGACAGATCGCGCTCAAGTAGCGAAAAACAATCTATTCCGAGTGAAGCAGGTCACAGAGAAGATCAATGAATCACTGTGGCCTGAAGAAGCATTCGATGATGATTCGCCCTCTTGCCTGAGCCAACTTGCAAAGGCGCCAGCCCAGGTGACCAGATGGAAGAAATCAGCTACCCGCTGCGGAGCTGATGTCGCTTTGGCTCTGACCCGGACACATTTTTCAAAAATCAAGGATGAAGATCTTCAACTGGTAGGAGGTCGGAATCCATGTGGCAAAGACTTCACGATCCACATGCCGACCTTCATGGAAGCCGCCAGCAAGACTGCCTCCTTCATTGACCTGGACACCTTCGTCAAGCCTACCAGAGTGCCATATACTCCGGAAGATGAGCCCAAGGAAGAGAGAGAGGAAGATAACGAGTGAAAAATTGTCAAGTTAATTTGCCTCGGTATGCCAAGTGAACTAGTAAACTTTAAGCCCGACTGAGCGGTGGTGCTCTAAACTACTTGGTTGTTTTACTTAAATACTTGAATCCGAATAAATTTGCTTTGTTATTTTGGCTCATTCTTCTTTGATTCTTTTGCAATCGGGTCTATTGACAGTCGGGTTTACTCAACTTTAGATTTTTTGCCAACTAGGCAGACATGCTGCGGCTAAGTTGGAGACAAAAAACTAGCTCTGTAAAACCGACTGACTTGATCAATCCTCTTGCTAAGAAAGAAAGAAAAATAAGTCAGGAATGAAACCAACTGGCTTCACACCCACTGGGTGAAACTTAGAAGAATCACCCAAAGTGTGGCGTAGCCCCGAGTGTGGCGGAGCCATGTATGGCGTAACCCCCGAGTATGGCGTAGCCCCCGAGTGTGGCCTATCCCCCGAGAATATTGCGACTCATTTGGGATAACTTACAATATTCATTCAGTAAAGTAGAAGCAATAAGCACGGAACTTCTAAATTTTATTCATCGAGACGGACTTGGAACAAAGAGTTTAGTTTATGCTATCGCAAACAGTTAGGGCAAAACACATGTGTGTGGAAGGTTATGCTATCGCACACAGTCTTAGGGTTAACTGTCTGTGATGGAAAATATATCTCACACAGTGATTCACAACCAAAATGTCTGTACGAACTTATGTGTCGAATGAATCACTTCATCACAGACAATTGACTTGTAGAAACCGTTTGTTATCAGGTACACACGGTTCTCATAGGTAAACCATGTGCGATAGTTAGACACTTCGCACACGATTGATTGAGTAGAACTGTGTGCAGGATATCACACACAATTTCCCTTTCTTGGTCATGCGCGATGGACAACTGATCGTCCACGTTTAGTTTTCGGGGACACGTTTTTATTTTTCTACCGTGGCGATGTTGTCATTGCACACAGTCCATTCCCATCGTGTGTGATTGGGGGGCTTAATAGCCCCATTGTGTACTAGTGCGGGTTGTTTTGCTCATGACGATGAAGCTTATCCCCCATTGTCTCATTGGCCCACCTTGACCCCTGTTATTTTGGGGTCATATCCTCCTTACGAGATAGCGGAAGTAGCATTAGCGGGAAAAGTAAGCTCCTTTTGAAGCCTTCTCTTTCGTAACCTTTGATTAGTTCCTTAGATGCCCTTAGGGAATGTAGGCGTTGCGAGGCGGAAAGTGATATCTTTGTAGGTTTCGAAAATATGCAAAGAAGGCGATATCTTTGCGGAGCTTCGACGATTCAAAGACCAAAGTGAGATGGCGATTTCATCGAAATCAACAGTGATGGTGCATACAATGCAGAGTGGAACAGAAAGATGGAGGCTCTGTGCACAACCATGGGACACCTGAGCAGTCCGAGTATTGAGTGCTTTGGTGTGTCATCTCGAACAAAGTGTGATTATTGAGAGCATGAAGGATGCAAGTTGCCAATTGCTAAACTTTAAGTTGATGTGATGTCATAGATGTTGTAATATGGTAGCCCACACATACGCTTGGACGGTGGGTGGGACGTGAGCTGAACAATGAACCAAATAGGTGTTGAATGCAAAACGCTTGCATTTTGAAAAGAAAAGACTCTGGATTATCTATCTAGTTTTGAAAAGCTCGGCATGGAATTCAGTTTTCTTTGTCCTTTTTGTTCAAAAATTAAGTTTGTTTTCCTTGATGAAGAGGGTCAAAATAACTTTGGCAAGTGTAGTCGGCAACAAGGGTTGGGGGTCCGCCGACTCCACCAAAGTTTTAGTTTTTTTACCGAACAGCCCCTCCTCCTTTGGTCCTTCCCCCCTCCCTCTCTCTCTCTCTCGCTTCGGTGCTACTCCGGCGGCGGCGGCAGCGGCGGCGGCGGCGAGGGAGACACACAGAAGAAGAAGAAGAAGGATGGGGAAGAGCAAAGGCCGGGCGTCCAGCAGCGGCCTGGCGGCGTCTCTGCTGCCCGACGCGCAGGGCGCCGCCGTCTCAGCCGTCGGATTCGGGGGCTATCAGGGCGCCTACCGCGTCGAGCCCACCGCCCTACCTCCCTCCGACGACCCCGATGCCCCAGTCCGCCTGCCCCCCGTACGTCTCCTCTGCTCTCCTCTCTTCTTGTAAACCCTACCTCGCTCCTGCTGCTGCTGCTGTTGCTGTTGCCGTATCACTACTCTAGGGTTTCGATTGATTCGCTCGCTCTCGACTAGAGTTCACTTAGGGTCTTTCTTGTTTGTTTCAAATCATGCAGGATGTGGACGGTGAAGTGCTGCAGCACCTCAGGAGGCTCGGCCGAAAAGATCCCACCACCAAGGTCTCCCTCCCTCCCTCCTGCTTCTGCCATTATTACCTAGCTGCATCCTATGCCGATTCTTATCTCTTATTTCCCCTAAATCATTGCTATCTATCACCAGCAACTTGACACGTATTTCTCTCTTCTTCAATTCAATTCAATTTAATGCAGCTCAAGGCATTATCTACGCTCTCCATGCTATTTGCACAACAACCTGCCGACCAAGTTGTGCATATTGTTCCCCAATGGGCAAGATAATGTTCCCCGCTTGCTCTCTTTCCCTTGCGTCACATAGTATATTCTTATACATGGTCCTCATTCCAGCATTAATTCTAGGACTGATTCCTGCAAAAATATTTATATGAGGATATGCCAAATGCCAAGCTAGTCTTCTTTCCGCAACACAACACATAATTTTAACTCTTTCACACAATTCAATCATGTAGTAAAACATTACTGTAGAAGATTAGCATCTATCTGCCTTTGTCATTCGTTTTCTATTCTCCCTGGTAAGCTTGAATAGCTGCTAGTAATGGATACAAGGACGAAATGCACAGTTTCTTCTTGTTAGGTGCTTTGATCAAGTGTTTGGTGACAGGGTATTGTTTTATTCTGTTCGTTTGATGTAATCGTACATACATTTATTTCATTTCATGCCTATGCCTTTTCCAGAAAATATGCACCGACCCTACTATAATCTACCTTCGTCATTTTATTTTATAGGCCTTCGAGTACAAGAGGCTGCTGCTTGATTATAACAGAGCCGTTCGTCGTCGTGCTACTAGTGATACCATGTCTAGCCTAGTCACCGCAGGCAAGTATGACCATTTCCTTTCTATTCAACTTCTTGATATGCAAGTGCTTTTATCTTTACTGTCATGTCATGTGGCTTTGGGTTCACTTATTAAAGGCCTTATGCTCAAAATTCTGTTTATTCCCTCCGTTTCCATAAACGTGACGCTGTTTTGTTTCTAAATACTTGACACATACAAGTTCCAGGGCATTATCCTAAACCCCTGCTAAGATTTATCCATCTCCGCTACCTTGTTACTTGTGCTTGGGATGTTACTGAAGGGTATTTGGGCCAGCATATATAAATAACATGGTCACTTAAATATGCGTGTTTACTCAAAACTGACAAATATCTAGAAACAGAGTAAATGTACTTTGCAAATTCTGTCGATCTTTAATGGTTATGGATATTTGAACCGACTGTTTCAGGAAGGGTCTAGCTCCGCATCTCAAGTCTCTGATGGGTCCTTGGTGGTTTTCTCAGTTTGACCCTGCTGCTGTGGTTGCACAGGCTGCTCGTCGTTCGTTCGAGGTGCTGCATATATATGATGATCTTTCCTTTAGCTGGTTGACGATCCATCTGGATTTTGCATTCATTTTCAGCTGCGATGCTTTTCTGCAGTAAACTAAAACCCACTTTTCATGAATGAATTTTGTGTCAATCAACTACCAAATATTCGCCCTTGATGCAGTAGCAATAATTTAGGCTCATATTCAAACCTAGTTTGGGCATGTTGGCTTAACCAGTTCATATGCTTTTCTTAAATAAAATGTTTGGGGACACTCAGATTTTTTCCAGAAATGCTAGAGCTCAAATATCCAAACATAGCTAACATGCTGGCTGTTTAGCCTGATTGGCATAGCTTACTGTTATTGTTAAACTGAATAGCTAGTATATGTTGCTTTTTGACCCGCCCTGTGGCCTGCACATAAAACACAAGCGTTAGTCACCTTTAAACTGAAATACTCTTCAGTTAGTTCATGATTTATTTTCTGTGCAGGCCACAATTGGTCATATTTTTGGATGAAATTTTCTAGGTTCACATATTTTAATGCACTGTATGCATGAATAGTATAATCTTTGAAGACATTTGGATGCCTCAACAGGGTATGGTGTGCACCTGTACGGCTGTACCCATGCGCATATATGACTTTCTAACATTTTTCTACTCTATTTGTAGGCAGCATTCCCACAATCGGACAGAAGGTTGGATGCTTTAATGCTGTGTGTGAAGGAGACGTTTGTATACCTAAATGAGAATCTGAAGCTAACAACACAAGCTTTATCTGACAAGGTTACACCGACAGATGAATTAGAAGATATGCATCAGCGGGTATGCTTTATGGCCTTCACCTGACGTGCAATTCTGTCATCAGTTATCTTCATGTTTTAACCTGTTGTTGTTCTGCATGCAACCTGTTTTAAAGAATTTCCAGCTGCAATGGAAATTGATCATTTCTGCAATTTTGAAAACCAGTTTGATTAATCTCCCAGCTTTCTTTGGGCAGTAAGGCTATCATTTATACTTAAGATTAACTATTCTGTATGGAGTTTGGACTTTTGAGGCTCATACTTCAGGACTCTATGGGATGTGCAGTTGTCTTTGATTCATAATGGGTAAACATCATGGAGAGAGGCTGCTGTTAATAGATTTGAGGGTAAGATAACACTAAGAGGGAGCAGTAGTAGTGGACAGAGTCTGCCCTGTCATGGCTGCATTGCGGGCTGCCCCTGCCGATTTCCCAACACCTAAGCCTTGTTGTGCGGGTAGGGGGGGTGGGCATCTTATGGTTCACTGGATCTTCCGAGCGGTGGTTCAGATCGGGACTGGAGTCGTAGATAGATCTGTGTGTGCTCTTCGTGCTGTGCGAAATGGTGCTTAGATCTGTTGCAGTTGGTTTTGGGGTAATCGATCGGGCCATCGATTTGTTGCTTTGCTGATGCTCATGTTTGTTTTAGCATCAGATGCGCCCTTCATACTGCTGCTTCCTGTTATTACTACGAATCTGTATGTCCGTAGAAATGATGCACTACTGCCTGCGCAATGCGCATTCTCCACCTCCATGACTACCACGAGTGGCGTGCAGCAGGGGAAAGGGGGTAAACCAAATACTACCGCGCTTTCTTTTCCTGCACGCAAGGCATGGAAAAGCTATGTCTTGAGCCCAAAGTTTTAGATAGCGCGAGATATCGGCGCTATAGCGACCAGTAAAGGGCAAGCGCTACGATATGGTGGAATGCCACTCCAGTGCCTTCGCGCGCTAATAGCGTGGCTAAGATTCATTTAGCGCTAAATTCCAGCCATGGGAGAGCGTTAGCGTCCCGCTTCGCTCCAAAATTTTCAGCCCAAAATTGAAATATCCCTACATCCCTACCTCATTCCCCCCGTTCACTGAAGCCAATGGCGGCGCCACTGGCGATGGGCGATGGCGACCAGCTGCGGACGCCGACGGCGGGCTGAGCAGCTCGCGGCTTCCCCTTCTCCCGGCCTCCCTTCCCCAGGTCGCCCGCATCCTCTTCCCCAAGTCGCCGGCCTACCCTTCCTTCCCTTGGTCGCCGCCGGCCTCGCCCCAGTTCGCCGGCCTTGCCCAGGTCGCGGGCATCCTCTCCCACAGCCCTGCTGCATCAGCTGCACTGCTTCATCCAACCTCACCCGGATCCGGCCTCTACTGCCACCATGAGCTCGCAAACACAGGGTAAGCTGTCGGGTCCAGGAGGCACGTTGGCCATAACCATGTTTGATCTCCAACTTTTTTCAGGTTATCTTTGCGTGTACCAGCTGATTGCGCTCATGGTGTCATATAGATCGCTAGAGGCTATCACAACACAGTAGCGGCGGCAGGAAAAAGTCAAGACCCAGGCAGCCTTTGGGAGCACTGTAGCACTGTAGCTACATTGCTGCTACAGTCTACAAAGGAAAAGCAACTCACGCCCCAGGCAGCGGCCCGGGCTGCCTGGGGCTGTCTCCGCCAAGGGAGTTCTACTCCAACCCGAGATTTAGGGATGTGTAAGAGCATCTCCAACAGATGATGTAAAATAGCCGCGGTGCCCAAAAAACAGTCGTTTAGGGCATTTGGGCCCAAAAAACCAGCTCCAGTAGATGATGTATATGTATTTTGTGCACAATTTTTTTACAGCAGCCCTAAATTTTGGCTCCAAGTGCTGCATATTTGTAGCACTCTCTACAGGCTGCCGCAAAAACCAAAACCAGCCGCGCGAACGCCAACCGCCCCGCTGAAAGTTCCCGCCGCCTGACCCGCCTCCCACCCATGGCCGATTCCTGCTGGAGCTCGCCACCACCGCGAGTCCGTCGTCCGCCCTCGGCCCAGTCGCCACCCTGTCACCCATTCCCGCCGCCCCCAACAACCCCCGTCGCCGCCCTCGATTGGGGATCCGCCGCCGGCCGATTTGTAGCGATTCCGGCTGTGCCTCGCCCCTTCGCCGATCGACATGGCCGCAGCAGCACTGGGGCTCGCTGTCGAGGTCAATTAGCGGCCGCCGTGTGACCGCCACGACCACCGCCGAGCCGCTGCTCCTCCAAGCTCTCGGTTGTCGGTCGGCGCAGCAACGTCGGCTCTGGCCGCAACCCCCAGATCCCCGGCGGTAGCAGGAGCACCTCGGGCTCATTCCTAGCCGGCCCGGCGGCCGCCTCTGCCCCGGCGAGCTAAGCCGGCCGGAAATCATCTTTGTGCCCACTAGGTGTTCGACGAAAAGCCTCCAAGGTAATTTTTTTCCTTTCTCCTTTTTTGCTGCGATATAGTAGTGGATTGTGATGGAAGGTCTTGTGTTGTGTAGATGAGTTTGTACGAATCCTCTTCGTGGGATGACGTGGAAGGTCTTGTGTTGTGTAGAGAAGTGGTGGACGTGGAATGGGCAACAAGATCACTAGTTCTACCTCTATGTTTCATGTCATGTGTGTTGAATTTTGTGTTATGTCTGATGAACAATTGTGTTAAATTTGAGCTTGTGGATTGATGAACTATGTAATAATTAAGTACTATTTGTGTTTTATTTGTTTGAGGTTAATTTGACATGAGCTTGATATAATTTGTTTCGGATTAATTGTGTTGAGCATGCTTCAAAATGTTTGATAGTTGAAGAAGGGCAAAAAAAATTGGGCACTAGTTTTACATCATTTGTTAAAGTAACAGCAGCCGCGGTGCCAAAAATCTTCTCTCCTGCCTTAAAAACGTTTTTTTGGGCACCAATTTTTACATCATCTGTTGGAGATGCTCTAATGTATTTGTGGCAGCCTATGCCTTTTTGCTATTTCGTTGTAAGTGACAACGAGTCGCTTGTTTTTATATTTTTATTATAAGCACCCTTGAGGTGCATCAATGTACAAACTACTTTTTTTTTAACACAGTACAGACGCAAGCGCTCATATATACGTGCATACACTCACCTCTATGAACGCACACATATCATCTTGAGATTTTACGAAGTCACTTATTTCAGGATAAATGCGAGCACCAGGACTTGAACCCTGTTGAGCTGGGGATATCACTGTCCACCCAACCATCCAACCACAGGTTGGTTCGCAATGTACAAACTTTTGGGCTGTGTGCACTTGGGTGCAGAGGCTTTTCTCTTCCATTATCTAAAAAACCAAGTTTCTCTATCGCAAAAAAAAAAAATCTAAAAAACCAAGTTCCTGTATGAATTTTGGAAGCCCAAAAACATCTAAAGGCCGAGACCTTGCATCTCGTCGCCCGCACCTCGCTCGCTCCCACCGCAGCGCCGCCCCTGGAGGCGGCGGCAGCTAGTGCTTTTACCTTACCCCTGGACTGGGCAAGGAACCAGCAGATCCCTCGGCAGCCAGCCTTTGATACATACATATTGGTCCTCAGATGAGATGACCAAGTTGCTTATCAACCAAAGCATCCAAATTAAGTGCTGCTCCATCTTTGTCTGATGAGCTGATTAGGATTAAGGGTCCTTTTGCATCTGACTGCTGCAGGGGATTAAGGGTCCTCGCTCCTCTTGTCTCTTCTTCCGTTAAGGTGAATCTCTCTTACACGTTCAACATCTACCTCTGCTGCAAATTATGTGCTCTACAAAAGAGCAAATTGTGTTACCTTTGTCTTATATCTAAGAGATTATGCTTAAACATACTAGTAGAGTATTCTGTGTATCTACAAACATAGAATTGTACACCATATTTGCTACGGATGACGGGAGGAGATGAATCCGTAAGGAAAAAGCTGGGAGCGCAGAGCTTTATTGTGATGCCGTTTGCCAATTATACCTTGCTTGTTGTTCCAAAAAAAAAATATCATACCTTGCTTCGAGCAGGATGGGTTATCTTTCAAAGGTTCTGCAGCAACAAAATCAAGAGAGGAATCATCCAAAGTGCAAGCGAATTACCCAACTAATTATATATATATATATATATATATATATATATATATATATATATATATATATGGGTAAAGCTAGTGCTTTTTTTTTTCCCTTCAAAGAGAAGCAATAGGGAGGCTTATGGACTGGGCAAGGGACCAGATCCCTCAGCGGCCTTTGATACATATTGCTCCCCAGATGACAAAGTTGCTTGTCAATCAAAGCATCAAAATTAAGTGCTGCTCCATCTTTTTCTGACTGCTACGTGGGAGTAAGCCTCGCTCGTCTCTTCTTCCGTTAAATTAAGGTGAATCTCTCTTACACGTTTAACATCTACCTCTACTGCAAATTATGTGCTCGATCTACAAAATTAAGAGCAAATTGTGTTACCTTTGTCTCATATCTAAGAGATTATGCTTAAACATACTAGTAGAGTATTTTGTGCATCTACGAGCATAGAATTGTACAACATATTTGGGTGAAGCATTAATTGTAGGAAAATTACTAGCGAAGCACATCAGTCAGCACAAGTGATTAGTTCTATAGATTGTTGCTATGGAATTTATTTTTTTGAATTTTCTATGGAATATATGTGGTAGATATAGGAAAACTTTTAAATCGTGGCTACATCTGGACGGTGTAGATATAGGAAAACTTATAAACCAGGAACTATGTACACCAGCAATTAATTAACTGGTACCATATTTTTCCAGTAGTTAATTAGTTCTAAATAGATTCCCTAGCGGCCATCATGGTGGAAAATTGTATATGCATGTACATTCCATTAGTATATCATGTATATGGGCAATGTTACTAGTTTAATTCGACTGCCATGTTGGTTGTAATATTGTCTCCGTGGTTGCTTGTGTACTTCTTTTGAAGGAAATATATGTATGTACTTCAACTAATTTGTTTGTAATATGATGATTCTCGTGTGCATTCAGTGGTCACTGATGGCTGGAGTGGTGCGCCTATGGAACGGTTGGGGGCTCCAAATCCTAGTGCTTGTTAGCTTCATGCTGCAAGTGTTGCTGCTCATGTTCGCTAGGATGCGACGGCGGAACATCTCCATCGTCCCAAGGACCCTCCTCTGGCTAGCATACCTGCTGGCAGACTACATAGCGGTATTCATCCTCGGCCACATGTCCTTCTATGGCAAGTCCCACGGGCACCAACAGCTCATGGCATTCTGGGCGCCGTTCTTGCTGGTGCATCTCGGTGGCCAGGACAACATCACCGCCTACTCCATAGAAGACAACCAGCTCTGGCCGCGCCACCTGCTGTCTTTTGTCATGCAGACGGTTGGAGTGGCTTATGTCCTTTACAAGTATGTCGCTGGCAGCTGGACCTTGGTCACAGCCTCGGTGCTGATATTTGTCAGCGGTGTTCTCAAGTATGGGGAGAGAGTATGGGCGCTCAAGTCCTCCAGCCTGGACAACATGAGTAAGTTCGTCGACAGCAGGAAGTTGAGTGAGGCTAAACGAGAACCACGTGCACAGTGGGGCCAAGGGGAGAAGTTGGATCCTGAAGAGGTTCTGCAGGGAGCTCATGACCTGCTCCCCATTTGCATGGCTCAGTTGGTGGACTATAAGTTCTGGCCATCCACATTCCAGAGTAAAGCCATAGAGCTATTCGACAACAAGGGCCAAATGTTCGAGTTGGTTGAGATGCAGCTCTCCTTGATGTATGATTTCTTATATACCAAGGCAGCCGTGGTCTTCACATGGTATGGATGCTTCATCCGTGTCATTTCATCAGTTGCCACCATCACCGCTTTCTTCCTATTTCAATCAAGCATTGGCAAAAATGACTTCAACAGAATTGATGCCATTGTCACATACATCTTAATAGCTGGGGCTGCCCTCCTAGAGATGACAACATTGTTGAGGGCAATGGGATCAACATGGACATGCGCATTGTTGCGTACTAGAAGATGGCATCGGCTTCACAGCATAGTCGTATCTGTCCGGCGGCGTGTCAAGGCTGCGGAAAGAAATAGAAGATGGTCAGGTTCCATTGGACAGCCTGAGTTGTTGAACTCGTCCCATGACAGTGGAGGCTGCGTGTATGCGCAGTGCTTGCGATGCAAAGATTTGTGGAAGAAGCTGCAGCACTCCTTACCGGTCATTGCAGATGGTACTAAGAAGTCGGTGTTGGAAGAGGTATGCAGAATGGTGGGGGCATGTGAAGGCAATGAGGATATCATGAGGAGTTACAGTGGTCAGTGCGTGCTGAATCCATGGCACGGATTCTTTGAGGATCCCACCTCGCGCGCTGGCATTGATTTTGATGACAAAATCCTTTCCTGGTACTTTGCCACCAAAATGTTCTTGTCAAGGCCGTCTCCTGTGGAAGAGCAAGATGATGATGTTGTGGAGGCAATCAGGGCAGTGTCTAACTATATGATATTCCTCCTTGTTGAACGCCCGTACATGCTGCCTAGCCCTGTTCGCCCTGGATTGTATGCCAATAATGAAGCAGCATATGAGGGGCTTAATTTTTCTGACGTGAAACCCATCATCAGAAGGGAGAAGCTGGACAGCAGAAGAAGAATGTGGGATCTGGACACAAGAAGGGACGGGGACGAGCTGGACAGAGTAAGGGGGAAGTTGGACATAATAAGCGAGGAGCTGGACATGCTAAGGGAGGAGGACCTGGTCAGAAGAAGGGAGGGGCAGTACATACTGGAGCTGGACAGAAGAAGGGAGGAGCTGAACAGAACAAGTGAGAAGCTGGGCAAAATAAGGTTGGAGCTTGACGGTTCAAGTGAGAGACTGGAAGAGCTCAGAATAATGAAAGAGCTGGAGAAGCTGGACAGAAGGAGCGAGAAGCTACGTTTGAGACCTTCACCTCCACCTGCCTTAGCCCGTGGAGCGGAGCTTGCTGTTGGGCTGCTAGAGGTGGTGGAGGCGCGGGGCGAGCAGGAGGTGCGGCGGGTGGTACTTGGGGTGTGGGTGGAGATGCTGTGCTATGCGGCACACCACTGCAGCAGGGATTCCCACGCCAGGCAGCTCAACAGTGGCGGTGAGTTCGTTACCATCGTCTGGCTTCTGTCCACTGCCATGTTCAATCGCTCCTACTATGACAAGGATTGGTTTAAAAAGGGCGTGGACCAGTTCTTCAGTTCACCATACCATGCTGAGGACAAGTGCGGATGGTTCTGGGACAGCTGCGGATGCTTCTGCAGATGCTTCTGCGGATGCTGCCGATGCTTCTGCGAATGGTGCGGATGGTTCTACCAATGTTTCTGCGGATGCTGCGAATGGTTCTGCGGATGGTTCTGCGGATGGTGCGGATGGTGCTTATCGTGCAGATGGCTCTGGGACAGCTGCCGATGTTTTTGCGGATGCTGCGGATGGTTCTGCGGATGGTGCGGATGGTGCTTATCTTGCGGATGGCTCTGGGACAGCTGCCGGTGTTTCTACGGATGCTGTGGACGGTTCTGCGGATGGTGCTTATTGTGCGGATGGCTCCGGGACAGCTGCCGGTGTTTCTACGGATGCTGTGGATGGTTCTGCGGATGGTGTGGATGGTGCTTATGGCACGGATGGATCCGCTGGGTACTTCGTTGCTCCGGTGTCCCCACTCAATGGGGGTGAGTGGTTCGGGTTTGAGGAGGGGCTCATTCATTGTATTGTGTAGTAATTTTATATGCAAAAAACATATTTTCACGAGTCTTTGATGACTGCAGTATGTGCTTCCGCTATAGCAATTTGTGATATTTTTCCTTCTCAAAGGCCATTCACTTACCTCTTGTACTCGGCTCATATGACCACCGACATGTTTGTTATACTCTTCTTGTCTAATCTTACTGGACATGAGGAGTGTGTTTAGGTTTAATTTTTCCTATACAAGTAAGTATATAAATGTCTTGCATTCAGGATTATGTATGACCTTAAAGAGTACAAAGGGTGTCCCATATATATTAGAGTAACTCTTTGGACTGGACTACACAATGCACGACCGTCAGCGCAAAATCCTCCCTCTCCCTGTGCATGCGACAGGAATCGTTCCTCGCTGGCTCGCTGTTCGTCGGTGAAGGGCAGCAAGCTGCTTGGGCCTCCCTCGACTCCATCACACAACATCCAACGTGAAGATTTACAAGATTTTAGGATCCACCAAGGTTAGGGAACAAAAGGTTTGTGTTTGTGTAGCGCGGATAACTTGGATGAGAACAAACAGGTTTTCCTTTGATATGTCCCACCGCACGATTTTGTTCCTGGTTTTCTGCAACAACTAATTCCGTTTTTAAATTAACACAATTAATCAACATCTGATTCTATATATCAGCCGAGCCGACTTTGACTTGAACGGGACAAGACGCCAGAGACGCTGACCATAGATGGAGCTGTCGACTTTGACAGTAATAATAAAACTTAAAAAAAGAAGAAGAAAAATTCATCCCCCCTCTGTTTGGCGGATGACCATGAACAACAAGGATAAACTCAAGAGTATAACGGAAGGAGAAGATAAGTATGGAGAGAATCAACCATCAGGTATTCATTCAGGTCCCAAACATAACATGCATACCCATACGAAGAAAATTACATGATTGTATTCTTCAGCAACATACTCAGAGAGAGCCAAACTATTTTTTAGTTAAGCTGCTAGCTACCAAAGGAGTAGTATGTTACGCGTTTTGTGGGTAGCCCTTTATTCTACTACTTTATTGTACGGCTACAGAGGGATTGCATGTGGAATGTCTACAGAGGAGGACGATGATCCTACTGATAATGATTAGACCTCAGAGCCAAACTATTTCCTGTTAAGCTGCTACCGACACGGCGATTCCTACTAATAATAATTAGACCTCCGGGTCCATTTTCATTTCATCGGTAGGTGTCCCCGGCTGCCCCTGGCATTTCAAGCGAGAGAGACGTTCTGCAATTCATGGCGAATAATCAGTTAGGCCCCAATCCAAACACGTACTATATATTCTGTATAGGAATTTTTTTTTTTAAAATTGCAGCACAAAAAGAGTCTGGGTCTAACCTCTTATTGCTCGCTGTACTGTTCCAGGTACTCTCTAATCAGCAGGGTCTAACCAGATCGGGGTTCTGGCCAGTCAGTCACTTTCTCTTCATTGTTTGTCCCGTCTCTGGAGACCTGCAAGGAAGATGTGTAAGCTATGCTGGGATATGATGCAAGACGTTTACTTTTAGGGGAAACATCTATCTATCTCTCTCACCTGGATGTAGTTATTCACATGGCCGTCGGCGTTGGGTTTGGTCTTCATCCCATGTTCGTTACTCACCCACTACATATTTGTACTCGTACTGACCTTCCTTCAGGAAAACACAAACACAAAAAGCGTGTAAGCTACGGTGAGTCTGAAGCTGTGCACAGTTAAGGAAAGCGCCGAATAAGCGTTTGTGAGAAAGGAACATAATGGCGCTATAGAGTTTACAAGAGGTGTTGCGCTAAGGGACTTTGATCCAAACACATGAACAAACATTTTAAATAGCACGCAATAGCTTCGCTATAGCATGCTATAGCGTTTAGAAGAGGTCCGCCGCTAAGAGGCTTAGCATGCTATTTAAAACTATGTGACTGCCTCCAGTCCAATTTACTTGGATCAATTAGATGACCACAACTATGGTTTATTAAACTAACGTTCTCTGCTGGCTAACTATCAGGATATTCACAAGTCACAACCTTTTAATCCTATAAAACATTGTACAAATGCAAGATCTATTGAGGATTAAGCTTGATATTACACGCTGATCGATGATATACAGATGTAACATACAAGGCATACGAGGAACATAACAATGACCAACGAAAATTAAAGCTCAGGTTAATTATTGCTCTCGGTATAATAGTTTTAGGTTGATACTCACAGGTAACTCCCTCTCAAAAATTCCATGCTCTTTTCTCCTTCTCGTATGCCAGGGGAATTTTCGGAATAAGTACAAGAAATATAAGATACAAAAAGAAATCAGTTAAGAGTGTCTTCTACGTAACAACATGTATTCCATACTAGAAAGCAGCTTGGCAGAATCACTCCATCTAATTGAAATTGTTCAACACAAGAAATATATATGACATAATTTAAGAATAAACATACCTGCCCCCACCCAATATCAAGCCCAGAAATTTCAACACAATAACAACTACCATTTTTCCACTTCAGAGTAGTGTAGTTTCTTGACAAGCCGGTGAGCTGAAGAATAGGACAGATATGACTTTTCAGCAAAAAGATCCATGGCACAGAATTATATCAGAAATCTACTTTATCTTCTCCACCATAACTACAAACTGAGAATACAACATAGTGCTTACTTACAATGTCAGCTGTTGCCAATTTGATGGCTTCCAACTTGGGAAAGCTAGGCCTTTTACTCTACAAAATATATAAACAAATGGATTCAAATTCCTCACAAATAATAATGCAAGATAACTAGCCATGTGGTAAAAACTAATTTAGAAGACAGTAGAGAGAGATGAGCAAGTAAGCAGCTGGTTTGGTAGATATTGGCATCAATAATGCACACATATTATACAAACAAAATTATTTCCCTACCAACACTGTTGTTCATTCCACGAAGGTAATTGAAAGAGATTTACAACTTCCTAAGACTACCTGTAGTAGCTGATGTCCTTCATTAAGATTGTAACCAAGAATCCAGAACATATATGCCAGCTGAAACTTTGCAAAATGTTCAGAATTAGGAAAAAAATGTCCAGAACCTATAATGCAGGTTTTGCATTATTTTGCTTATTTTCTGTGGGTGGAGGCTGGGGGATAAAATTAGCTGAAACGAGAAGAGACGCGACCGTGTAAACCTACTGGCATATCAGGGCATATTGCGAAACAATAAGAGGACTGTAAACCTACTGCCACAGCAGGAGCTCTTCCATGTCCAGCAGTACAATGTACATATGTTATTCCACCATTATGATTGGCAAGCTTGTACAATTTGCTAATCACAGCAGGAAGCCTCAGTCACAAATCGAAAGCATCAAAATCCCTGGTGTAACTAAACGTTAAATTAATTCAATACTTTGGATATTCGCAACACAGACAATGAAAACAGCACACCCTCGATGTAAGGAAGAACTACACTGCGATATACATACTGATACTGGTTGATGGAAATATAAATCATCTAGCTCCAGCCTCTAAGTATTGAAAAGTGAAATGCTTGTGATTGGATTGAAAACAGAAGCCATACTATAAATTGTTAACAATAAGGTAATCTCTTGGTCCACCGCAAAAAAAAAAAAAAAAGAGGTAATCTCTTAGAAACGAAAGGACAGTTGAATGGACACTACAATATCATCAATTCCAAACCCACAGGAACAATGCCATCTTCTCCAATTAAACTACGTCTCCTTGGAACAAGGAATTGCGCCTAATTCTTAGGTCCAGTTTAAAATGCACTCATGAAGAATAGAAATTTTAATACCTAACTCCTTCACGGCAATGCTCAATATCTTTGCATTCTAGACAGTAGTCTTGAATGGCATTCCAAAATACCTAAACAAAGTGGTGAAGGATGGAACACATATATTCATGGTAAGAAAGCATTGCATAGCAGTGGAAGACTGGAGGTAACAAATAACTATGCCGAAGAATAAAATTGGTGAAGAAAAAAAAATGCGAGTTTGGATAGAAAGCTATGGCTCGAATTCCATAATAACTATGGTCACAGAAAAGCTATAATTATGCAAATAATCTAGGTTAATTGGTGATCTGAAGGTACGCAAATTTTGACTAGTGAGTATCAGAGATTTCTATATGATAATATTCTATACAACGTAATGAATGAAGAAAATTAAAGAGAACAACATGATAGCAGCAAACGAGGAAACTTTGAGTCGAGGAACAATCTACATATAGCATCATGGACAAGGCCAGCTGTTGAAAGAAGGGACATTTACATTTATGCCCCTAATTTGCGCCCACTCTCAGATTTACCCCTAACTTTTTGATGTGCTCAAATTTGCCCCTAACTTTTTGACATGTATATGAATGGGGCATTTTGACATTTTTTCCAGCTATCAAGGGATTCATCATTAAGTGAGCAAGCAGCCAGCCAGTCCACCTCAACCCAACATGTCCGAAATGCAACTAGTACTAGCATCTAACCTTGCAATTGATAGTGAATCAGACAGGCAACTGTTAGAAAAGAAAAAAACTGTGAATCGGTCATGGAAGTTGAATTTTTCTCTTCACGATAGCACCAACATGTCGTCATGTTGGTTCCCACGCGCTGCTAGAAGTGGATGCCTGAAACGAAGAAATTGCCAGTCCACAGCAAGTCAGCGTTAATATAGACAGTGCAAGGAGTAAGTCTGTCTACATGATTGTAACGATTAACGGTGATTTTTGAGCCACGACGATATAGTATATCTGAATCGAATGCTTACAGTTTTGACTCCCTCCACGAACCATGGCCTGGGCATCCCATCCCACCAAAACCAAAAGCAGAAGCAGGTTAGGTTTGATTAGAGAATTCGATTCCGTGGCCGGCGAAATCGAAAAGGAAATGGTTCAAAAAACTAACGAGGTTGAGCGGCCATCATTGATCTGGATCCCACTAAGATGGAGATGGCGACGAAACATTCCGGCCGTTGGTTGCTTACTTCAGCAGGTGCTGCCGCGACGGCGACGGCGACGACGAGGCGGAGGAGGAGAGAAGAAGGGCGCTTGCTTCGCTCGCTCGCCTGCGTGGACTCGGCGTATCGACCCTCCCTCGCGTGGGGTGCAGGCGAATTGCGCGCGGGTTTATAGGCTTGGTCTACGGGGATTCTGCTCGATGGACCGCGGTGGCCTCTGGCTAAATTGGGGCGGGCCCACTTTTAGTCCCGTTCCTTCCTAGCCGTCGCGACCGGACGACGGGACAGCTGGCACGAGATCGGCCGTTGGTTGGGGAGCAAGGCCATCGCTAAACCTAGCCGTCACCTAACCAGACCGCATCTGCTATGCCTCCTCGTGCATCCCCCACCGTCGTTCCTCTCGCTGCTGCTGCTTTCGACGATTCCACCCCCTTGACCGCGTGCACGGCTATATGGGAGAGAAGGCCTCCGAAACCCCATCCTGCACCGGAAGAAGGGTGGTTAGGTTTTTGGGGAGCGTCTCGGCGCTACTACTCGCAATTCTGTTCATCTACGTCCATGACTGCGACCACTTCCTCGACCTCCCCACCGACACAATGGCCAACGAAGACCCCAACAAGACCGCTGCTGATGCCATCGCCGCCGTGGCTTTGACCTGGCCGACTGGAGGGTATGATCTGTTCATCCATTACTTACTGGTTAATGTGTGTTCGCCGTACTTGCTGTATTCATAGACCTGTTCTATGTTTAGTACGTGCTCACATGTTTACATATCAGTATGAGATTAATACCTATCATCATGATTTATTTATGGATTAAATTAATCAAAAAATTGCTAATATTTTTAACAATCCGAAGACCAAATATTTTTAGGCAATTTTTGATCAAGGCTTTGCTGCTACATTGAAACCGAAGCCGTTTACAGGTGTCCACTTTAAGCGGTGGCAGACCAAAACTAGCTTGCGACTCGCATTGATGAATGTGTTCTGGGTCGCTGCTGGCATTGCTGAAGTAACGATTACTCCTGAACAATGTGAGATTAATACAACTACTGCTATCATCATGACTTATTTATGGATTAAATTAATCAAACAATTGCTAATATTTCCAACAAAAGGATGAGAAATAAATAAAAGAAGATAAAGTAACAAGAAAGAGGAGATCTTCCGTCATTGGAACAGTGCGAGAGCCTTCCGATCTAACAAAAATCTTCCGTCACTGGACCTGCACGACAATACATCCCTGCGGCAAAATGAATGAAAATAACCCAGAGGTCAAACAAATTCAAATAATAAACTCTCGCTGAAAGCATTTCACGGAAATAACCCTTTTGGGTAGCGCTTGACACATAGACGCTATGCTACACGGGATAGCGCCTAACGTGTAGGCGCTACACTGTGTAGCATAGCACCTAAAGCATAAACGCTACACTTGACTAGGATAGCGCCTGAAGCATAGAGCAGTGCTATCCCGTGTAGCATAGCGCCTTTGTGCCGTGCGCTACCCAAAAGGGTTCTTTCTGTGAAATACTTTCAGGAAGAGTTTATTATTTGAATTTGTTTATCTTTAGGTTATTTTCGCCCATTTTGCCCATCCCTGTAGGTGATCGAGCCAGACTCGTTAGGCAGACAACGAAACGAAGGAAGGAAGGAGACAATTAATGTTCCAGGTGATGGACTCCAATAGCAGATAGCGATAAGCTTCTACTCCATATTATCATCTGTCAATACATATCTCAACATCTCAGTTTCCTGTCTGTTCCCAGGTTGATTTGCATGCGACCCGACGAGATGGATGTCACGAACGCGAACGGCGCCGCCAACGGCGTTTGCTTCCCCTACGACGTGCTCCTCGGCGTCCTCCGCCGCCTCCCGCGCCGCACCCTCACCAGGTCCATGCGCCATCGTCGACTCGCATGGCCTCGTCATCCCGCACGCCTTCCTGGACGCTCTGATACTAATTGTTAGCGAGAGAGGAGGAAGATATTTCTGGTTACTCGCTACTCACCACCTGTGAGCGTTCCATTCATCCTTATGCTGTACATAGCATTAGAAAAACTTATCTACTGGAGCAACCTACTCCCTATGATGTGACTACTCCCTGATGCAGCAGGGAGTAGACCACCTGCAACTACCTCATGCCTGTGTCATGAGTTTGACACAGGCGTGCCGAACAGGCCACCCAATGTGTGCTGACCACATATGGGGCCCTACGGGAGACCGGGCTTGACCCAACATTCTCCCACTCAACCCTGTCGCACAGGTTGGATGTCGACGATCCCAATCTTGTCGCGCATCCCCTGGAACTGGACACGATGAAATGCCTTTGTCAGGATGTCCGCCTTCTGCTCACCAGTCCAGATGAACTCCACGACCACCGTGCCCTTCTCGACGCAGTCACGTATGAAATGATAGCGGAGATCGATGTGCTTGCTACGGTCGTGAAGCACTGGGTTCTTGCAGAGGGAAATCGCCAAATTGTTGTCGATGAAAATGAGTGCAGGGGCGGTATCTTGGTTCAGCATCTCACTGAGAAGGCGAGCCAGCCATATCCCTTGACATGCCGCTATAGCTACTGCAATGTACTCCGTCTCGCACGAAGAAGTGGCAACAATTTTATGCCTCACCGATTGCCAGCTGACGGGACTGCTCCCGAGGAAGAACAACACGTAGAGGTGCTCTTCCTGGAGTCCATGTCACTAGCGTGGTCGGAGTCGCTATAGCCGATCAGGTTCTCGCCATCGCCACGGCGATATACGCATCCGTGCGTGATCGTGCCTGCAATGTACCCGAGCAGTTGCTTGACGGCCGCGAGATGATCGCTTGCCGAGGCCTCCATGAACCTGCTCAGGAACCCGACAACGAACGAGATGTTCGGCTGGGTATGCACGAGATACCTGAGGCTCCCAATAACGCTGCGATAGAATGTCGCGTCCACCGGCTTCTCGGGGCTCTCCTTGCTGAGATTGCACCGTACCTCTTGCGGGGAGTGCACGGAATGGCAGTCAGCCATGCCTGCTCGCTCGAGCATCTTGGAGGCATACGCAGCCTGAGTGATCGTCGTGTGACCACGCTCCTGGTTCACCTCCAGCCCGAGGTAGTATCAGAGCAACCCGAGGTCGCTCATGCTGAAGAGGCGCTTCATCTCCTCCTTGAAGCGTTGCACCTCGTCGAGCTCGGCACCTGTGATGACCAAGTCATCGACATAGATGCCGACGACGAGCAGCGTACTCACGGTCCCTCGCGAGTACACGCCATGTTCAGAGGCACTGTGGGAGAAGCCGAGCGATGCTAAGCTTGAATCCAGCTTGGTGTTCCACGCTCTCGGGGCTTGCCGAAGGCCATACAGGGCCTTGTGTAGCTTGTACATGCCCTGCTCGTGCTTGTCGGTGATGAATCCTGGTGGCTGGGTGACATACACCTCCTCGTCGAGGCCACCGTTGAGGAACGCAGACTTGACGTCCATTTGGTGCACCTCCCAGCCATGGTGAGCCGACAAGTCAAGGATCAGTCGCAAGGACTCGAGCCTTGCCATCAGAGCGAAGACCTCCTCGAAGTCCACTCCCGTGCGCTGCACGTACCCCTTTGCGATGAGGCGCGCCATGTGCTTGACAATGGCGCCGTGCTCGTCTTTCTTCACCTTGAACACCCACTTGAGCCCGATGGCTCGATGCCCTGCAAGCAGCATGGTGATTGTCCAAGTGGCATTGTTGTTGATCGACGACAGCTCATCCAGCATCGCGCGGCGGCAGCAATCCACTTGCTCTGCCTCCGCGAACGTGGTCGGCTCCTTGCCAGCCATCGGATGTAGGATGTCGTCGTTGTCATCATCGTCAAGGTTCTCGGGCAGCTGTGGTGGTCCTGCAGGCTCGTCGAGAAGATCTCCGAGGCGGCGGTACCTGTGTGGGGGCGTCAACGCCATCATCAGCATCGAACAGGTCCGACCGCGTGGTTGGCGGGGTTACGCCCTGCCCAGGAACCACCTCGCTTGAAGGCTGGGTGCTTGGGGATGCTGCACCCGGGGTCAGTGTTCTCAGGGTCACAGTCCCCGGGTCCACACTTCCCGTGGTTGCAGTTCCCGGGGACGTCGTTCCCAGGGTCGTTGTGCCGAGCATCGCACTGCTCGGGGTCGTGCTTCCTGGGGTCACTGTGCCGGATGTCGCACTACCTGGGGAGACTCCTCGCGTCGTTCCCGGGGACATTCTTCCCGGGGTCCTGGAGTACGCCGAGTACTCCACGACGATGGAGCTGCTCACGGGTACCTCTCCCGGTGCCTCCCAGCACCAGCGTTCGTCCTTGTCGAAGATGACATCATGGGAGACGTGTACGTGCTTCGAGACAGGGTCATACATCTTGTATGCCTTGGAGCCTGACGGAGCTAAATCCGGCAGATCTCGACATAGGGGATCCTAAGATAGATGTCTTGGAATGATGGTAACAAGGACACAAGGTTTTACCCAGGTTCGGGCTCTCCGTGGAGATAATACCCTACGTCCTGCTCTGATGGTATTATTGTGTTGGGGTGTATAGAGTACAGGTGTTCTACCATGAGATTGTAATGTGTTCCCTACGAGCCAGGCCCCTCGGTTTATATTAGGATACCCCGGGGGGGGGGGGGTTCTAGGGTACAAGATCCTAATCGGCTACGTACGGAGAGACAGAGCTCTCGACGGATCCAGCTTCTTGTAGCATACGTCCAGTCTTCTGGAACCTTCCGCTTATACGTCATGGGCCGCACAATGTGGTCCAGGTTGAAACCGACACGGGGGTCCTTGGCCCGGCCCACCAGGCCGGAAGCCATCATAGTGAGAGCCCCCCTAGCCGGGACACCGTCAGTAGCCCCTGAATCGGTCTTCAAGTCTGGACGCACCTCGGCTCATCCGAGTTGCACTTCGTCTTCAATCATCGCTCTTGAAAACTGGTTCAACGAATTTATCGCCAAATCTTGATGTCAGACTTCATCCAAGGTGACCAAAACATTCCCGACCTCCGACAAGTGTCGGATGTAACTGACCCGAGCTGCACCCCGGAAATGTTTCCCGCACAGTAGGTCCTTAGGTGCAAAGTATTCCAGCGCTGCAGGCGTGATGATTATCTGGTCTGGTTTTGACAACACAGACCGGTCTTATCCATGGGCCCACCTGGCCACATGGCGTCCCTGACCTGACGGTCAACATGACATGTGGATGTGGGTAAAGGGCCCACCAATGTGATGTCCCATCAAAGAGGGATCATGCGTACCGATGCACACGGTAATTAACTGTTGCCCCCTCGATCCCCGCGCGTGATTAACGCATAAACGTGGGGAAGCAGGGGGTTTATTGCCACACGGTGCAATTACCCTGCCACTGCATCATGATTTACTCCTCCTATAAAAGGTGAGAGGCGATGAGGGGAAACGTTTTACGCGCATTCTTCCCCTGCCTTTGTCTTCCTCCTCGAGCCTCAGCGCCCCAGATCTTTCACACACCCAGTTAAAAACTGCGTATTTCCCATAGCCACTTCCGATGCCATGGCCAGAGACGGGAAGCACATCCGGGAGGTGAAGACGACGAATGCCGGCAAGATGCCAGCGGCGGAACCCAAGGCCCCTTCTTTAACGAAGGGAAAGTGGAGGCCTTCCACCATGAGACAGGCCCAACTAAACCGTCTATCCGAGGCCAGTTATCTGCCGACATCGGAGCGTGCCTCCACAAGTTCCGCGCTTGTCACCGAGGATGGCGCCTCCTGGTCCGTCACAGTGTCTCAGCCCCACGCAACCTAAAGGGAACGGGTATGTTTTTTTTCCCATCTTGTGCGCGGTCTTGGTTTCCCAATTCATCCCTTTCTCCAAGGACTCCTTCATTTCTATGGCCTCCAACTTCATCATCTTGCCCCCAATTCCAACCTGCACATCGCCTACTTTGTCACATTCTGCGAAGCATTCTTGTGCAGTGAGCCACACTTTGGGCTCTGGTGTAAATATTTCATTGTGAAGCTCCAGACCAATGGCTCGGAGACGTGCGAATGTGGTGGCACGTCCATCAGCAAAATTTCAGGTTCTGGCGATCTGGACAAAACCTTCATTGAAACCAACAAGAACTGGCATGAGGAATGGTTTTACATTTCTGATGTGCCGTTGGAAGACCTACCTGGGGCTGGGATAGTCACCAGTCAAGCTCAACTCATGGAGGCCGAGGAGCAGCTCATTAGATGATTTTGAGGTGGTGGCCAAGTTGAGCAGGAAAGTTGCTCACTGGGTCAAGGACAAGTTGACACTGGTCCAAGTCATGCACGTGGCCCTCAGCCGCTGCATCCAACCCCTCCAAGCCTGAGCGCACCTGATGTGGATGTACAGCAGAGAGAATGAAACCTCTCGGGCCATCCGGGGCGATTTTTACGAGGGCAAATCCATGAAGGAAATGCTCTCGCTACTTTTCAAAGGCAAATCCTCTAACTTCCTAGACCACGAGGTCGACCTTGGGTATAGCGCGGTGAAACAGGCACCGCAGGTATCCTTCTCGTATTACTCTTCTGCATCATCGGTTAATCCGAGGTACTCGGCCTAACCTACTTGGCCTAACCGGTTTTCTTTGGTCACTACAGGAATGGAGTGCTTGGTCAACCACCGTTCGTCGTCCAGCTCCCCATACCGAGCATGAGCGAATGGATGAAATGGTCTGGATGATGTCCGAGGACCAAACCCAGGTAGGTTTGCGCGCCAAACATGCAAGGGAACCTACTCCCAATACCACCCGCGAGGGCGGGAATGACGACGATGATGCCGATAGCCGCAGTGGCCAGAACACCGGTGAGGAATCCAGCAGCGAAGACCGCTATGCTGATGATTGCGGCTTTGTACTGCAGTCGCATGCGAGCATGTCCTCTCCGGGAGCTGCCGTGCAGGACCTGCCCAAGGAGGGCAATCAAGAAAAATGACGGAAAATGCACCAAGACCCGGCAATGCAATGGGCCGACGTGCCTGCCGTCTCTGCCGCTCCACAAATGCAGGACCCCTTGGCGGCCCCGCTGCCTGAAGGCCAAAAACCCCGGGCGACACCTGCTCCAGGCAAGTAAGTACCTTCACCAGCTTAGAAGGACATGGTTGTCTTGATTTCATACGTATATGTGTCATGTCCTTATTTTCAGGCCACCACACAAGTTTGGGGCCGAAGTGTCCGGCTCCTCTTTGGACACTACCCCCCGTACCAGTAAGGGTATTTTGATCGCCACACCAGTGGTGTAGGTGCCTCCGCCTACCCCTCAAGACCCCTCCTCTGTTTCGACAGAGACCGCAGAACCCACCGACAACTCATGGTCGCGTGGAGATGACGCCGCTGAGCCACCGCCCACGTCCAACGTGGGTGGCGGAAACCAGATCCCTGCTACCGGAGTGGCTCCTTTGATGGCAAGTGATCAAGAAGACACCCGGAGAGAGTTCAACTCTCCGGTTCGTCAATGGGAAGCGCGAGATCCTCCTCCCCCTTTCTCCAATCCAGATGCTCTCGAGGTGACAGTTAACCCAGCAGCTGAGTTGGACAGCCGGAGCATGGCTCCTCCTCTTCCTGCATCTTTTGCAGCAAACTCTGACGTGGCACCCACGCCGGAACAGCTCGCCGACATGTCGGAGGAGAAGGCAGCCTGGAACAATCAGGCATTGATGCAGGCCCAACGGGAGTGCCTTGACATCATCAAGGAGCACACTGATTCCATGAACATGGGAGTTCGAGACATGCGTGTCATTTTTTGCAGCAGACATGGATGTAAAAAATCATCATGATTATGTAATTTGCTCATGATAGCATAGCCAGTAGCCCTCAAGGTGCATGCCAGCCCAAAATCCTGGATGTACCTAAAGGATGAAACAAAGTACTTAGCTATTTATTGCGTATGATTACACCCGAGGTGCAGCTCGGGAGAGGAAGATGCCGGGCTGCAGGTCGGATGGAGAGTCCTTCAGTAGACAAAAAACCGCACTATACTGTAGCCTCCGAGACTCAGGTTGGGCACTAGCGGCCGACCTGAGGATCAAATTCACTCTCAGTAGTGCTTAGATATTTTGAAAAGAAAGCACTGATCCCTTTAACCCCCGAGACTCAGGTCAGTTTGCAGAACCGGCATGAGGATCGAATCCGATCTTCGGTATTTTACTTAGGAAAAAAAGTGTGGTATGCAGCATCCCACGAGACTCGGGTTGGGGGCAAGCGGCCGACCTAAGGATCAAATCCTCCTCAGAAACCAATCCTGCATGGATCAAAGTTTGATTGAAACACGGGTGCAGTAGTGCCCGAGACTCAGACTGGGCGTGAGCAGCCAGCTTGAGGGTCGAATCTAATCTGGTGACTTAAACTGTTCCTAGTTTGTTCTCTGATATTTGTTGCAGAAGTCCACGACGGAGATCCAGCTCCTCACCTCGGAGCCAGCGAGCTCGGCCAATATGAGGATGAGGTCCAATGCCTTAAGCAGAGCATGGGCACGCCACCGGTATAACACCTTGGCCGCTTTCTCCTTCTGACTTTGTTGTTGACACATCCAACACTGGTAGTCCGACGCCTACTCTTGTTGATTTGTGTAGTAGTTGCAGAGCAACATGTGACCGAGCTGGAAGCTCAGCTCCAGGCTGCCCAGGCGGAATCGCAGAAAACATCCGACCTGCTCCAAAAGGAGCAAGAGGCGTGCCGACCGGCCTGGGACAAGGTGGCCATCATCTAGGACGACCTCAGCAGGCGTACCCATCAATACAACCAGCCGAAGGAGGAGAAGGACTCTTTGGCTGAAGACGCCAGGAAATAGTCGTTGAACCTTAAGGAGATCAAGCTGTGCCTGACCAGCACCAAAGAGGAGGTGAAGCAGCCAACGAAAATAGTATCTGGTAAGCCATATCTCCTGCAGTATATCTTCGGACGACAAGGTTTCCCTGAGCTGACCCAAATATGGCTCTTGTTAGCGGCTTTGTCTGATCTGCCCGAAAGTGCTACCCGGGCTAGCAATTTTTACAATGGTAGCCATGATTCTACGCATGGGAAGAATCGACTCTTCTTGCTGCAATTCAAGGACCCATCGTGGAGCGTGGCCCTTGGAGATCGGCTGAAGCAGCTCCAAGAGCTGCACAAGCTTGTCAACCCAGCAAGCCGTCTTGACGTGCCCGACACACCCAAAGGTTCGGAGGAAGTGTACATCAGGCTTCCTCCCGTACCATGCCTTATAAGGCATCTTACTATCGAGGCTCCTCATGGAGAGATTGAGGATGAAGACGGCCGTGAGTACGGCCTCCCCCCATTACGTGCTCGTCACCTGCTTTGCCTTGAGCATGCAGCGTGCCATTCCGAGCACTGTCTAGTTTTTCTGCTCGACGACGCCGTTCTGTTGCGGCAAGTATGGGGCTGTGGGGTGACGATGTACCCCTTTCTCGGTGCAGTGCTTGTAGAAGGTGGCCGACATGAACTCACCGCCATGGTCCATACGTAGCACGCACAGCTTGTGGTCAAACTCCACCTCCGCTGTTGCCTGGTGCTTGATGCTACTCACGATGGAGTTGTTGGATTTCCCCGAAGAGGAAGTGTGAAGTAGCACAGCAGCAGAAAGTATTTCCCTCAGTTAAGAACCAAGGTTTATCGAACCAGTAGGAGTCACCAGGCTTACAACTTTAGCAGGACCTGCACACAAACAAATAATTTGCTTGCACCCAACAAAGGCAAGGGGTTGTCAATCCCCTTGTTCTCGCCAGTTGCAAGATTAAAAGCAAATAGTGATAGAGCAAAGCAACAAGAAAGTAAAAGAGCAATTTGTAGGAGTTTTTGTATTGATTGGTGAATAGACACTCAGGGCCATAAGTTCACTAATGGTATCTCTCTCGAAAGCATGTAGTGGTGGAATAAATTACTATTGGACAATTGACAGAAAAGCGCCGGAACAGAGACTTGCTCTGAGGGTTTCAGAATATGTGAAAATTTGTAGCGCTGGAATTAGGTCAAACGGAGCCACAGGGGACCCGCAAGCCAGGGTGGCGCACCCCCCAGGGTGCCCCTGCCTTGTGGGGCCCTTATGGGTCTTCTGGCCTTCCCTCGATGCTTCTAGTGTCTCTTATTGTCCAGAAAAAATCATCAAAAAGTTTCATCGTGTTTGGACTTCTGTAGGTATGGTTTTTCTGTGAAACAAAAAACATGCAAAAAACAGGAACTGGCACTGGGCACTAAACTAATAGGTTAGTCTTGAAAAATAATATAAAATGACATATAAAGCATATAAAAATGATAATATAATAGCATTTAACAATAAAAAATTATAGATACGTTTGAGACATATCATCATCCCCAAGCTTAATTCCTGCTCGTTCTCGAGTAGGTAAATGATAAACAAAATAATTTTTGATGTTGAATGCTACGTAACATGTTCTTGATTAAATGAGGTAATTGTGGTATGAATATTGGGATACGAATGATTCAACGCAATAGTCTATCAATTTGACATTAAAACAATAATACACAAATATGCAAGTAAACAATGATTGCCTTTTGAGATAAAGATGCTAAAGAACGCGATCCCTACACACTAATAATGATAAGCATGGCATGCTTAGTCTTCCTGGCATAGAGATACCGTATCATGAACAAATCCCGGTGCCAAACCAGGCAATTAATTAATACTTTTTCTCGCGTCAGCTATTTCTCAACTTTTACGCAATACTTGAGCGCGAGCTTTGGTCTTAGCACTTTGTATGGCAAAGGGAATGATGATGGGGGTTTATAAGGGAAGGCAAAAAATATAGAAAGTCTCACATCAACACGGGTGATCGTTAGGCAATGGAGAGGCCTTACAATCAATGTCAATGTGAGGAGTAGGGATTGCCATGCAACGGATGCACTAGAGTTATAAATGTATGAAAGCTCCCTCTAAATGCAACTAAGTGGGTGTGCATCCAACTCGCTTGCTCATGAAGACCTCGAGCATTTGAGGAAGCTCGTCATCGGAATATACAAGACAAGTTTTATAATGTGAAATTCCCGGTAGCATAATCATGAAGTATATGAAAACTCCCTATATGAAGTACATGGTGCTACTTTGAAGCATAATCATTTTTAGATCTCCCTTCTCCTTACTAGTAGAAGCACCCTTATTTAGTTGAGTAACCTTAGACACACAAGTAAGTTTCAGATTTTTTACTTGTGGAAACTTCCTCACTAGTTTTTATGGAAGAAAAAGTTGAACCCAACACATTATAACTTCCTCTAATTTATCAATTCTAGTGGGACTTTGCTCTACTCTATGGATAATAGATTATGTCTCCTTCAAAGATTTTAAAGCAATGCCTACCAATGAGCTTAGATTAGTCATATGATTATGCATATTTTTATCCAATTCCTCTAATTGTTGGCTAGTAGACATTTTATTTTCAATAATATCCAATATTTGCATAAGATGTACCAATGTTACTTCCGTTTCATTAATTTTAATAGGTGGTGATCCCATCAAATTTCCCATAGCATTAAAAGCATCCAAATGGGGATTACATAAGAAACTTCCTCCAATAATAGTATCAAGCACAAATCTATTCCAAGTAGTGACACCAACATAAAAATTTCTGATAAGAATAGTGGTGGATTGCTTACACGTTGATCTATTTTGAGCATCGCAAATCGTATACCAAACATCTTTCAAACTTTCTCCACCCCTTTGTTTAAAATTGAGCACTTCAAATTCAGGTGTGGAAATAACAAGCGAGGAACTAGCCATAATAACAATGCAAGCAGAAATAGCAACACAAGATATTTTTTTTGGTATTTTGGATTTTTTTGGCGAACAAAGATGAAGGCAAAAGGCAAAACGAAAAAGGAAAAAAGGCAAGAAAATAAAAAAAGAAAAAATAAAGTCCTTATGCAAAGGTATATGATTTGGTAGATGATGACTCCCCGGCAATGGCACCAGAAATTCTTCTGCTACTCACGATGGAGTTGCTGGATTTCCCCGAAGAGGAAGGGTGAAGTAGCACAACAGCAGAAAGTATTTCCCTCAGTTAAGAACCAAGATTTATCGAACCAGTAGGAGTCACCAGGCTAACAACTTTAGCTATACCTGCACACAAACAAATAATTTGCTTGCACCCAACAAAGGCAAGGGGGTTGTCAATCCCCTTGTTCTCGACAGTTGCAAGATTAAAAGCAAATAGTGATAGAGCAAAGCAACAAGAAAGTAAAAGTGCAATTTGTAGGAGTTTTTGTATTGATTGGAGAATAGACCCTCAGGGCCATAGGTTCACTAGTGGCATCTCTCTCGAAAGCATGTAGTGGTGGAATAAATTACTGTTGGGCAATTGACAGAAAAGCGCATAGTTATGACTTGGATCATTCATGGCATAATCTCACATAGGCATTATGTCTGTGATATGTAGGCGATTAATCCAACTGCATCTACTACTATTACTCCACCCAAAGGCCGCTATCCAGCATGCATCTGGTGGTATTAAGGTTGCAAGAAACAGAGTAACGCAATAAACAAGATGACATAACGTAGACAGAAGAAAACCTAGCAATAGGATTAACCCCATCATTTTATCCTTAGTAGCAAAAATACAATACGTGCCTTTGTCCTTTTTGTCACTGGACAAGATCACCGCAAGATTGAACGCACTACTATGCACCACTCCCTCTGAAGACCTACTCATCTATCTTGGCCAGAGAAGACTCATAGTTTGGAGAACATACATAGCTATAAAATTACACAAGAAAGAGATCTCAAAAGACTCATTATAAATCAATGAACAATCTGATCATAAATCCATAATTCATCGGATCCCAACAAACACACCGCAAGAATTACATCGGATGAATCTCCAAAGAGATCATTGTATTGAGGATCAAAAGAAAGAGAGAGAGAAAGAGAGAGAGTGTGTGTGTGTGTGTGTGTGAGAGAGAGAGAGCCATCTAGCTACTGCTATGGACCAGTACGTCGTGAAAGAACTACTCACACATCATCATGGAGGTAGCAGGTTTGATGAAGATGGCCTCCCCAATGATTCCCCCCTCCGGCAGAGTGCAAGAAAAGGGCTCCAGATAGGATCACTTCAGAACAGAGACTTGCGCCGGCGATAAAATTGTTTCGGGTCTCGCTCTGAGGGTTTCAGAATATGTGGAAATTTATAGCGCTGGAATTAGGTGAAACGAAGCCACTTGGGGCCCACAAGCCAGGGTGCCCCCCAAGGACGCGCCCCTGTGGGTCTTCTGGCCTTTCCCAGAAGCTTCTAGTGTCTCTTTTTGTCCAGATAAAATCGTCAAAAAGTTTCATTGTGTTTGGACTTCTGTAGGTATGGTTTTTCTGTAAAACAAAAAACATGCAAAAAACAGGAACTGGCACTGGGCACTAAATTAATAGGCTAGTCCAGAAAAATAATATAAAATGACATATAAAGCATATAAAAATAATAATATAATAGCATTTAACAATCGAAAATTATAGATACGTTCGAGACGTATCACTTGAAGATGGCTCGCTTCGCCTTGTCCTTGGAGGCGAGGAGCACCACCCACATGAACCTGCTGTAGTCGTCGACGAGCAGCAGTATGTAGCGACGCCCGCCTAGCATTGCCGGGGTGATCGGACCACACAGGTCTTCGTGGACCAGCTCCAGGGGCTTCTTCGCCCGATACCTTGCCTTCTCGGGGAAGGGCAGACACCACTGCTTCCCGGCAAGGCACGCATCGCGCAACTCGTTGGTGTGCACGATGTGTGGCAGCCCGCGCACGAGGTTGCCACGCACCATCTTTCGCAGCCTGTCAAAGTGCTGGTGTCCGAGCTGAACATGCCAACGCCAAGTGTCAGAGTCATGGCCCACGGCGAGGCACACATGATGCTGTAGGGGAACGTTGCATGGGAAACAAAAATTTTCCTACGCACACACAAGATCTATCCATGGTGATGAGCATCTACGAGAGGGAGAGTGAATCTACATACCCTTGTAGATCGCTAAGCGGAAGCGTTAAGAAACGCGGTTGATGTAGTCGAACGTCTCCGCGATCCAAATCGCAAGTCGTCCCTCGATCCAAGCATGATCTAGCGCCGAACGGACGGCACCTCCGCGTTCAACACACGTACGGCTTGATGACGATCTCCGCCTTCTTGATCCAGCAAGAGGGAGCGGAGAAGAAGAAGAGTTCCAGCAGCACGACGGCGTGGTGATGTTGGTGAAGAACTGTTTCAGCAGGGCTTCGCCTAAGCACTACTGAAATTATGACGTAGGAGGAACTAGAGGTTGCCGGCACACGGCTTGGGGCAATCTTAATGTCTCCCGTGTGCTAGCCCTGCCCCTCTATTTATATGTTGAGCCTTGGGGTCTAAACTTGGAGTAAAAGCCTCCTCCAGGTCGGTTTTGCCCGCACAAGGTCGGTTTGGCCCGCAGGGAAAGAGTCCAACTCGGATCCCTGCAGTACCGCGCACAAGCGGTAGTACCGCTTAAGATAAGCGGTAGTACCGCTTGACCAGCTTAAGCGGTAGTACCGCTGATACAGTAGCGGTAGTACCGCTTGACTAGCTTAAGCGGTAGTACCGCTGCTACAGTAGCGGTAGTACTGCCTTACCAGCTTAAGGCAGTAGCAAAACTTCCTTTTGCACTTTCCAATACCTCGTGGGCTTTATCCCTTTGGCCCATATAAAGTGTTGCTGCACCCGAACACTTCGGTAAACATCCGGAACCCCTTCCGGTGAATTCCGGAACCCTTCCGGAGATCAAAACACCATTATCACATATATCAATCTTTACCTCCGGACTATTCCGGAGATCCTCGTCATGTCCGGGATCTTATCCGGGACTCCGAACAACCTTCGGTCACCAACAAAATAACTCAACTATACTAATCGTCACCAAACGTTAAGTGTGTAGACCCTGCGGGTTCGAGAACTATGTAGACATGACCGAGACACCTCTGCGGTCAATAACCAATAGCGGGACCTGGATGCCCATATTGGCTCCTACATATTCTACGAAGATCTTTATCGTTTGAACCTCTATGTCAAGGATTCAGTTAATCCCGTATGCTGTTCCTTTTGTTCTTCGGTATGTTACTTGCCCGAGATTCGATCGTCGGTATCTCTATACCTAGTTCAATCTCGTTACCGGCAAGTCTCTTTACTCGTTCCGTAATACAAGATCTCGTGGCTAACACTTTAGTCACATTGCTTGCAAGGCTCATTGTGATGTTGTATTACCGAGTGGGCCCTGAGATACCTCTCCGTCACACGGAGTAACAAATCCCAGTCTTGATCCATGCCAACCCAACAGACACCCTCGGAGATACCTATAGAGCACCTTTATAGTCACCCAGTTACGTTGCGACGTTTGATACACACAAGGTATTCCTCTGGTGTTAGTGAGTTGCATAATCTCATGGTCATAGGAACAGATACTTGACATGCAGAAAACAATAGCAATAAACTGATACGATCATATGCTACGTTCATAGTTTGGGTCTTGTCCATCACATCATTCTCCTAATGATGTGATCCCGTTATCAAATGACATCTCATGTTAATGGCTAGGAAACCTTAACCATCTTTGATCAACGAGCTAGTCAACTAGAGGCTTACTAGGGACACAGTGTTGTCTATGTACCCACACATGTATTTGAGTTTCCAATCAATACAATTATAGCATGGATAATAAACGATTATCATGAACAAGGAAATATAATAATAACTAATTTATTATTGCCTCTAGGGCATATTTCCAACAGTCTCCCACTTGCACTAGAGTCAATAATCTAGTTCACATCACTATGTGATTTACATTGTAATGAATCGAACACCCATGCAGTTCTGGTGTTGTTCATGTTTAGCCCTTGGAAGAGGTTTAGTCATCGGATCTGCAACATTCAGATCCGTGTGTACTTTGCAAATATTTATGTCGTCCTCCTTGATGTAATCGCGGATGGAATTAAAGCGTCGCTTTATGTGTCTGGTCCTCTTGTGAAATCTTGGTTCCTTGGCTAGAGCAATGGCACCAGTGTTATCACAAAACAGAGTCATTGGGTTAAGCGCACTAGGCACTACTCCAAGATCTGTCATGAACTCCTTCATCCAGACACCTTCCTTCGCCGCCTCCGAGGCTGCGATGTACTCCGCTTCGCATGTAGAATCAGCTACCACGCTTTGCTTGGAACTGCACCAGCTAACCGCACCCCCATTAAGAATAAATACGTATCCGGTTTGAGACTTAGAGTCATCCGGATCAGTGTCAAAGCTTGCATCGACGTAACCCTTTACGACGAGCTCTTGATCACCTCCATAAACGAGAAACATGTCCTTAGTCCTTTTCAGGTACTTCAGGATATTCTTGACCGCCGTCCAGTGTTCCATTCCTGGATCACTTTGAAACCTTCCGACCATACTTATGGCAAGGCTGACATCGGGTCTTGTGCACAGCATTGCATACATAACAGAGCCTATGGCTGAAGCATAGGGGATGACACTCATCTTTTCTCTATCTTCTGCAGTCACTGGGCATTGAGTCTTACTCAACTTCACGCCTTGCAAAACAGGCAAGAACCCCTTCTTGGACTGATCCATTTTGAACTTCTTCAAAATCTTATCAAGGTATGTGCTTTGTGAAAGTCCTATTAAGCGTCTTGATCTATCTCTATAGATCTTGATGCCTAATATGAAAGCAGCTTCTCCTAGGTCCTTCATTGAAAAACTCTTGTTCAAATATTCCTTCACGCTTTCCAACATTTCTATATTGTTTCCAATCAGCAATATGTCATCCACATATAATATTAGAAACGCTATAGAGCTCCCACTCACTTTCTTGTAAATACAAGCTTCTCCGTAAACTTGTATAAACTCGAACGCTTTGATCACTTCATCAAAGCGAAGATTCCAACTCCAAGATGCTTGCACCAGTCCATAAATGGATCGCTGGAGTTTGCAAACTTTGTCAGCATTCTCTGGATCGACAAAACCTTCTGGTTGCATCATATACAACTCTTCCTTAAGGAAACCGTTAAGGAACGCTGTTTTGACATCCATCTACCAAATTTCATAATCGAAAAAGGCAGCTATTGCTAACATGATTCTGACGGACTTAAGCATCGCTACGGGTGAGAAGGTCTCATCGTAGTCAACTCCTTGAACTTGTGAAAAACCCTTTGCCACAAGTCGAGCTTTATAGACGGTGACATTGCCGTCCGCGTCCGTCTTCCTCTTAAAGATCCATTTGTTCTGAATGGCCTTACGCCCTTCAGGTAATACTTCCAAAGTCCATACTTTGTTTTCATACATGGATCCCATCTCGGATTTCATGGCCTCTAACCACTTCTCGGAATCCGGGCCCATCATCGCTTCTCCATAGCTCGTAGGTTCATCGTTGTCTAACAACATGACCTCTAAGACAGGGTTGCCGTACCACTCGGGAGCAGTACGCGTCCTTGTCGACCTACGGGGTTCGATAGCAACTTGATCCAAAGCTTCATGATCATCATCATTAACTTCCTCTTCAGCTAATGTAGGCTCCACAGAAACAACTTTCTGCACTGCGCTACTCTCAGGTTGAAGTAAAGGTTCAACAACCTCATCAAGTTCTATCTTCCTCCCACTCAATTCTTTCGAGAGAAACTCTTTCTCAAGAAATGTTCCGTTTTTAGCGACAAACACTTTGCCTTCGGATCTGAGATAGAAGGTATACCCAACTGTCTCTTTTGGGTATCCTATGAAGACGCATTTCTCCGCTTTGGGTTCCAGCTTTTCAGGCTGAAGCTTTTTGACATAAGCATCACATCCCCAAATTTTAAGAAACGACAGCTTTGGCTTCTTGCCAAACCAAAGTTCATATGGCGTCGTCTCAACGGATTTCGATGGTGCCCTATTTAAAGTGAATGTAGCTGTCTCTAATGCATAACCCCAAAACGATAGTGGCAAATCGGCAAGAGACATCATAGATCGCACCATATCCAATAAAGTTCGATTACGACGTTCGGACACACCATTACGCTGTGGTGTTCCAGGCGGTGTCAGTTGTGAAACAATTCCACATTGTCTTAAGTGACTGCCAAACTCATAACTCAGATATTCTCCTCCTCGATCAGATCCTAGGAATTTAATCTTCTTGTTACGATGATTCTCAAGTTCACTCTGAAATTGTTTGAACTTTTCAAACGTTTCAGACTTGTGTTTCATTAAGTAAATATACCCATATCTACTTAAGTCATCAGTGAAGGTGAGAAAGTAACGATAACCACCGCGCGCCTCAATGCTCATTGGACCGCACACATCAGTATGTATGATTTCCAATAAGTCACTTGCCCGTTCCATTGTTCCAGAGAACGGCGTTTTAGTCATCTTGCCCAAGAGGCATGGCTCACATGTGTCAAGTGATTCAAAATCAAGTGACTCCAAAAGTCCATCAGCATGGAGCTTCCTCATGCGTTTTACGCCAATATGACCTAAACGGCAGTGCCACAAGAAAGTGGTATTATCATTATCAATCCTACATCTTTTGGCATCAATGTTATGAACATGTGTATCATTACTATCGAGATTCAATAAGAATAAACCGCTTACATTGGGTGCATGACCATAAAAGATATTACCCATATAAATAGAACAACCATTATTCTCTGATTTAAATGAGTAACCGTCTCGCAATAAACATGATCCAGATATATTGTTCATGCTTAACGCAGGCACCAAATAACACTTATTTAGGTTCATCACTAATCCCGACGGTAATCGAAGAGCGAGCGTGCCGACGGCGATCACATCAACCTTGGAACCATTTCCCACGCGCATCGTCACTTCGTCCTTCGCCAGCCTCCGTCTATTCCGCAGTTCCTGTTTAGAGTTGCAAATATGAGCAACCGCACCGGTATCAAATACCCAGGCACTACAACGAGGGTTGGTAAGGAACATATCAATAACATGTATATCATATATACCTTGTTTGTTGTTGGCCGCCTTCTTGTCAGCCAAATACTTGGGGCAGTTCCGCTTCCAGTGTCCAGTTCCCTTGCAATGAAAGCACTCAGTTTCTGGTTTGGGTCCAGCCTTGGGTTTCTTCACAGGAGCAGCAACTGCTTTGCCACCCTTCTTAGATTTACCCTTCTTACCCTTGCCATTTTTCTTGAAACTAGTGGTTTTATTGACCATCAACACTTGATGCTCCTTCTGAATTTCAGACTCAGCGGCTTTCAGCATCGCAAACAGCTCGGCGACTGACTTGTTCATCCCGTGCATGTTATAGTTCAGCACGAAGCTCTTGTAGCTAGGTGGCAATGATTGAAGAACTCTGTCAGTGATAGCCTCTGGCGGAAGGGGCATCCCCAATTCAGCCAGACGGGTGGAATACCCAGACATTCTGAGCACGTGATCACTGATAGACCCGTTCTCCTCCATCTTGCAAGTATAGAACTTATCGGAGATCTCATATCTCTCGATCCGGGCATTCTTCTGAAAGATAAACTTCAACTCCTGGAACATCTCATATGCTCCATGACGTTCAAAACGTCTTTGAAGTCCCGGTTCTAAGCCATACAACATTGCACATTGAACTATTGAGTAATCATCAGAACGAGCCTGCCAGGCGTTCACAACGTCTAGAGACTCAACTGGAGCGGGTGGATCACCAAGCGGTGCATCAAGGACATAAGCCTTCTGGGAAGCCGTAAGGATAATCCTTAGATTACGGGCCCAGTCCACAAAGTTACTTCCATCATCTTTCAACTTAGCTTTCTCTAGGAACGCATTAAAATTCAGGGGTGCTACTGCGCGAGCCATGATCTACAACATAAATATAGCAAAGACAACTTAGACTATTGTTCAAGATAATGAGTTTAATTAATCATATTACTTAAAAACTCCCACTCAAATTGACATCCCTCCGGTCATTCGAGTGTAACATGATCCAAATCCACCAACTCAAGTCCGATCATCACGTGAGTCGAGGTGGTTTCAATGGTGAACATCTTCATGTTGATCATATCTACTATATGACTCATGTTCGACCTTTCGGTCTCTTGTGTTCCGAGGCCATGTCTGTACATGCTAGGCTCGTCAAGTTTAACCCGAGTGTTCCGCGTGTGCAACATGGCTTGCACCCGTTGTATGTGAACGTGGAGTCTATCACACCCGATCATCACGGCGTGTCTCGAAACGACGAACTTTCGCAACGGTGCACACTCGGGGAGAACACAATTTATCTTGAAATTTAAGTGAGGGATCACCTTATAATGCTACCGTCGTCCTAAGCAAAATAAGATGCATAAAAGGATTAACATCACATGCAAATCATAAGTGACATGATATGGCCATGAACTTGTGCTTTTGATCTCCATCTCCAAAGCACCGGCATGATCTCCATCGTCACCGGCATGACACCATGATCTCCATCATCTTGATCTCTATCAACGTGTCGCCATGAGGTTGTCGCGCCGACTGTTGCTCCCACGACTATTGCTAACGTTTAGCGATAAAGTAAAGCATTACATAGCGCTTAATGATTGACACGCAGGTCATACAATAATTAAAGACAACTCTATGGCTCCTGCCAGTTGCCGTATTCATCGACATGCAAGTCGTGATATTCTATACAACACATGATCATCTCATACATCACATATATCTCATCATGTAATTGGCCATATCACATCACAACATACCCTGCAAAAACAAGTTAGACGTCCTCTAATTGTTGTTGCAAATTTTACGTGGCTGCTACGGGTTTGCAAGAACCGTTCTTACCTACGCAAAACCACAACGTGGTGTAGTGATTGCTTTTTGATCTTCTAAAAGAACCCTCTTCATTGAAATCGATTCAACTAAAGTGAGAGAGACAGACACCCGCTAGCCATCTTTATGCAACGAAGTTACATGTTAGTTGAAGGAACCTGTCTCGCGTAAGCGTACGCGTAATGTCGGTCCGGGCCGCTTCATCTCACAGTACCGCCGAATCAAATATCAACTAGTAACGGCAAGCAATATGTATACACCCACGCCCACAACTCGTTTGTGTTCTACTCGAGATCTCATCTACGCATAGACCTAGCTCATGATGCCACTGTAGGGGAACGTTGCATGGGAAACAAAAATTTTCCTACGCACACACAAGATCTATCCATGGTGATGAGCATCTACGAGAGGGAGAGTGAATCTACATACCCTTGTAGATCGCTAAGCGGAAGCGTTAAGAAACGCGGTTGATGTAGTCGAACGTCTCCGCGATCCAAATCGCAAGTCGTCCCTCGATCCAAGCACGATCTAGCGCCGAACGGACGGCACCTCCGCGTTCAACACACGTACGGCTTGATGACGATCTCCGCCTTCTTGATCCAGCAAGAGGGAGCGGAGAAGAAGAAGAGTTCCAGCAGCACGACGGCGTGGTGATGTTGGTGAAGAACTGTTTCAGCAGGGCTTCGCCTAAGCACTACTGAAATTATGACGTAGGAGGAACTAGAGGTTGCCGGCACACGGCTTGTGGCAATCTTAATGTCTCCCGTGTGCTAGCCCTGCCCCTCTATTTATATGTTGAGCCTTGGGGTCTAAACTTGGAGTAAAAGCCTCCTCCAGGTCGGTTTTGCCCGCACAAGGTCGGTTTGGCCCGCAGGGAAAGAGTCCAACTCGGATCCCTGCAGTACCGCGCACAAGCGGTAGTACCGCTTAAGATAAGCGGTAGTACCGCTTGACCAGCTTAAGCGGTAGTACCGCTGATACAGTAGAGGTAGTACCGCTTGACTAGCTTAAGCGGTAGTACCGCTGCTACAGTAGCGGTAGTACTGCCTTACCAGCTTAAGGCAGTAGCAAAACTTCCTTTTGCACTTTCCAATACCTCATGGGCTTTATCCCTTTGGCCCATATAAAGTGTTGCTGCACCCGAACACTTCGGTAAACATCCGGAACCCCTTCCGGTGAATTCCGGAACCCTTCCGGAGATCAAAACACCATTATCACATATATCAATCTTTACCTCCGGACTATTCCGAAGATCCTCGTCATGTCCGGGATCTTATCCGGGACTCCGAACAACCTTCGGTCACCAACAAAATAACTCAACTATACTAATCGTCACCAAACGTTAAGTGTGTAGACCCTGCGGGTTCGAGAACTATGTAGACATGACCGAGACACCTCTGCGGTCAATAACCAATAGCGGGACCTGGATGCCCATATTGGCTCCTACATATTCTACGAAGATCTTTATCGTTTGAACCTCTATGTCAAGGATTCAGTTAATCCCGTATGCTGTTCCTTTTGTTCTTCGGTATGTTACTTGCCCGAGATTCGATCGTCGGTATCTCTATACCTAGTTCAATCTCGTTACCGGCAAGTCTCTTTACTCGTTCCGTAATACAAGATCTCGTGGCTAACACTTTAGTCACATTGCTTGCAAGGCTCATTGTGATGTTGTATTACCGAGTGGGCCCTGAGATACCTCTCCGTCACACGGAGTAACAAATCCCAGTCTTGATCCATGCCAACCCAACAGACACCCTCGGAGATACCTGTAGAGCACCTTTATAGTCACCCAGTTACGTTGCGACGTTTGATACACACAAGGTATTCCTCTGGTGTTAGTGAGTTGCATAATCTCATGGTCATAGGAACAGATACTTGACATGCAGAAAACAATAGCAATAAACTGATACGATCATATGCTACGTTCGTAGTTTGGGTCTTGTCCATCACATCATTCTCCTAATGATGTGATCCCGTTATCAAATGACATCTCATGTTAATGGCTAGGAAACCTTAACCATCTTTGATCAACGAGCTAGTCAACTAGAGGCTTACTAGGGACACAGTGTTGTCTATGTACCCACACATGTATTTGAGTTTCCAATCAATACAATTATAGCATGGATAATAAACGATTATCATGAACAAGGAAATATAATAATAACTAATTTATTATTGCCTCTAGGGCATATTTCCAACAGATGCATAGGGTGAAATAAGAACTAGTAGAGGCGGTTCGGTGCTCGGGTTACCGCGATAAGCAACCGGCTGCGCTGGTCGCGCATGGTGAGCACCCTACAGTGAATGGCGATGTCGTACCAACCCTCATCGAGCCGGCCAAGGCTCACGACTCTATTCTTTAGTGCCAGGATGAAGAAGACATCCATGAACACCCTATGGTCAACCCCGTTGTTGGCGACGATGACAGTCCCGTGCCCGTGGATGTCAACCACCGAGCTGTCCGCGAACCGCACCTTCCCACAGATCGAGCGGTCTAGCTCCACGAATGCATCGACCAAACTAGTCATGTGGTTCGTGGTGCCGGTGTCGAGGAACCAGCCCTCGCTGTGCTTGTCGCCTTCGAGCACGGGTGTGGTTACAACTCTCTCCTCGTTGAGGAAGACGTAGCTGCATGCGCACACCGTTGTCAGGGAGCCATCCCCCGCGCACTTGCTAGACCCCAAACACCTGGTTGTCGGGGTGTGGCCGACGTGAGTCGCCGTGTGCTGCTGCACAGACTCGATGGCCGCCAGCATCGTGGTTGGGACGTGGCCCACCAGATGCACCGGGTCCTCTTGCATGGCCTTGACATGCCCCAACGTTATCGGGGCCGCGGTTGCCGGGGCACCGTCCAACGTTGACGAGGACATCGCTGCCAGAGCAACGACCTGGGTTGTCTGGGATGCGGTTGCCGGGGCATGACTTCCCCATGCTCGTGCCTTCATCGCCTTCCAATCGGAGGCCCCCGATAATGTCGTTGTCGGGGAGTTGCCTACCGTGGTCAGGATGGGATCCACTGAGGGGCTCAGTGCCTCCTGCACGGACTCGAAGGTTGCCGGCATCGTGGTCGCCAGAGGCGCTTGGCCCTCCTGCACGGTTTCGACGTATGCCAGCATCATCGCTGGCCAACCGTCTTCCTCAGCCTGGACAAGGTTGGCCGCGGCCGCGGCCGCCTCACCCGCCGGCCTTTTGCGGTATTCGTGGGCCCAGTGACCTGGCTTGCTGCAGTAGTGGCACTTGTTCCGGTCATCGTTGCTGCCGAATTCGTCGACACGCTCGCCGTCCTTGAAGATGAGGTTCTCAAAATCCGCCCATAGTCGCCGTGCGTTTGCCCTGCGCACGCGGTCGCTGCCGAGGCGCTGGGTCCTGATGGATGCCCATGCTTCCTTGGTGCTCGCCTTTGCCGCGAGCATGCTAGGAATCTCCAGCCGGGTAGAGCAGATCAGCGCCGCCACCACTTTCCTGTCCTTCTTCCTAGAGACGGTGTCATCTTCCATGGTATCCCATAGGCTCGCCGCCTGCAAGTTGCACTCCATGACCAGCGCCCAGTCACTGTAGTTTGAGTGGGTGAGCAACGGGAAGGCGAGATTGGTGCCGCTACCGCGTCCAATGGTCTCGCGCACAATCTCCCTCACCATGACCTCACCACGGTTGCCGGGCTGCGGCCTCGACTCAGCGAGCGCTGTCGCCGTTCCCGCGGAAGTGGCGATTTGGAGCCTTCCGTCGTGGCCCGCGATTTGGAGCCACCCGAGCTGGAACGGGGCTGTTGCTGCTTTCCTTCGTCGCCTGACGTGGCCGCCGGAACCTGGACGCTCTGATACCAATTCTTATCCCAAACGGGACCTTCACCGGCGACCTTAGCGCGTTCCTGGGAAGAGGAGCGAAGTAGAGGAGCGAGCGAGAGAGAAGGAGGAAGATATTTCTGGCTACTCGCTATTGACCACCTGTGAGCGTTCCATTCATCCTTATGTTGTACAGAGCATTAGAAAAACTTATCTACTGGAGCTACCTACTCCCTATGATGTGACTACTCCCTGACGGAGCAGGGAGTAGACCACCTGCAACTACCTCACACCTATGTCATGAGTTTGACACAGGCGTGCCGAATATGACACCCCATGTGTGCTGACCACACATGGGGCCCTACGGGAGACAGGGCTTGACCCAACAACGGCAACTACTTCTGGTCCTCACCACGCTACACCTTCTTCACCCCTCCGGCGTCGACCGTGCCACACGTTTCCGGCGTCCTTTCATCTGGAACGATTCGGTGCTGGATCCTTACGGCTGGAGAGATTAGGGCTATGTGTAGCATTACTGCAACAACCACCTCCTCGTAGGGGCAGGTACAATTTCGAATCTGTCAACAATGTCCCATGTGCAATCCAGCGACGATGTGGTGTGCTCGTCTGCCAAGCCCGCCGAAACCATGGTCGCGTGACGTCTAGGGGATGTTTCTCGTCTTTGACCTGGCTATGTCGCGGCATCACGAGGTGTTCATGTTTCCTCAAAAAAAGGTGCCGTCTGTGGACAAGAAAAGGGCATCACGCGGTGTTGTAGGACCGAAAGTATGTCTAGAGGGGGGGGATTAGACTACTTGACCAAGTAAAAATCTAGCCTTTTCCCAATTTTTAGTGTTGGCAGATTTTAGCATTCATAGGAAGTCAAGTACACCCTACACATGCATGTCTAAGAGTATAGCAGCGGAAAGTAACAACAAGCATGAGTAGTAAAGGAAGGGTAGGAGAATCAAACGCAATTTATAGACACGATGATTTTTCTCGTGGTTCCGATAGGTGGTGCTATCGTACGTCCACGTTTATGAAGTCTTCAACCCACGGAGGGTAACGGTCGCGAGAGTCCACGGAGGGCTCCACCCATAAGGGTCCACGAAGTAGCAACCTTGACTATTCCATAACGGCTTCCGTCCACGAAGGACTAGCCTCACTATGGGTAGATCTTCACGAAGTAGGCGATCTCCTTGCCCTTACAAACTTCTTGGTTCAACTCCACAACACGAAGTAGGAGGCTCCCAAGCGACACCTAACCAATCTAGGAGGCACCACCCTCCAAAAGGTAATAGGCTCGGCAATGTCGATGAACTCCTTGCTCTTGTGCTTCAAGATGATAGACTCCTCAACACACAATCACTCTCTCACAGATTTGGCTTGGTGGAAGAGATGGGATTGGTGGAAAGCAACTTGGGGAGGCTAGAGATCAAGATTCATATGGTTGGAATGGAATGGCATGATCTCAACACATGAGTAGGTGGCTCTCTCTCAGAAAATATGATGGGGCAAGTATGGAATAGTTCTGAGTGCTTCTCTTTCGAGTAGGTGGTGGTGAAGGGGTATATATAGGCATCTCCAAAAATCCAACCGTTACACCTAAAGTGACCAACTCGGTGACACCGATGTGTGAATCTCGGTGGTACCGAAGTGACCAAAAGGTGACAACTTTTGAATCTCGGTGAGACCGATATATAAAACTCGGTTGCACTGATAAGGTGACCAACGGTCAGATTGCCCAATCTCGGTGAGGCCGATTCCACAAACTCGGTCGGACCGATTTTGTGAAATTGGGTAACAGAAAGTTGGCAACCCAAACTCGGTGGCACCGAAGCAGAATCGGTTGCACCGAAAGGCTAGGGTTTGGCTTAGGTCTGTCTGAGTATGGGAATCGGTGGCACCGAGTGGAAAGTGTTGGTTGCACCGATTTTGGATATTTGACTTTGGACAGACTTTTGTGGAAGAGCTTGTGGGTGTTTTTCGTGACTATCACTTGTGCACGTATGAGCATTTTGTTCACCAACAATACCTTACCCCCTTTTAATAGTATTGGCTTTCCTATGGACTCAAAGTGATTTCTCACAAAGTAAAATGTAGAGTCCTCTTGCTTGAAGCTTTGCCAATCCATTTCCTTGCATCTTGGGGTATTTCCACAATCTCCACAATCCTTTTGCCAATCCTATCATTGAACTTTTCCTGAAATATGCTTAGTGGAAACATTAGTCCAATGACTTATATGTTGTTATTAATTACCAAAACCACCAAGGCAGCAAATGTGCTTTCAGGTGTTCACCAGGTGCTCAAGAAAAGGGTGATGTCTCTGTCGGACCGGCCGATGTGAGAATCAATGGTTTGCATCTGGATGATGCGCCCCGATGCACCTCTACGACGTAGTGACCGCATCGCGCGGTTCCAAAAAGTGGATATGGTCGGCCGAATACTGGCATGGATCACTGTACATGCACTTTCATAGTGGAGTCCTCGTGATCCTGCATTGCTCGGGGAACAAGTTCGACATGGTTAAGCTCCCAAATGATCTAGCTGTCGATGACAAAGAGAAGCATATGGAAACACCGAAGCTGCCCAAGAGATTTGTCTTAGCCAACCATGAGGGAGGAGTTCGCTACGTGATGCTCAACAAGTACCGTCTGCTGGTATGGATACTGAGTGAATCGATTGACGGCCAACTTGAGTGGGTGTTGCAACATGAGGCCGACCTTAGGCCGCACGATTATGCAATGAAACTTTTGATGGGAAAATCAAAACCGAGGATGGATATAGAATGGCAGATAGCCGATCCCAAAGAAGAACTTAATAGCTTGTCGATACATTACAACAATGAGGATGATGACATTGGGGTAGAAGATAACGATGACTGATGTCAAAGAACTCGGTAGTAGAGAGGGCTCTGGGTACTCATGGAACTCGGACAAGCACAACTTCATCCACTTTGATGAAAGTGTTGTTGCTGATGACCTATACGCTTCAGAGTTACCATGCGAGATCATTAGTTTCCATCCACACAAAAATGCGCTTCTCCTACATTTCAGATCCGCGGTGGTGGTGTATCATCTTGGCAGCTCGAGCATGCAATATTTAGGTGAAAATTTTCGTTTCCATGATGCGTTCCCTTACCGTCCTTGCTACTTCGATGTACTACCTCCTAAGAAGCCCTCGCCATCTTAGAAAGGCCATGGTACATGTTTCAGATGGTCCTTTTTGGTCAAAATTTCAGACACTCTACGTCCTAGTCTTCAAAATGAAGAACATTTTTTTTTGAGAAATAAAGGAAGAACTTATGATGGATAACATATGCTCTTTAGTCTAGTTAATCTATTTTTCGCCGGAAGATCAACACTACTTCTTTTGGTTAATCGGTTTCATCATTAGTGATTGAACTCGTGTACCTTTCACATTGTACGTGCTATTATACATCCTATATATCCATGGCATAATGTGGGTCCGGAATCATTGTTTTTTCCTTGTATCTCTACCGATGATTATGAAAGCACGTACTGTGCTTAACACGGTTAAGAGAAAAAAAATCATTTCCCGGTTATATTTTTACCGGAGAAGCACATGAATTTCATTCGGCACGAGCCAAGCCGATAAGAGGACTTGCACTCCGGTAGCTGAAACTGAATAGGAGATGCTATTTTCCCTGAAATGACTACAAATTGAGCTGATACAATCCCTTGAGCAGGGAATTGAGGATCTCACTAGAAAGTAGGTTTGCTATATACAGTACTTATTGTGATAATTAAAAAAAATCAGCGCATTGATGTTCCTAATGTCTGGCCATCTCATGTATTTGCTTGTATTTTCAGGAGATTGGAGATTCTACAGATATTCAGTCGAAGATTCAAACACTGGAAACTAAGCTTGCAGAGGTTTTGGAGGAAAATAAGATGTACAGGGCTCAACAAAAGAGGCATCCCTTGCACTCTGAAGTCTGAAACTAAAGGTTTCACTGTGAGGTGTCGCTATACACAGAAATGGTTACGTGCTATTATGCTTTGCTTTTGTTATGAGTTAGCCAGAAAAGTGACAGAAAAGTTCTTTTTTCCTTGTAATGTAGTATAAATATCCATGTAACCTTTAAATCAGAATTTGACGATATGCAACTGCAGACTGCAATTGCATATTAGTTTGGGCAAGGAAATAGCTTATGTGATCTGTTACGCATTGCAGTATGTTGTTGGCTCTCTCCCTATCTTAACTGCTCCTTCATATGAACCGGGACCATGTGAGTTGACTAGGTATGACTTTGCACATCGCAAGATGGAGAACTGGTGTTTAAGCTTAATATCATGTCTTGAAGCCAGATTGCACATTGGATTGAAGTAAGTCTGTTTGTTACCACTGTTTGTGAAAAACATTTCATTTTATTGGCTTGAGAGATGGTTCATACTGTAGTTATATGATAGCAGAGTACACATCAACTAGCAAACCTTTTTTAGGGAAAATTATAGGGGAGTCCCATATATCGTAACAAATAACCTTTTATTGCTTATTTGTTTATTTTCAGCTGTCTATATTCAGAAGATCACAATATTCACATCTTTATAATTTTCTTCCGTGTACAGTCACGTTCCCGAGGAGCAATCTTCTGGCGGGGACAGGATTTTGCAGCTGGAAGGAGATCTAAGAGATATGAGGGAGCGTTTACTCAACATGAGCTTACAGTATGCAGAGGTAGAGGCCCAGCGGAAACGATTAGTGATGGAGCTGAAATCTATCAAGAAAGGGAGGCGATGGTTCTAGCATGATGGAGACCTTTTGCCTGCCATAAACATAAGACTGACAACACAGGTACATGGATGCTATTTTATTGACATATGATAATTTGGATGGATAGAGCAACATTTCTTGGGAAACTGTTTTAAGTTTGTTATCAGTGGGATGCCATCATGTACTTTTTGGGTACAAGATACCTTTTGTTCCAATTCTTATGGGTAGTCTAACAAAGCCTTCTGCTTATGTAGATGACCCGTCATCAATAAGCGTCATGTCTGCACCATGACAATACAAGCCATGACAATAGGACTGATGTCAGATTATCATGATGTGAGAACAAGCAAGTGCAGAACCACATGTGGTGTGCTGGACTTACTAGTTGGTACTGGAGGATTGTGAGTCTGTGACAATGTCCTGGAAGAAAAAGCCACCTCCAAGAGATGGTCTCCCTGACGAGGCGAAAATTGTGAGTCTGTGACTAATTCCTGGAAGAAAAGGCCACCTCCAGCAGTAAGCCTCTCTATGATATTCCCGATTTAACCAATCGATTATGCAATGCCATGTGTTTCTTCATCCAGTATACTGGCCTGTTTCTCAATTGATCGGGAGGGTGACCGTTATTTGTTCATATGGATACTCGGATCACCCAACATTTACATGGGGATTTACATGATTACATGCATAGTCCATTTTAACTGTCGATAAATGTAGTTCTTCTTCGTCTTGTTTGTGAGACCAGCTTGAAGAGGTCAAGCTGGTACATTAATGACATGTACTACTAGTGTCGTGATCTAAGGATTACTATTTACTTAAAGAGCTGAAGGATCCAAGACAGTAGTATGATTGAGCTGGTTCCTTCATTAACTCAAGCTAGTAGCATGACCACCGAAGCATAACTGCGGCGACACAGCCACTAGGGGGCGGTATACAACTATAATTGTATAGTTGTATAGCATTTAAAGAAATCATAAGCATTATGGTTGTATAGCAAATGTGTACAGCTATAATTCCAAATATAGACGGAAGTATATTAGTATATTAGTATGGGGCATAGTCGACTATCAGTAGTTTTTAATACCACTGAAGCACCCATACTTTCATTCTTACATCGACCAATACTGCATTTACAATAGAAGAACGGTACCACGATCACCCTTACGACTGTATTGACAACATCACTGGAGCACAAATAATTTCATTCTTACATCGACCGACACTGCATTGACAACAGAAGAACGGTACCACGGTCACCATCACCACTGTATCCTTGCAGCTTTTCTTAGGCCACTTTTGCCCTTTCTATGAGGTCCATCAGAACAGAGGGGCAGCTCCGCTGTAAATGCTTGAAACCACCACTTTCCAAGACGACTTTCATATTCTTCGGAGAGATCAGGAACTGGATGCATGCCGCCTTGAGCTTTTGGCAGTGGTGCTGCTCCGCTAACACCAGTGTGGTTATCGCCGTGCTAGTGGAGACACGTTTGCACAGCATGTCCTCACAGATCAGCTTCAGCCTCTCCAATTTGTACCTATCCGCCGCTTCAAGCGATCCGCGCGCCTTTGCTGCTGCCGCCTCATCTCCCTTGTCCATCTCATCAGGCAATGCATCGGTGTATATGTAGTGGAGCAAAGCCTTGAACACTTTTGCCTCCATGTCTTCGATCCTTACGGTGACCATGGGTGTCTTCTTCTTCTCCCTTTCCGGCACGCCAAGGAGCTCTGCTTCCGCCGCTGCTTTCAAGATCGGAGACCGGGCAGCCAGCACCCACCGATGAGCGGTGAGTGTCTCACCGCCCACCTCGAAGGCCACATCTGCCCCCTCCTTCTTCCACAGGAGATAGGCGAGATCATGATCCTCTGTTTCCACAGCGCGCAGCTCCGTGACAGTGATGTCGCACCTGAGAGTGAAGCAGTCGTCCTTGAGGTAACCTGAGCTCTCTAGCGCCGACCTTGTGATGAATGCGCGCTCCCCCCAGACCGATACCCCTTCAGGGATCGTGAAACTTCTATTGAAGCTGTAGGTATATGATGGCACTGGTTTCCCAGCCTGATCCAGTAAACTGAGCGCACATTGAGCTGAGATGCCCTTGTCAGGCATGACCGGCAAGTCCCTGCTAACACTGACAAGCTGAATGAAGACAGATATGGAATTGGTTATATCTGAGGGTAGGCCATTGGGGTAATATCGGATGCGCCAGCTGTGGCCTGCGACGTCAAAAGTGCAGGACTGGATGTAGCTAGCATTGGTGACCACCTTGGTTTGCGAGTACCCATCGATCTTGAGCAAGTGGTGCCCGCTCACCGCTTTGGCGATGATGGTGGAGGTAAAGAGTGATGACATCTTGTATATACTAACCCGTGCGTCTGCACGGTTTGATGGCTAGTGATAGTAGGTTATTATGGCTAGCTTAGAGAAGGGAAGTGTATGTGAGAATACAATGGCTATGGAAACTGAGGCAGCGGCAGGGACGATCCATGGTGCGAATATATACAAGCAAAGTTAGTTAATGAACGAATATATTTTATGGATCCTCCGGTGGAGGGAAGGTAATATGTTCGGATAAGACTTGCAAGTTTCTATGATGGATCCTTTGCTTTGCTTGGATTAAGCACTTCCTGGTATAAACTTACCGGCTGCTTGCTAGAATTGATGCTGGGTTGCGTGCCGTGGGTGGCTTGTGCCAAAGGTTATTGGGCTTTAGGGTGTGTTTGGTTTGAGCTCAAGTTTACCGTACCAAAAAATTGGCTAGCCAATTTTTTTGGAAAGGTTTTACTTGTCCATGATTTGGCCATTGTTGGCAAGAAAAATGAACTAGAATAGCCAAAGGGGGCATGGGCATGGCAACCATCCAAACAAGGATCAACGTTAAAAATTGGTAGGGCAGCCTTTGGCCATAATCCAAAACATAATTGGCAAGCTAAGAATGTCATTGCACAAACTAATGCTAGCTGCTTCCAGTCTTAATTGGCAAGCTAACAACATCAAAGTTTTTGGGCTTTAGCTTGTTCCTTCGATGCTAGCTGCTTCCAGTCTTAATTAGCAAGCTAAGAATATCAAAGTTTTTGGATTTTAGCTTATACCTTTGATGCTAGCTGCTTCCAGTCTTAATTGGCAAGCTAAGAATGCCATTGGACAAACTAATGCAATTACTACTTCTATTTCGCAATATAGGCCATTTAGACACAGAACGGTTTTTGTGTGTCCAATTATTTTTTGAAAATTAGAAAAGCATGCGCATTGATTTTGAAAAAAGCTGGATTATTTTTTTTTGCGGGAAAAAAATTCTGAATTATTTTTACATGCATTGTCCGATAAAGAGTGAATCTTCAATTTTGGGCCACAAATATGACCTTTTGTTGGATATACAGAAAAAGGAAACATGGGAGAGGATGGTCTAAAATAGAACCCGTAAGTGTGTGTGCACGGCCCAGAAATGGATATATTTTTGACCAAAATTTCATAGATTCATATTTCATCCTCACAATGTACCTATACAAAATTTACAAATTTTCAAAACCTCGATGTGTTTTTTTTCACCTAGGTGCACAAGACATTTTTCCCATGTAGACATGGCTGAGGTGTAGCATTGAAGATACTGAAACATGAAACACAAAGTGAAACCGGTTCCAGCAAGACTAATGAAAAATTGTAGGACACCGTAAAAATACAAGTATTATTGCATAGCCAACACAAGTGTATAACAATCCAACACCGTACATGCATATCACAGCCCATGGCAGAATGAGGAACGCAATCAGAGGTACTAACACACAAGCATGCAACACGCACTGATCGATAGGGTTCATATATATAGAGAAGCACAAGCATTGCAAACACTCACAACACAATCATTACTCCCGAGCATGCAGACTCGTACTGATCAGTTTCATGATTGAGCTGGTGCATTCATTAACTCAAGCCAGTAGCATGGAAAACTGCATAACTACCTCCATTAAGATAGCCAGACGGCATGGCATAGGGGATTGGGGAGTAGAACATAGGTTACGACAGAACGAACGAGGCAGACTAGATTGATTAACTTCTCATTGCTTGATTGATAATTGATACATATGATGTCCCTTATATAGGAGGACTTATTTGACTCCTAATGACGTGTACAATGGTGCTATCTTAGGAGTATCACGTAGGATAAATGCTGAGGTGGAGGAAAGAGAAACTAGAAAAGAAAAAAAAAGCTTGCCTTCTCTTAATTAAGAGATGATCTCTTAGCAACAATATCTCAAACCACATATTTTGGAATATCTAGTTATTAGAGATAAGACTAAGAGATAACCCATTGTACATCATTTTTTATTGTCATCTCTATATTACGTGGCAAGCTCAAAATAAGATAGCCTTATCAATCATCGTACAAGCCCTAAGTAATAATCCAAAGGATACGGATCCATTCTCTAACTCTAATGTTATCTCTTTCCTATTTAACAACTCTCCTGCCTATTTAGATAATATCACATATCTATCTGAATTTTGTATAATCCAACATTCCTGCACGTAACAAGCATGACCACTGAAGCGAAACTGCAGCAACGCAGCCACTAGGGTGGTGTCGAGAGGCAGAGGGTTCGAGTGGAAGAAGATCAAGACATGGTAGTGATTGTTGGGGATGAGATCGGATGGAGAGACCGTCGAGCGAAGGTTGCGCCGGACGAAGTTTTGGAAATCGAGCCCTGCCTCCTCGTCTACACGAAGCTGGAAGCGGATGAAGAGCTTGGCATGGATTAGGAGGTCTGGGGGTGGTGGTCATTGGGCTGTTGGAGAGGATGCCGGAGCGGCGTTGGAGGTTGCCGCCACGGAGGCGAGAGCTAGGCTTTCCATCCGGCAGTCTTCTTAGTGTTGACACAACGCATTTAAAGAAATCATAAGCATTATAGTTGTATAGGAAACACAAGTATAATTCCGAACATAAACGAACGTACATTAATATATCACTATGGAGCATAGTCGATTATCAGTAGTTGTGTAAAATAATTTAACATCACTGAAGCACAAACAATTTCATTATTACATCAACCAATACTGCATTGACAATAGAAGAACGGTACCACGATCACCATTACAACTGTATCCTTGCTTCTCTCAGGTCAATTTTGACCTTTTTATGAGGTCCATCAGAACAGAGGGGCAGCTCCTCTGTAAATGCTTGAAATCGCCATTTTCCAAGACGGCTTTCATATTCTTGGGAGAGACGAGGAACTCGATGCACGCCGCCTTGAGCCTCTGGCAGTGGTGCTCCTCCGCTAACACCAGTGTGGTTATCACCGTGCTCGTGGAGACATGTTTGCACAGCATGTCCTCGCAGATCAGCTTCAACCTCTCCATCTTGTACCTATCCGCCGGTTCAAGCAATCCGTGCGCCATTGCTGTTGCCGCTTCGTCACTCTTGTCCATCTCACCAGGCAATGCATCGGTGTATATGTAGTGGAGCAAAGCCTTGAACACTTTTGACTCCATGTCTTCGATCTTTACGGTGGCCATGGTCTTTTTCTTCTTCTCCCTTTCCGGCACGCCGAGGAGCTCTGCTTCCGCCGCTGCCTTCAAGACCGGAGACCGGGCAGCCAACACCCATCGATGGGCGGTGAATGCCTCGCCACCTACCTCGAAGTTCACATCTGTCCCCTCCTTCCACAGGAGATCAGCAGAATCACAATCCTCTGTTTCCTCAGTGCGCAGCTCAGTGGCAGTGATGTCACACCTAAGAGTGAAGCAATCATCCTTGAGGTAACCTGTGTTCTCTAGCGCCGACCTTGTGATGAATTTGTGCCAGCCCCAGTCCTCTTCAGTGGTAGTGAAACGTCTATTGAAGGTGTAGGTATGTGATGGCACGGGTTTCCCAGCCCAGTCCAGTAAACTGAGCGCACATTGAGCTGAGATGCCCTTGTCAGTCTCGACCGGCATGCCCTTACTAACACTGACATGCTGAATGAAGACAGATATGGAATCGGTATTATCTGAGAGGCAGCCGTTGGGGTAATACAGGAGAAGCCAGCTGTGGCCTCCGACGTCAAAAGTGCAGGATTTGATGTAGCTAGCATTGGTAACCACCTTGGTTTGCGAGTACCCGTTGATCTTGAGCAAGTGGTGCCCGCTCACCACTTTGGCGATGATGACGGAGGTAGAGCGTGATGACATCTTGTATATATTAACCCGTGCGGACCCGTGCGTCCGCACAGTTTGATGGCTAGTGATAGTGGGTTATTACGGCTATCTCATAGAAGGGGAATGTATATGAGAATACAATGGGTATGGAAACTGCGGCGGCTGTGATGATCCATGGCGCGAATATATATGAACAAAATTAGTTAATGAATGTTCATGGAACCTCTGGTGTAAGTAAGGTAATATGTTCGGATAGGACTTGCAAGTTTCTATGATAGATCCTTTGCTTTGCTTCGATTAAGCACATAATATGTTCGGATAAGACTTGCAAGTTTCTATGACGGATCCTTTGCTTTGCTTCTAGTACAAACTTGCTGGCTGCTAATCCCAGAGCTGATACCAGGTTGCATGCCCTGGGTGGCTTGTTCCTTTCATGCTAGCTGCTTCCAGCCTTAAATCGCAAGCTAAGAATATCAAAGCACAGACTAATGCAATTACTACTTCTATTTAGACAGAGACCGGATTTTGTGTGCCCAAGTATTTTTGGAAAAAAAGAAAAACATGCGTTGATATTTTGAAATATTCTGATTTTTTTGACATGTACATTGTCGGATGAAGTGTGAATCTTCAAATTTTAGGCCACAAATATGTCTATTTGTGAGCTGTACAGAAAAACAAGGAAGCCTATTTGCACAGCCCACAAATGAACATATTTTTGGACCAAAATTTGTAGATTCACACTTTATCCCAGGATGTATATCTACAAAAAAATAAAAAATAAAAACATCAACGTGTTTTTCACCCCCTAGGTGCACTAGACATTTTCCCATTTAGTCATGGCTGAGGTGTCACTAGTACATAACAGGGCTTTGGTCCGGCCCTGAGAAGCCCATTAATCCCGGTTCACTCACGAACCGGGACCCATGGGGGCATTGGTCCCGGTTCGTGAGGCCAGGGCGCCGGCCGGGCCTCGTGGGCCATTGGTCCCGGTTCGTCTGACCCCTTTGGTCCCGGTTCCAGACACGAACCGGGACCAATGGGCCTGGCTCCTGGCCCACAACCATTGGTCCCGGTTTGTGGCTGGAACAGGGACGAAATGGTGTCCTTTAGTCCCGGTTCCAGCCACAAACCGGGACCAATTAATGGTCGGCCTATATATACCCCCTGCCCGCGAGCAGAGCAATGCACTGCTCACTTTTTTTTGGCCGGCCGTGGGAGAGCTTTGTGGTGCTCTAGCTCACCTCCTATGCACATGAGGTGTTCGATGAAATACCCGAACCACACTTAAGCTTTCTCCTCTCGAAGCTCCTTGTCCAAGCTCCATTTTCCTCAAGATTTGTTTAGGTTTGGCGGTCCGTCCTATCCCGTCCCCGTCCTCACCGCCGTCGATCGCCCGCGCCCATCTCGGCGCCGGCACCACCGTGGTTAGCCTCTTCTTCTTATCTTCTTTCTAAAAAAAAGTTCTTACTTGTATCATTTAGATAGATACTTGTGTAATTTTCTTACTTTTATTATTGTTTGTTATTATATAGTGCCATGGTCATGGTATCCGCCCATGTCGGCCCTCGTCCGGTCTATGATTCGGATGTGGTATATATTATCTTTTATAACTATTTGTTTTATTTAGTGTTTATGACAATTATGCCGACCAACGTGACATAGATTTTTTAATCTAGGAGGTATGTGAACCGGAAATTCCAACCGACATAGAAATTCTTGTCGAGAAGTTAAATTTGGTTGAAAAAGAAAACAATTACTTGAAAGAAAAATTACAAAGAGTTGAAGAGGACAAGATGAAGTTGGAGTTGCATGTTGCCGATGTCATCGACGATCACAAGATCAAGATGGATGCAATACGCTTGAAGATTAGAAAGATTATAAAATATGCCATTCATACTAAGGCTTGGTATCAGTATGCCGTTGGATCAATTGATACCTTAGTTGCGGTTATGATCGCATTTGTTGTTGCATTTCAATTTTATAGTTTCAATGTATGTTTTAATTAGATGCTCTAGAGAGCTATATGTTGTTCAATAATGAGAACTATGTATGAACGTTATGTATTTATTTTGGTCACTACTTTACTTTGGCTTTAATGTGATGATGAATTTCTATTAATTTGGTCACTTCTCTATTCATAATATGCACGCAGATGAATCGGCAATGGATGTACGGTGACCGACGCACCTCCGAGTATATTAAGGGCCTGCATAATTTTCTCGAAGCGGCTGAGGCAAACAAGCAGAATGGTTTTATGCATTGTCCATGTACTGTCTGTGAGAATACGAAGGCTTTCTCCAACTATAAAACCCTTCACTTCCACCTGCTTCAGAAGGGTTTTATGCCACACTATAATGTTTGGACCAAGCACGGAGAAAGAGGGGTTATGATGGAAGACAACGAAGAAGAAGAGGATGCCGACAACTACCCGCCCCCTGAATACGGTGATGCTGCAATGGGGGAAGCTGAAGATCAAGAGGAACCAGACGATGTGCCCGATGATGATCTTCGCCGGGTCATTGTTGATGCACAGAGAGAATGCGAAAGTGAAAGGGAGAAGTTGAAGTTCGATCGCATGTTAGAGGATCACAAAAAAGGGTTGTACCCAAATTGCGAAGATGAAAACAAAAAGCTCGGTACCACACTGGAATTGCTGCAATGGAAGGCAGACAATCGTGTATCTGACAAGGGATTTAGTTCGCTACTGAAAATAATGAAGAAGAAGCTTCCAAAGGATAACGAATTTCCCGGCAGTACGTACGAAGCAAAGAAGGTTCTCTACCCTCTAGGATTGGAGGTGCAGAAGATACATGCATGCCCTAATGACTGCATCCTCTACCGCGGTGCGTACGAGGATTTGAACGCATGCCCGGTATGCGGTGCATTGCGGTATAAGATCAGAAGAGATGACCCTGGTGATGTTGAGGGCCAGCGCCCCGGGAAGAGGGTTCCTGCCAAGGTGATGTGGTATGCTCCTATAATACCACGGTTGAAACGTCTGTTTAGAAACAAAAAGCATGCCGAGTTGATGCAATGGCACAAAAAAGACCGTAAGAAAGACGGGAAGTTGAGAGCACCCGCTGACGGGTCGCAGTGGAGAAAGATCGAGAGAAAGTGGAGCGACTTTACAGGTGACCCGAGGAACGTATGGTTTGGTTTAAGTGCAGATGGCGTTAATCCTTTTGGGGAGCAGAGCAGCAAGCATAGCACTTGGCCTGTGACTCTATGTATGTATAACCTTCCTCCTTGGTTGTGCATGAAGCGGAAGTTCATTATGATGCTAGTGCTCATCCAAGGCCCTAAGCAACCCGGCAATGACATTGATGTGTACCTAAGGCCATTAGTTGATGAACTTTTACAACTTTGGAATGGAAGAGGTGTACGTGTGTGGGATGAGAACGAACAGGAGGAATTTGACCTACATGCGTCGCTGTTTGTAACCATCAACGATTGGCCTGCTCTCAGTAACCTTTCAGGACAGACAAACAAGGGATACCACGCATGCACACACTGTTTAGATGACACCGACAGTATATATTTGGACAAATGCAGGAAGAATGTGTACCTGGGGCATCGTCGATTTCTTCCGACCAACCATCAATGTCGAAAGAAAGGAAAGCATTTCAAAGGTGAGGCAGATCACCGGAAGAAGCCCGCCCTCCGTACTGGTGATCACATACTTGATATGGTCAATGATTTACAAGTAATATTTGGAAAGGGTCCTGGCGGACTATCTGTTCCGACTGACGATGCGGGACGCGCACCCATGTGGAAGAAGAAATCTATATTTTGGGACCTACCCTATTGGAAAGACCTAGAGGTCCGCTCTGCAATCGACGTGATGCACGTGACGAAGAATCTTTGCGTGAACCTGCTAGGCTTCTTGGGAGTGTATGGGAAGACAAAAGATACACCGGAGGCACGGGAGGAACAGCAACGTGTGCATGAAAAAGACGGCATGCATCCAAAGCAGTATGAAGGTCCTGCCAGCTACGCCCTTACCAAAGAAGAGAAGGAAATCTTCTTTGAATGCCTGCTCAGTATGAAGGTCCCGTCTGGCTTCTCGTCGAATATAAAGGGAATAATAAATATGGCAGAGAAAAATTTCCAGAACCTAAAGTCTCATGACTGCCATGTGATTATGACGCAACTGCTTCCGGTTGCATTGAGGGGGCTTCTACTGGAAAACGTTCGATTAGCCATTGTGAAGCTATGTGCATTCCTCAATGCAATCTCTCAGAAGGTGATCGATCCAGAAATCCTGCCAAGGTTAAGGAGTGATTTGGTGCAATGTCTTGTTAGTTTCGAGCTGGTGTTCCCACCGTCCTTCTTCAATATCATGACGCACGTCCTAGTTCATCTAGTCGACGAGATTGTCGTTCTGGGCCCTGTATTTCTACACAATATGTTCCCCTTTGAGAGGTTCATGGGAGTCTTAAAGAAATATGTTCGTAACCGCGCTAGGCCAGAAGCAAGCATCTCCATGGGCCATCAAACAGAGGATGTCATTGGGTTTTGTGTTGACTTCATTCCTGACCTTAAGAAGATTGGTCTCCCTCAACCACGGTATGAGGGGAGACTGACTGGAAAAGGCACGCTAGGAGCAGACTCAATAATATGTAGGGACGGGCATTCTTGGTCTCAAGCACACTACACAGTTCTATAGAATTCTACCTTGGTGACCCCGTATGTCGATGAACACAAGAATATTCTGCGCTCCAAACACCCGGAGCAGTGTGACGACTGGATTACATATGAACACATCAGGACTTTCGGCAGTTGGTTGCAAACACGTCTCATGGGTGACAACACTGTTTCTGATGAGTTGTACTCGTTGGCCAGGGGACCATCTTCGATTGTATTGACTTACAAAGGGTACGAGATAAATGGGAATACATTTTACACGATCGCCCAAGATCAAAAGAGCATCAACCAAAACAGCGGTGTCCGCTTTGATGCAGCAACCAATAGGGGAAAGGACACATATTATGGTTACATAGTGGACATATCGGAACTTGACTATGGACATGATTTCAAGGTCCCTTTGTTTCAGTGCAAATGGGTCAATCTGTCAGGAGGCGGGGTACAGGAGGACCCACAGTACGGAATGACAACAGTGGATCTGAACAATCTTGGATACACAGATGAACCATTCGTCCTAGCCAATGATGTGGCGCAGGTTTTCTATGTGAAGGACATGTCTACCAAACCGAGAAAAAGAAAAGATAAGGAAGCGAATACATCATACGATGAGCCAAAGCGCCACATAGTTCTATCAAGAAAAAGAGACATCGTGGGATTGGAGGGCAAGACAGACATGTCTGAAGATTATGAAAAGTTTCATGAAATTCCTCCCTTCAAAGTCAAGGCTGACCCAAGCACCCTCTTAAACGATGAAGATTATCCATGGTTACGGCGCAATAAGCAAACGACACAAGCGAAGAAAAAGTGAAGACTTTCTCTCCACAACTATATCATTGCAGTTACATGTGAAGAAATGAAATGCCTTTTGTAACAGATGAGTTTTCGTATGAAACCCTAATACTTCGAAAGAGATTGTCCATTTTGTACACGAAGTGCATCCAGTTTTTGCCGTAACCCTCTCAACTCTTTATAACCTTGGGCGGTGAAGGTCGTACCAATCAGGAAGAAGCACACGGATCGTGTGCTTCTTTCAAGCGCTTGTGAGCTGTTGGGTCGGCACTATAACGACTAGTCCCGGTTCGTGCTAGCAACCGGGAATAAAGAGGCACACAACCCTATATATAGCCCACCTCTCGGACATGTTCGACACTTAGTGTGTGTACTCATTCGGATTCAAATCATTCGGATTCCCTGCATACGGTCCAACGGTGCATTTCATATTTCCACCATTGGGCTGTATGCAGGGGAAACCATGTGTTTTGTTGATCTATCTAGAAATCCTTTAGTTCATCGACCGAATACAAAACATTCGGATTCCCTGCATACGGTCCGACGGTGCATTTCATATGCGGGCACTCACGAGCCACCGTCGGGCTGTATACAGGGGAAACCGTGTGTTTTGTTGATCTATCTAGAAATCCTTTAGTTCATCGACCGAATACAAATCATTCGGATTCCTTGCATACGGTCCGACGGTGCATTTCATATGCGGGCACTCACGAGCCACCGTCGGGCTGGATGCAGGGGAAACCGTGTGTTTTGTTGATCTATCTAGAAATGCTTTAGTTCATCGACCGAATACAAATCATTCGGATTCCCTGCATACGGTCCGACGGTGCATTTCATATGCGGGCACTCACGAGCCACCGTCGGGCTGTAACACATGAGTTTTCGTCTGAAACCCTGATACTTCGAAAGAGATTGTCCGTTTTGTACACGAAGTGCATCCAGTTTTTGCCGTAACCCTCTCAACTTTTTAGCACACGCTATGTGGGTGAAATTATGATACCATGCCAACTTTTAACCTTTTCAGAGTTCATTTGAAGTGCTTTTCAATTTCAGGGTTATTTAGCTCAAAAAAATCAGTAAGTGCATGAAAAATACCAAATGAAGTCAGAAAGGGTTGAAAATTGATGATGTGGCTTTGAATGGTGCATTTTGAACACACAAAAAGTATGGAGTTCAAATAAGTTCAAAAAAATGAAATCGTTTTGTAACACATGAGTTTTCGTCCGAAACCCAGATACTTCGAAAGAGATTGTCCGTTTTGTACACGAAGTGCATCCAGTTTTTGCCGTAACCCTCTCAACTTTTTAGCACATGCTATGTGGGTGAAATTATGATACCATGCCAAATTTCAACCTTTTCAGAGTTCATTTGAAGTGCTTTACAATTTCAGGGTTATTTAGCCCAAAAAATCAGTAAGTGCATGAAAAATACCAAATGAATTCAGAAAGGGTTGAAAATTGATGATGTGGCTTTGAATGGTGCATTTTGAACACACAAAAAGTATGGAGTTCAAATAAGTTCAAAAAAATGAAATCGTTTTGTAACACATGAGTTTTCGTCCGAAACCCTAATACTTCGAAAGAGATTGTCCGTTTTGTACACGAAGTGCATCCAGTTATTGCCGTAACCCTCTCAACTTTTTAGCACATGTTATGTCGGTGAAATGATGATACCATGCCAACTTTCAACCTTTTCAGAGTTCATTTGAAGTGATTTTCAATTTCAGGGTTATTTAGCTCAAAAAAATCAGTAAGTGCATGAAAAATACCAAATGAAGTCAGAAAGGGTTGAAAATTGATGATGTGGCTTTGAATGGTGCATTTTGAACACACAAAAAGTATGGAGTGCAAATAAGTTCAAAAAAATGAAACCCCTTTGTAATAGATGAGTTTTCGTCCGAAACTGTGATACTTCGAAAGAGCTTGTCCATTTTGTACACGAAGTGCATCCAGTTTTTGCCGTAACCCACTCAACTTTTTAGCACATGCTATGTGGGTGAAATGATGATACCATGCCAACTTTCAACCTTTTCAGAGTTCATTTGAGGTGCTTTTTAATTTCTTTCAAAACATCGTGGGAGTGGAGTTCAAAAAACAATCAACAAAAAAGCTTTTATAAACCTCTAGTATTTTTGAAACTATAATTATATAAAAATTATGCAACTAAAATTATCAAAGTATTTTTTGTTCAAAACATTAATAGCAAAAAGAATATAATGATAAAACACACTGGAAATAAATAAAGCAAAAAATAAAACAAAAATAAATAAAGCAAAAAACAAAACAAAAAACTGGAATTTTTTTTAAAAAAATGCCACCTACTGGGCCCGCAGAAGGCCCAATAGGCCCACAGTCAGTGACAGATTAGGCCCGGAGGCCTGCAGTTGAGAGGAGCTCGAGAGGGTATGCGCAGCAGCGCTTATAAACCACTCTCGAGCTCTCTCGGCTAGCGAGGTGGGACTAAATATTTGGCCCCGGGCAGCACCACCCTTTGGTCCCGGTTGGTGGCACCAACCGGGACCAATGCGCCTTAGTCCCGGGTGGTGCCACCAACCGGGACCAAAGGTCCCTGTTTCCCGCCCTTTGGGCTGCTGAAAACTGACCTTTGGTCCCGGTTGGTGCCACCAACCGGGACCAAAGGTCCTTGTTTCCCGCCCTTTGGGCTGCTAAAAACTGACCTTTGGTCCCGGTTGGCGGCACCAACCGGGACTAAAGGGGTGCATTGGTCCCGGTTAGTGCCACCAACCGGGACCAATGCTTTGTGTATATAAGCCCACACTTAGCAGTTTCTCGAAATCACTTGTTCTTCTCTGCCCGACGCCCCCAGGCAGCTCCTCGTCGCCGTCGCCGCCGAGCCCTGCCCCGACGCCGTCAGGCTGCTCCATCTCGCCGTCGTCGTCGTCGCCGATCTGCCCCGACGCCGTCCCCGCTCCCACTGTGAGCCGCCGCGCCGTTCCCCTCCTCTCCTCTCGCCCCCCCACGCGCCCCGACGCCGTTGCCCGCCGCGATGCCGCCGCCGCCCGCCCTCTGGCCGCCCGCGCTCCGGCCGCCCGCCGCGACGCCGCCGCCGCCGCCCCGGCCGCGCTCTGCTTGCCGCGGCGCCGCTTCCGCCTCTGCCTTTTTTTCTCATATGTATGCATTGATGTATATGTATGCAGATGTGTATGCAGATGTATATGGATGATCCATGGATATGTATGCATTGATGTATAATTTTTTTGTTCATATAACTTTTTTTTGTTCATAGAATTTTTTTTTGTTCATAGAACTTTTTTTGTTCATAGAAAGTTTTTATATATGATCCATGGATATATGAGCAATGATGATCCATGGATGTATGCATTGATATATGAGCAATGATGTTCATAGAAAGTTTTTTGTTCATAGAAGAAAGTTTTTTGTTCATAGAAGAAAGTTTTTTGTATAGATTTTTTTATGCTCATAGAACTCTCGAGTCCACCCAAACTGGGACTGAAAGAGCGTTGTCAAGGCCACCCCAAACCCTACAAGTGTTGTCGAGGCCACCCAAATTTACCAAGTTAAATGAGTTAAAAGAGCGTTGTCGAGGCCACCCCAAACCCTAGAAGAGTTGTTGAGGCCACCCAAATTTACCAAGTTAAAAGAGCGTTGTCGAGGCCACCTCGCCGACAACTTCGACATGAGGGGGGATGTCGGACATGACATGAGGGGGGACGTCGGACGTCGGACATGAGGTGTGAACGTCGTTGTCGTCTACCCCCTCCCCAATAACTTCGACATGAGGGGGGACGTCGGACATGACATGAGGGGGGACGTCGGAAGTACATGAGGGGTGAGCGTCGTTGTCGTCTACCCCCTCCCCGATAACTTCGACATGAGGGGGGACGTCGGACATGACATGAGGGGTGAGCGTCGTTGTCGTCTACCCCCACCCCGATAACTTCGACATGAGGGGGGACGTCGGACATGTCATGTGGAATTTTTTTTGTTCATATAGAAAACTCCGGTAACATAGATTTATCAAGAATGCCCCCATTATGGATGTGCACAAGTTGATCCAATTTTTTTCTGATCTCATCTATATATATATTCTTCTATATGTCACGTTGTCTGTCAAAGTATTGAAGAAATCCATGGCTTCATCATTAGCCGGAAGTAACATGCGTATGATGCTACGAAGCTCTTCAAAGTTGTTTTGGAACGGAGTTCCGGATAGAATAATTCGCTTTTTGGTACGAATTTCAGCAAAGGCCTTCCAAATAGCGATATTCGGAAGGCTCTTGCTGAACTTCGTACAAAAAAGCTAATTAATTATCCTATCCGGGACTCCATTCCAAAACAATTTTGCAGAGCTTCGTACCATTATGCGCCTGTTACTTCCGGCTAATGATGAAGCCATGGTTTTCTTGAATCCTTTGACGCTAGACAATGTGACATATAGAAGGGTAGATGAGATCAGGAAAAATATGGACCATTTTCTGCACATCCAGAATGCCGCCATTTTGATAATTAAATCCCTTAAAGGTTAAGAGAATCCCTTGTTTGACATTCATGAGAGAGGCGGTCCGGACGTCGGACATTCATGTTTGTATATTAATTGCCATGTTGTAATATTTGTAGAAACTATGGATCCAAGAGACTTGGAACAAGAATAGTTGTTGGGGGACATAATCCACGGCGGACGTGATATCTTGTCGTTTCTCAACGACACCGATGGTCTGGAAGGAGAGGATGACGGCTCCGGTGATCGAACATTGGAGGAGGAAGGACATGATCATGATGGCTCCGGTGACCGAATGCCGGAGGAAGAATGAGACCATGATGACGGCTCCGGTGACCGAACGGAGGAGGGAGCTATTGCAAAGTCCGGCGAGGTATATATATTAATTAAGCCTGTGCTGACTAGCTAATTGATGCATTAATTGTTTTGGTATGTACATATATTAATTAACTCTTCTTTCTTCTTTTATAGCCCTCCGGATCGAGCCAAACTTCGGTAACGAGACAAGGCCCGAAGAAGAGGTTGCGCAAGGATGAAAGGTTCACGATCACAGCACTCGCGCACGATGGCCATCCGATTGAACCCAAGCGGACCAAGGACGCATTTTCTGCTCAGCGCGGAGCTATTGTTAGGGACTACATCCCGATCAGCATCAAGCAATGGAATAAGCCTAAGGACGGCGCCCCTGATGGTGATTATGTCACCGATAGACAGAAAGATGATATTTGGACTGCGTTGAAGGCAAATTTCACCCTACCGCCAGAGGAGGATCCGAATAAGCCAGTTATAGAGCCACTGGTCAAGGCGTGTGCTCTTAAGAAGATGGCAGATCTATTCAGGAGGTGGAAGAATGAGTTGAAATCAAAGTTTGTCGACAAAGGGAAGACTCCAAAATTCACCGGCCGATTTGAGAAGATAAGAGATCACTGGCCCGCATTTGTGGCCTACAAGACATCGGACAAGAGTAAGAAAATGTCAGAGACAAACAAGATCAATGCTGCAAAGAAGCAGTATCACCATCACACGGGGTCAGGTGGCTACCTCAAAGCCCGGCCATTGTGGGACAAAGCTGAGAATGACCTGATTGCTAAAAACATCGTACCACAGACTTGAACTGGCCAGACCGTTCAAGGACTTGGTTCTTCAGGGTTGGGGGAACTTTGGACCCTGAAACAGGGAAGTGCCGCTGGACGAACGAGCAACTTGCAATACCCATGAACAAGCTTCAGGAGTATATCACCGCAGCGCAGGAAGGGACGTTCATTCCCGACAGAGAGAAGGAATAGCTGACTGAGGCCCTAGGGAATGCTGAGCACCCTGGACGAACACGAGGCACACCAAGCTCCGTTCCGTGGAAGGTTGGGTTTCCCGACGCAGGCGGTTACAGAAGCCGGGAGAGAAAGAGGAAAGCGGAGCTGAGCGAAATTTAGAAGCTCAATGCAAGACTACAAAAGCTAGAGGAAGCTGAGAGCCAGCGAGCTGCCGGCCAACCATCTCAGCGGCACGAAGCTACCCCAGAAGCTACCCTGCCATCTTAGCGGAAAAGCAGCGTCGCTTCCACGGAGCCCGTTCAGCCTGACTTCACGTCTCCTAGCTACCCTGTGGATACTATCACGGAGGCTCAACATTGCGAGCTTATGACGAAATGCCGGAACCTCACTTTATTGGCGGCTGTCGGCTCTGTTGCACCTCCTCAACCCAACGGAACTTTTCACTGCCGTCCGATTCCACATGGCTATGTTGTTGTGATGGTGGATGAAGTAATGGAGGGATTTGCGGAGCTCGAGCTTGACCACTCTACAGGTGAAGGGGAGAATCGGCTGGGTCGTGCCCTGAGGAGTACATGTCTATGGCAGAAGGAGTACATCACGCTTCCAAACTGGATGCCTCCGCCTCCTCCTCCTCCTCCGGCGAGTCAAGGCACTCCGCCTCCTCCTCCTCCTCCTCCTCCTCCTCCTCCGGCGAGTGATCAGGGGACCCCGCCTCCATCTCCGGCTCCTCCGACGCGTGAGGGCACTCCGCCTCCTCCTTCGCCTACTCCGGCACATCGGAGCAGTACGCCTCCTCCTCAGCCTCGTTGGCAATGGCGGAAGACAGACGCCGCCGCCCCGGCTCCTCCGGCGCGTCGGAGCACTCCGCCTCCTTCTCCGCCTCATAAGCAACGATGGAAGAGAGACGCCGCCGCTCCGGCGGCTAGCAGTACAAGCAGAGGCGGGAGGGAATACAGATACAGTCCATCTCTCAAGCCTCTAGAAAAGTTAGCATATGAGAGGACCGAGTCTGAAAACGAGGAGATATGTCAGGACCAATTGAGGGCCCATTTTGCAAAGAAAACTCCACCTCCGAAGGAGAAGCTAGATCCGGTGAAAGTGAAGCGCACTATCGATGCCCTGAAGCGACCACCACCGCCTCCGCTGGATTCCAACTATGTCCGGATTATTAAAAAGACATATGAAGAAGCGCGGCGGTCGGGAAGTACTTCTAGTGATGCAAGGTTAGCAGAACGAAGAAGTGGGAAAACAATTCCCCAGCTCGGCGAACAGGAGAAGCAATCGTGCCCCCCGCTCAAGGTGTCTAGCGATATCGTCGCAAATCATCCGGGGATGGTGCCCGGTACCAATCCTGGTGATTACTTGGGGGATGATGTAATTTTTCAAACGGTTGAGGTAACAAAAGAAAAATATGAATACATGCACGGGAAGCCTCTCGTCAAACCTGATCATCCTCCTCTAACAACGATGATGTACAAATTGCATGAGTGGTACATGAAAACCTGCAGGGAGTCTGGGAGAGACACTATGTATATGGCAGTGAAACCAGAGCACGAATTCATTGGACTTCCCGTGATGCCTGTTGAATTTGTGGAGTTATTTCAGTTATACAATCAACTGGCCCTCGACAAACAACTCATGACTGCCTACTGTCTGTAAGTATTACTTCTATAGTTAAGTCTCTAGCTCAGCTCGTTCATTGCATGTATATATAATTATACTCACTATATTATGCAGATTAAAGATCGTCGAATGCAAAAAACTAGGAATCTTCGATGTTGGGTTCATTAGCCCAGATGCCGTAAATGAATGGATGGTACGAAACTCAATCAAAGAGACCGAGGAGAACTTGCTAAAGTCGTTCCTTATACATCAAAACAAAAGGGAAATACTCTTTCCTTACAACTTCAAGTGAGTGTTGTTGTCTTCTCTGTATACTCGGTTTCGCTTACTCGGGGTTAAGTAATGTAATTGATGAGTTGTATATGCGTGCGCAGTTTCCACTTTATTCTGCTATCCATTAAGCTTGACGGGGCATTAGTAACTGTCTTAGACTCGAGACGTAAAGATCCCGAGAATTATGCAGACATGACTGCAATGCTCCAGAAGTAAGTTCAGTCAATACCGGGACCATATCGGCATGCAACTTTTGTTAATTTCCTGATATCAAGTAATCATTTTCTTTGCCTGGCAGGGTTTGGAAGAAGTTCACCCAAAAGGTTCCCGGTCTAAACAAAGAGTTGCGATTTACGCACCCCCAAAGTAAGTAGTACTAGCTAGTTCCGCGCATCTCTAATTGATTCAAATTTTCATCAATATATCATTACCATGCTTGCTTATCAGTTTGATTGAACTCTATTCTCGTAAAGTGCTTGTACCAGAAAGAAGGGACTTCTTTATGTGCATACTACGTATGCGAGTTCATTCGCCACTCGACCTCTGAGCGGGGCTTCTCTGACAAACAATTTGAAGTACGTAAATAATATTCACAATTTTATTTTATATATTACCATCAATTGTGTTGAGTTTTATTCATATATATGCATGTATTGACCCCCTTCTTTAACTTAGATCTGGCAGATGCGGGATGAACTCCTACCACATGATCGCATACGAGCAATTCAAGAGGAATTGGCGGGATTCTTTCTTGACCACATCATACCTAAAGACGGAGAATACCATGCGGATTTGTGATTGGATCTTAGGTAGATGATGTTAGGGATTGTAAAAGATGTTATATTGTATATATGTAGTACCGTCGGATAGATATACGAAAACTTGTTGTTCGACCAATCTCTCGGAGAAAGAGAGGTCGATCACTTCTCTCTGTATATGTTCATGACGATCTTATGTACTTAATGGTTCCTTCCTTTGCTTACTAGCTAGCGTGTCGAGTTCTCTCTATAGTAGCTAGCGTCGACCAAGCACGGAGAAAGAGCGGACGCTTCTCTCTATTAGCTAGCTAACACAATATGAAACCCCTAAATTAACCCTACAAAACCCCCTAAACCCCCCCCCCCTTTAAAAAAAACAAAAACCCCAGCTCCTGCCAGATGCTGACACGTGGATGCCTTTTGGTCCCGGTTGGTGTTACCAACCAGGACTAAAGGTCCTCCTGCCTGGGCTCCCCGCAGCGGCCACGTGGAGGGTCTTTGGTCCCGGTTCGTAAGCAAACCGGGACTAAAGGTTTTGGGCTTTAGTCCCGACCCTTTAGTCCCGGTTCAAGAACCGGGACAAATGGGCCTCTGGAACCGGGACAAATGGGCCTTTTTCTACTAGTGTGTATCATTGAAGATGCTCCAAGACACGGAAAACACATAGTGAAACCGGTTCCAGGCGAAATCAGTATCTCTACCTAATCCTGGGATTTGGGCCGGGCTTTTCGGGGATGGCATGAAACCCGGCCGGCATGGTACAGTCCAAGGCACGGCACGGCATGACAAACCGGGTCAGGCTGGGCCTGAAAATTGAGAAATTGGGCGGCACGACCCGGCACGGTGATGTGGGTCATGCTTGGGCCGGCCCGGCCCGGTTGGCCCCGAAATCTCCGTAAACGCGTGTTGTGATCATTAGGAGAAGCTATATAATGTACTTATGTTCTTGTAAAAAATAATTAGGGCTTTTCAGATAAATATGTATTTTATATACTTCATAAGGTGCCTTAATTAGTGATTTAAAAAATTAGAAAATGCATGATCTTGATTTAAAATGATGAAGTGTAATATTAATTGTACTAAGCCATGCTTGGGCTGGCCCAGCCCGAAGGCGGCATGGCGGGCCATTGGGCCATGCTTGGGCTTCCCTTTGGCATGGCAGCACGGCACGGTAAGTAAACTTTATTCGTGTGTACGCTGTCCCGTAGCCTACGAGCCCGGGCAAGTGCCCAGGGTGGCCAGGCGCTGGCTCCGCCCCCACCGGTTTTAGAATCTCACTTGTCATGTGGCGTTCAAAGTCAGCCCTGTCAGCTTTGACTCGGTCAAACCAAACTATGGGACCCACCGATAGGATTATAATTATTTCAGAAATGGTTAACTGTTTTAATTAAGCTCTGGCCCCATTGGTGAGCGACTCATACCATCTGAGATGGGAATTAGCACTAACCTAGTCAACTAAAGGGCCGGGCCCACCTGGCAGTGAGCACGCAGGCACGGCTTCACGTGGGAGCAAGCTAGGGAGCAAAGCGCGGGCGCACAGGCATGCGGGAGCGACGGCATGGTCGACAGGGGCGACGGGAGGCTGCAGGGTGGCCGGAGCCGAGGCTGGCGGCGAGCTTCAGTGGTCGTGGATAGTGGTGCTAGGTGGGAGGGAGCTACGGGGCATGTGGGAGTTTGAGGAGAGAGGGGAAAGCACGAGGATCTCACCTTGACCATGATGTGCCGACGCTGAGGAACACGACAGCTACGTTCTCGTCGTCGGCAACGGACTGCAGAGCAGCCGCACGCGGTGGGGTAGACTCGGCGACGCGCTGCTCGAAGCAGATAGTGGCAGCAGATCCGTAAACGCCTAAGGATGGCGATGAAGCTGCGTGGAAGAGCTGGGGCGCAGCGACAACGACTAATCGGATGCAGCGGCACCCGGCCGGGGGCGAGGAAAGGCTACGGCTGTAGGATGCACGGGCCGCCGGTCGCGTTCTCTGTTGAAAGGATCGAGATGGCCCTAGAGGGGGTGAATTGGTCTCTACAAATTTGACCTCTTTTCTTGGCAAGATTAGGCTTTGCGGAATATAAATGTGAGCCTAATGAAGCTACGGTGAGTAAACAACCTACATGATGCTTGCAAGGTCAAAGGACCAAAGTAATACAGAAATGAACGAGCTAGGGTTAGGGATAACCGAAGACACGCGGAGACGAAGATGTATCCTGATGTTCACTCCCTTGGAGGGGAACACTAGTACATACCAGGGCTTTGGTCCAGGCCGGGCCAGCCCATTAGTCCCGGTTCACTCACGAACCGGGACCCATGGCTGCATTGGTCCCGGTTCGTGAGGCCAGGGCGCCGGCCGGGCCTCGTGGGCCATTGGTCCCAGTTCGTCTGACCCCTTTGGTCCCGGTTCCAGACACCAACCGGGACCAATGGGCTGGACTCCTGGCCCACAAGCATTGGTCCCGGTTTGTGGCTGGAACCGGGACCAAATGGGGTCCTTTAGTCCCGGTTCCAGCCACGAACCGGGACCAATGAGATGCCTATATATAACCCCCCCCCCCCCCCGCCAGCGAGCAGAGCACTCCACATTGCTCTGTTTTTCTGGCCGGCGAGGGGAGAGCTTTGTGGTGCTCTAGCTCACCTCCTATGCACATGAGGTGTTCGATGAAATGCCCGAGCCACACTTAAGCTTTCTCCTCTCGAAGCTCCTTGTCCAAGCTCCATTTTTCTCAAGATTTGTTTAGGTTTGGCGGTCCGTCCTGTCCCGTCCCCGTCCTCACCGCCGTTGATCGCCCGCGTCCATCTCGACGCCGGCACCACCGTGGTTAGTCTCTTCTTCTTATCTTCTTTCTAAAATAAAAAAGTTCTTACTTGTATCATTTAGATAGATACTTGTGTAATTTTCTTACTTTTATTATTGTTTGCTATTATATAGTGCCATGGTCATGGTATCCGCCCACGTCGGCCCTCGTCCGGTCTATGATTCGGATGTGGTATATATTATCTTTTATAACTATTTGTTTTATTTAGAGTTTATGACAATTATGCCGACCAACGTGACATAGATTTTTTAATCTAGGAGGTATGTGAACCGGAAATTCCAACCGACATAGAAATTCTTGTCGAGAAGTTAAATTTGGTTGAAAAAGAAAACAATTAATTGAAAGAAAAATTACAAAGAGTTGAAGAGGAGAAGATGAAGTTAGAGTTGCATGTTGCCGATGTCGTCGACGATGACAAGATCAAGATGGATGCAATGCGCTTGAAGATTAGAAAGATTAGAAAATATGCCATTCATACTGAGGCTTGGTATCGTTATGCCATTGGATCAATTGGTACCTTAGTTGCGGTTATGATCGCATTTGTTGTTGCATTTGAATTTTATAGTTTCAATGTATGTTTTAATTAGATGCTCTAGAGAGCTATATGTTGTTCAATAATGAGAACTATGTATGAACGTTATGTATTTATTTTGGTCACTACTGTAATAGGGCTTTAATGTGATGATGAATTTCTATTAATTTGGTCACTTCTCTATTCATGATATGCACGCAGATGAACTGGCAATGGATGTACGGTGACCGACGCACCTCCGAGTATATTGAGGGCTGCATAATTTTCTCGAAGCGGCTGAGGCAAACAAGCAGAATGATTTTATGCATTGTCCATGTACTGTCTGTGAGAAGACGAAGGCTTTCTCCAACTATAAAACCCTTCACTTCCACCTGCTTCAGAAGGGTTTTATGCCACACTATAATGTTTGGACCAAGCACGGAGAAAGAGGGGTTATGATGGAAGACAACGAAGAAGAAGAGGATGATGACAACTACTCGCCCCCTGAATACGGTGATGCTGCAATGGGGGAAGCTGAAGATGAAGAGGAACCAGACGATGTGCCCGATGATGATCTTCGCCGGGTCATTGTTGATGTGTAGAGAGAATGCGAAAGTGAAAGGGAGAAGTTGAAGTTCGATCGCATGTTAGAGGATCACAAAAAGGGTTGTACCCAAATTGCGAAGATGAAAACAGAAAGCTCGGTACCACACTGGAATTGCTGCAATGGAAGGCAGACAATGGTGTATCTGACAAGGGATTTAGTTCGCTACTGAAAATAATGAAGAAGAAGCTTCCAAAGGATAACGAATTGCCCGGTAGTACGTACGAAGCAAAGAAGGTTCTATACCCTCTAGGATTGGAGGTGCAGAAGATACATGCATGCCCTAATGACTGCATCCTCTACCGCGGTGCGTACGAGGATTTGAACGCATGCCCGGTATGCGGTGCATTGCGGTATAATATCAGAAGAGATGACCCTGGTGATGTTGAGGGCCAGCGTCCTGGGAAGAGGGTTCCTGCCAAGGTGATGTGGTATGCTCCTATAATTCCACGGTTGAAACGTCTGTTTAGAAACAAAAAGCATACCGAGTTGATGCAATGGCACAAAAAAGACCGTAAGAAAGACGGGAAGTTGAGAGCACCCGCTGACGGGTCGCAGTGGAGAAAGATCGAGAGAAAGTGGAGCAACTTTATAGGTGACCCGAGGAACGTATGGTTTGGTTTAAGTGCAGATGGCGTTAATCCTTTTGGGGAGCAGAGCAGCAAGCATAGCACATGGCCTGTGACTCTATGTATGTATAACCTTCCTCCTTGGTTGTGCATGAAGCGGAAGTTCATTATGATGCCAGTGCTCATCCAAGGCCCTAAGCAACCTGGCAATGACATTGATGTGTACCTAAGGCCATTAGTTGATGAACTTTTACAGCTATGGAATGGAAGAGGTGTACGTGTGTGGGATGAGAACGAACAGGAGGAATTTGACCTACATGCGTTGCTGTTTGTAACCATTAATGATTGGCCTGCTCTCAGTAACCTTTCAGGACAGACAAACAAGGGATACCACGCATGCACACACTGTTTAGATGACACCGACAATATATATTTGGACAAATGCAGGAAGAATGTGTACCTGGGGCATCGTCGATTTCTTCCGACCAACCATCAATGTCGAAAGAAAGGAAAGCATTTCAAAGGTGAGGTAGATCACCGGAAGAAGCCCGCCCTCCGTACTGGTCATCACATACTTGATATGGTCAATGATTTACAAGTAATATTTGGAAAGGGTCCTGGCGGACTATCTGTTCCGACTGACGATGGGACGCGCACCCATGTGGAAGAAGAAATCTATATTTTGGGACCTACCCTATTGGAAAGACCTAGAGGTCCGCTCTACAATCGACGTGATGCACTTGACGAAGAATCTTTGCGTGAACCTGCTAGGCTTCTTGGGAGTGTATGGGAAGACAAAAGATACACCGGAGGCACGGGAGGAACAGCAACGTGTGCATGAAGAAGATGGCATGCATCCAAAGCAGTATGAAGGTCCTGCCAGCTACGCCCTTACCAAAGAAGAGATGGAAATCTTCTTTCAATGCCTGCTCAGTATGAAGGTCCCGTCTGGCTTCTCGTCGAATATAAAGGGAATAATAAATATGGCAGAGAAAAAGTTCCAGAACCTAAAGTCTCATGACTGCCACGTGATTATGACGCAACTGCTTCCGGTTGCATTGAGGGGGCTTCTACCGGAAAACGTTCGATTAGCCATTGTGAAGCTATGTGCATTCCTCAATGCAATCTCTCAGAAGGTGATCGATCCAGAAATCCTGCCAAGGTTAAGGAGTGATTTGGTGCAATGTCTTGTTAGTTTCGAGCTGGTGTTCCCACCGTCCTTCTTCAATATCATGACCCACGTCCTAGTTCATCTAGTCGACGAGATTGTCGTTCTGGGCCCTGTATTTCTACACAATATGTTCCCCTTTGAGAGGTTCATGGGAGTCTTAAAGAAATATGTTCGTAACCGCGCTAGGCCAGAAGCAAGCATCTCCATGGGCCATCAAACAGAGGATGTCATTGGGTTTTGTGTTGACTTCATTCCTGACCTTAAGAAGATTGGTCTCCCTCAATCACGGTATGAGGGGAGACTGACTGGAAAAGGCACGCTAGGAGCAGACTCAATAATATGTAGGGACGGGCATTCTTGGTCTCAAGCACACTACACAGTTCTATAGAATTCTACCTTGGTGACCCCGTATGTCGATGAACACAAGAATATTCTGCGCTCCAAACACCTGGAGCAGTGTGACGACTGGATTACATATGAACACATCAGGACTTTCGGCAGTTGGTTGCAAACACGTCTCATGGGTGACAACACTGTTTCTGATGAGTTGTACTCGTTGGCCAGGGGACCATCTTCGATTGTATTGACTTACAAAGGGTACGAGATAAATGGGAATACATTTTACACGATCGCCCAAGATCAAAAGAGCAGCAACCAAAACAGCGGTGTCCGCTTTGATGCAGCAACCAATAGGGGAAAGGACACATATTATGGTTACATAGTGGACATATGGGAACTTGACTATGGACATGATTTCAAGGTCCCTTTGTTTCAGTGCAAATGGGTCAATCTGTCAGGAGGCGGGGTACAGGAAGACCCACAGTACGGAATCACAACAGTGGATCTCAACAATCTTGGATACACAGATGAACCATTCGTCCTAGCCAATAATGTGGCGCAGGTTTTCTATGTGAAGGACATGTCTACCAAACCGAGAAAAAGAGAAGATAAGGAAGCGAATACATCATACGATGAGCCAAAGCGCCACATAGTTCTTTCAGGAAAAAGAGACATCGTGGGATTGGAGGACAAGACAGACATGTCTGAAGATTATGAAAAGTTTCATGAAATTCCTCCCTTCAAAGTCAAGGCTGACCCAAGCACCCTCTTAAACGATGAAGATTATCCATGGTTACGGCGCAATAAGCAAACGACACAAGCGAAGAAAAAGTGAAGACTTTCTCTCCACAACTATATCATTGCAGTTACATGTGAACAAATGAAATGCCTTTTGTAACAGATGAGTTTTCGTATGAAAGCCTAATACTTCGAAAGAGATTGTCCGTTTTGTACACAAAGTGCATCCAGTTTTTGCCGTAACCCTCTCAACTCTTTATAACCTTGGGCGGTGAAGGTCGTACCAATCAGGAAGAAGCACACGGATCGTGTGTTTCTTTCAAGCGCTTGTGAGCTATTGGATCAACACTATAACAACTAGTCCCGGTTCGTGCTAGCAATCGGGACTAAAGAGGCACACGACCCTATATATAACCCACCTCTCGGACATGTTCGACACTTAGTGTGTGTACTCATTCGGATTCAAATCATTCGGATTCCCTGCATACGGTCCAACGGTGCATTTCATATTTCCACCGTTGGGCTGTATGCAGGGGAAACCGTGTGTTTTGTTGATCTATCTAGAAATCCTTTAGTTCTTCGACCGAATACAAATCATTTGGATTCCCTGCATACGGTCCGACGATGCATTTCATATGCGGGCACTCACGAGCCACCGTCGGGCTGTATGCAGGGGAAACCGTGTGTTTTGTTGATCTATCTAGAAATCCTTTAGTTCATCGACCGAATACAAATCATTCGGATTCCCTGCATACGGTCCGACGGTGCATTTCATATGCGGGCACTCATGAGCCACCGTCGGGCTGTATGCAGGGGAAACCGTGTGTTTTGTTGATCTATCTAGAAATCCTTTCATTTTCCGACGGTATATTTCATTTTTCCAACTCCAGTTTTACAAAGACACTTCGAAAGAAACAAAAGACAAATAGAAAGGATGATGCTCAATTATCCGTTTTGTACACGAAGTGCATCCAGTTTTTGCCGTAACCCTCTTAACTTTTTATAACATGCTATGTGGGTGAAATGATGATACCATGCCAACTTTCAACCTTTTCAGAGTTCATTTGAAGTGCTTTTTAATTTCAGGGTTATTTAGCTCAAAAAAATCAGTAAGTGCATGAAAAATACCAAATGAAGTCAGAAAGGGTTGAAAATTGATGATGTGGCTTTAAATGGTGCATTTTAAACACACAAAAAGTATGGAGTTCAAATAAGTTCAAAAAAATGAAATCCCTTTGTAACAGATGAGTTTCCGTCTGAAACCATGATACTTCGAAAGAGATTGTCCATTTTGTACACGAAGTGCATCCAGTTTTTGCCGTAACCCACTCAACTTTTTAGCACATGCTATGTGGGTGAAATGATGATACCATGCCAACTTTCAACCATTTCAGAGTTCATTTGAAGTGCTTTTTAATTTCAGGGTTATTTAGCTCAAAAAAATCAGTAAGTGCATGAAAAATACCAAATGAAGTCAGAAAGGGTTGAAAATTGATGATGTGGCTTTGAATGGAGCATTTTGAACACACAAAAAGTATGGAGTTCAAATAATCTCAAAAAAATGAAATCCCCTTGTAACAGATGAGTTTCCGTCCGAAACCGTGATACTTCGAAAGAGATTGTCCATTTTGTACACGAAGTGCATCCAGTTTTTGCCGTAACACACTCAATTTTTTAGCACATGCTATGTGGGTGAAATGATGATACCATGCCAACTTTCAACCTTTTCAGAGTTCATTTGAAGTGCTTTTTAATTTCTTTCAAAACATCGTGGGAGTGGAGTTCAAAAAAGAATCAACTAAAAAGCTTTTATAAACCTCTAGTAATTTTGAAACTATAATTATATAAAAATTATGCAACTAAAGTTATCAAAGTATTTTTTGTTCAAAACATTAATAGCAAAAAGAATATAATGATAAAACACACTGGAAATAAATAAAGCAAAAAATAAAACAAAAATAAATAAAGCCAAAAACAAAACAAAATAATGGAAATTATGCAACTAAAATTATCAAAGTATTTATTTGTTAAAAAGAATGAACTAAAATAACAGAAGAAAAATACTGGAAAAAAATTAAAAAAATAAATAAAGCAAAAAACAAAACAATAATACTGGAAAAAAATAAAACAAATGCCGTGCAAGGCCATTGGTCCCGGTTGGTGGCACCAACCGGGACCAATGCCCACCTTTGGTCCCGGTTGGTGGCACCCACCGGGACCAATGCCCACCTTTGGTCCCGGTTGGTACCACTAACCGGGACCAAAGGTCTCTGCTTCCCGCCCTTTGGGCTGCTGAAAAGAGACCTTTGGTCCCGGTTGGTGGCACCAACCGGGACCAAAGGTGGCATTGGTCCCAGTTGGTGGTACCAACCGGGACCAAAGGTTGTTGCTATATAACCAAGACTTAGGAAATTTCGCCCCACCCACCATTCTTCTCTCCACGCCGCCAGGCTGCTGCTGCTGCCCTCGACGCCGTCGCCTCCCCGAGCCGCCCCGAGGTTGCCGTCGCCGTCGCCGCCCGCTCCTCGTCGCCGTCGCCGCGCGCCGCCCCGAGCCCGCCGTCGTCGTCCCCGTCGCCGCGCGCCGCCCCGATCCCGCCGTCGTCGTCCCCGTCCCCGTTGCTGCCCTCGTCGCCGCCCCGTCCCCGTCGCCTCCCCGTCGCCGTGCCGCCCCGTCGCCGCCCCGTCGCCTCCCCGTCGCCGCCCCGTCGCCTTCCCGTCCCCGCCCCGTCGCCGCCCCGTTGCTGCCACCAGTGAGCCCCCCCTTTCCCATGGTCCCTGCTCGGATACGGCGACACGGACACGGACACGGACACGGATACGGATACGGCGACACGGACACGCATACGGCGACACGGACACGGATACGGCGACACGGACACGGACACGGACACGGATACGGCCACACGGACACAGATACGGTGACACGGACACAGAGACGGACACGGACACGGACACAGACACGGATACGGCGACACGGACACACGAAAAATAACGAGAAAGAGATCGCCCCCTGCCCGATAACTTCGACATGAGGGGGGGGGGGGTCGATATACATTTTTTTCCATGTATGTATGTCGTTGTCGTTGAGTTAAAGAAAGAAAAATAATGAAAATATGTCATGAGTTAATGAAAATATATAATATATGTATGTGGCTATGTATGTAAAGATGGATAGCATTTTTTTCCATGTATGTATGTCGTTGTCGATATACCCCCTCCCCGATAACTTCGACCTGAGGGGTGGGGGTCGATATACATTTTTTTTCATGTATGTATGTCGTTGTCGTTGAGTTAAAGAAAGAAAAATAATGAAAATATGTCATGAGTTAATGAAAATATATAATATATGTATGTGGCTATGTATGTAAAGATGGATAGCATTTTTTTCCATGTATGTATGTCGTTGTCGATATACCCCCTCCCCGATAACTTCGATATGAGGGGGGGGTCGATATACGCCCTCCCCGATAACTTCGACATGAGGGGGGGTCGATATACCCCCTCCCCGATAACTTCGACATGAGGGGGGGGGTCTATATACCCCCTCCCCGATAACTTCGACATGAGGGGGGGTCGATATACCCCCCTCCCCGATAACTTCGACATGAGGGGGGGTCGATATACCCCCCTCCCCGATAACTTCGACATGAGGGGGGGGGTCGATATACCCCCCTCCCCGATAACTTCGACATGAGGGGGGGGGGGTCGATATACCCCCCTCCCCGATAACTTCGACATGAGGGGGGGGTCGATATACCCCCCTCCCCGATAACTTCGACATGAGGGGGGGGGTCGATATACCCCCCTCCCCGATAACTTCGACATGAGGGGGGGGGGTCGATATACATTTTTTCCATGTATGAATGTCGTTGTCGTTGAGTTAAAGAAAATAAAATAATGAAAATATGTCATGAGTTGTCGAGGCCACCCCAAACCCTAGAAGTATTGTCGAGGCCACCCCAAACGGGACGTCGGACATTCATGAGAGAGGCGGTCTGGACGTCGGACGACATTCATGTTTGTATATTAATTGCCATGTTGTAATATTTGCAGAAACTATGGATCCAAGAGACTTGGAACTAGAACAGTTGTTGGGGGACATAATCCACGACGGACGTGATATCTTGTCGTATCTCAACGACACCGATGGTCTGGAAGGAGAGGATGATGGCTCCGGTGATCGAACAATGGAGGAGGAAGGACATGATCATGATGGCTCCGGTGACCGAATGCCGGAGGAAGAAGGAGACCATGATGACGGCTCCGGTGACCGAACGGAGGAGGGAGCTGTTGCAAAGTCCGGCGAGGTACATATATTAATTAAGCCTGTGCTCACTAGCTAATTGATGCATTAATTGTTTTGGTATGTACATATATTAATTAACTCTTCTTTCTTCTTTTATAGCCCTCCGAATCGAGCCAAACTTCGGTAACGAGACGAGGCCCGAAGAAGAGGTTGCGCAAGGAAGAAAGGTTCACGATCACAGCACTCGCGCACGATGGCCATCCGATTGAACCCAAGCGGACCAAGGACGCATTTTATGCTCAGTGCGGAGCTATTGTTAGGGTCTACATCCCGATCAGCATCAAGCAATGGAATAAGCCTAAGGACGGCGCCCCTGATGGTGATTATGTCACCGATAGACAGAAAGATGATCTTTGGACTGCGCTGAAGGCAAATTTCACCCTACCGCCAGAGGAGGATCCGAATAAGCCAGTTATAGAGCCACTGGTCAAGGCGTGTGCTCTTAAGAAGATGGCAGATCTATTCAGGAGGTGGAAGAATGAGTTGAAATCAAAGTTTGTCGACAAAGGGAAGACTCCAGAATTCACCGGCCGATTTGAGAAGATAGGTGATCGCTGGCCCGCATTTGTGGCCTACAAGACATCGGACAAGAGTAAGAAAATGTCAGAGACAAACAAGATCAATGCTGCAAAGAAGCAGTATCACCATCACACGGGGTCAGGTGGTTACCTCAAAGCCCGGCCATTGTGGGACAAAGCTGAGAATGACATGATTGCTAAAAACGTCGTACCACAGACATTGAACTGGCCAGTCCATTCAAGGACTTGGTTCTTCGGGGTTGGGGGAACTTTGGACCCTGAAACAGGGAAGTGCCGTTGGACGAATGAGCAACTTGCGATACCCATGAACAAGCTTCAGGAGTATATCGACGCAACGCAGGAAGGGACGTTCATTCCCGACAGAGAGAAGGACGAGCTGACTGAGGCCCTAGGGAATGCTGAGCACCCTGGACGAACACGAGGCACACCAGGCTCCGTTCCGTGGAAGGTTGGGTTTCCCGACGCAGGCAGTTACAGAAGCCGGGAGAGAAAGAGGAAAGCGGAGCTGATCGAAATTCAGAAGCTGAATGCAAGACTACAAAAGCTAGAGGAAGCTGAGAGCCAGCGAGCTGCCGGCCAACCATCTCAGCGGCACGAAGCTACCCCAGATGCTACCCCGCCATCTCAGCGGAGAAGCAGCGTCGCTTCCACGGAGCCCATTCAGCCTGACTTCACGGCTCCTATCTACCCCGTGGATACTATCACGGAGGCTCAACATTGCGAGCTCATGACGAAATGCCGGAACCTCACTTTCAAGGCGGCTGTCGGCTCTATTGCACTTTCTCAACCCAGCGGAACTTTTCATTGATCACCGATTCCACATGGCTATGCTGTTGTGATGGTGGATGAAGTAATGGAGGGATTTGAGGAGCTCGAGCTTGACCTGTCTACAGGTGAAGGAGAGAATAAGCTGGCTCGTGCTCTGAGGAGTACATGTCTATGGCAGAAGGAGTACATCAAGCTTCCAAACTGGACGCCTCCGCCTCCTCCTCCTCCTCAGGCGAATCAGGGCTCTCCGCCTCCTCCTCCTCCTCCTCCGGCGAGTGATCAGGGCACACCGCCTCCTTCTCCGGCTCCTCCGACGCGTGAGGGCACTCCGCCTCCTCCTTCGCCTATTCCAGCACGTCGGAGCAGTACGCCTCCTCCTCAGCCTCGTAGGCAACGGCAGAAGACAGATGTCGCCGCTCCGGCTCCTCCGGCGCATCGGAGCACTCCGCCTCCTGCTCCGCCTCTTAAGCAACGACGGAAGAGAGACGCCACCGCTCCGGCGGCTAGCAGTACAAGAAGAGGCGGGAGGGAATACAGATACGGTCCATCTCTCAAGCCTCTGGAAAAGTTACCATATGAGAGGACCGAGTCTGAAAACGAGGAGATATGTCAGGCCGAATTGAGGGCCCATTTTGCAAAGAAAACTCGACCTCCGAAGGAGAAGCTAGATCCGGTGAAAGTGATGCGCAATATCGATGCCCTGAAGCGACCACCACCGCCTCCGCCGGATTCCAACTTTGACCGCTGTGTTAAAAAGACATATCAAGACGCGCGGCGGTCGGGAAGTACTTCCAGTGATGCAAGGTTAGCAAAACGAAGAAGTGGGAAAAAAATTCCCCAGCTCGGCGAACAGGCGAACCAATCGTGCCCCCCGCTCAAGGTGTCTAGCGATATCGTCGCTAATCATCCGGGGATGGTGCCCGGTACCAATCCTGGTGATTACCTGAGCGATGATGTACAGTTTGAGCCGTTGGAGGTGGACGAATTCAGTTACCTGTACGGGCGGCCTCTCGTCAAACCTGATCATCCTCCTCTAACAACGATGATGCGAACATTGCATGAATGGTACATGAAAACATGCCGGGAGTCTGGGAAGGATGCTTTGACGCTGATAATTAAAGAGGAGCACGACCTCATTGGAATGGATCAGTTGAATGTTGAATTTGAGGAGATATTCCAGTTATACAATCAAAAGGCCCTCGACATAACAATCATGACTTGCTACTGTCTGTAAGTACTACTTTTGTAATTAAGTCTCTCTATATATATAGCTCAGCTCTTTCATTGCATGTATATATAATTATCCTCACTATATTATGCAGATTGAAGATCGTCGAATGCAGAAAAGCACAAATCTATGACATTGGGTTCATTAACCCAAATATCATACATGAGTTTACGGTTAAAAACAATGTCACACAAACCGAGGACAACTTGCTACAATCGTTGCTTAAAAATCAAAACAAAGGGACAATACTCTTTCCTTACAACTTCAAGCGAGTGTTACTGTATTGTGCATATTCGGTTTCCCTTATTACTCGAGGTTATAGTAATGTAATTGATGAGTTATGCATGCGTGCGCAGTTTCCACTTTATTCTGCTAGAGATTAAGCTTGAGCGGGGAGTAGTAATCGTCTTAGACTCGAAACGTAAAGATCCCCAGGAATATGCGGGCATGACTGAAATGCTCCAGAAGTAAGTTCAATCGATCATTATCGCATCATATCGGCAACTTTGTTCATTTCCTGATATCAAGTAATTATTTTCTTTGTCTGGCAGGGTTTGGAAAGAGTTCACCACAATTGTTCCGGCACTGCCGAGGGAGCTGCGATTTACACACCCAAAAGTAAGTACTACTAGCTTCATCGATACCATTTATCATGCTTGATTATCAGTTTGATTGAACTCTATTTCTCGTAAAGTGCTTGTGGCAGGAAAAAGGGAATGATTTTTGTGGATACTACGTTTGCGAGTTCATCTACAATGCGACGACCCCTAAGCGGGGCTACTCTGAAAAACAATTTCAAGTGCGTAAGCAATAATATTCACAATTTTATTTTTTTACCATGATTTGTGTTGAGTTTCATTCATATATATGTATTGACCCCCTTCTTCAAATTAGATGTGGCAGATGTGGGATGAACTCCTACCACATGATCGCATACGAGCAATTCAAGAGGAATTGGCGGGATTCTTTCTTGACCACGTCATAAATAAAGCCGGAGAATACCATGTGGAATTTGACATTAAATGTTAGGGATTGTAAGAGATCTTATATTGTATATATGTAGCTAGTAGCGTCGGATAGATATACGAAAACTTGTTGTTCGACCAATCTCTCGGAGAAAGAGAGGTCGATCACTTCTCTGTGTATATGTTCATGACGATCTTGTGTACTTAATGGTTCCTTCATTTGCTTACTAGCTAGCGTGTCGAGTTCTCTCTATAGTAGCTAGCGTCAACCAAGCACGGAGAAAGAGAGGACACTTCTCTCTATTAGCTAGCTAACACAATATGAAACACCTCAATTAACCCTACAAACCCCCCTAAACCCCCCCCCCCTTTAAAAAAAACAAAAACCCTAGTGCCTTTTGGTCCCGGTTGGTGTTGCCAACCGGGACTAAAGGTCCTGCCTTTTGGTCCCGGTTGGTGTTACCAACCGGGACTAAAGGTCCTCCTGCCTGGGCTCCCAGCACCGGCCACGTGGAGCCCCTTCTGTCCCGGTTGGTAAGCGAACCTGGACTAAAGGTTTTGGGCTTTAGTCCCGACCGTTTAGTCCCGGTTCCAGAACCGGGACAAATGGCCCTCTGGAACCGGGACAAATGGCCCTTTTTCTACTAGTGGAGCTAATCACTGTTCGAGACGTGGAAACCACAAAGGCTTCCTACACCACAATGGCTCACTTTATTCTCCTTGAGATATCACCACAATGGCAACTCCCAACCACTCGTGGTAGACCTTGAGGGGGCCTCCAAACCTTTACAAACAATGGGGCAAATCACAACTTGATTTCTCACCGGTAACTCCTACCGCCTAGGAGTCTCCAACCTCCAGGAGTAACAAGATCAAAGGGGAAAGCTTGGAACTTGCTAAAATAATGAAATCGGTTGGTCAAGAGAGAGAGAGAGAGAGAGGAATAATGGATATGAGCTTGGGTGGAATCCTCTCTCAAATCTCTCACAAATCCCTCAAGGAATCAAAGATTTATGGTTGGGGGAAAGTGGCACTAGTAGAAAATCGGCCTTTCGTTCTAGCCCGATCCGAGCATTAGTCCCGGTCGCGTTACTATTGTGAGCATTAGTCCCGGTTCCAGTGGCTAGGACGCCGGACGGGGCTTGGCTGGCATCAGTCTCGGTTCGAATGGGACCTTTAGTCCCAGTTGCAGACACCAACCGGGACTAAATGGGTTGCTGCAGGACCGGGACCCTTTAGTCCCGGTTGGTGTCTCGAACCGGGACTCAAGGTCTGTCTTCAGTCCCGGTTTTAGACACCAACCGGGACTACAAGTTTTCCTATACATACCCTCGACCCTGCCCGCCCTCTCCTTTGTTTTTTCCTCATAGAAGGTGGGAGGTTTGTGCTACTTTGTGTTCTCTTCCTATGCACAAGAGGTGCTCGATGAAATGCCTGAGAGCATGATGCCATTGATATGAGGTGCTCGAGCCACACTTAAGCTTTCTCCTCTTTCTTCTCCTTTGTTCTTCCTCCAAGCTCTCGTCCCCGTCCTCACCGTCGTCGATAGCCCGCGCCGATCTCGTCGCCGGCACCACCGTGGTGAGCCTCTTGTTCTTATCTATTTTTTCTAAACAAAAAATCTTACTTGTATGATTTAGATATAGTTACTTGTATAATTTTCTTACTTGTATTATTGTTTGTTATTATATAGTGCCATGGTTTTTATATCCGTCCTCGTCGGCTCTCGTCCGGTCTATGATTCGGATGTGGTATATTATATTTTATAACTATTTGTTTCATTTAGTTTTTATGACAATTATGCCGACCAACTTGACATAGATATTTTTACGTAGGAGGTATGTGAACCGGAAAATCCAACTGACCCTCTTGTCGAGAGGTTAAATTTAGTTGAAAAAGAAAACAATTATTTGAAAGAAAAATTAAAAAGAATTGAAGAAGAGAAGATGAAATTGGAGTTGCATGTTGCCGATGTCGTCGATCTACACAAGATCCAGATGGATGCACTGCGCTTGATGATTAGAAAGATTAGAAAATATGACATTGATAAAGAGGCTTGGTATCATTATGCTGTTGGATCAATTGTTACCTTAGTTGCGATTTTGATCGCATTTGTTGTTGCATTTAAATGTTTTACATAGTTGTATGTTAGTTTCATTGTATGTTTTAGATGCTCTAGATAGTTGTATGTTGTTTTATGAGAACTATGTATGAACTTTATGTATTTATTTTTGCAGTAATAACATTTGATCACTACTGTACTTTGGTTTTAATGTGATGAACTTGTATTAATTTGGTCATTTCTCTATTCATGATGTTCTATAATGGTTTTTGATATACTTAATTATATAATGCAGATGAACCGGCAATGGATGTACGGTGACCGACGCACTGCGAGTACATTATGGGCCTGCATAATTTTATCGGTGTGGCTGAGGCAAACAGTCTGAATGGTTTTATGTGTTGTCCATGTGTTGTCTATCGGAATGATAACGCTTACTCTTCCTCGAAAATCCTTCACACCCACCTGCTTAAGTCTGGTTTCATGCCCAGCTATAATTGTTGGACCAAGCTTGGAGAAAGAGGGGTTATGATGGAAGACAATGAAGAAGAAGAGGATGATGACAACTATCCTATGTTCCCTGAATACGGTGATACTGCAATGGGGGAAGCTGAAGATCAAGAGGCACCAGATGTGTCCGCTGATGATCTTCGCCAGGTCATAGTTGATGCACAGAGAGAATGCGAAAGTGAAAAGGAGAAGTTGAAGTTGCAGCGCATGTTAGAGGATCACAAAAAATTATTGTACCCAAATTGAGAAGATGGCAACACAAAGCTTGGTACCACACTAGAATTGCTACAATGGAAGGCAGAGAATGGTGTATCTGACAAGGGATTTGAAAAGTTACTGAAACTGATGAAGAAGAAGCTTCCAAAGGATAATGAATTGACTGACAATACGTACGAAGTAAAGAAGGTTCTCTGCCCTCTAGCATTAGAGGTGCAGAAGATACATGCATGCCCTAATGACTGCATCCTCTACCGCGGTGAGGAGTACGAGAATTTGAATGCATGCCCGGTATGCGGTGCATTGCGGTATAAGATCAGACGAGATGACCCTGGTGATGTTGAGGGCGAGTGCCCCAGGAAAAGGGTTCCTGCCAAGGTGACGTGGTATGCTCCTATAATACCACGGTTTAAACGTCTGTTCAGAAACAAAAAGCATGCCAAGTTGTTGCGATGGCTCAAAAAAGACCGTAAGAAAGACGGGATGTTGAGAGTACCCGCTGATGGGTCGCAGTGGAGAAAAATCGAGAGAAAGTGGCCGGAGTTTGCAGATGACGCAAGGAACTTATGGTTTGGTATAATTATAGATGGCATGAATCCTTTTGGGGAGCAGAGCAGTAGTGATAGCACCTAGCCTGTGACTCTATGAATCTATAACCTTCCTCCTTGGTTGTGCATGAAGCGGAAGTTCATTATGATGCCAGTGCTCATCCAAGGCCCTAAGCAACCTGGCAAAGACATTGATGTGTACCTAATTAAGGCCATTAGTTGAAGAATTTTTACAGTTATGGGATATAAAAAGTGTACGTGTGTGGGATGAGCACAAACAGCAGGAATTTGACCTACGAGCGTTGTTGTTTGTAACCATCAATGATTGTCCTGCTCTTAGTAACCTTTCAGGACAGACAAACAAGGGATACAATGCATGCACGTACTGTTTAGATGAGACTGAAAGTATATATTTGGATAAATGTAAGAAGAATGTATACCTGGGATATCGTCGATTTCTTCCGACCACGCATCCCTTAAGAAAGAAAGGCAAGCATTTAAAAGGTGAGACAGATCACCGGAAGAAGCCTGTCCACCGTACTGGTGATGATATATTTGATATGGTCAAGGATTTAAAATTAATCTTTGGAAAGGGTCCTGGCGGACAATCTGTTCTGAATGACGCTAACGGACACGCACCCATGTGGAAGAAGAAATCTATATTTTGGGAGCTACCCTATTGGAAAGTCCTAGAGGTCCGCTCTGCAATCGACGTGATCCACATGACGAAGAATCTTTGCGTGAACCTGCTAGGCTTCTTGGGCGTGTATGGGAAGACAAAAGATACACCGGAGGCACGGGAAAATCAGCAACATATGAACGAAAATACGACATGCATCCAAAGCAGTATCAAGGTCCTGCCAACTACGCACTTACCAAAGTAGAGAAGGAAATCTTTTTTGAATGTCTGCTCAGTATCAAGGTCCCATCTGGCTTCTCGTCAAATATAAAGGGAATAATAAATATGGCAGAGAAAAAATTTCAAAACCTAAAGTCTCATGACTGCCACATGATTATGACGCAATTGCTTCCGGTTGCATTGAGGGGGCTTCTACCAAAAAATGTAATTTCTTAGAAGGTAATCGATCCAAAAATCCTACCAAGGTTACAGAATGATTTGGTCCAATGTCTTGTCAGTTTCGAGTTGGTGTTCCCACCATCCTTCTTCAATATTATGACGCACGTCCTAGTTCATCTAGTCATAGAGATTGCCATTCTGGGTCCTGTATGTAACACAATATGTTCCCCTTTGAGAGGTTCATGGGAGTCTTAAAGAAATATGTTCATAACCGTGCTAGGCCAGAAAGAAGCATCTCCAAAGGCTATGGAACATAGGAGGTTATTGAGTTTTGTATTGACTTTATTCCTGATCTTAAGCCGATTGGTGTTCCTCAATCGCGGCATGAGAAGAGACTGAGTGGAAAAGGCACGCTAGGACTAAAAGCAATAATATGTAGGGACGGGCATTCTTTCACTCAAGCACACTACACAATTCTACAAAGTTCTATCTTGGTGGCCCCGTATATCGAGGAACACATGGATATTGTACGCTCCAAGAACCCGGAGCAGTCTGACCCTTGGATTAAACGAACACACATGGCGACTTTCGACGGTTGGTTGCAAACACAGCTCACGAATAACACCACTGTTGGAGATGAGCTATACTTGTTGGCCAGGACACGATCTTCGACTGTATTGACTTTCCAAGGATACGAGATAAATGGGAATACATTTTACATGATCGCCCAAGATAAAAAGAGCACCAACCAAAACAGTGGTGTCCGCTTTGATGCAGCAAACACCAATAGGGAAAAGGACACATATTATGGTTACATAGAGGAGATATGGGAACTTGACTATGGACCTTCTTTTAAGGTCCCTTTTGTTTCGGTGCAAATGGGTCAATCTGACAGGAGGCGGGGTAAAGGTAGACCCGCAGTACGGAATGACAACAGTGGATCTCAACAATCTTGGGTACACAGACGAACCATTCGTCCTAGCCAATGATGTGGCGCGGGTTTTCTATGTGAAGGACATGTCTACCAAACCGAGAAAAAGAAAAGATAAGGAAGAAAATACATCATACGACAAGCCAAAGCGCCACATAGTTCTTTCAGGGAAAAGAAACATCGTGGGAGTGGAGGACAAGACAGACATGTCAGAAGATTATGAAAAGTTTGATGAAATTCCTCCCTTCACAGTGAAGACTGACCCAAGCATCCTGTTAAATGATGAAGATTCTCCATGGTTACGGTGCAATCATAAGCAAGGGACACACGTGAAGAAAAAGTTTTATACCCCAAGACCCCACTCTGGGATGTGACCGGCGGCTTCACCGTCATCACTTTCTCTCTAGTGAGTTTCCGGACTTATAGCTGGAAAGTCCCACTTCGGACAAACCGGAGGGAATCTTTGTAAGAGCTAGGGTATATATGTGTTTTGGGTGTTATGAATCATTATTAAGTTATGAATTTTCATGACCATCTGGCAATGTGGTAAAAATTTGAGATCAATGGGAGAAAGTTGCCAATGTAACTTTGTCAAACCCTAGAGATGGGAAGAATTGGTTTTGGCATACTTTGAGCAAGCTAATTTATTCTCCTTGATGCACCACTTGGCCTAGATGAATATTGAGACCATTTTTAGCAGGTGTACCAAGTTTGAGCTCATTTGGACATGTTTAGCAATGTAAAGTTGCTCAAACTAGAAAATGGACAGAGATGGTTTTGACGGAATTTGATGATGTTATCTTGTTCTCCAACACATGAGACTTGGCAAGATCATTAAATATGGCATTTGTGATATGCTAGAATTTTTTTGGAATTTATCATGAATATTTCCTTTTGTAAATATTTTAAAATGAAAATTAAAACTCCTCATGTTGACTAACAGAAACATAATATAATTTGGCAAAAGAATAACAAGAAAAGATAAACTAAAATAATTAAAACAAAGGAAAAAGTTATAAAACTAAAAGAGCTAAACATAATCTGTTTTTGATTAAAACACCTATTTAAAATATCCTAAAATATCCTGAAAAGGTCTAAAACTAAAAGAGCTAAACGAAAAATAGATTTAGTCCCTGTTGGAGGCTCCACTCGGGACTAAAGGCCTAAGCTTTCGCGCCCTTTGGGCTGCTGAAATTTAGTTTTAGTCCCGGTTGGTGGCTCCGCCCGGGACTAAAGGTAGGCCTGTAGTCCCGCTTTGTGGCACCAACCGGAACAAAAGACCCTGGGGGTATTTAACCGCGCCTTCTCCCTCCCCCCAATCTTCCTCTCCATTTTCTCCCTCCCCCGACGACGACGCCGCCAGGCTGCCGAAGATCGCCGTCATCCGAGCCGTCCCCGAGCCCGCTGACCGTCGCCGGACCTCCTCGCCCTCCTCCTCGAGCCTCGCCGCCCCCGCTCCTCGTCGCCGGACCTCCTCACCCTCCTCCCCGAGCCTCGCCGCCCCCGCTCCTCAATGCCGAACCACCACGAGACGTCGCCAGGCCCGCTAACCGTCCCTGCAGCTTTGCCGTGAGCTCCTGCTCCCATCCCCTCTCTCTCCCCTCGGTCATATGAAATGTCATCAAGCAAATCACCGCGTGGATTTAGAGTTCTCTTTATTTTGACTCGTCGGAGTGATTCAGTTGCAGAAATCTAATGAGCTGAGCTATTTTCCTCTACTAGGAGTGATGTTTACGGGGCATGTTTGCTGATTCATTTGCATACAGTTGCTGAGCTGATTTATTTTACATCCTTGATTGGACAAAATAGTACTTGCTCCGTCCTGAATTAGTTGTCATAAATTTGTCTAGATACAAACGTGTCTAAATACATCACAAATCTATGACAAATAATTTAGAAAAGAGATAATATTTAGAAGCTCTATCCAACATTATCTTTGCCACTACTTGGACTTTAGGAGAAGAAAACTGTTGAATTATAGATGGACTTAGGCCTACGTAATAATTTCTGATTAATGTCTAATGTCCTTGTAGGTGTATGATAGGTGGTGGGAAGTTTAGTACCATCTTGCTAATTATGAAGGGTTGAGATCCTTTTATAAGGGCTGCTCTACCACTAAACATTTGGAGCTTGGAAAAACAAGTGGTACACGCGCTGCTTCTCCTCCGCCGCCCGCCTCGTCACGACTTTTATTTTTGTCGAGTCGCTAACAGAAGTGCCACTGTCTAAGACGTTGGACCGTGTGCTATTCACGGAGTTGGTCGTGGGCCTATATATTGGATACATTCGCCAGTGCTGCCAACACACTCACTCCGGCGCCAGAAACGGTGCGCCCTCCTGCTGGCCGCCGCGGCGCCACCCCCGCGCTCGCTGGTGCTGGCCATCTCCCCCTCGTGGCCTCGCCTAAGCTCCTGCTTGCTGCAGTGCTGGCGCGCCGCTAGGGTTCTTCTTTTCTCACGTGACTCTTGGATCGAGCGAGGGCGTGGCGACTTGGACGACTGGATCGAGCAAGCATGAGCGATCGAGGTTGTGCGCGTGCGTGCGCCTGTGGGCTGATGAGGTTGGTTAGGGCCGGCCCGATAAGGTGTCCATTTTACATCGCAGGCCAACAAAATGTTTGACGATTATTATTAGCATTCAGACAAATCAGATCGATGTATATTTAACCGCGCCTTCTCCCTCCCCCCAATCTTCCTCTCCGTTTTCTCCCTCCCCCGACGACGACGCCGCCAGGTTGCCGGAGATCGTTGTCATCCGAGCCGTCCCCGAGCCCGCTGAGCCTCGCCAGACCTCCTCGCCATCCTCCCCGAGCCTCGCCGCCCCCGCTCCTCGTTGCCGGACCTCCTCGTCGTCCTCCTCGAGCCTCGACGCCCCCGCTCCTCGACGCCGAACAACCACGAGACGTTGCCAGGCCCGCTGACCATCCCTGCAGCTTCGCCGTGAGCTCCTGTTCCCAACCCCTCTCTCCCTTCGGTTGATTTCGCCCCCGTTGTCCACCGCGGCCGAAGCTCGCCGCCGCCGTGTTTCATCACCGGCGTTCGCCCTGCCCCCGCTCCTACAGCCCAGAAGCCAAACCCGAGCTGCTGCCGCCGCTTACCTCGTCGCCGTGCTCATCTCCGGCGACCCCGCGACCTCCTGGAGTTTTACTTGCTTTTTTGGAGCCTGGCATGTAAAATTTATTCTACAAAATCTACGAATTTTGCTATGTCATTAGTTGTCATCATTTTAGAAAAAATAGGAAAGTGAATTTTTCATCACATGAAAAGATAACAGAAAAATTGGAGTTTTGTTGGTCCACTATGTAGTTTTGCCAACAAAGTCATACAAAAAACATAGTTGCCTTAGTGTAAAAATAGTAGGGGTGTTTCGAGAATTGTCATGCGTCATAGAGAATTTTTGTTCATGAATGCCATGCAAGGATTACAAAAATTATCATGTGAACAACAACAAAATATGAACGTGTGCGCTTGTAGGGAAATAGCAAAAAAAAATTGAAATTTTCCATGTGAGTATTAGAAAAGTACAATGGGCTCGTAGGTCATCTGGGTAGCGCTAGAGGGTCCTGTCATACATTGAGTGGCACCTTCGTATGTATATAGCATGACAATTTTATTTTTAAGAGCATGGCAATCTGTATTATCTAGATCATCTGTCATTGCGCTGTCAGCGAAAAGCAGCTACTATCCGTCGTTCCGGTAGAACAGTAACTCCGATCGAGACGTTCTTTATATGCATTTGTTTCAATTTCTCTTGTAGATTATGTTTTGCCATCATCATACATGTTAAAATAAATAAACTTGCTGTTCTGTCCAGAATACTAAAACTGAATAAAATGCTTATGAAATAACTTGCAAGTCTTTGCAGAAACTATGGAACACGCCAGAGACGAAGAACTAGAAGACATGTTGGAGGGAATAATCCGCGAAGGAGATGATGATATCACCACTCAGTTTCTGAACGACTCTGGTGAGGGAATCGATGGCTCCGGTGAGGGAATGGAGCGAGAAGATGACGGCTCCGGTGTTGGAACCTTAATTATTACAAAGTCCGGATCGAGCCAATCTTCTATAAAGAAACGAGGCCCGAAAAAAAGGTTGGGCGGGAATGAAAGGTTCAAGATCGAAGAAGTCGCCGCAGATGGCAAACCGAGTGCTCCCAAGCGGACCGCAGATGCATTTGTAAGTCAGTGCGGAGTTATTGTTAGGGACAACATTTCGATCACCATTCAAGAATGGAATAAGCCAAAGGCAGACGATGGAGTTACTTATGTCGATGATAGATCCAACGAATTGCTTTGGAATACGCTCATGACAAATTTCACCCTACCGCCAGAGGTTGATCCAAATAACAAAGTTATAGAGCGAAAAGTCAAGGCGTGGACTCTTAAGAAGATGGCCGCAGTATTCTGCAACTGGAAGAAAAGATTGAACCAAGAGTATGTCCAAAAAAACAAGACTCCATCATTCACCGGAGTAAATGAGAAGATAAAAGATCACTGGGACGCGTTTGTGACGTACAAGAAGTCGGCTGAAGCTAAGAAAAGGTCAGAAACAAATAAGAAAAATGCTGCAAAGAAGGAATATCACCATGTTATGGGGTCAGGTGGCTACAAGGTTGACAGGCCTAAGTGGGAGAAAACTGAGGATGACCTGATTGCTAAGGGGATCGATCCAGTCCATTGTCGTGGACCGAATGGGCAAGGGCTTGGTTTTACGGGCATGGGGGAACGTTGAACTCAGAAACAGGAAAGTGTATTTATACAAAAGAGCAACTTGCAACACCCGTCGAAGCCCTTAAAAATGCAATGAAGGACGTGCAGGACGGGAAGTTCAATTCCGACAGAGAGAACGACGAGCAAACACACGCCCTCAGGAATGCTGAACACAGTGGACGAACACGAGGCACATCAGGCTCCATTCCGTGGAAGATTGGGTTTCCCGACTGCAGTGCCACCTATAGAAGTCGAGCGAGAAAAAAGAAACAGCATGCAGACCGGCTGCAGAAGGTAGAAGAAATATTAGAGTGGCAGCAGAAGCAAATAGAGGCACTTACCAGCCAGCAAGCTACCGGCCCATCTCATCGGCACGAAGATCCTCCACTCGATACTGCCGACCCATTATCTCAGCGGAAAAGCAGCGTGGCTTCCACGGAGCTCGTTCGGCCAATAGATGATATCACGGCTCCTCGCTACCCGGTGGAAGATATCACGCAGAGGGAAATTTGTGAGCTACATGTGAAATGCATGAACTTATCCGTGAAGGTGGCGGACGACTTTGCCTTACCTCCTGTACGTGATGGAACTCACCATTGTGCTCCGATTCCAGATGGCTATGCTGTTGTCGGGGTGGATAAAGTTATCAGTGGATTTGAGCAGCTGCATCTTGAGTTCCCTATAGGTGAAGGGGAGACTGAACTGCGATATGCCAGAAAAACTACCATTCTATGGAAAAAGGAACACATCGTGCTTCCACATTGGACGCCAAGGCCATCGACTCGTCAGCCGTCTCCGCCACGTCACCAGACTCCGCCGCCTCAGCCGTCTCCACCGCCTCCACCGCGTCAGCAGACTCCGCCGCGTCAGCAGACTCCGCCGCCTCAGCCGCCGTCTAAGCGGAAGAGAACCGACGCTCCGGCGGCTATTAGTACAACTGCGAAGAACTCCAGAGCAGGTACAAGGAAGAGCGTCAAGGAGGCTCCTGGCAAGTTACCGTACGAACTTACTGATGAGGAACTCAAGAAGCAAGTGGATGCCGATGTGAAATGCTAGCTTGCACCGAATCGGCCCGACCCAAAGGAGAAAATAGATCTGACAAAAGCGAAGCAGCTTCTGGATAACCTTACGCGACAACCACCGCCTCTGCTGCCATCAAACTATGCCCGCTCTATTATGAAGTCACATAATTATAAACAGCAGAAGTCGGGAAGTAGTAGTAGTGCAAGGGGGGAAACTATTCCCCAGCTCGGAGAACAGAAAAACCAATCGTGCCCCCCGCTCAACGTGTTTTCCGATAAGCATTATGATCCGGAGGTAGCGGCCACTCTTTCTCAATTCTTAAGCAGGGTAGAGTTCCCCATGGCTGAGTTAGCATACAGATATGTGCACGGGAAGCCTCTCGTGACCTGAGGAGGTCCAGTTTCTACAAACTCAAATGCAAAGATTGCATGAGTGGTACATGGAAGCCTCAAAGGAAGGGAGCAGCTTTCTCATGGTGGGAATTAGAGATGAGCATTACTTCAATGGAGACGAGGAGATGTTCATTGAATTTGATGAATTATTTCAGTTATACAATCAAGACGCCATCGACAAAACTATCGTCAGTTGCTATTGTCTGTAAGTATTATTTCTGTAATTAAGTCTCTAGCTCAGCTCGTTCATTAATTGCATGTATAATTATCCTCACTATATTATGCAGACTGGAGATCCTCGAATGCAAAACAAGTCAAATCTATGACATTGAGTTCATTAACCCAAATATCATACACGAAGTTACGGTACAAAAAAACGCCAAGGAAACAGAGGATAACTTGCTAAGGGCGTTAATTCGACAACAAATCAAAAGGAAAATACTATTTCCATACAACTTCAAGTGAGTGTTATTGTCTTGTACACATTTTGTTTCGCTTATTCGATGTTAAGTGTAATTGATGAGTTATGCGTGCGCAGGTTTCACTTTATTCTGCTAATCAATCAGTTTGACGTAGGAAAAGTACTTGTCATGGACTCGAAACGTAAAGACCCTGACATATGGGCGGACCTGAGTGAAATGCTCCAGAGGTAATTTCAATCATTATCGCACTATATCAGCAACTTTCGTTCATTTCTGATATCAAGTAATTAATAACTCCTTTATTTATTTTCTTTGCCGGGGAGGGTTTGAAAACGGTTCACCAAGGAGGCTAGGGGTGAATGGAAAGAGGAGCTGCAATTTCAACCACTCAATGTAAGTAGTACTAGCTAGGTCCGCGCATCTCTTTGATTCTAGTTTCAATACCATTATCATGCTTGATTATTATTTTGATTGAACTCTATTCTCGTAAAGTGCTCGAGGCAGAGAGACGGGAATAATTTATGTGGATACTACGTTTGCGAGTTCATTCGCCAGACGACCTGTGAGAAGGGCAGGGTTTTACAACAACTTGAAGTACGTAAACAATATTCACAATTTTATTTTATTACCATAAATTGTGTTGAGTTTCATTCATATATATTTACCCCCTTCTTTAAATTAGATCCAACGGATGCGGGACGGTCTCCTACCAAAGGATCGCTTGCGAGCAATTAAAGAGGAATTGGCGGGATTCTTACATGAAGAGGTCATACCTGATACCGGAGAATGCCATCGGGAATTGATAGCTCATTTTGGTAATTAGATATTAGGGATCGTAAGGGATATTATATTGTATATATGCATGAATGTGTACTATATGTAGTAGCTTCGAATATATATACGAAAACTTGTTGTTCAACCAAGCACAGAGAAAGAGGTCACTTCTCTATATTCATCACGATGTTGTGTAATGGTTCTTTCATTGCTATATATATGTAGTAGCGTCGAGTTGAATGGAAAACATAAAATAAAAATAAAAAACTTAAATGAAAAATAATTGAATGGTAAACACAAAAAAAAGAAAAGGAAGCACAAAATGAAACCCCTAAACCCTCCAAAACCCTAAACCCCTTCAAACCCCTCCAAAACCCTAAACCCCAGCTCCTGACGCGTGGCGGCCTTTAGTTCCGGTTGGTGTTACCAACCGGGACTAAAGGTCCTCCTTCCTGAGCGCTCCACAACAGCCACGTGGAACCCTTTTAGTCCCGGTACGTAACACAACCGGGACTAAAATAGAGGCCTTTAGTCCCGATTCCTTAGTCCCGGTTGCGCAACCGGGACTAAAGGCCCTTACGAACCAGGACTAAAGGCCCTTTTTCTAACAGTGTGGGGAGCTTCTTATCAGATCTAGTCTTGCAATAAATGAAGTGTTCAAAAAGAAACTAGCAGTTTTCGGGCAGAAACTCACAGCGGGACGTGCCGGACTGTCCGGCTGTTGGTTTCTGACCAAGAATGGCAGCCGAGCCAGCAGGTAGTTGCACTGACTAAAGTCAGGGTCACACAGTCTGGCTCGGTGACCTCGAGAGGCCGAGCGGTGTTGGCACAGACCCCGTACGTTGAGTACTTTCCGACGTAGTTATGCGACGCAATTCGTCAGCCGATAATTGCGTCGCATAACTACGTCGGAAAGTACTCGACGTACGGGGTCTGTGCCAACAATTGGTATCAGAGCTTGGTTTATTGGCGTGATTTTCGGAACCCGAGCAAGGAGATCGTTGTGGCGGGAGCAGTAGCGGGAGCACCGATGCCGATGGTGGGGAGGTCGCAGTTTCCCCGCCTGGATCGAGAGGACTACGCACTATGGGCGATGAACATGGAGGTCGCGATGGAGGGCGCGGAGTTCTGGGAAGCCGTCGACCCCGGCGGCGCCGAGTACGCGAAGGGCGCGGCGAAGTACCGGACGGATCGGCAGGCGTTAACGGCGATCTACTCCGCCATGCCGAAGGATGTGCTGCAGCACCTCGTCGGAAAGAAATCGACGAAGGAGGCATGGGAGAACATCAAGATCCTGCACCAAGGTCATGACCGTGTCAAGGAAGCACACCTTCAGTCCCTGATGAGAAGCTACGAGTGCCTGAAGATGGAGGAAAGAGAGACGGTTGATCAGTTTGCCGCCCGTCTCAAGACCCTCGTCAACGGCATACGCGGCTATGGTTCAACCCTACAAGAAGTTGCGATCGTCCGACGATTTTTGCGCGCCGCTTCTGCACGCTACATCCAGATCGTCACATCGATCGAGCAATGTCTCGACCTATAGACTCTCACGGTCGAGGATCTCGTCGGAAGGTTCAAGGCCCACGACGAGAGAATTCGTCTCAGTTTTGGCGACGCGGAGGCGAGTGAGCACCTGATGCTGACAAAGGCGCAATGGATTGCCCTGTCAGAACAGCAGGGCGGATCCACAAGTAGCGGCAAGAAGAAGGGAAAAGGGAAGCAGCGCTCGGCGAGAAAGGACTTCGCCGACTCGGATGACGAGGATGCGCCTGCACCACCGAGGAGGAAGTTTGACATCAGGAAAGTGAGGTGTCATAAGTGTGGCCTCCTCGGTCACTTCAAGGCTGACTGCGAGGAAGCACCGAAGCAACAGGCGCTCATGGCCAAGGAAGGAGCCTACGGGGATATGATGTTGATGTGCGAGCTAGTGGACGAACATGATCAGCTTGATCATGATCAGCTCGACATGAGTCCGGTGAGTGCACCTGTATCACTAGAACCAGGCGATGTCGTGGCACCAGAAGACCATGACACAAGGCATGACGGTGTGGTCGTGTCGGAAGAAGGCGAAGTCATGGCACCAGAGGACCATGACGCAAGGCGTGATGGTGTGGTCGCGCTAGAACCAAGCGAAGTCGTGGCGCCAGAAGACCATGACACAAGACGTGACACTGTGATCACGCTAGAGGGAGGCGAATGTGTGGCACCAGAAATCCACGACATACATTGTCTCGGTGTGGTAATGCCAGTGACGGGACACGACGCGCGGCGAGCTGTGACGTTTGAACCAGACGACCACGACGCGGGGTGTGACAGTGAGGTGTCGCAAGGAGGCAAAGACGTGTTGCCGGAACAACACGATGAGGATGTTTTGCTCGCTAGCATGCAGTGCATAGCGGACAAGCACGATGATGGTGGCCAGTACAATCTGCATGTAGCAGCTTAACCATGGTGCGCACCACCACGTGGGCTTGTGGACTTGTCACAAGATGGGCAACGTCTAGGAAAAAGAGATGTGCCTAAAAATACCAGCCCATCTAGTGTTGCAGGGTCTCTAGTGAGCAGTTTGGAACAGGATAAACTGCCAGAAAAGAGAAGTTTGGCAACTTCAGAAGACGTGTCGTCTCCTTCAACGGCACTTGAGACAGAAGAACGGCCACATGAACCAGCTGAAGCGCTTCAAATAAATTTGGTGAAGATGAAGAGTAAAGTGCAACGACGTTTGCACATCGAGGAACCGGAAATTTTTGAAGACGCAAATATGGAAGAGTGTTGGCGGCGTGCTATGGATGAAGAATTGGGATCGATCCGAGACAACAAAGTATGGGATCTCGTGGATCTTCCCAACGGACATAGTGCCATAGAGCTCAAGTGGGTGTACAAAGTCAAGAAAGATGTCGAAGGGAACTTGGTGAAGCATAAGGCAATGCTCGTGGCTAAAGGATACGTGCAAGAGCAAGGTGTGGACATCAAAGAAGTGTTTGCTCCGGTTGCAAGGATGGACTCGGTGAGACTACTAATAGCTCTCGCGGGTCAAGAATCTTGGAGGATACATCACATGGATGTGAACTCCGCGTTTTTGACTGGGGAGTTAGAAGAAGAATTGTATGTGAAGCAACCACCGAGATACATCAAAGAAGGAGAGGAACACAAGGTATTGAAGCTACACAAGGCGTTGCACGGGCTACGACAAGCTCCTCGGGCGTGGAACATGAAGCTTGACAATACATTGATTTCTCTTGGATTTGAGAAGAGTCCACTGGAGCATACGATGTATAAGCGAGGTAATGGAAATGATCGTCTCTTAGTGGGCATCTATGTGGATGATCTGTTGATAACTGGAGCTGACGAAGAGGTGATTGCAAACTTCAAGCTACAAATGAAGGAGCTATTCAAGATGACTGATCTAGGGATCTTGAGTTACTACCTTGGGATCGAGGTACAACAAAAGACGGAGGAGATCACGTTATGTCAGGAGGCATACGCAAAGAAGTTACTTGAAAGCTGTGGCTTTAAAGATTGCAATCCAAGTCATGTTCCGATGAAGCCTGGTCTTATACTAAGCAAGAAAAGTGAAGCACCCACGGTTGATGCAACGGAGTATAGAAGTGTGGTCCGAAAGTTGAGGTATCTCACGAATACAAGACCGGACTTGACCTGTTCTGTTGGCATAGTGAGTCGCTTCATGGAAGCACCCACGGCGGAGCATTGGGAAGCTGTGAAACATATACTCATGTACATCAAAGGGACAACAAACTTCGGTTGTGTCTTTTTGAGAGAGAAGAAGAAGGAGATGGTGGAGCTACTTGGCTATAGTGATAGCGACCTGGCAGGAGATGCGGACGACCGTAAAAGTACCTCGGGCGTAGTATATTTCTTGGAAGGAAAAATAGTGAGTTGGCTATCACAAAAGCAGGAAGTGGTCGCATTATCCTCTCGTGAAGCAGAGTATATTGCAGCTGCAACCGCGGTGTGTCGAGGCGTTTCCCTAGGAAGACTACTCGGTGACCTCACAGGTAAGGAACCGGAACGAGTGGTGCTCAATGTTGACGACAAGTCTACAATCTCTCAGTGGAAGAATCCAGTGTGTCATGATAGACACAAGCACATCGATACGAGGTATCGGTATCTACGGGAGTGCGTGGAAGAAAGCAAGATTGACGTCAACTACGTTTGAACCGACGATCAGCTTGCAGATATCCTAACCAGATCTTTGGGACGGCAGAAGTTCATGAAGATGCGGCGAAGGATCGGCGTCCAAGCTGTGAAGTGAGGACATCGTGCTTAGGGGGGGTGATTGTTGGAATTAACCACGATAACCTTGTCCGGCTCGGACTGGTGCAATCACCAAATAGATTAGGACTCGTATTGCTAGCTATTGATGCTATATATATGCGTGTAATCTGCCCCTGTAAACTTGACAATCGAGATCAAAGCAATAAAGTGTTCAGGTGCGACAGGCACCTGTTGCTATAACTCGGAGTCTTCGTATTGTCCACGTATACGTGTCTGTTTATTCGCCGGTTGAGTTGTTCGTCTACTCGCCGGAAGCCTGGACAAGTCCCGGACAGTCCGGCACTTGTCCGGCTCAGGAATACCATGAGGTCGAGCGGACCCGGACAAGGGCTGGACAGTCCGACACTTGTCCGGCACAAACTGAGCGGGCCTGGACAATCGCCTGGACTGTCTGGCTCAGGAATCACCCTGGAGTTTGGCCAGCGACATAGACCCGGACTGTTCGGCCAGAATTGGCCCAGACAGTCCGGCCGCCTGATTTCAGCTAGGTGACTGCCTTTTGACTTAGATTTTCTTGTGGCTTTTGACTTTGGACTTAAAGGTGGGTATGCAGGGAATGGTGTGATGGTTGACTTGAGCAAATCCGTCGCTACCCTTGATCCCCTCTTAATAGTGCGAGATCCCTATGACTCAAGAACAAAAAAGAAAAGTGATGCTTTATCTCTGTTGATACCTATGTCTTGAGCCTAGTCATTTTGGGGGTTCGATGATCCTCGATGCCTCTATCTATGCATAAGGGACTACTAAAACCTGAGTATTCACTTAGTGAACGTATTAGTCTCTATAATTACGTGTCATCAATACCAAAACAACATTATGAGCCTAGATGCACTTTCATCTGTGTCACCCCGCCGGTGCTCTGCTACCGCGCTCGTCATGCCACCCCCGCTCGACCACAGCTGGAAGAGAGAGAGAGAGAGAGAGAGAGAGAGAGAGAGAGAGAGAGAGAGAGAGAGAGAGTAGGGAGAAGGGAGAGAGAAGGGAAAGAGCAGGGAGGAGCAGCCCTGACGTCGTTCCGCCTGGATTTGGATCTATGCGTGTGATGTGGCGAGATCATAGGTCAATAGCGGGTCCACGTCAGCACAAAACCACCCGTCTGGAGGAACCGTGCCAGGTTTGGAAACATGAGGGACAAAATAATTTCGCGCACTCTTCTTTAATTTGGACAACAATTTCAATTCGAGGTGACTGAGATTTAAGGAAAATTGAGACAACCAAGAATTAGCAAAACCAAAGAAAAGTTGTAGCACACAGTAAAAATACAAGTATTATTGCATAGCCAACACACAACAATCCAACACGGTACTGTTGGGATTAAACCCGACGTTCTGTCCGGATACACATGTGTACGTGTCCGACTAGTATATATAGGGATTAGTTTTTTTTTTGCAGGGATAGTATAAGGATTAGTTACCTAAGTAGGACTAGTACTAGCCAGGCTAGCTGCTACAGTAATATATATACGTGTATCCAGCCCCTGTAAACAACACCGTGAGTTGAAATAAAACACAAGGCTCGATATGACCCTTTGGCAATATTCGGCCAGCCTCCTCGTGTGCGTACGTGCGTGTAGTTCCGGCCAGCGGAATCAATCAGCCGGCTGTTGTATACGTACGTGTTTTGCATAGGAGTTGTGTACGTGTGCTACTCGCCGGGCTACGTGTGCATAGGAGTCGACCAGCGTTGCTTCGTTTCGTCCTCGTACGTCGTCGGTCAGCCACGAGGCCGACCCCGCCGAGCCCCCACTCCGGCGCGAGAAGGAGATCGCCGGGTGCTCCAGCAGCGGGTTGTTGCCGCCCTCGATGTACTCGAGGACGGCGTGGAGAGTGCGCCCGGGGACGCCCCACCACGCCTTCCGGCCGTCGGAGTTGTGGCGCCCCCTTGTCGCCGGGAAGCTATTGGTGGAGGCCAACTGCTCCTCATGGCGGCGCGTGAAGTACGCCGTCCAGAGCGGCGTGTTGTCGGGGGCGTACCTTTCCTCATGGCGAACTTCCTCCGGCGGGGACGCCCGGATGCGCACGATCTCGCCGTGGCGCTCCGAGGCGGGCGGTGGAGGGGGCACGGGGACGCCGCCGGCGCTCAGCCTCCAGGCGCCCGGCACGCGCATGTCCGGCGGCGCGGGGTAGTTGGCCTCGTGGAGGGCCTATGCTTCCCACTCGTGCAGCGAACGACGGCCGAAGCCGTTCGCCGCCGCGCAGTCGCCTGGGAACCTCTCGGCCATCGGGGAAAGGTGGTTCCGTCGGCGGGGTTTCTCCGGCGAGTGAGAGAGAAGAAGGGGCGAGAGGGGGCAGAAACTAGTGTGTGGCGTGCGGCGGCGAGGCTCGGCTTTTATAGCCAGGGGAGGCGGGAGTGGTGCGAACGCGTGGCGGGAACGGCGGACGCGCGGCGAGCTCGCCATTACTCCGCCGCCAGGCCTTGGAATCCGCGGCATTGAACCGGCGCGGGAGCCAAGGCGATGAGGACGACGACGGTTCTCGAGTGCCTGGTCTCGCTGACTCGGCGGGTCCACGCGGGGAGAATTTGGCGCGCGTTGGTTTCGCGCCAAATTTCTTTCGCCCGGCGCACCCCAGCGCGCTGGGTTCGGCCTGGGTCCGTCGGCGCCAATTTCGGCCCAAACCGGCAGAAAACGAGGTCCTGGGGGCACGACTGGGCCTTTTTTTGGTGCCGGCGATAAAAAAAGGGCCGGGGGGGGGGGGGCCTATTGGGGGCGTGGCTGGAGATGCTCTAAGAGCAGGTATACTTCTCCTTCCTTGACTAGTAATCGTGCACGTGCAACGCACGTATTGTTAGAATTTAAAATTCAAATTCCTAAATCTTGCGGTTTCAATCTGCATATATGTATAATCATGCATATGCAATGATTTTGGAGTACATCCACACACTCTTTGAGTTAAGTCTTGATGATTCATCCAGTTGTGAGAAAATAAGTGAGTATTTAGTTTGTGATGCTTCTATGGGGATACCAAATAAGCATCAAACACAACTTCTACCCAATGCCCACGATCCAAGTCTCATGTGCATATATGAACTGTCAAAAATTCCCATGTCGATATCATAAAAAGGATCACAATAATAGATCACCATATCAATAATGTGCGTTGTTTTATATATTATGCAATGTAAGTTGATCAAGAGGTTCGAAAGAAAGCAATCAGAAAATTTGAGATTGATCAATAGTAAATAAAACCTAGGAATTAGTGTTAAAGATGCGAAGATCAAATATACCGTAGTATATTTCGATTTTCGAACAATATAAAAGGCACATAAGAGTATAAGACACATGTGAGAACAACAAAATGACCACTTAAAATAGAGTAGTTGTTTAAAGTTGAGGACTCAAATACACAACAAATTACGAAATGTACAATTTGTTTTCCTGCTAACTCATCCACGCATTAAGGGCATGGAATCTATCCTTCCGTACAACCATGGATACAAAACAATTTACACAATGTAGAGTCAACTATTCTCCTCACATTCATTCAGGCATACAATCTGCAAAGCTTCAAATATAGCCTTCCCTGCAGCCATACATGTCTCATGGACTAATTTTCATACAAGGATAATAAACTGCAAGAGTAGATGCTTTTTTGTATGTCTTACATCAGTTACTTAATCATGCTAATTAATTAACTTTGTAACAAGATGCTAACAACATATATCATCTTTGATGCATGTCTGAAATATTAAAAAAATTCAAGAAACACACAACATCAATCAAGTGCTCCCTTTTTTTAGAAAAGAGGCCATTGCCCGACTTTAAATTAATGAAGCACTTACAATGATAAGTACAACACATGGTCACAACACTTACGAAAGAAAAAGGAAAAGAATCGGCAAGATACAATTGTGCTCGAGAGCAGCAACAAAGCTCCAACTAAACAGAGGGACAAAAGCCACCCTTGAAGTCATGGAGCCCTCAAACGTGATCGGAGGATCAAAACACAAAGTAGGCCAACACAGAGGAGCCAAGCCTTCAACGTATCATGCCATCACCATCACCTTGGGGACGCCGGTACACCAGCACCTTCCATTTTGATTGTCGAAAGGAGGCACGTACTCCCTCGCCCTGGATCAAAGGGCGCTGCACCATCGAGGATGGGGATGCTCACCCTAATCCTTGAAGAAAACTGATGTCGGGACCCAATGGGAGGCCTCAAGCACGATCAGATATCCGAACATAGCTCTCCAATTGAGCACCAACGTAGCCTCGAGGTCGTCAATGCGCCGAGAAGAAGTTGTTCCTCATGAGCCACACCCAACTACCTGCAGATAGGGACCGTGCTCACGAAACGGAGCCTCCAAGGAAGGAACGACAACAGATCGCTGCCACCGTCTGGTCAGACATGCACGACCAAGGAAGTCTTTTAAATTTTTGGATGACCGGAGTCTAATCAGACAACAGTTTTCTCAAGTAAGTATGGATTAATATTTATTAGATTGCCACCCGATATATCAAAATCCATGTTGCTTCATTTCTATTTGATAAATTTATAATTAGTGGGTTGAATATAATCCTATCAATAAACCCTATGCTAGCTTCATTTTGAGAGTACTCTGATTTTTCATGCTTCTTGTTTGCTACGTACCCATCCCTGCTTTGACCCTGTTTACACTTTGGTTAAGCAATTTCTTACTACAGATTAAGAAATATATGTACATTTAAGTCTGTGATTGCATCTCCTTGAAGAAATGTCAATTTCATGTACCATATTATCTTTAAAAGGTTTCGTATCTGATAGGTTTGGCATGCTATCGGAAATAAAAATAAAGGGTCTTGATATTGTGCCGTTCAGTTCTACATCCTCTGTAAACTAATATAAGACGTTTTAGATCACTAAAGTACAGGGAGCACTTGATGGTCACATCTGGGACCATCCAAAAAAAGACTATAATTTAAAAGAAAATCACATGCATTGACAGTAATATCCCTGTCTGTTATTGTAGAAAGTCACCGGTCTAGCAACTAACTATGATCTTTATATCAGATACAAATCTTCAAAATCCCATCGAGACAGCCATGTGAGCCAGAGCATAATTAATAACCACCAGAAAGTTGATCCAAATATACAAAAAAAAAATATGCACTAAAAAGTTTGCTCATAGAAAAACATAATTAACAACCTTTGAAAAATAGAAGTGTCTTATTCGTCCACACACATAAAATTTATATAACCTACACAAAAAGATCATAACTGGAAAGCACTACATTTTGGAAGCCAGAAATCAAATCAACTTCCTTACGGAGCAAACTATTACCATGATTTTTTTGTTCTCTCTGATAAACATCTAGAAGTTGAGTGCGTTGTATTTTTTCTTCTAAGAATCAATATCAGATCCGTTGCATGTAAATCCACATCACATCCTCCAGGTGTGTGTTGGCTGGAATGCTTCATAAAATTGGCATGCATACTTTATTCTGATAGGCATAGGACCAAAGCAACATGACAAAATACTAATCAGAAATGTAGATATGTTTGAACTAATGTGAAGGCAGCAACCGGAACCTACCTGTGTTTCCTTTCAGAAAATTGTAAGTTATGTAATCAGAAAACCTTTTCATTCTGCAGAGGGGTCCAAATCACGTTGTCCCATCCACCCCTTTGTTCAAAGACTGTCTGCTCTTTTAATACCTGGTACGCAAGAAAGAACATTAATTGGAGATGATTTAGCTGATCTCATACTTGAAGCGTGAATGCTGGAAGCTTTTCATTGCAGGATTGATAAAAATCAGAGCGATTCGATACATCAGAACGCTGGAAGCTTTTCATGAATGCGGGATTGCTAAAATTCAGTTTTCATGAACCTTTTCAAAATGCAGTTTTTCATGTTCCATGTTATTTTCCAGGGAAGATATCACGTTAGATAAACGACAAATAGGGGTGTTGCCGCCAAACTCCAATGACCCGCTCGATCTAGATCGCCGGCTCGCACCTGCTGATTCATATGCAAGTTAGAGACAGAGATTGGGTTTGGGTGCACGGGTTCAGAGCGCACCGTTGGTCCTGCCGCCGCCACATGCCCTTACGGCTTATGTCCGCAGCACGACACGCCTTTGCTGCAAATTCAGAGAGACGCGGGGGGGGGGGGGGGGGGGGGGGGGGGTGAGAGGGAGGGAGCGGTACCATCGTCGGAAGGGGCCTGCTCGGCGCTGCAGTCGGCGGTGGCAGCGCCCCACCCCCACCACCAGCCCCGTCTTCCTTCTTCAATTTCTCCACGGCGGCGGTGTCAAAAGCATCCAGCGGAGCGCAGGAGATAACAACGGCCGGCAGAACTTTCGCTGCTTCGTGGACTCATGGGGAGGCGGCCGCCGCGGGGACGGAGCGCGTAGGGCGGCTACCCGGACCAGAGTCGGCTGCGTCGGAGGGGTTTCATGAAGGAGGAGAGGGGGCGTGGGAAGCAGCGAGGCAGATGAGCTATGGCGTGGTGGACGTGGGGCAAAGATTAGGAGGCCGGGAGATGGAGTGGCTTAACCGTACGCTCTGTCCCGCCTTGTTGGGGCAGCAAAGGAGTACCGGCGGGATGCTCACGCTCGCGGCGGCGGAGAAGAGGACCGGCGGGCAGAGGATGGGCGGCGGGCGGCGGCGGAGGATGGAGGCCCGACCGTGGAGCGGCGGCGCAGGAGGGCGAGGATGGGCGGGCGGCGGCAGAGGATGGAGGCCCGGCCGTGGAGAGGCGGCGGAGGAGGGGTGGGCGGCGGCGAAGGCCCGGCCGTGCTCTGGTCTGGTCGTTGGGAGGAGGCGGAGGTGCGGGGAGTGCGTGCGTGCGCAGTGGGGGGGAGGGGTCGTACGGGTGGGCAGGGTCATTATTCGAGGATCAGTGGCTTAATGCGTGGCTTGAAGCGTTAAACACGGGAGGATTAAGATCCATTAGATTTTGATGATGGATGGGTCTGATTGTCTGGATCTCCGCCTCTCTTTCTTTTATAGGGGTAATAGATGCTGGTATTTTTATTTGATAAAAGTATGTTTTTGGTCCCTCAAGTTTACCAAAAGTATAGACTTGGTCCCTTAAGAATTTTTGGTACACATTTGGTCCTTCAAGTCTCAAAACCGGGTAAGTTTCGTCCAAAACCAGATTTTGACCGGGTATGACCGGATGAACAGTAAATTCATAAAAATCTAAAATATTTTGTCATCCAATATGCTTACATGCGCAAGGTGCGTGCCAATTTTCATAGTCTTTCGACACTCGAGGAGCTCGTGGCAAAAAAAAAAAAAAATCTAGGTGAACAGCAAATTCAAAAAAATTGCAAAAAAAATCAAAAAAATCTGAAATTGATGGCGCAGCTTGTTGCCGGCACATTATCTTGAGATTGACGAAGTCGCCAAAGACGCATTCGTAGTCGACGGTAACGTCTCCTCCCACTGAACGCACATCGCCGGAAGGCCTGGAATAAATCCAGGAAAATGCGAGCATCAATGTCAAGTCTAGGACTTGAACTCTGGTGGGCTGGGGATACCACTGTCTTGCTAACCATCCAACCACAGGTTGGTTCGCCCAACTCTCATTTCTATATATATATATATATATATATATTATATTATTTTTTTATTTTTTTTATTTTTTACTAATAAAGCAAGGTGATATTCTTGGTTTCGTCCCGCTTACATGATTTTATTGGTTTCGAACTCGTTTTGCTAATCGCTAATTAAAATTAAAATTAAAATTAAAAGCCGAGCCAGCGAACCAGCCGGCAAAAAAGATGGGTAGTAGCAGAATCGTTGGCTCGTGGGCCAGTCGGTCTCCCAAGGTCTCCTAAAAAAATCATGTACGTACCCGATCTGAACTTCTCATCGAGTAAGGAATAGCAAGCCTGAGCCTCCACCTATAAATACAGCTCCTATCGTGCACTAGCGCCGTAGTTATTGATCCTTGCATCAATGCGGTCACGTCACCAACGAAGACAACCCCTGTCGTAGAGACGAACTTGCGGAAGTCGGCGGCGAGTTGTGTCGGGAGCTTGAAGCTGGCGCAGTTGACAGATTCCATGCCTGTGGCACTGACAGCAAGGGATGGCGCTCCCGCGCAGCCCGTGGAGCAGTCGTTCGTCCATGCGAGTACCTTACACCGGGACCGGGCATGAACTGCCATATGTGGAACATTGCTTCGCCAAGAGCAGCACCCGTGAGCCGGTGAAGCAGGCGATGGCCACCCGATCACCCTGCCGGAGGCCGGCATGTAGATCCGTGACCCGAGCACCACTTCGTATGCCGACGGCCTGTAGGCGAAGCCAGGCTACTACCCGATCGTCCCATAGGGGGGCGGCATGAGCGTGATGCGGTTTCATGACTCGGCCACCACCTGATACGCCGATGGCTTGTGGCGTATCATCTTGCTGGCGTTGACGAATACAATGCATGTCTCCAGATCATGCATCTCCCGCGAGGAAAGACAAAAGGATTCTGCGTTGACTGGTGCCTGAGCCCTGAGTCTATCATAAATGATGCCATGAAAAGGCGGCGCGGTGAGTTATCATATTCAAATCCGTTTATTTTTCAATCTCACGGTAGTTCTCTTCATATGTCGGTTCATCGTATTGATTCTTCACTGGCAGCAGCTATAGCTACGAGATGCCTAGATTGATGCATTCCAAATAAAGTTGTGCCCGGCTTTTAAATTTGGGGCATAGATGTAGCTACTTGGTACAGTTAATCTTTGGATCCTCGATAAGTTTTCTAGAGTCATGAGGGTCATTATACTTTGTAACATTGATCGAGCTCGCAATGATGTAATTCTAAACATGTTTCTTTTTCTTTTTGGGGGAATAAGGCAGTTCGTTTTGGTCCAAACCAAAAATAAACTTTTGATCAATTCCTTGTACAATTCATGGAAGTGGTCTATATTTACCGTGATTAGTCAGCTTGATCTATAAGTAATTTTTGTATTTTTTTCTAAACAATATTAACTTGGTTCTCAAGGATTAATCTTGCATCCAGACAGTTGCATTGTTGCCCAACAGTTTCAGACCAAAGAGAAGATATGGTGACGCAGGAGTAGATGAATTGAAACCTACAACTCAGTGGTACACCACAATTGGTAAATTCTGTAATACCATACAAAATCTTGAATTTATTTTCTATCTATTGTAATGCATGAACTATTTTGGTTAAACTTGAAAGCACATCTATTTATTCCTCCGTTGCAACGCACGGGCATATGTGCTAGTAATAGTAAAGAAGATAAGCACAGCGACAAAAAATATATTTTATGTCGGTACATATATTATTTGATTATGATCTGTACATAGATTATGTATACATATAGACCTTACAACACAAAGCATCGCGAGGTTGCAACCAAGGGGGAAAAGAAAAAAAGGGACGAGGGTGCCCATGACGAAGTAGGCGTACATGATGACCATCACCACAAGAACAATCACATGCAGTGTGTGGAGGTATTCCATTTACGCCATCGAAGGACATCACAACACCGAGATCTCGCAAGTTGCCACAACATCACCCTCGTACTTGCTGGTTATCACCGTGACGTGATGATGGAGCAGACGCAAGTCAACGAGTGTCATTGGCACCGATCGCAAACTCTCCGCCACAAAGACACACGATACGAGAGCATATGCAAGCCATGAGACCACCGATAAACACGAACCTTAACCACAAAACTCCGCCACAGGACCAACCCGAGCGTTCTCTTTTTTTTTTTTTTTTTTTTGAGAAAGTGCACGTGGGCGCCATCGAAGAGTAGAGGTCTACCGAGACCAAACCACGGAGGACACGAAACTCACCGCAACACAACGATCATCACCATGGGATGGATATAAGAGCTTGCAGAATAACACAAAGACAACGTCGAAGCAGGCACCACATACATACGGATAGGAGGAGCAAATAGAAGCATAGAAGCGCCTTGAATAAGGTAGAAAGATATCTGATTACAATATAGAGATGATTCCTGAATATACAGGTCTTATATGAAATAGAGTACAATATAGAGATGATTCCTGAATATACAGGCCTTATATGAAATAGAATATACAGGTCTTCTTTTTCTTTTACATCTTTGAGAAAATGCAAAACTCAACGGAGCGCCTGATGAAATCTGGTGGTACTACATAGAATTATTGACAACCTCTCCGGCGCCGAAGACTTGCTTGAACTAACAACCACAACAAGCAAACGATTGGTACTGGTTTTAATAGAACAAATCCAATGGAGCGACGTACGCACGCACGTAGATGTCCCTGTTAGTTCGTTGACACCATCAGTAGGGCGTCAGTATAATTAAATGCGGGCGGGCCTGATCAAGCTAGGGGTATAGTTTCTCAGATAAAGGAACGAAAGAGAATAGAATACTCACATGAATTGTTACTGCAGTAGATGGATGCGTGCATCACAGTTCGTCGACGAGTACCTGTTAGTTAGTTGACACGTACATGAGCACACCATCAGGCAGGCATCAGTATAAATGTGGGGAATGCCTGATCAAGGGGCATAGTTTTCTCAGAGAAACAAAAGAGAATACGTACTCACATCGATCGGTATAATTAAACATTGTTGTCTGTGGCCCCTCTAGGAGAAGCGTCAGCCGCAGGCCGGGACCTTTCCTTTTTGTTAATAAGACCACTTGACATGTATATCATCAGAAGGGAAATGGTGGTCATGATCTCACCACCGCTGCTCAGGTGCTTCGCATGAGAGTTCTCGTTGCACCAGTAGGCCGTGTAGCACAGCATCTCCACCCACACCTCGAAGATCACCTCCAGCACAGCTGAAAACTCAGTATTTTCTTCATGTTTGCTGATCAGAGTTGCGGCAAGCAGTGCTCCGCTGTCCAATGTTGGATTCGCACTGATTCTTGGAGGATAAATTGTAACCGGCGCTCCGACACGCAACGCATTCCCATGGTCCAGTATGACCTCCAGCAGATCCTTAGCCGAGGTGTACTTCACGTAAGTGATCACATCATAGCAGAGCTGTGCATACCTTTGCCGACTAACAGGGTAAGGCAGCATGTAGGGGCGTGCGGCAAGCAGGAAAAACATGTAATTGGGCAACACCTTGGTTCGGTAGAAATCAATCGGCCGGCACTTGTTGAGGAAGACATGAGTGGCGATGTGCCACACGAGGATGCTTTCGTCCAGGTCCAACTCCACGCTCCATGCCAGGCCCAACAAATCATGTCTCCTTAGGGCATTCCGGCCCCGTGAGTTGGTGACGTCAAACTGGCCTGTCTCAGCTGTCGACACTAGTTCCACCCCTTTGTAAGGATACTTCTCGGGACATGGGTGGACCAGGAGTAAAACATGGAGTCCCACCGGTCCTCCCATCCCATCCATCTTACAATTTTGCTGCTTGTATTATTCCTACTGCAAGTGCACAGGTAAAACAAGCTGTGTTGCCCCATGTAGCCCTCAAAGTAACTTGTAAGTTGTGTTCCACGAAGAACCACATCTAGAACCATATATATCCTCAGTCGAACCATGAAAAGCCATACACATTTTTTTTCTAACAGCAACACATATGTCCATTTGGAGAACATAGCTCGCAACACTGATGTGGTCTCGAGGACGACTGCACCACCAAGCAAAACATAAGTGACAACCACATCTACTCTGCGGTAAACATCTTTGTCACTTGATCTATGGAACAGCAGCAGTGCAGCGACTGTGGCCGGCATCGTGATGACACGGATGCACCTGCCATACCAAGTGTGGACCACCGCAGCCTTGGTGTACAAGAGATCGTACATCATCGACAGCTGCTTTCCGACCACATTCAACATCTCCCATCCTGAAAATCTGTGATCGATGTTGACTTTCACATAACGTGTCGGCCCCTCGAATAATTGCTTGGGAACGTCCAACAGCGTGTAAGCTATAAATAGTTGGTCATCCTGAATTCCCAGATCGTCTCCCTCCGGCACTAACTGCTGATGCTGCCCGGTGCGGAAATCCTTGTAGCTCGTGGCGGATAGGCTGCTACTGGCAGAATTGCTTGCGCACATGAGCGCCCATACTCTTTCCCCGTACTTAAGAACCCCAGCCACAAACATGAGGATGGCGGCCGGACGGACCCAGGTCCGGCTGCCCAGGATGGAAGACACATACAACACATAGGCAACTGCAAGGACCTGCACTCCAAAAGTCTGCAGGTGACACAGCCACAACCTGTTGTCCTCGATGGCATAGGCGGTGATGGTGTCCTGGCCGCCAAGGTGCACCAGTAGCAATGGCGCCCAGAGCGCCATGAGTTGCTGCTCGGGCGACCCGCTCACCAAGGACATGTGTCCCAGGGCATATAATGCCGTCGTGTCAGCCAGCATGTATGCTGACCAAATGATGAACTTTAGCACGGTGGAGTCATTGTGCCGACGAATGCCGGCCAAGGAGGAGCGTGACCTGCACTGTGAAGCTTAGGAGCACCATCACTTGGATCCCCCACCCTATCCAGGCCACCACAAGTAGTTCATCTACTCCGCCCGCCATTATTTCTCTGCCATAATCGATGACACAAATGACTTTAGGTACACTTACAAAAGAAATTAAGCTCGGAGGCACCGATCATCAACAACGACATGTCAAAAAAAAGGCTGTGTAGAATGGGGATGGAAATTACTAGAACCAGTGGCCATGTGTGTCGTGCCATTGGTGTCCATTAACCACTCCGTCATTGGCATTTGGAGCATCATGGCATCGAACTGCTAAACGGTGATGGCGAAGGGACCCCAAGAGGGTGAGGATGATAAATCATGCAGTGGGATAGGTGCGCGCAATCATACTGTGAGAAGCATGGACCATGGTTGGCTGAATGGCATGATGAGCTGGGGGTATGCGCCTAGGAGGGGTAAGAGAGTTGCCATGTTCACCTGTGGACTTGGAGTGTCGTGACATGGTCCGAGGATGCCACCACAGTTGACTACATGGGCAATATGTGTGGATAGCTCCGATTTGTACACTGTTGGTCATGACTGGCTGGCACCGTCATCCCTGCTGCTCTTCTTGTTGTTTCTTTTGCTAGGGTTTTTGTAACCTCAGGTGTTGTTGTAGCATTAGGATTATTGAATGCACCTTGCCCACTATCACTGAGGCACGTGCCACCCATACGGTGTTCGGCCGCCGCCACCAGCCGCCTATACTGTGTTCATCAAGAGGGAGCACACTACCAAAGTTGGGGAAGCTAGGGGAAGGGGACTTAATAGAGGCATAATAGGGTGGCTACATTGTCGAGCTTTATGTTCAATCCATTGAGGATGTCAAACACATGGCTCTCTATTGGTGATGGGAGCACTAACATCATCAAGGGCTCATCCACAGTCTTCTACCGGTGAAACTGTAGTTTAAGATGGATCGATCCCCTTGCACAATGTTCCATACATCGCCCATGCCTTTTGGTTATCGTGGAAGAGCTTCTCCATGTGCATCGAAACATCTTGAGCAGTAGTGTTCTCCTTCGTAACTAGGTCTATTATGGTGGCGATGGATCTATGGATCTACTGGAGCATAATGGAGTTGAGACAAAACCACTCCTTTGTTCCGTAGCAGGGGTCAGTGAGGGCATACTTGGTGATATGTAGCAACAAAAAAAGGTGCGCCACTTGGTGTAGTCCTCACCACTATTAGGAAAAACCTTATACACAGAATCTTATCAGTAGCGCTTGTTAAAAGGAGGCGCTACTGTTAATGAGCAGTAGCGCGTGGTCACAAAGGGCGCTACTGGTATCCACATAGCAGTAGCGCTGCTGCAATAAAACGCGCTACTAATATAATTCCCACATCGTTGCCGACCGGCTAGGTATAGTAGTAGCGCCCTTCTGCAAAACGCGCTACTGATAACAGAATAATAGTAGCGCTCTTCTCGGCCCCGCGCTACTGCTAAGCGGTCCCCTCGTGGACTTATCCTCTTCCCCGCGCACGCCCGGCCCTCACTCTCTCCCTCTCTCCCTCCTCACTCCCTCCCTCTCGACTCCGTCGTCACAGCCGGTCCTCCCACTCTCAGCTGCCCCCGACCTCGACCCCGACCACCGACCCCGGAGGCCACGACCCTGCCGCCGACCACGACCCCGGCCTCTGCTTCTCCCCCGGCCGTCTCCTCCGCTCGCTGGCCGTCTCCTCCGCGCGCCGGCCGTCTCCTTCTCTGGTGAGACATCCCCAGCCTCCTCCGCCCGTTTGATTGCTAGGTTTAATTTCGGTGGATTTCTAGGGTTGTGGTTAGGACATTGCTAGGGCTAATTGCTAGGGTTCTTGCTAGGGTTCTTGCTAGGATTGCTAGGGTTTCTGAAATTGTTAATGAAATTAGATAGTTAATAAGAAAACCGAGTCAAAAATGAGTTTCAGACATGTTTTATATAATGTTTTTTATGAGAAAAAAGAAATGTATTGGAATTTTTAGGTATAAAAATTTTGAGGTAGCGAATAGGTTTTTTAATACAATAGCATGTACAATCAGTTAGAACATTTACATATCATATATTGATATTGCTTATCAAAAAAAAATGGGGCGGAATATATGATCTTTCCAGGGAATCTCATTCCGAGTGGCCTATGTTTCGCCGGAATGTTGATTCATTTTCGTTCCGGCGAATTTCAGGTGCTCGATATGTACACTTATTAGCAAAGGTCATGCGGAAATTTTTCGTTAATTTCGGCATGACTTATGATTTGGTTGACTTTCGGTCTGTTGGAGCTCCTCGTGTAACTTTCAGTATGTTCTTGATGGTGAAATACCGACTGTTGCCGTGGGGATCGCTTCCTCTTCTTCTCTTCTTGCGATATATACGTCGGTATAATGCGCAAGGAGAGAAGAAGAGGTGTGACCATCACCGACGGTCGAAATATCAGAGGAAGAATCCCGACTGTTGTCATGGGGGTCGCTTCCTCCTTCGTTCTCGTGTGCTAGAGATTTTGGTAATGCACGTGGGTACGAAGGGAGGAGCGACCATCACCGACGGTCGAAATATCAGAGGAAGAATCCCGACTGTTGTCGTGGGGGTCGCTTCCTCCTTCGTTCCCGTGTGCTAGAGATTTTGGTAATGCACGTGGGAGCGAAGGAAGGAGCGACCATCACCGACGGTCGAAATATTAGTGTGAGGGAGTGTCCACCAACATGCACCACCATATTAGTGTGAGACAGTGTCCACCAACATACACCATGAGATATGAGAGTTCTTCAAGGAAGCCTCGACAGACCGAAAGTCAACCCATGCAGAATAGTTCCTTCCATAATTGCCGTTGATTTTTTATCTTTGAGTCATGAACACAGGAAATGTCGTCGTCAATGTCGTCGTTAGAAGAGCGCCACGGCAAACTTTAGGCGCTCAATATGTCTTACATTAGCAATGGTCATGCCGTAATTTTTGAATCATGAACACAGGAAATGTCGTCGTCTGATGACGACGATAGGATCCCAACGTGTGACCTCTGCGGTGAAGATAAGGGTCTTTGCGACCAGCCTCATCTGCGAGAGGACAGGTTCTTCACCATCAAGCTTGATGAGACCTTCGAGGTTTCTACGGTACGCAACGATGACAAGTGTTTTTTCGTAATTAAGCATGACTTCTGTTTCTTTGCTTCAACGTGTATTTTCTGTTTTATGCAATTCGACTAGTTCATACCCTGTCATGCAAGACGGTATTTCTTGGAGAGGCTCGGTTTCGAAGACCACGAGAGTTTCGAGACGAGGAGAGCTAACCTGAGGACTAAACATGGTCACACATTTCTGGTCAAAGTAATGAATGCAGTTAATAACACAGAATTAGGGTGCTCAAATTGGGAAGCTCTAGCCAAGGCATATGGACTTCAGGAGGATATGGAAATAACCTTCGATCTTCGTCCTGAAGATCATATTGAAGGTAATATCGACATTTGGGTGGATGTCGATAGGCTTCCAGTTTTACCTCCATGTGAGTTTGTCAACCATATTTGTCAAGTAATTTGCATTCTATATTTAAAAATAGTTGGTGTTCATCCATACTAAATTTGTTAATTTATAATTTACAGCTTATTTTGTTTCTTCGAGTGAAACACGGAAAATAATTGACAAGACACACTACACTTATGGATCACATCTAACTTGGGAGGAGAAGGATGTTCTTATCAAATTTGTTATTGGTGTCCTGGTTGGTCGGGACAACTTCCCGTATAATTTGGGAACTGGCCCAAATTATACATTTTACATGCCACTAGTGCATAGGTTGAGGGCGGATGACATTCGTCGAAATATCTTGGTAAGAGTTGCTAATTAAGTACACTACTATTGCGTAAATGGTGTTGATTACATTGCTAACTAGGCTACTATTATGTTCTTCAATAGAAACTGCCAAATGATGTTGTGCCTCAGTTGATGCAAGGCGAAGGTTCTATGACAATTAAAAGCCCTATGAGGCCCGAGTTCTCTTTTCCATACTCGACTGAGCGAAAACCACCAAGACGGCTCCAAATTGAAGCATGGGGAGAAATAAAGAAGGATCGCAAGCCACAAGTTGGAGACCGTTGGATCTCTTTGCTTCATCATGGAGACATATGTGTTATTCTGTTTTATGTCATTTTACCTAGGAAGGAGGAATAGGTCCTATGAGAGGGAAGTTTTTCTGGTTTATATTAACTTGCATGATCGATTAGGATGATTATTATTATGATGTTTTTTTGTTTTATGAGATTTTAACTTGGTATGATTAAGATGATGATGAGTTGTTAGATGAGTGAGATGATGATGAGTTATATGACATATATTTGATTTAAGTGGATGGATGCAAGTGATCATATTGAATTAGAGGAAAATATGACGTTGCGAATCCGCAACGTCATATTTTCCTCTAATTCAACATGATCACATGCATCCATCCACTTTAATCTAAATGTTGTTGCTGGCACAATAATTATTTCCAGCGTTGTATGTGTATGATATGATGAGAATAATGTATGTTTATTATGATATGATGAAACTACTGTATAGAGCATGCACAAATACGTAGAGGGGAATTCAATCTGTGAAAGCAGGAATATTAGCAGTAGCGCTGGTAGGCGTCTAGCGGCAGCGCTGGTTTAGTAGCAGCGCTTGTTGTTTTCCAGCGCTACTGCTAACCGTACTTACCAGTAGCGCTGGAAAACCAGCGCTACTGCTATAACTTAGCTGTAGCGCCTTAGCAGTAGTGCTGCCACCAGTGCTACAGGTATGGGTAATTCCAGCGCTACTATTAGGCTTTCTCCTAGTAGTGCGCCCTTGAAGTTGAGGGTGATGGGCACGAGGGGCCTTGGTGCTCTGGATGCAACCGCCTGAACCCAACAAGATGGTCGAGGGGGTCGGAGGACTCCCTCTCAAACATGGCGACTGGTTTTGTGGTGGGCAGGGGTTGTACGTGATGGGGAGGCGGTGACGTGGGAAACACCGTGATATTGGATGTGGAGAGGGGAGAAAAGGCATTTGCAGTGAAAATCAATGGCAATCTTATACATGAAATTTGTTGGAATAGGCAACAATTATGCCTCCCCTTTGCACTTTTATTTGTAGGGCAAATAAAAAACTACAGAGGATAATATCCCATTAGCTAATGGAATATCATAGCTGTAGGATCTCATCGGTACATGGCCGGCTGTTGTAAAGTTCATGTTACACTTGGTGTGTATCATCTTAACGCGATATATACATTGCTTAACAAAGCAAGCCATATTCACAAAAAGCATGACTTTGACAAATCAATCACTCAAAAGAATCACAACCTTATGGAAAAGCATGGAATGAACAAGATACATTTTACTTACTATAGTTGTGCTACTATGATACTTTTAATAAAGGCAGGGGCCTAGTATTTTTCTTGTTGCTACTTAAACAGTTGACATCTAGTTCGCTAGGTACTAGGCTGCAAGGTCCTTCTTTGTACACATTAAATTTAGAGCTTCCAAGTTATATATGAAGGAAAAGTTTTGACAGGTACCTGATTGATGCGATGACAGGAGGATTAGTCCTCGACAACCTGATATATGAAGCCTGACAGTGCAAATAAGCGAGCCTCCAACTGTATAAACTTGACAGCATATGAACGATTCATGATTGATGTTAGTGATACATAATCAGGAAATGAAAGGCTGGACCAACAATATTAATTAGGTATAAGTAAACCAACTACTAATTGGTGGAAATAAACCAACTACTAACTGTATAAACATGACAGCATGAATGATTCAAGATTGATTTACAGGGGGGTGTACGTTATTCGTAGTATAGTATAGTACCTCAGCTCAGAGTACGTGCATGGCTGTGAAAGACCAAGAAAATGTGGATTGTTCACCACCACCTACATTTAATGTACACAACAGCAGCGAAAGCATTTCGCTCAATACATTTCCTTTTGGCATCCACCCATCTATTATTGTACTGACTGAAATTTAAGTGCGTACCTGATATTCCTCTTGATAGCATGAATGCAGCAGGTAAGAGCAACAGAAGGAAACTTTATTACTTCAAACACTGGAGGATTAGAGAATGTAGAAATGAGACAAGGCACGCACGCACGAGTATATATAATATAGTACTTACTTTGGCAATCGACCGATCGATCGGCTGGAAAGGAAATATTCGTTGCTTGTTGTCCATAAGAATTAATATTCGTTGCTTGTCTTGTTGTCTCCATGCATACTGGCTGGCTGAATCCCTTGCTTTTGTTCTCAAAAAGTATAGCGTACATGCCATGCAAGACACTTTGCTTTTTTCCTTTGCAAAAAATAAAGACAATTTGATGCTTTGCTTTTTCCAAAGATCGATGATTCTTGCGCACGGTAAATTAGAGGCATGAGCATTAAATAGTACGGTGAAAGAGCTAGTGGCAACAATAATCTGCTTGCTTTGTTTAAAGAAGAGTGGGCCACGATAGATGTTTTGATCTTCATCGTCATGTCTTTTAAATAATCGATGGAGGAAACTTTGGATGTCTTTTTCTATATATATGCCAGACCTACGACACGTTGCTGCTTAGATATAGATATTGCTTTTCTTCTTCTCCGCCACCTACAAGAGGTGGCTTGGCTTGTGGGTGAAAGAAAACGCTTCCAAATGGTAAGAAATCGTAATGGGAGTGTTACACCTATAGCATTACTCTTTGTTAATAACCTTGAGCTTCACAAAGATGAGACTGAGACCAACTGGTGGAAGTGGGAGTCTAAAGGCACATTTGTACACAATTTTGAATTGCAACCCCATTAGTTTGGTCATGGTTTTTCTTTGCATAGGTGAGTCCAGGTTTTGACCATCCAAGTATGTTACTTGGTTAGGTTCCTTGTGGTGAAGCCAACCCACCCAGGTTCAAGTTCTAGTGCTCGCATATCTTCTGGATTTATTTCAGAATTTTTTACGTTATTCTTTTTGTGGTATGACATGCGCGTTTGACTACAAAGATGCCTGTGGCGACTTCGTCTATCTCAAGACATGTCGGCTCAGTCTCTCGGAGGTGCTCGTAGCAGTAGGATGTGTGTGTGTGCACGTTCATAGGGTGAGTGTGCATGCGTGTTGTGAGCGTCTATGTCGGTACTGTGTTTCTCAACAACAAAAAATATGTTAAACCATGATCGTCAATTCTAGTGACGAACTCCTTGCGTTGCAGGTAAGAACGTCATCGATACACTGCCATAATCATGGTCAACAATTCCTTTTCATAGATATGAAGTTGGCTTTATCTTTTGTACCGCCACATCTAATGAACGCCATACATCTTTGAGTCCGTGATCAATATGGATGTACATCTACAACTTGTAGCTATGACGATTTTGCTCGCATATAAAGGAAGGAAGATACACTAGTACAAAAACGTCCTTTGTAGATATGTCTGTCAGAGGCGAAATGCGAACCCGCCTTTGTTCTCTAAGACTACATAGCGAATGTTCGGTACATAGATTATTCGATTATGTAAAGTGTATGTCTCTGCTTTCGATTCAGATGCATCGACGATACGGGTGACATTAAATTCTTTCAAAAAATAATCACCAGCGAGGAACCCCACCTGAATATATTTACGTCAAAAGTGTACAAAACCAAACTCAAAACCTCCTTTCAGCAGGTCATTGGTCATTATACATAGGTTGTGACCTTACAAGGAAGAGGGATGAGGGTGCCCATGACAAAGCATCACCTAGACGGCATAATGGCGACCATTACCACAAGAACAATCACATGCAGTGCATGGAGGAGTGCCACTGGCGCCATCGAAGAGTATCACAACACCGATACCTTGCAAATTGCCACAACATCATCCACATGCTCTTTGGTTATCACCACGACGTGATACAGGAGCAAACACAACTCAACGAGTGTCATCGGCATGGATCGCAAACTCCACCACAAGGGGCATACGATACAATCGCGTATGCAAGCCGTGAGACCACCAAAGAACACAAACCGGCTCAATGATAAGTTCCGACATGGAAATGGAGGAGGAGTAAAACATGGAGTCCCACCAGTCCTCCCATCCCATCCATCTTGTAATTTTGCTACTTGTATTATTCCTACTGGCAGCGCATAGGTCAAACAAGTCGTGTTGCCCCATGTAGCCCCGAAAGTCACTTGTATGTTGTATTCTACGTCGATTCACATGGGAAAGCCATACACATTTCTTTTCTAACAGGAACGCATATGTCCAGCTGGAGAACATGGCCCGCAACATTGATGTGGTCTCCAGGACGACTGCACCACACCAAGCAAAACGTAAGGGACAACCACATCTACTCTGCGGTAAACATCTTTGTCACTTGATCTATGGAACAACAGCAATGCGGCAACTGTGGCCGGCAGCGTGATGACACGGATGCACCTGGCGTACCAAGTGTAGACCACTGCAGCCTTGGTGTACAAGAGGTCGTACATCATCGACAGTTGCATTCTGACCACCTCCAATATCTCCGATCCTTCAAAACTGCAATCCATGCTGATTTTCACACAATGTGTCGGCCCCTCGAACGTTTGCTTGGGAACGTCCAATAGACTGTAAGCTATAATACGATGCTTTCCCCACTGGAACAAGAAAGAGATGGTCAGAGTCAGGCATCGAATCGACTACTTTGCCCAATAAACAAATTAACGGGAGAGCACCTGTTAATGGTCGATCGTTCGTCAAATTGAGAGCACCTGTTAATGGTCGTTCGTCAAACAAATTAGCATCTCCTTGATCTCCTGGATGAGAGGCCCAAACCTGGATCGGTCGAGCTGTGCCGAATTCAGTGCCCAAGCTACTTCTTGGTTGTCTGTTTCGAACACGGCCTTTGTGATGCCAAGTTCAGACGCCAGTTGCACTCCCCTACGGCAAGCGAGGAGCTCCACATGCTCAGCGGCAGAGACATGGGCAAACACATGGCACGCACCAGCTTTGAAAGTACCCCTGTGAGTGTGATCTCTCAGTACAACACCAGCTCTGCCACCAGTCCCGTTTTGCTTCAGTGACCCATCAACATTGATTTTGGTCCAAGTCGCCTCCGGTGGCACCCATTGAACTCCCTTTCGCACAGCCGGGGCAGTCCCCTTCGGTTCGGTGCATGGATGTCCAGCCACTCTTCTAAGAGTCTCACTAGTAGAAAACGGAACATTAGTCCCTGTTCGTAAGGGCCTTTAGTCCTGGTTGTGCAACCGGGACTAAGCAATCAGGACTAAAGGTCCTCCATTTTAGTCCCGGTCGTGTTACGAACCGGGACTAAAGGTGCTCCACGTGGCCGCTGCGTAGCGCTCAGGCAGGAGGACTTTTAGTCCCGTTGGTAACACCAATCGGGACTAAAGGCTCCACCTGGCCGCTGCGTATAGCGCTCACGCAGGAGGACCTTTAGTCCCGGTTGGTAACACCAACCGGGACTAAAGGCCGCCACGCGTCAGCCCTGTCAAGCGCTGGGGTTTAGTGTTTTTTTTTTGTAAGGAGGGGTTTTGGAGGCTTTAGGAGTTTCATCCATTCAACTCGACGCTAGCTACTAATAGCAATGAAGAAACCGTTACACAACATCGTCATGAATATAGAGAAGTGACCTCTTTCTCCGTGCTTGGTCGAACAACAAGTTTTCGTATATATATTTCACGCTACTACATATAGTACACGTTCATGCATATATACAATATAACATCTCTTACGATCCCTAATATCTAATTACCAAAATCCCCTACCAATTCCGGATGGTATTCTCCGGTTTTAGCTATGACCTCTTCAAGTAAGAATCCCGCCAATTCCTCTTGAATTGCTCGTATGCGATCCTTTGGTATGAGTTCGTCCCGCTTCCGTTGGATCTAATTTAAAGAAGGGTGTCAATATATGTATATATATATATATATATATATATATATATATATATATATATATATATATATATATATATATTTATATATATATATATATATATATGAATGAAACTCAACACAATTGATGGTAATAAAATAAAATTGTAAATATTGTTTACGTACTTCAAGTTGTTGTAAACTTCCCTTAAGCGTGACAACCTACGGTTCGGGACAACAACAGACATGATCGAGACACTCTCTGATCAATGACCATCATGTGGGACCTGGTTACAATCCTTGATGGCCCCTGTGCTTCCATCGAATTAACTTCATCGTTGAACCGTTAACGTTGAGTCCTGATCCCTTTGTTCTACGGTACTTTGTTCGTCCGAGGTTTGATCGTCGGTATCCTATACCTAGTTCATCCTCGTTACTCACAAACATATTTACTCGTCCTGTGATATTACAACCTCGTGACCCAGTCACACGTTTGCAAACTTTATGATGTAATATCACCGAGTGGGCCCAGAGTACCTATCCGTCACTCGGATGGACAAATCCCGTTCTGATCTTTCATACTCCTCAACATATCCACTTCGGAATACCCAAGATGCACCTTTATGGTTACCCTATTACGGTGTAACGGTTGATACACTCAAAGCATCCTCTGGAGATAGCAATTACATATGATCATTACGGTCTAAGGATTGGGTCACTACGTTATCAAGTTATCGCAGTGTTGAACTATGTGACTGGATCACATTGCAACACTTTAGTTTGGGTGTGCGTCCATCATGTCATTCTCCTAATGACATGACTTCATTGTCAACGGACGCATGTGTCTCCATGATCAGGAAACCTTGATCATCAATTGCACAATGAACTAGTATACTAGAGTTAACTAGGGACCTGGTTGTTTATATACTACATGTGTATTAATGTTTCCGCTTAATACAGTTATAGCATAGTATAAAACTTATTATGAACTAATGAAATGTGCTAATAAACACTCTTTATTATTTGCCTCTAGGGCATATTTCCAACACGTAAGCCTTCCTTACACTGCCCCCTTCATTGTTGACTTCCGTTTCCTCCCGAGACCGGGGCTGAGTCCTTCGTGCTACGTAGGGACCAAGCGCCAAAGAAACAGAAGACCCTCGAGCCCGAGGGGGCTTCGGCGGCACCACCTCCACGGAGGGGTGAACGGCTGGGCGCAGCCCCCGAGCCCCCCCCCCCCCCCACTGCCTCCTTAGGGGGTGCTGAAGAGATGCGCAGCGCCGCACCACCTTCGCGGGCCGACGGTGAGCCCGTGGGTCGGGAGACAGAAGCACCGATGGGTGACGCGGCCAGGCCGACAACGTTGTTGGTTCCCGATGGCGATGGGGATGAGGCGACCAGGGGGAGGCCCCAATCCCCTGAGCGTCCTGGCAAGAGTGCCACTAGCGCCAATGGCGGGGCCTCCACGGGCGCTGCCGGTGCGTCCGACGTTGATGCTGATCAAGCCGAGCCGAGCCCTTCGCAGCCGCCGGCGAGGAGGGGGGATGAGGCCCCGGAGAGAAAGAGAGCGGCGGGCGCTTCGCAAGCTCCCCCGGCTATGGACGTCGAGGAGCTCAGCGCCGGACGGAGGCTGGTCCCCTTCAGCTATAGGATCTTCCTCCAAACTGGTTTTATTGGGACCGCCCGACAGACCTTGGACTTGCTCGAGTCTAGTGTGCGGGCGGAAGACGCTCGCCTCGCGGAGGAGCACTCGCAGCTTGCGAAGACACAACGCCAGTTCTAGGCGGCCGTGAGGGGCAGCCATGCGATGGAGGCCATGGCCCAGAGGTGCCAGGAGCAGCTCTTGTGTCAGGCCGAGGAGCTTCGCCGGGAGGCCATGCGGGAGGCCACGGAGGCCGAGCAGAAGCTTGCAGCGGTGACGAGGCAGGAAGAGGATTCCCGGGAGCGGATGGCCTCCCGGGAGCAACGACTCCAGGCTTGGGAGGACTCCGTCAAGGCTCGTGAGGAAGACCTCGCGAGACACGAAGGAGACTTTACTGCCAAGGCGAAGGAGTAGCAAACTCGCGAGGAGCAGCTCGCGATGGCCGCCCTTGAACAGGACACAGAGCGGGAGCACTTGTGGAAGCGGGTGGGCGAGGTTGCCGAAGCGGAAGCGTCCTACAAGGCCCGCAAGGACAAGGCCAACTCCCGGCTCGCCAGGCTGGAGGTGAAGATGGGGCTAGAAGCCGAAGCGAAGATCAAGGACACCTGCGCAGCCCTCGCCAAGGAGCACAGCGACATGCTGGGGCTCCAGGAGAAACGCTTCACCGAGAAACAGACTGCCCTCCGCGCAGTGTGCTCTCAAGGCCCGGCTTGACCTAAAAGGTGAGTTGGATTCTTTTCGGGCGCAGGTGGAGCCGGTGGTGACCCTTTGCGAGAAATCCATGGAGCGCCGCGCAGAGGAGCGAGCCCGGGAGCTCGAGCGCTCCAGGATGTTCTTCAGCCTTCGAACACGTGCCAACGCCGCCATCCGCTCCCTCGGCGCCAAAGGGCCCAGCGACCCCCTTGAGACCAACGACGCCGGCTACTTGATCTTCTTCACCAGGCTTGTCAATGAGCTAGAGAAAGCCACCAAGGAGCTGGACAAGATGCTCTACGAGGGGTGCCAGGACCTCCTGTACTAGGCCGCCTGGCTCGTCTTCAGTAACCTCTACCTTGCCGACCCACACTTCAACTTTGAGGCGGTGATGAGGCCCATGCCGCAGAGGCTTGGTGACAGCGCTACAGATACGGTGCGGGGTCACGTAGAGGCCCTGATCCTGCGGTTCAGCCGAAGCTCGAGAGCTGGTGGCAGCGGCGAGGGTGGAGACGGCCATGGTGGTGTCGATGACCCTTCCACCTGAGTCCCTTTTGCCTTTCGTTGTCCTATAATTAACGGTTTTGCTGAAACTCAGCTAGCTGAGTTTCAGCTGTGGTCGTAGCACTACTGGAATTTTCATATACGCCGGGTGTCAGCTTCGTCGCCAATACACGGACATTCGGCAAACTAAACAACGCTGAGAGCTACACTCGGCAAAGCAGGCTTCACGGCAACTGCCTACTTTGCCGTCACGGGCTCATGGCGAACAAGCACCGCACGGCAAACGGCGCAGACGCCGAGAGCCGCGCACGGCAAAGAGGAGCCACGTGGCGTGCCCGTTCGCAACAGACGGCTCCGTCAGTTACTTGCCATATTACCGAGAGTCGCGTTTCGACGCTCGGCAAAGTATATGCCACGTCCTATTTTCCTTTTTTGTGTGTGTTCTTTTGCCCTCTATGTTTTTGTCTTATACTTCATATCTTTTAATGACTAAAGTTTCAAAATGCCATGACTTGTGTTTTGTGTTAGATATTTTCAAATCTCAACTTCTAAGCACTACTCCCTCCGTTCCTTTATAAAAGAAAATTTCTTACCGAGCACGGCTACAAACGGTGAAGACCCCTAGACCTAGGGTTACGACTTGTACCGAGAGGGCTCTCGGTACATGCAGCTATTATCGAAAACGGTTATCGACCCTCGGTACTGAGTAAGCCACATCATATTTACCTTTTATTTGTGTGTGTATCTTTGCCACTCTCATTTTGTGTCTGATATTTCATGTCTTTTAATGACTCAAGTTTCAAAATGACATGACTTTTGATGACTTGTGTTTTGGGCTAGATTTTATCAAATCTCATCTCGGTAATGTCTAACTAAAATGGTAAGGTGCTTTGTGAAGCATGTAAGAAAATAAAAGGAGATGTAAACAAGAACAAAAGGAATAACACATATTTACCGAGCACGACTACGAACGGCGAGGATGTGCAAACCTAGGGTGAGGACCTTTACCGAGAGACGATTATCCTCCCATTCGTCTGTGTTTCTTTGCCACTCTTTTTTCTAATATTTCATGACTTTTAATGACTAAAGATCCAAAATGCCATGACTTTTGATGACTTCTGTTTTCGGTTAGATTTTTTTAAATGACGATGTATTTGCCGAGAGCTGTGCTCGGTAATGCTGGTGACCAGTGGGACCGCGTGTCCCACACGGCAGCTGACAGTTTACCGAGCGTCGCCACCCTCGGAAAAGAGTGGCAGCCCTGTAGTAGTAAAGTGCTCAGCGACTCCTTTTCCGAGAGCAACTCTCGGAAAAGGTGTGGCACAACAGTAGTGTCAGTTCTCAGACGACCTCTTTACCGAGAGCTACTCTCGGTAGTCTATAGTTTTCCGAGTGTGGCTCTCGGAAATGTTTCCCATTCCGTCTGCTGTTGAGCTATTTCTTTTCTGATCCCTGCAGATGAAAACAACTACAGTGCAATTTGGAGTAGTCCACATATATAGGCATAATTTGATCATATATAGGCATAATTGGAAGTAGTCCACATATATAGGCATAATTGGAAGTAGTCCACATATATAGGCGAATGTTTCATACTAGTAGACGTCACACACAAGAGCGCAAATTCATACATATTGTTAACTTATGGAAGTTCACTACTTTGCAAAACACGTGCACGTCACATAGAAGTTCACTTGTTCATAGATCATCTTGAGGAGGAGGAGGGGCCATAGGGTTGAGATTCCGGAGGTGAGGAGGAGGAGGGGCCATCGGGTTGAGATTCCGGAGGTGAGGAGGAGGAGGGGCCATCGGGTTGAGATTCCGGAGGAGGAGGAGGAGGGGCATCACTTCCACTGCTTCGAGATTGCATAAGAACCTATAAGAGTAGAGTCACGTGAGGGTGGTTCGTCCCTATAAAATGAATGTTGTGCTCTAGTTTAGAGAATGTTCTACCTGTAGTTGATTCTCGAGCTGCTTCAACCTATCGTTCATGTCTGCTCGTTCCTTTTTTCTGCACTCCTGCTCAGCCAGCCGCCTTTGCTCCTCTTCACCAGCCCGCTGCTCCATTAAATCCTATAACATGGCATTAGGCTCATATAGGTTGGAACGGTGCTATTTTGAGGCATGCACATAAATGAAAGGTTAGGATGTTAACCTTGAGACGTGATATCTCACGTGATGCGGCGTTTGGGCGACTCCGTATGGACGGAGTTGAGCTGGTGCTCGACGCGCGTATCTTGTGCAACTTGCGATGCGAGGAGGTGGCGATCGCCCCGTTGCAAAGGAGGTGGCGGCCATGGCCCTTCCCCTCGCCAGCAATGACGAGAAGCTCAGGATCAAGGGGCTTGGACGTAGGTTCGGCTTCCTGCCCGTGCACCTCCTGGAAGACCTCTTTGTAGGTCCCGTACTTCCCCTCCGCCGACAAGCTGCAGAACTCGGCGCCATCCTTCCCCTTGTGGCCTTCTTTCCAGGCTTCCAGGATGTGGACCGGGTGACCAAGCTTCGCCTCCTGCAAAATTAACCATCAAGTTTAATGAACCAAGATGCACCGTGCGAAAACGTTAACATCTTAATCCACATACCATGTGTTGCTTGAGAGCGGTTAGGTTCCGGCTCCCCTGGACATGAGCCGGGCCTGGCATTTTGGCGCGATCGTTTCCCTTCTCCACATGCTGCGCCTGCCATGCCGGGTCACACCACATGTCAACCAGGGCCTCCCAACAATCGTCCTTCATCCAGGGTTCCCTCACCTAGTCAGACAAAATCGAATCATTGAGGAACAAGAGGCGGATGAATCAAAGTACTAGCAACCGATGTAGTCACTTACCACTCACAAGTATTCTTCTCGCGACAAGTTGGTCTGGCAAGCAGTCTTCTTTGTCATCTTCTCTCCCTTGTCATCGAGCGGCCGACACTGCATCACGGCTTTGTACCGCAGCGTGTGCTTGGTGTCGGAGAGTATCTTCGGGGCAGATTTCACGATGCCTTTGATCGCCTTCTGCTTCTCACCATCCACACAAGCAAATGTTTGCTACAACAAAGCATATGGCAGTTAATACAAGAATTTGGATATGGAAAAATGCAGTGGCCGGGGCGAAGATACTTACAAAAAAAGCGGTGATGACCCGGGTGGCCATGGTGACATTGTGCTCGTCCTTGTTGTGTTGGTAATGCTCCCAGGTTAAACCTGGCGACGGCGGCTCATCATCACCCGGCTTGGACACCCTGGGGAAGTGCTTCCTCAAGAGGGAGCCGATGACGTGGTTCGGCGGGCGTGCCCCTTTAGGCTTTGTCGGGATAAATGTCCACTGACTGCATGATGAAAAAGACAAGCATATGTGAGTGTCAAAGCTGTGGCATCCAAAATATGTTGCAAATGAAATGCTTGCTTACCCCTCTCCTGTCGGGCAAATGACAGGTTGGTCGCCGGCAGCCGTTGGTTCCGGGACCTTCCCCGGACCACGCCCGGATTTCTTCCTCTTGGAAGTGTTGCTCGAGGTAGACCCCGAGCCATCCGAGGCCTCCATGTCGCCCGACACGGTAGCGAGCAGATCCGGTCCATCTAAGCCCACTCCGACATCGCCATCCGATGACGACTCGTCATCGGTAGTGGCCTGACGAGAGGCGGACGACTCGGTCGTGCCAGAGTTGCTGACGTGGGTCGCCCTACCACTCGAGACTCTCCGGTACTTACTAGTGCCCCCATCAGAATCTGAAAACAAAATATATATGGTGTATATTAGTTATGTGGGTTAACCATGGTGTAGTTTAAGCAATGTATCACGTTCATTTACATGCCTCGTGCACCTCGTCAAACAAAAGCATCTCGTTTTGGCCAGCACCACTACCTTGCTATATGTAAATATTTTAGCATCACATTGTGTAAATACTGTAGGCAGTAGGCAGTAGCATTAGTAATCTACAACTACATGCAGCCAACGCACTGAATCAACTACAATATCAACCGCAGAGAAGCCATAGGCGCCGGCGCGGCCCGCCGGTGTGGGCTGACTAGGACGGTGAGCTGCGGGCAGTGGGGTGGGAGGTGGGAGGGGGTGGGAGAGGAGGGCAGTGGCTATACCTGAGGGCCTCTCCAGCTGCTGCGGCGTCCATGTAGCTCCGCTGCGGTCGCCGTCCTCGGGCCACATCGAAGAACCGCCGCGCCGGGGGCCGGCCATGAAGCTTGGTCGACGGCGGTGGCGGCAGTTGGGGGCGGTGGAGGCGGGGTGGCGGCGGCAGTTGGTGGCGGCGGGGGTGGCGTAGGGAAACAGAGGAAGAGGGAAATGAAGGATAGAAAGAAAGGGGGTCGGCTAAGATCTAGGTTTATGTGATTTACCGAGAGCAGCTCTCGGTAAAGGTACGTATTACCGAGCGTCGAGAAGCGACCCTCGGTAATCACTTCTCTAGTTCTTTATTTTCCTTCTATTTGTGTTTTTGTTTGGCACTCTCTTTTCTGTATATGATATTTCATATGTTTTTAAATGACGATGTATTTGCCGAGAGCTGTGCTCGGTAATGCTGGTGACCAGTGGGACCGCGTGTCCCACATGGCCGCTGACAGTTTACCGAGCGTCGCCACCCTCAGAAAAGAGTGGCAGCCCTGTAGTAGTAAAGTGCTCAGCGACTCCTTTTCCGAGAGCAACTCTCGAAAAAGGTGTGGCACAACAATAGTGTCAGTTCTCAGACGACCTCTTTACCGAGAGCTACTCTCGGTAGTCTATAGTTTTCAGAGTGTGGCTCTCGGAAATGTTTCCCATTCCGTCTGTTGTTGAGCTATTTCTTTTCTGATCCCTGCAGATGAAAACAACTACAGTGCATGCATAGATATCATACATATATAGGAAGTAGTCCACATATATAAATGCCATGACTTTTGATGAATTTTTTCGATAAAAGACTTTTGATGGACTCATACATATATAGGTTTGGTGTGTCATCTCGCGAATGCTATGTTCTGTTTCTTCTGTTTTTCCATCTAGCTAGATCAAACATGCATGCATAGATATCTCCATCAATTTGAAATACATATCCAACAATATATTCAACATTTAATAGATATCTCCACCAAGTGCATACATATATATTCAACATTTAATAGATATCTCCACCAAGTGCATACATGAGTGCAAATAGGTAAACAAAAGCTCCATGAGTGCAAATAGGTAAACATAAATTCGGAGCCAAAAGCAAGTTCATGAGTGCAAATAGGTAAACAAAAGCTCCATGAGCTCCACCGGTATGAACATAGCATGTAAGTGCATCAAGTTCGCATCCATGAGCTCCGTCGTTCACATTTTATTAAAGCATCTGCAAAATAATCACGAAACATATTTCATCAGTTATATAAAAAGAATAACGAAGTGAGACAACAATAGAAAAGAAATAACAATTTTCCCAATGTATACTAACCTTGCACAAGATATCATCAACACCAAAATAACGACGAACTGGACGAAGATTATCAGATTCTTCATGCCACCAAACCAAGTCTGGCATACACCCTTGCTTACTCCATCATCGCGCTTCGCGTGGCACCGGAGCCGGGAGCAATGATACTCAAACGAATCGTACATATCAGGACGACTCGCTTTGAACAGGAACTCAGAGTAATGATCCTCTGCCTGCTGCCTAGTTGGAAATTCTCTAAAGTCGGTATTGCTGTAACCGTTCACCTGTTCACGACATTCCTCCCACGAATCGTACACTCCTGGAGACCTCCCTCTACACACCGCATACCACCTCATCCACCAATAGAAGAATATGATTTGAATAGGCATAACACGAGAAGCAACAAAAGTTTAGAAGAGCACAAGCAAAACATATCCAACATAAGCATTAATGATTCATATACCCAAAAGCAACATCACAAGTTCTATTCAAGTTATACTCCGAGGCTACATTAGCATGTACATTCACTACACTTCTCCTAAAGTGGGGTGATCGGTGGCCGGTGGGGTGGAGGAGGGTGCCAGCCGGTGGGAGATGGGGGCACCTATGGGGGAGGGCACCGGCCGGTGGAGGAGTCCGAGATGTAGTCGGTGAAACCAGTGATCGTGGAGTCAGAGCACGTGGGGCCATCCCCCACATTGGAGGACCAAGCGTCGTCGGGAATGATGGTCGGTGGACTCAATGGTGGGGCCTTGCTCTCCTTACGCGGTGGGGCCTTGCTCTCCTTATGCGGTGGTGCCTTACTCTCCTTAACCGCGGAGTCATCGGCGCGCCTCTCCTTAACCGCGGAGTCGACGCTATAGGAAGCTGCGTCGTCGGAGGAAGCCATAGCCACGAAATCGATCGGTGTTAACACCTCGCTTCACACAATGAAAAATAACATAAGAATCAAACATCAAAGATCACTCTAGCTGGTGGTGGTATATATGGTGGACACTCTCTCACGGGCATTTCGACTTTCGGTGATGGTCGAGCTGGGCAAGTCCATCGTGCGTGACAAATGTACATCACAGGACGAACTTGCGCAGATCGACCGCCATCGGCAAAAGTCGATTTTCTTCCTCCAAGAACAACTCTCATCGACACTCTCTCTGGTGATGGTATATATGGTGGACACTCTCTCACGGGCATTTCGACTTTCGGTGATGGTCGAGCTGGGCAAGTCCATCGTGCATGACAAATGTACATCACAGGACGAACTTGCGCAGATCGACCGCCATCGGCAAAAGTCGATTTTCTTCCTCCAAGAACAACTCTCATCGACACTCTCTCTGGTGATGGTATATATGGTGGACACTCTCCCACGGGCATTTCGACTTTCGGTGATGGTTAAGACTGGGCAAGTCCATCGTGCGTGACAAATGTACATCACAGGACGAACTTGCGCAGATTGACCGCCATCAGCAAAAGTCGATTTTCTTCCATAGCACTCATCCATATAGCATTCATGTAAACAAACATCTAGCATACATTCATCTAGCATTCATCTAACATCTAGCATTTCATCCAACATGTAGCACTCATAACATCTAGTAAACAACTCTTCATGTGGGTTGACTTTCACTCCATCGATGCCCCCTTCAACAACTCTCACCTCTCTCACGTATCGCATCGGTCAAATATGATCGTCACTCGCTCAAGATAAAAATTACTACATAGCATCCAGACAAACAACAAAAACTAATAGATGCAAACAACAAAAAATCCATACATACATCCACACATAGCATCCATGCATACAACATTATCAACAATTATCTACATTTTTCTTTTGATAAAGAAAAAAATTATCTATGCATCCATCCAGCTATCTATGCATCCATCTATCTATGCATCCATCTATCCATACATCTATCTATGCATCCATCTATCCAGCTATCTATGCACATGGACAGGAGGAGGGGGGCTCACCGGAGTGAGGAGCTCGGTGTGGTGGTGGGGCGCGCGGGGTGGGGCTCCGGACGGTTCGGGTGCGGGCGTGGGGGGCGCGGGGTGGGGAGGGGCGCCGGTCGGTGAGGCGGCCGGGGAGCAGAGCAGAGGAGTGGAGCGAGTGGCGCGGGAGAAGAAACAACATGGGGAATATGCTTAAGTGGTGGACGTTACCTTTACCGAGAGCTTGCCGGCGAGGCGCTCGGAAAAGAAGTCCTCTCTAGATCTAGGTTTTTCTTTTGCCGAGAGCAACTCTCGGAAAAGAAGTCAACCCTAGATGTAGGTTTTTCTTTTGCCCAGAACACTCTCGGAAATAATACCAGGATCGAGCGCCACGCTCGGTAATATCATTTGTGCAGGGGGCCTACACATGCCACAAAGTCATCACAAAGGATTTCCCATGACGCTATCAGGCATGATTTCATGTGCCGCCTTGTTGATCTGCAATTTCCGGCGATGAAACCCTAGGAGAGCAATAAATTCTCGAATATTGTACGCTGGTCCAAAAAATGCGGGGGCGTGACACGTGTGATGCGATGGCCTCCTTTGAGAGCACGAGAAGTTTCGAGGCCAACGGAGCAACATGACCCGCACTTCCTGCACAAACCGGACACATTCCCTCTCGATACCCAGAGACTAGCTCGGAGACGGTGCGGTTTACAAGCGGCCATAGGGGAGGCTTATTCGAAACGCGCCCAAAGTTTTACCACACCCTACAGGGGCCATGTGATGACACCGTGCCAGCTCTCGAGGTATTCCGGCATCGTACGATTTTCCGAGGATTTAAACGGTTGCATCAGGGATGCCACCGAGGTATTTTCGTCCCCCGGTGGCAGGGCATGCCCATCCCTCCTCTTCACAAGGCCTACGCGTGCCGCAAGGACACCACAAAGGATTTTCCATGACGCTTCTGGCCATGATTTCATGTGTCGCCTTGCAGATCAGCAATTTCCGGCGATGAAACCCTAGCTGAGCAATAAATTTCTCGAATATTGCACCCTGGTCTGAAAAATGCGGGGGCGTGGCACGTGTCATGCGATGGCCTCCTTTGAGAGCACAAGAAGTTTCGAGGCCACCAGAGCAACAGGACCCGCACTTCCTGCACAAACCGGACACATTCCCTCTCGATACCCAGAGACTAACTGTGAGATGGTGCAGTTTACAAGCGTCCATAGGGGAGGCTTATTCGAAACGTGCCAAATTTTTTACCACACCCTACAGGGGCCATGTGATGACACCGTGCCATCTATCGAGTAATTCCGGCATCGTACGATTTTCCGGCGATGAAACCCTAACAGAGTAATAAATTTCTTGATATAAATGCAGTGCAACATTTGTGATAATTATATTGATTTTATATATGTTTTTATGTAGGGATACATGAAAGCTGCCACAAATGATGTTGACTAAGATGTTTATCGACTGCAACTCTCGGTAAGTTTTAGTTTTCCGAGAGCTGCTCTCGGTACTAGGTGTACTTTACCGAGAGCACTCTCGGAAATGAGACTTGTCGGTGCGGCTCTCGGAAATGTTTACCGAGATGTAGGGTAAGACTTTTACCAAGTGCTTCCTTGATTTGACTCTCGGAAAAGTTTCCCGCGGGCACTTATCCAAAATTTCCCCCTCGCGCGCTCACTCGTTTCTTCTCTCAGTCCCCCTCTCCCCCCCCCCCCCCCCCCCCCCCCGCATACGCCGCCGCCCCTCAGCACTGCCGTCCCGTCCGTCGAGCTCTGCCGCCGCCGTCGCCACTGGGACTGCCACCACCGACCCCTCCACCTCCACCGAGCCCCCCGCCCCACCTCCACCGAGCTCCTCCACCTCCACCGAGCCCCCCGCCCCACCTCCACCGAGCTCGCCCTCCTCCACCAACACGGCCACAAGCTTCACCGAGCCACCACCGTCGCGGCCTCCCCTCCACCAAGCTCTGCCACGTCCGGCATCCACCTCCCCCGCCGTCCCCCCTGCCCCATTGGTGAGCCCCTACGCAAACTGTTTTTTTTTGAAACAAAAGGGGTTTCCCCCCTCTCCATTTTAACAAAAGGTGTATATATATGCATAGTGATTAATGTGTGTGAGTGTGTGCTTTGTATGTGTGTGTGTGTGTGAGTGTGTGCTGTTGATGTGTGTGTGTGTGTGTGAGTGAGTGATGTTGGTGTGTGTGTGTGTGGGTGAGTGCTATTGGTGTGTGGGTGTTGTTGTTGTGTGTGTGTCTGTGTGTTGTGTATGTGTGTGTGAGTGAGTGTTCTTGTTGTGTGTGTGACACTACTTCATTCTTTCATGCAGGACATGCATCTATTTTGACAATAAAGAGAGTGAATTCCGTTGCACGCTTAAAGGGTAATCTCTTCCCGTTCATGTGTAGGTTTCCCTTATTTGTAGATCACCTAAATAGTCGCATAACCTAGGTGTCTCCCGTTCGGAAGGGTTGTATCTATAAATATGCAAGTCTTTGCATATTTATAACCTCAACTCTTTCGAATTGTCCACGTTTTCCATGGACAGCCCGAGGATGTGTAGGTGGGTCGTTTTCATGCTGTACTTCGACCCGAGACAGAATTTCGACGGTGTCTCCATGTTGTTCTCTGGATACACATCCTCTCGGCTTATTGCTGAGACGTGTATTTGGAGAACAGCGGGGAGGTGCTGTCGAAATTTTGTCTCGGGTCGGAGTACGGCATGGAATCGGACCCAGCCTACACATGCTCGGGTGGGATTAGGACCTATCTTTACCTATTAGATGGCTCAGTGCATGTCGTAAAACTTGATGGAACCACTTGTTACATAAAAAACATTATGTGTGTGTTTCACTTTATATCAGAGGATGGAAGATCGTGAATGGATGTACACCGGACATCCCAGCATGGAGGGTATGACCCCTGAGTGGAGGTCGAAGACCAATGATTTCCTGGAATTAGTATTTGCTGGAGAAACGCCAGTTCATGGAATTTGGTGCCCATGCACGGAGTGTGATAACCAGACTGAAAGAGATAAGATTACTATGAGTAAACACTTAGGCAAATATGGGTTTACGCCAGGCTATTACCGGTGGATCTTTCACGGTGAGACAGAACAGTCCAGGGCGGAGGTGGTGCGACAGCGCACCGGCGAATATGATACTCGGATTGAAAACCTGTTAGATGACATCGCCGTGCAGATCCGCGGGAGGACCCGAACTCCGAGGAGCCGCCGGAAAGCCTAGAAGAGTATCATGCAGCTTTGTTTGCGGCACAGAAACCCCTTCACGCCCATACAGAGGTTACTCAACTAGATGGCATCGCACGCCTAATGGCCCTGAAGGCAAACCATTGCATGAGCATAATTTGCTTCAATGAGTTATTGTCAGTTATTGCTAGCCTGATGCCTAAAGAAAACATATTGCCAAAGAACATGTACGAGTCGAACAAAATCCTCGGTTCACTTAAGATGCCGTATGAGCAAATACTTGCTTGTCCAAACGGATGCATGTTATTTAGAAATGAACATAAAGATACGAACTATTGTGTCAAGTGCAAATCCTCTAGGTATATTGAGGTAATAGATGATGATGGTAGCAAGAGGCAGCTCACAATTGCTGTCAATATCCTTCGATATATTTCATTCATAGAAAGGATCCAGAGGCTTTATATGACCGAGGAAACTGCCCAATATATGAGATGGGCGGCCGAAGGGAAGATGTACAATACAAAAAAGATGCAACATCCACGGGATGGTGAAGCATGGATGAAATTTGTTGAAATTCATAAGAAAACAGATGACTGGAAGAGTGTAGCTGTTGGGATAACAACCGATGGGTTCAATACATATGGTTTGATGGCTGCCGTATACAGTTGTTGGCCAGTATATGTTATCCCCCTGAATCTGCCCCCTCGCGTTTGCATGCAACGACATCACATGTTCCTGACACTGATAATTCCAGGTCCTAACTATCCGGGGAAGAATATGAGTGTGTACATGGAGCCACTGGTGGCTTGGAACACTGGGGTAAGGACATACGATGCCGTTTCAAAGAAGCACTTCAATATGCATATCTGGTACCACACATCGCTACATGACCTACCAGCACGTGCGATATTTTGTGGTTGGTGTGTAAAGGGGAAGTGGCCTTGCCCAGTGTGCCGACAGCGTGTGACTTTCATGTGGCTGGCTAAGGGTCGCAAGTACGTATGCTTTGACCAACATCGGCAGTTCCTTCGTCTTGATCACCCATACAGACAAGACACTGTGAACTTTCGGAAATGTGTTATTGTTGATGACCCGCCACCACCTATTATGACCGGTGCCGAGCTTAAGGATGAGTTAGATGCTCTCGAGAAAAATCCCAATGGGAAAGGTTTTCTGGGATATGGAGAGACACACCAGTGGACTCACATTCCAAGCTTATGGAGGCTCCCTTACTTTAAAGATCTTCTCCTTCCACACAACATTGATGTAATGCACACTGAAAAGAATATTGCGGAGGCTTTACTCGGCACACTCCTCGACACCGACAAGACAAAGGATAACATTCAGGCTAGGATCGATCAAGCCAAGCTATGCAACAGGCCAAAATTACAATTGGTGCTTCGACCAAAAGGTAATTCTTGGAAGAAGCCATTAGCCCCTTTCACCCCTTCAATCCCCCAAAGGAAGGAAATTCTCCAATGGATTGTGAACAAGTTGTACTTCCCTGATGGATATGCAGCTAATATCATGAGGGGAGTGAATATGGCTACAAAGCGAATAGGAGGCCTCAAGAGTCATGACTACCATGTATGGCTTGAGCGGATATTGCCTGTGATGATTCGAGGGTATGTCAATGAGGATATTTGGCGAGTGCTGGCGGAGTTGAGCTACTTCTTCCGCCAGCTTTGTGCCAAAGAATTAGATTATGAAGTGGTTGCAAAGTTGGAGGAACAAGCACCTGAGTTGCTATGCAAGTTAGAGAGGATATTTCCGCCAGGTTTCTTTAATCCGATGCAACATATGATCTTACATCTCGCGTATGAGGCTAGAATGGGAGGACCGGTGCAGTTCCGATGGCAGTATGCACCTGAACGGGAGTTCAAGCATCTTCGTGGCAAATGTAAGAATAAAGCCCGCATCGAAGCCTCCATAGCCGAGGCATACCTGAATGAGGAGGTGGCCACGACCACGACAAAGTACTATCATGACAGTATTCAGACTAGGTTAAATCCAGCTACTCGTTACAATGAAGAACCCACCAGCAATGTTTCCGACCTGAGCCTCTTCGAAGGCCAAGGTGGCAAAGCAAGTGGATCGAAGCGCAAGACCTTTTCACCTACCGAGTGGTCGACTATTATGATCTATGTCTTGACCAACATGGAAGAAGTGCAGCCGTACATAAAGTAAGTGTAGAACACCTTTATTGACAACTACTCACTAGTCTTGAGTTCTAACTCGAATTCTTCCCATTGCTAGGGAATTCCAGAACGAATTCTGGAAGCTACCACGGCCCCCTAGCGACGAAGAATCAGCAAACCTTCTTGAAGATGCCAATGCTGATGGCGGTTTCATTTCTTGGTTCTCAAGAAAAGTAACTTTCCTAACTTTATGTAAACTTCAAGTTGTTCTTACTTGCCGGTAATGCTTCCACTAATGAACCAGCAATATCCTATTAATCTTGTAGCCATATCAGGAGGTTGATATGGACACCAAAGTGAGAGAAGTAGCCAAAGGTTTTGAATACGAGGCCAGGTCATTTAAGGCTTACGACATGAATGGGTATCGCTTCCACACTGATAAACACACACGTGAGAGGCCCAACCGAAGGTCAATAAATAGTGCGGTCTATTGTCTAGGGACAGATGGACGTCACTACTATGGAACCATCGAAGAAATTTATGAGCTGCAATATTGTGGTTTACATGGTGTGAAGCCCATCGTATTCAGATGCAGTTGGCTCAATCCTCAGACAGTGAGACGGACCCCTAGTATTGGCTTGGTCGAAGTTGAACGAGCATCGAAATATGCAGGAAAGGATGTCTATATTATGGCTCAACAGGGTACACAAGTGTTTTATCTCCCGTACGCGTGCACATCTACGGAACATATCGATCTCTTGAAGTGGGATGTCGTGTACAAGGTACCCCCGCGTATCAAGGTACCTACCCCAAACAAGGACGATTACCATATAAACCCTAACACATACGAGGGATAGTTCTTTCAAGAAGCAAACAATCACGAAGACGAAGATGATGCAGAGGAAGATGATGGCGTGCATCACGAAGATGATGCTATGGAACATGAGGCCATGGATGACATGGAAGTAGATAATGTGGAGGCCGAATACGAGGATGTTTCTGACCCTCGAGATTTGGCATTACTTATGCAATGGCACATGGGGCTAGATGATGATGAGGGCCCCCCTGAAGACTTCGAGGATGAATGTATGAACGGGCGTGATAGCGATGATGACAGCCCTGATCCAAATGTTGCACCTAATATTGCCCCTTATTTCTAACAACTCCATGTAATCGTGTGAGAACTCTATGTATGCGTGTCACAACTCTATGTATTTGTGTGTGTAACAACTCTATGTATTCGTGTGTGCAACAATTCTATGTATTATTGTGACAACTCCATTTATTCTTCATATGTGATATATTTATTGTATTTACATCAAGTTGTATCATCTGTACTAACTGGTTTGTTCTTCTTCGTATCAGGTGATTGAAACATGACAGCTGGCAACAAGAATCCAAAGGAAAGTTTGAAAAAAGTGGCAGCTCTGTACAATGATCAACTTGCTCGACCGGTGAAAGCGGTGGCCGCTCCTCCGTCGGTTGCCACAGCCGCCAAGAAGGCCAAACGATCGGCGGGTCTAGACATCCGTCCGAAAAACCGGGCGAAACAAGGTCGAGTAGCACGCGGGGGAGGAGTAGGAGGTGGACGAGGTGGAGGCGGGGTAGGAGGAGGAGGCGGCGGACGAGGTGGAGGTGGGGTAGGAGGAGGAGGAGGTAGAGGCGGACAGGAGGCAGCTCGAGGAGGGGGACGAGGAGGGGGAGTAGATGAGGCAGGAGGAGGAGGCAGACGAGGAGGGGGAGTAGATGAGGCAGGAGGAGGAGGGGGCGAGGAGGACGAGTAAGGGGCCGAGGAGGGGGAGTAGATGAGGCAGGAGGAGGAGGCGGACGAGGAGGGGGCGAAGAGGGGGAGTAGGGGGACGAGGAGTACGTAAAGCAGCCCGGATTATAGCTCCTCTTTCTTCTCCTGGACCCTCTGATGCAGTGCTTCGCCGTGCTCAGGACGAGGATGCACGACGGCTGGAGGAGGAAACAGAGGATGGGGAGGAGGCGATTGAGGAGGAGGAGGATGAGGCGGAGGAGGTGGTGGAGGATGAGGAGGAGGAGGTGGTGGAGGACGACGCCGCCGAGAGGAGGCTGGTTGTTCGTCGGGTTTATGAGGGTGGGGATGGACCCTCACGAGTGACGGAGCACCACGAGGTGAGCGGCTCGCAGCCGAGCGGTTCGACTATCAGCACTACTTCCACAGGGAAAGTGTGGCTGCGTGGTCCTTCAAAGCTTCCAAAAACGTCCATATGTGCATAGAGACGTGTTGATTAAACCAGTGGGAGAGAAGTAAGTGGTTATCTCGACTCATCCCATATAAATTGTACCTTTTGTCATTTCATCACATATAATATAACTTCACTCTTCGTAATGCAGGAGCTTAGTAAAAGGTGGTGAGAGGCGTCTGCCACGGTCGCCGAGTGGCATCATTGGGGGTCTTTGTAGGTTAAATTATCCTGGACTGGTCACTTTGCCGAACGGTACCATTGAGCCAGCTTTGTCATGGGATCACTACAAACTCGCACCGGATTTCCTGGATATGCGTCAGAGGGTTTATGATAACAGAGCCTTGCGAGTGGTCAACGATTTCTGGGTAAGTCCTTTCAAACTCCTGAATGTCAATACCAAAAGGTTTAAATTTGCCATAGTCATGATTTTACCCTTCTCACATGTATGCATGTTTGTAGGATTTCTATACATGCGTCGAGGGTCTGAAGGATCGTGCAAATGTGGTGGTTGAGAATATTGCCAAGAAACTAGTCCACGACATGCACTATGAGGAGCGCGTCCGGTTAGTGGTCAAGTATCACGCGGACTATCTCAACCAGAAGATTTCCAAACAGGAGGCTCGAGGGAAGCATCTTTCACGGGACAATTACTTCAAGGCAAGTGACGATGGATGCTTGCTATTCCCTACATTACCGCAAAATTAGAATCCTTACTAAGATGTATTTGTTTAATTTATAGGTGATTCCTCGGTGGTGCGCTGACAAACGTCCTTGCTGGGAGAAGATCGTCGAACGGTGGACAGATCCAGGGTGGCAGGATGAACACAAGACCATCGGGGACCGGCGTAAGTTGAAGGGTTGTCCAGGACACCGTCAAGGCAACCTCACCATCCCAGGTGTCGTCTCCAAACATGTAGGCAACAACATCCTTTTCTTTTCATCATGTTCTCTTTCATTTGTGAGCATTCCCTTGATTGTTTCGATCACTTTCTTTTGCAGAAAGAAGACACTGGCAAGGATATCCCTTACTTCGAAGCATGGACCATCAAACGTACCAAAGACGACAAGGACAAGGACCCTCTCCACCCGGAGAGGGACTGGATCAGCTCTAAATCCCAGTCAGATGGAGAGAACTACACCAAAAAATTGAAGGAGACGTACGGCCAAGAGGCTGATCCTCACGTGCTACCGTTTGACCCTCTTGTGGCCATTGCCGCGGCAGGCGGTAGACCGAATGGCCGGATGGCGGTTCACCTCGATTCTGTCATAACCTCCTCCCTTCCGAGAGTCAACACGCTCCGTGCTATGAGTACTGGCTCTACTCCTACCATAGAGCGTCATGTACCACATACCGTGAGCATTATTGAGGATATTTAGGTCAGCGCTTCTTCATTGATCCTTCATGGTCCTGCATATTTGCATTTCAACACGAATGACATTTGCATTGCCATATTGTAGACTCGACTGACTGACACCCAGAAAGAACGAGATGAAGACCGGGCTAAGCTGAAGGCACAAGATGATCTAGTGAAGTCTTTACAACATATGGTGGCCAATCTTTATTCCATGCAAGGCCAACCAGTGCCAGAGATGCCACCGACGCCAGAGTGGAACGTTGTGAGTTCCGTTCAAACTATTTCTATCACCATTTTCGGCATTACCATATGCATTCATCTCATTATTGGGTCAATCCATCACAGCTCAATCCATCACAAGGGTCGAACAATGTTCCGATAGTTCCACCTCAAGTTGGTGGAGTTGGGGAAGCAAACGGAATGATGCCTTCTGATGTTGATGTTATCACTCCGATCTCCAAAATGGCGTGAACTTCATGTTATGTTGTGTTTCAAACTGTTCCTTGTATGTGCTTGAGAACTGTTGCATCTTGAGACTTGTAAACTTGTGGTAGTCGAGTGTCTTAACTACTATTTCACCTTTTATGCACTATTGCTTTTATGTGGGATGTTTTTCAAAATCATTGCTTTTTTGTTCAATGATCCCTATATGTGACATGTTCTATGTGTGATGAACTATATGCTGCTGCTGTATATGTTTCACTGCAGGAAAGAAATAAAAACAAAAAAAAGGGCTGCTGGGCACACCATTACCGAGAGGGACGCTCGGTAAATATTGTGAAACTGGACCAGGATACAACCTTTACCGAGAGGCCTCTTGAAAAAGGATAGCAACCTGTAGTGCCCCTGACAACTTTACCGAGAGGCCTCTCGGTAAACGTACAAGGTTTGCCGTGAGCATCTCTCGGCAAAGTAAGGGCACGGCTTTCAAGAGAAGTGACGTGGCACTCTCCTATTGGCTTAGTTTGCCGAGAATTGCTCTCGGCAAAGATGGCGTTTGCCGAGAGTATCTCACGGCAAAGATGGCCCTCGGCTTGCTATGGTGGACCCACATGTCAGGATTTGACACGTGGCGCTCACCCATTGGCTTCCTTTGCCGAGAGTGACTTACGGCAAAGATGGCCCTCGGCCTGTTGTTGTGGACCCACATGTCAGGATTTGACACGTGTCGCCCTCCTATTGGCTCTGGTTGCCGAGAGTGGCTCTCGGCAAAGTTGGCCCACGTGGCAACCGCCGTCCCCGTCTGTTGTCTGTTAGCTACTTTATTTTGCCGTGCAGTACTGTTTGGCTCTTGGCAAAGTCTTTGCCGAGTGCCCGTGTTTTCGGCTCTCGGCAAATTCCTGTTTGCCGGAGAGGTGTAAGCCGGGTGGCTTTTGCCGAGTGCAACACTCGGTAAAGGCTTTGCCGGCGGTTTTTGGCCCTTTGCCGAGTGTCCGTGGCACTCGGCGTATATCCAGATTCCAGTAGTGTAGTCACGCCGTGAGCCGTCGGATCATTTTCTTGTCGCGATTCGTGCTTTTTCGCGTTTTGCGCGGCCCGTTTACTAATCTGCCTGCGGCCCGGTTAGATTTTCGCTTGTCCGTTTTCAGTGTACAGCCCAGGCCCGTCTTTGTTTTGCCTAGGGTTTGTTGTGTGTCCGTTTTTGCTCCGTCTCGGTGAGCGAAAGGAGAGCGGCGGCGGCCGCCGGTGCGCGGAGGAGGTCGAGAGCTGCGGCGGCCACCGGTGCACGTAGAGACCGGGCAGCGGCGGGTCCTCGTTCATGCTGCGGCAGCTCCTCCATGCGCGCGGCCATCTTCCTCTGCTGCGTCAACGCCTAATTGTGGCTATGTCTGTGTCTGCAGGTACATCTCTTGCGCCTGACCATGAGCACTAGCGAGCTGTTGGGCTGAACATGCTGGGGACATGTTGTCCGTGAACATACTTGGCTGAACTTGCTGTTGACTGTGAGGAAGTAACTTTACCTGATGCTAATTATTCACCTACTCCGCTGCCCCTGATATTTTTGTTGTTGTCTGAACATGCTGGGAATAACTTGACTCCTTCAGCCACTGTTAGTTTCTGTGTTGTTGTTGTTGTTGTTATCTGAACATGCTGGGCGTAAGTAGGAGTACTTGTATTGTTGCTGAGAGTATTTGCTTGAAGTAAATGTTGTAGTTTAACTGAAATCAAAATTTCTGAAATCATGTTTATCAAGGGGTTGTATGTACTGAAATCAACATCTCTGAAACAACATTCAGATATGCAGGATTCTAGTGCTTGATAATATGGTTCTGATATGCTAGACAATGCTCCATTTCAAACTAGATAATGCTAGATAATGCACAACCTCTGTGTGCTCACATCAGATGGAGCTACCAAGCCCTAACCAACCCTGCTGGTCCATAGTTGTTGGAGGGAGACTGGAATTAATTGTTGGAGTGGCCTTTTTTTGTTCAAGGATGTGTAGATGATGATGTACTTCTTTTGAATGGCTCTGTTCTATTTTTGATTCTGCAAAGCATATCACCATTTGTTTATTGCTTTTTTTTTTGGTTTGCCAGTGTTGGGTTTTGAAGGAATGTACTGGGTTTTCATTTTGTGATGCAGGGTCAAAATTTCAGTTGAGTACTTCATTTTTTACAAAAAAAATCTTTGTTTGCAGCAATGGTTGCTCCAACAAGTATCAAAGTAACATGTTGGAATGCTGGGCGTGTTGTCTCTACTTCTGCGTCCCGTTTTCTGTGCTGTGCTTGTTTTTGTCTCTCATTTTTCTGTTCTCTTTGTAGTTTCAGTTATGTGTCCCGTTCCGCTTCCTTTATGGTTTTTCAAAGGTGTTTTTTTCAGTGAGTATAATTGAATTCTAAGTGTTCGTGTATTAGTAGAATACCGCCGCCATTTTTTCTTTTTGTTTTTTTGGTGTATATGAGAGAAATGATGCATCAGTGGTGTCATGATTAGGTAGTTGTTATTTTATTTTGGCAATCTGAATGTTTTTCTATCTACATTCAGTGGGACTATTATATCCTTTTTTAGATGAACTTTTTTTTAGTTCAATCAGAGAAGGTTTTTGAACTTTTTTGAATGTAATCATAATGCGTAGAAAATGGTCAGTGTGATTATTTTTTGTTTAGGTTTAATATTATAACAATCGAAATGTGCTTTTTGGTTCGAGTAGATAGTGTCTCATTGTCTAGATTGTGATTATTGCAAGTAGACCCCTTTATTTAATATTTTTTTTTAAGCGAGCATGTGATTATTATGTACGTAACATTTTTCTTTCTCGTACTTTCAAAAGGATGGTTTGCCCAGTTTGCCATGCATTCTGTGAGAACAGCACCACAGAGAGATGGGGAGTTTATGTCAACAATGTCGCCGAGAACTTCGTAGTAATGTTTTACCCTCTTTTTTCGCCATGCTTCTTAATGTATCTAATTGTATTTTTTGCTCCCCACTTTTTGCTAACCTTTTTTGTTTTCACCCTGTTTTTTTTGTCTTTTTCTGCAGAACATACCATGCACTATAAGGGACAATCTAAAGCACATAGCTGGAGGTTTCATGAATTTCAAAGCACACGGGCAAAGGTATGTACTGGATGTGTACGAGGGCACAAGACCACAGTGATGGGCGGCAATGATTGGGCGAAGTTTGTCACGGATTTCAATCTTGGCGCCGGTGCATTTGTTGTTTTCGACACATCTGAGCGCTTGGCTGAGGCGTACGTGTCCCATCTTGGTTTTGCACATTTGGCAAATGATGGGGAGCCAGACGAGAACATTGTTGCAGACGAGGACGAAGTAGACGAAGGTGCTGGTGCAGAGGTTTTCAATATTGAGTCAGATGAGGAAGTATTAGATGATGAGCACGGGGAAGCTGCTGCTACAGAAGTTGTGTACACACAGGGATGTGTGCTGAGTGATGATGAAGGATCAATGTTGGATCTGGTTCTTACCATCAACGACGGGTATATTGGATATTTTTTTGTTCACCGCCTTACAACTACAAACATAAGTAGGAACCTGATGGTAAATGTCATGTATCCTTACTATTTTGTTCACTCTGTGTTCATCTTCTAACATGTTTTTTTTTTGTTGTGTGTATCATCATTATGTAGAAAATCCCCAAGGAAAGTGGCTGAACAACTGAACTTGCCACCAGTGGGTGTAGCTGGCATTTGTCTTGGAGCTAGAGAATGCATGAATGTTGCATACCACACTGATTGCGATGGCCGAATGGTTTTCAACAATCAGTGGGGTGTATTTGCAACCCAGAGCAACCTTCAAGAAGGCGATGGCGTCGTTTTTAGCTTCAAACCCAGTAATGGTGGGGGCATGAACATGATATGTGTTGTGCACATTCTGAGAATGCCAGCAGAATAAAAGGTGTTCCTAAAAGACATCAAGTTAGTGTTAGATGTCTGTTTTCGTTCAACCGAAATGTTGAGGACAATCACTCCCCAGAGGAACTTGTAGTGATTTTTGCTTTTTGTGTTTAATAAGCAGTGTCTAAGCAGCATGAGAGTTCAAAACTCTTTTTGTTTTTATGAATATCGACTGAAATGTACTATGTATGGATTTCAACTATGTAATGTGATATGTTTGTGTGTAATTACTTCTGTATTTTTTCATATTTTTACGTGATGCGACATCTGTGTGGGTGATTACTTCTTTATTTTTTTGTGAATGTTTCCGGAACTTCTATTTTTTGTTTGTGGCCTTTTTTTCTTTTTTCCTTTTTTTTACCACAGTAGCATTTTTCTTTATAAAATAGGCATTAAACTTTTTTCGTAACGAAAGCTAAAATGGGGGAGGTGGTCGCCGCAATTTTTGCACACACCAAATGAGTTTATTGTAGTTCAATTTTTACGTATTACAAATCATTATTTCAGTTTTGTTATTTACTGAAAGGAAGTACAGTAATGAGGAAACATCATCAGAATTAAAAACGACCCACCTAATGACAAACTTCCTTAAAGTTAACCTAAAAAGAATGGCCTTGTGAGAAAATGTAGTGGGTTTTAGCCAATACTTCATGATTTTTATATGTTGTAAGAAAAATTGGAAGTGAGGTTTTGTTGTATTTTTGTTTTTGCAAACTGAGGTCTTGTTGAATTTTTTTTTCGCAACGAATGTTTTTTGTTTCAAAATATTAAATAGTTTGTAGATCACTGCAAAATCGTATATGTTTAGGGGACTGCTACGCATCCACCGGCGGATGTTTTGGAAAGATTCGTCGCCTCGCAATCCGTCCGATTGTACGAGGCGAGCTGTCTGTTATTCTTTTCTAACTTTTCTGCAACAATGCTCTTTGCACTCGACGTGACCGCATGCCCGCCGTAACTGCATGCCCTCCCATGTGTTTTTTGCCGCAACCATACGCCTTCAACGGGGTCGCCGCAACTGCATGCCTTCAACGGGGTCGCCGCAACTGCATGCCTACAACGGGGTCGCCGCAATTGCATGCCTCCCAATTGATGTTGTTTGTTGATGTGACCGCGTGCCCGCCGTAACTGCATGCCTACAACGGGGTCGCCGCAATTGCATGCCTCCCAATTGATGTTGTTTGTTGATGTGACCGCGTGCCCGCCGTAACTGCATGCCCTCCCATGTGTTTTTTACCGCAACCGCACGCCTTCAACGGGGGTCGCCGCAACTGCATGCCTTCAACGGGGTCGCCGCAACTGCATGCCTCCCAATTGTTTTTTTGCCGCAACTACATGCCTTCAACGGGGTCGCCGCAATTGCATGCCTGCAACGGGGTCGCCGCAACTGCATGCCTGCAACGGGCTTTGCCGCAACTGCATGGCTTCGATGGGGTTTGCCGCAATTGCATGCCTCCCAATTAATGTCTGTTTGTTATTGTTGTTGATGTGACCACGTGTCCGCCGTAACTGCATGCCCTCCCATGTGTTTTTTTGCCGCAACTGCACGCCTTCAACGGGGGTCGCCGCAACTGCATGCCTTCAACGGGGTCGCCGCAACTGCATGACTGCAACGGGGTCGCCGCAGCTGCATGTCTTCGATGGGGGTCGCCGCAACTGCATGCCTACAACGGGGTCGCCGCAATTGCATGCCTCCCAATTGATGTTGTTTGTTGATGTGACCGCGTGCCCGCCGTAACTGCATGCCCTCCCATGTGTTTTTTGCCGCAACCGCACGCCTTCAACGGGGGTCGCCGCAACTGCATGCCTTCAACGGGGTCGCCGCAACTGCATGCCTTCAACGGGGTCGCCGCAACTGCATGCCTCCCAATTGTTTTTTTGCCGCAACTACATGCCTTCAACGGGGTCGCCGCAATTGCATGCCTGCAACGGGGTCGCCGCAACTGCATGCCTGCAACGGGCTTTGCCGCAACTGCATGGCTTCGATGGGGTTTGCCGCAATTGCATGCCTCCCAATTAATGTCTGTTTGTTATTGTTGTTGATGTGACCGCGTGTCCGCCGTAACTGCATGCCCTCCCATGTGTTTTTTTGCCGCAACTGCACGCCTTCAACGGGGGTCGCCGCAACTGCATGCCTTCAACGGGGTCGCCGCAACTGCATGACTGCAACGGGGTCGCCGCAGCTGCATGTCTTCGATGGGGGTCGCCGCAACTGCATGCCTTCAACGGGGTCGCCGCAACTGTATGCCTCCCAATTGATGTTGTTTGTTGATGTGACAGCGTGCCCGCCGTAAGCGCATGCCCTCCCATGTGTTTTTTTGTCGCAACTACATGCCTTCAACGGGGTCGCCGCAACTGCATGCCTTCAATGGGGTCGCCGCAACTGCATGTCTTCGATGGGGGTCGCCGCAACTGCATGCCTTCAAAGGGGGTCGCCGCAACTGCATGCCTCCCAATTGATGTTGTTTGTTGTTGTTGTTGATGTGACCGCGTGCCCGCCGTAACTGCATGCCCCCATGTGTTTTTTTGCCGCAACTACATGCCTTCAACGGGGGTCGCCGCAACTGCATGCCTTCAACGGGGTCGCCGCAACTGCATGCCTGCAACGGGGTCGCCGCAACTGCATGGATGGGGGTCACCGCAACTGCATGCCTTCAACGGGGTCGCCGCAACTGCATGCCTTCAACGGGGTCGCCGCAACTGCATGGATGGGGGTCGTCGCAACTGCATGCCTTCAACGGGGTCGTCGCAACTGCATGTCTGCAACGGGGTCGCCGCAACTGCATGTCTTCGATGGGGGTCGCCGCAACTGCATGCCTTCAACGGGGTCGCCGCAACTGCATGCCTCCCAATTGATGTTGTTTATTGTTGTTGATGTGACCACGTGCCCGCCGCAACTGCATGCCCTCCCATGTTTTTTTGCCGCAACTACATGCCTTCAACGGGGTCACCGCAACTGCATTCCTGCAACGGGGTCGCCGCAACTGCATGCCTGCAACGGGGTCGCTGCAACTGCACGTCTTCGATGGGGGTTGCCGCAACTGCATGCCTCCCAATTGATGATGTTTGTTGTTGTTGTTGATGTGACCGCGTGCCCGCCGTAATTGCATGCCCTCCCATGTGTTTTTTTGCCGCAACTACATGCCTTCAACGGGGGTCGCCGCAACTGCATGCCTTCAATGGGGTCGCCGCAACTGCATGCCTGCAACGGGGTCGCCGCAATTCGCTTGCCTCCCAATTGATGTTGTTTGTTGTTGTTGTTGATGTGACCGCGTGTTTTTGTATCAAATATAAAGGGTTCCAAGAGGTTTGATGGAATTATTATCCTTTTTCGCGGGAGTTTTTCCAAAATGCTTGGTAGGTCGATTTTTTTTCCAACAACTACAAGCATTCCAATGGGGTTTTGTCCCATTGTTGGAAGACTTTCCCAAATGGGTATTTTGTGGGCGCGGGGAGAGGGAGGGGGGGATTCGTCACAACTGCATGCCACCAAGGAGATGATGCAATTGCATGACACACGAGGTTTTTGCTGCAACTGCATGCCCCCAAGGGAGTTTGTTGCATTTGCGTGCCTTCCACAGGGTTGCTGCAACTGCTGGCCTTCCACGGTTTTTTGTCGCAATTGCAAGTCATAATGAGAGTTTTTGCTTTTTTGCTTTTCTATTTTTTTTTCTAGTGTGTCTTTTTTGTATTAAATAAAATGTTTCCATGATGTTTGTTGCAATTACCAAATTTTCAACAAAGTTTTGTCCGAGATGCAAGGCCCGTTAGGCCGATTTATTTGCATCAACCACAAGCACTCCAATGTGGTTTTTGTCGCAAATGGAAGTCTTCCAATGAGGTTTGCCGCAACTATAAGCATTTTTGGCGGTTAATGTTTTTCGAAAATTATTTTTGCCTTATACTATTATATTAGCTCGATCAAGTTGTCTTTATAGTCATTGTTGTTGTTTTCACCCAAATTTTTATTTTTAATTTATTGTAATATAATTTTATGCTATTATTTTTTTAAAAACCAGTCATTTTTTCATGATTCGTTTTTCTAGTTTGTCAAATAGCAGTCCAACCAATTGTATCAGCTTGTTGTTACTTGTTGTTAATAAGTATGTGATTATATATTTTTTAAACAACATTTTTTTGATGTTTTTTTGTTTGCTTTTCCATTTTATATATATGTTTTTTTTAGTAATAGACTAGAGAGAGAGAGACAGAAAGGCGGAGACGTTTTTTTTTCCTTTTTTGCGTCAAACAATTTTCCCCTCTCACTGGACAGTGTACCTGGGGTTGTGTACAGCTAGCAGTTATTTCACAGTTTGAAATCGAGATTCTCAGAGAGAGAGAGAGAGAAGAACAGAGGGGGGCAAGCACGACGGGGGCGGCTCTCTCGAAACGGAGGGCGACTTCACGCGGCGGCCACGGCATGGACGACGGCGACGGCGAGCTGCCGGACCAGTTGCTCCAATCGAAGGTAAACCTCCTACCCCGTGGCGAGCTAGCCTTCCCTCCCCACAGCCCCCTCCCGCGTGCCACTGATGACCTTGTCCGCATCCCCCTCGCGATTTTTAGGGAAGTGATTCAAATTTGTCTAGGGTTTCTAAATCCCGCGCCCCGAATGCTATTCTGGAAGCAGGTTTTCACAGGAGCTGAGCTATTGGATATGCTGAATTTTGTTCAAGTAGCCGTTGAGGGAAGCAGGGGGTATCCAGGTTGTTTGGGGTTAGATCCGCTGCATATCCAGGTTGTTTTGGTGGGGTTAGATCCGCAGCGTATCTGCCTTGAGGTGTGGTTCCCTCTCCCCATAGTATTGCTGCTCTAGGACTGAATCCTTTGTACCTGCTGTAGGACTGATTTTTTTTACTGTTGTAGCATATCCAGAACTGAATCCAACTGTAGCTGCTGTAGGACTAAATTTGTGACATAGATTATTTTGTTGCTGCTGTCGCACATCTAGTATTTTTTTGCTGCTGTAGCTGCTGTAGGTCTGAATCTAAAAGATATAAATGCTGAATCCTCCTGTAAGATATCCAGGTTGTTCCCAGGACTGATTTTTTTTGCTGCTGTAGCTGCTGTAGGTCTGAATCTAAAAGATATAAATGCGGGAGGAAGACAGGAAAGAAAAAGGCAACAGGCCGAAGCCCAGACAGGAAAGAAAAAGGCAGCGCGGGAGAAAAACGGGCTGGGACAGAAAACGGGCTGCGACAAGGGAGAAACGGGCTGCACAAAGAAAAGATGACGTCACCCCACGTCAGGTGACTACGACCACAGAGAAAATGTAGCTAGCTGAGCTCCAGGCGCTCCCTATAATTAATGGCAGACATGGCCCCGTGGGGGCGTGAAGATTTGTGGTTGATGTTTATAATATTATTATTTTGTCAAAAGTCCCGTTTCCTTGTGCTGATGGCACCTTTTCCTGTACCTGGGCGCTCTACGTCTCAAGGTCCCAGCCCCCGAGTGATCTACGACCGCCGCTGGCATGCTAGGCAACACGTCCCGATAATACCAGAGGGTGTGGGGTATCGGGAGGAGGTTAGAGCCCCCGAGCCGCAGTGCTCAGGGGTCCCCCTTCTGAACGTGCAAGCGACCCTATGGGAGGAAAACTCGCGGTGGCCGATAGTGGTGCGGGAAAGGAACAAACTCGAGAGGCGATTTAGGCTTAGCTGCTCGTAGGATGAAACCCTGCTGGTGGGGAAGCCCTCGGGAGGATGCCTCAGCTCAAGAGAGGAGGCTCACAGGGACTCCCGCAGGTCCCACTCGGGAGGCCACGCCGGTGCTTGTTGAGGCGGCCTGTGAGGCCTGAGCGCCTAGATTCTGCATGAAATGTCCCGACAAGGTACACAATTATAGCGGCAGTGGGCGCTCGCTGATATGCACGTGTGTGCTACACGAGGAGATTGAATACCAAGGACCTTGGGGAGGTGGCGTGCACGGGAGTAGGCCCGCGAGCCAGAGCTCGGTCTCTTGGGTTTTGCGGAGCTACCGGGACTGACCGCGGGCACAGGCATCCGTATCCAGCCCCCGCTCGCATGGCACACAGGTGGACTGCGAGCGCAAACACTTCTTCATGCGAAGAGAGAACCAAAAGCGCAGAGCAAACACGAAAATCACACCCAAAACACACCGCTGGCCAGCGACACACACGAGTGGTGGAAAACGCAAGTTTACTACTGCTTAAAGATAGGGGTTACATTCGGCGGGGCCGAAACAGAAAAGGCTGCCGACTCGGAGCACGGAGCTGAGGATGGTGCGCCCGGGGGGGCGCCCTCGAACATAAACTGTACTGCTGCCGTGCGCGGAGCATGGAGCTGAGGATGGTGCACCGTGGGCGCCCTCAAGTACAAAAGATCCACAATGCCGGAGCAAAGGCTTCCACTTGGTGTGGGATAGGGGAGCCCTCAAGACCCTCGGGGAGGGACGCTTAAAGAGAGGCTCTCGAGCGTGTACAACTCATGGAGTGCCCGTACCGTGCAACCACGGGTAGGTGTTTATGGAGATGTGGTGCGCCCCTCTGGGAGGCGTCAAGGTACTGGCTTTTCGCCTTCGTCGGTGCTGCGCCGGGCTTGTCAACATGAGTGAGGGCTCGCGGAGCCCCCGCAGGCATATACACCGGCATGGGCGGCATGGCGATGGGCACCGCGTCGGGCCCTGCTGAGAGTGTGGGCTCGGCGAGGTTCGAGCGAAGGCCCTTGGAGAACGCCCGGGAGAGCTTGTCCCACCTAGGAAGGTCGTTTGGTGCGAGGGCGGCAAGTCTCGCAGACCCAGGGGAGCTCGACGATGTCTCGGGACATGGTGGGTCCTTAGGAGCCGCGGCATGAGGCGCTGCCGATGATGATATGCGTGGTGGAGTGGCGGTTGCCATCTCCCTTGACTCGGCGGAGGTGCGATGCTTCAGCGTTTCCGCAGTGCTCTGGTAGTGGAAACGACCGCTCTCCCCGCAGTAGAGGGCAGCACGGCCGCCCAAGCGCCCCGCGTCCAAACTGCCCTCCGGGAAGCCGCCGCCATCCAGGTAGGCCTTGACCCCGGTGACCCAGTGCCCGTCGCTGGGGCCCATCACCAGCAGCCGATGAGCGCCCGGGAAGGGGTCGCATCCTGGGAAGCCCAAGGCGGAGCGCATCAGCTTTTGGAAAGTAACCGCTGCGCCCTTCAGGCCGTGGAGCATGGGGCGCGGTGGCGGTGCACTTGCTTCGGTTGGGGACGCACTACTAGAAAAAAGGCTATAGGAGATATTTCTAGTAGTGACGCATTAAGAATAAAATGCCTCACTAGTAACTTGGCGTGGCGCATTGAATAAAAATGTGCTACTACTATAGAGTTAGCTTCTTAATGGAGCTCATGCATACATCATAAATTCAGAATTCAGGAACTGAAGAAACATATAAAATTCAGTAGCAAATCTTGAATGAATTCAGATTTCAGAATTTGGGTGTGTGTCGAGATAAAGCACGCAACATTTGTGAATTCAGCAATCAGAGTGGTTTTAGTACGTGCTTGCCTTGGTGCTAATCAGAGTTTGTTCAGGCAAGAAACTACTACGAAACCACATGAGCATATCCCATGATTGTTTTTACACGAAAAAAGGAGCAAGAACTGAACTGAGCTACACCAAAAAAAGGCCTACATATAGGCACAACCAGTATATAGGCCTACATATAGGGATAATTTTTGAAATGCTTGAGATATGATTTTTTGGTTGATAGAGTTTTCATCAGTTCATTGGCAAGACAGTGCTTGTTCAACTTGAGCAGTAAACACAGAGAGCATGCTCCACTTATTGTTTGCTAGTAGAAAAGTTTATGGAAGTTTTATGGGCCTTTTCAGATTCTTTCTTGCAAAGCCAGAAAACGCTTTCTCTATGATTTATGCATCTACTTAATACACTTTTTTAACTATCTTTGGATGTACTATCACTATAAATAAGCATTATTTATGGCGTCGTTTGTAATGTCTGCCAAACAGTAATTTTCTGTCTTATTTCCCTTTAACAGATTATGTGAGGGTGGAGAATTGCTAGACAGAATATTAGCCAGGTGCCCATTGCAATTTCTTCACCCATTGCAAACTAGCAATATCTCATGTTAATTAATACTTACCAAGAATAAACTATCTTCCTTATATCGAACTAAAAATTCCAACTGAATTTGGGGGGGGGGGGGGGGGGGGGGGGGGAGAGATTCCCGGGTGACCCTTAAAAAAAATTCAACTGAAAATTAGATTGTCATATCGAACTCAGCTGTGAAATTAAGACTAGACACCGTTAAAATTTCTATGGCATCGTTAATGGTGGACACAGCAGAGCACACCCAACAAATTTTCATCTTGTTCTAGCGGCATTTATGAAATTTTATTCACGATTAAGACTAGATGCCGCAAAAAAAAAAAAATAGGTGTCATCCGTGCACACCCAAGAATTCCAACCACATGGGAGGATGGGTAGGCGGCTGCTCACCTCGGGGAGGGGATGTCGACGAAGAAGAAGGCTCCGGGGGTGGCTCCGGTGGTGAGGGCTCCGGTGGCGGGGGCTCCGGTGGCGGGGGCTCCGGTGGTGCAGAGAGGGGCGGCCGGGGAGGGGCGGCGTCAAGGGGGCAGCTCCGGTGGCTGGGGCGGCTCCTCCGGTGGCAGCTTCGGTGGCGGTCGGCGGCGCGGAGAGGGGCGGCCGGGGAGGGGCGGCATCGAGGGGGCGGCTTCGGTGCGCGGCTAGGGTTCTGGCGGGGGTGTGCGGCTGCTAGAGACGATCGAGGGGAAGGGGTGTGTACACGCGAGGGGAAGGGGCCGGTGTGGAGATGGAGGTTAAGGAGGTTATGCGTGACGCATTTGAGCAGAATGCGCCATGCATAAGGGCCTTCGTAGGCCTTATGCGTGGCGCATTCTGCTGAAATGCGCCACGCCTATCTATCTTATGATTCAGGGAGTAGTACCATGTCATGTGACTTGCTCTACTATATTCCCCGTAGCCATCTAGCGCTAGTAGGAGTATGTCTGATCTGAATCGGCGTTGACGAGTCCAAGTATACGTGGATGGAGGAGAATTGAATTTCCGAGGAGGGAGGGAGGGAGGGTGAGCTGGCGTTAAGCGATGTGACCACGAGAGCGACCAAGGCGTTAATGGGAAAGAAAAAATCTAGGAGGATCGGCCCATCCCCCGCAGCCGCAAAATGGATGTTGATCCCTAGCTTATTCATATACTAACTTCTAGCAAATTACAATTCACAAGGAGACTCATAAATGGAACAACTTTATATATGATGGATGTTGTTCTGAAAATATTGTCAAACGATAAAAGGAAAATAACAATATAAGAATGTGCAGATTAAATCCATTCATACACAAAGTGATCATAAATTACAAAATAGTATCTTAAATTCGGAGCTAGCTAGCTAGCTAGCGTTTCCTCACGATCTTCTTCTTGCCCTTCTTTGTCGCGGTTGAATAATTTAGGCCTGGGACGTCTTCACTTTTTCTCTTGAACGGGAGACCTTTCTTCGGTAGGGTTGTGGTGTATCTAGCCTGAGCGGTGTAGTCATCTTCCATCTTTGGGTCCCCATACTTGTCAAAGTCTTGCTCGTTGGTGACTCCATCCATTCCGATGATGTTCCTTTTGCCTCTCCTTACGACAACACGGCTAGGCTTTGATGGGTCGGTAATGAAGAAGCATTGGTCCACTTTGCTAGCCAATACCCATGGCTCATTTTTGGCGGTGACGTTTGCGCCCGCAGACTTGGATTTGGGTTCGGGTATAACCATGGTGGTGAAATACCGGTCTTCTTTTACGACGCTCTTGGCCCATCTCACACGGAACATCGGCACCTTCTCTCCACAGTAGTCGAGCTCCCATATGTCCTCGATCCTTCCGTAGAATCTTTCCTTGACGTCATCGGTGTAGAATATCCCCGTTACCCCTGAGTTCTGGTAATCGCAATTCTTATCCTTTTCCTCCGTGTAGAATGTGTAGCCGTTCATATCATACGCTTGATAGGTCATCAGGTTGCGTGCGACGCCCTGTGACAAGGCGAATATGATATTTTCCTCCTCAGAAGCATTCATTTGCGGGGGATTAGCACGAAGCTCGTCCCTGAACCAACTCATGAAACCAGAGTTGTGCTCTTTGATTAGATCTCACTCCGTTATCTGCTGGCCCCGGTCACTGCACTTCTTCCTGATTAAATTCTTGTGCTTTATTATCCAAGGATCGACCAGTTCTATGTGTTGTAGCGTGACTAGGCTTGCTCTTTCAAAGTTGATGCCTCAACCCTGGAAGTTGACATGCATTGCGCGGCTTCCCTCACGGTGACCCCACCCATCGAGCCTGCCAAAGTGCCTGTTGACGGGTAGACCAACAGGGTTCTCGGTGTTTAGATAATTCGTGCAGAAAGAGATGCACTCTTCGGTCAGAAAGCCCTTTGCTATGCTTCCATCTGGACGGGACCTGTTGCGAACGTATCTTTTGATGTGTCCGTTCATCGTTTCGAACGGCATCATGCTGCGCAGAAACGCAGGCCCAAGTTGGATGATATCCTCCACGACATGGATCAGCAGATGCACCATAATGTCGAAGAATGCGGGCGGGAAGTAGATCTCAAGCTCGCATAGTTTCAGCACGATCTCCTCCTGTAGCCTTTTGAGTTGCGTCGCGCCTATCGACTTCCGAGAGATGACGTCAAAAAAGTTGCAGAGGCCAAACAGCATTTTACGGACGTGCTCGTCCATTATCCCTCGGATCGCAACCGGGAGAATCTGCGTCATCAGCACGGCACAGTCGTGAGACTTCATCCCGCTGAAATGCTGCTTCGCCTCGTCTAGGTATCTACTTATTTTCCCCGCGTAGCCGTTCGGAAATTTGACTCCTAGGAGGCACTTCATAAACTGCATGATCTCCTTCTGACTTAGAGTGAAGCACGCTGCGGGGCAGTGATTAATACCGGTCTTCTTGATCACCTTTTTTCCCTTGCGATGAGCTTTTTGCGTTTCCATCTCCTCCTCCTCCTCCGGCTCATCATCATCACTAGGGGGGTGAAGTTCCTTCCTGATGCCCATAAATTTCAAGTCGTTCCTTGCTTTTGGCCCATCCTTGGTCCTCTCCAGCATGTTGAGCAGGGTGCCAACCAAGCTCTCGCACACGTTCTTTGTGATATGCATGAGATCAAGGCTATGAGGCGTGCAGAGGAGACTCCAGTATGGCAAATCCCAGAAAACAGACCTCGCTTTCCATACCCTCATCAACAGCTCAGGCTTCTTTTGTTTATTTCCCAGTACAGGGCACTCTTCCCAAGTTTTCAACAACTTGTCGATTTCTGTGCCGCTCCTTCGAGCCGGGGGTGCTCGGAGCTCCTCGCTCCCATCGAACAGATGTCCAAGTTTTCTCCACGGGTGATCCCTGCGAAGCCACCTTCGAGACCCCTGGAACACGGTTTTCGAAGACCCGGGATCTTTCTCTAGCTGGCGATACATTGTATTATCCATGCACCTAACGCATGCATAGAATCCTTGGATCACCTGCCCTGAGAAATATCCGTATTCGGGATAGTCTTGCACCGTCGTGATCAACGCGGCTTTCATTGGGAAATATTCTTGTGCAACGGCATCCCACGTATTGGCTCCGTCTTTCCATAACGTGTCTAGCTCCTCTTTCAACAGCTGGAGATACAGATTGAGGTCTGTACCTGGTTGTTTCGGCCCTTGAACTAGCATACTCATTGTTATGTACTTCTTCTTCATGCACTTCCATGGAGGGAGGTTGTAGATCCATACAAAGACGGGCCAGGTGCTGTGTGTGCTGCTCTGGCTGCCAAACGGATTGAGTCCATCGGTGCTCGCACCCAACCTGAGGTTCCTTGGATCGTTCCTGAATTCTGGGTATTGGAGGTCGAATGCTTTCCACTGGCTAGCATCTGAAGGGTGCCTCAGCATCTTCACCTTTTCTGGGTCAATGACTTCTGGCTTCTCTCTTTCCGCGTGCCAGCGCATGAGCTTTGCTTCCTCAGGGTCTACGAAATACCGCTGCAGACGAGGAGTGATCGGAAAGTACCATACCACTTTTCTAGGAGCTTTCTTCCCTCTCTTGTATCGACTAACGCCGCACACCGGACATGTGGTTTTCTCCGCATCCTTGCCTCGATAGATGATGCAATCATTTATGCAGACGTGGTATTTAACGTGCGGTAGATCAAGAGGGCACACGACTTTCTTGGCCTCAGCGATACTAGTTGGGCACATGTTCCCCTTTGGAAGACGATCGTGCCAGAATGCCATGTTATCGTCGAAGCTTTCATCAGTCCATTTGTGTTTTGCCTTCATCTCCAGAGCCCCGAGCATTACATTCAAGCGGGTATCCCCGTCGTTGCATCCTTCATACAACGTCGTAACCGCATCTTTCTCGAGTTGCGCCAGCCTGGCTTTCTCTCTAGAGGCACCTCTGGCGTTACGCGCCTCCTTGCCAAGCAGTGCTTGAACATGAGGGTCCCGCACCCAGCTTGAATCCTCATGTCCGGCATCTTGTTGGTCTTCATGTTCATGTCCGGCATCTTGATCTTCATGATCTGCTCCGGCATCTTCTTCATGATCATGTTCGGGAGGCTCTTCGTCTTCTCGCCCGCCCTCGCCGTTGTTGTCTTGCTGCCCTTCCTCATTTCCTGGCGCCCCACCATTGACGTCCTCCTCACCATCTTCATCACTTATCCACCGAGTGTAGCCATCCATGAAACCATTACGCATCAGGTGGTTCTGCAATACTTCGGAACCAGGCTCGGTCATGCACCCCAGTTTGCATCTTCGACACGGACATCTTATATCCGTCCTGTTATTCCGTACCATGTCATCCGTCGCACATTTCATCCACCTAGCCAAGATGATTTCGCTCATCGTGCGGACCATGGTCGCCTGCGCGGCACAGAGAGCAAGACAATTAAAACCACACAAATGCATGCATGGTCGTCGCCGGAAAAATTCGGCATGACCTTCCCTAATAATGCATGGGAGCATGCGGAGAGTGCGCCAGAAATTTGCCGAAACGGAAATGAATCAACATTTCGGCAAAACATTGGCAACTCATTTTCACGTCATCAATACAACACAAGCTTCACATATATATCAAACAAAGTAGATTCAATTGCAAGAATGGGTGAAACAACTCATTTTCACGTCATCAATACAACACAAGCTTCACATACACAATCACTTCATCCATAGCAACAAGGTTCACATATATGTCACCATACAATACAACAACCATAGTAGTTGGAGGAGAAAACAAGTGAGATTTAGTAGATCCTTGCGTAGGGGAGCTTCCACTTACATATATATCAAACAAAGTAGATTCAATTGCAAGAATGGGTGAAACAATGGAAGAAATGAGGTGGGGAGGAGGAGGGGCACGACCAGATCTATTTGGTGGAGGAGGGGGGAGAGTGGGGTGGAATGGGAGGTGGTAGGTGGGGGTGGAATGGATAAGGGTCAACCTAGGTTAGTAGTGGCGCATTTTGCAATATGCGCCACTACTATCTCCATAGTAGTGGCGCATTACAGAGATGCGCCACTACTATGAAGTCTTCATAGTAGTGGCGCATCTCTGTAATGCGCCACTACTATGGAGATAGTAGTGGCGCATCTCTGTAATGCGCCACTACTATGATAGATAGTAGTGGCGCATTTTGCAATAGGCGCCACAACTATGAGGATCCAGGCCGTCCCAGCCTTAGGCGTGGCACATTGAATAAAAATGCGCCACTACTAACTCTATAGTAGTGGCACATTTTTATTCAATGCGCCACGCCTAGTTACTAGTGAGGCATTTTATTCTTAATGCGTCACTACTAGAAATATCTCCTATAGCCTTTTTTCTAGTAGTGCGTCCCCCACCGAAGCAAGTGCACCGCCACCACGCCCCATGCTCCACGGCCTGAAGGGCGCCGCGGTTACTTTCCAAAAGCTGATGCGCTCCGCCTTGGGCTTCCCAGGATGCGACCCCTTCCCGAGCGCTCATTGGCTGCTGGTGATGGGCCCCAGCGACGGGCACTGGGTCACCGGGGTCAAGGCCTACATGGATGGCGGCGTCTTCCCGGAGGGCAGTTTGGACGCGGGGCGCTTGGGCGGCCGTGCTGCCCTCTACTGCGGGGAGAGCGGTCGTTTCCACTACCAGACCACTGCGGAAACGCTGAAGCATCGCACCTCCGCCGAGTTAAGGGAGATGGCAACCGCCACTCCACCACGCATATCATCATTGGCAGCGCCTCATGTCGCGGCTCCTAAGGACCCACCACGTCTTGAGACATCGTCGAGCTCCCCTGGGTATGCGAGGCTTGCCGCCCTCGCACCAACCGACCTTCCTGGGTGGGACAAGCTCTCCCGGGCGTTCTCCAAGGGCCTTCGCTCGAACCTCGCCGGGCCCACGCTCTCAGCAGGGCCCGACGCGGTGCCCATCGCCATGCCGCCCATGCCAGTGTATATGCCTGCGGGGGCTCCGCGAGCCCTCACTCATGTTGACAAGCCCGGCGCAGCACCGACGAAGGCAAAAAGCCAGTACCTCGACGCCTCCCAGAGGGGGGCACCACATCTCCATAAACACCTACCCGTGGTTGCACGGTACGGGCACACCATGAGCTGTACACGTTCGAGAGCCTCTCTTTAAGCGTCCCTCCCCGAGGGTCTTGAGGGCTCCCCTATCCCACACCACGTGGAAGCCTTTGCTCCGGCATTGTGGATCTTTTGTACTTGAGGGCGCCCACGGTGCACCATCCTCAGCTCCATGCTCCGCGCACGGCAGCAGTACAATTTATGTTCGAGGGCGCCCCCCCTGGGCGCACCATCCTCAGCTTCGTGCTCCGAGCCGGCAGCCTTTTCTGTTTCGGCCCCGCCGAATGTAACCCCTATCTTTAAGCAGTAGTAAACTTGCGTTTTCCACCACTCGTGTGTGTCGCTGGCCAGCGATGTGTTTTGGGTGTGCTTTTCGTGTTTGCTCTGCGCTTTTGGTTCTCTCTTCGCATGAAGAAGTGTTTGCGCTCGCAGTCCACCTGTGTGCCATGCGAGTGGGGGCTGGATACGGATGCCTGTGCCCGCGGTCAGTCCCGGTAGCTCCGCAAAACCCAAGAGACCGAGCTCTGGCTCGCGGGCCTACTCCCGTGCACGCCACCTCCCCAAGGTCATTGGTATTCAATCTCCTCGTGTAGCACACACGTGCGTATCAGCGAGCGCCCACCGCCGCTACAATTGTGTACCTTGTCGGGACATTTCATGCAGAATCTAGGCGCTCAGGCCTCACAGGCCGCCTCAACAAGCACCGGCGTGGCCTCCCGAGTGGGACCTGCAGGAGTCCCTGTGAGCCTCCTCTCTTGAGCTGAGGCATCCTCCCGAGGGCTTCCCCACCAGCAGGGTTTCATCCTACGAGCAGCTAAACCTAAATCGCCTCTCGAGTTTGTTCCTTTCCCGCGCCACTATCGGCCACCGCGAGTTTTCCTCCCTGTGGGTCGCTTGCACGTTCAGAAGGGGGACCCCTGAGCACTGCGGCTCGGGGGCTCTAACCTCCTCCCGATGCCCTACACCCTCTGGTATTATCGGGACGTGTTTCCTAGCATGCCAGCGGCGGTTGTAGATCACTCGGGGACTGGGACCTTGAGACGTAGAGCGCCCAGGTACAGGAAAAGGAGCCATCAGCACAAGGAAATGGGACTTTTGACAAAATAATAATATTATAAACATCAACCCCAAATCTTAACGCCCCCACGGGGCCATGTCTGCCATTAATTATAGGACAACGAAAGGCAAAAGGGACTCGGGTGGAAGGGTCGTCCACACCACCATGGCCGTCTCCACCCTCGCCACTGCCACCAGCTCCCGAGCTTCGGCTGAACCGCTGGATCAGGACCTCTACGTGACCCCGCACCGTATCTGTAGCGCTGTCACCAAGCCTCTGCTCCATGGGCCTCATCACCGCCTCAAAGTTGAAGTGTGGGTCGGCAAGGTAGAGGTTACTAAAGACGAGCCAGGCGGCCTAGTACAGGAGGTCCTGGCACCCCTCGTCGAGCATCTTGTCCAGCTCCTTGATGGCTTTCTCTAGCTCGTCGACAAGCCTGGTGAAAAAGATCAAGTAGCCGGCGTAGTTGGTCTCAAGGGGGTCGCTGGGCCCTTTGGTGCCGAGGGAGCGGATGGCGGCGTTGGCACGTGTTCGAAGGCTGAAGAACATCCTGGAGCGCTCGAGCTCCCGGGCTCGCTCCTCTGCGCGGTGCTCCATGGATTTCTCGCAAAGGGTCACCACTGGCTCCACCTGCGCCCGAAAAGAATCCAACTCACCTTTTAGGTCAAGCCGGGCCTTGAGAGCACACCGCGCGGAGGGCAGTCTGTTTCTCGGTGAAGCGTTTCTCCTGGAGCCCCAGCATCTCGCTGTGCTCCTTGGCGAGGGCTGCGCAGGCGTCCTTGATCTTCACTTCGGCTTCTAGCCCCATCTTCACCTTCAGCCTGGCGATCCGGGAGTTGGCCTTGTCCTTGCGGGCCTTGTAGGACGCTTCCGCTTCGGCAACCTCGCCCTCCCGCTTCCACAAGTGCTCCCGCTCTGTGTCCTGTTCAAGGGCGGCCATCGCGAGCTGCTCCTCGCGAGTTTGCTACTCCTTCGCCTTGGCAGTAAAGTCTCCTTCGCGTCTCGCGAGGTCTTCCTCACGAGCCTTGACGGAGTCCTCCCAAGCCTGGAGTCGTTGCTCCCGGGAGGCCATCCGCTCCCGGGAAGCCTCTTCCAGTTGAAACACAAAGTTTAGGGTTTTGCGTGGGTTGGTTGACATCCAGCCTCACGTCTCAATATATAGATGATCACAATACAATTACATACGTATACAAATACGTGTACAAGTACAATATACTAGACCCTACTTTACATGCCCCCTCAATCTGAACTACATACAAGATTCAGATTGGTTCTAAAGTGGTCTAGCATCTGTCTAGTAGCGGGTTTAGTAAAAACATCCGCTAACTAATCATCTGTAGAAATAAACCTGACTTCCAGTTCACAAGCAGCTACTCGTTCTCTCACAAAATGGAAATCAATCTCAATGTGTTTAGTCCGAGCATGAAACACTGGATTTGCCATCAGGTAAGTTGCCCCTAAGTTATCACACCACAATATAGGAGTGCGCTGCCGTGGGACTCCAAGCTCTGTGAGAACTGAGTCTATCCAAATGGCTTCAGCCGCGCCATTGGCCAATGCCTTATACTCTGCCTCGGTGCTTGACCTCGAGACTGTGGGTTGCTTCTTCGAGCTCCAAGATACAAGATTGGGTCCAACAAAAATAGCAAACCCACCAGTAGAGCGCCTATCATCAACACAGCCTGCCCAGTCTGCATCGGTGAATATACTCACTCCAGTAAACCTGGACTTACGAATCCGTAGTCCCATGTCTAGCGTACCTTTGACATATCTCAGAATACGCTTGACTGCTTCCCAATGATCCTCCGTTGGCTGTGACAGGAACTGACACACTTTGTTCACTGCGAAGGAGATATCAGGACGGGTGAGGGTCAAATACTGAAGTGCTCCAACCACACTGCGATACCGAAAGGAGTCATCTCTACCCAGTAGTGCACCACTATGACGTGAGAGACTCTCGGATGTAGCAAGCGGAGTGGAAGTGGCCTTGCAGTTCTCCATGTTGACGCGATGAAGAAGGTCCAAAGCATACTTTTTCTGCGTCAAGGACATGCCCCCTGAATGAAAGGACGCTTCCAAACCAAGAAAGTACTCGAGGCGACCCAAATCTTTGATGGGAAAGCTAGCAGACAACGACTGCACAAGACGATCCACCACGGCGGGGGTAGAGCCAGCAATCACAATATCATCAACGTACACCAGCATGTATATCTGTATAGCACCCTGAGAGAAGATGAACAGAGATGCATCTGATCGGGAGGCAACAAAACCGAGCTGCGAAAGGCGCTGACTCAAACGAGCATACCAGGCACGGGGCGACTGCTTGAGACCATAAATAGACCGCTGAAGTTTGCAGACATGAGAGGGATACGTGGCATCCTCGAACCCAGGTGGCTGCTGCATATACACATCTTCGGCCAAGAACCCATGTAAAAAGGCATTGCTCACATCAATCTATCGGAGGCTCCAACCACGAGACACAGCAAGAGACAGAACCAAGCGAACTGTGGCAGGCTTCACCACCGGGCTAAATGTATCTCCATAGTCAATCCCATGCTGTTGAGTAAAACCGCGAGCAACAAGACGAGCTTTGTGCTTATCAATAGACCCATCCGGATGATGCTTGGTTTTGAAAATCCACTTGCAGCTCACAATATTAACACCAGGTGGCCGAGGCACCAACACCCAGGTGTTAGTGTGACGGAGAGCAGCAAACTCCTCAGACATGGCAGCACGCCAGGCAGGTTCCCCTAGAGCATCACGATGGGAAACTGGCGCGGCGAAGAAGGCACGGCGGCGAGAGTCATACCGAACCGTGCCATCAGTGTAAGACTTCTCCTTGCGCGTATGATCACGATGGCGTGTAACCATAGCATGCACCGGAGCTGCATCGCCGGTAGGAGAAGACGGCGGCGACGAGGGCTCGGCCGAGGGTGTCGTGGCTGAGGAGACCTCAGCAAGAGGCGACACGGGCCAAGAGACGATGGTGGGCTGGACCGGCGCAGGCGAAGGTGGCGGCCCGGGCGACGCACCGGGCGAGGGTGGCGACCCAGCCACATCCGCGGTCGCGCCAGCCGGCGAGGCAGCCGCGCCTGCCTCGGGCGGCGGGACATGCACGTCCTGAGCATGCACGTCGGGCTCATCAGAAGGCGGCGGAGCAGCAACATGTACCTGAGGGGAACTCAAAGCAATAGCACCTGCAGAGGACAAGTTAGGTGACAAATAGGACAAGTCATATTTACGCACATGGACATCCGGAACCGGTTCATCAGAGGGAAAAGTGAGGGCATGTTCAAGAGAAGCAGGATCAACCGAGACGCCGGGTTGGGAGTAAGGAAACATAGTCTCGTCGAAAACAACATCGCGAGAGATGTATATCCGACCGGAGGTACGGTCAAGACACTTATAGCCCTTATGCAAAGGACTATAGCCAAGGAAGACACACATCTTGGAACCGAACTCAAGCTTGTGAGCATTGTACTTGCGGAGACTAGGCCAGCAAGCACACCCAAAAATCCGAAGGGAGGAGTAGTTGGGCTGAACATGAAACAGACGGAACAGAGGTGTGTCCTTATTGAGAACCGGAGTGGGCATACGGTTGATGAGGTAACATGCCGTAAGAAAAGCCTCATCCCAAAACCGAAGTGGAAGAGAGGAGTGCGCAAGCAAGGCAAGACCGGTCTCGACCAAATGTCGGTGTTTGCGCTCGGCAATACCGTTCTGCTGAGAGGTATGTGGACACGACAGTCGGTGAGAGATGCCCGTGCGTTGAAAGTAGCGATGGAGTTTGTGGTATTCACCACCCCAGTCGGACTGAACGGCCTTGATTTTATAATCCAGAAGGCGTTCGACATGATCCTGAAAGTTGTAGAAAACTTGCTCAACATCAGACTTGTGTTTAAGCAAATAAATCCAGGTGAAGCGCGTGTAGTCATCAATAAAACTAACATAATACTTGTACCCTCCCGACGAAGCAAGAGCGGGACCCCAAACATCTGAATGTATTAATTCAAGAGGTACAGTAGTGATATGAAACTAAGTAGAATAAGGTAGTTGATGACTCTTAGCACGCTGACAGGCATCGCAAACTAACGATGAATTATTTGAACTAGAACACGGAAGTTCATGACTCTGAACAATGGAAGTGACCACATTATTTGTAGGATGACCAAGACGTTGATGCCATTGCGACGACGAAACACGAACACCGGAGGAGGCACGTCGAGACGATGAAGATGACGCACGAGCGAAGGGGACCAGATAGACCCCCCCGTAACTTCTACCGTGAAGGATGACGCGCCTGGTTGCTTTGTCCTTAACAAGGAAAAAACGACAGGGAAATTCACCAAACACGTCATTATCACAAAGAAGACGATAAACAGAGAGAAGATGCTGGTTGATGTGTGGAACATGGAGGATGTTACGCAGTTTAAGAGATGAACCGGGTAAACGCGAATGACCAATGTGTGAAATAGACAAACCTGCACCATTGGCCACCTGAACCTGATCCTTGCCGTCATAGCGCTCATGAACCTAGAGGCGCTCAAGATCATTAGTCAAGTGATCCGTAGCCCCGGTATCCAGCACCCAAGGAAAGTCGGCGGTGTTGGTGGAGGCCGAGTTGGCGGAGCGGGAGTTGTGATCCTGATCATAGCGCTTGCGGCAGTCGTCGGCTTCATGGCCCCAGTTCTTGCAAATTTGGCACCGGGGACGCCAGCGGTTGCGACGCCCACCTCCTCCGCCGTTGTTGCCCCCTCCACCTTGCCGGCCATTGCCGGCATAACCAGCGTTGCGGTCACGGCCGCCGGTGTTGCCGCCATTACCACCCTGGCGGCTCTGCCCTGGCTGGCCATGTCCATCAGCCGGGCGCCCCCCCCCCCTTGGGAGGGATAAGGATCGGAGTAAGGCGCGCGTCCGCCCGCGCCGTACGAACCCGAACGGGTCACGGCGTTCGCGGTGGGAGACCACCCCTCCACCGCACTCTGCTGTGCCTGCAGCGCCTCGAAGGACATAAGCAATGAGTAAAAACTGGAGTAGGGCATGGGTGCGTTACTCACGCCCAAGGAGGCGGCGATGGAGTTGTAGGAGGAGCCGAGGCCGGTGAGGATGTGATCAATAAGCTCATCATCGCGGATCGGAGAGCCGGCAGCGGCCATAGTGTCGGCCAGGGCCTTCATCTTGTGCATGTATTCCGCGGCGGACAGATCGTCCTTCCTCAGCGACTGAAGTTGCCGCCGGATGTGGCGGACATTGGCGCGGCTCTGGGCGCCGAACATGGCGGCGACGGCTGTCCATACCGCATGCGCCGACTCACAGCCAATGAGTTGGCATGCAATATCCTCGTCCATGGAGGTGAGAAGAAGCCCCTTGACGCGCTGATCTTGAACCCACCATTGGTGGTACTCCGGGTTGGCGACGGTAGTGGCAGCGTCGCCGGTGCCGACAACAAGTGTTTTGGCCGGTGCCGCCGTGGTGCCATCGAGGTGTCCGTGGAGGTTGGCACCGGCAAGAACGGTGCTGGTGATCCCCCCCAGAGCATGAAGTTGTGGCGACCAAGGCGGACGGAGATCGTCGGGACAGCGAGCGCGGCGGGGATCGTGGCGACGGGGGAAGAGACGAGGGCGCCGGCAGTTTGGCCGATGGACATAGCAGAAGATGACATCGCAACGGCGGCGCGGATGGAGCAGCGCGCGGCGGCAGCGGAGCAAGACGCGGCGGCGGCGCGGAAGATGGCACGCGCAGCAGCAGCGATCGGAAGCGGCGGCGCGGATGGATGGCACGCGCGGCAGCAGCGGTCGGAAGTGCGGCGGCTACGCGGAGAGAGGATCGGGCGGCGGCGCGAGGGACTTGCGGTGGCGGCCCGACCTGGCCGATACCAAGTTGAAACACAAAGTTTAGGGTTTTGCGTGGGTTGGTTGACATCCAGCCTCACGTCTCAATATATAGATGATCACAATACAATTACATACGTATACAAATACGTGTACAAGGACAATATACTAGACCCTACTTTACACTTCCTGCCTCGTCACCGCTGCAAGCTTCTGCTCGGCCTCCGTGGCCTCCCGCATGGCCTCCCGGCGAAGCTCCTCGGCCTGACGCAAGAGCTGCTCCCGGCACCTCTGGGCCATGGCCTTCATCGCCTGGCTGCCCCTCACGGCCGCCAGGAACTGGCGTTGCGTCTCCGCAAGCTGCGAGTGCTCCTCCGCGAGGCGAGCGTCTTCCGCCCGCACACTAGCCTCGAGCAAGTCCAGGGTCTGTCGGGCGGTCCCAATAAAACCAGTTTGGAGGAAGACCCTATAGCTGAAGGGGACCAGCCACCGTCCGGCGCTGAGCTCCTCGACGTCCATAGCCGGGGGAGCTTGCGAAGCGCCCGCCGCTCTCTTTCTCTCCGGGGCCTCCTCCCCGCTCCTCGCCGGCGGCTGCGAAGGTCTCGGCTTGGCTTCATCAGCATCAACGTCGGACGCACCGGCAGCGCCCGTGGAGGCCCCGCCATTGGCGCTAGTGGCACTCTTGCCAGGACGCTCAGGGGACTGGGGCCTCCCCCTGGTCGCCTCATCCCCATCGCCATCGGGAACCAACAACGTTGTCGGCCTGGCCGCGTCACCCATCGGTGCTTCTGTCTCCCGACCCACGGGCTCACCGTCGGCCCGCGAAGGTGGTGCGGCGCTGCGCATCTCTTCAGCACCCCCTAAGGAGGCAGTGGGGGGGCTCGGGGGCGGCGCCCAGCCGTTCACCCCTCGGTGGAGGTGGTGCCGCCGAAGCCCCCTCGGGATCGAGGGTCTTCTGTTTCTTTGGTGCTTGGTCCCTACGCAGCACGAAGGACTCAGCCCCGGTCTCCGGAGGAAACGGAAGTCAACAATGAAGGGGGCAGTGTAAGGAAGGCTTGCCTGTTGGAAATATGCCCTAGAGGCAAATAAGAGGTAATAACATCAATGGTGCTTTAACTTGTCACCGATGTTCACTTTAGTGCCTGAACTTGAAAAATACACCGAACTGGTTTTATAACTTGGTATGAACATGCAAATACAGTGCTAATCCTATTTATAAACGTATAGTGTGCTGATGTGGCACCGTATTTACCTGACGTGGCATGGGGGGTCTAGTTGTAGTGAAAAAAAACAGGATTTTAGTTGAACACATATGTCTCTATGATTAATGGGTCCCACCTGTCAGCTCGTAATGAAAATTGCAATGGGAAAAGAATGATGCCGAACAGGGATCGAAGCTGCGACCTACAGCATGCGAGCAAGTTGATACAGCCACTCCAATGCATTGGAATAATTGATACATGCGACCCCTTAGACTTAATGTACTGCAAGATAAATAGTTGTGCTACGTAAGTAGGTTGTAGTCAGTGCAGCCCATCTAGCACATGCAAATTTTTTTACGAAACTGTAAAAGTCTGTAAGTTATAATCACAATAATACACATGCTACCACTTTGCATTTTGCCCATGTGAACGGTAGTAGATTATAACCATAATAATAAATTTAGTATTAATAATTACTTGGTGGTATACAAATATTCATATGCATGTATTATTTCAAAAAATCTATAAACCAGGCCCCATGCCATGTCTTGGGTTATAAATATTCTTGGTACATAAATAATAACCTTGTGGTACACAAATATTCATGTGCACACTAAATAAATATATAGATCTACGCAATAAAATAACTTACTAAAAATGTTCATGTACTTTTTAGAAATATTCACTTGTTATTTATAAAATACTATTTTAAATAGAGTGAATAAAAACATTTTTATACATGCATGGCTTATATTTAATTTATAGAAATTTATGGATAACAACGTTTACTAAGTATTTGTATAATTGGTGTACAATTTGGCATATATTCCTAATTTTATATAATGTAAATATAATCCATGAGTGAATATTCATATATACATTTCATATTTTAAATTATCCTACAGTACATTAAACCTAAAGGGCTGTATATGACAACTAAGCTTATCTGGTGCAGTGGCCAGCGCAGCACGCGAGCATGGGTCGCAGGTTCAACCCTTGTCCGGCGTAATTTATCTTTCCAATTCTGCTTATTCACTGACAGCCGGGACCCACTACTCATAGACTTATATTCAACTAAAATCATGTTTTTTTCTATGACTGGACCTATGCCATGTCAGCCAAATACGATGCCACATCAGCATGCTTTATGTCTATAAAATGAGACTAGCAGGCAGAAGGCGCGGCGGCACGCCGCGCCCGTGGTTGAGCATGTACATACATCTGTATTGTTTTAAATTTTAGAGTAAGAGAAGAGGTGGTAGTGATACAGAGGTTGAGCTGGTTACATGAGCTATTCAAATTTCTTACATGAAGGGGAAAAAAAAGCACATCCAACTGAAAAGGGGAGTAATTTAAAATTCTGCATGATACATCCAACAAAATTTAAGAGTATTAACTAAAGCTACTCAAACCCATCGCCGTTATTGTTTTCTTTTTCTAAAATAAGCATAAGTATATGGGACTGAGCATTTAACAACAACTTCTTACATGTTCTTTCTATATCTCTCTGCATATAAGTTAATGTGGAATATCATTGGAAGCAAATGGATTATTTCTACGTAAAGAATAACCAGGATTCATGAATTTTTGATCCAAACTGAGAAGTACACTTGACTGTGTTGAACTCGGATAGCTCCTCATGGGAATCACAAGGACAACCATTAATATTCTTATCTAATTATCCGTATTATGGAAATGCTAGCTCAAACAGTCAGAGCTTAGTGAGGAAGCTATTGGATAACCAAAAATTGAAATAGGACTTCCAGCAGGCACGATCTTGCGGTTGCAACTGTAAACTGCTCAATACCTCTTTTTGAGTCCGAATATGTTGCATTCTTTGATTTATTGAGATAAAAGATCAATGGTAATCTTATGAGAAGCCAACTTGTCTGATAAGAATGATCAGCAAGCTGAAAAAAATGCACTTTGTCATTTGAAAATGCAAAGAGAAAGAATTGGACAATTAGCAGGAACCATACAAAACACCTACATTTCATCATCTTCCTCTGAATCTCTATCAATCAGTTGCTTCCTCTAAATGAACAGACACAAATTGCAGCAAAATTGACCTGAGTGTAACAACAACATGTAACAATAGCGCCAGGCAATGGAGCATTTAACAATGCTCCATCCACAAACATCGAAAGCATCGTAAACAAAATCTAAAGCTCCAAAATGTGGTATTGATAGATGAAAATATCTTAGCAGATTCAATTTTAATTCGCTTTGAGGACAAAAAGTTGTTGATTTAAACATATCTACAAATAATCATTCAAGTAGCAGATTTTCATTTATTGGGTTCAACATGTTGTTTTGTACATTACCATTGCCATAGCAAAAAATAAATGTACATAGACAACCCAGAGTAATAAAAATATCATGAAATGCTAAGGTAACCCCAATTGGCATGGAGAAATCATTTACCAACAAATTGTACTGACATATTATGCCCACAGGCTATGTGTTGTAGTAATTTGTTCTAAATGATAAGGATTTCTTCAGACTTCATTTTTTCATTATTGGCTTATGTTCTCATAGCAAAGCTGCTGCTGCATATAATTTCTAAACATTAGCATGTAAGCTCTCTCTGTTCTGCTTGTTATGTCATAACACCATGCATACCTAGTTTACTCTGGTTGGGACTGATGCCTGCCATCTATTGGAGACAACATACGCCATGAATATGGGTCTCGGAGGTAAAGGGGACATGTATAATAGACAAAGGGTCATACACTTTAGAACTTTAACATCAATCTGGAATGACGTAGCTGAGACTGTTAAACTTCGACCGGAAGTTGTTACTTATTAGGTGAATTATCTCTCTAATTTCAGTTTCTATAGTTGGCCAGCAACACACATAAATATGGGTCTCAATCAAAGTCTGCTTGATATGTCAAGCATACAAACAAAATGCTCTAACGCCACACCTAACTTGTGTGTAACAACTACTTGATTACCACATAAGTCCAGATTTTCTAGGTGGTCTTCCAAGTTTCTTATTCCAGTGCACGGGTCACCTTCAGATTCATTTGTAACATCTGTTACCATGATAATTAACAATGGAACACAGATACTTATTAATGTAGTTTTATTGCACTACTTGATTCCGACAATGACCGTCAATACTTGTTAGTTAACAAAAACTGAAGCAGCAAGCTACAGACTAATTAGCTCATCCACACGACTATCCACGTATGTTGTTCACTTCAGTTAGAAGCCAATCTCTGAAAAGTAAGAAACTTTGCTAACATACCTTATTGTAGGCCTACCAGAAGAAGCCTCGGTGCAGCGACCAGCTGCCGAGCGCGAGCATGTCCGGCCTGGTGGTTGCTGCTGCATTATCGAGGTGTTCCTGGCCGTGTTGGTCGCTGTTGCGCTGGTGTGAGCTGTATCAATCTGAGCGGTGGCGGCATGTACGCGACCACAAGACCAACGGACAATGCATGGGAAGGAGAGAAACAGACACTTTAGTTTCACCTCAAATTTTTCTAGCAAAAACAAAGGTGAGGAAAACCTTGGGAAGCCATGACACGACACTTCCCTTGGCAAATATGTTGACAACGATAAGCAAAATCAGGGGTCTCACCTACGAAGAACAAACAAACAAAGCTAGAAGCCTGCTAGTATAAACCTAGCATGCCAGTATTCAGTAACTAATCTTCCATTATTGTAAGTGCTTAAATATACTCGATTGATACTGAAAATGCAATTGTCAACCTCACAGTAAAATTATATGAGGTTGCTCATGATTGGCACATACAGACCCAGGCTAGAGCGCTTAGGCATGTGGCTGAACTAATTATAATGAAGTCAGTCCAACACCCTCACCAAAGTCTCTTGATCATTTAGATGATTTCTCTTTTTACTTCCCTCTCCCGGGGAGAAAACCATGTTCAGTAATATTTTTTCTGCAGTTTTGTACTGTAGTGCTTGCTACTGCTTGGTATGTACTGTGGTGGTTGCTACGGCTTGTTTTTCAGTTTTTTTCTTAGGTTGTTACTACCTCTTCAGTAGTATTTTTTAGCTTGCTACTACATGTTCTTCTATTACTCGCTTGCTACTACATGTATCGCACAATTTTTCTAGCAGTGAAGGCAGAGAGCAATGTATGCATCCTTGTAAGTCTCCAACCGTGCTATCTTGTTTCAGATCAATCTTCTTGTCCTGTTTGGCGCCAAGCCACCAGCCGTAGGGTAATGTTAAGAACTCTTTAATTTTTGAAAATGCAATATAATTATACATTGAAATCCACAAGAAGAAAGGGGGGGGGGGGGGGGGGGGCACGGTTGAGTGTTGCTACTTACAACTCAGAATCCTTCTCCTCCTCACTGGTCCTCATTAAACCATATGAATCTCGAACAGCCACAACATTGTAGCTCTGCCGAAGTGGCTTTGTTTTCATCCGATTCAGTAAGCTGCAGCTCAGGTTCATCTTCAGGAAACAGCAGAATAAAATTATGAAGTCAATGCTATCATTAAATTTGATTTGATTTCACATGAATAATAAGCATTTGTTCATTAAAGAAAGGGTATATGTTTGATCAGATTAAGAAAACATGTTATATGTAAATGAATACACACATGTTAAAAAGTGAAGGCACTTGGGGTGTAAGAATGATCGTGTAAACTCTAAATCGGTTTAAGTACATATTTTCATTGTTAATTTTGTGAAAGAAAATTCCACTCTGATTTCTTTCAAAACTCCTAAACACATATGTTGCTACATATAGGATCATCTCCTTCTAATATATAAGAGTGTTTCCTTCTATTTGTTTTCACAGCAAAATCACCTTCTTGCTTGTTGTCGCTAATTTTGCGGTGGAAAAGATCAACCAAAATAAGAGTAGTTACATGCGAGCTGTAGTCCACCTGAATTGTCCATGGGGTCAATTCCCAGAAAACGCAGACGCATCTCGCACCTTGAGCTGAAGGTCCTCCTTGGACCGCAACATGACATTGTCATCAACAACGATAGGTTACACCTGCAGCAGAAGCTCTCTGAAATCGTTCTCTGACCTCTCCTCCCTAGTGCAGATTGGCACCTTCGACGTCCATCAGGACACTCAACATGCTGCTGGCAATCCAGCACGCCCACAACCCTGGCTTATGCGACATACCGCTGACATCATGCAGCGACTGACTGCCGAGGGCGAACACAGCCGACCTCACGGCCGACATTACATTGCTGAGATGCTTCTGGGCGGAGAATTTGCTGAGCAAGCCACCGTCAAGGCCTATGCCATGGATTCATGAAAATAACCCGTAGGTCACAAGAAGCAGAGCACGAGGGGAATCGATTTTTTTATCACAACTAATTGGATTTATGAAGTACAAATCAGAAAGTTTAATTGAACTGTTGCTCTGAATTTACCATCATAAAAGGAAACCACATTCAAACAGAACCATAATCCCATACATATCTGTATATATATTATCTGCACTCTGAAGCATCGGAATTTTAACTGAACTTCTTATATTCTGTCTGATTACCATGGGTTGGAACAGAAGAGGATGGAGAGAACCAGGCATCATACCTCATGCTCGAAGGACTAAGTGGAAAACGGAGGAGCACATACTGGGAAGCACGATGTCGCCGTGGACCAGTGGATAGAAGCTGGGAGGACGATAGGCCTGAGGCGGAGGAGAACCCATGGAGGAGCTCGTCTGGCGACGGGAAATCCTAGCCGATGAGGCAACATGCACAGGCCAGCCAGGAGGGGCACATCTTGCATGCGGTGGCCGTCGCAGCAGATCCGTTGGAGGGGGAATGGCATCAGGAAGAGAGGATCGGCGGACGGGAAGAGAACAGCGGAGCTCCTTTCCCTGAGGGGCAAGCCGTGCACGGGGAGACGCAGAGGTGGGGCGGGGACACAGCAGGTGCGATCTCCAGATGTGAATAGTGGGTGGGATAGCGAGGCGGGGCATATGCTCGGGGAGATACCGTACGCCGGTTGGCCGCCGGCTGGTCGTGGCGATGAGAGAAGCGAGAAGTGAGGGAGGTGAGCGAAGAGAGAACGATGAAAACGCGTGGGCGACACCTCTCACGGCCCACGAAAAGCAGCCCACAAGGATTCTACCAGGCTCTAGAATTACACGTATTCTTTTCTCACTTTTTGACACGAGAATTCATCTGTTACGTGTCACATAAAGAAGGTAAAGAAGTGGCGATCGGTGAGAGCCCCTCGCCCAGAACTGGGATTGCACCTGAGGAGGCCCTGCTTAGTAGCTTTAATATTTTGTTATATTAGCACCGTATTTGCACATTCATGTCAAGTTGTAGAACCAATTCGGCGTATTTTTCAAGTTCAGGCATTAAAGTGAACACCTGTGACAAGTTAAAGCACCATTGGTGTTATTACCTCGGCAAATAATAAAGAGTGTTTATTAGCATATTTCATTAGTTCATAATAAGTTTTATACTATGCTATAACTGTATTAAGCGGAAACATTAATACACGTGTAGTATATAAACAACCAGGTCCCTAGTTAACTCTAGTATACTAGTTCATTGTGCAATTGATGATCAAGGTTTCCTGATCATGGAGACACATGCGTCCGTTGACAATGAAGTCATGTCATTAGGAGAATGACATGATGGACGCACACCCAAACTAAAGTGTTGCAATGTGATCCAGTCACATAGTTCAACATTGCGATAACTTGATAACGTAGTGACCCAATCCTTAGACCGTAATGATCATATGTAATTGCTATCTCCGGAGGATGCTTTGAGTGTATCAACCGTTACACCGTAATAGGGTAACCATAAAGGTGCATCTTGGGTATTCCGAAGTGGATATGTTGAGGAGTATGAAAGATCAGAACGGGATTTGTCCATCCGAGTGACGGATAGGTACTCTGGGCCCACTCGGTGATATTACATCATAAAATTTGCAAACGTGTGACTGGGTCACGAGGTTGTAATATCACAGGACGAGTAAATATGTTTGTCAGTAACGAGGATGAACTAGGTATAGGATACCGACGATCAAACCTCGGACGAACAAAGTACCGTAGAACAAAGGGATCAGGACTCAACGTTAATGGTTCAACGATGAAGTTAATTCGATGGAAGCACAGGGGCCATCAAGGATTGTAACCAGGTCCCACATGATGGTCATTGATCAGAGAGTGTCTCGATCATGTCTGTTGTTGTCCCGAACCGTAGGGTGTCACGCTTAAGGGTATTCGACGCATTAAGGATAGATTCGGGATCACCTGAGAAATAAGAGAGAACTCCAAAATTGTTCCGGAGGGGGACATAAATAGTTCTGGAGATTTTGAATTGTTCAAAATATTGTTTAAATATGTTTTAGTATTTAATTACAGAATTAAATATTAAAAATCTGATTTAAATAATTAAATAATGCTTAAAAGGGTATATGGGCCCCATGTGGCCCATTAGGTGGAGAGGGAGCCTCCCCCTTGGGCCTTGGCGCCAAGGGAGGGCCCTCCTCCCCCCTATGGCCGGCGCCCCCCCCCCCCCCTCTCCTATGGGTTTTAGTCCCACATGGAGAGAGGAGGACGGTTTGCACCTCCCCTTGTCCTATATAAGAAGGGGAAGGGTGCCCCTTTTATTCAACTAATCCAATTCAATTTGAGACAAGTTCTCAGATTTCTCTCTCCCTCTTATCCCCTCCTTCATCGGGCTCCCATTGCTTGGAGCTTTTACTAGGTTGGGGATTTCTCCACCATACACACGCCGTCGTGCTGCTGGAATCGGGATCCGAATCCATCTTCTTCCGCTGCTCGTCTGGTTCGGAGCCCGGGGGAACGTCGCTTACACCGTATGCGTGTAATCCCACGAGGTGCTGCACGTGCGGTACTCCTTCATCGTCGAGGCCATGTCGCGTACGTCTTCACCGACAACGTTCCGACGGGGATGTAATCCCGTCATCGGTCTTCAAGGACCGGGTGGCTTCTGGAGTCGTGCGAGGATCTCCGCTGCATCGAGGATCGGGGAGTACGACTACATCAACCACGTTCACGCGGGAACGTTTCCCGCTTAACGGACTACATACTGGTATGTTACCGATTTCCCTCCGTTACGTACATCAGCATAGCATAGGTCCTTGGGATTGGGTCGCGTAGCTAGAAAAATTATTGTTTTCTCCACGAAGCCCCAACAGTGGTATCAAGAGCAAGGGCTATGCGTAGATGTATAGTACGGATAGAACACATCGTGGATGTGGGCATCAATTCTCCAATTGTTACCCTCTCACGTGTACTCGTTTAGTATTGCGGCAATGTTCTGATGAAGCGGCCCCGACTGACCTTACGTGTACGCTTATGCGAGACTGGTTCCACGCTTGACATATGGCTTGTACCATATAAGTGGCTTTGGGGGTGTCTGTCTCTCTAACATTAGCGATACGAAGACGTTTGCAACGGAGGGCCCCAAAAGGGGTGTAATAGAGACAATTGCCTAATTGGTGTTATGGCTGCTTTTCGTAGGATAGAAACGGTTCTTTCTCGAAACCCCATCAGCCACGTAAAACTTGCAAAAGATAAAGTAGAAGCGTATCAACTTTAATTTGCAAAAAGGGGGATCATAGCATGTATGATTTATTGTTTTACAACCTGTTTTGCTTGTATGCTAGATATGCGACGGTAGCATTATAGGATGATCCCTACTTAATACCAACATACGTGTTCTCCCTTAGTGGGTACCACCTGGAAGGTTCTCTACTATGATAGACATCACGTGACGATCGGGTGTCACACATACTAGCGTTCGCATGAGGATGGGTTTGGCAAGCCTAGCATATGCAGATATGGCCTTGCTAAACAGCTACCACACAAAGGTTAAATTGGCGAGCCTAGCATATGCAGATATGGCCTCGGAACACAGAGATCAAAAGATCGAGCATGAGTCACATATATGATGTGATCGCACAAGTTAGTTGTCTACCTTTGAAACTAATCCGTCGACCGTGTGATATTCGAGGGCGGATAGTGAATTGGGATCATGTAATCACTAAAACTTCCAAGGGATGATTGTTTTGGTGTGAGCTCATTTGTAATATGATTAAAACTTGAACTCATATTATGAACTTAGTCTTCCTGTCTTAGCAAATATCATTGTAGATATTGTCATACCCCAATGTTTGTAACTATGGCTCTTTTATATGTGATGTAGAACTTAAAGTAGATGGGTCTAACTTCATTGATGGATACCAACACCATGAGAAACATACTCATTAGGAATGACTTGTTAAATCGTAATACAAGAACTGCTAGGAGATACACCTGATCACTCCATAATTGAGGAAGATGATGATGAGTATCGTACTCACCGTCACTTATTCATGACTGTCCAATACACCATACTTCATTCTATGAAATCTGAATTGCGAGTGCGTGCTAACGACATCAACGCGTATGACGTGGTAGATGAACTTAAAGCACTATGTCACAAATCAGAGTTATGGAATTTGAATATCTGGACATGGTTTCTTTCAACTATGGTGGAAGGAAACACATGCTGAGAAAGTCACTTGGAAAATATATAAGATACATGGACACCTTGTGTACAACTTGGACTACTAAATGACATGACTTTGCGATAGCTGGGGAGTTACGTTCGCTTCCTCCCAGCTACAAAGATCACGTCTAGACTATGTCATGAAGGAGAATCATTCACCTTTCATGAGGTCATGGCTAAAGTTGAGAACTTTAAAGGTAGAACCAATGCAGGAATAGTCATCAACGGAGAAGGTATATTTGATATACGGGTTATAAATGTCTTTCCCCATAAAACACTAATTGCGGTTGATTAAGTATTCGATGCTTGAACTTACTGCTTAAGAGTGGCTTGGAAGGTATGAGGTGACAATGTGTGCTGACGGTAATCAAGATAGTTGATGGTTGACAACACTCTCCCTCTACATCTATCATTTGATTAATTATATGAATAAATTTGTAATCATGTAAGTGTGAACTTTATTAGTGTGTCTTGCATCTCGCAAAGACAATTATTCATATTAGTGAGAAACAAATCAGTTGTTCTCCTTTTATGAATGATATCTTTTATGGTCACATTACGGTTATGAATGAGTCATTCTTATTTTAATATTGATGATAGTAGTTTGATCATTTATAAAATATTCTAATGCCAAGAATTATCCAAACTTAATAATGACACTACCGTTTAAGTCATGATTGGTATGATGGAGTCTTGAGATACTTGATCTCTTGACACATGCAAACCATACCTCTTAAGGTAAGATGACTGAAACCTCGCATTCTGGTAAAACAGAGTTTGCGCTGATTGTTTAATATCATACATAATGATGCATCATATTTCAGTATGTAGTGAATTTCATTATTTCGTGAACTTCATATGTGGACTTAGATGAATATGTGGATTCACTAATGAAACACGAGTCTGAAATAATTTGATGTGATCAAAGGGATCTCAGAATGAAGAAGGGTATTAAATTAACAAAGAAAAACAAGTCTCTATGATTTGATCAAAGTGACAAGTATTTTGAGTTAGTCTTGAGCATACAGACTTGTGAAAGATGTTTCACAAATTACAATGCTTGGAACACTTCAATATTGTTGATATGCCTGAACATTATAATCATACTCTATTGAATAGTGTATGGTATAAAGTTATCTCTTACCGAGTTACGTTATTATTGTTTAGAGTTATTAATTTAATAGGCAAACACTCACTTCAGTATATAGGGAACCATCTGAATTCATGGAAACCAACACCGTATGAGTCATGGTGTATCGTGGTTTCTAGGAAGTTTGATTTATGTGATAAATTATCTTTGTAGTGTATCCTTAGTCAACTATGGATGCATCTTCCACAACCAGAACCAAAAGAGCAAAACTTGTGTTGCTAAGTTTGGTGTTTATCAAGAAGAAGTGTTCTTGATGAATGTGTTAATGGAAGAAAGTGAAAGTTCAAACAAGGTAATTGACCTTGCCTCCAGATGTCAGAGTAGCGCAACGGAATATGTTCCGGAACCAAAGCTCTACAGTTAGAGGAGAAACTGATGATAATGATCATGATGTTTCGGTTGAAGCTTTTACTAAACAAAGTAGGATTCAAGAATACATTTTGCCCCTTGTGCAAAATAATATTCACGATTCACTTGTCATGTTGATGGAACAAGACATACCTACGAACTACGAAGAAGCGACGGTGGACCTAAGTACGAGAAATGACTAAGAGTCATGAAATCCTATATTGAGTTACATTTAAGATTACTTGAATCTTATCTAGTAAAGAGGCTACTTGATATTCTCAATAACTGCAAGGTTATAAGGAAGAAATGTAAACATCAAAGGAAGACATCAAGATCGGTTTGTCATAAAGAATGTTACTGACAAATTCAAAAGGGTTGACTACAATATGTAGCGATGCTTGAGTCGATAGGATATTCACTATGATTGATCCAAAATGTTATCAATACCGTGACTTCCTCAAATCCTACATTTGAAGAAGTGTTGTAATTGGTACAACAAGAAGGTTTTGGAAAACATATGGATACTAGTGTCTCGTAACCTAAGTTCTCGATTTGATAGGATGATCAAAGGATTTTGGACTTGGCCGAAATATCGAGAAAATATGCATTAGCATGAAACTGAGTGGGAGCTATATGAGTATTATCCTAGTCTTATATGTGACTGGCATATTTGACTGGGAGCTATGAGTATTATCCTAGTCTTATATGTGACTGACATATTTGAGTCGGAGCTATGTTAGTGTTGTCCTAAAGTCTTATATGTGAATGACATATTTGAGTGGGAGCATGACAACATTCTTATATGTGGATGACATATTGTGAATGGTGAAGTTGGTATTAATGATTAGTAAATCTTTCATGAATGAAGTTGAACATGTATTAAACATAAAAATCTATCGAGATAGATCAGTACGTTTAATAACATTGAGTCGGAATACTTTCCTGGATAAGATTCTGAAGGAATTCAGAATGGGACAAGTCAAGAAGGTAGTTCTTACTTGTATATCCAAGAGAAGTATCGAGTTAATCTCAATACAAGAACGGTGGTTGAATGAAAGAAAAGGATGTGCTACATCCCCTATACCTCTGTCATAGGTTCTTTCATATAAAACCAGAGATATGTACTCGACGTAATGTGACCCAAGTTCTTAGTAAGAAGAACAGGTTCCGATATGATTTATGAGTAAATCATTGAACAAAGAGTTAAGTTTATCCTTCAGTGTCTGGAGAGAACTGAGGATACATCTCTAATTTGTAAAGGATAGTGAACTTGACCGTAAATGTTACGCTGGTGCAAGTTCTGACACTAACCTAGAAAATTGAGATATCATGCTAATAAATGCCTAAGTTGAAAGAAACATGGATTAGACATCGAAGTTGCATACAATGCACTAAGGATTAAATCTACATTGATATGGCTGCTTTAGAAGTGGCAAGTGTTATAGTTTGGCTTAAGAAGTTTGACTTCTGACTGAGAAAGTTTCCAGTGTGCATGACTATGGGAAAGTCCGTGTGACCAAACGGATGTCATTGCTGAAACACAAACAAACGAGGTCTCACTCTACCGCCAAACATATACCTCATCATTATCATAGGATAATGAGATGAATCTCAAACTAGATGACATTAATGATTTGCAAAAGACATACGGATCTGAATGGTACAGACCGTTGACTCAACCTTTTCCAAAAGCAAGCATGATCAATAACCACATATGGAGTTATGATGCAACTAGATTATTTGTACTCTAGTGCAAGTGGGAGACTGTTGGAAATATGCCCTAGAGGCAAATAATAAAGAGTGTTTATTAGCATATTTCATTAGTTCATAATAAGTTTTATACTATGCTATAACTGTATTAAGCGGAAACATTAATACACGTGTAGTATATAAACAATCAGGTCCCTAGTTAACTCTAGTATACTAGTTCATTGTGCAATTGATGATCAAGGTTTCCTGATCATGGAGACACATGCGTCCGTTGACAATGAAGTCATGTCATTAGGAGAATGACATGATGGACGCACACCCAAACTAAAGTGTTGCAATGTGATCCAGTCACATAGTTCAACATTGCGATAACTTGATAACGTAGTGACCCAATCCTTAGACCATAATGACCATATGTAATTGCTATCTCCGGAGGATGCCTTGAGTGTATCAACCATTACACCATAATAGGGTAACCATAAAGGTGCATCTTGGGTATTCCGAAGTGGATATGTTGAGGAGTATGAAAGATCAGAACGGGATTTGTCCATCCGAGTGACGGATAGGTACTCTGGGCCCACTCGGTGATATTACATCATAAAGTTTGCAAACGTGTGACTGGGTCACGAGGTTGTAATATCACAGGACGAGTAAATATGTTTGTCAGTAACGAGGATGAACTAGGTATAGGATACCGACGATCAAACCTCGGACGAACAAACTACCGTAGAACAAAGGGATCAGGACTCAACGTTAACGGTTCAACGATGAAGTTAATTCGATGGAAGCACAGGGGCCATCAAGGATTATAACCAGGTCCCACATGATGGTCATTGATCAGAGAGTGTCTCGATCATGTCTGTTGTTGTCCCGAACCGTAGGGTGTCACGCTTAAGGGTATTCGACGCATTAAGGATAGATTCGGGATCACCGGAGAAATAAGAGAGAACTCCGAAATTGTTCCGGAGGGGGATAGAAATAGTTCTGGAGATTTTGAATTGTTCAAAATATTGTTTAAATATGTTTTAGTATTTAATTACAGAATTAAATATTAAAAATCTGATTTAAATAATTAAATAATGCTTAAAAGGGTATATGGGCCCCATGTGGCCCATTAGGTGGAGAGGGAGCCCCCCCCTTGGGCCTTGGCGCCAAGGGAGGGCCCTCCTCCCCCCTATGGCCGGCGCCCCCCGCCTCTCTTATGGGTTTTAGTCCCACATGGAGAGAGGAGGGGGGTTTGCACCTCCCCTTGTCCTATATAAGAAGGGGAAGGGTGCCCCTTTTATTCAACTAATCCAATTCAATCTGAGACAAGTTCTCAGATTTCTCTCTCCCTCTTATCTCCTCCTTCATCGGGCTCCCATTGCTTGGAGCTTGTACTAGGTTCTGGATTTGTCCACCATACGCATGCCGTCGTGCTACTGGAATCGGGATCCGAATCCATCTTCTTCCGCTGCTCGTCTGGTTCGGAGCCCGGGGGAACGTCGCTTACACCGTATGCGTGTAATCCCACGAGCTGCTGCACATGTGGTACTCCTTCATCGTCGAGGCCATGTCGTATACATCTTCACCGACAACGTTTCGACGGGGACGTAATCGCGTCATCGGTCTTCAAGGACCGGGTGGCTTCTGGAGTCGTGCGAGGATCTCCGCTGCATCGAGGATCGGGGAGTACGACTACATGAACCACGTTCACGCGGGAACGTTTCCCGCTTAACGGACTACATACTGGTATGTTACCGATTTCCCTCCGTTACTTACTGTCACGCCCAAGATGCGATCCTATCCTTATTTTGGCACGAGGGCCTCGACAGGGATAGAAGCGCATCTCGTCGTATTGCAAGAATGGATATCATTACAAGTACATGTAAAGAAGAGATGAGTATATGGAATTGGCTTACACTCGCCACAAGCTACATCAATATCACATCAGTACAACAACATATCCAAACATCATACAGAAGAGCAGGGTCCGACTACGGACGAAAACAAACGATAAAATGACATCCATCCTTGCTATCCCAGGCTGCCGCCTGGAACCCATCCTATGATCGATGAAGAAGAAGAAGAACTCCAAATCAAAACAAGCATCGCGCTCACGTCAAATCATCGCATTACCTGTACCTGCAACTATTGTTGTAGTAATCTGTGAGCCACGGGGACTCAGCAATCTCATTTCCAAGGGTATCAAGACTATTAAAGCTTAATGGGTGAGGTATGGTTAAGTGGTGAGGCTGCAGCAAGCAACTAAGCATTTATTTGAGTGGCTAACTTACGAGTACAAGAATAAAGGGGGATGATTGTCGAATAAACGGACGTGAACTAGTAATGATCTCTAAGAGATCCTGAACACCTACATACGTCAAACATAACCCCACCGTGTTCTCTCTCGGATCAGAAATTCACGAGAAGAGACAGTCACGGTTACGCACACAGTTGGTGTATTTTATTTGAGTTAACTTCAAGTTTGCTATGACCGGGTGTTAAACAAAGTTTTCCAAGTTGCCACGTAACCGCGGGCACGGCTTTCCGAAAGATTTAACCCTGCAGGGGTGCTCCAACTCATCCATCACAAACTAACCACACTCAGCGGGAATAACCTCGACCACGAATCTCATGATCTTCCTAGGCAATTCTACTGGAAAACCGCAACCTCGAGATAGCCCAAAGTATTTTCGGAATTCCTCGCACAAGACGTTCGAGAAAGGTAAAACAAATCCAGCAAGGCCGCCCGACGTGCCGACAATCCCGATAGGAGCCGCGTATCTCGTTCTCAGGGCAAATTGGATAAGTCACACTACAAGTCAAACCAAACCTCGAGTTTCCCCATGGTGGCCCCACAGTCTGCCCGTTTTGGACCAACACTCATGAGGAGCACTGGCCCGGGTTGTTGATTAAAGATCCTCGGGTTAATTACTCCCTATGCAGGTTTATTAGTTATTAGGCAAATGTAGTACCAATGTTGGGCCTTGCCAGATAAGTTTTATCCAAAAACGAAAATCAAGGGGGTCCCCATAACAACCCCGAGCATGTTTGGAGCGCTCAATTATGGAACATAACACCGGTACACAAGTAACTAGGGCGGCAAGAGTGGAACAAAACACCGAGCAAAAGGCCAAGCCTTCCACCCTTTACCAAGTATATATGTGCATTAAATTAAATAGCAATAATATAGTGATATAGCAAAAACAATGCATATTGAAGAAAACAGATTCTCAGACTTAGAAATATTTTGGACCCTCAAAACATCAAATTTTTATAGCATGTTGGCAACAAGAAAACAACTCCTAAACATGCATTTCTATGACAACCAAAAATACCAGGGCCTAGCACACATGACCAAGGGCATATCTCATGTTCAAAATTATTTCATATCATGCATGGATTAAATCACACGAAATAGACAAAAGGGCATCATGGCAAAAATGACATGCACACAAACTTCCTCCAATGACAAAACTAGATGCACAGTTAAATTCTATGGATTTTTCTATTCCGAAAACACATATAATATGCATAGGTTCATGTAGGGAAAATATGTCACAATTAATTATGCAAGTTTATGGCCTAATCCCCTTTTAGCAATTATAAATGCCAGTTAAATGCAAATATTTCCATGAACAGGTTTGTCATGTATGAAAATGCGATGCGGATAATATGAACATTTTAAATATATGATTGGATTAAATCCCGATGCACGTTAATTAAATATGACAATGCAAAATGATGGCAATTATGCAAAATGATGCAAACATCGAGATTAAGTATTTTGGACATGGATGAAAAAGGCATATTGTTAATCTACGCATTTTTCTGAGCATAACCCATATATGAAACAATTCGATCCGGTGAGCGGTCAACTAATTATCAACTTTATTTAAACATGCAATGACATGGGCCTAAAGAAAGAAAAAAAACGCGCGGGAGGGGGCTGGGCTCACCCACGTGGGCTTTGCCCGGTCGGGGGAGCTGGCTGGGCCTTGCGAGGCCCACGCGGGGCTGGTCAACGGGCGAGCGGGAGCTCCGTGCTCCTCGTGCTACTGCAACGAGGCAGGAGGCCATGGCGAGGTCAACGGCGATGGACGCGATGGGGACGGGGCCCTGCCGGTGAGATCTGGCCAGGAACGGGCAGATCGGGACGAGGGTGGCCGGATCTGGGGGTTGGCAGAGCTTGGCACGGTCGGTGGAGCTGGCTCCACGTCGGAGCTCCATGGCGGCAGCTCCATGCAGCTCCTTGCGCAGAGAGAGGTGAGAAAGAGAGATGGAGAACGGGGAGGAAGGAGGAAGAGGCAAGGCGCGGGGCTCGCCTGGGTGGCCGGCGGTGCTCCGGCGGTGTTGGGACTCCGGTGGCCGGCGTGGTCCGGCGACCTCCGGCGACGAGGCAACGGATGCGGGGACGGGGAGCTCAGGAACGAACTCCCTGGCTTGGGCGCGGGGTGCGCAGGCTTCGCGGGCGAGCGGCGGCGGCGATTCGGGCTTGCCCGGGCCTGATCTGGGCTCGGCGGGCCCTACGGCTGCGGGTGGCTTTAGAGGGGCGACGTGGCAGCGCAGGACTCGCTGAAAATGGCGGCGGCGGCACTGGCTGGCAGAGCTCGCCAAGTGGCGGCTGAGAGGTGGTGGGGTGCGGATTTTGAGGCTGGAGGAGAAGGAAGGTCCAAATTAGGCAGGGATGGGCATCTATTTATATGCAGGGGTCTAGGGTTTGGGGTTTCGCACCGTTTTCGGACCGTCGGATCTCGATCGGATGGTCCGGAAGCGGAGGGGGGCTAGCTGGGCTAGTGGGCTGTGGAGAGGGGGTGTGGGCTGAGGAGAGAGGGAGGTGTGCGGCCCGGCAACATATTTTAAAAACAAAACATCCAACGATTTTAACCGGCGATAGAGCTGCTCTAGGTTTAACAGTTCGGGTATCAAACGACCTCTGAACGGGACGAAACTTGGCAGGCGGTCTACCAACAATATATTACGACCGCTTGCCAGGTTTCGACCCAATCCGAGAAAGTTTTATACACACTTTTGAAAGCAATATTTTACCGATGCCGCGGGCGCGTGCGTGTGTGGTTGGTCTCGAAACGGACAACGACGAGAACAGAGAGAACCCGCAACTACGATCGGATGCAAGTTTTTCAAAAACGAGTGACGATGCTATGCAGATGATGCGAATGATGCAATGATGAATGCGACAATAAAACGAGTCACACGACGAGACTGGAATAAAAGGGGAATCTTCTGGAGCGTCGGTCCCGGGCTGTTACAACTCTCCTCCACTTACAAGAGATCTCGACCCGAGATCTTAGAATGAAAAGGGGAAGAGCAAGAGGAAAGGAAAAGGTGAAACTGAGTTGCTTCTTTGACAAACGAGTGAAACCATAGAAACATGAAGGTTGGCAAGAGATGAAGAATGACATGAGGAACAAGCAAGAATTCAAAAGAAATTTCGGCAGCACTTCGGTAGGATAGAGTGGCAAAATTTGATAAGATGGAGAGAACTTGAAAAGAGAAAACAACACTCCGGTTAAATGGATAAGCAAGGAAATAACATGATCTTGCCAGAACAATATGATGGTTCAAAGAGAGCAACATCACCAAGTCTCCGGAACAGAAGAATAGAAGCTAGATCGATGGAAGCAAAAGAACGGAGAAGAAAAGACAACTTCTACCACAATGAATTTGAAAGCATCCTAACAAGAAGAGATTGAACGGAGTTGTTGGAAATCAATCAATGAAAGAAAAGACTTGTTATGGGCTCATGGAAAACATCTCAAAATAATGAGGTGACAACCGGCCACAAACCAAAACAATTGGTTTCATTGAGATCAACGAAGAGATGATAAACGCCATGATAGCAACAATCTTTAGAAAAGGCTTTAGGTGAAATCCAATCCAAGATAACTCTAAGAAGGGAATGATGGATTTAATATCTCATTCTTGTCAACTACTCTTTGAGACTCCTCATGAATCAAGAATGCTATAACACCACCTCAAAAGAAAAGGGAGAAAGAATTGAACTTTGAAATGCAATATAAAGAATACTTGAGCTACTCCAACAAGAATCTTGACGAACAGTTGAGAATGAGAGAAATCTTGATGAACCACCATGAAGAGCCTCCGAAAATGAAGGATGATAGAAAAGAATTGAATGTTGTAAAATGAACAAGATTGAGGTCTTGCAAAGATTTAGATGAAGCTTCGCGAAGAGATACTTGAGAAAACTTGGAACTCCGGAAAAGAAAAGATGAAACACTTAGAACCAAGATTTGATATCATGAACAAACTCCGGAAGAAAGATTGAAATCACCTTAAAGATCAAGAATAAGAATTATGTTATGCTTATCCTTCATCAAGTTAAATTGATGACAAGCAACGGATTTGGCATAGTACTTATTCTTCTGAAAACATTGAAGAGAGATATAGCACGAACTTGAAGAACTCTTGGACGAACCACCGGTAAGAATTCACAAATGGATGAAGATACCATGAGTGAATGAAGATACATGAGAACAAAGAGATCAAGATTTGCCTAATAGAAACTTCAACACGGCACCGGAATAACCGAGATATGAACGAAGAGACAACAATTGAGAAGAATTTGAGAACGAAAGCTGAAAGCTGAGAACGAAGAAATCTTCTGAAATGATGGCCTTCGGAGGATCGAGAAATGATAACAACTCTGAAATGCTCCGGATAGATATGGAAGGAATTACTCATGATCTAAAACATTTGAAAGGATAGCACCAAGCTAAAAACCATGAATCTCCAAGAATGGAACAGATTTAAGAGAAACTCTCCTTCGGTCTTCATGCTGAGAATAATGACGAGAAACACCACCAAGAATTACTGAGGCACTCCGGAATAATGAATAAGAAAGGTTGAGCCAACGATGAAAATGATTCAGAAGTGATCTTCGGGAAGGAATATGACTGACGAAATTCATTCTTACGTCATATTGAAAAGAACTTGAGATCTCCGGAAAAGATTAGAAGAGCCAGGTAAGATCCTGGGGAACACCTGTGGGTTATGAGCCCACTGAAGGAAACACCGTTGAAATGATTGCTTAGAAAGAGAGATTGCACCGGTACAAATTAAGAACTTGATGAGGTGAGAACCTCAAAATAATTTAAGAGGATCTGAATGGAAATGAAAGTCTTCTGAGATATCTTGCCACTCCGGATAGAATAGAAACGAACAAACAAGAGAGGCTTGGATAAGAACTTCCAACATGGGGAATCATATAACGAATGACAAGGATATGATGAACACCGAGAGATTGAATTGAATCCACCGAGAAAGAAAATGAGAATGAAGAACGATGAACTTTGAATCACTTGAGCATCTCCACATTGAATCACCGGATACATCACGGAAGAGAAGATAGCGGAAGCATTGATGAAGAGAGAAGCACTTTGAAGAAAATTGGGCGGGAGGGTGGGGAAAAACAAGGAACACTTGGGACGGATGAGGCAAACTTCGGAAGAAATATGAGGATTGACCTTACAAATATTGGAAAGGATTGAATTTGCTTGATGAGAAACACACCGGTTAGGAAAGATATGAATTCACCACTTGACATCGAAGCAACTCGAATTACCATACTCCAAAACAACACAAAGGGTGAGGCTTGAGAATTAAGCCAGAAACAAATACATAACCCACCATGCATTTGTTGGGAGGATAATCCTAGGTAACTACTTGAATTCCCACCTAAGAACTCCCGAAATCTCGGTTATGCAATCGGGTACACGGATACACGGAGTTTCACATAATCACACAACTCCTAGCAGTAATACTACTCTCCAGTGTATCACATCCCTCAACACACAACCAAAGGTCTCGGAAACTCATCTACCTTAGATCCTCGTAATCACAACGATACTAAAGATGGCAGTACATCCGAACTCTCTCCACCAGTACTGGGGATGCCGGACTCCTCTCGCCACAACTAGTATTGAAGCAATTTCGAACATCCTCCGTCCTGAGATACTAAGGAAACTGAATGATAACGATGTGCACAAGAATCCCCTGGAGCTCAACTCCCCGGAAGAAATCAAGTCAGACAGGAGGCACCAAGACAGAACTCCGTCACATCGGCATCATATAGTTTCCAAAATACCCGCGTGATCCTAAAAAAAATTTGAGCGAGAAGAGGAGTAGAATGAAAATTCCTAAGTCGAATACCTCACCAGAGTATAGAAGATGAGTAAAAGAATCCTACTCTCTGATATAACTAGACTCAAAATAGTTTTTCGCTAGACTCGACTCAGCCAAGTTCGATCAATCAAGGGGGCTCCTAGGTCGGTACAGGCTCTGATACCAACTTGTCACGCCCAAGATGCGATCCTATCCTTATTTTGGCACGAGGGACTCGACAGGGATAGAAGCGCATCTCGTCGTATTGCAAGAATGGATATCATTACAAGTACATGTAAAGAAGAGATGAGTATATGGAATTGGCTTACACTCGCCACAAGCTACATCAATATCACATCAATACAACAACATATCCAAACATCATACAGAAGAGCAGGGTCCGACTACGGACGAAAACAAACGATAAAATGACATCCATCCTTGCTATCCTAGGCTGCCGCCTGGAACCCATCCTATGATCGATGAAGAAGAAGAAGAAGAACTCCAAATCAAAACAAGCATCGCGCTCACGTCAAATCATCGCATTACCTGTACCTGCAACTGTTGTTGTAGTAATGTGTGAGCCACGGGGACTGAGCAATCTCATTTCCAAGGGTATCAAGACTATTAAAGCTTAATGGGTGAGGTATGGTTAAGTGGTGAGGCTGCAGCAAGCAACTAAGCATTTATTTGAGTGGCTAACTTACGAGTACAAGAATAAAGGGGGATGATTGTCGAATAAACGGACGTGAACTAGTAATGATCTCTAAGAGATCCTGAACACCTACATACGTCAAACATAACCCCACCGTGTTCTCTCCCGGATCAGAAATTCACGACAAGAGACAGTCACGGTTACGCACACAGTTGGTGTATTGTATTTGAGTTTACATCAAGTTTGCTATGACCGGGTGTTAAACAAAGTTTTCCAAGTTGCCACGTAACCGCGGGCACGGCTTTCCGAAAGATTTAACCCTGCAGGGGTGCTCCAACTCATCCATCACAAACTAACCACACTCAGCGGGAATAACCTCGACCACGAATCTCATGATCTTCCTAGGCAATTCCACTGGAAAACCGCAACCTCGAGATAGCCCGAAGTATTTTCGGAATTCCTCGCACAAGACGTTCGAGAAAGGTAAAACAAATCCAGCAAGGCCGCCCGACGTGCCGACAATCCCGATAGGAGCCGCGTATCTCGTTCTCAGGGCAAATCGGATAAGTCACACTACGAGTCAAACCAAACCTCGAGTTTCCCCATGGTGGCCCCGCAGTCTGCCCGTTTTGGACCAACACTCATGAGGAGCACTGGCCCGGGTTGTTGATTAAAGATCCTCGGGTTAATTACTCCCTATGCAGGTTTATTAGTTATTAGGCAAATGTAGTACCAATGTTGGGCCTTGCCAGACAAGTTTTATCCAAAAACGAAAATCAAGGGGGTCCCCATAACAACCCCGAGCATGTTTGGAGCGCTCAATTATGGAACATAACACCGGTACACAAGTAACTAGGGCGGCAAGAGTGGAACAAAACACCGAGCAAAAGGCCAAGCCTTCCACCCTTTACCAAGTATATATGTGCATTAAATTAAATAGCAATAATATAGTGATATAGCAAAAACATCCATGTTGCACATGGAAACATTGCACCTGCAACTAGCAACGCTATAAGAAGGGCTGAGCAAGCAGTAACATAGCCAAACAATGTTTTGCTGGGATGTGGAGGGGTTAGAGGCTTTTCATGGCAATTTAGGAGGCTTAACATACAAGTGGTCGGTAGCGAGAGAGCGATAGAAACGAGACATCTAGCATGGCAATGATAGTAATGGTATCCAGGGAAATGATCATCTTGCCTGAGATCCCGCTTGGAAGAAGAACGAGTCCATGAAGAAGACGAGCCAACGTGGTCGAACGAATCCTCACACTCCGAAGCGGTTTCGGAACTCTATCGAGAAGAAGCAAATCGGAAACAACAATCAACACACGAGAACACCACAACATATGCAAGATATAATGCGCAAACAAATATGATGCATGTCCGGTTTAAATATGCAAGGCATGGCAATCACAACAATCAAATACTACACATTAAGTGAAGCTCAATATGCAACGAGTTGCATATTGACGAAACTCCACATTTGAATATTTAGTTCACTCTCGTTTAGGTACACAACAATATTAAATGTTGTTAAACATGGCAAGAGGTGAAGCATAAGTAAACTACACATCTAGGCAAGTTTAAATGAGGCCGGAAACAACATATAGCATTTCCGAAACGACCCCATATGTTAATTTCGAAATTGGTCCAGATCTGAACTAATCATGTTTTATATTTATTAAACAGGGAAATAAAGTATACCATGCAATTCTATGAGCCATTCTAGTCGATTTACATATATAGAACGTTTGAAACGGAGCTACGGTCTAAAAGATATGACATTCGCAAGATGCATATGACATGAATGCAAAATGCATGCAAACACCCACCACAAACATGTTAAATCATAGATGCAGCAAGATATTATGAAACTACATGAGATTCCAAGCAAGATTCATATGCAACATGTACAAAACGGGGCTACGGTTCAACCACAACAACCAACACAAGTTTTAGTGCAAATCTGTCCAAAACAGCAACATGGCATATTGCACGCATGAAAACAACGAGTTACAATATTCTAAAATGCACAATCTAAGCATGGGGCAGTAGCATATAAAACACACTTCATTTCATCTTCACATATCATACTCAAAAGAGTCATGGATCACATGGTACGAAGCTCACAACATGGCAACAAAATATAACAGATTAGGACTTAGTGAAAATAACAGTTTTTAGCATAGCAGATTTTCATGGAGGCATATTGGCAGCAGTAAAACAATATGCTACAGGGCATATTATGACATGAAAATCTACAGCATGGTAGAGGACATGATGCATTACAAATCATTACTTTATGGCAACACCAAATTATGCTCAGATTCATGGCAACCATCAACACAACAATGCATATTGAAGAAAACAGATTCTCAGACTTAGAAATATTTTGGACCCTCAAAACATCAGATTTTTATAGCATGTTGGCAACAAGAAAACAACTCCTAAACATGCATTTCTATGACAACCAAAAATACCAGGGCCTAGCACACATGACCAAGGGCATATCTCATGTTCAAAATTATTTCATATCATGCATGGATTAAATCACACGAAATAGCCAAAAGGGCATCATGGCAAAAATGACATGCACACGAACTTCCTCCAATGACAAAACTAGATGCACAGTTAAATTATATGGATTTTTCTATTCCAAAAAGACATATAATATGCATAGGTTCATGTAGGGAAAATATGTCACAATTAATTATGCAAGTTTATGGCCTAATCCCCTTTTAGCAATTATAAATGCCAGTTAAATGCAAATATTTCCATGAACAGGTTTGTCATGTATGAAAATGCGATGCGGATAATATGAACATTTTAAATATATGATTGGATTAAATCCCGATGCACGTTAATTAAATATGACAATGCAAAATGATGGCAATTATGCAAAATGATGCAAACATCGAGATTAAGTATTTTGGACATGGATGAAAAAGGCATATTGTTAATCTCCGCATTTTTCTGAGCATAACCCATATATGAAACAATTCGATCCGGTGAGCGGTCAACTAATTATCAACTTTATTTAAACATGCAATGACATGGGCCTAAAGAAAGAAAAAAAACACGCGGGAGGGGGCTGGGCTCACCCACGTGGGCTTTGCCCGGTCGGTGGACCTGGCTGGGCCTTGCGAGGCCCACGCGGGGCTGGTCAACGGGCGAGCGGGAGCTCCGTGCTCCTCGTGCTCCTGCAACGAGGCAGGAGGCCATGGCGAGGTCAACAGCGATGGACGCGACGGGGACGGGGCCCTGCCGGTGAGATCTGGCCGGGAGCGGGCAGATCGGGACGAGGGTGGCCGGATCTGGGGGTTGGCAGAGCTTGGCACGGTCGGTGGAGCTGGCTCCACGTCGGAGCTCCATGGCGGCAGCTCCATGCGGCTCCCTGCGCAGAGAGAGGTGAGAGAGAGAGATGGAGAACGGGGAGGAAGGAGGAAGAGGCAAGGCGCGGGGCTCGCCTGGGTGGCCGGCGGTGCTCCGGCGGCGTTGGGACTCCGGTGGCCGGCGTTGTCCGGCGACCTCCGGCGACGAGGCAACGGATGCGGGGACGGGGAGCTCGGGAACGAACTCCCTGGCTCGGGCGCGGGGTGCGCAGGCTTCGCGGGCGAGCGGCGGCGGCGATTCGGGCTTGCCCGGGCCCGATATGGGCTTGGCGGGCCCTGCGGCTGCGGGTGGCTGCAGAGGGGTGACGTGGCAGCGCAGGACTGGCTGAAAACGGCGGCGGCGGCGGCGCTGGCTGGCAGAGCTCGCCAAGTGGCGGCTGAGAGGTGGTGGGGTGCGGATTTCGAGGCTGGAGGAGAAGGAAGGTCCAAATTCGGCAGGGATGGGCATCTATTTATAGGCAGGGGTCTAGGGTTTGGGGTTTCGCACCGTTTCCGGACCGTCGGATCTCGATCGGATGGTCCGGAAGCGGAGGGGGGCTAGCTGGGCTAGTGGGCTGTGGAGAGGGGGTGTGGGCTGAGAAGAGAGGGAGGTGTGCGGCCCGGCAACATATTTTAAAAACAAAACATCCAACGATTTTAACCGGCGATAGAGCTGCTCTAGGTTTAACAGTTCGGGTATCAAACGACCTCTGAACGGGACGAAATTTGGCAGGCGGTCTACCAACAATATATTACGACCGCTTGCCAGGTTTCGACCCAATCCGAGAAAGTTTTATACACACTTTTGAAAGCAATATTTTACCGATGCCGCGGGCGCGTGCGTGTGTGGTTGGTCTTGAAACGGACAACGACGAGAACAGAGAGAACCCGCAACTACGATCGGATGCAAGTTTTTCAAAAACGAGTGACGATGCTATGCAGATGATGCGAATGATGCAATGATGAATGCGACAATAAAACGAGTCACACGACGAGACTGGAATAAAAGGGGAATCCTCTGGAGCGTCGGTCCCGGGCTGTTACACTTACATCAGCATAGCATAGGTCCTTGGGATTGGGTCACGTAGCTAGAAAAATTATTGTTTTCTGCACCGAATCCCCAACATTACCCTCCCCGGAAGGACCAATGCCTTTTCCTGAGCTTCGATAGGAGACCTTCTCCGCTACCTTCAAGGCGATGGCAGGGGCTCCCTCCCGGGGACTCAGCGCGAGTCACTCCCTCGCGGGGCTTGGAGGACCCCCCCTCCGGCCGGTCCGGTGCGCGCCCCCTCCGGGCGGTGTTCGTCGGGGGCCTGGCTGGAGGAGCCAGTGGGGGCTGCCTCGACCTTGACCCCACTAGGCGACACATCGGGATCTTCTATCCCCGCAATCCCCGGGTGTGCCCAGGGCGAGTCAACGAAGCCCTCGCCATCGTAATCAGGAACGGGGTTCACCACCGGGCCATGCCGGCACACTGCGCTCGGGCTCCTCCTTCCCCGCCTGCCGGCGCGCTGGGAGGACCCTACCTCAAAGTCATCTCCAAGGCCCAGCCACACGCAGACGACGTTCTCGCGAGGCCCTGTGTGGCCCTCGGGGATCATGCCCCACTTGTCGCATCATGGCATCCTGGCAAGGATCTCCTCCTGGCCGACGAGGCGGTACAGCGGCGCCAGCACCGCCGACACGTCCCGCACATGCCCGTTGACGAACAACATCTTCAGGATCCCCGTCAGCACTCCCCCTGTGTATGCAACCGAGGACAGCCTCATGCGGTGTCCTGGTCCACCAAGTTACCATACCGGGCGTGAATGCCTCTGGAGGGGAGCAGTGCACTACCGAAGAAACTCCTTGGCGATCATCGGCCCCGTCAGGCCTTCACTCTTCAGCAGGCGCAGCCGCTCCAGGAGGGGCGCCAGCTTCTCGCCAAGAGGGGGGTCCGCTCGCTCCCATCCCGGGTTCCACACTGCCGGGATGGCCGGGACCTGGAACTGCTGGCTGTACATGCTGGCCTCCACGTATATCCAGCACTCTCAGAAGCCCTCCACTTCTTTCATCGCGCCCATTGAGATCATGCTCGACGCTGCTTCATCGGCTATCCGGAATGAGACGCACCCGAAGCGCTGGTGCGTCGTGGATAACTTCATGTTGTAGAAGGCTCTCAAGAGTGCCACTGAGGGCATCACCCCCAAGAACCCCTCGCAGAGATAGGCGAAGATGGCGAGGAGAAGAACGGCGTCGGGGCAGAGGTGGAGCATGTGGATTTGGTAGTGCTCCAGCACGGCGCAAAGGAAATTGGAGTACGGCGGCACCATGCCGCAGAGGATGAAGTGGACGAAGGAGGGGAAGGGTATAGAGGAGAGCTCGGCGACTGGGCGTGATGCCGGCCAGATCCGAGTGGCCCCCACTCATTGTAGTCCGTGGCCACCATGGGCCGCATCTTGTTGAGGGCCTCCAGATTAAGAAGCGTAGACACCCCCAGCGGCGGGACCATTGCCGCCGGGTTCCTCCGGGTGGAGGAAGAAGCTGCTGATCTGCGCCTCCCCATTGGTCGATGGCGGATGGGCAGCGGAAGCTCTGGCGGTGGTGAGCGGAGCGTCGAAGCAGAGGAAGCGAGATGTCAAGCACAGAGGATTGAGGCGTACAGCAGAAGGTGGAAGTGCTGGCCGCACCGCGCACGGCCACTCTTTATGGCAGGCAGAGCAGTTGCCGAGGCGTCACAGGCGTAGTGGGGTTGCGGCCTGCTTCTACCGCGCCACGTGCCACTCCCTGGGCCCGGCAGATGGTTGGCCCCACACCGCTTCGACTCCAACGGCCGGATCCGCATGCGACGTGGGCCCGGGGGATACTCTTGGCCTAGTGGGAAACAGGGTACCCTGGGTCATCTGCTCCGGGCCCGTAAGGCATCACTTGCCAAGAAGACGAAGGAACAGCCCCTTTGCAGGCGCCACTTCGCAAGGCTCCTCGCGAGGTGGACTTCCCTTCAGCGAAGGACTGCCGCCAACCTGGTGTAGCTTATCAAGACCCCTCACGAGGCCCTGCCCTCACGAGGGCTTCATCTCCGGAGGCAGCCTTCTCAAGACCTCCCGAGGTAGCCTGTCCCTCGTGAGTCCTACTCCAAGGACATGGGCACCCAAAGGTTTCTGTCAGGAGGAGAGCCTCGCGGAGCTCGCCTTCACGTTAAAGTTACGCCGAGCCGTGCCCACTACTTTGCCGGCATCGCAGATGTGACGCACGTGCCAGGCTGCATGGAAGACCGCACTGCCTGTGCGGGGACGATGAAGATTGCCTCTTTGGTGATAAAGTGGAGGCCTGAACCACTCCGCCGATGCAAATCCCGAAGAATAACCGTTTTGGTGCAAGGCATGCAAGCTGGTGCTCGGTCAGAGCTTATCCCTGCCAAAGCCGTTTTGCTTTAGCAGGGGTAGGTAGCTTTAGTCAGGATAAGGGCAGCGCCAGTCCCCCTCCATAATTGTCTCCATGTGGCAACCTTTCCGCCGAGTGTTTTCGGGGGAAGAGGATGGGGGCGACTATATAAGGGGCAGGAGCGCCACAGTAGAGGGGGTCGACTCTCCCGGATCTCCCACCTTGTAACACACACCATTATCTCCTCCATCGGAGCAATCCCAGACATGCAGGAGTAGGATTTTACACCTCCAAGGTGGCCCGAACCTGGGTAGCTCCCTGTGTCCCTACCGTGTTGTGCTTATGCTTTGCTTGCTTCTTGCCTGCAGGTTTTGCCGTCCATCTCACCGTGGAGCCGGAGTTTGTGAACCAGGCCCCTTTTGTTCGAACTAGGGTTTTGGAAGATTTCCCTTGGAGAAATCTCTCCGTCAACCGACGGCCTTGCGCTTCGGCTCGAAGAAGCGGCGCAAGGATTGCTTGATAGGGCGTGCATTGGGGAACACATTCAAAGAGTGCTCGGCGAATTCCCTGGGTACGCCTGGCATGGCCGCTGGACACCAGGCAAAAATTTCCTAGTTCTCACGGAGGAATTCGATGAGCACGCTTTCCTATGCGATAGGCAACATCGTCTATACTAGGGTGGTCTTGGTGGGGTCCGTCGGGTGCACCTGGTGCGCCCGTGTGTCGCTGCTGACATTGAAAACTGCTTTGGGTGCGTGTCGCTGGATTTCAGATAGTAGGGTCTTGTTGGTGGTTCGTTTTAGCTCCGCCAGCTCTACCTGCGCCCCGAACGTCTTGGAGATCCTGTTGAACTCGACGTCACAGCGGTCGGACCTTGTGAAGCTCCCACTGACTGTGATCACACCTTTGGGCCCCGGCATCTTCAGCTTCAGGTAGGCGTAATGTGGTACAACCATATACCTGGTGAACGCGGACCGCCCACTACCGGAATCGCCCCTAATCCCGATGGCCTGGGATATGCCGACGGCCCCCGTCGGCATAGACGGAGGTATGCCAACGGCCTACGGGAAGCCGTCGGTGCAGAAAAGCCGTCGGCGTACCTAGAGGTATGCCTACGGTAGCCGTCGGCATATATAGGTTGTCGGCATATCGTGATATATGCCTACAGTGGCCGTCGGCATAGAGGGGCCATCGGCATAGATGTGGGCCCGGTGAACCTTCCTCTGACGGGAGTTTGATGCCGTCATATCTATGCCGACGGCCCTGACGGCGGCCGTCGGCATAGCTATGCCGACGGCAAGGCCGTCGGCGTAGGAGTTGTCCACGTCACCGATCCGCGACGCGTGCCACGTCATCGATCCGAGCCCCTCGTCGGTCCGTGGGGTGGCAGAGCTATGCCGACGGCCTTGCTGTCGGCATAGGCCTGGCCCATGGCCTCTGCCATGTCATCGATCCGCGTCCTATGCCACGTCATCGATCCAGGGCTTCGTGGATCCGTGGGCGCAGCTATGCCGACGGCATTGCCGTCGGCATAGATTTGTGCTAAATTTTTTCTATTTTATTTATTTTCTCTTTTTTAGTTATTTTTCTTTTTTTAAAACTAATTTGATTAACTTAAATGTGCATTATCTAAACAAAAAACATACCTCAATTATATATCGATTGCCCCCCCCTCACGGACGTCGCTGCCGCCGTGTCACGGAGGGGGGAAACGACCGACACAGAGGGAATCTGGTTAGACGGGACGGGGTACTTGGGGGGGTAGCAAACACGCCAGGTCTTGCGGTGGGCCCTCCTACGCGTGTGGAAGCGTGGTGGTAGGCGCAAGCACCCGGCACGCGGCTCCGGGGTGTGCCCCCCCTCACGGGCGTCACTGCTGCCGTGTCACGGAGGGGGGAAACGGCAACGTCGGGCCGACACGGAGGGAATCTTGGGGTGGGTTGGGCCGGGACCGTGTTCGGGGGTGTAGCTATGGGATGGGCTATGACAACCCGGTGAAAAGGTCCATCGGTCAAACCCCGTCCGGCGAAAGTCAAAGGGCTAGATCCGTCGGTCGTCTGTGTCAGGGTTAGACGGGACGGGGTACCTGGGGGGTAGCAAACACGCCAGGTCTTGCGGTGGGCCCTCCTACGCGTGTGGAAGCGTGGTGGGAGGCGCAAGCAATTGGCACGCGGCTCCGGGGTGTGCCCCCCCCCTCATGGGCGTCGCTGCCGCCGTGTCACGGAGGGGGGAAACGGCCGCGTTGGGCCGACACAGAGGGAATCTTGGGGTGGGTTGGGCCAGGACCGTGTTCGGGGGTGTAGCTATGGGCTGGGCTATGACAACCCGGTGAAAAGGTCCATCGGTCAAACCCCGTCCGGCGAAAGTCAAAGGGCTAGATCCGTCGGTCGTCTGTGTCTGGGTTAGACGGGACGGGGTACCTGGGGGGTAGCAAACACGCCAGGTCTTGCGGTGGGCCCTCCTACGCGTGTGGAAGCGTGGTGGCAGGCGCAAGCACCCGGCACGCGGCTCCGGGGTGTGCCCCCCCCCTCACGGGCGTCGTTGCCGCCGTGTCACGGAGGGGGGAAACGGCCACGTCGGGCCGACACGGAGGGAATCTTGGGGTGGGTTGGGCCGAGACCGTGTTCGGGGGTGTAGCTATGGGCTGGGCTATGACAACCCAGTGAAAAGGTCCATCGGTCAAATCCCGTCCGGCGAAAGTCAAAGGGCTAGATCCGTCGGTCGTCTGTGTCAGGGTTAGACGGGACGGGGTACCTGGGGGGGTAGCAAACATGCCAGGTCTTGTGGTGGGCCCTCCTACGCGTGTGGAAGCGTGGTGGCAGGCGCAAGCACCCGGCACGCGGCTCCGGGGTGTGCCCCCCCTCACGGGCGTCGCTGCCGCTGTGTCACGGAGGGGGGAAACGGCCACGTTGGGCCGACACGGAGGGAATCTTGGGGTGGGTTGGGCTGGGACCGTGTTCGGGGGTGTAGCTATGGGCTGGGCTATGACAACCCGGTGAAAAGGTCCATCGGTCAAACCCCGTCCGGCAAAAGTCAAAGGGCTAGATCCGCCGGTCGTCTGTGTCAGGGTTAGACGGGACGGGGTACCTGGGGGGGTAGCAAACACGCCAGGTCTTGCGGTGGGCCCTCCTATGCGTGTGGAAGCATGGTGGCAGGCGCAACCACCCGGCATGCGGCTCCGGGGTGTGCCCCCCCTCACGGGCGTCACTGCCGCCGTGTCACGGAGGGGGGAAACGGCCACGTCGGGCCGACACGGAGGGAATCTTGGGGTGGGTTGGGCCGGGACCGTGTTTGGGGGTGTAGCTATGGGCTGGGCTATGGTAACCCGGGGAAAAGGTCCATCGGTCAAACTCCATCCGGCGAAAGTCAAAGGGCTAGATCCATCGGTCGTCTGTGTCAGGGTTAGACGGGACGGGGTACCTGGGGGGTAGCAAAAACGCCAGGTCTTGCGGCGGGCCCTCCTACGCGTGTGGAAGCGTGGTGGCAGGCGCAAGCACCCGGCACGCGGCTCCGGGTTGTGCCCCCCCCTCACGGGCGTCGTTGTCGCCGTGTCACGGAGGGGGGAAACGGCCACGTCGGGCCGACACGGAGGGAATCTTGGGGTGGGTTGGGCCGGGACCGTGTTCGGGGGTGTAGCTATGGGCTGGGCTATGACAACCCAGCGAAAAGGTCCATCGGTCAAACCCCGTCCGGCGAAAGTCAAAGGGCTAGATCCGTCGGTCGTCTGTGTCTGGGTTAGACGGGACGGGGTACCTGGGGGGTAGCAAACACGCCAGGTCTTGCGGTGGGCCCTCCTACGCGTGTGGAAGCGTGGTGGCAGGCGCAAGCACCCGGCACGCGGCTCCGGGGTGTGCCCCCCCCCCTCACGGGCGTCGTTGCCGCCGTGTCACGGAGGGGGGAAACGGCCACGTCGGGCCGACACGGAGGGAATCTTGGGGTGGGTTGGGCCGAGACCGTGTTCGGGGGTGTAGCTATGGGCTGGGCTATGACAACCCAGTGAAAAGGTCCATCGGTCAAATCCCGTCCGGCGAAAGTCAAAGGGCTAGATCCGTCGGTCGTCTGTGTCAGGGTTAGACGGGACGGGGTACCTGGGGGGGGTAGCAAACATGCCAGGTCTTGTGGTGGGCCCTCCTACGCGTGTGGAAGCGTGGTGGCAGGCGCAAGCACTCGGCACGCGGCTCCGGGGTGTGCCCCCCCTCACGGGCGTCGCTGCCGCTGTGTCACGGAGGGGGGAAACGGCCACGTTGGGCCGACACGGAGGGAATCTTGGGGTGGGTTGGGCTGGGACCGTGTTCGGGGGTGTAGCTATGGGCTGGGCTATGACAACCCGGTGAAAAGGTCCATCGGTCAAACCCCGTCCGGCAAAAGTCAAAGGGCTAGATCCGCCGGTCGTCTGTGTCAGGGTTAGACGGGACGGGGTACCTGGGGGGGTAGCAAACACGCCAGGTCTTGCGGTGGGCCCTCCTATGCGTGTGGAAGCATGGTGGCAGGCGCAACCACCCGGCATGCGGCTCCGGGGTGTGCCCCCCCTCACGGGCGTCACTGCCGCCGTGTCACGGACGGGGGAAACGGCCACGTCGGGCCGACACGGAGGGAATCTTGGGGTGGGTTGGGCCGGGACCGTGTTTGGGGGTGTAGCTATGGGCTGGGCTATGGTAACCCGGGGAAAAGGTCCATCGGTCAAACTCCATCCGGCGAAAGTCAAAGGGCTAGATCCATCGGTCGTCTGTGTCAGGGTTAGACGGGACGGGGTACCTGGGGGGTAGCAAAAACGCCAGGTCTTGCGGCGGGCCCTCCTACGCGTGTGGAAGCGTGGTGGCAGGCGCAAGCACCCGGCACGCGGCTCCGGGTTGTGCCCCCCCCTCACGGGCGTCGTTGTCGCCGTGTCACGGAGGGGGGAAACGGCCACGTCGGGCCGACACGGAGGGAATCTTGGGGTGGGTTGGGCCGGGACCGTGTTCGGGGGTGTAGCTATGGGCTGGGCTATGACAACCCAGTGAAAAGGTCCATCGGTCAAACCCTGTCCGGCGAAAGTCAAAGGGCTAGATCCGTCGGTCGTCTGTGTCTGGGTTAGACGGGACGGGGTACCTGGGGGGTAGCAAACACGCCAGGTCTTGCGGTGGGCCCTCCTACGCGTGTGGAAGCGTGGTGGCAGGCGCAAGCACCCGGCACGCGGCTCCGGGGTGTGCCCCCCCCCCTCACGGACGTCGCTGCCGCCGTGTCACGGAGGGGGGAAACGGCCACGTCGGGCCGACACGGAGGGAATCTTGGGGTGGGTTGGGCCGGGACCGTGTTTGGGGGTGTAGCTATGGGCTGGGCTATGATAACCCGGTGAAAAGGTCCATCGGTCAAACTCCGTCTGGCGAAAGTCAAAGGGCTAGATCCATCGGTCGTCTGTGTCAGGGTTAGACGGGACGGGGTACCTGGGGGGTAGCAAACACGCCAGGTCTTGCGGCGGGCCCTCCTACGCGTGTGGAAGTGTGGTGGCAGGCGCAAGCACCCGACACGCGGCTCCGGGGTATACCCCCCCTCACGGCCGTCGTTGCCGCCGTGTCACGGAGGCGGGAAACGGTCACGTCGGGCCGACACGGAGGGAATCTTGGGGTGGGTTGGGTCGGGACCGTGTTCGGGGGTGTAGCTATGGGCTGGGCTATGACAACCCGGTGAAAAGGTCCATCGGTCAAACCCCGTCTGGCGAAAGTCAAAGGGCTAGATCCGTCGGTCGTCTGTGTCAGGGTTAGACGGGACGGGGTACCTGGGGGGGTAGCAAACACGCCAGGTCTTGCGGTGGGCCCTCCTACGCGTGTGGAAGCGTGGTGGCAGGTGCAAGCACCCGACACGCGGCTTCGTAGTGTGACCCCCCTCACGGACGTCGCTGCAGCCGTCGCACGGAGGGGGGAAACGGCCACCAGAGCTTCGCACCGGGTCCTCACACAGACGGCAAACTACAAAATAGTAATAATTGAATTTATAAAAAACACCGGCATCCATCATGGAAAATGGACTCTCACTGTGAATCCTTCAGTGCCCAGTGCCCGGGCACCAGGCACTGAAAGATTCACAGTAATTATCCATTTTCTAAACAAAAGTCTAATGAATACCGGAGCTTACTTCGTATGGATTAGCCAACTATTTAAACTGGTCATGTTGCTTGTCTTTGGGCGAGGTGGTACTATTTTTTAAAAATTGCTGACCTCCTATCTATGCCGATGGCAAAGCCGTCGGCATATATCCACAGCTGTCCCTGACATGTGGGACCCATGCTATGCCGACGGCAACCACCTTATCCACTCGGGCAGCTGCCCCTAACACGTGGGACCCACGCTATGCCGACGGCCAAGCCGTCGGCATAGTGCCCCCCCCCTTATCCACTCGGCGGTTGCCCCGTTTTGTCCACTCGTGCCTTATCCACCCCGAGCCCGACCCAGCCGCCGACCCACGCTGCGTCGCACCAGTGCCTCCACCCGCGCCGCCGCCGCCTCCACTCCGCGCCGCGCCGCACCACCGTCCCCACCCGCCGCCGCACCGCGCCACCGTCCCCACCCGCCGCCGCCGCCGCCGCCTCCACTCCTCGCCGCGCCACCGTCCCCACCCGCGCCGCGCCGCCGCCTCCACTCCGCGCCGCGCCGTCGTCTCCACCCCCCTCTGCCGGACGCCCTCTCGCCGGAGGCCCCGGCCTCTTCCCCGGGTGCTGCTCCGCCCCCCTCCGCTGACGCCCTCCCTAAGGGGGGCCCCGGCCCCGGCGCTCACCCCTCTCCTGGCCTGGCTCCGGCCGGCCTCCTCCGCCACCGCCGCAACCACCGTCCGCCCGACCCCGCCCCTGCCTCATCCCGACCCCGCCCCTACCTCGTCCCGGTCCCCTCCGACACCGCCTCCGTCGCCACCTCCCCCGCCCCCGGCTGTCCTCCTGCCGCTCCGCTGCTGCCTCCCCTCGGTGAGCTCCCCCGCCACCCGGACAATCACCCGAGTTGTTGCCACTGCCGCTGTTGTGTTGCCGCTGTTGGCCGCCGTGGTTTAGGGCTTTTTTTAGATATGTAGATTGGGTAGATAACTAGCTAGATGGATGGATAGATAACTAGCTAGATGGATAGATAGTTTAATGAAATGGATAGATAACTAGCTAGATAGTTGAATGAAATGGATAGATAACTAGCTAGATGGATGGATAGATAGTTGAATGAAAGTGTAGTGCAATTTTTTTTGTATGTTTAGTGCAATTTTAGTAGATAGGTAGACAAATGTTAAAATTTGGATAGTTCAATGAAATGGACAGATAAGTAGATAAATTGCTAGCTAGATGAATGTATAGATAGGTAGGTATATTTAAGTTGTGACAAAAAAATAGAATATATGATCATCTTACTAAAAAAATAGAAGACAAAATTTTGACACTTGACTGAGATGTGATAATCTAAGTTGTTCTTTCGGTGGAATTTGCAGACTTTGTGGTGTCGCAGCTCCCCGGAGTGACTGTCGTCGGAAGCATTGGTCCCTGATCATCCCATCCCTGTTGGACTACTTCCTCTACATCCGAGGGTGAGCTACAAATCCATTTCCTCCTCCTACATCCGAGGTGCAGGAGGAGAAACTGAAGCGGCCGCTCTCACACATGGAGGCGTGAGAGATCGCCCATACGCGGAGGAACCCCAAGGCTGGCGAGGGCAAGTACTACGGCAAGACCGCGCAGAAGAAGAAGGCCTACAGTGAGGAGTATCTGAGGTTACATCCTGGCACACCTGACCCCATGACGGCGGCTCTGGACGACAGGGTGGTGGTGGGCATGGGGCCGATGCTTCATGGTCGGCAGCCGGTTCTGGATGCCGTGGTCACTCCTTCTATCTCCTACACACAGCTCCGAGCTACCGACCCAAGCCTGAGCCAGCGCACCTACACGACCACGACCAGTTCGCAGTCACACTCCCTCCTAGCCGAGCGGCACTCTGTAAGTATTTTCCCTCTTATCTTCATTGTTCACTTTATTTTCCGCATTGAGATGTTTTATGAGTCATGTCATATTGCAGGCCTACATGGAGTACACACGCCAGGAGAACATGGCGTGGCACGCGAAAGTTGCAGCATGCCAGGAGCACAGCACTCACATGATGACGGTTAGTTTAGCCCCTTTCATTTTACTTCCATATTTGCACTTTCATTTCTTCTGACATTCGTGTTTGTTTTCTCAATTAACATGCAGCTGGTTTTTGAGAGCATGGCGGCCGGCACGGTTCCTGTAATGGAACAACCACCACCTAATCCTGGAGCAGCTCCAGTGCTGCTTACCTTTGAGGAATTCTGGCACAGCACATGGGGACCACCTTGGTTAGTACATCCCTAAACTATTCTACCACCGCTTACCATTTATTCAACACAATCATATATCCCCTTAACGTGTCTTTTCAAACATCCAGGGAACCGGTGGATCATCCGTTGGTGGTGGTGCTGGTCTTGGCATCACTCCCGAGTCACGGAGCCCGGTCACTCCGATCCACCGAGGAGGTGGCGGTGGCGGTAGCAGTGCCGGTCTTGGCGGTAGCGCTGCCGCAAGCAGTGACGACCTCGGCTTTAGCGGTCTGGGCGGTGACGACCTTGGCGGTGGTAGTGCCCGTCATTGATGATGTCTGATTGTGAGATACTTATGTTGTTGTGGTGATGGTACTTATGATCATACTCTTATGTTATTGTGGTGATGATATTGTGATTGTGATGATGATACTTATGTTGTTGTGATGTTAGTGGTGATGATGATATTCATATGTGTTGTTTATGTGCATTTGATTATATATATGTGCTGTGAATTTGCTGTGCATTTGAATTGAATTAAACAGAAAATTGTAAAAAAAATCAGACAGGATCTATGCCGACGGCATAACCGTCGGCATAGGTAGCCGCCATGCTTCCAGATCGCGCCACGTGTCACCTATGCCGACGGCTAAGCCGTCGGCATAGTTTTAATCTATGCCGACGGCTAAGCCGTCGGCATAGGTGACACGTGACGCGATCTGGTAATGCATGGGCAAAACATACGCCGACGGCTAAGCCGTCAGCATAGTTTTCAATCTATGCCGACGGCTTAGCCGTTGGCGTATGTTTCGCCCTGAAGCACCAGATTACGCCACGTGGCGCATCTATGCCGACGGTTAAGCCGTCGGCATAGTTTTAAATCTATGCCGACGGCTTAGCCGTCGGCATAGTCTCGTCACGCGCCGCCCTTCTATTGGTCAGAGCTCGACGACGGCGCCGTCAGCCGCCGTCATACGAGAAACTTTGCCGACGGCTATTCTATGCCGATGGGTGTACGAAGGCCGTCGGCATAGGAGGATATGCCGACGGCTTTTCTACGCCGACGGCCTGGCCGAGATACGCCGACGTACGAGTTGCCGACGACCCTATGCCGACGGTGGCCGACCCGGAAACCGGAACCACTTTGTCCACAAGAGAGTTCAGGTATATCTATGTACATTAAACATTCTTCTTCTATTTACCGTCATTTTCTTATGTATGACTAACCTCTGTTTGGTGGTGCAGGAGGAGAAACTGAAGCGGCCGCTCTCACACATGGAGGCATGGGAGATCGCCCATACGCGGAGGAACCCCAAGGCTGGCGAGGGCAAGTACTACGGCAAGACCGCGCAGAAGAAGAAGGCCTACAGCGAAGAGTATCTGAGGTTACATCCTGGCACACCTGACCCCATGACGGCGGCTCTGGACGACAGGGTGGTGGTGGGCATGGGGTCGATGCTTCATGGTCGGCAGCCGGTTCTGGATGCCGTGGTCACTCCTTCTATCTCCTACACACAGCTCCGAGCTACCGACCCAAGCCTGAGCCAGCGCACCTACACGACCACGACCAGTTCGCAGTCACACTCCCTCCTAGCCGAGCGGCACTCTGTAAGTATTTTCCCTCTTATCTTCATTGCTCACTTTATTTTCCGCATTGAGATGTTTTATGAGTCATGTAATATTGCAGGCCTACATGGAGTACACACGCCAGGAGAACATGGCGTGGCACGCGAAAGTTGCAGCATGCCAGGAGCACAGCACTCACATGATGACGGTTAGTTTAGCCCCTTTCATTTTACTTCCATACTTGCACTTTCATTTCTTCTGACATTCGTGTTTGTTTTCTCAATTAACATGCAGCTGGTTTTTGAGAGCATGGCGGCCGGCACGGTTCCTGTAATGGAACCACCACCACCTAATCCTGGAGCAGCTCCAGTGCTGCTTGCCTTTGAGGAATTCTGGCACAGCACATGGGGACCACGTTGGTTAGTACATCCCTAAACTATTCTACCACCGCTTACCGTTTATTCAACACAATCATATATCCCCTTAACGTGTCTTTTCAAACATCCAGGGAACCGGTGGATCATCCGTTGGTGGTGGTGCTGGTCTTGGCATCACTCCCGAGTCACGGAGCCCGGTCACTCCGATCCACCGAGGAGGTGGCGGTGGCGGTAGCAGTGCCGGTCTTGGCGGTAGCGCTGCCGCAAGCAGTGACGACCTCGGCTTTGGCGGTCTGGGCGGTGAAGACCTTGGCGGTGGTAGTGCCCGTCGTTGATGATGTCTGATTGTGAGATACTTATATTGTTGTGGTGATGGTACTTATGATCATACTCTTATGTTATTGTGGTGATGATATTGTGATTGTGATGATGATACTTATGTTGTTGTGATGTTGGTGGTGATGATGATATTCATATGTGTTGTTTATGTGCATTTGATTATATATATGTTCTGTGAATTTGATGTGCATTTGAATTGAATTAAACAGAAAATTGTAAAAAAAATCAGACAGGATCTATGCCGACGGCATAACCGTCGGCATAGGTAGCCGCCATGCTTCCAGATCGCGCCACGTGTCACCTATGCCGACGGCTAAGCCGTCGGCATAGTTTTAATCTATGCCGACGGCTAAGCCGTCGGCATAGGTGACACGTGACGCGATCTGGTAATGCATGGGCAAAACATACGCCGACGGCTAAGCCGTCAGCATAGTTTTAAATCTATGCCGACGGCTTAGCCGTTGGCGTATGTTTCGCCCTGAAGCACCAGATTACGCCACGTGGCGCATCTATGCCGACGGCTAAGCCGTCGGCATAGTTTTAAATCTATGCCGACGGCTTAGCCGTCGGCATAGTCTCGCCACGCGCCGCCCTTCTATTGGTCAGAGCTCGACGACGGCGCCGTCAGCCGCCGTCATACGAGAAACTTTGCCGACGGCTATTCTATGCCGATGGGTGTACGAAGGCCGTCGGCATAGGAGGATATGCCGACGGCTTTTCTACGCCGACGGCCTGGCCGAGATACGCCGACGTACGAGTTGCCGACGACCCTATGCCGACGGTGGCCGACCCGGAAACCGGAACCACTTTGTCCACAAGAGAGTTCAGGTATATCTATGTACATTAAACATTCTTCTTCTATTTACCGTCATTTTCTTATGTATGACTAACCTCTGCTTGGTGGTGCAGGAGGAGAAACTGAAGCGGCCGCTCTCACACATGGAGGCATGGGAGATCGCCCATACGCGGAGGAACCCCAAGGCTGGCGAGGGCAAGTACTACGGCAAGACCGCGCAGAAGAAGAAGGCCTACAGCGAAGAGTATCTGAGGTTACATCCTGGCACACCTGACCCCATGACGGCGGCTCTGGACGACAGGGTGGTGGTGGGCATGGGGTCGATGCTTCATGGTCGGCAGCCGGTTCTGGATGCCGTGGTCACTCCTTCTATCTCCTACACACAGCTCCGAGCTACCGACCCAAGCCTGAGCCAGCGCACCTACACGACCACGACCAGTTCGCAGTCACACTCCCTCCTAGCCGAGCGGCACTCTGTAAGTATTTTCCCTCTTATCTTCATTGCTCACTTTATTTTCCGCATTGAGATGTTTTATGAGTCATGTAATATTGCAGGCCTACATGGAGTACACACGCCAGGAGAACATGGCGTGGCACGCGAAAGTTGCAGCATGCCAGGAGCACAGCACTCACATGATGACGGTTAGTTTAGCCCCTTTCATTTTACTTCCATACTTGCACTTTCATTTCTTCTGACATTCGTGTTTGTTTTCTCAATTAACATGCAGCTGGTTTTTGAGAGCATGGCGGCCGGCACGGTTCCTGTAATGGAACCACCACCACCTAATCCTGGAGCAGCTCCAGTGCTGCTTGCCTTTGAGGAATTCTGGCACAGCACATGGGGACCACGTTGGTTAGTACATCCCTAAACTATTCTACCACCGCTTACCGTTTATTCAACACAATCATATATCCCCTTAACGTGTCTTTTCAAACATCCAGGGAACCGGTGGATCATCCGTTGGTGGTGGTGCTGGTCTTGGCATCACTCCCGAGTCACGGAGCCCGGTCACTCCGATCCACCGAGGAGGTGGCGGTGGCGGTAGCAGTGCCGGTCTTGGCGGTAGCGCTGCCGCAAGCAGTGACGACCTCGGCTTTGGCGGTCTGGGCGGTGAAGACCTTGGCGGTGGTAGTGCCCGTCGTTGATGATGTCTGATTGTGAGATACTTATATTGTTGTGGTGATGGTACTTATGATCATACTCTTATGTTATTGTGGTGATGATATTGTGATTGTGATGATGATACTTATGTTGTTGTGATGTTGGTGGTGATGATGATATTCATATGTGTTGTTTATGTGCATTTGATTATATATATGTGCTGTGAATTTGATGTGCATTTGAATTGAATTAAACAGAAAATTGTAAAAAAAATCAGACAGGATCTATGCCGACGGCATAACCGTCGGCATAGGTAGCCGCCATGCTTCCAGATCGCGCCACGTGTCACCTATGCCGACGGCTAAGCCGTCGGCATAGTTTTAATCTATGCCGACGGCTAAGCCGTCGGCATAGGTGACACGTGACGCGATCTGGTAATGCATGGGCAAAACATACGCCGACGGCTAAGCCGTCAGCATAGTTTTAAATCTATGCCGACGGCTTAGCCGTTGGCGTATGTTTCGCCCTGAAGCACCAAATTACGCCACGTGGCGCATCTATGCCGACGGCTAAGCCGTCGGCATAGTTTGAAATCTATGCCGACGGCTTAGCCGTCGGCATAGTCTCGCCACGCGCCGCCCTTCTATTGGTCAGAGCTCGACGACGGCGCCGTCAGCCGCCGTCATACGAGAAACTTTGCCGACGGCTATTCTATGCCGATGGGTGTACGAAGGCCGTCGGCATAGGAGGATATGCCGACGGCTTTTCTACGCCGACGGCCTGGCCGAGATACGCCGACGTACGAGTTGCCGACGACCCTATGCCGACGGTGGCCGACCCGGAAACCGGAACCACTTTGTCCACAAGAGAGTTCAGGTATATCTATGTACATTAAACATTCTTCTTCTATTTACCGTCATTTTCTTATGTATGACTAACCTCTGCTTGGTGGTGCAGGAGGAGAAACTGAAGCGGCCGCTCTCACACATGGAGGCATGGGAGATCGCCCATACGCGGAGGAACCCCAAGGCTGGCGAGGGCAAGTACTACGGCAAGACCGCGCAGAAGAAGAAGGCCTACAGCGAAGAGTATCTGAGATTACATCCTGGCACACCTGACCCCATGACGGCGGCTCTGGACGACAGGGTGGTGGTGGGCATGGGGTCGATGCTTCATGGTCGGCAGCCGGTTCTGGATGCCGTGGTCACTCCTTCTATCTCCTACACACAGCTCCGAGCTACCGACCCAAGCCTGAGCCAGCGCACCTACACGACCACGACCAGTTCGCAGTCAGACTCCCTCCTAGCCGAGTGGCACTCTGTAAGTATTTTCCCTCTTATCTTCATTGCTCACTTTATTTTCCGCATTGAGATGTTTTATGAGTCATGTAATATTGCAGGCCTACATGGAGTACACACGCCAGGAGAACATGGCGTGGCACGCGAAAGTTGCAGCATGCTAGGAGCACAGCACTCACATGATGACGGTTAGTTTAGCCCCTTTCATTTTACTTCCATACTTGCACTTTCATTTCTTCTGACATTCGTGTTTGTTTTCTCAATTAACATGCAGCTGGTTTTTGAGAGCATGGCGGCCGGCACGGTTCCTGTAATGGAACCACCACCACCTAATCCTGGAGCAGCTCCAGTGCTGCTTGCCTTTGAGGAATTCTGGCACAGCACATGGGGACCACGTTGGTTAGTACATCCCTAAACTATTCTACCACCGCTTACCGTTTATTCAACACAATCATATATCCCCTTAACGTGTCTTTTCAAACATCCAGGGAACCGGTGGATCATCCGTTGGTGGTGGTGCTGGTCTTGGCATCACTCCCGAGTCACGGAGCCCGGTCACTCCGATCCACCGAGGAGGTGGCGGTGGCGGTAGCAGTGCCGGTCTTGGCGGTAGCGCTGCCGCAAGCAGTGACGACCTCGGCTTTGGCGGTCTGGGCGGTGAAGACCTTGGCGGTGGTAGTGCCCGTCGTTGATGATGTCTGATTGTGAGATACTTATATTGTTGTGGTGATGGTACTTATGATCATACTCTTATGTTATTGTGGTGATGATATTGTGATTGTGATGATGATACTTATGTTGTTGTGATGTTGGTGGTGATGATGATATTCATATGTGTTGTTTATGTGCATTTGATTATATATATGTGCTGTGAATTTGATGTGCATTTGAATTGAATTAAACAGAAAATTGTAAAAAAAATCAGACAGGATCTATGCCGACGGCATAACCGTCGGCATAGGTAGCCGCCATGCTTCCAGATCGCGCCACGTGTCACCTATGCCGACGGCTAAGCCGTCGGCATAGTTTTAATCTATGCCGACGGCTAAGCCGTCGGCATAGGTGACACGTGACGCGATCTGGTAATGCATGGGCAAAACATACGCCGACGGCTAAGCCGTCAGCATAGTTTTAAATCTATGCCGACGGCTTAGCCGTTGGCGTATGTTTCGCCCTGAAGCACCAGATTACGCCACGTGGCGCATCTATGCCGACGGCTAAGCCGTCGGCATAGTTTTAAATCTATGCCGACGGCTTAGCCGTCGGCATAGTCTCGCCACGCGCCGCCCTTCTATTGGTCAGAGCTCGACGACGGCGCCGTCAGCCGCCGTCATACGAGAAACTTTGCCGACGGCTATTCTATGCCGATGGGTGTACGAAGGCCGTCGGCATAGGAGGATATGCCGACGGCTTTTCTACGCCGACGGCCTGGCCGAGATACGCCGACGTACGAGTTGCCGACGACCCTATGCCGACGGTGGCCGACCCGGAAACCGGAACCACTTTGTCCACAAGAGAGTTCAGGTATATCTATGTACATTAAACATTCTTCTTCTATTTACCGTCATTTTCTTATGTATGACTAACCTCTGCTTGGTGGTGCAGGAGGAGAAACTGAAGCGGCCGCTCTCACACATGGAGGCATGGGAGATCGCCCATACGCGGAGGAACCCCAAGGCTGGCGAGGGCAAGTACTACGGCAAGACCGCGCAGAAGAAGAAGGCCTACAGCGAAGAGTATCTGAGGTTACATCCTGGCACACCTGACCCCATGACGGCGGCTCTGGACGACAGGGTGGTGGTGGGCATGGGGTCGATGCTTCATGGTCGGCAGCCGGTTCTGGATGCCGTGGTCACTCCTTCTATCTCCTACACACAGCTCCGAGCTACCGACCCAAGCCTGAGCCAGCGCACCTACACGACCACGACCAGTTCGCAGTCACACTCCCTCCTAGCCGAGCGGCACTCTGTAAGTATTTTCCCTCTTATCTTCATTGCTCACTTTATTTTCCGCATTGAGATGTTTTATGAGTCATGTAATATTGCAGGCCAACATGGAGTACACACGCCAGGAGAACATGGCGTGGCACGCGAAAGTTGCAGCATGCCAGGAGCACAGCACTCACATGATGACGGTTAGTTTAGCCCCTTTCATTTTACTTCCATACTTGCACTTTCATTTCTTCTGACATTCGTGTTTGTTTTCTCAATTAACATGCAGCTGGTTTTTGAGAGCATGGCGGCCGGCACGGTTCCTGTAATGGAACCACCACCACCTAATCCTGGAGCAGCTCCAGTGCTGCTTGCCTTTGAGGAATTCTGGCACAGCACATGGGGACCACGTTGGTTAGTACATCCCTAAACTATTCTACCACCGCTTACCGTTTATTCAACACAATCATATATCCCCTTAACGTGTCTTTTCAAACATCCAGGGAACCGGTGGATCATCCGTTGGTGGTGGTGCTGGTCTTGGCATCACTCCCGAGTCACGGAGCCCGGTCACTCCGATCCACCGAGGAGGTGGCGGTGGCGGTAGCAGTGCCGGTCTTGGCGGTAGCGCTGCCGCAAGCAGTGACGACCTCGGCTTTGGCGGTCTGGGCGGTGAAGACCTTGGCGGTGGTAGTGCCCGTCGTTGATGATGTCTGATTGTGAGATACTTATATTGTTGTGGTGATGGTACTTATGATCATACTCTTATGTTATTGTGGTGATGATATTGTGATTGTGATGATGATACTTATGTTGTTGTGATGTTGGTGGTGATGATGATATTCATATGTGTTGTTTATGTGCATTTGATTATATATATGTGCTGTGAATTTGATGTGCATTTGAATTGAATTAAACAGAAAATTGTAAAAAAAATCAGACAGGATCTATGCCGACGGCATAACCGTCGGCATAGGTAGCCGCCATGCTTCCAGATCGCGCCACGTGTCACCTATGCCGACGGCTAAGCCGTCGGCATAGTTTTAATCTATGCCGACGGCTAAGCCGTCGGCATAGGTGACACGTGACGCGATCTGGTAATGCATGGGCAAAACATACGCCGACGGCTAAGCCGTCAGCATAGTTTTAAATCTATGCCGACGGCTTAGCCGTTGGCGTATGTTTCGCCCTGAAGCACCAGATTACGCCACGTGGCGCATCTATGCCGACGGCTAAGCCGTCGGCATAGTTTTAAATCTATGCCGACGGCTTAGCCGTCGGCATAGTCTCGCCACGCGCCGCCCTTCTATTGGTCAGAGCTCGACGACGGCGCCGTCAGCCGCCGTCATACGAGAAACTTTGCCGACGGCTATTCTATGCCGATGGGTGTACGAAGGCCGTCGGCATAGGAGGATATGCCGACGGCTTTTCTACGCCGACGGCCTGGCCGAGATACGCCGACGTACGAGTTGCCGACGACCCTATGCCGACGGTGGCCGACCCGGAAACCGGAACCACTTTGTCCACAAGAGAGTTCAGGTATATCTATGTACATTAAACATTCTTCTTCTATTTACCGTCATTTTCTTATGTATGACTAACCTCTGCTTGGTGGTGCAGGAGGAGAAACTGAAGCGGCCGCTCTCACACATGGAGGCATGGGAGATCGCCCATACGCGGAGGAACCCCAAGGCTGGCGAGGGCAAGTACTACGGCAAGACCGCGCAGAAGAAGAAGGCCTACAGCGAAGAGTATCTGAGGTTACATCCTGGCACACCTGACCCCATGACGGCGGCTCTGGACGACAGGGTGGTGGTGGGCATGGGGTCGATGCTTCATGGTCGGCAGCCGGTTCTGGATGCCGTGGTCACTCCTTCTATCTCCTACACACAGCTCCGAGCTACCGACCCAAGCCTGAGCCAGCGCACCTACACGACCACGACCAGTTCGCAGTCACACTCCCTCCTAGCCGAGCGGCACTCTGTAAGTATTTTCCCTCTTATCTTCATTGCTCACTTTATTTTCCGCATTGAGATGTTTTATGAGTCATGTAATATTGCAGGCCTACATGGAGTACACACGCCAGGAGAACATGGCGTGGCACGCGAAAGTTGCAGCATGCCAGGAGCACAGCACTCACATGATGACGGTTAGTTTAGCCCCTTTCATTTTACTTCCATACTTGCACTTTCATTTCTTCTGACATTCGTGTTTGTTTTCTCAATTAACATGCAGCTGGTTTTTGAGAGCATGGCGGCCGGCACGGTTCCTGTAATGGAACCACCACCACCTAATCCTGGAGCAGCTCCAGTGCTGCTTGCCTTTGAGGAATTCTGGCACAGCACATGGGGACCACGTTGATTAGTACATCCCTAAACTATTCTACCACCGCTTACCGTTTATTCAACACAATCATATATCCCCTTAACGTGTCTTTTCAAACATCCAGGGAACCGGTGGATCATCCGTTGGTGGTGGTGCTGGTCTTGGCATCACTCCCGAGTCACGGAGCCCGGTCACTCCGATCCACCGAGGAGGTGGCGGTGGCGGTAGCAGTGCCGGTCTTGGCGGTAGCGCTGCCGCAAGCAGTGACGACCTCGGCTTTGGCGGTCTGGGCGGTGACGACCTTGGCGGTGGTAGTGCCCGTCGTTGATGATGTCTGATTGTGAGATACTTATGTTGTTGTGGTGATGGTACTTATGATCATACTCTTATGTTATTGTGGTGATGATATTGTGATTGTGATGATGATACTTATGTTGTTGTGATGTTGGTGGTGATGATGATATTCATATGTGTTGTTTATGTGCATTTGATTATATATATGTGCTGTGAATTTGCTGTGCATTTGAATTGAATTAAACAGAAAATTGTAAAAAAAATCAGACAGGATCTATGCCGACGGCATAACCGTCGGCATAGGTAGCCGCCATGCTTCCAGATCGCGCCACGTGTCACCTATGCCGACGGCTAAGCCGTCGGCATAGTTTTAATCTATGCCGACGGCTAAGCCGTCGGCATAGGTGACACGTGACGCGATCTGGTAATGCATGGGCAAAACATACGCCGACGGCTAAGCCGTCAGCATAGTTTTAAATCTATGCCGACGGCTTAGCCGTTGGCGTATGTTTCGCCCTGAAGCACCAGATTACGCCACGTGGCGCATCTATGCCGACGGCTAAGCCGTCGGCATAGTTTTAAATCTATGCCGACGGCTTAGCCGTCGGCATAGTCTCGCCACGCGCCGCCCTTCTATTGGTCAGAGCTCGACGACGGCGCCGTCAGCCGCCGTCATACGAGAAACTTTGCCGACGGCTATTCTATGCCGATGGGTGTACGAAGGCCGTCGGCATAGGAGGATATGCCGACGGCTTTTCTACGCCGACGGCCTGGCCGAGATACGCCGACGTACGAGTTGCCGACGACCCTATGCCGACGGTGGCCGACCCGGAAACCGGAACCACTTTGTCCACAAGAGAGTTCAGGTATATCTATGTACATTAAACATTCTTCTTCTATTTACCGTCATTTTCTTATGTATGACTAACCTCTGTTTGGTGGTGCAGGAGGAGAAACTGAAGCGGCCGCTCTCACACATGGAGGCATGGGAGATCGCCCATACGCGGAGGAACCCCAAGGCTGGCGAGGGCAAGTACTACGGCAAGACCGCGCAGAAGAAGAAGGCCTACAGCGAAGAGTATCTGAGGTTACATCCTGGCACACCTGACCCCATGACGGCGGCTCTGGACGACAGGGTGGTGGTGGGCATGGGGTCGATGCTTCATGGTCGGCAGCCGGTTCTGGATGCCGTGGTCACTCCTTCTATCTCCTACACACAGCTCCGAGCTACCGACCCAAGCCTGAGCCAGCGCACCTACACGACCACGACCAGTTCGCAGTCACACTCCCTCCTAGCCGAGCGGCACTCTGTAAGTATTTTCCCTCTTATCTTCATTGCTCACTTTATTTTCCGCATTGAGATGTTTTATGAGTCATGTAATATTGCAGGCCTACATGGAGTACACACGCCAGGAGAACATGGCGTGGCACGCGAAAGTTGCAGCATGCCAGGAGCACAGCACTCACATGATGACGGTTAGTTTAGCCCCTTTCATTTTACTTCCATACTTGCACTTTCATTTCTTCTGACATTCGTGTTTGTTTTCTCAATTAACATGCAGCTGGTTTTTGAGAGCATGGCGGCCGGCACGGTTCCTGTAATGGAACCACCACCACCTAATCCTGGAGCAGCTCAAGTGCTGCTTGCCTTTGAGGAATTCTGGCACAGCACATGGGGACCACGTTGGTTAGTACATCCCTAAACTATTCTACCACCGCTTACCGTTTATTCAACACAATCATATATCCCCTTAACGTGTCTTTTCAAACATCCAGAGAACCGGTGGATCATCCGTTGGTGGTGGTGTTGGTCTTGGCATCACTCCCGAGTCACGGAGCCCGGTCACTCCAATCCACCGAGGAGGTGGCGGTGGCGGTAGCAGTGCCGGTCTTGGCGGTAGCGCTGCCGCAAGCAGTGACGACCTCGGCTTTGGCGGTCTGGGCGGTGACGACCTTGGCGGTGGTAGTGCCCGTCGTTGATGATGTCTGATTGTGAGATACTTATGTTGTTGTGGTGATGGTACTTATGATCATACTCTTATGTTATTGTGGTGATGATATTGTGATTGTGATGATGATACTTATGTTGTTGTGATGTTGGTGGTGATGATGATATTCATATGTGTTGTTTATGTGCATTTGATTATATATATGTGCTGTGAATTTGATGTGCATTTGAATTGAATTAAACAGAAAATTGTAAAAAAAATCAGACAGGATCTATGCCGACGGCATAACCGTCGGCATAGGTAGCCGCCATGCTTCCAGATCGCGCCACGTGTCACCTATGCCGACGGCTAAGCCGTCGGCATAGGTGACACGTGACGCGATCTGGTAATGCATGGGCAAAACATACGCCGACGGCTAAGCCGTCAGCATAGTTTTAAATCTATGCCGACGGCTTAGCCGTCGGCGTATGTTTCGCCCTGAAGCACCAGATTACGCCACGTGGCGCATCTATGCCGACGGCTAAGCCGTCGGCATAGTTTTAAATCTTAGCCGTCGGCATAGTCTCGCCACGCGCCGCCCTTCTATTGGTCAGAGCTCGACGACGGCGCCGTCAGCCGCCGTCATACGAGAAACTTTGCCGACGGCTATTCTATGCCGATGGGTGTACGGAGGCCGTCGGCATAGGAGGATATGCCGACGGCTTTTCTACGCCGACGGCTTTTCTACGCCGACGGCCTGGCCGAGATACGCCGACGTACGAGTTGCCGACGATCCTATGCCAACGGTGGCCGTCGGCATAGGCCTATCCCGACGGTTTTTAGGCCTATGCCGACGGCCCCGAGCCGTCGGCATAGATGCTGATTCCGGTAGTGGCCCGAGGATTGCGTGGTATTGCGACTTCCAATGCACGACTTCAAAATCGATCTTCTCCTTCCAGAAGTTCATCGGGTCACCGAAGATAACGTCAAGGTGGATCTTGCCCAGCGGAAGCACTGCTTTCCCGGGTACGATGCCGTGGAAAGTCGTTTCTGAACTCACCAGGACTCGCAGGGGTATGTTCATGTCTCGCAACATCTCGGCGAAGATAATTTTAATGCCGCTGTCGCCGTCCATGAATACTCGACTCAAGATGATATGTAGCTCCCAATCTGCGCTTCGAGTACCATGGTTGCGTGGCCTAGCCGAGGGACTTTGGGAGGGTGATCTTCGTGTGAGAATGTGATTGCGGTCTCGGACCCGTGGAGGTATTCAGGTGTTGCTGGAGGTGAAATAGTTGCCAGGTAGACTTGGCGGGAGATCATCTTCGGGCACCTGTTGGACGGGCGCCCCTTCTGGATCATGCACATGCACCCAACAGGTGGTGGGTAGTCTTGCTCGTCTTGAGGTGCGGTGAGTCGCAGCGGTGGCTGGGCTGCGGCAGCTAAGTGAAGGGATGGCGCGGGTGGTGCACCAACCGCAACTTGACCGGGTGCTCCCTGGTACATTTGTGCTGGATTGAGAACTTTGGCATATTCTGCATTCAGCTCCTTGAAGTGCCTGCAGTCCTTGAGTGCGTGGCTTGACTTGACATTACCCTGCTCGTCCCTAAATGTATGTAGGGGGCAGGGGCTGTTCAGCTGCTCGACGGGCGATTGACGTACTTGCCCGTTGTCTCGAGTCCTGCGTGGTCGCCACTCCTTCTTCTGTTCGCGGAAAGCACCATCGCGGGTGGTGCCTTACTGGCCTCAGCGCTGCTGTCGGCTGCTATCGCAGTTTTTGGCATCGCGTTCATCAAGGAACCCGGCCGCAACCATCTCAGTGTCGTGGCCGTCGTTGTAGTTGTCCTGAGGCGCTTCCTCCTACGGTCGAATCCGGGGCCGTGGCCGTAGGATGTCTGCTGGTCGAGGTCCTCGTCCTCATGCGTCTGTTGACACTGCTCGTTGAGGATCGAGTCCTCACCATCCACCCAGCGGTTGGCGTGCTCGAGTAGTTCGCTAACGGTCTTGGGCTTAAGCCTGCCCAATTCCTCCTTGATGTTGATTCGAAGCAATCCGGCCGGAAGGCGTCGATCGCGCTTTCGTTTGGTATTTCTTCCGCAGAGTTTCTTAGTATTGTCCACCGCTGGATGTAGGCTCGCAGGGTCTCGCGAGAGCCCTGCGTGCAGGCTCGTAGCTCTTCAGTGTTGCTGGCCGCTTGTAGGTGGACTTGAAGTTTTCGATGAAGACGTCCTCGAATCGTCTCTAGGAGGCTATGGAGCCCTGGGGTAGGCTCTTTAACCACGCATGTGCCGACCCGACCAGCATTAGCTAGACGTACTGCATTGCTGTGGTGGTTGTGCCTCACTGGCACTTGACCGCCATCAGGTAGTCTTCCAACCAGGCTGACGGCTCCAGGAGCCCGTCGTATTTTTGGTTTTCGGACGTGAGCTTGAAACCTTTGGGCATTCTGTCCCTACAGATCTCGCGAGTGAAGAAAAGTGCTCCACACGGGTCAGCGTCTCCGTTGGAGTGCGAGTCATCTTGGTTGTGCTCCCGGGCTGCACGTTGTTCGTGGGCTTTGTCGATGGTACGCTGGGCGAGGTACTTGCGTGCATCGGCGCCTTCTTCGATGAGATCGCGGTTGCCACGACCGCGAGTAGCAACGGTTCTCGGGTCGGGCCGCGGGCTTCGGTCACGCCGGGGTGATGCGGCGGCTGGCGGTGGTGAGTCGCCGTTTCGTCGAGTGGTGGTTGTTGCCTTGCGCGGAGCCGGAGGAGGGGCGAGTGCTTCGCCCACTACGGCCAGTGCACGGATTTGCTAATGGTGTAAGTCCGCATGGGGGTCACTCGGGGGCGGTTGGGTGCTCATGAGGTACGTCGTCACTGTAAGGAGAACCACAGCAGACGTCTTGGGGATAGGATTCCCCTCGTCGTCCATCATCATCATGAAGGAGCCTTCAAGGCTGCGGGTTGTCGCGCGTCTCTCGGCCTCGGGTATGTCACTGTACCAGGGTCGGTTCCTTTGGTGAGAGCGGGATCCTAGCGTGCGACCCGAGGAGGTGACAGACTGCTGGGCGCGTCGGGCGCTCGAATCCTCGGCTGCCCTCCGTCGCGCATCAAGCTCGCCCTTTAGCTGCTTATTCTTTTGTGCTTCCTCCCACACGAGTCTGTGGTAGACCCTGATTTCGTCGGGTGTTGCATCATCCGGCATGGGTGTGTCGCCATATACCGCTGCTCGTGCTTTGGCTGCGATTTTGTCAGTTACGCAAACGGTAGCCTATTTGTCCGCGTTGCTCGCGTCACCCGCATTTTCCGTGTTTGTCGTGCCGGGCAGCTCGTCGCCGCTGGTGTCAGCCATACACACTTGAACATGTGTGGTGCGGGGGGGATACTCACTGCTGTTGCAGCTTTCGAGTCCGAAACACCTGTCTTCGTCGTGCTCGATGGAGTTGGTAACAGCTGCTGAGTAGTGGGTGTCGCAGTCGATGCAGTACGTCAACGCGTGGGCGGGTGCCGAGACATCTGGAGAGTTGGAGTCAAACGATGCGAGAGTCGCGGACGCTGCTGATGGGGGTTGCGACTCCGTCGTGGGTTGGCAGTGCGGATCAGTGAGTCAAAGCGTGCCCCACCGGTCGATGTAGATGCGCGGGCCTCCGAAGGTCAGATCCGCACCTGCGTTGAGATCCACGAAAACCGAATGCAAGATCAGCAGGTGCGGGACGAACCCCAGGGAATCAGTGAACCGCCCATTGTTGTTGACGAAGTCACCGTGGTCGGCGAGTGCGTGGAGGCGGAGTCGAAGGGGCCGGATCCGCCGATGCCGGTGAGTCACCGGTTGCTGATGTCGGGGCCGCTGAGATCGTGGTTCGAGATCACGTTCTTCCCAGAGACAGCGCCAATTCACGTGGGGGGTACCTGTCGGGGGAATAACCCACGGCTAGACCCGGCCTGAAGGCAGAGCCGGCCAGATGACAAGACCCGGCATGGAGACAAACCCGATCGGATGATAAGACCCGACCCGCGGAGATAAAAACCGACCGGAGGAATCACGAATCGGAGTCCTTGTACATGATGAAGTCCACCTAACTTGGAAGGCACGAAAGGCTACAAGATTTAGAGTAGGACCCGGATTGCTATCCGACTTGTAATAGAAAGATGAGACTAGTTTGTATCCTACTAGGACTCTACATGTAAGCCTCCCCTTCCACCTATATAAGGAGGGGCAAGGCTTTCCAAAGAGGGCAGGTTTTAGAAGCTCTAGATTAGAGATTAGTCCCGGGTCATCTAAACCCGAGGGAATTAGACACAACTAAAGGAGAGCCGGCGGCAAGCCGGCGACTCCCCGTGAGCATACGGAATAAGACCTAGCCACAAACAGCATGTAGGGTTTTTACCGGATGATGTTTCCCGAGGCCCGAAGCTGTATAAATCTCATATCCCCGCGTGCTAATACCCATCTAGATGATCTCCGCGCGTATACTCGTCCCACATCTAAGTTCTTCTACGAGAACATCTTGCCGTGACACCACCACGACAGTACCACGGCAAATCCCATGGTTAGGCTACTAGGGTTTTGTAGGGAAGGAAGAGGCGAAGACTGGCGATCTCGTCGGCTAACAGGAGACGGGGAACAAGATGTACCCAGGTTCGGGCTCCCGAAGGATAACACCCTACTCCTGCTTGTCTGATTGTATTACTTGGTGGGTTACAATGGCGATCCCAGCGAGATGCGATCTCGCTAGGGTTCCAGGCAAAGGTGGAGTATGAGTTGTCCCCAGGCGGTGTCCCTCCCAGCCTTTATATAGCAGGCTGGGTCTCGGGTCGGCGCCGACTTGGGGTACAAGGTAAGCATGAAACCTAGTCGACTACGTAGTAGAGTCCGTGTCTTGCGTCCAAGCATCCGCGGCTGGGCTCCAGGCGTTGTCTTGTCATGGGCCTTATGTGGGCCGTTGTGCCTTGCGCGCACCAGATAGGCCCATGGTGGGTACCCGCTGGGTGTGCGCATATCAAGTTGTTAATGGTAAACTCGATGAGGAGTATAACCTTCTTGAAAAGAGCCACAAGCTCATCAAGGGGGAGTTTATAACTCTCACCGAGTCTTACAATCAACTTAAGGCTTCTACTCTTAAGTCTCTTGCTAATCTCCAAATTAGTGATGCATGCGCTTCTAATTCAAATGATTATGCATCTCTTCTTGAGGAAAATAAGAAGTTGAAAGATCAACTTAAGAAAGGTCTTGTGTCTTGCATTCAAGGTGAAAAGAACTTGAATGAACTTTTGAGCAATCAAAAGTTATGTGTTGCCAAGGAGGGCATTAGTTTTGATCCCTCCCAAAAGAAGAAGAGCAAGCACAAGAATAAGAAGAACAAGAAGAAGGGCCAAGCAACTCCTTCTCGACAACAAGTTATATTTGTGCATGAAGGGCACAAGGAGAAGGAGAAGGGAAATGAGAAAGTTGGAGATGGCGTGATCACTAAGAAAATGGTCCTCTCCCCAAATTTTGCCGGCATGAACAACCCATCATATGTCCTTTTGAGGAGGCATGACGGCTATACTTGTGCTAAATTTCTCGGCACTAATTATGATGATTATGCGTGGACCATTTGGGTCCCTAAGATTCTCATTCCTAACCCTCTAGGACCCATTGAAAAATGGGGACCTAAAAACAAGGCTTGATCCTTGCAGGACTATACCTCTGGTGGCACTCAATGGGTGATTGATAGTGGTTGCACCAATCATATGAACGGAGAGAAGGATATGCTCGTGGATCTCGTTGATTCGCTCCAGTCATCCTCGGACATCTCCTTTGGGGACAATAGTAAAGGCAAGGTAATGGGATTGGGAAAGTTTGTCATCTTGAGTGATGCCTCACTCAAAAATGTTAGGCTTGTCCAATCCCTTCACTACAATCTACTTTCCACTATTTAATTGGCACGTGCCGGTTATGGCTCGCTTTTTAGTGAATTTCATGTGACCATATTTAAAAGGGATACTCTCAAAGTAGTCTTTGTTGGGCATGTTGAATACAACCTTGACGTGGTTGATTTCTCAAAAGAGAGCACTCATCTTACAACGTGTCTAATGGCCAAGGACGACGTAGGGTGGCTATGGCATCGTAGGCTAGCCCACGGTGGCATGAGAAATTTAGAATCCCTTCTAAAGAGGGAGCACATTGTTGACTAACCAACGTATCTTTTGCCAAAGATCGTGTTTGTAGTGCTTGCATTGTAGGAAGCTACATGAGAAGCAACATAAGGTGAAGAGTGTCATCACAACAACAAGGTCTCTTGAGTTCCTTCATTTGGATCTTCTTGGGCCTCCATCCGATGATAGTTTGGGAGGGAGGAGTTATTGCCTTGTCATTGTCGACGACTATACAAGATATACATGGGTGTTCTTTCTCAAGACAAAATATGAGACTCAAGAAACCTTAATATCATTTGCCAAAGAAGCTCAACGTCAACATCAATGTGAGATTATGGCTATTCGAAGTGAAAATAGCATCGAGTTCAAGAATTACACTATGGATAAGTTCTTGAGTGATGAGGGGATCAAGCATCAATATTATGTGACCTATACTCATCAACAAAATGGTGTCGCGGAGAGGAAGAATAGGACTCTTATTGAAATGGCAAGGACAATGCTTGATGAGTACAAGTCTCCATACAAGCTTTGGGCCGAAGCCATCAACACCGCGTGTCATGCCTCTAATAGGCTTTATCTCCGCAAGCTCAAGAACAAGACACCTTATGAACTCATGATCGGGAAGAAACCTAATGTCAAATACTTTCGGGTATTCGGTTGTAAGTGTTTCATTCTTAACAAAAAATCCCGGTTATCTAAATTTGAGCCCAAAACTTATGAGGGCATATTTGTTGGATATGCATTAAACTCTCATGCTTATCGGGTTCTAAATAAATCCACTGGATGTACTGAGGAATCGATGAATGTGGAGTTTGACGAGGATAACGGCTCCCAAGCCAAGCAAATGGTTCCAAGTGTTGTAGGTGATGAGGCTCCTTCCCAAGTTATAAGGACCATGGGGATTTGTCATATTCTTCCATAAGAAACACCCCAAGTCCAAGTAAATGAAGAAGGCGTAAGAGCCCCTCTTGTGTTTATATAGGAGCTAAGGTGTTCATCTTGGATTTCGCCATCGGAGCTAAGGAGCCATAGGTTTATGTTATATTTGGCATGAAACCAACTGTAATTTGGTTTATAAAGAAAACCTTAGCTCCCCGTTCTTCATTACACTGGCCAGGGGGTGGGGCCCCTCATTAGACTGGAGCCAGCAAAACTCAGGCAGTGAGTCAGCTTTACTTGCCCGCAAATAAAGTTGTGCATTGATGACCAATCCGACCGTTGTGGACACGCGTCAGGCTGTCACATCGGGTCAAATCGGTCATTTCGCCATTGGGATTGCCAACTATAAATACCCCGCACCTGCCCGTCATCTCGGTGGCTGCTCCGTGATTATTCTCTGAGAGAGAGACAGAAGTGAGCATCCCAAGGAAGATACCGAAGCCAAACCACTAAGATCCACCGAAACCTAAGTCCCATTGAGCTGAGCTGATTCATGATGACTTAGGTACAGATTTGCTAGCCTTTTTATCTTGGAGGTCTGCAAGCCTCCTAGACGGTTAGAGGTTTACCTTCAGTGAGCGAAGAGTAATTGTCACCACGGAGGTCAATTTGTCAAAGGTTTCGGAGATTGCCTGAAGAATCTACCCCGAGTGAAAACTACCCATTCTCAAGGAGATTGGTGTAGTGGAGAATAGGACGGAGAGAGGTTTGCTCCTGTGTTCAATCACAAGTCCCTCCAACCAGACATAGCACTTTGCAGAGTGTGAACTGGTCGACCAAACATCGCTGCGTTAAAGGCTCGTTTTACTTCATGCATTACCTTATGTATTTCCATTTTTGCATGAATTGCTTCGATGTTTAGTTTTGATATGAATTGCTTCGTTATGTTTTACTTTGATGATCTGTTGTATGTTACTTTTGCTCCTAGCTGTTAGAAGTTTTCCGCTGCTGAACTATTTTACTTCGAATTAGTTACGAAAATTTGAAGTGATCATTCACCCCCTCCCCCTCTGATCACATTCTTGAGCTTTCAATTGGTATCAGAGCTAGGCACTCCCTACGCTCTGCGTGTTTTGGATTAACCTCCTGGAGTGTTGTCAAGATTGTCTTTTTCAGCTATCCCCTCTGGTGAACCTATTCCAGTGTTCGACGGAAATGACTATCCCTTCTGGAAGGACAAAATGATGAGGAACATTGTTTCTATTGATCATGAAGCTTGGCGAATCATAAAAGAAGGAGTTACTGTTGTGGACAAGGCCACTCCCACTGAATCCGAAAAGAAACTGCTTCTGCTTAACAAACAAGTCTGGGTGTTCATCACGAATCACATGGTCAGAGATCAGTATGAGTGAGTAAAAACTATTGACACTGCCAAAGAGCTCAGGGATTATATGGAGAAAATTGGTGAAGGTGTCTCTACTCAGAAAGATGCCAGAGTTGATACCCTCCGAAGCAAATTCCACAGGTTCAAGCATCACGATGGAGAAAATGTGATGGCCACATTCAACAGATTGTGTAGCCTGTCTGGTGAACTGAAGTCTCTCGGTGCTACAGATGTCACTGATATTATGGTAGTGAGAACTTTGCTTTGATCTCTGGATGATTCCTTTGCTCACTTGGTGATGATGATCAAAGAAAGACCTGACTTCAGAAACCTCAAGCCTGCTGATATTATTGAGAGACTCAAAACTCATGAAATGGAAGAAGAAGAACGTCCTGCTGTAAATGGTTCAAGCAGAAGATCTCATGCTTTGAAGGCAAAAGTTTTGAAGGATTCTTCTTCGGAAGCTGAATCCGTATCTGCTTGTGAGTCGGATGATCCTAAGAGTATCGAAAAATATTTAGCCCTTGTGATAAAGTGCTTTAGCAGATTCCAGAAGAAAAACTGGTCTCCGAAGTAGAACTCCTCCTCAAGGCACTCAAGCAATTATTCTCGACACCGTTCTCCCACTAGAAGGCGTCCACCATCGAAAGAGAACTCCTGCTACAAGTGCAAGAAATCTGGTCACTATATTGCTGACTTTCCTCTGTGGGAAGTTGAAGCTAAGTCCAAGTGTGGGAAGAGCAATGCCTCAAGAAAATCATACAAGTCAAGCAAATGTTATGAACAGAAGAAATATGATTCCAAGTCCAGAAGAGATAAGAAGAATGATTCTGATGATGAGAAGAAGAAGAAGTATCACAAGAAGCGCGAGAGCTCCTCTTCGAAGTCTCATTCCTCTCGGCGAAGAAATTCTCATCGAGCCAAAGCTTACCTGGGAAAAGAAATGAACTCCAAAGATGAAGCCTCTGGGTCTGAAGCTGAATCAGAAACAAGATCTAGATCTGGATCTGGATCTGAATCTGATGGTGTCGCTGGTCTAGCATTTGCTTTGACTCCTGCCTCGAGTTCTTTCTTCACCAACTATAGCAGTGAAGATGATACTCCCGCTTACTGCTTCATGGCCAAGGCCCCAAAGGTATCTAGCGCAAAAGCTAACTATGATACTTCTGATGGTTCTTCATATGAGAGTGACTCTAGAATTAGCTATTCCAAACTTGCTAAAATTGCTTCTATCCAACAAGATGAACTTGAATCTATGAGCGAAACTATTAAGAAATCTGAGGACTTGTTGATCTCTGAGATTGAGAAGAGTCAGACTTTGACTAATGAAGCCCTCTAGCAGCGACAAAAACAAGAAAACGAGGCTCCCAGGGTGACTTTGGCGGCAGATGGTCCGATCACAGCGCCCTCCACCGGCGTGGGGAAGGCGTCACAGACCGCCGAGCTCCTGAAGGAGCCGCCCCCTCAAGAGGGGGACAATGTCACCAGGGAGGCCAAAGGTGCTGATGGTGGCGGCTCCGAGGAAGGACTCGCACACCTCAGGGAGGCCCAGCGCCAGTTTGGGGTCGCCGTGGTGGCGAGTCGGACGGCAGAGGAGGCTCTTCGTGCGTGACATGAAGAACTCCAGAAGCAGGTCGAGGCGTTGTGGAGCAGTGCCACGCTTGCTGCGGCCAAAGCGGACGAGAAGCTGGTGGAGGCGGTGAGGCACGAAACTGTCCTGCGCGAGCAGTTGGCCTCCCGAGAGCGGGACCTCCAATCGAGGGAAGACGCGCTAGGCCCTCGCGAGGCATCAGCCGCCCTGTTGGAAAGGGACCTAGCTTCCCGAGAGCAGGCAGTCGCCACTCGGGAGAGCGAGGTTGCCGCGCGCGAGGCGGGCCTCCAGGTCCGCGAGGAAAAGCTTCAAGGGGACACCGCCGCCTTGCAGACCGATCGTCAACGCCATCTGGACCTGGTGCGTGAGGCGTCCGTTAGACAGCTCGAGAACACGCAGGCACTGCGCACCCTCCTGGCGCGCACCTGTGCCATTCTTGAAGGCCTCAGGGGTGAGGTCCCTGTGCTAGACGAGGAGGCGGACGACGCCCGCTACTTGCAGGTCTTCCAGGAGATGGCCGAGGTGTTGGAGACCATGCCGAAAGAGATGGACAGTGTCGTTGAGGCCGGGGGCCGCTCGCTCCTGACCATGGCGGCGATGTGCATCTTATCCAACGTCCGGCGCTAGACCCGACCATCGACCTCGGCGCGCTGATCACCCTCGTGCCCCCGGAAGCCTCAGAGACATTAGCTCAGGAGGTGAAGGAGCACGTAGATGCGCTGGTCCAAGACTTCTGCCACGACGCCGATGACGACGGAAGAGCCTAGGATGGCGGCATTGGCGACGGCGTCTTGCCCAGGATGAATGTTTCCCCTGTATCTATAACGTAGACATGTGGCCCCGTTGGGGCGTAAGGACTTATGTTTTATGTTATCGTCAAGTACATGCCGTTCGGTGTAGTTTTTTGCTTGGCGCAAGTCCCAGCCCCCGAGCATGGAGGGTGCGAGGAAGGGTCAGTGAAGCCTCGGGAGGCAACGCTCGTGAGGCGACCTTGCGAAGCGGCGCTCATGAGGCTCCCATATCTCGTTCCTGCAGGGTGAGTGTGCTCACGAGTAGTTATGTATACGGCAGCGATAGGCGCTCGTTGGTTTGCCCGCATGGGCTGCACGAGGAGATTGAATACCAAGGACCTTGGTGAGGTGACGTGCACGGGAGCAGGCCCGCGAGATATGGGAGCCTCATGAGCATATCAACGATCTGTATGATCCACTGGGACCTGAAGGCTAGTAATTTCATCTTGCGCTTGGAAGCCCTCTGGTGAAGTCTGCCGGGTCTGAATAATCCCCCCGACAGTGCGTGGCCTTCCAAATTGCTGACGAAGCTACGCAGGATACGATCCCGATGGGGGCCACGCGAGAAGTGGAGGGCTTCAGGGAGAGCTGGGTGTACGCCGACGTAGGGCAGCTCAGCTCTCTACTTCAGGTCCCAGTGGTCCCCGCAGTGCCGAACCCAGGATGGGCGCGGTTGGTGCTTCCTTCCGGAGGGGAGATGTCGCCCGTGTTGGAGCGGCTCCTCCAACTGAAGAATGGGGGCCTGTCAGGCCCGATGATCACGAAGGAGTTTCTTTGTCAGCAGGTCGCCCGCTCCAGAGGCGTACTCGTCCGGTGTCGCTTCTCGGCGGGGCGTCAGACAGCATGAGGCTTGCCGCGGTTAGGCCTTCCGGAGAGGCGCTGGCGAAGATCTTGGGGATGTTGTACTCCAACGGGCACGTGAGGGATCTCCCCCCAGGCCTGGCGCCGCTGTATAACCTTCCCAAGGTGAGAGGAGTCCTCGCAAGAACCCTTTCCTTGTGTGGCCGGAACCCAGTGGCAATCGTCCGGCAGGCCCCCTCAGGCGGCCACCCGCGAGGGAGAAAGCTCGCGGGGGAGGGGCCGACGCCGCCTCGAGAAGGCTTTCGCGCCCGATAACGATGGTGAGGGCTTCGTTGACTCGCCCTGGGCTCACCCAGGAATCGCGGGAATCAAAGATCCCGAAGCGGGGGCGAGCGAGGGCCAGGCCGAGACGACCCTCGCCGGCCCTTCTGACCACGCGTCCAGCGGGCGCCGTCTTAAAGAGGGGCGCTCTGCTGTGACTGAGGCGGGACCCCATGGGCCCTGCAAGGAGGAGGTTCGTATAGAACCTTCGGGAGTAGGCGGCCCTTCGCGCACGCAGAGCGGCAAGAGCAGGCTCCTGTCGAAGTTCAGGAACAAGCGCTGGTTCCTTGGACCTGAGTGAGTTTCTCTTTTGTCGCTTACGCATTTCTGTTACCCTCAGGAGCAATTCTGAGTCTCTTTTGTGCGCAGGGACCGGCCGGCGAAGAGACCGAAGGTCTCCGAGCCTGAGGAGGCCTCCGCGACACCCCCACCGGTCAGGGACGAGCGGCCTGGCACAGCCCCTGTGCCCCTGGCGATCCCTCCTGAGGCGATGGGGGAGGCTCGTGCCACAATCCCTCCGCAGGGGACAGATGAGGTGCCTGACGCTTCGGGAGCGGAGGCGCCTTAGGAAGATACCGCCGGGCAGGAGGTGCCGCCAGCGGGTAGTGGCGACGGCGGGGAAACCCAGCCCCCTGAGCATGAAGGCGCCGACGGCACTAGAGGCGAGGAGAGATCCCCCCAGATGGCCGCGGATGCGCCTAGGGTGGACGCCGGCGGAGATGGGCCGAGCTCCCCGCAGCCACGGCTGGCGGGTGGAACGAAAAGCCTAGAGAGTTAGCCCGGACCCTCTCAGCCACCGCCGGCCGCAGACGCCGTGGAGCTTGGCTCGGGAAGGAGGGTGGTCCCTTTTAGCTGTCGGGACTTCATCCAGGGGGCTACATCGGGTACATCCGACAGGCCCTGGACATCTTCGAGAAGGGTGTGCAGGCGGAGGACGCCCGCCTCGAGGCAAAGTGCCTGCGCATCACAGAGGAGCGCGCGCAGCTCGTGGTGGCGCAGCAGCAATTTGAGGCTGCTGTGCGGGGCAGCCAGGCCATGGAAGCCGTGGCGCAGCGACGCCGGGAAGAGCACCGGTAGCAAGCTGAGAAAGCTCGGCAGGAGGTCCTGCAGGAAGTCACAGAGGCCGAAGAGAGCCTCGCGACGATCGTGAGACAGGGGGACATCTCCCTGGAACAGGCGGCCTCCAGGGAGCAACAACTCCGGGCTCGGGAGGCCGCTGCAAAGGCTCGCGAGGGAGACCTCGAGAGCCGGGAGCGGGGCCTTGCCGCCAAGGCCAGGGAGCTGCAGGCTCGCGGGGAGGACCTTGGGAAGCTCGAGCGAGACCTCCTCGCCCAGGCCGAGGAGCAGCGAGTTCGCGCGCAGGAGCTTTCCGCGTCTGCCTCTTCCCAGAGGCGGGAGCGCGACGTCGCCGCCGACGAAGCCAATTACCAGGCTCGCCTTGACAAGGCGTACCGCCAGCTCGAGAGGCTGAAAGCAAAGGCGGAGCAAGAGGCCGACAACAGGGTCGAATCCTCTCGAGCAGCCCTGGCGCAGGACTACAACGAGAAGCTGGGGCTCCAGGAGAAGCGCCACCTTGACAAGCAGGCGCCCTTCGCGCGGAGGTTGAGCGCCTCAAGGGGCAGCTCGCCGAAGCGGACCAGCAGCGACGGGAAGCCCTCAAGCTCCAGCTTGACCTGCAGGGTGAGCTCGCCTCCCTTCGGGCTCAGGTTGGCCCCGTGGCCACCCTCTGCGAGAAGACGCGGGAGCAGCGCCTAGAGGAGCTGGCCCTGGTGCGTGAACGCTCCACGATGTTCCTCGACCTGCGAGCGCGCGCCTACAGCGCCATCAGGGTCTTTGGAGGTGTGGGGCCGAGCGAGCCTCGTGAGGCCAATGACGCCGGCTCTTTGGACTTCTTCACCAAGTTCGTCGATGAGCTGGAGAGGGTCGCCATGATATTCTTCTCAGCTTTTAGTTGTTGTTCGCAACTTAATACCAGCGAGATGTTCTGGATTAGACTTCTCAAGGTGGATATGTAAAAGTAGATGCTTTGGATTGATGTCTACTTGCTTTGGCATAATACCTACATGATTGAATCTTGCACTCTCTGCTAGCATAATTAGCATTGATGTGCGTTTATAATTCTGTCAATTGCCCAACTGTAATTTGTTCACCCAGTATAAGTTTTATCGTCTTTTGGGAGAGAGACATCACTAGTGAATGTTGTGGTACACCGGTCCATATCCTCATCATAAGTTTATACCCGCTGCAATTTATTCTCTTTGTTTTACTTTTTTTGTTTCAACTATCCTATACGTGTAACCTTTCGTAAACAACAAGACAGGGGATTGACGACCCTCCTGCCTCATTGGGATCGAGAGTATTTGTGTTCTTGTGTGCAGGTTCAGGCCAAGCAATTTCTAGCGTCGTTGTTGCAAGCCACCTACTTGACGCATTTGGAGTCCTACTGGATTCGATAACCTTGGTATCTTTGCCGAGGGAAATTTGGTGCTATCTACATCACCACCTTCCACTTGGGGTTCCCAACGAGAGTGTGTGATCCACACCATCAGTGTTGCAGATGGCGGTGGAGCTCAGCGAGCAGTGGCGGGATGCTTGGTGGCTGGAACCGGTAGGGCAAGGGGCTTCTTGCGGGTGCAGCGTGTTGCTCGGAGCCAACCGTGCTCGGGGGTGGCGGCAGCCTCCCAATTCAGATTTGGAGAGGGTGGATCCGGCTTGCTGCCAGCGGGCGGCGTGGGCTATGGTAGCACGATACGTCTAGACTGGTTTGCTCACTGCGCGGCAACGGAGATCGGTGGCAGTTCCGTGCACACGATGCGGGATGAAGGTTCGTTGAGCATATCCGGATGAAAACCCTGCTCTCGACTATACCAAGACCGGTGATGTCGGCGCTCTTCTGTGTCATTCCCTTCTTGAAGGCATCGCCTTGAAGAAGCTCCACACCTCTATCCGCTACCTCTGGTGGAAACCCTAGATCAATCGCTCGTATGACGACGATGCTCTTGTGTCGTTCCCCCCTTGGGGCGTCATTCTTGGAGGTGTGCATTGGCTCGAGGGATCAATGGGTGGTTTCAACAATGGAGCGGTGCTTCATGTGATGCAGTGACGACGTGGAGTCTCAGCGGCGTGGCGCAACAGGGTCTCGCGATGGATGTATGATGATTGACGCGCGTAGGGAGGTGGTGTTCTCTGGCGCTGTGGTGGCATCGACGACAGGTCAGGCAAGGTCGATGCGTTAGTACAGCTCTGAAGATGGATCGGTGGAAGACGGTGGCAACGGCCTCTGTAGCGTGCGCATGTGATACGTCCAATTTGCATCACTATTTTGTATCATAATTCACCCTTATTCATTGATATATTTCACATTATGATGCATCTCTTATGAAGTTTTGCCTTGTTTCACACAGTTTACAGTTTTTTCGGTGCCGGCCAGCAGAGTCAGGAAATAGCTGGAAAAGCACACATCAAGAGGGCATACTTCCACAACTCCAAACAAGATGAAACTTTGGGATAATTATTTCTGGAATAAATGACACATGGAGCCAGAAGAAGCCCCGGAGAGGGGCCACCTGGCACCCAGGCGACCAGGTGGCGCGGCCACCCCCCTGGCCGCGCCCCCTGGCCGCCTGGGTGGTGTGGCCCACCTCCAGGGCCCCTCTTTCACGTATATACTCCGTAAGACCTAAAAACAGGGAGAGGCAGATCAGATCGGGTTTTCGCCACCGCTGCATGTGGGGCCAACACTCACATAGGTTTATGTTATGCTCTGATAATGCCTCACTGGTGATCGAACCGGTAAGGCTGCCGGTTCAGGTTAGGTACCGGTTCGATCACTAGTGAGGCATTATCAGTCACAAAATGCACAACATTTTCTACTCCAACAAAGCGCACAACATTTTCTACTCCAACAAAGCGCACAACATCGCAGAATAATTTGAACAAGAAATCACCAGTTTTGGAACTAGCGGTGGCATCCACGGACTTGAGAAAAATAGTACCATTCGGACAATACACCAAGAAGTTGATGAGGGTTCTCTTCTTTCTGTCAGTCCAACCATCAGCCATAATAGTGCAACCACTATCCTTCCATGCTTTCCGGTATCCCTCGGCAAACTTCTTAGTAGCTTCAACATTCTTGGCAAGCAAGGGGCCACGCATTCTGTACATACTTGGCCCTTTATAACCACCACCAATACTAGCAATTGCATCAATCATAGGCTAGTAGTATCTAGAAGTAGTTGCATTGAAAGGAATAGATGCATCGAGAAACCATTTATTAATGATTAAATCAACTCTTTCAACTGCTTCTTTAGATTGCAGAACACTCTATTGTTTTTTGATCACCTGGTTGCCCTCTAGATAAAAAGAATCTATCTGCTGGACGGTTAGATGCAGCAATAAATTTCCCTTTTTTTGCTCGAGTGGCTCGAGCGGCAGCGGCAACCTCTTCAGGTGAATCACCAGTACCGCCTCTAACACGAGCTGAATCTTCATCAGCCTTCCTCTTCTTCCCAGCAAAATTCGCCATACTTTGCTGCATTTCATATCTAACCTCGGCACTAACTTTGTTGCATGTCTTGACATCACCCTTTTCTCCAGCCAAATGAAGCTTCAATCGATGAATACCACCACCTTTGAACAGTTCGTCGCAGTACATGCATCGGATCCACTTCTTCTTCTTTCCTTCGTCAATAACTTCCATTTCCAGACCGTACGCCCATGCTGGATCAGTTTTCCCTCGCTGTCTTGACTGCTGCACATGCGATGATTGGGTCTCTACCGAGGTACCATCATTCAGGGGCGTCTCGGACGAATCCATTTGCCACTGCATACATTGCCAAACAAATACATACAACATAAATAACTAGCAATCTGGTTCTATCTCTAACAATAAAAAATCTGGAAATTAAGATGCAGTAGCAGATATGTGCAGCATACATCCATAGTCCATAGTCCATACACATACAGAATTACAGACTACAGAGAGAGGAGATGAGGAGATGTCAGGGGCTCAGCCGCTCAGGGCAGCCTCCAGCCGGCGTGGCCGCAGGCGTGGGGCGGGGAAGGACTGAAGGAGATGAGGAGAAGGAGATGCGAACCGGAGCTCGGGGCAGGCCGCAGGCGTGGGGCGGGGAAGACCGGACACCGGAGGCGGACTGGCGGAGGCGTGGCCGCGTGGGGCGTCCGGGCGTGTCGGGCCATCGGGGCAAGCGCGACCGCTCGGCGCGGGGCGGGCTGCCGGCGGCGGTCGTCGTTGGCCGCAGAGTTGAGCGGTCAGGGAGCGGCGGCCGGGACAGGAGCTTCCATCTCCATGGCGACGGCGGCGGCGGTGAGAAGAGAAACGAAAGGGGATCGGCCGATCGGGATGGATTGAGATTTGAGAAGAGATCGGTCAAAACCTAGAGGAGGCCACGTTTTTTTCAGTGTCCACCTTTACCCTTCTATTTTTCATACGAAAACAATTCCAACGAGGGGTCTGGAGTAAACCGCCCGGTTCACTCGGTTTTTTCCGGTTCGTTGGCGGGGGCGGTCCAGCGCGCTTAACAAACCAGAAAGGTCACCGGTTCCGGGTTTTTCCGGTTCAACCGCCGGTCCGGTCCGGTTTTTTAAACTATGCCCCCATGTTGTCGATGTTGCAACTGTGTAGAAAAACGCCCGAGAACTTTGGCAGAACCTCGTCAACAAATCCGAGATCCATTATAGAGCACAACGTAAGGAGCACACTACCAGTAAATGAACGCGCTTTAGCATAATAATCATAAGGTGATGATGTTCTATAACACCAAGAAATCGAGGAAAATCCTTTATTCCTTTATTCATCGCTTTATTCCTTTATTCATCGCAACATCGCAACATGGCGATCCGCTCTACTCGACGCCGAACTTCTTCTTGAGCCCTCCGATGAACTCGTACACCTTCTCCGGCGGGGGCAGGTTCTTTGCCACGCTCTCCCTCTCCCCGCACCGCTTCGCCCACGCCGCCAGCCTCGGGCACTCCTTCTCCGCGCTGAGCTCCCCGAACCACTCGTAGCTGAGGAACCACGCCGTGAAGGGCACGAAGACGACGTCCACGAACCCGAACGCCTCGCCGCCGAAGAATTTCTTGTCCCCGAGCTCCCCCTCCATCGTCTTGAGGGTCTCCATCGTCTCCTTCTTGGCCTGCGCCAGCGGCTCACCCTTGAGCTGCCACATCTGGGACCCGCAGCCGTAGACCTTGTTGTCGGCGTAGTCGGCCCAGAACCTGGCCTGCGCGCGCGCGTAGGGGTCGGACGGGAGGAGCGCGGCGCCCTTGCCCGGGAAGGCCTCCTCGAGGTACTCGAGGATGATGAGGGACTCGCAGACGGGGCGGCCGTCGTGGAGGAGGACCGGGACCTTGTTGTGGACCGGGTTGGAGCGGAGGAGGAGCTCGCTCTTGTTGCCCAGGTCCTGCTCCAGGTACTCGTACGCCAGGCCCTTCTCCGCCAGCGCGATGCGGCAGCGCTGCGCGAACGGGCTCACCAACAAGTCCAGCAGCAGGAGACCCTTCTTCTCCCCCGCCATCTCTTCTTGCCTCTGTCCTGTTCCTCTCTCTTCTCTCTTCTCTCTTCTCTCTTCGTGTGCCCGTGCGTGAAGTGAAAAGCAGAGTGAGCTGCGGAGGTGTGGTGCAGTGACGAGAGGAGGGCTCTGCTTTTATAGGTGACGGGAGCTTGGGCAGCTGGAGATCGAGTAGGATGGAGCAGAAGAAATGGAATTCGCTGCTGCGTTAGAGCCAAGAAATGCGCGGCAGGAGGACGTACGAGTCAAACGAGCGCTCGGTTCCGGTGTCACGGCTTGCCTCTGCGATCCTTCATGTGGACAGCGGTCCTAGCGCCTCGCGGATGCGAGTGGCTGGCGCGGGACGCAGCACCGACGACCGACAGAGGCCGCACAGCTCCGGCGGCCACACGAGATCCGCAAGGATGCGATATGGGGTGACGACACATGCACATCGTCGAAACCGACCGGTCACCAAACTTGGACTTCCTACAAACTTTCAGTATCAAAGGTCACCAAAATATGATATAAAATCCAATTCGCTTTCATCCATATTTTTTCGGCCAAAAGGAAAAATACTCTAAATACTGCACAAAACTTTAACTGATGACATCTAACCACACAGCCGAATAATTACAGTTGTTGTTGTTGCTGTGAATCAACTATACAAAGGGCTAAACATACACTAACAATACCTCTAATAATGACAGTGTAGAAACCACTAAAAAATGCACAGTAATTCCACTAAAAATCACTGAAATTCCACTAGTAATGAAACTTGCAAAAAACAGTGTAAAATCCACCAAAATTACACTGTAAATCCACTAAAGATTTACAGTGTAAATTCCTCTTGAAATACACAAAAGGAATTACACTCTAAATACTGCTTAAATAACAGTACAAATTCCACTGAGAAAGTACTAAAATTACACTAACAGATACACTAATGAATTACATAGTAAAACCCACTGAAAGTACAGCGAAATTGAACTAAGATTTACAGTGTAAATCATATCAAAGCTGCAAATCGACAAAGAACTACACTGTAAAACCAACCAGAATTACACTGTAAAACCAGATAAGAATTACAGTGTAAATCCAGATAGGAATTACAGTGCAAATCGACTTATAAAAAACACTGTAAAACCACTAATAAATACACTGTAATTTCATCAGTTTTACAGTGTAAAATCCACTAAAGAAAGTTAACTGCACTGACAAAATGCACTGGAACAACCACATATAGGAGGAGAAACATGGAGAAGCGCTACCAGAGAGGGCGATTCCTCCAAGATCTGGGACACAAACCTCAACAACATGGCTGGAGAAGCAGGAAAAACACAGGTAAACACCACTCTCCCCCTCCTGTGCATTCATCACCTCCTACTGTCTCTCTGCTGCCTGAAGAAATCTGGAAGAAAGAACAAATGGAAAAAAGAACATAAGCACACAAAAGAACCAGGACAAATCCTAGGAACAACTAGGATATGGTCGCATGTACTACTAGTCTATGATCACAGGAACACTATATACTGAAAACTAGATGCCCAGATCATAGGTTTCTGAATTTGCAAAAAAGGAACACACTAGAGGGGACAAAAACACGCTCAAGGTCACTAGGCTAGACATTCCATTTAGGGGACAAATACAGGGGACAAAAACACACTACTAGGCTAGCAATTCCATTTAGGTAAAACTAGTTGAAAATATACAAGGTTGAGGATTACTGCAGTTAGGAGAATATATGACTATTTCCACAAACTTTGGAAACTGAAAAACTAAACACTGTTAAGAAACTTTGATCTACTAGTTTAGACACTTCCTCCCTGTTCATAAATAGCTGTGACTGAATGACTGAATATAAGTAACTTTGGAAGTGTAAACTGCTATGAACTGATACTTGTTTACACGGAATATTGATTAGCATTAACATAAACACTGAAAATAGAAATTAACAGAAAAAATGAGTAACACAATCAGACTAAAAACACTGACACTAGAAGGCACTTACACTAGTAGCAAGAAACAAAAAGAATCTATAGAAGTGATAACAAATAGCAGATTCTTGCACTTACACTAGAAGGCACCGATTCACGACGACCCTCGCCTTGTTCATGCTGGGTTGAGGCGGCATCTGGAGGCGTGTCCTGCGAGGATTGCATGAAGAGAAACTTCTTGCAATCAACCCTAGGATGTTCCTGCTCCGGCACAACATCCATCTCCTCGTCCGCATGCTCATTATAGCCCGAGTCATATGGCTGACTCATCATTCCTCCGTCGTCAGTGTAGCCGGAATTGAGGAACTGGAGAGGGTCATCCTCCTCCATGTCATCATCCATTGCTTGTTGCACGGGGGCGAATTCATCATCCACTCTGCTTGGACCCCCTTCCTCGCGTCGTTCGCCGCTCTCACCCGGCATGACATGCGGTGCTAATAATTGCGTAGGCGGGGTGGTGTTCATACCTTCTTGGGGATGTGTTGTCGTTGTTGTGCTCCCAGCCGTCTCGACACGAAGAAGACCCTTTGGCCACAGCAGCATCAAACCCTTGTAGTCTGCAAGCCGCGACGGGGTCTCGTCTTCCTCTCCCCCGGATCATAACAGAGGAGCCAAATCCTCGTGGCCCGGTTTGACACTCGCCAAGGAAACCCTGAAGGTGTCAACGGGCATCGGCTGGTTGTGGAACGACCGTTCCTTGGGATTTAGTATCGTTGCCTTTCCCACGTCCACCATCTGGCCCTTGATCATGTACAGTAAGGTGCATGGGGTTGCGTCGGCCTGCGAAGACATGTCTGTGGCGTCAGACATCCGAAAGGCAACGGAAAAGGGAGATATTATAGATATGTTGGTGCGACGCGTAATTACCGTGAGGGCATCGAGCTCAGCCAAAGTCGAAGCCCCGCGTAGCACGCCAGAGACGGAGGACGGGCTGCTATGAGCGGCTGATGGAGCAGGCGCGGGTGCGTGAGCATGTCCGGTTGCGAGAGCAGGCGCTGGTACGATGTTCACCGAGTTGCTCCCGACGAAGCTAGGACGGTCAGGCGCCACTGAGGGAGTACTATAATACCTCTACATTATAGTTATAGACCCCCAATACACCAATCGTTTTCTTCTCTTCTTCATTCCCCCGGCCCAGGTCATATTATAGACCCCCAAAACAAAACAAAACAAAACAAAACTCCTGCTGAGTGTTATACCATACCATAACCTACTAAAATGTACTTCTCCTACACTCGCTAAACCATGCATCGAACTCACTGCTTACTACTACCAAAGTAGAGTAGGATGGCATGACAACATGCATGTCAGCAGGCAATCAATCTTCACAACTTGCTACTTCGCATCTCACACAAACACCTGACAACACTATGGATGGCTCTACAATTAACAAACTCCGCTAATCTCTACCTACATACCCGTCCGTGCAATACATGCTAGTACTAGTACCTCTTTTCTCTTCTCCTTCCTTCCTGTCTAGTAGTATATCATATAGCACCCACCCTTACCTTATCGACTTACTAGTAGTATAATAAAGCAACAAGCAAACAGGCCCAGGACATCGTCTACTCTGCATCGCTCCCCGACGAAACAAACTCCTCCACCAGCTCAAACGCATCGATCTCCGCAAAGTAGGCCCTCCGCTCCACGATGAAATCCTCACTCGGTACCGGGGACTCCTCATCGCCTCCAAAAGCTCCACTTATGTCTGCCTGCTCTTCTTCCCTGCTGCTGCCGCCGCTTGTTACCTACAATTCATTCATTCATTCACTGATGCACACACACACAGCAGCAACGAAAAAAGATAATTTCCACAACAAGGGCTGCTAGAAACCTGATAGATAGATATATTTACCTTCCTTGTCTTTTTGCTGGACGTCGAAGATGCCCCAGACAGCCCGTCTCCAGTCCTCGCCTTTGTTTTGCTGGAGGGATACAAGGGGGAGATCAAAGGCTCCATGCGCGGCTGCTTTTCCCTTGTTACCTAAAACACAGACACAGCAGCCAGGAAATAAGAAAATAGTTCACCTTCTTTTCAAAATAAACTAAAAGGCAGTTTCACGAATCGGGAAAGCTCCAAGGAGTAGCAAAACAGGGAGAGACCTCATAGTTCCCACAACAAAGGGTTACTGGGTGCGAAACAAAAAGTTAACACCATGCTAGTACTTGAGCAGAAAGCTCATATATATGCATACCTTCATTGTCTTTTTGCGGGGAAGTGTTGATGCGTCAGGCAGCACGTCGCCACCAGTCTTCACCTTTGTTTTACTGGAGGCATACAAAGGGGAGATCAGAGGCTCCGTGTGCGGCTGCTCTTTCCTTGTTATCTGAAATGCAGGCACAGCAGTGAGGTAATAAGAAAGAGTTCACCCTCTTTTTGAAATCAAGGGGGAAAAACAATCACAGACTGTCACGAATGGAGAAAGAACCGCTGCTGGGTAGCAAACAGGGATTGATATCATAATTAATTTCCATATAAAAAAGTTAGTAATATGTTAATACTTGCGCAGAGGCCTGACATATATGCATATATACCTTCCTTGTGTTTTTGCTGGGAGGAGATGATGGCCCAGGCAGCACGCCTCCAGTCTTCACCTTAGGTTTACTGTAGGTATGCAAGGGAGAGATCAATCAATCAATCAATATGAAATAACCATTGTAACTTGCTATTTTGGATTGTGGTGGGTATTGAGCATTACTTACACATACAGAGTTTCACACAAAGGAGCGGCAGGATAAAAAAAGTGGAAGAGATGAAGGACAGTATGGATGTTTTAGTAAACATGAGGTGGAGCAGACTACTAAAGCTAGAATATTACTCCCTCTGTAAAGAAATATAAGAGCATTTAGATAACTACTTTAGTGATCTAAACGCTCTTATATTTCTTTACGGAGGGAGTATATGGTTTTCAGTGTAATAATGCCCACACTCAAGGGTCTAAAAATGATGTGATGCATTTCCAATATTCGTCGAGTAAGTGCAGGAACAGTGTATGGAAATCATGGTGTGGAGTGGCGATGTACAGCATACATACCTGATGTTTTGAATCTTGTTTAGATGAGTAGTGGAAGTTTGAAGCTCCCTTGTGGCTTTATCCTTGCCCTTAGTCGCAGCAACTAGTGCCAGAAAAGGAAATCGAATCAAATGGAGGAACCAATCAGCGGTCTAACTCGCAGCAATTAATTACTGGCAAAGAAAAGGAAATCGAATTACATGAAGGAACCAATCAAAGTGCTCCTGTTACCAGGAGCAAACTAGGAAGAGACATAGTGAATTTCAGTAACAAGTGTGCCGTGCTCTTATTCTGGTACGGCAGAGGAAGCGAGCTTGCTCTTTGAAGAGCAGATGACCGTTTCCTCAAATTTCTTTTGCCATGGAAACTAGTAGCGCATACGCTTTTTCTTGTTCCCCCAAATGTACAGAAACAGAAGGCACAATTAATATTACTTAGTGTGAGTGAAGCTAACACATTTTCTGCAGAGCATTCCTTGTGGTAACGTTGGGCGACAGATGCAATTGCCTAGGAGCAGAGCATCCACGTACAGAGCATGCCTGCCTAGTTGCTTCAGTTTAGCAGAAACTAAACTATAGAGGGCTAGGATTCTTATGAAATTAAATTAATGTGGCAGTGAATGGATGGATAATTAAGCGAGCATGGGTTCATAATGGGATTAAGGACCGAAACAGAAGTAATTGAGCGATTAAGGGAAGGGAGCCCGTGGCTAGCAAGCAAGTGATCCGGCGAAACCCTAGCTAGCTCTTACTGAATCAGCACCCCCCATACCCTTGGCTAGGAACAAGCAAGCAAGCAAGCAAGTGATCCCCGCCCGAATCCAGCGAAACCCTAGCAAGCAAGCAAGGGAAGGGGGTGGTCTGCTCTGCTCACCAGAGACGGAGACGGAGACGGAGAGAGCCGCTGGCGGAGGCGTGGGGATGCGGGCGACGGTGGAGGAGCCAATGCTGCTGGTGCTGCTGTCGGGGCTCGTGCGCTTGGCCTTGGGCTTGAGGAGGCGGGTGGCGGGGGAGAGGTTGGTGAGGTCGGAGAGGGGCAGCCGCTGCCGCCGAGGGCGAGGGTGCGGGCGCAGCAGCAGCAGCAGCATCTGGTCGCCTCCTCCGGCTCCGGCTCCGGCGACGGCGGCCATTCTCCCCCTCTCTCGCGGTGGGTCGCCGATGGGATGGGATGGGATGGAATGGTGGACTGGACTGGAGGAGGAAAGGAAACCAACCTCTCCGATCGATATGGGCTTGGGCTTCAGGCGGACAAATAAAAGGCCGGCCCACAAATTAAGTAAGGCTACCAGGCAGGCAGGCAGGCAGGCAGAGGACAAGTGCTGAATAATAATGGAGTACTTGAAAAGCACGAGATAATTGGTGCAGTTTTTCTAACAAGTGATGTATTCTTATGCAGCAGCTCGCTCTAGTTTTACATACAAATGTTTAGCAAACATCCATCATTCATACAGCAGACCAGACCAGACCATTGCGAAACTCCACTATCAATTTGTTTCGCAATCAAGTGTTTTTCTAACAATTTGTTTAGCAAACATCCATCATTCATACAATTTGGTGTCTGCTATCAAGTTAGTTGTTGAAATTCGCATCAATCATATTACTTACTACTTGAAAGTAGAAACAATTTCACTACTGAGTCAAATCATTTGTTCCTTCCTGATAATGCAAAACATCATGACCAAAGTGACGTCAACTCCACTCCTGTGCATTCATTCATTTACATGATGATGAATGACGAGGGATCTTTCTTTGACAGGTTCATTTTTTTTTTTAAATAAAAATGCTTTAATGGCCTCCAGCTGCTGCTAGCCGCGCTAACACTCGAGCTGCTTCGTCTTCTCCAACAACACCTGTTTTGTTTCAGCATCACAGTATCACAACCACTCAATATTCATTCAGGAAAGGTGTATCATAAATAACATGGGGAATGAATGGTTGTGTACAGACAAATAAGTTTCAGTGTAAGCAACTAAACAGCAAGGAACAACGATTCTTCATAACCTCTCGGATGTAGGTTGCGATCGCTTTGCACCCTTCGCTTGCGAGCTCCATTACACTCTCAAGTGTATCCATTGGTAATTTCGCATCCATCTGAAAATCACCTCAGCTTTCAAGCATTAGTGTTTGTTGCTCTCTCTGAACGAATGATGCATGGTGTGCAGCAGCAAACTAAGTGCATAAGAAAACAATAAGTTTGCGTGCACAACTATGCTTGTGCACTTGTGCATAGGAATAGACTGAAATTTGGAAGTTTATCATCAATCATTTTGTAACATAACATGAACAAGAGTCACTTTGTCCATCTTTGCAAGAATGCCAACGGTCACATCTGGGCCTCCAGCACTGTCTTCTATATAATTCAGATCTGGTTGAAATAACAACATAGTAGAATGAATGGTTGAGGCTTCTTTCGTTGTCTCTCTGACATGATTTTTAGGCAGATTTGTCATAGATAAATGTGAGAACATACCAAGCAAAGGCGTAGAAGACAGATACCCAGCACTGCAAGATGTGACTATGTCTCGCATTGGAATCCCAGCATCTGCAAGTGCTAGTATTGCAGCATTGATGCATGCACACCTGGTTCCTGCTTGTTATACACACACACAGCCAGGGGCGGAGTTTCGTTGGGGCAGACCTGGGCCATGGCCCGCCCAGGATTTCGGCCAACTTCTTAATATATATGCTTTGTAGCCAGTCATCCCTAGAACTACTGCATTTCACCCGGAGTCATCCCCTTCACGATCGATCAAAGCCATCTAGTAGCGTACAAGGAGGCGCAGTACCTGACAGTCGTGGGCTTGTGGCCGGCGACCCGTAAGGAGACGCGACTGGTTTAGCAGCGGCCTAGGCAGTGGCGGAGCTTGGAAGAAAAAGTTGGGCGGGCCAGTTCAAAGGAGAGCACAAATATGAGTCTGCAAGTACTCTAGTTTCTTAGAGCATCTACAACCACGATTAGCTAAATTGGCTTTCTATATGCGTGCGGACGCGGACGTGCCGAACAGTGACCGGGCGTGTCCATTTTGAACCTCTAATTGTCTATGCATCCAATCATACGCCTCAAATTGTTCTCCCTACTTTAGACATTATGTCGAACAGATCGCGTGCAACACCGCTAGAGCATGCGCACAGCAGGCCTGGATGTTGCACGACCACACGAACAACATGCACGCGCCGGAGCACGCGACAGCGCACCTGCAGACACATTTCTCAGTCAAAAGAGAACCTTTAATTAATACTTGATGCGCGTGCTTGGACTAATAAGCTTACCAAGGCCTCTTTACTGTTTTTGTTGCTGATTCCTGTTTTGGATCTGAATGAGTAAATAAAACAAGCAAACATATTGAGTTGGCTTCACGAAGCCATCTCTTGTCTGTCATCGAGCCCAAGGGAAGCAACGCAACAAGGTAGGCTACACTATAATCCTTTCAAATTTTACTAGTGTATATAAATAATATGCTTTTACAGCCAGATAATATATCAGCTGTTGTTACTTTGGCAGATATTGAGGATTGGATGCAAGTTGTGTTATCTTGCTTCCCGTTGGAGATAACTAGAGGAACAGCGAAACTGGTAGTTCAGTTTGAACGTGAGATCAGCGATACAGAAACATCATTACTGCTTACTCTGTTTTCGAGGTACCGGACTTTCTATGCTAGCGGCACTAGTCTGTCGAAAACTGCTGAACTTTTGGGAATGAAACTAACAGCGGTTATGGTTGGTTATTGCTGTGCAAAACTTGGCAAAGATGATTGGTGCTTTGTGTTCCGTATTCTACAGAAGTGGATTGAATCGTCTGTTTTACTTGTTGAAGAAATGACAGATGGTGTCAATGATGCTGTAATAAACCAGACATCCGCCAAGGATATTTTGGAGAAGCTTAAACTGATAGCTTGTGTTGTTAGGCCTTTGATGGAGGGTATAGTTTAGATATTGGAGTGACAAGAGGGTGTTACTTGTAAGAGTGTGCTGCTGTAAAATATCTGTACAGAGAGAGGAAAGAATGAACTTCCAGAGAAATCTTCAGTCCATGCCTCTCGCCAGTTTTTTTTTTTTTTTTAGAAAAGGAGGATGACCCCCGGCCTCTGCATCTGGGAGATGCCTCTCGCCAGTTACTGTAGCTCAGGCGACTGTCCAGCGATTTCAACATGGCATCAGAGCAGGTTGGCTTCCGGGCCTAATTGGCGGCGGTGGAGAGCTGAATCGGGGCAACGGCGGAGCTCACCTGGGCGGCGGAGTCTCTTCCCTCTTTCTCCTGGGCGGCGTCTGGCGAGGAGCTGCGTGGCCGGCTGCGCACGAGCTGTGCGCGCGCGCGTGACGTAGGCGTGTGACGCGCGGGAGGAGCAAGCGCGGGGGTCTCGTGGCTGGTGGCGGCGGCCGGTGACGTCGGGGCTTGGCGGCGCGAAGAGGCGCTGCTGAGGAGGTGCTGCGGGAGCAGCTGGGCGCGGGGGTCTCGTGGCTGGTGGCGGCGGCCGGCGACGTCGGGGCTTGGCGGCGCGAAGAGGCGCTGCTGAGGAGGTGCTGCGGGAGCAGCTGGGCGCGGGGGTCTCGTGGCTGGTGGCGGCGGCCGGCGACGTCGGGGCTTGGCGGCGCGAAGAGGCGCTGCTGAGGAGGTGCTGCGGGAGCAGCTGGGCGCGGGCTGCTGGAAAGGAGCGCCGCGCGCGTCTGGAGGTGACCGGTGGCTGGCTGCGTGCTGCTGGAGGCTGCGGGCTGCGCGGGAACTAGAGGAGCTCGCGGGGCGGCTGCGCAGAGGTGCAGTGAGGAGTGTGCGTGTGGAACTGCTGCTGGTGGTGGTGGTGTACATTGCTGGGTTGCTGCTTCTACTGCTGGGGGCTGTGTTGGCTGCTGCTAGTGCTTGCACTTGAGTGCTGCTGCTGCTGGTGGTTGAGGGAGAGAAGGACTGCTACTGCTGCTGTTGTTTGCAAGCTGCTGGGGCTGCTGTGGTGCTGTGGCAGAGGAGAAGGGGAGAAGAGAAGACTGTAGCTGCCTGAAGCTGAGTTTGCTGTTGCTGTTCAGGGCTGCTGCTGCTCTGCTGATTGGAGAGAAGGAAGTGGAAGAAGAGGCTGTGCTGAGGCAAGAGAACAGAGTGTTGCAGAGGAGGTACTTGGTGAGGCAGTTGGGCAGTGAGTCGAAGCTGCTGTGGAGACCTAAAGTGAAGAGGAACAATATGTTATTTGGTGCAAATTGCAAGCAGGGGGAGAATCCAAGGTTTGGAATGAACTTAAGAAATAAGAGTTGCTTTGGATACAATCAACCTGGGCAATGGCCGAATTGGTATAGCAGAAGACGTGTTGTTGGTACTGAGAAGTCTTGGCGACGAGATGGGGATTGGCTGTGTCCAAATGCAAACTGTGGAAATGTAAATTTTGCTTTTCGCAAAATCTGTAATCTTTGTGGAGTTACACGACCAGCTGGTGATAGTGGAACCACACAGCTTGTGAGTGTGAGGATGACTGCAGAAGATGTGGTGAAGTGGCAGTGGTTTAAGAAGATGAGTTCGAGTGAAAACTCTTCAAAGGAGGCACCTATTTCTGCTGTTCTTGCTGGTCCTTGGACTAATGCTTCTGAAGCTGTAAGTCGTGATAGACCATGGTTAATTGATTCTGGTGCATCAAGACATATGGTGGGATCCTATGAGGACTTCTTAAAATATGCACCTAATGTGATGGGGCAGGATGTGAAGTTGGCAGATGGCTCTACCCAAGCTATTATGGGATCAGGGACTGTCATATGTGGACCTAATATGTCTCTATCATCTGTTTTACATGTTCCCTCATTCCCAATTAATCTATTATCTATCAGCTGTATTACAAAGGAACTTAATTGTGCTGCAGTTTTCTTCCCAACTTGGTGTTTGTTTCTGCAACTTGGGACTTGGAAAATCCTTGGGACAGGAATTATGCGAGATGGTCTATAATACTTGGATGATGATATGGCACCTATGGCTGCTGCTGTGCTGTCTCGATCACCATTGGAAGAATTTCTTCTTCATCATCGCAGGCTGGGACACATGTCCTTTAACACCTTGGGTCAGTTGTATCCTAACCTCTATAATAAAATTTGCAAAGAAAGCCTAGTATGTGATGCCTGTCAGTATGGGAAGCTAACTCGTAGTATATATACATCATCTGATCACAGAAGTATAGTGCCATTTCAAACTATCCACTCAGATGTGTGGGGTCCTAGTGGAGTGTGGTCACTTTATGGGTACAAATCTTTTGTTACATTTATTGACTGTTGCACTAGGACTACTTGGGTTTATGTACTGAGAAATAAAAGTGACGTGTTTGAATGCTTTAAGGATTTCCACAACTTAATCAAAAATCAATATGATGCACGGGTGAAAATATTTTGAACTGACAATGGTACAAAATATGTAAATAACCAATTTGATGAGTATCTGTCAAGCTTTGGAATTATCCATCAAACTAGTTGCCCAGGAACTGTCGGGGCCGGATTTCCGGAACACACTATTCCCAGAAATTAACCCCTCGTGTCACTACCAGCCCCAGGATTTCTGTTACTGGTGGACACGTCCTTGTTACAGAATACCAAGCAATTACAAGAATTTGGTACAAGACCATAAAGGTCCAATGATACAATAATGATTTCTGGTGGTGGATGACGGAAGCGATTCGCGAATTCTCCAATGTCGATGGGGCTCCGTTCCCACAGGAACGGCTGACCTGGATAACTCCTAACCCGCGTGGCTACTATCCTAGGCTCCGCATGGATGTCGTCATAATACTCTTCTGACCTGGCCAATGAAATAACCAATAACCAGGGACAAGCCAGTGAGTACGTTTGAATGTACTCGCAAGCATTATGAACAGATGATATACCGAATGCACCAGATAATATATGATCATGATGAACTAAACTATTTGCTTAAGCTCATGCTGGACTATATTATATGCATGCTGACAGGAATTAAATCGTGGCATGATGACATATTAGCATGTGCAGAAGTAACGAGTTAACGACAAACAAGGAAGGTTGATGGAAAATCGGACGAGACAGAACCATCCGAGAATCCAAAGAAAATATAAAAGAAATGCCGGTTGGATGTTAGGTGACACCACGGTAGGTCTTGAAGAGAAATGCCAAACAGGTGTCTAAAAGAGAAATCGGACGAGACAGAACCATCCGAGAACTCAAGCGACGCCACGAGTGGTCTTGAAAAGAAATGCCAATCGGGTGTCTAAAAGGAGAATCGGGCGAGACAGGACCGCCCGAGAATCCAAGCGACGCCACGAAAGGACTTGAAAAGAAATGCCAAACGGGTGTCTAAAAGAGAAATCGGACGAGATAGAACCATCCGAGAACTCAAGCGACGCCACGAGAGGTCTTGAAAAGAAAACTGAATGCTCGGGGTAGTCTAGCCAGCCCCTGAGACACTCAGAAAAATAAAATCAATTGACAGGGTTAGTCCACAATGATAATCATATCATCAATCATATTTATGATAACACTAGTAGCAGCAATAATTATCCTGCAAAATAAACCACGCTCAATTTTAATTGTTCCCTCTGGAGATCGACTCCAAAACCGACACTTGACCAACCCAGACTGTAGTCCTTAACCGCGGACACGGCTATTCGAATAGATATAACTCTGCAGAGGGTGTGCTCTTTACCCACATGTAAAGGATTTCTTTAGTCGGTACCGTGGCACCGACTAATTCCCATTACGGTCTTTTGGTTGAAAACACACCTAAATAGCACACACCAGTTTAACCGTCCGGATGCCAGGAATCACCCGAAGCCTCTTTCCAGAAAAACTCTAAGTTGGGGAGACCATCGTCTCGACTAGCATGGGATCACTATTTATACGCGCGGATTACAAGGGGGGACCCCCTCTCGGCTACATCTAGCCGGAAACACCCATGCCCCCTAACCCGATGACAGGATTTAGTCCACGGCCGCGGAAATCCTCATCGTGGCCCTCTGTACGGTGTGTGCACGGAAAGGGGTTAACAACTTACTGAACCATACCCCACCTGAGGCATGGACAAGTGGTAGCACGAATCAAGTATGGGGGTTACCGGTGACAAGACTCGATCTACGGTCGACTCAGGAGGTGTTACTTATTATCACCGGTATGTTCCACATATATCCCGTGACACCGCCGTGTCAAAAATGTCTCGTGCCCACCGGCACGTCCAAGGCAGGAGCACACTCCTGGATTCTCACAACTTATGCATGTCAGAATTTGAGTGGAATGCATGCAAGAGAAAATATATACATGACCATGCATGCATGCAATATTGCTACCCATAAGCAAAATTATTAAGACCATGTTTCAAATATTCTAGCTAGCTATTATCAAACATTCACCATATCAAGTGTTCAAAAATGCTTGCCTTGAGCATGCAGAAGTGTGGGGGTGCACTCCAAAAGTTTTGGAATAGTTTCTTCCTTCCATTTCCTATTTTAAAGAATATAGCAATTACCACATAAATCATAGACAGTACTAAAAAGTGTTTCAAATATTTTTGAAATAAATACTAAAATAAACTAGATGAAAATTGAGGAATAAAAGAAGAAAAATCAACTTATTTGGAGTCCAGATGATTTACTTAGAGAATTTCCAAGTTGAAAAGAATAAAGAAATGGACTGTTTCATAGGTTCAACAGAGACAAAGCCTAGGAAAAATGTTCACCTAGGCCAAAATAATAGGGAACGATTTTATGAGCATGTAGAAATTTGAATCACAAAATTCGGTGTAGAAATGGGTGCTGTGGAATTATTAGAGTTATGCCGGAAAAGAAAAAGAGAAAAGATAGAAATGCGCCCTGAGCGCTGATTAACCGAGCGGTGCCACTGGGCCGACCCAGCCGTTCGGCTGTGCGGGTGGCTGCGACGTCGAAGGCGTATTTCAAAAATACGCCTTCACTTATCCGCGCTGGCGTGGCCCTTAGTCACCGACGAGCGGGTCCCGCCTGTCGGGTTCGACATCGGGTCAACTGGCCTCCTACCTCCTCTTCCTTGACCGAACAGAGAAGGCACGCCGGCGACGATTGCCGGAGATAGGCGGCACCTCTCGGTGATCCGAGGCCATCCACGTATTCAGAGGATCACGGCGATCGCGTGAAGGTAGGGAATGATTGAGGAGGAGCACGAGGTCGCCGGCGACGAGGTCTTCCCGAGGCCTCCGGCAGAGGTGTTTTGGGCGTTTCGTCTACGGGCAACCTCCGGCGAAATTGGTGGCGGGGATGGATCTGTGGGGTCGTGTGGAGGTTTTTTGGAGAAGAAATGGAGGAGGAGGAGGTCCCGTTGGCGTCGGAATCAACCGGAGGGTGGCGGCGGGTGTCTTCACCCGGAGGGGAAGAAGAAGAGAGCTCTGGTCAGTTGGCTGCTCCGGGAGATCCATAGAGAGGAGGGAAGTGATCCTGAGGAGTTGGGTGAGCTAGGGAGCGCTTTATATAGCCGGAGAAGGTCGGTTCCGGTGGCGTCCAGAAGAAGGCATGACGGCGGCGGCCATTACTGCGCCGTCGAGGTAGCTGGCGAGGTAGGCGTGGCCGGTGAGGGTCGGTGAGGGAGTTAGCAGCCGCAGTTAAGCCCGGGAGGTGCTGGTTGGCTCGGAGACGCGCCACGCGTCTGGGCAGAGCCGTGGCAGAGACGGCGGCGACGAATGGCGGCGGTGGTCGGTGATGGCCGGCACTAGCGGCCAAGCTCGGGTGTCAGCAAGGTTCAGTGGTGACGCGGTGATCCAGGAGAGGATCAGGACGAGAGGGGAAGGCAGTAGGGTGGCGGCAGTAGCTCGGTGCCGACAAGTGCAGCGCGGGCGCTCTGGCCACGCCCAGTGCACGCACCCAGGTCGTTCGACGAAATGCCAGGGGGTTCCAGAGGGGTCGGATGAGTTTGAAACTGGGTCAGGTGGTTTCCACTGGTCTGGTGAAGCTGCTAGACATGCTGATGTGGCCATATGGCCTAGTATGCAATACAAGTTAAAAGGATGCAATATATCTGCTATGCCCATAAGGTGTTCGACAGAATGATAGAGCTAGCTAGGCAAATTTGTTGGAGGTGAAACTTGGTAGGCTAGTGTCTCTTTAGATGATAGATAAGGTGGTATGATTGGATGATCCAGAGAAGAAACTTGATAGTGGAAGTTTTGAAGAAATTCAGTTCTGGACCAAATATTGAGAGAACTGTTTAGTGAACTTAAAAGATGCAATTGTAACTGATCTTCTGGAGTTAAGTGTTTGGTTGGAAGGACTATAAGTGGGAAAAATTTGGGAATTGTTTGGGCAAGGAAAATTGGGGTTGTAGTTATAACCTAGAAACTGGACAGAATTGAAAAGAGGGAGTTACATTCAAAATTTTCAAAACACCAAGTTAGGTTTTTGCATACAAGTGATATATAGGCATCACATGACCTCCCATAATTTTTGTGGAATTTTTAGAAAATTATTTAAAATAGTTGTAGTGTAACAGAAGCATTTAAAGTATTGAAAATGCTCTTAAGAGAAATATTTTGGGGCAAATGTTATTATGAAAATAATTCTGACAGTTATTAAAGTAATAATGAAATGGTTTTGGAAAACTACTAAAGCCACAATATTATTTCCAAATAGTTTTCTATATGGAGAGAATTTTTTTGAAAGACAGAAGCAGAAAAGGCTCTAGAATTATGAAAGAACCTATTATAATTTCAAAATTTTATTTCTGGCCAAATTTTACTTAATAATAATGTGGTTAAATTTTTGGGGTGTTACAGAAACTTCCCAGCAGAATGGGTTGGCTGAAAGGAAGAACAGACATCTCTTAGAAATCACCCGGTGTATCATGTTAGCTATGAATGTTCCTAAATATTTGTGGGCTGAAGCTATGATGACAGCGGCTTATTTGATGAATAGAATGCCATCCCGGGTGCTCAATAACAAGACACCGATTGAGTGTCTAAATGGTGAAACTACATATGTTGTGCCACCAAAGTATTTGGATGTGTATGTTTTGTGAGGGATCATAGACCATCGGTTGGGAAGCTAGATCCTAGAGCAGTGAAATGTATATTCGTGGGATACTCTGGAAAACAGAAAGGTTATACATGTTGGTGCCCATCGGAAAAACGAATGTTTGTAAGCATGGACGTAGTGTTCAGGGAACATGACTCATTCTATGGAGAACCTGTAGATTTGACTGATGTTTTCCCAGATTTATATATTAATGATGTTTCAGATGTGGACAGCAAGACAGGGGGAGAGGAAGGAATGGAAAGTTACCCTACTACATCGAATGAAATGGTGGTTGGAGTAATACCACATGAAGAAAGTCATGAAGATAGGGATGTGGGTTCTATAGAAGCAGAACAAGATACATTAGATGAAGCAACACGGTGGCCAAAGCCAAATGAAGAACAAGAAGTTTAGGTGTATAGAAGAAGACACCAAACCGAGAGGGATCGGTGGCCAAAGCCAAATGAAGAACAAGAAGTTTGGGTGTATAGAAGAAGACACCAAACCGAGAGGGATCAAGTGCAGGGGGAGGAGAACAATCCATTGGGACAGAATCTTGAAGTTCAAGGTCAGTCAGACGCACATGATTTAAATTCGAGACCTTCTGAAAGTGATGGTACACTCTCCTCTCCACACGATGACTTAGATATTCCTATAGCATTCAGAAAGCAGCCTCGCACTATTGCCAGAATGTTGCCTTCGAAATTATCCTCCTATGATATCTCTAATTATGTGTCATATATATCTGTTGGCCGCCAGTACAAGTCTTTTTTAGTATCCTTGAAATCTGCTGCACGTATACCATGTGATTGGCAGGAAGCTAAACGAGATCCAAGGTGGAGACAAGCAATGCTTGAGGAAATGGCTGCCCTTGATAAAAACAATACTTGGATACTTACAACTCTTCCTGCAAATAAGAGAGCTGTTGGCTGTAAATGGGTGTTCACTGTTAAGCAGAATTCAGAAGGTAAAGTAGAGAGATATAAAGCCAGATTAGTGGCGAAAGGTTACAGTCAAACCTATGGGATAGATTATGATGAAACTTTCGCACCGGTGGCAAAAATGAATACTGTTGGAACTCTTATTTCCATTGCAGCCAATCATAAGTGGAAACTGTTTCAAATGGACGTTAAGAATGCATTTCTCCATGGGGACTTGCTTGAAGAAGTCTATATGGAGATTCCTCCAGGTTTTAGTAGTCAGGAAACTGAAGGAAAAGTTTGTAGGCTAAAGAAATCCCTTTATGGACTTAAGCAATCACCAAGGGCATGGTTTGGGAGATTTAGAAAGGAATTGTGTTTACTGGGGTACCAACAAAGTAATGCTGATCATACACTCTTTTTTAAGTGTTACAATTGTTTGACACGAGAAAAATCTACACGTGTCCTCCGTGAGAAGGGAAGAGAAGGAGTTTGATTTCTCTCATGTGCCGGGAAAAAGATGATGCGGGCGTGCCAGTGTACCGAAGTACACAAAGAAAACAAAGAGATGGGAACAGTATTTTATTAATCTCAAGGATAACAAATACAATTCCCGATATGCGCTCCGTGGCCTACTAGCGCGGCCAGCCTGACTAGCGATGTGCGGTCTCCTAGTTCCCGGGGCCTCGGAAGGCTCCCGGTTAATTACTCCCGCGGGTTGCTCCGCGAGAAACCTCCGATTAAGCCGTGTGGTCGTCTTCGTCGTCTTCGCTTCACATTCTCCATGCATGATGATGATGGTGTGTATGTGTGTGGTGTGGGCGGCGGCTAAACCCGTGTCCTCGTCGGTACACGTGCCGCTCAAAACATGACTTTTTGCTACCCACATTCGCCCTCGCCATCGCGCCTCATCGGTCTTGATAGCGTTGATGTTGGTGTTGGAGTAGCATGGGTCCTGCTTGGCTCGGATTTCTTGACGACTGGTAGCGGCTGCGTCGGGGTATGCAAGGGGTTCGCCTTGCGGGAGTATTGATTGTGGAGACCGGCGTCGGTGTAAAACCAACACACACTCGCATCGGCATAGCCGGTGTGGGTGGCATCTCGTCTCGGCTAGACGCCGAGTTTACGGCGGTCCGCCAAGACAAGGGCACCGCCTCACGAGACCGTGAATGGGTGACGTCATGGAGGGGCGTGGTTGATGCCCCGTCTCAGCTAGACGCCGTATTCGGTGGTCTGCTAAGACAAGGATCGCGCCGCCTGTACACCATGAAGGGTGCACCTTGTCTCGACCGGACGCCGTATTCGGTGGTCCGTCAAGACAAGAGAAACACATCATGATGCCGAATAAAGGAGTCATTATAGAGGGGCGTGGTTGACACCCCGTCTCAGCTAGACGCCGTATTCGGTGGTCTGCTAAGACAAGGATCACACTGCCTGTACGCCATGAAGGGTGCACCTTGCCTCGACTGGACGCCGTATTCGGTGGTCCGTCAAGACAAAGGAAACACATCGTGATCGTGATGCTGAAGAAGGGGGACATCATGGAGGGACATCATTGATGCCTCGTCTCAGCTAGACGTCGTATTCGGTGGTCTGCTAAGACAAGGATCACAACACCTGACGCCATGACCTGTACGCCATGAAGAGTGCACCTTGTCTCGACTGGACGCCGTATTCGGTGGTCCGTCGAGACAAAGGGAACACATCGCGATGCCGAAGAAAGGTGTCGCCGTGGAGGGGCGTGGTTGATGCCTTGTCTCAGCTAGACGCCGTATTCGGTGGTCTGCTAAGACAAGGATCACACTGCCTGACGCCGTGACCTGTACGCCATGAAGGGTGCACCTTGTCTCGACTGGACGCCGTATTCGGTGGTCCGTCAAGACAAAGGAAACACATCCCAATGCCGAAGAAAGTTGTCGTCGTGGAAGGGCGTGGTTGATGCCTCGTCTCAGCTAGACGCCGTATTCGGTGGTCTGCTAAGACAAGGATCACACTGCCTGACGCCGTGACCTGTACACCACGGACATGTAGGCCGCCATAGTAGAGCACCGGTGGAGGCATGAAGGAGCGGAGTAGATGCCTTGTCTCAGCTAGACGCCGTATTCGGTGGTCTGCCGAGACAAAGATCATGCCGCCCGTACGCCTAGGCCGCCATGGTCGAGCACCGGAGCTAGTGGCTGGACTGCATCGGCGTAGTCTTCAGGTTCAATGAAGTCGTCTCCGGCGGCGACGGTGGGATCACACGAACGTTGTCTCCGATGACAACTCCGTGTAGTGTATGCATGCTGGATGTGAGAGAGAGACAAAAGAATTAGCCGATCGTCTCACCTGCCGGAAACACGAGCTTGGATGGAAGTCGATTCCCTTCTGTGCCTTGATGCCTCCGGCCGGATGCGTTTGTACGCCTCGAGAGAGATGCAATCCTCTCCTTCTCCTCGTGCGTTAGTTCTTCTCTCGCTGGGTGTCCTGCGTAATGTCCGGCGGCGTTGCTAGCTGCTACGTGAGTTGTCTCTTGGCCGAGACGTGGTGGCTCCTGTATTTATAGGACGGGAGGGCTGGGCGCTGTACGCAGCCGCCGCTGATTCCTTCCTTCTATTCTTCTTCTTGATGTCCAAGTCTGCACAATGAAAAGGAAACAAACCAATACATACCTTGTTGCTTCCAGCGTGCCTTTCAACAGAAATCAACGAGGTCGGTTGAGTCTTTGGTTTTCTATCTTGGTAGCTTGCCAATTATACGAGCACACATCCGGCTGCTCCCGTGCATGTAATTAACTTGCACCGGGTATTCGGATACGTATGTGTGCCCTTGCCGACCGGCCGTAGATACTCAAATACATACATATATGATGTATACATACGAACGGGTATTCGGGTATGTACGAGCTTGGCGGCCGGTCGGGACACCCGAATACGTATACGTACAAAGCTAGACTACTACATCTAGCCTACGTGCATGTGGCCAGGACGTGCGCATGCACACGTATTTCTTGCACCAACATTTCATGCACGTGCATGTGCAAGAACGTGGTCAGCTTGCCATGCATGCTTGTGCCATGCTAAATGAATTTTGCCTTTGTATATATAGCCTGCATCAAAAACTCATTAAAAAAATATATTCTTTTATGCAACAGTGGACAAAAACTCGTCGAACAACAATGGCAAGATTGTTATCCTTATTGTCTACGTTGATGACATCGTAATAACAGGTAATGATGATGAAGGAATATCTAAATTGAAGAAAATGTTATCTAGATCATTTGAAGTGAAAGATCTGGGGTTTCTCCACTACTTCCTGGGAATCGAGGTTGTCTACGGTGCTCAAGGTATTTATCTCTCACAGAGGAAATATGTTCTTGATTTGCTTGCTGAAACCGGGATGCTTGACTGTAGACCGGCTAGTACACCAATTGAACAAATCATCATATTACAGCTGACTCTGGGGATCCCATAGATAAAGGCCAATATCAGAGATTAGTAGGGCGATTAATTTACCTTTCTCATACAAGGCCAGACATTGCATATGCAGTGAGCATTGTGAGTAGATATATGCATGATCCCCGGTCCCACCACTTGAATGCTGTACACAGAATTCTGCGGTACCTTAAAAGCTGTCCTGGGAAAGGAATTCTATTCTCAAATCATGGACATCTGAGAATTGAGGGCTATACCAATGCTGATTGGGCTGGCTGCTTAGACGATAGAAGGTCAACATCAGGTTACTGCATGTTTGTTGGAGGTAATCTTGTGAGTTGGAGGAGTAAGAAGCAGAGTGTGGTTGCACGGTCCACTGCAGAAGCAGAGTTTAGGTCAATGGCGTCAGGCTTGTGTGAGACAATGTGGCTGAGAATCTTGTTGAGTGAACTTGGGTTGTATGATAGTGCTCCTCTTCAACTGTATTGTGACAATCAGGCTACAATTAATCTAGTGAATAACCCAGTCCATCATGATAGAACGAAGCACATTGAGATAGATAGACATTTCATTCGAGAGAAGTTAGAGCAGGGAGCACTTCATATTGGCTTTGTGAAATCAGTAGATCAACTTGCTGATGTCTTAACCAAAGGAGTTAATGTTGTATTATTTGAGAAACTATGTAGCAAGATGGGGCTAATAGACATATTTGCCCCATCTTGAGGGGGAGTGTTGTTAGGCCTTTGATGGAGGGTATAGTTTAGATATTGGAGTGACAAGAGGGTGTTACTTGTAAGAGTGTGCTGCTGTAAAATATCTGTACTGAGAGAGGAAAGAATGAACTTCCAGAGAAATCTTCAGTCCATGCCTCTCGCCAGTTACTGTAGCTCAGGCGACTGTCCAGCGATTTCAACAGCTTGCACTCCAGAGGAGCTAACAACATTTACTTTTGCTGAATCTGCTCTGGTTACGTTGTGTTGCCTCAACCATGCTGACAGTCTCCATGAATCCCAAACTCTGCAGCTTATTAGATCAGTGGAGAGTAATGACAAGATGATGGAGAATGTCCTCCGTTTGTTCTTGGCTTCTGGTGTTTCAGAGGCAATTGCGGGATCTTGTAGCCAAGAGGCTTCGTCCATCATAGCTTCCAGCCTTGTGGTTTATCTGCATTTTTGGGAACTAGTGGCATCGTTCATCATTGGTGCTTCACCACAGGTCAGAGGGTCTGCACTGGAGTCCATGAAACTGTGAGGACTAAGCAAGGATTCAGTGAGTGGGCTATATTCAATTCTTTTTTCCTCGGAGCCAATATCTCATCTACAGTTTGCAGCTTACTCTCTACTTCTGTCTGAGCCCCTCTGTCAAGTTTCACTAGTCAATGGAGAAAACCCTCAGGAGTCTGACATGATGGGCCAACAAAGTATTGAGTCGATGCCAGATTCAGACAAGGCCCTATACCTGAGGGACGAACTCTCAGCCTTGATTGAGACGCCCACTTGTGAACTTGCCAAAACAGATCTGATTGCACGAGGCAGGATATAATAATTAATATACCTTGTGAGCGTGAACCGGTCGGCGTATGAGATCATTGCTACATACAAGAAGGAAGAAACAGGGATTGATCTTGTGATACGGCTTCCGAGCTGTTACCCTCTGCGGCATGTGGAGGTAGAATGCACGAGAAGCCTGGGCATCAGCGAGGTCAAGTGTAGGAAATGGCTGCTGTCTCTGACGTTGTTCGTGCGCAACCAAAACGGCGCTGTTGCGGAGGCGATCCGGACTTGGAAGCGCAACTTTGACAAGGAGTTTGAGGAGTGCCCCATCTGCTACAGCATCCTGCAAGCAACCACGGGCTGGTGTGCAAGACGTGCAGGCACAAGTTCCACGGCTCCTGCCTCTACAAGTGGTTCTCCACCTCCAACAAGTCCACCTGCCCGCTATGCCAGACCCCCTTTTAATTCTATAGTTAGTTAGAATCCATGCATGCATGTTTAATTCTTGCTTGTAGCTTACATGGTTCATCTTGTGTTGATGCTTGTTGTATACGTCAAGTTTGTTTCTTGTTAGCTACAAAAGGGGATGACAGCTTCAACTTTTGTGTGAGAAAGAAATTTTGGAACGCACATCACAGTTCATCTCCCTCTAGCTAGCTAGCTAGGTTACATTACATACATAGATACATTTTGTGCAACTCCTTTTGTAGCCTGGCTTGATGATGCATATAAAATTTCTGTCTGTCTATCTTTCTATCTATCTTTGTATGTTATGTTAGCAAACAAATTGCTTTTGCATTCATTCTTGATCATCAGATTAGTACATGTGTTTGCAATAAATAAAAATAATCAAATGGTTTCTTTCTCTACAAATGTGTCAGGAAATTGTGCTGCACTCTGTTCAGAAGAAACACTTCCCTTGCCATAGGTTGAGCAGCTTCTCTCAACAAAAATCTCAACCTGATGGTCCATCTCCATCCATAGTAGCAGACTGCTATGTCATTGTGCATCTTGCATTATATCTCTGGCCGGCCACCATCCATATCCATAGTAGCAGACTGCTATGTCATTGTATGGGAGTGGTGCATCTGACAACAAAATCTTGCATCGTACATGCATAGTGGACAACTTGGCTGTGCATTATATCTCTGGCCGGCCACCATCCATAGTAGCAGACTGCTATGTCATTGTATGGGAGTGGTGCATTATACAGGCATAGTGGACAACTTGGCTGTGATCATGGCGGAACACGTGAGTTCGATTGTTTCCAGTTAGGCAGCCGGACCACACTCGGTTTACAGTCTTGTGTTGTTTGAATTAGCATGTAACTCTCGAATCACACAAAATACACACACAAAATTTAACGCAAAAAATAATAACTTGTGACTAACATGCATGTATGACTTGGTTCCCCCGGTAAAAAAACAAGACATGCATGACTTGATGAGCGGCATGGTTTGCATGGATAGATTAACTAGATGATTCCCCGCACGTTGCTGCAGAGATTTCTTGCAATATTTTTTTGATGAAATTTAAAATAGATATGATACATTTTATTTGATTATTATATAGTTGTGAATATATACATAATATAAGTAGTATTTCCCATGCATGTTGAGAGAAATATAATTAGTGTGATTGATGAGGTGGCATGTGTGGAGAGTTGAGATGTGTGCATGTTGAGCGAGAATATAAATAACATTTCTCATGCATGTTAAGAGAAATAATTAGTGGGATGATGATGTGGCATGTGTGGTGAGGTGGCATGTGTGCATGTTGAGGGCATTGAGATAGTGGGGATCAACTATTTAGGTATATAGGATGCGAATAAGTAACTTATGAGTACATGCATGCCTTCTGATGTCACACAATTTTGATCTGAGGGTTATCAATTATTGAGGTGATGCGTAAGCACGCATGTACAAAAAAAAAATCTAGTAGCGGGGCTAGATATTTAGATATAGAAGATTTATGCATATGGACAATTAATTAAGCCGTTAACTCACAAAAAAAACCTTCATAATTTCTAGCATAGTTAACACTTGCTCTCAATAGTGAATCTAGCTAGGGTATGGTACATGTGCAGTGTTTTGGCTCCCGTATTTCAGAACAAATCAAACAGCCTATTAAAAAATTAGATTTTTTTCTATGGATACATAAGGATGTTCTTTACGTATTTGTATAGTCTCATTAAATAATACAGTGATTTTTAGTATACACAAAAAGGAATTTTTGGCTCAAATACAACTACCTGGTCACTTGAACTATTCATGAGAACATGACTTGGTCAATCTCAAGATGATGTACCGGCTCAGTCTCTCGGAGGTGTTCATAGAGGTAAGGTGTGCGTGCGTGTGTTCATAGGGGTGAGTGTATGTGCGTGTGTATGAGTGTCTGCGTCTATACTGTTTTTTTAAAAAATGACCAGTTTTTTTCCGTGCACTCGAATGTGCTGGAATACAATACAATATACGCGGGCCTCTTTGTCTCGGGGTTTACATGTGGGGAAACTCAGCAGTTCGCCCACCGCTCACCGCATCTCCTTCGGCCATGTACGTGTACTTTGGCTTGACCATGTATGTGGCTTGAGGCGTCTGAATGCTCAGGAGGTTCCAACATAATTATTTTTTTGTCTTAACAATGAAACAACCCTCCGCTGCTCTGCTCAGTGCTCACAAACCGGTAATTTTCTTTGCAACCTCGTTAATTATGCATGATTCGCATGCACATGACCGACCCTTTTAACTTTGATCTGCCCATGACATGTTTGTACTTTTCCCCCCTCTGAAACACAACACTTGACCATCTTGTAGTCGTACGGTGATGATACAATTCATTCAACCTTCAGTTGATATATTAAAATTTCAAAGCAAGCACATTTGATCATCATGTCATGGATCAGTACTCTAGATAGTAAGTTTCTTTACCGAGCGAAGCTAGCTTTCTTTAGAGTTGCTGTTTACCAGGCTATTAGTCAGAGATTTTTCAGGTTAGTGTTGACGCCTGATGATTTTGCTGATGAGTAGTATTAACTGCTTTGCCTTTCTACATGAGTAGTAATGTATGTTGATATGTTTAGACGTAAATTATTGTGTTGTAGTCTGTGAATTCATACAAATATCCAACAATGCATACACATAAATGGATGGATGTTGCTGAAAGAAAACTTGCGCTCTTTTCAGATATGTTGTTGTTCTTTCATGGAGCTAGCTAGCTAGGCTTGCCATTTTGTAACAGAATCAAAACACTTTCTCATTAATTGCTTGCTTAACCATCAGTTATCTGCTGTCTCCACGCAATGCACATAATTTGCTTGTGAGCTCAGCGTTGGCAAGATTCATGCCAAGGCAGCAGAGATCAATTTCCATTCATTACATTATTCATACACAATTTGTGATTTTAGAGTTTCATAAATCATGGGGTCCAGTCTAATGCTTTTTATACCAGCCTAGATAAAAAATTTAACAAGTAGAGTGATAAATGAAAAGGAGAGGTGGTAGGGGTGTAAATTGGTGACCCTCTAAACCCAGAGTCGATCAAAAACGATATCATTGAATCAACATGTCTTTTATTCATCATTAATTAGACTAGATTATCCTTAAATACGACCAAGTGGATTTTATTTTTCTTCTTTGGATATGTTGTTCTTCATGGAGCTAGCTAGATAGGCTTGCCATTTTGTAACACAACCAAAACACTTCCTCTTTAATTGCTTGCTTAACCATTAATTTGCTTGTCAGCTCAGCGTTGACAAGGTTCATGCCAAGGCAGCAGAGATCAATTTCCATTCATTACGTTATGTTGGTACATAATTTGTGATTTTAGAGGAACGAATTATTTACGTTTCTTATATCAATCTAGATCAAAATTTTAACAAGTAGAGTGATAAAAGGGAAAGGAGGCAGTAGTCAAGGAAACACAATTAAGGATGATGCATGCATGGGTGAGGATACGTAGTAGGGGTGTAAACCAAGAGTCGATAAAAAAACGGTATCATTGAATCAACATGTCTTTTATTCATCATTAATTAGACTAGATTATCCTTAAAATACGACCAAGTGGGTTTTATTTTTCTTCTTTGGTGATCAAGGGGCCGGGTATTATTGTACGAGTGCACTTAGGTGTTAAGGTACAAAATTGACTTATATTATGTGATGCATACAAGTATATATGAGCTTGATAATACCGCAAGAAAAGAAAGCTTAAGTACATCCATTCATCAAGTATATAAGATCATGGCATCACAGAATACAACAGCGTCCTCGCGGGGGTGGGGGTATTATTTTAGGAGTGCACAATAGGCACTTACGTACTTACACAAGAGGTAAGTATATCCCTTCAATACAACAATAATATACTAGTAGTAGGTAGTAGTGATAAGTCTAGTAGTAGCTAGTGGCAGCAGCAGCAGCAGAAGATATCATAGCATAGTAGCAACATAATCAGTTTACAGGTCGGGGTAATTGTACTTAACTAGACGAGCGAGTTCGAGACCATCAGGCATAGGAGCCACACGACAACCACTAAGCCCGTCTGTTATCTTCACCTTGCTAGTTCCACTGCCGAAAATCAAGTCAAGCAGCGCACCTGCAGCAATCCCAATGAGCGCACCAATTCCGAACCCAACGACTGATCCAATTACCGTGACAGCTGCAGAAGCGATTTCGATGTCAAGTGCTACGAATCCAGCTCTTACAGCAGCAGTAACTACCTCTCCGATAGCAAGGTCAACTACTGAAGTTAACGCATTCACTGAATCCCTAACCGCTGCCTGTAGCTTATCCTCTGCTGTGTATATGTCCCACACCATTACAGCTGCTGTAAACACCAAAACAGCAACCCCGACTTTTCCCAAAGCTTCAAATGAGTAAGTCACCACGGGTTTTCCATGTCCCGCTTCTGCAATAATATTGTCATATACCTGACGAACAAACATGATACATTGCAGTGATATTCAGTACCACTTTTACCATACAATATATAACCTACTTTTTCAAGCAACACGCCATATTAAGATTAAAATTTATCAATCATGATATCATCTTATCATAAAACCCAAACCTAAAATGATCTCATTCCACAGTTAGAAAAAGTTCAAACCGATTCTACCATTTTATGAAGAAACGACTCCTCTTTAATGTTCATTCACTATGCTCAATTCCAAGATTAAGTAAGGCCCTGTTCTTTTGGCATGAAATTATTTCAGTTTAGTTCAACCCTAAACTCCAAAGCTTGATAACTTATCTGAATCAAACTCCAAGACGATTCAAGTACCATTGGAAAGTTTTTGATATAAACTTTCCATTGATTACGATATTGCTATGCTTTACATATAGTTTAGATGGTTAAAAATGGACTTCAATTCACCAAATTCAACAACTTCAATTCCGTTTAGTTCAGTTCAACAAATTGCAGCTCTTAAGAACACGGCCTAAATCATTTCTATATCTTGACTCTCGTGAGTTGTAACATAATTTTTTTATGTCCAACTTCTTTCCTTTTAAAACCTTTTGTTCACACTACAGTACCACAAATCTTTTATATATATAAATTGGAATAATATTATAATATTTAAACACTGAGACAAAAATCTGTAATATGATACCTTAAACACTATTAATTAAGCAATTAATTTATGATAAGCCCATAAAGGGCAAGCTTTAGATAGTAAGTTAGTTCATACCTGTAGCTTTTGGATATCATCCAAGTTTTTAAAAGGCCCCCTAAAACCAAGCTTTGCCATATTACTGCAAGTACAGTGGGAAAACAATTGTTGTTACATGTAATACTGCAAAAGTACTATCGTTAAGTCTAAAGAGTAAACAAAGGTTATGTTCTCTAAGTGATTCCAAAATTTCTTCTGCTTGTTCTCAGCAACGATCGGCAATGTTAAACAAATTTTAGCAATGTTAAGCAAGTACTCCTACAACAATTTTTTTACAAATTTCAGCAAATATCAATATCTTACTATTTTCATAAACTAAAGTAAATAACCGAGTGATTGAAACCTTTTGAGATCAAATTTTATAAATTTTGGTTTCGAATTCCCATTGTGTGAAATTGAAAAATAAAAATAAAAATAAAAATAATATAAAATCATTGTACTCATTTTGAGCTCAACAGCAGCAACAGCAGCAGCAACAATAACAACAACAACAACAAATGTAGGGACATACTCTGTCACAAGATCCTCAAACTTGATTTTGTTATCCTTGAGCCATTTTGAGAATTGATTTGGTATAAAATGTTGAAACTTTTCGGCATTCTCAAGCGCGGCTTTCTTATACATGCCGGCCTCAAGAGCAAGGCGCTGAGCTTCCTTCTGTTGGGTGGCTGGATCGAGCCACTTTAGCTGGTTGATGAGATCATCACTGTGGGTCTTGAGCTTGTCAAGGTAGGTGAGACGGGTGTTGTAACTACGGATGAATTTGAGGGATGTTCCGATGGACTTGGTGCAGTACTCATAGACATCCTTAGCAATATCTTGCTTGGTGGCGTCCTTGTCGGCCTCGGCCTGCGTAATCAGTTCCTGTGCACTGTCAAGGATGTGGTACACCTTATCGCAGGCGTCTTTGGCGTCATTGAGATAGCCTTGTTGCTCTGCATATGACTTGAACTTGAGCTCTTGAAGCTTCTGCACTTCTTGTCGATGGATCAAATCGGCTAGCTTATGCAGCTGCCCTGGACTTAAATCAACTAGGTCACGAGGCATGATGGAAGCCTGAAAATATATATATATATATAGTTCTAGTTAGTCATATGCACTTACGACATATAACATATCGAAAGTTTTTGGGTTTCATCTAACTTCAATTTGAGCGGAACTTGCTCTCATATTAATTAATGCCTAATTAAGATTGTCATATTCGAAACTCATAACTATACGAAAAGAACACCTCTCTGGATCCTCGAATTGAAAAAGTAAAGAACCATTTGTATTATGTGGAACCAAGATACTACCCCCTCTGTTTTTGTTTTTGTATACAAGGCCACTTCATATTTTTATGTCCATTAATTTTACCATAAAAATGGATTCGATTACACCCACTAGTCGAGATGAGATCTGTCCATCCATCATCTGGGATGGCCAGGGGAAAAGCAAAGAAAATAGTAGACCATCTGGGATGGGGATGGGGTAGGGGGAAAAGAAAATACCACTACTACCTTCGTCCTGGTTTACTAGTCCCCTTGTATTTTGAATCATATTTTGACCATGATTTTAATTAATAAAATATAAATTATACGTAGCAAAAATAATATCATTGGAAACTACATTCAAATACAAATCCAAAAATATAATTTTTGGTGACATGTATTAACATTTTGTTGGTCGAATATGTGGTCAAACTTTGACACAACCAGTAAACCCATAGGGAGGTAGTACTACTTAGGAGAGGAATAACAATCAATCAATAAAGAAATAATATCGTCACAGTACGTCAGTGTGCACAATACAATACCACCACCTTAATTAAGAAGGGAAGGGTACTCCCGAGAAGGGAAAATGCATTCGAATCCAGCAAATCAAGCACACTCCCTTTTTTTGAATTTTTTTTTAAATCTCGCGCCCATGAACAGAACAAGAACATACATGAGCCCGAACGAACAAGAACAGGAACCCAATCCATTCAACGCCTCGACCAAAAAATCCCCCATAACAAACTGGACATATATGCATTGTTTCCAAAAAAAAGGACATATATATATGCAGGGGAAGGGAAGAAGCAGCCGCCTCACCTCGGGCTTCAGCTTCTCCACGGTGACGACGGCGGCCATGGATTGCTTCTTGTGTCCCGAGACTCTCTCACGCGCCTGTTTCTCTCGTCAAGAATGGTTGGTGTTTATAAAGACAGCCACAGGCAGAGGACCAACAAAGAACAATAATAATCAAGTGAGCATCTCCAACCGGACCACCAAGTCCGCCCCCATATCAGACCCAAAAACACCATCCAACCGGACCCCTCAAAGCCGACCCATATGTGGGGCGGATTTGCAGCCGCCTGGATGCGTGGGCCACATCGGATCCGACAGGCCGGACCTATCCCAAATCCATCCAATTAACGTAATCCGCCAAATTGACAACCCTCTCTCCCGCATATGTTCTCCCTTTCCCCGCGTCTACTCCGTCGCCCTCCTCCGCCCTTGCTCCGCATCCGCACCGACACCCTCGTCTCCATGGAGGATGGCTCAGCAGAGTCCATGGGGGGCCCTACCATCGTGAACGAGGTGGAGACCGTCGCCCGGAGGGAGTGGCGCGCCCGCGAGAAGGCGGAGAAGCTGTCCAAATGGAGTTCGCTGCGTCCGCTCTGGCGCCCGTGTCTGCGCCCTTCTTCATGCCCGCGAGAAGGTCCACGCCGTAGGCCACGCCCGCGGCCGACGCCGTTCCGGCTTCGCAATGGCCAGGCATCTCATATTGCTTTACACAGGAAGAGGGCGCCTCCCCGGACATGGTGTATGACTCACCGCGACTCCAATGCTCGCTGGCAACGCCGGGAATCTCCGGTGCCAAACATGCCCACCAACTGTTCGTGGAAAGTCCGGACCCAAATATGCGGAGTTTTTTCTTGCCCCATATGCATTTATCGAATCAATTTTAGGATGGTAGTTTCCTTGTGATGCATCTTTAGGGCTCATGCATGATGGATATGATAAATGACGGTCAAGAACCTCCAACTTATGAGATGGGTGATACCAATCCCTCCTCTTTATTAATGTTGGTAAATCATCAGGCACTCAAAAAAGAAGGGGCCGAAGGCAAGAGGAAATGCATACTCAACCCATGAAGAGGAGTTGTTATGTAAAGCTTAATTGTCCACAAGCATGGATCCTATTTGTGTAACTGAGCAAAAGAGCATAAAGTGTTGGGGAAAAAATCCACAAATTTAACCATGAACACAATCGCTATGTGAAGCGGCATCCAATCCATACTGTCGGAGTAGATTCCGGCAGATCCCTCGCTAGGGTATCCCGGGAAGGAGATTAGGCTGGATGGTAACAGGAGGCAAGGTTTTACCCAGGTTCGGGCCCTCGTGATAGAGGTAATATCCTACTCATGCTTGTGTATATTGCGATTGGGGTGTGTACGGAGTACATATGAATACAAAGGGATTGTATCTATGCTATTGACGAGCCCATCCCCCGGCTTATATAGCATACCGGGGGTCCTAGGGGTACATATCCTAGTCGGCTACGTTGGTTGAGACAGAGTCTTCCACGGCTCTGGTATCTTCGGCTTGTACGTCAAGTCTTTCAGAGTCTTCGTATAACGCATCATGGGCCGCCCAACGTGGCCCAGGACGGAACCGACCTAGGGATCCTCAACCCAGCCCACCAGGCTGGGAACCGACATGGTGTGGACCCCCTAGGCCGTGACACCATAAGTAGCCCCTGAACCGGCCTTCAAACTTGGGAGCACCTCGGGCGCCTCTGAGCTGCACATCATCTTCGGTCGCCGAGGTTGAAAACGGTTCAACGAAGCGTCCTCAACAACGTCTGCATGAAGCCGGCCTCCTGTTGTCGTGTTGCGCCCGAAGTGGTGCATACCACCTCGACCTTGATTTGTCGAAGGAGACAGGCGACCTGCACCGAAAAAGATTTTCCCGCTCAGTCGACCTTCCACGGGCCGAATTCCCGCACGATGTCTTCAAAAGGTCGTCCTGCCTAGCTCTAAGAGGCCATACCCGTCTCATCAAATGGTCCCATGGTTAACATGTCATGCGGAAGTGGGCTGACGGCCCACTCGATCCACGTCCCATCAATGGGAGACATGCACTTCGATTCCTGCATGGGTTTAATGGAGGTCTCCTCGATCCCCGCATGCACTAAACGGTATCATGGGGGATACGAGGGGATATGCTACCGCACGGCATGGATAGCCTGCCGCCGTCTCACATTTCCCCTCCCCTTCATAAGGGAGGAGATGGAGTGGGAGAGAGCTCCACGCCCTCAACCCTCTCGCACTCTTCTTCTTCCTTGCACCTGCGCCCTCTCGCATGAGTGCCCCAGTGCTCTCCGCTGTTCCGCCGCAGCACCGCGCTGCACACCTTCACCTCCACACCGCATCGCCATGGGCCGTACCGGACGCCGCCTGATGAAGGACGGCCAGGACATCAACACTGACAAGGGTCCCGCCGTGGCGCCAGCCAAGGAGAAGGAGGCCTCGTTGATGAAGGGTGAGTGGAAGTCCTCCACGGCATCCCATGGCCAGCTGGACCACCTCTCTGATGCCGGCTATCTTCCATCGCTGGAGATCACTTTCGCAAGTTCCCCCATCGTCGTCTCCACCGACAAGGTCGTCTGAGCCGAGACGGCGCCGAAGCCCAAAGACAAGGAATGGGTTTGCTTCATCCCCTTCCTTATTCGCGGGCTGGGGTTTCCAATCCATCCATTCTTTCCGGGTTTGCTGCATTTTTACTGTTTGCAACTCCACCATCTTCCCACAACTCGATCCCCCACATCGTGTGCTTCATCACGCTCTGTGAAGATTTCCTCTGCTGCGAGCCGCACCTCGGCTTATGGCGGAAATACTTCTGTGTCAAGCTCCAGACGAACGACACTAAGACCTGTGAGTGCGGTGGCGCTACCATTAGCAGGATATCCGACTCGTAGTACCTGCCCGGACAGTTCATTGACACGAACAAGAGATGGCAGGAGGAGTGATTTTATCTTCCCGATGTGGGGCTTGAGAACCCTCCTCATCCTAGCATCGTCACACCCTTCACCCCGGAACCTCTGGTCAGGTGCCATTCCTGGAACCCGAAGAACAACGCCGAGGAGTCTGGAGTGGTCAGGAAAATGAGTTGCAAGGTATCTGAGCTGGCCGACAAGGGCTTGATGCTGGTACATGTCATGCACGTGGCCCCCAACCGAGGAATTCTGCCGCTGCAAGCTAGGGCGCACCCGATGCGGCAGTACACCGGGGAGAACGACCCTACCCGGGGCATCCCGGGATGTTTCTACGAGGGAAAGTCCATGCAGGAGATGCTCTCACTAATGTTCAAGGGAATGATGACGGACTTTCCCAACACCACGACTGACGCCGCTTCTCCGCCGACGTGCTAGTAGTCGAGGTGCGTATTTATTTTAGTCGTTTCAGCTGTTGCCAACTATGATAGTCCGAACTGATCTCTTTGTGTCTTGTTGCAACTAACCGCTCGTGGGTAGCCAAGATCCGCTCTCCTGCCCCGCAGCCAGAAGGCCACCAGCCAGAAGGGCTGATGTGGCTCCGGTCCGTGGACACCGCAAAATGTACGGAAGGGCATTTCTATAACCGCACTTAACGGAAAAGGGGCAAATTTGAGCACACTTCGGAATTAGGGGCAAATTTGAGTAGTGGGTTCCAATTAAGGGCACAAATGTAATTGTCCCATATTAATATTATCAGGCTCTCTGGCTTGGGACTCAATTTCTTGTTAGGCGCGACCTCTGTCGATCTACAAACCCTTGCCCCTTGCCCTTTGCTCCAGTAATTTTTCAAATCCACATGCGTACTCATCCACCGCCCTGTCGTCCCACTTCACTCAACCACCGCCGCATACCCTCCTCGCCGGCGACCGTGCTCCACCACCGACACGAACAACCCATTCGAGCCTCCTCGCCCGACCCTTCCCAACTCGGCGGCAGTAGCGACGATTTTGTGGTTGGGGTGAAGACCTGAAACCCACCCCGCCGCCACCGGGTATACACCTCGCCAGCATCCGTGCACCGCCTCCCCCCTAAAACACGCCTCTTCGCCGCCTCAAATCCGCCCATCCGAGCCTCCCCAAACGCCCTCCTCCCCCCATATTAACAGGCCCCAACAGAACACTGCCACATAGGCATACCGACCCGGACATCGTCCGCCCCCCTGAAATATCTCACCCCAGCAACACCCCAACCCCATGTCACGCCACCGCATATCCTCCCCCCTTGACCCCAACCCCAACACTCCAACATTCGTAGGGTGGGGAGGCCGCATCAACACCCAGATCTGCTGAAATCCACCTTTACATAATGTTTGTCTCACTGTATAATGTATGGGCTATGTTTTACAATCTGTCCATAGTTATCAAAGCATATATGTTTAGAGGTTCTAGATTGGTAGTATATTACATATCCCTCTTGGGGAATGTTAGCTCATAGGAGCATACGAAACAACATCACATGCTCCATCCTGTAAAGTAGTGCACTTTTCTTTTTTACTAATCTCTATCCCTTACATCGGGTTGATATTTGATATTTTCCCATTTTTATGTAGGATGGCGTACCATAATGCAGTGCACTTACATCACGGTGGCACCGTTATGACTCAATCGGGCACAACTGGTGTGGAGTTTGTGGACACGCAATGCCATGTTTTATAAGGATCCAAGTCTTGTTGAACTAGAGGATGAGGTCAGACGACGGCTTAGTGTATAAGAAAATTATGTGGTAAGGTTGGAAGTAAGGTATGACGCTGGCACAAGCATTAGGTCGTGCTGCATGATGATCCCCTGAGAGAGGTTATGTGTGGGACAATTACAGGAAAATGGTGGGCGAATCATGCATCAAGAGCCTAGCTATATATGTAGAGCTAGAGGCTGGTGATAGCGTTCATCAAATAGACCCGAATCACACACCTCAACATTGCAATCACCATAAGTCTGGAGTCGGTAGCCACAATGTACGTTGTCCAGAGATTTTTTGATACTTTCACTGGGAGCCAGCCCATGTTGAAAGATAGCACTGTGCTTACGAAGGGAAAACTAAGCTTTGAAGCACACAACCCTGGGCGTGGTGAGTTTGATCTGAACAAGGAAACAACATCGATAGAAACAGCCGAAAAACACAGCGATGGAGCTTTGCCAAAAAGGCCCGATTTGGATAGATATTCAACAGTCGCGTACAACAAAGACGAATAGGAGGACGGAGAGTAGCAAGCGATCCACATAATGGCCTCAGAGCTTCTATGGATAGAAATATCCAAGGAGGTACGTTCATAGGAGACTGTTGCCATTTCCGATGAGCTTGACAATGCAACCTTCGTTGAGCCAGACAACGAGGACATGTAGTACGATTATGAGGTTACACAGGAAGCCGATTTCAAGGTTAAAGGCCCCACCAAAGGTTACGAGTTCAACATGTTGGAAAAGATAAATTTCTACAACATATACCAAAGAGACATCAGCTCACATGAGTTTAGAGATTTAACCGGTGCAGACCTAGCAGCGTTGATGGAGGAAGAAATGTACGACACAATGCACCTGCATGTTCCTAAGCATCATACATCAGACGAAGAGAAGAGATATCCACGGTTCAAGCCTTTGATATATGCAGGGCTTGTTTTTAGCTCTATGCTGGATATGAAGATATGGATGCAGGAGTAAGCCGTGAGACACTATTGGCCTTACATCGTGCGTAAGTCCAAGCAGAAGAAGAGGTACGTGGTCGAGTTTGAGAAAAAGGAGGGCTGTCCTTGAAAGGTGCATGCAAGTGCAAAATGGATGAGCTATGGAAGATCATTAGCTGCGTAGGGCCACACGACTGTCGCACTGCTACTGTTGACGGTCGTCACCGGCAGCTTACGTCGGCCTTAATTGAGCAACGTCAGAAACACGCGATAGCGAACCAGCCAATGCAATATGTGTCACAACTGCAGCTGTATATGAACTTAATATTTGAGTCGAAGTGATTTATAGAAATGCCGAGGGCCAAACATGTCACCCAAAGGATGGCTTATAGTGACTAGCATGACTCTTACGGTGTATTGCCGAAATAGCTTCAGGCCATGAAAGCCTGGAATCCAGGAATGTTCTACAAGGTGGAGGGATACCCCTAAGGCTTCCCAAAGAAGAGTCCGGTAGGCTGGGATAGGCAATTCACCGTCTTTAGGAGGTTATTCTGGTGTTTTGACCTGTGCATCGATGCATACCAGCACCGCAAGCCAGTTCTATCTGCCGATGGCACGTTTCTTACCGGTAAAGTCCGTGGGACGCTGCTCGTGGCCATAAGTTGTGACACTGATAATCAGCTTAATTGTGAACCTTGCTTTTGCTTTGGATGAACGGGGAGACGTTATGAACTGTAACGGGTTCATGCACCTTCTACGGGTGGATGTCCTCGGGCCTAATAGGGCACCATGTGTCATATCGGACCGGCACCCGGGACTCGTGAACGCAATGGATGAGGACATAGAAGGATACCCTTAAGGTGGTGCACAAATGGTGCATGAGGCATTTCATTCAAAACTTCTATGGTGTGGTGAAAAGACTGCAGTAACACACTCAAGCTTATGTGCACTAAATTAGAGTCTGAGAGGTTCCAGGATAGGTTGTAGCACCTCTGGACAGTTGTCTCCAAAGAGGGTTTGAAATGGATTGGCAAGCGTGTTGGTCTGAAAAACAAGTGGGCTCGTGCTTACGGCACTGGATGGCTAGGTACGGGCACATGACAAGCAACATGGCAAATATATTCAATGCCGTTTTGAAGGGAATAAGGCTCCTGCCAGTGTCAGCAATCCTGGCCTTCATGTTCGACAAGTGCAACGAGGACTGGATAACACGCTGGACCGAGGTTAAACAATTGATCATTGTCGGTCACTTGGATGTTGAGCGGAACTGCAGACCACGGCGGCGACCCCCAAAGATCTCAGATAATTGAGTCACAAGAGATCAGGTCTTACGATTAGGTGATGAAGCACTATGACCGATAGCAAATGGTATACTAAGTAGAAGATGTTGGAGGTACGAACATTGCTAGTGGCCGTTTCGGCGGTAGGATCCATGTGGTGATGCTTGGTGAGAAAACCTGCACCTGTGAGAGGTCGAGGATTTACAACGAGCCTTGCTTGCGTCTCATGATGGTATGCAAGAGCGTGCACCACTGCCATTATAATTGATATCCCCTTATTAAAGAATCAAGGCCAAAAAAAACTTACATGGTTTGCGGGGTTTAAGCCGTACCTAGACCCTGCTCGGTGGCTCACATACACCGAGGAATAGTACCATCCCGACCCAGCACTGGTGATCACCAAACGGGGACGTCGCCAGTTGAATAGGTTCAAGATGGTGATGGAGAGGATGGCCCGTAAGAGGAACAGGTTCAACCCGTTCGCGTACAAGACACACACCAAGAACCGCTGCACCGCCTGTCTTCAGACTGAACACATCAATGATAATAAGTTCACGTGCAAGATGAGGTGGCCGAAAAGGCCTCAAGAGACTGAGGCCCATTTTGTTTGAGCTTTTGCTTGCGCTTTTGCTACTTTTAGCCCCCTAGAAGGAAAAGCCCAACGAAACACCTAATTTCTCGGGCTGGGCTTTGGAGAAGCAGCTCTCCAAAATGCATTGTGGCCGAAAAGCACGTCAAAACCAGCTTCCACGCGCTTCTCTGGCTTCTCACCCTCCCGCAAAAGAGTGCCATCCAACCTCGTTGTTATTACCTCCAAAATGCCATCGGTACATATACGTGGTGCCCCTTCAGAATTTTCGGCCGTCTCGCGACCCTGCACCCCTTTTCCCCTTGAGCTGCCGACAGAGAGAAAAAGGAGACTCGCTAGGATTGGGTGGCCGCCGACGGCGCCATCTCCGGCGACCCCGACAGCCGGAGCTCACATCCCCCCAGCCGGATCTCTCCCCATCCTACTCCCCGCCTTCTCCCCGGTCCGAGAGCTCGCTCACCGGCATCCTCCTCGGCCCCTTGACCAAACATTATGCGCCGCTGCGATCTGCAGCTAGGACAATGACGAGATCCTTTGCTGCCTCGGGCCATCCTCAACCACTGCTCCGGATATGCTCACCTCCCTTCCTCCTCGCCTCGTCCCCGCTCCCCTGCCTCCTCCCTGCCACCCCTGTTTGAGCGCCGCTGTCGGTCGCATCCGATGCTGCCTCTGTGACCCCCGCCGCCAGCCGCCGCCCCCAGCCGGAGGTCGCCCTGCTACTCCCAAATCCTCCGTCTGCCATACGCTACTATTTGCCTCTCGGCCGGCCGGAGCGTTGGGTGTCGCCTCTGTGGCCACTATATCGTATATTAGTTTGTCGATCAGTTGGTTATCAGTCAAATGGCAACAATCTATATCGTATATATTCCGTGAATTGCTCTATCTAATTCCTCATCGTACGCACCGAATAAAAACAGCGACACTTCTTTTTATGTGGTCATCAAAGAAATCCTTAAACAAAAAAAATCCACCAAAATTTATTAGTTATAATTACTTTACAGTGAAAAATAAAATTGTTTTTGGGCTAAATTAGACAATAAACATGTTATTTGAGCTAATATACAACTTAATTAAATAAAATTGTTTTTGGGCTAACATCCTCAGCTTCCAGGGGCATTATAGACTTTCAGCACCAGCTACAGTCTCACCAGCCGTCCTAAACAAGTTACCAAATAGGTTTTTTTGATCTTCTTAGCTTCTACCAGCTCCAGCCGCTTCTCGTTCAGCCGCAGCCCAAACAAATAGGGCCTGAGTTGCCGTAGCCCAAGATGTCTCCGCCCAAGCATCAGCAGCGAACGGTGGTGTGAACCACATACACACCCCTATACATATTGTCAGTAAAATAACCACGACACTGTCCACACACTGGTTAATGTGTTTGTTGCCTGGGCATTGGTGTTATCGCACCTACTAACATGGTGGTCGGCAGGCTAAGATGCGATCTAGGGGGCTTGGATATGACGGCCAACTTTGGGACTTTGTTTCCGCGAACTTGCCGCCGCGGTTTTGCATGAGCGCCGCGGTTTTGTCTGCTTGTTTGTATGCATGGTACTATGTTCGTTGGACTTGGACAGATAGATGTAAATGGCACCCATCCAAGCACGTGGATCTATTGGCTCCATGTGGCTGCTCCAATCTCTCTCTTGATTTCTCCTCCTACGCTCTCTCTCTCTTCACCTCCTACGCTCTCTCTCTCTCTTCACCTCCTCCACCCACTTGTTATCCGATCCCGTGGCCCTCCCTGTGAGAAAGAATCCTTCCACGGTTTGTATAAATACATACATGCTTGAAAACAACCCATGCATAAATTCATTCTCACAGCTAGCTAGCCATCCAAACTAAACTAGTAAGAGTATACACAAAGCAAAGAAACAAATGGCCTCAGGAGTGTTTGGTATCCCCATTTCAGTGCAGACGGTGATAGCCACCGGAGAGTATAAAGAACCCATTACCCAAGAAGATGTTGCAGACTATACCATGAAGATGATCAACGCCGGTGGTAAGGATCTTGAAGCACAACAGTTCGTCGACAACCTCAAGGGAAGGTAGGTTTATTATGTGGATCGGAGATTAATTATTTCTGCTTGTCGCGGTACAAAAATTTGGAATGAATGAATTTGTACTGCACTTAATTGAAATAAACCAAACTTTTGGCTACACTCCTAGGTACGGTAATGGAATATCTGTAAAATGCCTCATGTACAATGCCACCGGTATCACTTTGAGCTTGGTTACCTACAAGGATTGGCACGGCCATATCTACGATACACCCTACCCATCGGATATTCAGAATGGGCAATGGGGGGCATTTCTCCACGTCCACCCAAGTGGAGCTGCGGCTGGTTCAGCTGCTGCCGTTGTGTATCGTAGCAAGATCCCCTCCAGCAGCAGCTCCTGCGATTGGCTCTTCTCTTGGACCGTCCCCTACATTGGTGCCAACGGGGTAAATACTGCATGCGCTTATATCTTCAAATTTTGTATCTTAACTTTTTCCCTTCGTTCATGCTCGAAATTAATTAGTTATTAGTATGAGTTAGAATGGCTAATCTGTTAATAATACATAAATTTATATGCAATCAAAAGTAAAAGGTGAAATTTAGTTGGCAAGTGATGCATTTATAGAGCTGCAGATGATAATTATTTTAATTAAAATGCTATAAGATCGTGTTTGGTTCGTCTTGATAAGTACACCAAAAAATAAAATCAGATTCCGATATGAATTAACATGCGTGCATGCCCATTTACATTGTGAATCTTTGTTTAGGGACAAGGGAATATGTTCGTATTCGCCTCTCAATTCATTTGAACTAAACTCGTACAAATAAATAAACTAATCTGAACTACTTAGTATTTTTTTTTCAACTGAGAAAACATGGCGTATATCTCAAACTCTACTAGTGCATATTCTTATATTTCATGTATGCAGGTGTTCACCGAAATCCGCGAGCAAGGACACTACCCAAGTGTGGGAAGCTGGGATTATATCTACAATGTGAAGCTGGCAAATTCAAATCTCACCTCTACTGATAAAACCTATGGATATGTTTCCAAGACTAACATTGGTGAAGGCAGTACCATGAACGCGCGTGCAGTTTTCCAGCTTCCCTACTAGATCTCGTTGCTAGCAGCGAGTGGTTATTGTGGTCTTCAAACCCTTGTGTGGCGAGGGCGTTTGCAGGTGTCCATTTCCTTTACTGTCTTTGTGGTGCAATCTTCATCATCCGCTGGTCCGCGAATAATCAAAGGAAGATGAAAACCAAAGAGATGTACAATGTGTATGGAAAAAAGCAGAAATCAAAACATATAAGTTTTCAGAAATATTAATAATTTATATGGACAATGTTAAACGTGTATATAAAAAATATTCTTGATCTATACCTACTAATAAAGTCATTAGTGCTTCTGGCCGTCCGTTCTAAAATTACCCCTGAAGTTGCCAAAATTACCCACTATGCCACCCATAAGTGAAGAAAACGATTATATCTTTTACCGTGATAGACTCATATATCACAAGCACACAAGCACATCAGTGACTAAAGCCTCATTTTTCTACAATGGAGAACCGGGTTTGATCCCAGGTTCTACCATTTTTCTCTCCTTTTCTCTTTGAATAGCAAGCGCGCACGGCCTCCTCTCCGCACGCGTTCATGGGCCGGCCCATGCCCGGATGTGACGACCCTTTTTTTTTCGTTTTTTGCCTTTTTCTCATTTCTGTTTTTTTTCTTCTTTAAATTAATTCAGCATTTCCAAATATTCTAAATTTCAAAAACAAATTGACTTTTGAAAAAAGTGTCGACAAACCATAAAATGGTCATGATTTCAAAAAATGTTCGGATATCATAAAATGTTCGCGATTTAAAAAAGGTGTTCACATATTATAAACAAATTCATGATTTTGAAAAAAATGTTCGTGAAAAAAATGTTCATGATTTTGAAAAAAATGATTAAGTATTCACAACATATTCGTGAATATGAAAAAATAACCATAACATTTTAGAAAATGTTCACAAAAATTCAAACAGATCCGTAAATAATGAACAAAACGAACCGTCACTTACATAGAGGTTTTTAGGGGATTGTAGAGGTCATTTTATGATTTTATTTAGTCCATCGCGCGTTGGGTAAAAAAAAGGTTTCCGTGTTCTGTAAAGCACTGAGCCCCAAAAAAATTGTAAGAGGAACAATTGGTAACAGTAGCCCAAACACTATGCCAAGTGCGAAATCAGTTTTCGCTAAATATAAACTCCAAGTCTACTCTTACCAACTCATATGAAGCATCTCCCACTTTTCTTATCTGCAAGGTAGCTGCCATGGTATTTGGATAGACTTTCAGCAGCTCTAGGACAATGTGGTACTGCAAGACCGAGCCGTGCACCCAAAATGACTACATTTAGGTGTGAATTCTAAAGAAGGTCCTGATTTTCTTCACATTGCAGTATAGGTTTGAAAATTATCTATAATGCTCAAAGCAGGTCCTCTAGATGATTGTGTGGAAAATATTGTATCCTGCACATTTCTCTCGACAAACTTGAACTTCCAGTTGTACATGTTGCATATTTATGGGTTTTAGTTAAAATTATCAAATGAGTAAATCGAAGCCTTGATTCAATGATAGAATTTCCTGCTGCTATCATATAATGTTCATCTCTATTTGGTGATAGATAAGCCACATGTTTTTTTTTTGCTTTATTGGCTTGTGACAGCGTAGAGCTAGTTCACTAGGCGCTGACCGGACCCTAAGGTGGCATGAGAGAAACATGCAGGACCTGCCCTCCGTCCATAAAACAAGTCTACAAGATTACAAGTCAAAAGCGAGCGGGAGTATGAGGGATGGTGTATGGCGGGGCTCTTGGAGAGCGGCCCTCACTCGCCCTGGCGCGATCCAATGATAGGTGTGCCATGCGGTGGATGAGCTCGTTGCCTTGGAATTGACCATGTTTGGACGTGTTGTGATTAGGTGGACACCACAACGATCGACAACAAGGGCGGGAAGGAGTATAGGGGTCGATACGGGTGAGGCTCCATGTTGAATAGAGGGTGTGGGCTTGTGGGGGCTTTTGTCGTGGTTATCAGGCGGGGGCACATAACTTTTTTTTCTCTCTCCCGTTGCAATGCATGGGCATGTCTCCTATCAATAAAAAGATACTCAAGCTTCGCGTATCCGCAAAAGGAAATCTTAAATCTTTCATGTAGTTTAGACATGGCAAAAAAACATATATAGAATGGTTATCTTGATGGAGTAGAGACCGTTCACGAAATGCATCAAAAAAAAAGGAGTGTAGTAGTGTTCAAGATTGACTTCGAAAAGGCCTACTTTGATGAATATGAGTGTAGTAGTGCAACTTTGGCGTACACACACACGCGGATCACCACCACACACATGCAAATTCACACGGTGGCTACTGAAAACCAAGGTTGTGGAGCTTCACAACCGCCGAGTCATCATAGACGCCTCAATATCGATATGAATGTCACCTCCAGGAAAAAATAATATTTCGCCTTCATGAGAACATAGGTTGTGAGACCCAAGGTATAATCCTTGGCAGTCTGGGATGATACAATTAACCACCATTATAACCTTTCAACCACTGATTGATTTTTGATTCTCGACTCGGTGATCATCTTGAACCGAATGAAGAGAGGATTTAAGCAATGCCACAATTTTCGATCAAAAAAGAAGAGTACATCAATGTTGTCAGAATTTCACAAAGCAATATAAGTAGTTATTACCACACATACTGTATATGGGTGTGTTGAAAAATTATGCAAAACCGGTGGAATGAATTGCTACCAAAAAAGAAGATAGAATAAATGGAATAATAGTACCATGCATAGACTCTGTATGTATAGTGTTATTGAAGGAGCTAGCGAGGTCTAGGGACTAGAGAGGGAAGGCATGTAGTGGGTTGGCGGTGCCACCGCCACCGCGGGAGAAGGAGGCAGGCGGCGGCGCGACGACGACGACGTTGCTGTTGCCGTTGTGCCTGTTCCCGTTGCCGGCGCCGCTGTTGATGCTCATCATGGTCATGCTCATGGACGCCGAGTATCCCCCGCCGCCACCAGCCGCGGTGCTGTACGACGCCGAGATGGAGGTGGTGGAGGAAGACGAGGGCCGCCGGCGCGGCGCGGGGCCCTTCTCGGCCCAGAGCAGTTCCTGTGCCCTGACGGAGGAAGAAGAGCCCCAGGCGTGGAGCGCGCAGCAGCAGAGGCAGAGGAGCCCCGCGGCGGCGGTGGCGCCCCGGCCGGCGCGGTGGATGTAGCGGTGGCTGTACTTGCGTCCGAGGCAGTCGAGGCACTTGCGTCCCTCGGTCATGTCACCCATGCCGGCGCCCACGCAGCGGCGGCAGTAGGCGCGGCCGCAGACGAGGCAGCGGTGGCGGAAGACGTGCACGTAGCGGCTGCACGCCGCGCAGAGGTTGGAGTGCGGGATGCCCGCGCGGCGCATCTGCCGGCCGCCGGCGCTTCTGCTGGCGTGGGCGGGAGGCGGGCGCAGCTGCTGCTGCTGTCCTGCTGTGCTGCTTCTGGTGGCGCGGGAGGAGCGGCCGGCCGTGGGAGGGGACGGGGAAGGGGAGAGCTGGAAGGCTGCCGCGGTGTCCTGCTGCCGCTGGGCGGCGTCGTCGTCGGAAGAGGAGGCGGATGACTGGATCTTGTAGGTGAAGATGTTGGTGGAGGTCCTGCTGAGGAGCGCCTTGTTGCTGCGCTCGGTCTCGTCCTCGTCCGGCTGCTCGTGGATGGGGGCCAAGGTTGGTGCTGGCGATACGGAGGCGGTGGGCGGGGGCGGGGCGACGACGAAGTCTCGGAAGGTGAGGTCGACGGAGCCGTCGGGGACGCCGAGGTAGAGGTCCTCCAGCTCCTGCTGCGCCATGCGCACCGCCTTCTTCTTGTTCTTCTCGTCGGCCATTATCCCTATTTATTTGTTTGGATTTTCCCTGCTTGGTTGCTTCTTGCTTGCTTTGGGAGTGGTGGAGAGGTCGGTCGGTCGGTGTGATAGGTAGGTAATGTGGGGGTATATATATGCAGCAGGCTCGGCTGGGGTGGGGCTGGAGATACGAAGCGTACGTGCGTGCGTATCCGTTCCATTCCAGCTAGGTAGGTAGGGTAGCTGTGTTTGTGTCCGGCCGGCCGGCCTTGAGTGCCAATTCCGAGGCGAGGTGATGGCCGCGGCCGGCCGTGCAGGTTGCAGCAGCTAGCTAATAGACAGACGCTGTAAGCTGTCTCTGTCTAAGAAACTCATCGCCAGACATGGATGGGGAGCGATTCCATCCATGGCATGGCTAGCTGGTTTGGTTTGGTTTGGTTTGGTTGGGTTTGCTTGCTTGTTCCATCGATGAATCTTATGCCGGCCATCCGCGAGCGTATACTTTCTGCATCTTGCCAACACGTAGTACCATTATACGTATTATTATATTACTAGCTGGAGTAGATGATTGATTGAAACAAAACATCTTCTGCATCCAATATTAATTCTTCTACTCTACTTGTTATTACATGCATGCATGTGTGAAACAAAAACATAGTAATAGATAGATACATACATGGATGAATTCGACATGCATGCATGTCATCATGTATGAAGGAGACATGGCTAAATTTATCCTACCTACTCTAGTACTCCCTCCGTAAATTAATATAAGAACGTTTAGATCACTATTTTAGTAATCTAAACGAAACGCTCTTATATTAAATTAATATAATAGCGTTTAGATCACTATTTTAGTAATTTAAACGAAACGCTCTTATATTAGTTTACAGAGGGAGTACATAGCAGCAAGACTTGTAGTCATGCATGACATACTAGAGGGACCACGTAGCAGCAAAATTTACTAGTAGCAAACTAATTAAATATAGATGCATTTCTTTAATTTCAAAACAAAACCAACATCTCTTACAATCCCTGCCCACCACAAAACCAGTCGCCATGTTTGAGAGGGAGTCATCCAACCCCTCGACCATCTTGTTGGGTACAAGCGGTTGCATTGAGAGCATCAAGGCTCCTCGTGCCCATCATCCTCAACTTCAAGGGAGCAAACTACACTAAGTGGCACACCATTTTTGTTGTTGCTACATATCATCAAGTATGCCCTCACTAACCCCTGCTACGTGGTACCTCCACCCACCGACGAGGAACAAAGGAGTGGCTTTGTCTCAACTTCATTATGCTCCAATAGATCTATGGATCCATCACCACCAAAATAGACCTGGTTATGAAGGAGAACACTACCACTGAAGATGTTTGGATGCACATGGAGAAGCACTTCCACGATAACCAAAAGGCATGGGCGATGTAACTTGGCAAGAAATTCTATAACATTGTGCTTGGGGATCGGTCTCTATCTCAGAATACAGTTCCACCAGCAGAATACCGTTGATGAGCCGTTGATGATGTCACTGCCCCCATCACCGATAGAGAACCATGTGTTTGACATCCTCAAGGGATTGAACACAAACCTCGACAAAGTAGCCACCCTATTATGCCTCTATTAAGTACCCTTCCCCTAGCTTCCCCAACTTTGGTAGTGTGCTCCCTCTTGATGGACACAGTATAGGCATCCGGTGGTGGTTGGCCGAACACCGTATGGGTGGCACGTGCCTCAGTGATGGTGGGCAAGGTGTATTCAATAATCCTAATGCTACGACAACACCAGAGGTTACAAAAACCCTAGGAAAAGAAACAACAAGAAGAGCAGCAGGCATGACGCTGCTAGCCAGTCATGACCAACAGTGTACAAACCGGAGCCATCCACACATTGCCCATGTAGCCAACGGTGGTGGCATCCTTGGACCATGTCACGACACTCCAAGTCAACTGGTGTACATGGCAACTTTCTTGCCCCTCCTTTTTTTTGACATGTCATTGTTGATGATCAGTGCTTCCTAGCTTAATTTATTTTGTAAGTGTACCTAAAGTCATTTGTGTCATCGACTATGGCAGAGAAATAATGGCGGGCAGAGTAGATGAGCTACTTGTGGTGGCCTGGAAAGGGTGGGGGATCCAAGTGATGGTACTCCTAAGCTTCACAGTGCAGGTCACACTCCTCCTCTTGGCCGGTATTCGTCGGCACAAAGACTCCATCATGTTAAAGTTCATCATTTGGTCATCATACATGCTGGCAGACACGACGGCGTTATACGCCCTGGGACACATGTCCCTACTGTGTAGGTCGCCCGAGCACCAGCTCGCGGCGCTTTGGGCACCGTTGTTGCTGGTGCACCTTGGTGGTCAGGACAACATCACCGCCTATGCCATCGAGGACAACCGGCTGTGGCTGCGTCACTTACAGACTTTTGGACTGCAGGTCCTTGCAACTGCCTATGTGTTGTATGTGTCTTCCATCCTGGGCAGCCGGACCTGGCTCCGTCCGGCTGCCATCCTTATGTTTGTGGCTGGGGTTCTCAAGTATGGGGAAAGAGTATGGGCGCTCATGTGCGCAAGCAATTCTGCCTGTAGTAGCCTATCCGCCATGAGCTACAAGGATTTCCGCACCGGGCAGCACCAACAGTTGGCGCCGGAGGGACACGACGAGCAACATCAGCAGTTGGCTCCGGAGGGACACGGCGAGCAACATCAGCAGTTGGCGTCGGAAGGAGACCATCAGGGAAACCAGAAAGACCTACTATTTATAGCTTACACACTGTTGGACGTTACCAAACAAATGTTCGAGGGCCCGACACGTTATGTGAAAATCAACATGGATTACAGTTTTGAAGGGTCGAAGATGCTGGAGGTGGTTGGAATGCAGCTGTCGATGATGTACGACCTCTTGTACACCAAGGCTGCGGTGGTCCACACTTGGTACGGCAGGTGCATCCGTATTATCACGCTGCCGGCCACAGTCGCTGCATTGTTGATGTTCCATAGATCAAGTGACAAAGATGTTCACCGAAGAGTAGATGTGGTTGTCACTTATGTTTTGCTTGGTGGTGCAGTCGTTCTCGAGACCACATCAGTGTTGCGGGCCATGTTCTCCAGATGGACATATGTGTTCCTATTAGAAAAGAAATGTGTATGGCTTTCCCGTTTCATTCCACATAGAATACGTACAAGTGACTTTCGGGGCTATATGGGGCAACACAACTTGTTTTGGCTGTGCTATCAGAGTAGGAATAATACAAGCAGCAAAATTGCAAGATGGATGGGACGGGAGGACTGGTGGGACTCCATGTTTTACTCTGCGTCCACCCCCGTCCCGCGACTTATCATTGAGCGGGTGGTGAAACTAGTGTCGACATCCGAGACAAGCCAGTTTGACATCACCAAATCACGGGGCCAGTTTGACATCACGAACTCACGGGGCCGGAACGCCCTAAGGAGACATGAATTCTTGGACATTGAATGGAGCGTGGAGTTGGACCTCGATGAGAGCATCCTCGTGTGGCACATCGCCACTGATATCTTCCTCAGGTGGTGCGAGCAGCAACGTGAAGTATGGCAGAACCAGAACCAGAAGCTGATTGATCTTCACCTGGCAACTGATGATCTGTCCGATTACATGTTGTTCCTGCTTGCCGCACGCCCCAACATGCTGCCTTATCCTGTTAGTCGACAAAGGTATGTCCAGCTGTGCTATGATGTGATCACTTACTTGAAGTACACCAGGGATAGGGATCTGATCTGGGTCATCAGGGACCATGGGCGTAAGCTGTGTGATGGATCGCGGGGTACAATTTATCCCCCAGGAGTCGATGTCAATCTTACATTGGACAGAGGATCTCTGCTTGCCGTAAGGCTGATCAGCAAATATGAAGGTGATAGAGAGCCGTTATCTGCTGTGCTGGAGGTGATCTTTGAGGTGTGGGTGGAGATGCTGTGCTACACGGCCTACTGGTGCAACGAGAACTCTCATGCGAAACACCTGAGCAGTGGTGGTGAGATCATGACCATCATTTCCCTTCTGATGCTATACAGGTCAAGTGGTCTTATTAACAAAGAGAAAAGGTCCCAGCTTGCACCGGACACCCGTGCGACTGACGCTTCTCCTAGAGGGGCCACAAACGACAATGTTTAATTATACGTACCGATCGATGTGAGTATTCTATTCTCTTTTGTTAATTTATCTGAGAAACAATACCTAGCTTGATCAGGCAGGCATTCTCCGCATTTATACTGACGATCGATGTGCTCATGCATGTGTCAACTAACAGGCACACATCGCCGAATTGGGGCCAGTGCACGTACTTCTCTATTAAAGCACGTGTCAATCGTTTGCTTGTTGTGTTTGTTAGTTCAAGCAAGTCTTCCGCGAGGACCTGCATCGAAGAGGTCGTTAATTCTATTTTGTACTACCAGGTTTCATCCGGCGCTAGCTCCATTGAGTTCTGCATTTTCTCAAGCTATAACAACTATTATTTGTACTCGATTTCATATAAGACCTATATATTCAGGAATCATATATTGTCATCAGATATCTTTCTACCCGATTCGTGCTGCTAGCATTTTGTTATTCACACTCCTCCGATTATTTTTCAGCTGAACGAGTATGCTTCGTGATAAGTATGCTTCGTGATAAGTATGCTTTGTGATTTTATGAGAAGTTGTAATTTTCAGCTGAACGAGTTGCCCATGATTCCACATCTGCACTTAATCTTACTTTTACTTGTCCGGATGATGAGATCCTCTCGCCGCTCAAATTATGGTCTCCCCAGCAGCAATAAAATCCATATCATGACATATGAATCTGACTTTTGTTGTGTGCCTGATGCGCTGTGAGGATTAAACTAGTGCTCATATGGGACACGAATTAACTCAAAATTTTGTTTACAGTCGATCTATTTTCTTTACTTGCTGGTGGAGTCAGATCCAAATGTCTACATTCTGCGTAATAGAATTCAGCTTAATCGTCCCATCCGTGCCGCCCACTGAGATTGTGATTTGTCATGGTCTTAGTGCACCAGTGAGATTCACCGCACTGCTTGTGATAGTTTTTCTGTTTACCTGTAAAAAGTTAACGCTTCGAACTGATATCTCGCAAACATGTCTTCCATATCTATACCTAATATTAAAGGGAGGATTGTTTCTCCATTTTTTTTGGTCCTCTGGTCCGTTTCGTACGTCGTGGCCACGCTGGGCATGACCATCGTCCGTCCGACCAGGGCTTTGTTGGCCCACGTTGGGCCTCTTCATAGGCTTGCACACCAACACACAATACCGCATTTTTCCTACCATCCATGTAAGATGATGCACAGGAACTATCCATACTTCAAAAAAAAAAAATCGAGGCACACCACTAGAACGTTTGTTGTACAGGAATTGGACACATGAGTGTCCTACGCGCAGAGGTTCCGTTCACTCACATATACCCTGTCCTAAGCTGCCACCTTACATGGTCACCGGACGCCATCATCATCCCCTACACACAAGAGATTTGTTGCCCAAACCCTCGCGCCACCGGGACCGCATCGACGAGAAGAATCCATTCAGACCAAAAAGAGCTCGAATGCTCTCTCCCCGTCATGTGAACTGAATGTCGATTGTTGACATTAGCTTGTTCAACTAATTTATGTTCTGCTACCTCCTTTTCCATCGTCCATTGGCCACTAGCTTGCACGTTGACTAATGAGCATGTGTTGCTGATTGTACACTAGCGCCTCTTTTATCTTACCAGGTTATTCAAAAAAGAAAAAAAAAACAGATTCTTTGTTGAAGCTACCATCTATGAGATTTTTTTGATATAGCTATCATGTTTTAGAAAATATAATTATCATGTTCTTCGATGTAGTCCCTTGCCAGATTGCTTTTTGATACACTTGTCAAAATTTATGAGAGCAATTAACAGGTACGAATGCATGCCCAGTATATAAACAAATAATACAAATAATTAGGTTGTCAATTGATTCATCATTTATGTCATCATGGAACTTATCCTCAACCCAGCAAACCTGCTTAATGACAATCGATTTTTACATCGCAGCGGAGCACATTATTTTTCTCTCCCGTTGCAATGCATAGGCATATGTGCTAGTATCTATACCTACTAGTAAAGGGAGGAAGGTTTCTTCCTCCCAAATTTTCGTCCGTTTTCGTACGTCAAAACTTCTTTTTCGTCCTCCCTCCAACGTTTTGTATGTCGTCCAATCGTTCCGTTCGTTTGGTCAAAATCAAATCTGATCGAACGAAGCGACCTGGAGCTTGTTGGGCTTTATCCTCCATCTGGGCACGGCCCAATTAAACCAATTTATCGCTTGATGCAGCCCGTCCAACCTCTCTTAGATATTTCTAATATTACCCGTGTCTAGGTTGAAAACTATTAGAGTCCATGTCATTTTAGACTTTTGTGTATGCATGTTTCTGTGTATATATATACATAGAGCACTATCACGTTTCTCATACCAGACCATGAGATCGTGAAAAGAATTTGCAAAAAAAAAAAGATAATGAAAAGAAACACAACGCTCTATATGCAGAGGGATCGATGTCGTAGCCGGCGCCGTTCTCAACTGCGGTGGCCCTCCTCTGTCCGGTTTCACCCTTTGTGTTGGCTCCGTCTCTCATCCAACCCCCCGTTCGTGCAGTGTCAGCGCCTGCGAGTCCGTGGAACGCGTCTTCCGTCACCTTGTAGAGCTCCGCTAGCACCCACGCCTTGGAGAGCACGCGCTTGTCGAGCACCCAAACGGAGACGAATCCGGAGCCAGACGTGGGTCACAGCGACAAGAAACAAGCAGGAGTGGCGCATGGGCGCATCGCCTCACCCACGCCGACATGGCCTCGCATCTTCCTGTAGCTGTGGCACAACCTCCAAGAAGAAGTCCCCGCCGGGGTGCGCTTGTGGGGCGCGCGATGAAGGAGCAAGGAGGCGAGGATATTTGCGTAAACGCCAACGACTTGGCCTACGTGACGAGATGCTGCTGCAAAGCAGGCGCGGAGGAACCAAGAGGTGATGAGGGAGGCCGCCCGCCAGAGCGATGCGATGCGACCTAGCTTGGAGTTGAGATGGTCGAGCTTGACTTGCGACCGAGCATGGTCCGAGGACGACGCCGGCGAGCATGTGGGAGACGAAGCGGGACTGGTCGAGGCAGCAGAGCACGTGGTAGGCTGCGACATAGAGCAGGAGGATGAGGGAGACCTGGATGAGGAGGATCGGGAGGGAGACGCACAGCGGCTGGTCACCCAAGAACATCCCCGAGTTTACGGTTGCCGTCATAGACTCATAGGCTCATAGCAAACTGTTGCGTGTGCTGCTGCCTTAGCAGCGGCCACCCGTCAGGTTCACAGGCTCACAGCCGCGTCCGTGTCCATCGTTGCTTGATGAGCTCCAGGTTAGCAACGCATCAAAGGCAACGGGGTGGTGGTGAGGAACTGAGGATGACATCATGCATGCACAGCATGGATGGTGATCTTTTTGAGGTGTGGACGGGAGGGAAAGTGAAGGTTTGTTTGCCAATAATATTGAACCTTCCCCAAACAACAAAAGCTGCAGTTTCTCAGAATCCAATCCGAGTTTCTAATAGGCCATGTAAAATAACCCATGCCATGGCAAGGCCACATAAACCAACCCATGCCAAGGCCAAAAACAGGTATCCTCACAGGTCTTCCTTCAACAACAGGTATATAAACTTAGAAACGCCAACATGATAAAAGTGAGTAAGCCAGGTTAGGATAAGTTCAAATTTATTTGTTCATTTAATTTCTTCCTCAAAGGAAACTGCATATATAGATTTGTGGTTTTCATGACATTCTTAATTGTACTGAATGCAAAATTATGCTGATCATATTTTTGCACAAACAATATAAGACAATGCACCATCAGAATCCTTCAGAAACTTTAACATTGATCTAAACCCCGTTTATTCTTTGACCATTTGTTTACTTGATCTATCGTATATGTTCTTACACATTGATTTTTTTTCAATTGATTGTATGACTTCAGCACATTCTCATATGAATTAATTTTATTTTGTTACAACTTTTAATATTTTTTTCTCCCATTGCAATGCACGGGCATGTTTGCTAGTATATATTAAAGGGAGGAAGATTTATTCCTCCCTTATTTCGTCCGTTGCCATCAACCCATGAGTCATGTCTCACTCGTCTTTCCCTCCGGAAAAAAGCCGCTCGCCCCGCGAGTCACGCATCGCTCGGCTCTCCCTCAAAGAAAGCCCACCCGCTGGTCCAAAACCCCAGCAGGCCCACTTGTTCATCATTCGTTCGTTGGGTGTACACTTCGTGTGCGGTGTGGCGGCGGCGGCTTGATCAAGCGAGGCAGCACGTGGAGGCGTGGTGTCTAATGGGAAAGCGGCGCTGCCGAGCCTGGATCACAACAAGGACGACGGGCTCAACCTGAGCAGCAGGGTGAAGCGGCTCCTCGAGGAGAGGAGGACGGACCACGAGGAAACCATGGCCCTACACATCAAGATATACCAGGACCTGGAGGAGGAGGGAGACGTCGAGTTCGACGATGAGGCCAACATGGCTGAGTTCAACGAGTGGATCAGGAAACTGTAACACCCCGGAGTAATCCATATTTAGAAAAATGATTGTTATTTTTATTTTTGCATCATCATGACATCATCAGCATTGCATCGGCAGCACGTTGCCTCCATACTGGATTATCCGGATGTTTTATTAAACCCCTAGCTCTATTTTATTTCACCATTTTCTCGGAATGGTGAATAAGTAAACCTTTTTCCCTTTTTCCCTTCTTCTTCAAGGCCCAGCCCGACACTTTGCACGTCACCATGGAATAACATTGTGAAGCCCCACACCAAGTTTCATGATTTTATCCCGAGCCTAGCTATCACCCGCAGTTCAAACCGCATTTATTCATAAATGGATTTATTTTCTTAATAAATATTGAATGAGCTCCAAATTGGATGATTTGTTTTGCGTGGCCTTGTTATAGTATAGAAAGGCTACATTTAAAATTTCATCCAATTCCGAGTTCGTTTGATACCCGAACGATCAAATATGTGAGCACTATAGCCGGTTAAATAATAAATGATTTCGCAGATAAAAGTGCTAATAGGCCAGCCTATTTCCCTCTGTTCTAAACCAGCCCACCTAGCCCCTCCTATCCTGGCTATTTAAGGCAACCCTCTCTCCCCAATTAGGGCAAACCCTATTTTTTAGGAGAGGCAACCCTTCCTTCCTGGCCTCCAGCCACCACCCTTCTCCCTCATCAGATCTGAGATCCCTTTCCTCCCACCAAAACCCTAATCCAGGCAGCCCTCCTCCTCAGATCTCAGCCTCCAGATCTGGATCTGACGGCAAACATTGTGCCCCCGCAGCTCCACATCTCCCTCCTCAGCCTCCAGGCCCGTCGTGGCCCATCTCGGGCCCTCCCGACCCCATATGGGCTCGAGGAGAGCCCGAGCAGCCGCCACCTCGCCCGCGTTTGCCCGATCCTCCCGTCCCCAAGCGCCACCCGATCCAGCGCCCCGCCGCCGCTCCCGGCCGGTCGGCGACCTCATCGGCGACGTCTGCCGCTCCGCCGCCCGGTCTCCTCTTCCTTCCTTCTTTCTTTGCCTCCCCCCTCTCTCTTACATGCTCTCCTTCATCTCCCCTACAGGTTAGCCATGGCGCCTGAGTGTCACCGCTCATCGTCCCTCATCCGGCCGCTGCCTGTGCGCCACGCCGTCGGCTGGTTCCTCGTGTCTTCGCCGTTTCTGCCTCGCCGGACCCCGACGCCCCCTCGTCTCCCTCGCCTCCGGCTGGACGGTGCCTGTGACGCCCCTGCTCGACCATGCACTAATCATACACGCAAATGCACACGATCAAGCCTAAGGACTCACGGGAAGATATCACAACACAACTCTAGACAAAAAATAAAAATAATACAAGCTTTATATTACAAGCCAGGGGCCTCGAGGGCTCGAATAGATAAGCTCGAGTCATACAAGCATCAGTGGAAGCAATAGTATCTGAGTACAGACACAAAGTTAAACAAGTTTGCCTTAAGAAGGCTAGCATAACAGCGACACTGATCGAAAAGGCGAAGGCCTCCAGCCTAGGGCCTCCGAACTACTCCTGGTCAACGGGGATCTCAACGTTGTAGTAGGATCCTCTGGGGATCTCCTGCTCCTGGGCTCCGTCGTCTGATCGCAGCAATCAGGTATGGGGAAAAGAAGTAGCAAAGCAACCGTGAGTACTCATCCAGAGTACTCGCAAGACTGACATCAGAACTATACTAAGATGCATCTGTATCAAAGGGGAGGCTGTATCTGTGGGCAAAACTGCAGAGATGCCAGAACAGAGGGGAAGGAGAGGCCTAGCCTACCGAAGACTAGCATCTTGAAGCAATCTTGCAGCATCAGAAGAGAGTAGAGTATAGTATCATATAATAGCACTTATATTATAGTAATGCCCCGAGATCCTCTCTCCACTTCCCTGCGAGAAAGCGATCCCGAGAGCAGTAGTATCAATTTAATAATGTCTCAGTATCCATTTGTAGTTGTAGCAGATAAGGATACAACTCCGAGCGTCCTGTTACCGTGGACACGGCTATTCGAATAGATCACTTCCCTGCAGGGGTGCACTACTGTTACCCAACACGCTCGATTACATCTGGACGGACACACTTGTTGGGAATGCCCGGCCTCGGGTAATCGACACGACGCAGTCCTACTTAGGCTCAGCAGAGAGGTCCCCGCCGGTCTACATCCTAAGTGCTCAGGGGTCTTGGGCCCATCGCCCTTTGCACTCCGGGTCGTTGTGAGGACGGTGGATACCAGCGACAACGGCACGATCCGACCGTGCCACAAAGCTGAACTGGACGTCTGACAGAGCTTTTGGCTGATACATACGGCGTAGAGGGCCCCATTAAACCATTATCCCACGTGGTGGTAGTACGTATAGGCACGTAGCCAACTCAGATCAAATACCCAAATCCATTAGGCATGTTTAGTAACTCGCAGAGACGAACATGGTTCCTATCGCTCCGACTTGCTAAGTCACGACGCGCGGGTGCTCTTGGAGCCGACCCGTCTTTAATATTGTTCTCTCGCGGGCACCCTTGGGGCCAGCCCGACTTTAACAGCTTAAGTATTGCAGTATTGTAAACATTTTCGCGATCACACCCAGAGTGATCACGGCCCGGTAACAAGCATGGCATACAGACAAGGCGAAGGGCCACAGATGGAACAACAGCATAGCTAACTAAGCATCATGGGACAACAGGTAATGTATCAGTCGCAGGCGACAAAATCAGGCTATGCATCAGAATAGGAGCTATCGGAGCAACAACAGAAGCAATACTAATGCAAGCATGAGAGAGAGGGAGTGGGCGATATCGGGATGATCAAGGGGGTTTTGCTTGCCTGGAAGCTCAGCTGAAGGGGGAAGAAGGGTCGTCGGTGACGTAGCAGTCCTCAAGGGCAACGTCAGTCTCGGGGTCTACCGGAGAGAAGAGGGGGGAAGAAACAATAAATACACATCAATAATGCAACAGCGATGCATGACATGCCTAAATGATATGCAGAGGTGATATAATGCCTACTAATTGTTTTAGATAATTTAGGAATTTATTTGGATTTATTCTACCAAGGTCATACACTATTCATTTATCGAAATCGGGCAAAAGTTGCATGTTCAGTATGTTAGAGGGGTCTGGCAGGTATGTGGGTAGGATATTCGGATTCTTCACATTTTTCAGATCATTTTTCGTATATAATTTATTTTCATCCGAGTTACGGTTTAATTTATATGATTTTTCAAAGTTTAAATGATTTTCTGGATTTTCTGGAATTATTTTTAAATAGAATTATCCGAAATAGTGCAGGGTGATGTCATCGTGATATCACCATGATGTCAGCGGTCAAAACCGGCTAGGCCAGGTCAAACCTGACGTGTGGGTCCAGTGGGTCCCACTGGTCAGTCTCACATTAGCTAATTTGGGTTTACTTAAACTAATTACAGATTAAATTAGGGGTGGGGCCTACTGTCAGTGTCTAATTTGCGATTAAATTAATTAATTAATTAATTAACAGATTATCTATTTATTTAAAATCAATTAAATCGGCAGGACCCACATGTCAGTGACATGGGGCCAGCCCAGTCAGCGTTGACCGGGTCAACTGGGCCCAGTGGGACCCAGGGTCAGTGGCTGTGCGGTGGGGCCCGGTCGGCCACGCCGGCCACCGGAGCTCTCCGGCGAGCTCGGGCGCGGCGATGAACTCTGGCGAGCTCGGAAATCTTCTGTGGTGCACGGTTTTGAGCATGGCTGGGCTTGCTGGAACGAGTACTCCGAGCTGCATCCGGTGGTGGTCACGGCCGGAGCTGGGGAGGCTGGCATGGTCGCCGGCGATGACGTCGGGCGGCGGGGCTCTCGGGCGTGCTACGGTGACGGCAATGCGGCGCGTTTGCGGGCGAAGCGAGAGGCTAGGGGGAACCTACGCAGCACGGCGAGCAAGATGGGCAGCAGCGCGCGACAATTGGTCATCGGAGGCTCGCCGACGACTAGCTCCACGGTGGCGCGTTCGGGCAGGTCAAATACGACGGCTACGGCGGAGATGAGAGGCAGGGGAGAGCGGGGAAAGGTGCGCAAGCTCACCGGGAGCCTGTAGGCGAGCAAAGTGGGCGCGGGGACGGCTTAACGGCGACGAAATCGACGGCGAGGTCGCGGTGGCCGGAGGTTGAAGAAGACGTCGAGGGGCTCGACGTAGGGGCGCTCCTGCTCGTTTGACTCGTCGGGGAGGAAGAGGAGGTCGCGGCGAACCTTCTTGGCACGGAGGCGAGGCGAGGCGGTGGCGGTTGCTACGCGGGCGAGCTCGCATCGGCGGTGGCAGAGACGGCCATGGTGGAGAGGGAGAGAGCTGTGCGAGGGAGGGGGGAAAAGATCTCGGGCGGGCCAGGGGGTGCCGCGGTGGTGGTCTTATCCACCCCGCCGCTCTATAGCGACGCGAGGGAGCGAGCTGGCGCGGCTGCGACGGCGACCGGCTCGGGCGCGCGTGTGCGCGCGGGTGAGCAGTGCGAGGAAGGAGAAGGGGGAGTTGGGCCGGGTGACTTAGGCCCAGTTAGCGCGGGCCTTTTTCATTTTCTTTTATTCTTTTTCTGATTTCACTTTTTCTTTTCTGTTTTGCAAAATGTGTGGCTCCCATTTCACTTTTGTAAAATAGGTGGCTTAGCCACATAATTGCAGTGCTATTTCTTGTTCTGTCATAAAAAGGTTTGTGGTCCAAATATTTTCATTTGAATTTTATTTAATGTTAAATGGATTAAATATTTCTGTTTTAGTTCTATTTTAGGATGTTAGAGTCTTTTAACTAATTTAATTAATGTTGGTTATATTTTTATAATTGCCTCTGGATTATTTGCAATATTATGAACATTTTAGTCTTCAAATTTGAACAACTTTTAAATTCACTTTAAATTTGAACTTCAAACTGAATTGCAATTTGAAATGAGATATGATCCAAATGATGATTAAGCACTGTTAATCATGGTGACATGGCATTATCAAAAGGGTGTTCACTGTAGCTTAATACATGGGGTGTTACGATTCTCCTCCTCTAAAAGAAATTCTCGTCCCGAGAATTAAGAGGTAGGCTGAAAGAAAGCGGGGTATTCTTCACGAAGACGATCTTCGCGTTCCCAAGTGGCTTCATCTTCAGAATGATTTGACCACTGAACTTTAAGAAACTTGATTGCCTTCCGACGGGTTCGACGTTCAGCTTGGTCAAGAATACGGATCGGATACTCTTGATAAGACAGATCATCTCGCAATTCAAGCATTTCATGATCCACTGCTCGGATAGGATCCTTGAAGCAACGCCGGGGTTGTGACACATGAAAGACATCATGCACCTGAGAAAGGTTCGACGGCAATTCCAATTGATATGCCACTTCTCCACGTCTTGCGAGAACACGGAACGGGCCAATGTAGCGAGAAGCTAGCTTGCCCTTGATCCCAAATCGATGAGTGCCCTTCATCGGAGTGACTCGAAGGTAAGTTTGTTCGCCAGGTTGATAGACCATTACCTGGTGTTTGCGATCATAATTGCTCTTCTGACGAGACTGAGCAGCTTTTAAATGTCCACGGACAATGCGGACTTGTTCTTCAGCTTGTTGGATAATATCCGGACCAACGAGTGATCGTTCCCCAGTTTCTGACCAATTCAGAGGGGTTCGACACTTACGACCATACAGAACTTCAAAAGGTGCCATCTTCAGACTAGCTTGATAGCTATTGTTGTAAGATAATTCAGCATACGGGAGAGATTCCTCCCATTTCTTACCGAAAGAGATGACACAAGCTCAAAGCATATCTTCAAGCACTTGATTGACTCTTTCAACTTGACCCTGAGACTGAGGGTGAAAAGCGGTGCTGAAGGACAAATGAGTTCCCATAGCTTCTTGGAAACTGTTCCAAAATCTTGAGGTAAAGAGGCTGCCGCGGTCTGAACTGATCTCCAATTGAATACCGTGGAGTGACATGATTCTTGAAACATACAAGTCTGCTAACTGATTAGCAGTGATTGTCTCCTTGACTAGCAGAAAGTGAGCCACCTTAGAGAATCGGCCAATGACGACAAAGATAGCATCATGACCCTTCTGCGATCTGGGAAAACTAGTAATGAAATCCATTTCGACCTTGTCCCATTTCCATTCAGGAATAGCAAGTGGTTGCAGAGTTCCAGCGGGCCTTTGATGTTCTGCTTTGATGCGACGGCAAACGTCACACTCAGCAACATAACGAGCAATGTCTCGCTTCATATTTGGCCACCAGTACCGTTGATGAATGTCTTGGTACATCTTAGTACTACCTGGATGAATAGACAAAGGTGTGTCATGGGCTTCTTTCATGACATCCGAGAGAGAGTCCAGATTGTGCTTTCGGGGGACCACTAGGCAGCGGCGTTTGAAGAACAAGGCACCATCATTATCAACATGGTAGAATGAAGAATTTCCCTCGGAGAGGTATTTCTTAATCTTCTCGACTTCAGAGTCATATTTCTGCCTTGTCTTGATGTTGTGCTCGAGATCTGGTTCAACAACCAAGGTATTTAGATATCCTTGAGGAACTATCTCGATATTCAGCTTTCAAAGCTCTTCCTACAGGAGTGGTTGCTGTAGCTGAACCTCAAGTTCACAACAGTAGGATTTACAGCTCAAAGCATCAGCCATTACATTAGCCTTGCCAGGGGTGTAAGAAATATCCATGTCATAGTCGGCTATTGTCTCGAACCATCTTTGTTGACGGAGGTTCAAGTCTGGTTGAGTATACAGATACTTCAGGCTTTGGTGGTCCGTGTATATCTCGGAACGATTACCGAGAAGGTAATGTCGCCACAGCTTCAGAGCATAGATAACTGCTGCTAACTCGAGATGATGTGTTGGATACTTATCTTCGTGAGGACGCAACTGACGAGAGCCATAAGCAATCACTTTGCGCTCTTGCATTAGGACACAGCCTAATCCTTGACGGGATGCGTCGCAATATATCACACAGTCCTTGCGGGTATCTGGGGGTGCTAGCACTGGCGCAGATGTCAGCTTGTCTTTGAGTGTCTGAAAACTTTCCTGACATTTTTCGGTCCACTCAAACTTAACGCCTCTGTGAAGCAGGTCAGTCAGAGGCTTAGCAATCTTGGAGAAGTTCTCGACGAAACGGCGGCAATAGCTGGCGAGACCGAGAAAACTTATGACTTGCTTGACATTCTTCGGGGGAGTCCATTCAAGAATAGCCTGAACTCGTTCTGGGTTAACAGCAATGCCATCTTTGGAAATCACATGGCCGAGATATGTGACTTCAGACAGCCAGAACTCACACTTGGAATACTTGGCATACAGTTGATGTTCACGCAGCTTCTCCAGTACAAGCCGAAGATGTTCAGTATGTTCTTCTTCATTTTTCGAATATATAAGGATATCATCCAGATAAACCACAATGAACTTGTCGAGGTAATCCATGAAGATGTAGTTCATCAGTCGGGAGAAGGTTGCTGGAGCGTTGGTTAAGCCGAAGGACATGACGGTGTACTCGTAAGAACCATAGCGAGTGACAAAGCCTGTCTTCGGAATGTCCTCTTTGCGAACTCGGATCTGGTGGTATCCCAATCTCAAATCAAGTTTAGAGAATACGGAGGAACCAGCAAGTTGATCATACAGATCGTTGATTCTGGGAAGCGAATACTTGTTCTGAATTGTTGCTTGGTTGATAGGTCGGTAATCTTGGACCAACCGGTTTGTTCCATCCTTCTTCTTAACAAAGAGTGAAGGTGCTCCCCAAGCAGAAGAACTGGGGCGTATGAAACCCTTTTTAGTGACTTGTTGATTTCCTCCTTAAGTTCAAGGAGTTCATGCGGCGGCATCTTGTACGGGCGCTTGGCAATAGGAGTGGTGCCTGGTTTCAAGTCGATGACGAACTCGACAGCTCTGACAGGGGGTATTCCTGGAAGTTCTTCGTGGAAGACATCTGAAAAATCCTGAACGACTGGAACGTTCTCAATTCCTTCAAGAGGTGAAGCATTCAACGCATTCAGGGCATATATCTGGCTTTCGGCATTCCGAGCTGTTCGGGCTGAGTAATGGATTGTCTGGCCAGAGGGATGTGTATGTTGGACTTTCTTAGCGGCACAGTCGATGAAGGCATTATGGGCTTCCAGCCAATCCATACCGAGAATGACATCTATGTTGGATGATTTGAGGGCAACAAGAGAAGCATGGAACACTAGCCCTCCAATTATAATGGGAGTACTATGGCTCACCATGGTGGCACGGCTCTGAGATCCGACGGCGTGAACTGCTAAAGGAGTGGCCAAAGATTCCATAGCTAACCCATGCAACCGGGCAAACAGTTGGGACACAAATGAATGTGATGCTCCTGAATCAAATAGAACAGAAGCTGCAACTGAATTAACTGGAAGAGTTCCCATCACGATTTTAGGGGACTCATGAGCTTCATCAATCTTCACATGGATGACCTGACCACGAACTGTAGTAGATGGCCTGGCATTACCGCTTCTGAAAGGACGGTTTCGACAGTTCTTCTTGCGACCAACAGGAGGACGTGGTGTATCCTGAGGCTAATCCGGGCGGTAGTTGTTAGTAAGGTGCCCTGTCTGTCCACTTGGGATATTCAGTTGTCTTGGTGGTGGAGGCAGACGAGGTGCAACATAAGAAGGCCTCGGTGCAGGGGCAGGTCGGTGGTAAACATTGTGCGGGATCCAGACTCGACATTTCTGAGCAGGCTGTCCTAAGGATGAGCCAACGTCACGAGTACGCTTGAGTGACTCCTGGTACTCAGTCAGACCAGTTTCAACTCGAAAAGATTGGCTGACAAGCGTTGCAAAGTCTGCAGCTTCATGAACAACAAGTGCGAGCTTTATATCAGGATGCAGTCCTTCACGGAATTTCTCCTGCTTGTGAGTGTCAGTGTCGACGTCATCTTCAGCATAGCGGGATAACTCGAGAAATTTCCACTGATATTCATCCACAGTCATTTTGTCCTGTGTGAGTTTGCGGAACTCCTTCTTCTTCTGGTCGATCAGACCTTCAGGAATGTATCGTGCATGGAAGGCTGACTGAAATTCTACCCATGTGGTGGCTGTTCCAGCAGGCAGCATACGCCTGTGGCTTTCCCACCATTGAGCAGCTGAACCCCTCAGGTGATACGTCGCATAGGTGACGTAACTGTCAGGGACAACATTAGCCGACTTCATCTGAAAGGCAATGTGACGGAGCCAATCATCAGCCTCCATTGGATCAGTCGAGTTACGGAAGGTGGATGGGTTGAGGCGCACGAATTCTTGCAGTGTTATTGGGGCAGGCTGTTGCTGAGCATTCTGAGTTGGGAACTGAGCCATTACTCCAGTCATAAATTGACGATTCAGCTCAAACTGCTGCATCATTGCGGCAATATAGGGTGGCGGTGGAGGATCGTCAGCCATCCTGCCAAATCAATAGGGGCAATTTAGCAAGAACGAATGCAGGTGTATGGAGTTATTCATGATGTAACATGGCAAAGAACAAGAAGTGCATTTGATACATATTAGTAGTCGTTAACGACATACAAATCTATGCACGGAGTTGGATACCAACGGACAACACGAGTTCGGAAACACACGCAGCTAGACAAACTAGGCGGCGCGCAGGCACGCGGTGAGGAATACAACAACGTGGCATAGCAAAGGCTACATCACGTCGGAGAAAACTGCTGGAGCGAGGAATCTGCAAGTGACAACACAGGGTGCCCTCGATAAAAGGATCCTGCAAGCAGAACCTGGCCCTCAATCTTGAAGAAAGGGGGTAATTCAGAACTCTGGATGGATGTGATCACGAGAACCTACTGTTAGAGTTAGTAAAACTTTAACCCAAAAGGAAGAGAGGGCAGAGTCCCAGAGTAAGGAAGAGGAATAAAAGATCCTAATCCCATCCATTGGCAACGTGGGCCCGTAAACCCCACAGCCAAGTTAGTAAAATATTTTAAAAAAAACTAGATTCAACTTCGGCCAAAGAGTTGGAAGGGGGGTTCCTATAGGCAGTCAGCTCTGATACCAACTTGTGACGCCCCTGCTCAACCGTGCACTAATCATACATGCAAATGCACACGATCAAGCCTAAGGACTCACAGGAAGATATCACAACACAACTCTAGACACAAAATAAAAATAATACAAGCTTTATATTACAAGCCAGGGGCCTCGAGGGCTCGAATACGTAAGCTCGAGTCATACAAGCATCAGTGGAAGCAATAGTATCTGAGTACAGACACAAAGTTAAACAAGTTTGCCTTAAGAAGGCTAGCATAACAGCGACACTGATCGAAAAGGCAAAGGCCTCCTGCCTAGGGCCTCCGAACTACTCCTGGTCGACGGGGATCTCAACGTTGTAGTAGGATCCTTCGGGGATGTCCTGCTCCTGGGCTCCATCGTCTGATCGCAGTAATCGGGTATGGGGAAAAGAAGTAGCATAGCAACCGTGAGTACTCATCCAAAGTACTCGCAAGACTGACATTAGAACTATACTAAGATGCATCTATATCAAAGGGGAGGCTGTATCTGTGGGCTAAACTGCAGAGATGCCAGAACAGAGGGGAAGGAGAGGCCTAGCCTACCGAAGAGGGCGATGGGCCCAAGACCCCTGGCGCTTAGGATGTAGACCGGCGGGGACCTCTTTGCTGAGCCTAGGTAGGACTGCGTCGTGTCGATTACCCGAGGCCGGGCATTCCCAGCAAGTGTGTCCGGCCAGATGTAATCGAGCGTGTTGGGTAACAGTAGTGCACCCCTGCAGGGAAGTGATCTATTCGAATAGCCGTGTCCACGGTAACAAGACGCTCGGAGTTGTATACTGATCTGCTACAACTACAAATGGATACTGAGACATTATTAAACTGATACTACTACTCTCGGGATCGCTTTCTCGTAGGGAAGTCGAGAGAGGATCTCGGGGCATTACTATAATATAAGTGCTATTATATGACACTATACTCTACTCTCTTCTGATGCTGCAAGATTGCTTCAAGATGCTAGTCTTCGGTAGACTGGGCCTCTCCTTCCCCTCTGTTCTGGCATCTCTGTAGTTTAGCCCACAGATATAGCCTCCCCTTTGATACAGATGCATCTTAGCATAGTTCTAATGTCAGTCTTGCGAGTACTTTGGATGAGTACTCACGGTTGCTTTGCTACTTCTTTTCCCCATACCCGATTGCTGTGATCAGACGACGGAGCACAGGAGCAGGAGATCCCCGGAGGAGCCTACTACAACGTTGAGATCCCCGTCGACCAGGAGTAGTTCGGAGGCCCTAGGCAGGAGGCCTTCTCCTTTTCGATCAGTGTCGCTGTTATGCTAGCATTCTTATGGCAAACTTGTTTAACTTTGTGTCTGTACTCAGATACTATTGCTTCCACTGATGCTTGTATGACTCGAGCTTATGTATTCGAGCCCTCGAGGCCCCTGGCTTGTAATATAAAGCTTGTATTATTTTTATTTTTTGTCTAGAGTTGTGTTGTGATATCTTCCCGTGAGTCCTTAGGCTTGATCGTGTGCATTTGCGTGTATAATTAGTCCAGGGTCAAGCAGGGGCGTCACAGTGCCACCGCCTCGACTTGGCTAGTCGCGTCCGAGGCAGACCTGCCCCCAAACCGTCCGCCCCGCTCGATCCTCGTCGTGGGCCGACCTCCTCAGACGGCCCAGCCGCGCGCCTGCTTCAGCAGACCTTCAGCCCATCGGTGAGCACAGCCCCCTGCCAACTTCTCCCTCTCTCTGTTAATTGGGCCTGGCCCTGTGGCGCTTCATAGTTTTATGCCGCCTGGTGCGCTGTTTAGTATAGTGCGCCAAGCGCTATTTAGTTAGCCTATGCAGTGCGTTGTTTAGGGCCCAGTTGCCTCTGTTTCAGCCCAATAGCAGTCTCTGGCCATCTATTATTTTCAGAAAAAGTATAAATCTTGCATATTAATCGGGTGGCAAAAAGTTATATTTTTTTCTTAGAGAAATGTGTAGATTCCAACGATGTATTATCATTTCTGTTAATCACTTTTAAAATGCTGATTAGGGCGCAACTTCAATTAATTCCATTCTTTAACATGGGGTATTTATTGGAAATGCAACTATATATATACACACACACATATGTATAGTAATACTATTCATCACCCAGGGTGCAGAATAAATTATTCTTCACCCGAGGTAATCTCACGATCGTTTCATGAACAAATTACATTTGGCATACAAATAGTTACATTCATATTGATTCAGTACGTAAAATTTGGCATAAGAAAACAAAAATATAGTTCATAAAATCAAAAAAATTGCATTTTATGTATATTTTACGCTATGTTTTTACCTTCGTAATTTTACGTAACATAAATTATTTTTTACGGTGATTATATATTTTCTTACGTTCTCTTTTTACGTATGAAATAAGATAAAATTTACGGAACATAAAAATACGGTGCATTGATTTCAAAATAGAGGGGAGTGAAGAATAACTATTCCTCACCCAGGGTGAGGAATAGCGCGACCCTGTGTATGTGTGTGTGTGTGTGTGTATGTATATATACATATATATTATGTATGTATGTATGTTTCCTACCCCATTTAAATTGACTAGATAGGATAGTTTATTTCATCACCACCCTTTGCCATGTTAAACAACATTTAAACTTGTTGTGTAGATAAACAAGATTGCAACCATTATTTAAATGTGGAGTTTCGGTGAATTGCATTGTGGTTGCAATTCACACTTCACTTAACTTGTGTAGTAATTGCATTGTGTCATCCCTTGCCATGTCATGCATTGCATGAACATTCTGGATCTTCTGCCGTAGTAGTAAGATTGCATCCGATGTTTCCTGTCCAGTGTTGTTTGCTTCTTCGCCGATAGGACTCAGAGATGATGTGAGCTTCGAGCACGGTCTGATCTTCTACCAAGTGTGGACATCAGGCAAGGCTTACCACCCCCTTGATCAGTTCTTATCCCATGCTTCCCCCTCCTGCTTGCATTAGCTTCATGTTGATGTAGTGTGTCTACGATACCTATCTTTTGCATAGCTTGTTTATTGTCGCCTGATACAGCCTTTACCTTCCACGTCCTAGCATGCCATGTTTCGCCTAATATGTTTGTCAGCCTGCTCTGTCGTAGTATGCATGTTTAGCTTGTTGCTCGTGTCATGTTATATTTTATCTATCTCCTGTTGTGGGTTGGTAGTTGTTAACCTGACTCTGTTACACTCTTTTATTAATATTATGCTATATGGATGAAATGTGCTAGTAATGTAGAAGGCAAAGGTGGGAAGCCAGGCATGGTTATGTGATGGCTCTATTTTATATGCATTTTAAAGCTCATTTGTTGCATATTATCTCCATATATCATGTCCCATTGAACCAAGTACATGACCTTTATGCATGATTTCTGGTTTTTACTCTTTTCATTGCGAGCATTGCATAGTTTGTAGTTTTTATTGGATTTTATTAGTTTTCTTTGTTTTGTTGTCTCTATAGGTGTTTTGGAGCAACCATGGACCAAGCACGATGAAAGGCAAGGTTTGGATCAATTCAAAGGACTTCCAGGCGCCAGAGTTAGGCATTTTGGAGTTTCAAATATGACATTTTTCAAAGTGCCCAAATTAAAGCACAAATGCCATGGTTGGATCCGCGTCATTCACGTGATTCCAACGAACCCAAGAACGCCCAAATTGAAGTTCGTATGAAGAAATGGCGGCCGATTTACTAAAGGGACCAGAACAAATGGCGGACTCCAGTACGACCGGGCTCGGTCATACCGGCGCTGGTACCACCTCCAGAAAGCTACGAAATCACTCCAATCTTCTGTGATTCTTCATGGATTTCGTCCCCGTTTGTTCCCATGACTTCCTTGGCCACCAAGGGAGGTATTTTGATTGGATTAGGCTCATCCTAGAGCCCTTGGATCAAAGGGGAGGCGCTACATCAATGGAGGAGACCCAAGAAGGCCTCCTATATATACACCTCCAACCCTAACCGCTGGCCATCACGCTCATATCACCATCTCCATCTCCCGTGCTGCTCCAAGACCACCTCCACCAAAGTAGAAGGGCCAAGAAAAGAAGAAGGAAGAGGAGGCTCCGCCGCCGCACCGCCCCGGCCTTCAGGCCAGTGCCATCTTCATCAACACCACCATGTCCTTCTCCTTCCCCGACTCTATCAGCTTGTACCTTGACCCTGTCCTCTATGTTGTCCATCTATATGTTTGAGTAGTTGCATTAGTTCTTGGGGATTTGGATGAACTCTTTTATGATTTGAATTGAATTCCTATAAGAGGTCCTATATCTTCTATTTATGTTCAAGTTAATAGCCTTCATGAATGTTGTGAGGAGCGCTCGTGCAGCATTATCGCCATTTATAGGCCATGGAGTGATACGTCTCCAACGTATCTATAATTTTTAATTGTTTCATGCTATTATATTATCAATCTTGTATGCATTATATGCCATTTTATATCATTTTTGGGAACTAACCTATTTACTCAGTGCCCAGTGCCAGTTCCTATTTTTTTGCCTATTTCTTTGTTTCGCAGAAAAACCATACCAAACGAAGTCCAAACACGATGAAACTTTATAGTGATTTTTTATGGACCAGAAGAGACCCTAGAAGCTTCGGGGGGAGGCCAGAAGATCTATGAGAGGGCCACAAGCTCACATGGCGCACCTCGGGGGGGTGCCACCTGAGCTTGTGGGCCCCATGGAGGTCCATCTGACCTAATTCCAGTGCTATAAATTCTCTAAAATCCAGAAACCCCCAGAGCGAGACCCGAAACAATTTTATCGCCGCTGCAAGCCTCTGTTTTTCCGTGATCCCATCTGGAGGCCTCCGCCGGTACTCTGCCGGAGGAGGAATCGATCACGGAGGCCATCTTCATCAACCTTGCTGCCTCTATGATGATGTGTGAGTAGTTCCCACAGGACCTACGGGTCCATAGCAGTAGCTAGATGGCTCTCTCTCCCTCTCTCTTTTTGATCTTCAATACAATGATCTCTTCGGAGATCTATTCGATGTAATCTTTGCGGTGTGTTTGTTGGGATCCGATGAATTGTGGGTTTATGATCAGATTATTCATTGAAAGTAACTGAGTTTTTTTAGATTTATTATGTGTGATTTTATAGCCTTGTATTTCTCTCTGATCTATCCGTTTTCTTTGGCCAAGTAGATTGATTTATCTTAAGTGGGAGAGGTGCTTGGTAGTAGGTTCAATCTTACGGTGTCCTTACTCTGTGACAAGAGGAGTTGCAAGGCACGTATTTGTATTGTTACTACTAAGGGTAAAACAATGGGGTTTAATCATATTGATTGATTCTACTTTGTCTACATTATGTCATCATGCTCCAAGCATTACTCTATTTGTTATGAACTTAATATCTCAAGATGCATGTTGGATAGCGGTCGAGGGGTGGAGTAATAGTAGTAGATTTAGTAAGATTAATGGTCTACTTGTCTCAGACGTAATGCCTATATATTGATCATGCCATGAATATCATCATAACTATTAGCTTTTCTATCAATTGCCCAACAGTAATTTGTTCACCCACCGTTGCTATGCTCATGAGAGAGATGCCTCTAGTGAACGCTATGGCCCCCGGGTCCATTCACTTTATAGTTACTAAAACCCTAAAAATACTTGCTGCAATTTATTATATTATATTATATTTTATATTTATCTATCTATCACTATCAGATTTGATCCTTGCAATTAACGAGTACAAGGGGATTGACAACCCTCTTGCCCGCGTTGGGTACAAGTATTTGCTTTGTGTGTGTGCAGGTACCGTTTATCTTGTTTGCTTGGTGTCTCCTACTGGTTCGATAAACCTTGGTTCTTAACTGAGGAAAATACTATCTGCTATTATACTACATCACCCTTCCTCTTCGGGGAAATCCCAACACCTATCACAAGTAGTATGGAGCATATTACTGCCGAAGTAGAGGTTGAGATAGTTGAGGTAAAGAGGTGATAGTAATATCCTCTCTTCCTCGCCTTTGTGATTAGGTAGGGGAGTAGCGGCAAACCCTAGAAGGCGACATCCACGGGGAAACCCTTAATCATTCGTTGTGAGAACCGACATGGGGAAACTATGGTGGTGGCGTATGTGGGCGTAGTCTACTTCATGTAGTGCGTATCTGTACCGGGATCCGCCCACTTTCGACACATAAAGAGTAGCTAGGAGACGCAGACCTAGAACCATGCATCTGCATGCATTGTGCAGATTATACTAGTAGTGATTACTTCGGAACCCTAGAGAACGTTTACTACTCAAACTCCGCCTCCATTTAGCTTAGTCCTTTTTATTTCCTGTTTTTTTATCTTCCCGTTTGTAGTTTAGTAAAACCCTTTATCGTTTCCCTAGGAACCTATAGAGTACATTATTTCCAAACTCCGGTTTGGGTGCATACGGAACTGCGTAGTTGGCAACGTAGTTATGGGGTTGGTAGTGTCATCCTTTTCGCTCCCTGTGGGTTTGATACTTTACTTATCGCGAAAGTGATACAACACCATGTGCTCTTGTAGGACATCAAGCATTTTCTGGCGCCGTTGCCGGGGAGCATAGCGCTTGGTCATTACCTTCCCGTTCGCACATAGTTTATTTTTGTTTGTTGCTGTTTATCTTACTGTTTCTCTTTAACACAAAAATACAAAATAAATAAATATCTTCCTTTGAGATGTCCACTACAGAAACCAAAGTCACTGCAATGGAACAAATCCAAGAGAGAGGAAGGGTGTATGCACAATATCGATATTCTTATAAAGGTGCTGACATGGATGGTTATTTGAAGGTATTGGATTACTACGCTATAGGTATATTTAAATTCCCAACATTTTGTGAGCATCGCAAATTTAATATCCATATGAGCTTCAGTTGCAAAATTCATCCTCAACCTGTTATAGCATCATACAATCATGATGACTACCCCTTTGATTATATTGAAATGATTGAGGAGCTAATATTATTGTTTAGAACCTCTGAACTTACGACAAGGGTAAAGGAGCTCTCTCCTTATCACAAGGAGGTCTTGGAACATATGAGCTTGTTGGAGAAAGTCCATGACTTTTGCATCACTGACAATTTTCATAAAAACCCCTCAGTCATGGAATATGAGAAGCGGATTGCCGCCATCTCCCAAGCCTCTACATTGCAGGAACATAATCTCATACAAGAATCCGAGGAAATAATCGAGTGATGGGAAAAAAACATGCTGGAAGCTAGTTTCTAGGAAGTATGTCTAGAAGTTGATAAGCAGGAAAAGGAACATGGAGATGAAGGATGGAAAGTCCACCATTCAACAACTTCTACCAATCATGGTAAATTTCTAGACACAATTAATGCCTAGCTCGATGATCATTTATCTTATCTACGTTCTATTAGAGATTAGGTTACTATATTATTTTACCTACAAGAACAAAACCTTTGCTTTAACCATCAAGACTTACTCCCACTTGAATACTTCACACATACTACTACTACTACTACTACAACTATTCTAAGTAATTCAAGTGCAAAATATGGGAGTCGTAGGACATACCTTCACGATCATGAATTTCCACACTTCACTTCCTTAAGGATGCGTTCCTCACTGCCCGGTATAGATCTACTCAGCTGTGAAAATATAAACAAGAATGCGAATGAAAATCCAGGGCAAAAGGAAAAGAGCAAAGCAAAAGAAATCTTATTCTATTTTAGGTTTTTGGTTTTTAAAAGCTAACTTGCAAAAGAAAATTGCAACCGGCAAAAAGAAAAACAAACAAAAAAAACCAAATAAAAAGCAAAGTGTTGGAACAAACCAACACGAGTGTTTGAAGCTCAGCGATCTGAAGTACAACCTCATTAAAACTTATTAATATAAATGCCACCACATATTGACGTAGACATGAAAGTAACCTCCCCAAGCTTAAGCTTTTGCAAGCTCATGGCGGGCGGTAGTTTGGTGCCCATCCATGGGTCCACTCAGAGAAGTTGTTGACCATGTGCGCGAACGTGCCTCGAAGGGACTCAGCAAGGCTGCTCATGTTGTTAATTGAGCCCTCGAGGTTGTAGGTGTCAGTGTACGTGGTATAGGGCACATCTTCTTGTACATCTTCTTGGGGCTGCTCCTCCTCTTCATCCGTGGCAAGTTCATCCTCGTCCACTTGCTCTGGTTCGGGCGCCTCCTGGTCAAATGCTGCATCTCCATCCTGTGGTTCATAATGCAAAATTCCATTCTCTATCAAGAAATGGTTAGGCATGGGAGTAGGGAACAAGTGTCCCACTCCAGGAATACGAATGCAATGACGACCATGGCGAGCTATTTCCATTGCTGCACTTGTAAGAACATTAATATTAACAAGGGTGTTACCGACAATGGGGCAGAGATGAGCGTAGTTCAAGCCAAGGGAGTTGGCCAACATGGTGATCACTCCACTGCAAGCGATGTCTCCTTATGCACAGTTTGCTTGATGTGCAAGGTGGAACAAAAGAATCGCCCCTAAGTTGGGTGAATAACCAACGTCAAGGTTTGTGGCCTGCCCAAGAATAAGCATATTCTCATCATTAACTTTTGAAACTTCTCCTCGTGCCTGCAACTAGTTAGTGATAACATAATAGAAATATCGAATAGCAGGTCACTCAATGCAACTTGCCCTATGCTTGTAGCCTTGGTAACTCATTTGTCCAAATGGATCAGTTGGATGCGGGTCAAGGATGTCGGAGACATAGCGGACATGCTCGTTGTTGTTGGGGAAGCCAAAGTACATACACTACTCCGAGAAAGTGATGTTGAAGTCTTGATCCATGAGACAGAAAGTGATCCATTCATCATCTCCTCCTGGGTTTAACCCAACATTGTGCGAGAGAGTACTAAGATACTCTAGCGTCAATCGGTGATACATCGCATCACCCTAAAACACAAAGTGCTGCAATCCAGCATTAGCACCTAATAAATTGAAATCGTTACCTATGCCCAGCCTGGCTATTGTGGACAGACATGCCCACTTGGTGGCTTTGATCTTCCTCATGTGAAGCATACGGTATTTCTTCTTGGCTTCACAATCGACAAAGTTGATCCCCTGAGAATAAACTTGTTGCCTACGTGCGGCCTCTTCGGACGCACTCGTTGCTTCACCACGAGCTATACGGGCGGACCTCCTCGTGTTCATCTCTACATGATAATTTTTCAATCCAATAAAATAATACACAAGTGATCCTACGGTAACCACAAGATCAAACTCCTCTAGAAACAACAACAAATCCGAGCTCTAATCAAAATTTAGATCAAAAGTAATTGTAACCTGGACATGGCAATGCTAGGCATAAGTTGGGGATCGGAGAAGAAACATACCATAGATCGATCATGCGGAAGGGTTTCAACTGAAATCGAGTAGGGGGAGAAATCCGTCGAAGGTTTGGTAGGGTTTGGAGAGTTTTGGGTGGAAGAAGAAGAAGAAAGAAATAAGATTGGGGTGGCATACCTCCTGCAACAGCCCTTTTGGCGAAGTTAGCACGTGGTACGAGCGCTCGTGCCAGACTTCGTCAAACGTTCAGGACATCTTCTGTTTCTGCGCATACTTGGTACGAGCGCTGGTACGAGCGCATGCGCTCGTACCTGATGTCGTGTTCATTTTCGAAGGTTTCTATTACTGATCTAATAATTCGGTATGAGCACGGGTACGACCGCACCCGGTCGTACCAGACGCCATCTCGGTTTTCTGGAGTTTCTGTTGGCTGTGGTCAAAGGGCGGTACAAGCGCTCGTACGAGCGCGTACGCTTGTACCAGACGGCGTCGATCGCTCTGGACCCTTCTGGTGGTCCTCGCCTCAGTTGGTACAAGCACTGGTACGACCAAATGCAGTCGTACCAGACGCCGTCTTCACCTCTGTTTCCTCTGGAACTTCATTTTTCTTCGAGAATTCCTGCGAGGTTAGTTCCAACACAATATATAGGCATAATTTCCAGACTTTAGACGTTAGCATCAGTACATAGCAACATACCTCATAATTTTGGCATTGGTAGCAATTATTTTTCTCATATTCTCCTCCACACATACAACTTCAACACTCTTTATTCAAATAATGAAAACAAAAACTTACTTTATCTACCTTATTTGCGTGGGTTGCCTCCCACGAAGCGCTTCATTTCGGTCGGGGCTCGACCGTAGTGACGTTCACTTTGGTGATATGATGCCCAGCCTATAGCTTCTGGCATTTATGATTATACCGTCTCCGGTATACATCTTCATTTTCTTTTTCCTAGGGAAATGTCTCACAAAAGGATCCTTTGATGGAAGGTCAAATCTCGCATTTCCTTCAAAGAAATTGATGGTAGCTTTTATAGTTCTAAGAAATGCCCTACCTAAGATAATAGGTGCAATGGGATCTTCTGGCATATCAAATTTAACAAGATCAATCATAACATGGCAATCATTAATTTGTATGATCACACCATGCTTAATCTCTACTGCTTGTGTAAAGGTAGAATTGGCCATATTCAATTTGATTTCACTATCAACAAAAGGACCAAGTTTGAGACTATCATAGATGGACTTAGGGATAGTAGAAACACTAGCACCTAGATCTCATAAAACATTGAACTTATTTAAACCAATCTCAACTTCAATAGTAGGTTCAAATATATCCTCTTGTTTAGCGGGTAGCTTACCATATAGCTTCTTGCGTTCATCTTCCAACTAATGTACCTTAATTGCAACTTGATCAATGAAACGTGTGTATGCCTCGTCATTTGATACTTCCGATAGTGGATGTTTCAATGTCAACATCTTCACGAAGTCTGCAACTGAGTAAGTTTCTTCTGGTATATGGCTCCTATCAAGCTCTTCTGCAGTTTCTTCGCTTTCTCATCATCTTAACATTCTCAACCGGATTAGGCTCCGGCTTTCCAGCGAACTTGGCTAGAATCAAAGTTTGACTCTCTGCAATTTTAGTTCTTTCTTCTAGAGCCTGCTCTTAGTTAGTGAGTCCAGAAATCTTACCAGTCAAGTGACCAAGTAAGTTATCATGATTCTTCAATATATTAGTAAAAGTGGCATTTTGTTCATTTTGGCTAGCAATAAAAGTTTTCAAAGTTCCATCCAAAGCAGTTCTATTACCGTTGCTCGTTCCATTAAAATTATTTGGTGCTCCACTATTATTAGGATAAAGTAATCTAGGAGCAAACCCATTATTCTTCCAATTCAAATTATAGCTACTACGAGCAATGAAGTTAACATCATTAACCTCTTCTTTGGTAATTGCATTAATGTTTACCTTTTCTTTACCTTTCATAGCAATGATGAGTTCATCAAGTTTCGCGCTCAATTCTCTATTCTTCTCCTCGGAGATAGCATTGACTCTCTTTGTGGTAGACCTTTCTACATGCCATTGGGCCTGGTTCTCTTGCATATCATCAAGCAACTTCTTTGCTTCAGTGATAGGTCTTACCATAATAGTTCCTCCTACAACAGTGTCAAGCATAGTTTTTGACATGGGAGTTAGCATTATAAAACATATGAACAATTAACCATTCTTCCATCCCGTTGTTGGGACAATTCCTTATAGCCTCCTTCATGAGGCCCCACGCAAGCGCTAGTGGCTCACGTTCTTCCTACTTAAAACTTGTTATCTGTGAGCGCAATTGCATTATTTTTGCAAGGGGGCAAAACTTAGATAAAAACTTGCTGCAACAATTAGCCCATGAAGTTATACTACCACTAGCCAAAGCTAGAAGCCATTCTTTAGCTTTTCCTCTCAAGGAGAAAGGAAATAGACGCAACTTCAAAGCGTCAGGTTCATAGTCTTTAATGCGTGTCATGTTACACAACTAAGAAAATTTGTGCAAGTGCATACCGGCATCTTCAGAAGCAGAGCCTCCAAATTGATCTTGTTGAACCATAGAGACTAAGTTGGGTTTAATTTCATATTGCTCGGCAGCGACATTTGGTTGCACTATTGGTTCACGCATAAAGCTATTGTTTGGAGCAGGAAAGTCTCCAAGGTTTCGAGCCATACTAATTTTTGGGGTTTTTGGTGACAACACTAGAAACAAAATAAAAACTAGGACAAAAACAAAAACTAAAAATTGAAATTGAAATAAAGATTCTAACAAAAACTCTAACACAAAGACTAGTAACACGATTCCTCCCTGGCAACGGCGCTATAAAAAGGTTTGGTGATTCCCTTTTGTGATCCGGTACAGATAACAGAAAGGTTCCCAGTCTCTTTCCCAAGAGAGTGACCCTGAGTTATCGAACCCACGAGAGGATTTGCACTACGACTAGGGCTTCCAGCAAGCTTTTGCAAGACAATTAAATTCCAATTTTTGTAGACCGGATCATTAACACCTATGAACGTGGACATGAGAATTAAAATAGGCATGGGTATGAGGACTTGTTTCTTACAACCATATAGTTGTGATCGGGATCACCATGATATTAATTTGTGCTCTAGAAGACACCCGTTAAGATGTGCTTGCAATGTATTGAAGTGGGGGGATGTGTCCAAATTGCATCTTGACCGGTTGGCGACCTGCATCAAGAGTCAGTTGTCCAACCACAGGCCCTTATCGTCACGTGGGGTTACCTTGGTTATTAAGAATAAATCAGACAAAAGCATTGGGCATTTAATGACTACACCTCATGAATCCCCAAGGATTGGCTATCCGCTACCGTACTAAACCTTTCTATCACTGGTGTCCAGAATAGCGTTCCACGTCCTCCCTGCACCTAACCTCCTCCTTGATCGAACTCCATGATCCTGGGTACCTGCAGGGACGAAGAAAGAGACAAGAGACAAGTAATATGCAATTCTCACACATACATGACGTTAGTTCAAAGTCATTCCATCGATCCCTCATACAAATACATCGGCTTGCAAGGCTATGCCTCAACCCATTGCCTTACCAAATTACTCACACATGGCGATTGGATCGCAAGAAGAAATCATTGAAGAAGACATCAAGATGAATGCTTTATTGATAATATGTCTTACAGTGGTTGCCGGATGCGATACAAGTATGGCTAACTTGGAGGTGGAATGCTGCCTGTATGGTGATGGTGGTGGCTATGGAGATGAGATGGGAAGTGATGGCGGCTAGGGTTAGAGAAGGGCTTCTGGTGCGGAGATGGAGGTTTTCGACGATGCTCCCCTGCTATTCTGGAGCGGGCCCCTTTATAAAAGTGGGTGGGTTGGACACAACGGAGCCGCTGGCACCTGGTACGAGCACTGGTACAAGCGCGTGCGCTCATAACAGATGCCGTCTTCTACTCTGGATCGGTTGTTGTGCCTCCAATTTATTTCCCTCTTTCTCCATTTTACTTCTTTCCTTCTAATTGATGATTTTTATTCATGTATAGCCTCTTTTCCTGCGGAAACAAAATAAAGAAAGGATTTCATGATCTCTCGCATTCATTAGTCATTACTGGCAATAACGGAGTGATTTTCTCTGATTTTTTAAGATAAATCGGTTTAAACAACGGTGTGATGAGCGTAAAAATTACACTCATCAAACTCCACCGCCGACGACGGAGAGGAGGAGCAGGAGGAGGACCACGGTGCTGCTAAATCAAACTGAAATAGGATAAGGGTTTTCATTATGTTGTAGGAGATATGCCCTAGATGCAATGATAGTAGTAATTTTGTATCTCCAAGTATGTAATTGATGTTTATGTTCCATGCTATAACTGCAATGATTCTCGAGTCTACAATAACCACGAGGCTCGGAGGGAAACTCATGTGCACGTGTGGTATAATAAACGATGAAATGTATTCCTAGTCATGCCTCTAAGACTAGCTCAAGTGTTGCATGATGGTCCTGTTTTCCTGATCATGGGCATGACTATGCTGACAACTTTGAGGGCACAATGTTAGAAGAACGCTTGTGTTGAATCGACCCGAATTGATGTTATGCTATGAGATACATTCATCACAAGTTAATGGTTAATAACACAGAGAAACTTCACGTTTGCATAATTCCTTAGACCATGAGAGTATCGAGTTCCTTCATGCTTGCTTCATGAGCTTTGGGGATTTTTAAACATCATCTGTAACAGGGTGGCTATTACGGCGGCTTACGAGTTCACGGAAAAGTATGACAAGGAACTAGATAGCTCAAGATTGGGATTTGCTCCTCTGACGATGGAGAGATATTCTTAGGGCCCTCTCGGTGTTACGGTATCCATCATCGTCTGGCCAGACACAGTGTGATTTGATCACAGGGATACCGGAATGTGGGAACGAGAAAGGAGAACAAAATCAATAACGAGGTAGCTGGCATAGTGGACAAGTTGTTGATTCAAGGGGATGCCGGTATATCTCACCTCGGGTTTTGTAACATATCATGATGCAACAGGAATGGCAGACAGCAACTACAGGTTCACTTGAATATTCATTCGTGTGGGTATAGGGATCTATATGGATGTCCACGGTTCCGCTATTGATCATCGATCGGAAAGTGCTCCGGTCATGTCTATACTTCACCGAATCTAAAGGGTCACATGCTTAAGGGTCATCTATCTGCTAAATACTAGATAGGGAGTCTGAGAGAAAGTCACCGGAAAAGTTTCGGAGACACTGGAATAGTTCCAGAGAGAAAGTCGATGAAAAAGTTTCGGAGACGACAGAAAAGTTTAGTGTGAAAACCAGAAGCGCTCTGGAGAAAAATCATCATACGAAAACGTTTCGGAATGCGTCCAAAATAATTTTAGGGGGTGCCGGAAATGTTCTGGACATTCGGGATTTTTTTTGGATTAATCAGACACTAAAAATATTTTGTCATGAACAGTGGCATGAATAGTGGTAGAACTATTCGGGTACAACTACTCCTTTGGTGTTTTGTCCCAAAAAGTCAAGGGGATGACATGGGGTGGTGGGACCCCCTTTGGGAGGGCCCCACACAAGGTGGCCGGCCAAGGAGGAGCTCCTCCATGGAGCTCCACTTGCCTCCCCTTTTTGCCCTTATGAAGGACACATCTCATGGGGTTTTTGGGTTTTTCAAGTGGCCTCTACCCCTTGCCTCCAACTATAAATAGAGGTGGAGAGGTGCTCTGCAAACTCACTCAAGTCTCTCATACACATGCCATGCATTATCTGGCTTTTTTCTCTTCCTCACACGAAGCAAGTTCGTAGAGCCGAAAGGCTGTCTGGGTTCCGGTAGGAACTAGTTCTGGACGGCGAAGCCCTGCCGGATAGCTGACACCGTATGTGTGCAACCCCGTAGAGAGATCGTAGGTTCGATCTTTTGCCCGAGGGGCTGTTCGAGGGTCCTCCCGAAGGGCTGTTCGAGAGACCGTCCAAGGGGCTGTCCAAGGGCCTCCCGAAGGGCTGTCCGAGAGACCATCTGAGGGGTTGTCCAAGGGCCTCCAGAAGGGCTGCCCGAGGGACCGTCCGAGGAGCTGATGAGGGTGTACATCCTCGCGGTTGGGAGGTTGTAAATCCTAGCTGCGGGGATCTGCACTGACGATCTTCATCGACTCTACTTTCACTGCGCTACGAGTCGGTAATGATCAGATCAAAACCTTGTATGCATCTTTATAGTGGTCCTGGGCGTCTTCGTAGTGCGAAATTATTTTGTTTTCTGTCGCATTCCCCTACATATGTGTCTATCTATTTGTATCTTGGCCTCACCACAGTCCTCGCGTCCACGACCCTTGTGTGGCGTGGTGCCTGCAGGTGGGTGTGGACTTGCTCTGGTCTGGCTCCACCATGATGGACGTCGTGGAGGCCATGGTGCTGGAGTTGGAGACGCCCCTGTTTCAACTTCGTCCGGGGCTCCGCGCTCATCCGCGCCGGCACCATCGAGATGGAGGTCAGCATCATGGACGGATGCGGCTGCCGCTGCAATGTCGTCGCCGGTGTCTACACCGAGGCTCCGCGCTCATCTGGCCTGGCACTATCAAGATGGAGGCCAGCATCATGGATGGATGTAGCCGCCACTGCAACGCCGTCTCTGGCGTCTCCACCGTCAGGAACCATGTCTTGCTCGCCCTATCAATTGCCTAGCCTCGTGGTGCGTCGAGATTGTAATTGCCACTCTCAAAGGTTCCATTGACCGTACATATATCACTTAATCATATGATTGATTCATTTAACTGCATTATCCGTGGGTCCATGGCAACTGGTGTTTGCTCCGTAGCGAAGCACGGGCGCTGTGCTATTAAAACTACAAAGAGAAAAAATTATACAATCTCGGGAGCGTGCAGGCAGATCGATTGATCGATCGGCGGCGGCGGCGAGCGCATGCTAACGGGGCCTGGCCCACGGTGGCGCGTCTATAGGCGAGGACATATAGCAACGCCCGCAATATTCCATGGGAGCTCCTATTTAGCGCCTTTAGCGACGAACTGCTGCTAAAACGCGCACGGGGCCGCGGCCCACGAAGCTCCCGCTCACTCGGCTCGCTCCAGGTCATCACGCTGGCTTCGTCAATTTTTTTTCCCTCGGCTCGCTCCAGCTCTGCCACTGGCTCAGGAAAAACACCGGCTACCGGGTTTTTTGATTTTGAAATAGTTGTTGAAATAAAAAAACTTCATGCATTTAAATGAATTTTAAAAACTATTCACCAATTTGAAAAAAATATTCATGAATTTTAAAAAATATTCAGCATTGGAAAAATGTACATGAATTTGAAAAAATGTTCAAAAATTTTAAAAATATTCACCAATTTCACAAACATATTCATTAATTTTAAAAATATTCATTAATTTTAAAAAATGTTCATGGATTTTTAAAAATGAAAATGAAATAAAAACCAAAAAAGAAACAAAAAAAGAAAAAAAAGAGGAAAACCAGCAAAAAACGTAGAAAAGAAAAAAGGCAGGATATTTTCGAAAACCGGGAAAACACATAAAGGGTGCGCCCATATGAGCCGGCCCGTTAACGAAACAAACAAGAGGAGGGGTATGTGTTTTATACAGTTTACGAACTATTTCCTGCAACGAGCGGGGTATAGGAAATTCTGTCTCCTGAACTTTTGTTGATAGGCCGAATCAGAGAAGCATTCGCTCCCGTGGGCGTCAACTGGTAACAGCCACGCGAGCTGCATATAGGCTTTATCGTCGTTACAGCTGCGCTGCACAACGGGCACATGGCATCAGACTGGGCCGCAATTACGGAGCCCATATGGTGGCCGGGAAAGGGAAGTTGGGCCTCCTGGTGCGAGATGGCCCTGAAGGCACCTCTGCCTCGTTGATGTCTTTCCTGCCTGGAGCTGCACTAGTAGTGATGGTGAATCCTATTCCACGCGTGGGTCGGCGGAGAGCGGGCAAACACACACCCCTTGCGGCTTACATGGGCTGACCCAACTCTAGCTTCTGCCGATTTTCTTTTTCGGTTTTTAGTCGCTAGCTTTCAGCGATCTTTGGTTTCTGGTCTTTCCTATTTCCTGTTTCATGTGTTTCTTTTTGCGGTTTTTCATTTTACAGTTTGATTTCCTTTTTCTTTTTTTTTTTCCTTTTCTGGTTTTTCTTTTTCATTTTATGGTTTTTCCTTTTTTTTTCTTTTTTTAAATTCATGGATATTTTTAAAATTTATGGATATTTTTAAAATTTCATTAATATTTTTTAAAATTCATAAACATTTTTAAAATTCATGAACTTTTTTAAATGCATGAATTTTTTAATTCACGAACATTTTTTAAAATTTGAACATTTTTGAAATTTGCGAACATTTTCTAAATTCATGATTTTTTTAATATATGATTTTTTATTTCACGATATTTTATATAACTTTGTCTGGAATAATTTTTATATCAAATATAATATTTTTCCCGTTATAAAAAAACCGAAAACCGGCCAAAATAAAAAAACACTGAAAGCCGTACTAGAACCGTTCGTCCCGAGCGTTGAAGCGCTACATGGGCCGCCGGCCCATTTTAGCTTCCAGCACACTAGCGCATGCGTTTGCTCGCTATCCCGCGCCCTACGCATGGGATAGGAGCTCTCGTTAGTGATTCCCATGACATGTCGATCTTTGTTTCATGCTAGAGCAAAATGGATTATTTGAAAGCCGACGTTCCATGAGCAAGGGTAGTTGGACCCCCATACATACATTGCTTGGTAAAATTTTCCCCACACTCAAATTTCAGCTCAATTGTTGAGGTGTATGAATAATTATTGTCTCTTTTGATTTTCAGAATCAGGGTGCCAAAATGATTTTGTCTCTGCTTCAAGCCGCCGCCACCCAAACCCTAAGCCGCCAGTTCCTACCTCCCCGTCCTCCCTTCCCCTCACCATCGCTAGAGACTAGTGGCCGGGCTAAGACCCAACACCGGTCGAGAAAGGTGGCGGCGGGGAGATCTTTGCTCTGGTAGCCTTTGGCGGTGAGATGTGATATATGGGCGGCGGCTTGAGGCAGAGAGTATGGCTGTGTAGCGGCGGCAGTGGCATTTTTGGCCAGGCCGACGGCCTCTAGTGGTGAGGTGTCGGTAGCCTCATTCCCATCTGCAGGTACGCGGGCGGTATCAGCGCCCTTCGGCGTCCCAACAAGGCGGTCCTCCGCTCGGGCGCGCGGGTTGCGCTGTGTGTAGGAGATATGCCATAGAGGCAATAATAATAGTTATTATTTACCTCCAAGTTCGTAATTATGTTTATTTTCCATGCTATAACTGCAACGGTCCTTGAGGCCGTATATCCACAAAGTCTCAGAGGGAAACCGATATGCACATGTGGAATAATAAACGGTAAAATGTATTCCTAGTCATGCATCCGAGACTAGCTCAAGTGTTGCGTGATGGTCACGTTTTGCTGATCATGGGCATGACTATGCCGGCAACTTTGAGTACACAATGTTAGAAGAACACTTGTCTTGAATCGACCCAAATTGATATTATGCTATGAGATACATTCGTCACAAGTTAATGGTAAATAACACAGAGAAAGTTAACGTTTGCATAATTCCTTAGACCATGAGAGTATCGAGTTCCTTCATGCTTGCTTCATGAACTTTGGGGCTTGTTAAACGTCATCCGTAACAGGGTGGCTATTACTGTGGCTTACGGGTTCATGGAAAAGCATGACAAGGGACTAGATAGCTCAATATTGGGATTTGCTCCTCCAACGATGGAGAGATATTCTTTGAGCCCTCTCGGTGTTACGGTATCCATCATCGTCTGGCCAGACACAGTGTGATTTGATCACAGGGATGCTGGGAACGCGGGAATGAGAAAAGAGAACAAAACCGGTAACGAGGAAACCTGCATAGTGAACAAGTTGTTGATTCACGGGGATGCCATTAAATCTCACCTCGGGTATTTGCAACATATTGTGAAGCAACAAGAATGGCACACGGAAACTAACAAGTTCACTCGAATTTTCATTCGTGTGGATATAGGGATCAATATGGATGTCGACGGTTCCCCTATTGATCATTGATTGGAAAGTGTTCTGGTCATCTCTATACTTCATTGAACCTACAGGGTCACACACTTAAAGGTCATCTATCTGCTGAGTATTAGACAGGGAGTCAGAGAGAAAGTCACCGGAAAAGTTTCTGAGACACTGGAATAGTTCCAGAGAGAAAGTCAATGAAAAAGCTTCGGAGACGACAGAAAAGTTTCAGTGTGAAAACCAGAAATGTTCTGGAGAAAAATCATCATACGAAAATGTTTTGAAACGCGTCTAGAATTATTTTAGGGGGTGCCTAAAATGTTCTGGACCTTCAGGAATTTTTTCAGATTAAACAGACACTGAAAATATTTCATGAAAAGTTGTCATTAATAGTGGTGTGAATAGTGGCAACACTATTATGGTACAACTACCCTTTTAGAGTTTTGTCCCAAAAAATCAAGGCGATGACATGGGGTGGTGGGACCCCCTTTGGGGGGGGGGGGGTTGCCCACACATGTGTGGCCAGCCATGGGGAGCTCCTCCATGGAGCTCCACTAGCCACCCCATTTTGCCCTTATGAAGGACATTTTGCATGGGCATTTTGGTATTTTCAAGTGGCCCTCTACCTCTTGCCTCACACTATAAATAGAGGTCGGGAGAGCTCTGCATTTCACTCATGTTTTCTCTCAACACATGCCATGCAATTATCTGCCTTTCTTCTCTCCCTCACATGAAATAGTTTCGTAGCCAAAAGGCTGTCTAGTCTTCGGTAGGGCCTAGTTCTGGGCGGTGAAGCCCTGCCGGATAGCTGACACCGTATGTGTGCAACCTGGTAGAGAGGTCATAATTTCAATCTTAGTCTGAGAGTGCCTCCCGAAGGGTTGTCCGACTGTCCGTCCGAGATTCTGAGAGTGCCTCTCAAAGGGCTGTCCGAGATTCTGAGAGTGCCTCCCGAAGAGCTGTCCGAGGGACTGTCTGAGGTTCTGTCCAAGAGCCTCCCAAAGGGCTATCCGAGGGACCGCCTGAGGGGCTGTCCGAGGGAGTACATCCTCGCGGTTGGGACGTTGTAAAATCCTAACTACGCGGATCTGCACCGACGATCTTTGCCAACTCTACTTCCGCTGTGCTACGAGTAGGTAACGATCAGATCAAACCTTGTATGCATCTTCATAGTGGTCCTGGGCTGGTGCGTAGGTCGGAAATTTTTTGTTTTCTGCTGCGTTTCCCTACAGTGGCATCATGGGCCATGCTATGCGTAGAGGCAGCGTACGATCTAGAATATATGAGATGTATGGGTGTTGCACAATATAATTTTGTAGTAGATGAGTTCTATTGCTGAAAATTATTTGTGCAGGTTGTAGATGAAATCTATTACCTAATGTTCTTGTTGCTTCCCTTGAATCTGCGTATTTCTGATCTTGACGGCATGGTGGAGTTTTACAAAGTTCTGGTAATCCGCAATCATGATAGATCAACAAAGTGCTTCAGTTCTTTGGGTTCCACCATAGTTAAATAAAGATGAAATTTAGCAGACTAAAGGGCAATGCAGGTATGATCTGCACGGGGTTCTTGCGTATGACGAAGTTCAGTATGGGGCTCGAGATTTTTTATCTCATGTTTCATACGCCCCGCAAAGTTAATCTAGCGACTTGAATAATCATACTTGATGATTAACATTGGTAGCTGTGGTTTGATTGAAACCTTAGAAGCCACGTCAAATAAAATCTTGTATGAACTGATTAGAGGCGTCTAGCTTGGTTTTGCAGGATGAGCATATGATGTGGTATAGTATTCATCATATTTAATGAGATTTTGTATCAGATGACTATATGATGTAACTAAATTGACCTGCGTGTCATGATTCAGCATGATGGCAGGAGCCATATGATTCTCACTTTAATGACCTGCGTGCAACCTCAATGTAATGCATTAATTGTATTAGCTATAAAGATAGCATTTTTTTTTGATGCATCGACAAGGTGGTGACAAGCTTTGCGAAGGTGGTCACCGACGCAAAAGCCAAAGATGGAGAAAAAGGAAAAACAAGCCTTGGTGGAATGGTTCTGCCACGGCTGTTGTTTTAGAAACTGCTGCCACGGCAAAGTTTTGGCTGAATTTTCATGAAGACAATGAAGACTTCTCTGTCAGAAAGGGCTATACCATATCATGCTATTGTGAATTGCTTGAGATGTTTATCTCTTTTGATGCACCCTTTTGATTGCGCGGTAGTCGCTTTTATTAGGGTGATCTCTCACTTAAAAATATCAAGTAGTTAGTGTTCTCCCAAGTGTAGCACCGCCACAGCATGTCTCTTTTCGGGGTGCCACATGGTTGCATGGGCACGAATGATTAGAGAAGTGTAAGGCAGGTGAGGTCAGACCTCGCAGCAAGATCCCTTGGTTGTCTTGACGTTCAGGCGGGATAGTCCTAAGCTCGAAACACACGCATTGAAAGATAAACAAGAGTCACATAGAGATGTGCTCGGCAAGTTGGCCTACCAATTGAAATTCCCATCATGAGATGATGATTCTATGGCGATGAATTGAAATGTGGATCTTGAATCATTCACATTCAATTATGAGAGATATTGATTTGAGTGGGAGTGCACTTTAGAATTAAAATTGTTTAAATCTTAGTGCAATTAATTACTGGACATTGTCCAAAGTGTAAATTGCATTATAGTTGTAGAATATCGGCTCGCGTTTTCACCTTCCCTGTTGAAAATTGAATAGCTGTAATTTATCTGGTTAAAATTTTACGATTGGTAATGTAATGTGAGGACTATCCTCAAAAGTGCCGAGAAGGACTTTGTCCTATTGCATACTTGCGGTATTCTCCCGCTGATGCTAATGGATGATGTGACTCTCGTCCATCAATCCAAAAGCTAGAATTCCGCTATGGTCAAGTGCAATATGTTTGCTTCCATGAGACCCGAACTTCAAAAGTTTGGGATAGTTATGTGATATTTATGGAACTGGAAATTAGTTTTCAGATACAAACAAAAGCCCAAAGATATGAGATATCCAACGCAATGTTTGTTTGCAAGTATAAGCAAAGTGTTTACTATGCATTAGACTGATAATATGGGATCCAGAAGAACACCAATCATGAGATGATGGTGCATATAACAACAACTTAAAGAGAAAGAACAAGTCCAAAGGGTGATAGTGAGACTTACACACCTCGGATGTCCGGGGCTAATGCCACTCTTAAAGTTAGGTGCTTCTTCTATGAGTAGGAAAAATATTGGAAGTAAAGCTGTTAGAAGTATAAAGGTAAGAAGAAATAAGACTGGAAGGTCCAGCTCAGGTATGAATGTCATACATGTTATAGATGTATAAGAGGCTAGTCAAAGAAGAAATTCTTGGGAATTATGATTAAATTGTTAGTCACTGATTCTTGGGTATTGTGATTAAATATTAATCACAAGGACACCCGTTCGATTGCATTCTTTTGCAACTCGATGCAAGAATTACTATGGCCTAATAGACTAGCCAGTAATGAGGTTTTGGATACACACTGGGAACATAGTAAAAGTTACTATACTTTCATCAGTGTATTACCTCTATATTTATTTTCATAAATTCATTTTAGAGTTTTATACACTCTATCCCAATGCATAACGTTTGATGCAAGAAGGTTGTTCATAAAAGAACAATTGTTGTTCGATGTTATAAATAACATAAGGGCCATACTCCCATTGTATATGAGATGTATGCTATGAATATTGATGATAATATATTACCTCTGTATTTATTTTCATTAATTCATTCTAGAGTTTTATACACTCTAGCCCATTGCATAACGTTTAATGCAAGAAGGCTGTTCATAAAAGAGCAATTATTGTTCAGTGTCATGAATAACAAAAGGGGGCCATACTCCCATTATGAATGGATGTATGTTATGATTATTGAAAATAATATAATACATCCATAACAATAAAGCTAAATGTCATAAGACTAAAAGTATACCACAAATGTGTAGCACTGCGTTTTGGTCACATTGGAGAAACCTGCATGGAGAAATTCCATATTGATGGATATTTAAATCATTTGATTATGAATCATCTGGCACTTGCAACTTTCATACAAAAGTAAAGTAACTAAATACCGTTCACAGGCCATGAGGAACGAGCAACAAACTTATTGGTAATCATACATTCTGATGTGTGTAGTCCAATAAGTATTGTTACGAGCAGTGGATTTGTCCATCTTCAGTAATGACTCAAGTAGATATGTGAATATTTGCTCAATGAGACATAAATCTGGATCTTTTGAAATAGTTCAAGAGGTCTTCAGAATGAAGTAGAAATTATTGTAACAAGAAAAATTATGTTTCTGCAATTAGATTACGGAAAGAATATTTGAGTTACAAGTTTAGCAAATGTCTGATGAGTTATGTTTTCATAACTTACACCTCCTGAAACACCACTGAGAGTGGAATGTCCGAGAAGATGTAATCGAACCATATATGATATGGTAAGATCAAAGATGACATAAATCAATTTGCCATTATCACTTTTAAAGTAATGCTTTAGAGACTGTGGCTTTTACACTGAAAAGAGCGCCATCAGATCTATTGAAATAATGCCATGGTATGGTATGCCAAACCATGTTGTGTCTTTTCTTAACATTTGGAATATGGGGCTTGTGTAAGATGTTTACATACCTATTCCAAATCAGACAAGTACTATTTTGTAGGTTATCCCAAATTGTTGGATAATTCCTCCATCACTATGCCGAGGCAAAAGGTTTGCCACATAGAGCGGTATGATTTTGAAGAAAATGTTTCTTGCAAAAAGGTGAGTGGGAGGGCAGTGCAACTCAATGAGACAACATTATCTTCATCATCAGGTCAAAGGAAAGAAACCTTGGAAGTAATTGTAGAGTTTCCTACTATGACTGATACGGAAGCCTCTACATGAGATGTATGGACTTCGGTTAAACTTGCAGCTGAACCATGTAGGCAAAACTTGTGCAAACATCTCAGGTGTGCAAATGAGGTATTGTTGTTAGACAATAGTATACCAACAATATACAAGGAAGCATTGATGGGCCCTAACTTCGGAATTGGCTAAATACCAAAATAATCCAAGATAGTATCCATATAAATGATTCAAGATTAGATCTTGATAAACCCTCCGAAAGACTTAAAGTCTAAATGAATATTATTGGAACTATAAATTGATATGGATAAAAATGTTTTGTCCATAAAGCTTGACTTGTTGCTTATAACAAATTCAAGGAGTTGACTATGATGAGATTGTCTCGCCGTAGCGATGCTTAAAGTCGGTTCGGGTTATACTAGCAATTAATACATATTTCAACTATGAGATATGACAGATGGATGCCAAAAGTATTTCCATGAGATGGAAATACAGCCAAGGACATGTATGTGATACAGTCCAAAGAATTTTATTGATCCAAAGGATGCTGGTGAGTGTGCAAACTTCAAAGTTCCAGCAATGGACGGAAGCGAGCAAAATGAAGTTGGAATTTTTGTTTTGATGAAATAGACAAAGAGTTTGATTTCATCAAGTATAACAAAGATGCTTGTGTTTACAAGAAAGTAAGTGGGAGCATAATAATATTTCTAAAACTTTGTGTGCATGACACATTGTTGATTAGAGATAATATAAATTTCTTGGCAGGAATTAGTACTTCACTAAAAATAGTTTTTTCAATGAAAGTAGTAAGGGCTAGGTTGCCTTGGTATTAGGCACAATTATCTTTAGTGATTGCACTACTAGGAAATACCTTATAGGTAGATGCTTAGCAATAGTGCTGTGTAAGAGCCCCCCGCTACTGTTAATTAGTAGTAGCGTGGGTCACAACCCCATGTTACAGGTACAGGTTAGTAGTAGCGCGGGTGGACACGCCCCTCGCTGCTGCTAAGTGGGCCCTACAGTTCCCCCATGTCGAGCCACAGTAGCAGCACCGGGTACAAGCCCCTTGCTACAACTAACCTGGTAGCTGTAGTGCAGGGCCTATACCCAGTGCTGCCACTACCATCACACGAGGCCAGCTGGTGGCCCCATTTAGCAGCAGCGCGTTTCATATGACCCGCACTACAGGTTTCAGACATAGCAGTAGCGCGGTCCTTCTTTCCAGTGCTACTGCTAAGACGCACCAGCCAAAATGGCCACCTTTTTCTCCCCTCCTCCTCCCTCTCCCTCCCCCTTCTTTATCCCATAGATTGCTTTCCTCTCCACTTGCTCCCTTCTATCTTGCTTCTCCACCCTCCTCCCTCTCTCACCTTTGCCCCTCCATTAATGGCCCACCTTCCTCACTTGCTTTTCTTCTCCCTCTCCCTTCTACCCATGCATATCTCTTGCCCCTCCACTCCATTCACTCACTAGCTCCCTCTCCCTCTCGACTAGTTAGATTCATCTAATCCCCAAGTAGATCTACTCATTAAATGAAGTAAGCTAGCTACCTCCATCTCATTAATGAAGGAGCGTTAAATATCTTTGTCCACTTTGATCCCAAAAGCGACACCGGCCTCATCACCATGCTCCGTATCTAAATACGTGAGTAAAAAGTATTGTTGTTGAGGAATGGAATTTGTGTGTGTGTGATATGACCGAATTGTGCGTGGCATGAGTTTCCTATATGTATTTGCCGAAATGTGCATGACATGAGTTGCCTATGTTTTGCCGAAATGTTGATTTATTTCTGTTTCGGCAAATTTCAGACAAACTCGATATGTCCTATTTTTAGGGAAGGTCATGCCGAATTTTTGTATGACTTTGATGCATGCATGCATGCATGGTTATAATTCTTTTGCTTATACCGCGTAGACTATCATGAAGGTCAGCGAAAGGATGGTGGATAGATACTTGCGATCCGCAGTGGATGACATGTATGAAAATACCCTGAAGGCGATTTTATGTCCATTCCGAAGATGAAAAGGAGGAGTCTAGCTCGACCCCTTTAAGGGTGGCCGTTTGAAGGCGCACCTGCTCATGCATGGTTTCATGGAAGGCTATACTCGCTGGATAAGTGAAGATGATGATGAGGACATCGATGGGGCGGCCAATAACGACATGGGGCCAGACAAAGAGATGACCGATAATGGACCCGAAGAAGAGGGCGCCGGACATGGCGGTGGAGAAGAGGCCAAACATGGCGGAGAAGAGGCCGGACATGACGGAGAAGATGCGGACACGCCGCAGTCTTCTTCGCTACTAAGTTCAGTCATGCGGGTCCCTCATGTTCGAGACCTGCTTCGCAAGAAGACGACTAGCAATAGAGCTGCTTCTAGAGAGGAGGCCAAGCTGGCGCAACTGGAGGTAGACTCAAAGACTCCATTGTATGATGGTTGTGATCCCGAGGTGACCCGCTTGGGTATCACGCTCAAACTTCTAAAGACGAAGGCAAAAAACAAATGGACCGACGCAAGCCTTGGTGAGCTTTTGAAGTATCTAAAGAAGGTTCTTTCCGCGGGGAATCTGTGTCCTACTAGTGTTGAGGAGGCAAAGAAAATCATGTGCCCTCTTGATCTGCCGCACATTAGATACCACGCATGCATCAACGATTGCATCATTTGTCAAAAGGAGCACGCGGAAAAAACCAGCTGTCCAGTGTGCAATGCTTCTCGATACAAGAAGGCCTGAAAGAAAGCTCCTCAGAAAGTTTTATGGTACTTTCCGATCACTCCCCATCTGCAGTGTTATTTTGTAGATCCTAAGGAAGCAAAGCTCATGCGCTGGCACGCGGAGAGGGTGAAGCCTGACGATGGAGATGATCTGAAGCTGAGACACCTCACAGATGCTATCTAGTGGAGAGCATTCAATGCTGAATATTGATATTTCATAGATGATCCAAGGAACATCATGCTTGGAGCGAGTACTGATGGCATGAATCCATTTGGCAACCAGAACACCAACCATAGCACATGGCCCGTGTTTGTATGGATGTACAACCTCCCCCTTGGAAGTGCATGAAGACAAAGTACATATACATGAGTATGCTGATTCAAGTGCCAAAACAGCCAAGAAATTATATTAATTTGTATCTCGAGCTACTGAAAGAGGAGCTACACATGTTATGGACAACACCGGTCAAGACATGGGATGCCAGCAAAGGATAGTATTTCGATATGAGAGCCGTGCTGATGACGACGGTGCACGACTATCTCGGTTACGGATATGTCTCAGGCCAGGTGTGCCACGGATATTGCAGATGCACTAGGTGCATGGATGATACAACATCTCAGCAACTACCGAAAGATGGAGGGTGTGACTCCCTGGTTTTGGCAACTTTTTCTTTTCAAAATTTTCCTGGTTTATTTGCAATTTGTTGGTTTTTTTTGGAATCAATTCCTTTGACTTTGGACTTCAGGTTCTTTGAGTTTCTTCCTTAATGATCCAACACCCTCAAAACCTTGCCAATATTCTGTCTCACACCCTCTGGACCAAACCCTAAATTTTATCATTCTAAAATAATTCAATTTCTCTTGTGGAAATACCTATTTTCACTACGGGCTGTGAAGCAACCTATAGTTTTGTTGATCAGAAAAATTCCAAATTAATACCACACCTTCTTGACATCATCTACTCCCACAATATTCAAAAATATTTCATTGTCCAGTACATTTTTTTTCCAGAATATTCCTTTTACCTTCTAGACAGAATTGGCCCTTTGTGAAGCAACCTATGTTTCCACAACTCAGAAAATTTCCAAATTAATCCCAAAGATACTAGGAGCCATATATTTCCACATTATCCAAAAATATCTCTTAGGCCAGTTCAATTTTCCAGCAAAGAAATTCTAAGAAGCTTCTGGACATTTCAAACCTCTGTGAAGGAAGTACCAGCTAGAGGTGTCCATTGGTTCTAAATTTTTTATGACATCTTGTCACCACCAAATAACCTCTCAATACCAAATTTCACCATCAGGAGTGCATCTATGTGAGTGCAACATCATCAACAAGTTTCTAGACCAGATTGTGAGTTGTACATGACCTATGCTCAAATCGTTGCAAAAATTTCTCAAAACTTGCCAGCAGGTAGTCCTTCCAACCTAGAACACCCCAGACAACCCCTTTGGCTCAATCCCCAACTCTCTTCTTCTCTGGAACCCTCCCAAGATCCTATCCAGAACCTGTTCTGGATGAATTCGAGCAAACTGAGCCATCCCTAGCCCTACCCGTGTCATGAGCATACAATTTGAGCTCAGGTTGATGCACTGGACAAGGTCTGGCAGGCTTGCGTGGCCTCCAGGTGCCAACACCCATGGTGATCACGAAGCTGGCATGCCTGTGAACGCGCTCTGCGTGCCGACCGTATCGGACGTGAATACTCCGGGCGTCCCTCGCTGCCTCCCCTTGTCCATTCATGTCGACATCATCGCCGCCACCCACGTACCCCCTCTAGAAGCCTCTCCCTCGCCAAAAACCCCCTCGCCGGCTGCCACAGCATGCCACCATTGTGGCAGCCGTGCTGCTACTGTGGCCGCGCTGGCTGTCCTCTTCCCCACAAGCCGTCGGCTCGTGCATTAACTCACCTGGCCTCCTCTGTCACCTCGCCGCACTCCGCAACGGCCAGCTCACCATCCTTGCTCCGCCAGCAAGACCATGGCGGCTTGCGGCCACTGTCGACCTCTCCCCGCCTATAAAAGCTCCGCCCGGCTCGTCCCAGCTCCCCACCACACTCCATCCACCTCCAATCGAGCCCCAGCTCGCCGAGCCAATGCCGGGAGACACTCTGGCCTCGCATCTCACTGGAGTTCTGCCGCCAAGTGAGCTCCGTCACCCACCAGCTCCACCGCACCCAGCCCCATCCAACTCCACCCATGAGCTCAGGGCATTCTCCTGGTGCCTCCTGACCTCTCCCCTAGCCAAGCCGCTGCCGGAGTTGCCATTTTCGATGACCACCGCAGCCAGCCACCACCGGAGAGGAAGGGGGCGACGCCGTTAGGCCACCTCCGGAGATGTTGCGGGTATGGGGAGAACCGCCGTTGACCGCTCGATCCATCCCCGCCGTCTCCCGACCTCGCCGCCATCGCTATCGCCGGCAATCGCCGTCAGTGAGCCGCCCCGCCTCTGTCTCTCTCTTTCTCGCTCTTTTAAATCTGACCAAGGGCCCCACCCGTCAGCGACTCTGGCCCGCGCCCGAAGCGGTATAAGTGGAGGCGCCCCTCCAATTTACGACTTCGACGTGGCCCGCTGGAGGATTTTCTATTTTCTATTTAAATTCCAGATTTGACCAGCAACTTTGACCAGCTCTAGTTTTTAAACCACGAGTCCAAATCAATTGATTCTTTTTGCTGTGGTTTTGTATTAAGCCCCTTTATTTTTTGGCAAAATTTGGAATATTTCCAATATTCACAGAATTTTTGGCAACCAGAAATGCTTTATGTAACATTTTCTTTTGCTATTTAAAAATATTTTCAGAAGGAAATTACTTTGGTGTTGAAGACCAGGAGTTTGTTGACACTCCACTTGAGCAAGGCAAGACACATCATCCATTGCATAAGGCATTACAATAGTGTTGGCTATATTGAATTATTTCCTTTGCATTAATTTAATTCGAGATAAAAATGACCTAGCTCATATTGTTTTATGTTATAGCAAGCCCTAGCAAGTATGATAAGATAATTTTGTCTGATGCATATTCACTGAAATCTAAGTGTGATGGTTGATCAAGTGCCATCGACCCGGACTTACCCGTGCAGCCACATCTGCCGAAATGGGACGGCCTTGACTTGGTCTAACCGCGTGCTCCTTTACCGGTACCTCCAAAGAGGGAAGGTTATGCGTGCGTGCTGCCCTAATCAGGTAGACGATGATAACCTTGTGAGCCAAGTTGAGTTATTTGCCGGCATCCCTGTTTGGGACAGTTTAGTCGGCCACGACGGTGGCAGGTGTCAGGAGTGACATAGGGGCCACCCAGGGCATGACCCAGAAGGGGAATGATTGTCGGTGGTACGATAGAGGAGTCACGGGTTGGGCAAGTTTCATTGGACGAATGTCCATGGTGTGGGTAAAGTGCACAACCTCTGCAGAGTGTAAGAATCTATTCGAATAGCCGCGTCCACAGTATTGGGCACAGTCCGCACTAGGTCACACTGTATGATCAACAATAATAATGATGCAAGAACTTGTCTTAAGCCCAGATGTGATCTTTGTATCACCAGTGCTCCGGGGGTCATGTGGTGAACCCGGAGGAGAGTAAGTTGGTAACAGTAAGTGAGCAGCTTAAAGCATGCCTGTTTCCTAAACATTTAATCTAGTCCTTGCCATGCTATTGTTTGCTACACTGTTTTGGTTGCTGTGAGCTTGCGAGTACATTCCAAGTACTCACCTAGCGTATCGTGCCAGATGCAGGAGAAGCTGAGGATGGAGATCCCGATGGTTCGTGCTACGCTAACTAGGTCGTGTCCCAGCAGTGTCCCTATGGGATGGAGTCTCCCACCCGATGTTCCGCTACGCTGTAGAAGTTTCCGCTATAATTGAGACCCTTGAGATGTTTCATAAATAATGTAGATACTGTCACAGCACGAGTAGTGCTCCCGGCTTCACTGTCTTACGTAATATCCGAGCTTGTACTTGTACCAAATTAATAAAGATCAGTTCTGTTCTGTTCCAAGCTGTTATGTGTTTCTAGAAGACATGATCTCTGGGTTGGGAACACGGGGTAAACCGGTTCTTTGAGCCGGGGTGCCACAGCGGGTTTGTGAAAATCATGTACATGGGGTACCGAAGATGGCTCGAGAAGGATGACCCGTGGAGAAAGCATGGAGATCTATTCAATGGTGAGGCTGAGCATCAAGGACCTCCACGTAAGAGGAGCGGCATCAAAATCGATGAGTTGTGGGAAAACTGGGAAGAGTGCCCCACGCTGGGAAAGAAGAAAAAGGTGCCGGAGCCGCTGCTGAAGGGATGGAAAATGAGGTCTGTTTTCTGGGACTTGGAGTACTGGCCCAAACTCGACACGCCTCATAGCCTTGATCAAATGGATATCACAAAGAATGTCCTTGAGAGCTTGCTTGGCACACTGATGAACATGCCAGATAAGACCAAGGATGGGCCAAAGGCAAGAAAAGACTTGGAATCTTTGAATATCAGGAAAGATCTCCACATGCCCCGTAAGAAGTCGTCGGAGGAGACAGAGACGGAGATGGAAGACAGGGGCAAAAAAGTTAACAAGAAGGAAGAGCATTATTGCCCCCCCCCTCTTGCTTCATCTTAAGTCTGAAGGAGATCGATCAATTCTTCAAGTGCCTTACCGGAATCAAAGTTAGTTCTGGTTACTGTGGGAAGATAAGCAGATTTCTAGACACCTAGAAGAAAAGGTCTAGCGGGATGAAGTCTCATGACTGTCATGTGATGATGACTCAGATACTCCCGGTTTCACTTAGAGGGATAATGTACAAGCACATCCGTGACATGCTTACTGGTCTCTGCAACTTTTTTGATGTTATCTCTCGAAAGTTGATCAGTGTGAAGTAGCTCCGAAGGCTACAGGAAGAGATCATTGTCATACTAAATGAGCTTGAGATGTACTTCCCGCCCGCATTCTTTGACATCATGGTGCATCTGTGTGTCCACATTGTGGACGACGTCATCGACCTCAGGCCGACATTCCTACACAGCATGATGCCGTTCGAGAGGATGAATGGGTTCATCAAAGGATTCGTTCATAACATGTCCCGTTCGGATAGAAGCATCGTCCAAGGCTATCTGACCCAAGAGTACATCTCCTTCTGCAAGAATTTTCTAGGTGCTGGAAACCCCGTTGTTGGTTTGCTCGTCAACAAGCACCTTGGGAGGCTCGGAGGAGAAGGTCACACCAACGGCCGGAGGGAATTGCATGTGGACCACTCGGGTCGATGCAACGACTTTGACAGAGCAAAGCTAGTAGTGCTACAACACCTAAAGGTGGTAGATCCTTTCATGACACTGCACAAGGACACCATCGCAAAGAACTACCATGACTGGGGGCTGCGCAAGACGGACGCTGAAGTTATTAGAGAGCACAACTCCACTTTCTTGCATTGGTTCAAAGAGCGAGTTCTGGCTAATCCCCCGAAAGAGGGCTGTCTGGACGGAATGCTCATATACACCTTAGCACATGGCCCCGCGGTCAACCTCGCGACTTATCGGGCATATGATACCAACGGATGCACATTCTGCATGGAGGCTAAACATATAAACAGTGATTACCAAAACTCAGGGGTGATGATGGAATCCATGACCAGCGACGACGACGTAACTGAAAAATACTACGGAAGGGTCGAAGAGATCTGGGAGCTGATACGTCCATTTTGCATCATGTTTTACTACTGTTATTTATAATGTTTTTTTTATCAATATAACACTTTGAGGAGGAATTCTAATGCCTTTTCTCTCTTAATATGCAAGATTCACACAAGGAGGGAGAATACCGGCAGCTGGAATTCTGGACCTAAAAAAGCTCTGTCAAGATACCTATTCTGCACAACTCCAATTGAGCTGAAATTTTCTGGAGAATTATTTTGGAATATATAAAAAATATTGGCGCAAGAATCATCAGAGGGGGGGCTACCCAGTGCCCACGAGGCACCAGGGCGCGCCACACCCCCCCCCCCCCCCCAGGCGCGCCCTGGTACCTCGTGGAGGCCCTGGCCAACTTCTGGCCCCCATCTTCTGGTATATAAGGGATTTTGACCTAAAATAATTATAGAGAAGACTTTCGGGATGGTGCGCCACCGTCTTGAGGTGGAACTTGGGCAGGAGCACTTTTGATCTCCGACGGAGAGATTCTGCCGGAGAAACTTCCCTCCGGGAGGGGGAAATCGTCGCCATCGACAACACCAGCGATCCTCTCATCGTGGGAGGACTAATCTTCATCAACTTCTTGACCAGCACCATCTCATCTCAAACCCTAGTTCATCTCTTGTATTCAATCTTTGTCTCAAAACCTCAGATTGGTACCTGTGGGTTGCTAGTAGTGTTGATTACATCTTGTAGTTGATGCTTTTTGGTTTACTTGGTGGAAGATTATATGTTCAGATCTATTATGCAATTCAATACTCCTCTGATCATGAACATGTTGATGATGTGTTAGTAGTTACTTTTGTTCTTGAGGACATGGGAGAAGTCTTGTCATAAGTAATCATGTGAATTCGGTATTCGTTCGATATTTGGATGATGTGTATGTTGTGATTCCTTTAGTGGTGTCGTGTGAATGTCGACTACATGAAACTTCACCATCTTTGGGCCTAAGGGAATGCATTATGGAGTAGTAATTAGATGATGGGTTGCTAGAGTGACAGAAGCTTAAACCCTAGTTTATGCGCTATTCCGTAAGGGGCTGATTTGGATCCATATGTTTAATGCTATTGTTAGAGTAATCTTAATTCTTGTTTCGTAGTTGCGGATGCTTGCGAGAGGGGGTAATCATAAGTGGGATGCTTGTCCAAGTAAGGGCAGTACCCAAGCACCGGTCCACCCACATATCAAATTATCAAAGTAGCGAACGCGAATCGAACAAACATGATGAAAGTGACTAGATGAAATTCCCATGTGTCCTCGAGAACGCCTTACTTGATATAAGAGATCATTCCGGCCTATCCTTTGCTGCAAAAAGGATTGGGCTATATTTCTGCACTCTTTGTTACCATTGCTACTTGTCACTTGTTACAAATTATCTTGCTATCAAACTACTCGTTACCTATAATTTCAGTGCTTGCAGAAAACACCTTGCTGAAAACCGCTTGTCATTTCCTTCTGCTCCTCGTTGGGTTCGACACTCTTACTTATCGAAAGGACTATGATTGATCCCCTATACTTGTGGGTCATCAAGACTCTTTTCTGGCGCCATTGCCGGGGAGTGAAGCGCCTTTGGTGAGTGGAATTTGGTAAGGAAACATTTATATTACATGCTGAAATTTATTCTCACTTGTCACTATGGAAAGTAATCCTTTGAGGGGTTTGTTCGGGGCATCTTCACCTCGACCGGAAACACCAAGAGTTGCCCCTCAACCTACTGCACCTGTTGAAAAAGATATTGAATATGACATTCCTCCGGGTATGTTAGAGAAACTGCTAGCTAATCCTCATGCAGGAGATGGAACGGTACATCCTGATATGCACTTGATCTATGTAGATGAAATTTGTGGATTGTTTAAGCTTGCAGGTATAACCGGAGATGGAGTTAAGAGGAAGGTATTCCCTTTATCTTTGGAGGGAAAAGCATTAATATGGTATAGGTTATGTGATGATACTGATACATGGGACTGGAACCGATTGAAACTAGAATTCCATCAGAAATTTTATCCTATGCATTTGGTTCATCGTGATCGGAATTATATATATAATTTTTGGCCTCGTGAAGGAGAAAGCATCGCTCAAGCTTGGGGGAGGCTTAAGTACATGATGTACACATGCCCCAATCACGAGCTCACAAAAGAAATTATCTTACAGAATTTTTATGCTCGGCTTTATCATGATAATCAAAATACTCTCGATTCTTCTTCGACTGGCTCCTTTTTGAAGAGAACTATTGAATTTAGATGGGATCTTCTGGATAGAATTAAATGCAACTCTGAAGATTGGGAACTCGACAAAGGTAATGAGTCAGGTATAATACTTGAGTTCGATTGTGTTAAATCTTTTATGACTACCGATGCTTTTCATAAGTTTAGCACTAAATATGGACTTGACTCTGAGATAGTAGCTTCCTTTTGTGAATCATTTGCTACTCATGTTAATCTCCCTAAGGAGAAGTGGTTTACATATCATCCCCCTGTTAAAGAAAAGATTGAGGAACCTGTTAGTGTTAAAGAAGAAACAATTGTTTACCATGCTGATCCAGTTGTGCCTACCGCTTATATTGAGAACCCACCTTTTCCTGTTAAGATTAAGGAACATGCTAAGGTTTCAACTGTGGTTAACAAAAGTCATATTAGAGCACCTAGACCCTCTGAACAAATTAAAGTTGAACCTAATGTTGCTATGGTTAAAGATCTCTTGGTTGATAATATAGAAGGGCATGTTATTTACCTCTGCGATGAAGCAGCTAGAATTGCTAAACCAGATTCTAAAAATAAAAATAGACCCGTTGTGGGCATGCCTGTTGTCTCAGTTAAAATAGGAGATCATTGTTATCAAGGCTTATGTGATTTGGGTGCTAGTGTGAATGCTATTCCTTTTACTTTATATCAAGAAATTATGAACGATATTGCACCTGCTGAACTTGAGGACATTGATGTTACTATTAAACTTGCAAACAGAGATACCATTACACCGCTTGGGATCGTTAGATATGTTGAAGTCTTGTGTAGAAAAATTAAATACCCTGCTGATTTTCTAGTTCTTGGTTCTCCACAAGATGATTTTTGTCCCATTATATTTGGTAGACCTTTCTTGAACACTGTTAATGCCAAGATTGATTGCGCTAAAGAAATTGTTAGTGTTAACTTTGGTGGTATGTCTCATGAGTTTAAGTTCTCTAAGTTTCGTAGACAACCTCATGATAACGAATTGCCTAGTAAAGATGAAATTATTGGTCTTGCTTCTATTGCTGTACCTCCTACTAATCCGTTAGAACAATATTTGCTAGACCATGAAAATGATATGCATCTGAATGAAAGAAATGAAATAGATAAGATGTTTGTGACGCCCCCGACTTAATCGTGCACTAATCATACACGCAAACGTGCACGATCAAGCACAGGGACTCACGGGAAGATATCACAACACAACTCTAAACTCAAATTAAACATAAATCCACATATTACAAACCAGGGATCACGAGGATCCGAATACATAAGTCAGTCATACAAATAATATCTGAGTACAGACATAGTCAGTCAAGGTGCCATAAGATGGCTAGCACAAACAACGACTCTAGATCGAAAAGGCGAAGGCCTCCTGCCTAGGGCCTCCGATCCTACTCCTGGTCGGCTGGCTCAATCCAGTAGTAAGTGCCGTCGGGACCCTCCTGGTAGTAGGCTCCGGTGGTGGCATCTGGCTCCTGGAGTCCATCGTCTGATTTCAACATATGGGTATGGGGAAAAGGGGGAGCAAAGCAACCGTGAGTACTCATCCAAAGTACTCGCAAGACTTACATCAGAACTATACTAATTATGCATTGTTATCAAATGAAGAGGCTGTATCTGTGGACTATATAGCAGCCAAGCCAGAATAGAGAGAAAGGCCTAGCCTATCGAAGACTAGCATCTTCTGTGTCTTGCAGCATTAGAAGAGTGCAGATTGATAACATATTTTAATTAACAAGCATGTTTGAAGAAAAGCCCAGAGATCCTTCCTCGACTCCCTGCGAGAAAGCGATCCCGGAGCTTACAATTATTTAACAGGTATCCAGTTTAAGTAATAGTAGATCGGGATACAACACTGAGCGTCCTGTTACCATGGACACGGCTATTCGAATAGATCACTTCCCTGCAGGGGTGCACTACTGTTACCCAACACGCTCGATTACATCTGGCCGGATACACTTGCTGGGTAATACCCGGCCTCGGGCAATCGACACAACGCAGCGCCCTACCTAGGCTCAGCAGAGAGGTCAGCACGCCGGTCTAAATCCTAAGTGCGAAGGAGTCTTGGGCCATCGCCCTTTGCACTCCTGCACGTTGCGAGGCTGGTCGGGGTGCAGGCGCGACACTGTATACACAAGTGAAGTACCAGCCCAATCTCGACAATCAGGCCGCATCTCTGAACTGTGACGTCTGAAGAGCTTTCGGAGGAACGTGCGAAGTAGAGGGTCCCATTACCATTATCCCACGTGGTGGTAGTGCGTATAGGGCACGACGACCCACTCAGATGAAATACCCAAATCCGTTAGGCGTATTTAATAACTCGCAGAGACAAACAGGATCCCTGTCGCTCCGACTTGGTAACTCGCGGCAACGAACAGGATCCCTGTCGTTCCGCCACAATACCTCTCGCGGGTGCTCTCGGAGCCAACCCGTCTTCACATCTCCCCGCGGGTACCCCTCGGGGTCGACCCGCCAGTAACAAAGGTCATAGTAACCGTGTGTCCAAAGTATCGAGTAGGAATTCGAGGAATCACCCTCGATGGATTTCCCGCTCGAGGTGTTGCATGACTGAGGCTTATCGGAGGTGATGAAAGAGGAATCACCCTTGGTAACTCCCAACCGGATAGCTATTCTACAGAGTCAACATCGGAGTGAGATACGAGGTATCACCCTCGGCACTCGATGCCAGCTCTGCAGAGTCGAGCAACTTAGGG